>CM060920.1:692432512-694932512 GCA_030737875.1 Allium sativum
CTATGGGATCTACTACCATACTATTAATTAAGTGCAGAGATTCAACCATAGAACTAGATATAAATGAGTGTGAAGCACCAGAATCAAAAAGTGTTATAAATGGATGGTTTGAAAGAGAAACTAAACTTTCTACGAAAACTTTTCTACCTCTTTCAGGTTCACTGATCGCGAGGCATGCACCTGCCCTCCAAAAGTCCCTGCTCTTTGACCTTGTCCTGCGATCCCTATTTCTTCTGGCACTCTTTGGAGAAGTGTCTGGCCTCTCCGCAATTAAAGCAATTGGCCTTCTTCTCTTACAATCTTTGATCAAGTGTCCCTCCTTGTCGCAATTATGACATTTTCTCTTATCCTTTCCTTTATCATCTTTCCCTCCTTTCTTCTACTATTGTTGTTGCCTCTTCTTAGGCCACACCTTCTTATTCTGCGATGTCCCATCATCTATTGTTTCCCTCTTTTCTCCCTTGTCCTCTTCATGCATTATGGTCATATCAACAAGCTTTTCAAAGGTGGCCCCCATTGGATTATGGGACATAGCTAAACCATGCAGAGGCTCATTTAGCCCTCTAGCAAAACGCAGAGCCTTTTAGTGCGCTGTATCCACCAACTCTAACCCGAACCTAGCAAGCTGGTTGAAATTGTTCACATACCGCTTTACCATCAAATTTCCTTGTTTGAGTGCTAAGAACCTCTCCATCTGTATGCTTCTCTCAGCTTGGGAAAGAAATTTCATTTCGAACCTCTATCTAAAATCTTCCCAATTTTCCACCAGACGTCCAACTTGGGTGACTTCCCACCAAAATGAGGCTTCGTCCTTTAACAGCCAAGAAGCTAACAGAATCTTTCTTCGGTCCTCCACTTCAAAGATTACGAATAAGTCCTCGTTCTCCTTAAGCCAGTTCCATGCTTCTACGAATGTCTCGTTCCCATGGAATAACCTTCCTCCCATAGCCCGGAAGTCTTTGCAGATCTTGGCAAAGTTGTCGGCTCTTGGAGGGGGATGAGGAATAACTGGTGCAACTGGGGGAGGAACCTCTCTTTGGCCTTCGGCCGGTGCCGTGGCCTCCAAATACCTATGGAACCATCCGGGTATTGTGACGCCCTCTGGGATATTAGGGATGTTTTGTTCCCCAGACATGCTGAAAAAAGGAAAGGGAAGAAATTTAGATAAAGGATGAAGGATACTACATATGGATTTTTGGGGAATGTTTTCCAAACCAGACTTTTCTTTTGAAAATACTTTCTTTTAAAACCTTTTTGAAAATAATTTCAAAAAACTTTTATCTAATCTGGTAGCCTTCAGCTCTGATACCAAGTGTGACACCCCATGTCCGTTAATGTCACTCACTAAGGGAATGCATTAAGTTCTGTGAAGCATTATAGGTAAACAGACACAGAATAATTACAAGACAGATATAAATAAGATAGCAATGAAAATTTAAATTTTTATTTCAAACATAAATCATAATGCTATGGTCCATAATATTATAAGTCACAAAAACCATTGCAATAAAACAACTTCTGTCTTGCATCATCAGAGTACATAAGAATATTAAAAACATAATTTTCCCCAATTAGAAGAGTTAAGCCATAGTAGAGACAAGAACTTGAGCCATATTTCAAAAGTAGCTCCTTAGCATGATGATATCTAAGTCCTGATTAAGTCTGAGTGTTTCCTCCATGAGAACCTTGGGGGGCGAGGTGAACGTAAGAAAGAAGGAGAAACAACAGGGTCAGACATAAAGTCTGGTGAGTCTAGCTACTTTTAGTCAGTAGATGAATAAAAGCAGCATGATAGGCATATAAAGTGGATGAGAGAGAGATCACTTCATAAATGGCAGGTGTGACAAGGTAAGCAAGATAAGGTGTATGTGCCTCACTAATGATTACTCTGCACTATTACCAGTATAACTAAAATGGAATGATCCCTTCTACTCTAAGTTGGTAGACCTAGGGCATACGTCCGAGTGTACCCTAACCACTACCTTAATCGATAGGCTCCCTACCCTGTAGATATCCTGTGCAAGCCCCACAGTAGGAGGTATCACTTCGTAAAGTGGCAACAAATAAAGTGTGCACAACCATACCTACTGGTGTCATGGTCGTCTTATCCCCTTTTGCACGGATCATGCACGTACATGGCCCGGTCGGTTTGCGCCGCCCACACCATCTGTCTCGTTTGGATCTCTTATAATCAATCAGCAAGCGTGCCCCTTTTCCGCCTAGTACGGAGTTCTTTACTTGATACCAACTCCGGGTTACTGACTGAAATGGGTCCCACACAATATGATACAAGCTCTCCCCCTTGTTTTGTATCCCCACTAGGTTTTTCACTGACTATGTATATCCTTAGGTGCCTTTAATTACATAGCCCTATACTAGTTATGCTTACCCTAAAGGGTATCTTTAATTACATAACTTTTTTACATTATCCACGGTCATGTATGCCACTAGGTGTATTTAATTACATAACCTTATTGGGTTAAGTTCGTGGGCCTATTTATAAATATTACCTACCCCCTCTAATTTACTTAATCCGCCCACTACCCATCCAATTTTACTTAACCCTAACTTAAGTTCATAATCATACAATCTTTATGGATTAAATTAGGTTAAGTAGTCCAATTCTTTTACCATGTCCATTTATGGTTTTATAATGGGCTAGACCTCCCACATTAGGCCTACAACATGTGGATGCTGGATATGTCGGTCGGGTCTAAGCAGACTTATTCCACAGTTGGGCCTAACCTTGTGTCATAGACTGATTCGTATTTACGTACTTATACCTCCCACATTAGGTTCAGCATTAGTGGCTGCTGGATATGCCGGTCGGGTCCGGGCAGACTTCCGCCACTAATGCAACCTAACCTCATGTTGTAAGTACAATTATAATTCCTAATTGTAATCACTATGTATTCCATTTTTATTCAAATCTACCTGTCATTATAGATGATTATTTCTATGTTTCTCTATTTGAATTGTATGTCCAATATTACATAAATTTTGCCAATTACAAACCCTTTTTCCCCGTCTCTTAACTAACGTATTCGCACGTATTTTGGCGGCATCTAGTCTATAAAGTAGCCTAGCCACAACAATGAAAAAGGGTATATGACAAAGGATGATAGTTTTCAACATGTCTTGGCATACACATAAACTTAACTTGATAACAAGGTGAGTGGAGATGTAATTTTCATCATAACAAGGTGGACATAAAACTGACGAACTTGTGGCAACTACGATGTAAAAGCAACATAATGAGATCTAGTCCAACTATTTAGATCTAGCATAATTAGGGTGACATAGCAACATGCTTAGGTCTAAAAATTGCTTCAGATGTCAAGTTTACAACATATTTAAACTAATCACAATATGACAAGTGATAGGTGATTTACATAAAGTACTAGATCTAGCCAATGTTACAACTGTCTAATATATGTACATTCACCATAATATAGTTTCAAGTCAAGATCCACATAGACAACATAATAGAATAACCACAATTGTATTAGATCTAGGGGATTATATCTATCATGACATAGTATATGATTTAACACTTGCATAGAATCATACTTTACAGTATATCCAAGTCATAGTCTTTCACAATTTACTTTCATTTGTCTAAACCTAAAAACAACCAGAAACTCATAGCGTTAGGTTTAGATAATTGAGAAAGAACGAATCTAGAATTTCTGAATTTGATTTGCAAAGTATATTGTTGTAGAAAACGGTTCAGTTCGGACTCCAATAGCATATGGCCTCCATGACTTCCAATGAAGAAAATATGAGAAATAGCCATATATTTATAGCTGCAGAACCCTCTAAAACCGACTGCCACATCAGCCCTAGGGGTGTCAACACCCCTGTGGGTTGGTCGACCCCTAGGTCGACACCCCTTCAGGGGGGTCAACACCCCTCTTAGGGGGTCGACCCCATAAAGTGGGAATTTTGCCGCTCTGACGAATTTTTTGAATTTGAATCTTTTTATATAAAATACTGACTCATCATTGAACCTCCTCTGACTCATGCGTGTGTATATATATTTCTTTTGCGCATATACAAACTTAAAACCCTCATAACTTCCTCATACGGTGTCCGTTTTACGAAAACCAAATGTTTATCTTGACCAGAATTTCGAGACGGGCACAATGGTATAGTCTGTTTCCTCTAATTCTGAGTATTAAATTAATTATTATTTAATTTATTAATATCGTTAAAAATTCGGGGTGTCACAGACCATTCATCATCTTCTGATGAAGAGCGCCCACGTGAAAGGAGGCCATACGAAAGGCCCGAAAATCTGGACAAACTGACATTCGGATCATTAGGGTTCTATGAAGATGCAACCCATGTTCTGGGACCCGACGATCCTAGTTTGAGGGAACCAATGCTGTTACTGATGCTAAGATTACATGTTCTCCCCAGAGATCCAAGTATTACCAATCCTACCTAGGACAACTCCTTCAGCCTGTTCGTCCTGTGAGTGACCAGGACCGCAGGAGACGGGGAGGTTCTGTCACCAACCGAAACCCAAGGCGGTCACCTGAGGTAGGTTGTAGGCACATGAGGAGAGAAAAAAGCAAGGATCCCAAACCGACTTTAACCAACGCGGAAGTAGAAGCAATGGTGCATTAAATCATAACCGATATACCAATGAAGACTGGGTTATTGAACGCAGTCATACTCCGTTTACTGATGACATCCTGAACTTCCAATTCCCTCGACCATTCAATTTGCCACAGATGGATCGATATACTGGAAGAACAGGTCCAAAGCAAATTCTGATGAGATTTGCATGGTTATGAACGTTGCAGCTGCACTTGACACTGTAAAGTGTAAAGCCTTCCAGATATATTTAGAAGATGTTGCGTTAATGTGATTTACGCAACTTCCCCCGCGGTCATTGTTGAGTTTTCAAGAACTAAATGAGCTTTTTATGAAATAGTTCTGTCTCCATGCCCTAAGAGCTAAAAGTGTTATCGAACTATCCAGAATTAAGTAGGCCCTTGGAGAATATCTGAAATCACACTTAGATCGCTTCAACTTAGCAGTTACAGAAATCAGCGATCCTCACGAACCAACTATTTTGATGGTCTTAATTGAAGGGGTCGATCCAGATACTGAATTCAGAGGTTATTTGGCTGGGAAGCTACCATTGACTAGGGGGCTTGCTATGAAAAGGCTAATATTCGTCTACGGCGAGAAGAGGTATATGCCAATCGAAAGAGAAAGTCTGATGGAGCTTCAAGAAAAGATATTCAAAGTAATGTTGCTGTGAAACAGTCTGGAGACAACTCAGGGAAAGTTGAAGTAAATGTTGGTAACAAAAATGAAAGAAATAACAACAGGAATGGAAACGACAATATAAGGAATAGGAACCGAGGAAACAACTCTGGTAAAAGACCTCGATTCCAAACTTTTGAAAACTACACACCACTGGATGAAACATTGGAAAACATCTATCTGGATACTTACAACATCTTACAATACAAAAAGCCTCCACCCCAAGACTTTATAGAGAAGGAGGTGGCTACTGGAAAATTTTGTCTATTTCATGGAACCCACGAACATTCTACTAATGAATGTTGGCATTTGAGAGACATTGTCGAAAAGATGATGCGAGAAGTAAAGTTAGATGAATACAAGGTTTCCCCAAGAGACAGCGAGCAAGGTTGGCAAGCCCCGAATCAAAATCAGCCTGCTCCTAAGCCCACCTCTCAACAAAAAGGTAAAGGAATTGTTATCAATACTATATTGGGAGGACCTCACCCCGCTGCCTGTAGTTATAGGGCTAAGGAGCAATACGTCAATGCGGTTAAGCACCTTGGAGTGGGAGAATGTAGCAACCTCGAAGATATCGCCTCAGTGAAGCAACAGAAAACGATGTCAGATGATGTCATATTTCATAATAGAGATGATTCTGGAATTGAATCACCCATAGAGGACCCATTGGTGATCACTACTACTATTGGTCCAGCTCTGGTTCACAAAGTGTTAGTAGATAATGGGAGTTTGGTTAATATTCTCTTTAAAAAAGCATTTGATCAGATGAGACTCGAAGCAAAAGACTTGAAGCCTTACGGAGGATGGATACGTGGCTTCAATGGGGCCTCAACAGCTCCAATGGGATATATAGAATTGCCAGTTACATTAGGACAAGGAGAATGCCAGACAGTGAGAATCCTCCTGTTTGTAGTTTTGGTCATCGACTCCCCTATAACGCCTTTTTGGGCTGACCAGCCCTCGCAGAATTCAAGGCTTGCATTGCGCCCTGGTGCTTATTTTTAAATTTCCCAACTAAAGTTGGAGTGGGAGTAATAAGAGGTGATTAAGCCACCGAACGAGCCTGCTACATGACCGAACTGAAGCTGTTGCTGAAGGGATTAGGCATTGAAGCTAAAGGCACCTCCTCCCCTGCGAAGGAGGTTCAGCATAGCAATTAAATGGACCAGCCCCGAGGGGGTCGCCCAGAGAACTGCTCGAGGATATAGATCCCAGAGAAGATAAAGAGCTTAGGGACAGAAAGGAGACCCCCAATGAAACGACTGTAGACATCTCCATTGATGATGTTGATCTAATGAAGGTTTTGAAGATTGGATCCCAGCTGGATCCATTCCGAGCAAAGGAATTAAATATGACTACATCCATGTAGTCATGAATGGACAACACTTAACCAATACAACACTTAACCAATACAACATGATGTGTGGGTGGGTTAAGTTAACATGAATGGACAACACTTAACCAATATTACATGAACAAAGGGGACAGGGTTAAGGCAAGCTTAACCAATAATACATATTGACTTGATAAGTAGGAGGGTTAAGTAAACCTTGGGTAGGTGAGTAATATTAGTGTATATAGGCACACAAACTTAACAGTTAAATAAACATGTTTGAATCAGTGGGAAGGTTAAGTACATCTCATGTAGGTGAGTAATATTTGAATATATAGGCCTACAAACTTAACCAGTATGAAACCCTAGTAATGGTGACCCATTTCAGCAGTAACCCACATAGATGTATCGTGGTACCCTGAACTAGGCAGGGTGGGGCACGATTAATGGGCTGATTATGAGTGGTCAAAATAGCGGCGGGTGGTTCAGCAGTGCAGGTTCCGGCGGAGTATGGGCGTGCACGTGCTCCGGAGTAGAAAAAGCAAGCACTGGGCATTAGTAGTATACATTGTGCATCTTGAATTGTGTTGGGTTTCATAGGGATTGATACACCCTATGGTGGGACCAACACAAGTATCTACATACAAGCGGGGCCGAATGACACAAGCAAACAAGCGGGGCCGAATGACGCAAGTAAGCAAGCGGGGCCGAATGACACAAGTAATAAATACATGCGAGTTAGGGAGCCGATCGATTAAGCGATAAGGGGGTAGTGTGGGGACATCTAGTATTTAGTATGGGCAAGTAAGGATTGTATAGGGTGTATACATCTTACTAGATGTTATGCCTGAGGACTACCAATTACAAGATGGGGATCAACTTTCATTATGGAACTAGTAATGGTGCGGTGAAATTAGCATTGGTGCAGTGTAGTAATTATCCTTTAGTGATTAGAAGAGCGATCAACATTTATCTTATTCATCCTGCTTACCTTGTCATGCATATTTATGTATAGTCATTTCTTACTTTCCAGTTTATGTTTTTATCCTGTTACTTTAATGATTATACTGTTAAAGTCACTGGACTCACTAGACTTATGTCTACCCTAGTTTGTTTTTGCCTCTTTTCTTCCGTTTCCCTCCCCCCCAAAGGTTTTTAGGGAGGAAATGCTCAAGCTTAGTTTGGATATACCTTCTTCCAGCTTGAAGTTGAAAGATGAATTTCTTGCCTTTGATTCAGCTTATCTATGGCATTTTCTGTTGGGGATTACAGTTTTATTCTGAAGGTTTTGTACAAGACTGATATTATGTACTTGGTTTTGGTATTTGGAAATGTAATCAATCTTATTTCTGTTTCCCCTGTAATAAAGATATAAATTTTTTCAAGTACTACTTTCTCTGTCTTGTAATATTCCATTCTGTTTACTTATAATACTCCACGAAACTTAATGCATTCCCTTTGTGAGCGACATTAATGGACGTGGGGTGTTACACTTGGTATTAGAGCTAAAGGTTACCAGATTAGATAAAAGTTTTTGAAAAATATTTTCAAAAAGGTTTTAAAAGGAAGTATTTTCAAAAGGAAAGTTTATTTTGAAAAACATAATCCCCAAAAGACATATATCTTTCTTCTGATTCTTTATTTCGAGTTCCTTCCTCTTTCCCTTTTGAATCTCTTCCTCCGTGTATAGATGTCTTTTCTAAGATGTGTAAGGACTTTCGTGCGGAAAACCGCTTCATGGAACTGAGACGTTTGTCGAGGCTAGAAGTTGGGTCAACAAAGTGGAGGACTTGTTGGTACCTTTGAGATAGACGATGGGAGGAAGGTTCAACCAGCTGCTTGGTTAATGAAGGATGAAGCTTCATTTTGGTGGGATGTCACAATGGTGAACGTGCAAGGGAAACATGGATAGGACATAGGATAAGAAAGTGGATCCAAAGAAAGGCAGTAAGGATAACAAGGGCCAAGAGAAAAAGGAAGTACCACAATTGTGAAATACCTGGCCACTTAAAGAAAGACGTTAGACAGAAGAAGAAGACTAGTTGTTATCATTACTGAGAGACAGGACATCTTATCAGGATTGTCCAAAGAGGTAAGGGCAAGGGTAAGGACAAAGTACATGATCTTCGGAAGGGCAGGTTGTGTTTTCGTGGTCATTATATCGGAAAGAGATAGGAAGTTTTGGTTAAAGATTTGATTTCTTTTTCCTAGAACTCTTTTCGTCTTTTGCGCTTCGCACTCGCTTGTAACTGCTTCGATAGTTGAAACACTGCACCTAAATACTAGTCTAGTCATGGATCCCATTGTAGTCTCAAATCCTATTGGTGGTTCGGCTCACTTATCTATGGTTTTTGGGGATTTGAGAGTGTCTATCTTGGGCGTTGGGCTTGAATGCAATGCCTTCGTTCTTGGTTTCATGGGCTATTGCTTGATTCTAAGAATGGATTGGCTAGCCAGGCATGGTGCCATCCTAGACTTTGAAAAGAGGGTAGTTAGACTGTTTTGTGGAAAGACCCTTGATATTTCCTGTGACCCCAGGGGTTTAGTGATGCTTAGCTACCTAGAATCTCTTGACGCATTCATCGATGATTTGAAATTTGTTCGTGTAGTCAATGAGTTTGATGACGTCTTTGATGAAGTTCGGGGTTTACCCCCGCGACGCAAGATAGACTTTGCGTATCACGAGACGAGAGCTTGAGGAAGACAATCCCTGAAGAAGCGTTTACATGATACCGCGGAAGTAGTGGATCCTAGCATGCTTAGGGAAGTGGAAGTGGAGCAAGATGCCACAATTGGACGAGCTCCTACATGCATCCTTGGATCGGAGGTCAAGAAGTTACACAACCGAGAGGTCAAGTGGTTAAATTCCAATGGGGAGATGATCAAGGAGACGCGACTTGGGAGATGGAAGACAAGATGCGTACGATGTACCCTTTCCTTTTGGAGGGTATGTTCTTAAATTCTCCTTTTTTTATCGCTTTGTTTATACTTGTTCTATCGTTCAGTATGTCCACTCGATCACATCTTCAATCTTTAGGTAGGAAAATCCTATGGTTGTAAACACGTGTTTGAGACATGTTATGTTTGGTGGATGCAAGTGTTTGCCAGTGGTTGCTCGTGGATGCATTTACACACACATTAGACACTAGATCGCCTCAATCACTTTCATATTGCATATGAATAAGTGTGCATAATTAATTTGATTGATGTATATTGAATGTGTTATCATATGGATGTTGCATTTGAATGAATAATTGTTCACGCATGTAAAAATGATATGTATCACTAGGATTCTTTTGCATACATAATGGACACATGGCACTATCATGAATTGCATTAAGGAGGTCGACTGGGTCAGTAGACCACCTGATTTTGCATTAGAGTAGGAACATATACACAGACTTTTGCATATATTCATTAAAGTATTAGAAATCTTTTAAGGACAATGGACGTCTGTGATTGATGGATGAGTAGATGGTTGACAGATGGTAGGATGGTAACATTCTTCATAACTTGCAGATTTTGGGGACGAAATCCTTTAGGGAGGGGAGAATGCAATAACCCAAATTTTTATATAATTAATTTATGGATTAATTAATTAAGAAAGAAAATTCAAAAGTGCGCAAGAAAATGTAGAAAAGCATTAATGTAAAGAAATGCATGTGACAAATTAAAGGTAAGAAGATTAACATATTAGTACGTGCGTTATATAAGGAAATTTAACGCAATAATGCATACGGTAAAAGTATTAAATATATAGATGCATATATGTACATATGTGCAATTATGTTATAAAGATACAAATTTAAAAATGTGTGAGTACAGAAGGAATCAATACATAAAATAAATTGTGTAACAACCCGTATTTTTAATAACATGTTACAATGTAAATCAAGGCAGAATTAAATTCTAAAATCTGAAGCAAGGGAAACGGGCTGTGCCATTGCGTTCGTCTCGGAAAAATACGCGAAATAGAGTCCGAGTTTTCGAAAAACGGAGTCCGTATGACCAAGTTATGGCCCAATGAAGTTTTCAGAAAATTCCAAGCCTGAAAACAGTTCAAATTCGAATTCAGATTAGAATTGCAACCAAGGCAGAATGGGCGGGAATTTTCCCGCCCCAGGCAGGGTCGACACAGGGGTCGACACCAGTGTCGACCCCCCCAATAGGTCGACACCCATGTCGACCCAGGGGTCGACACCTATGTCGACCCAGGGGTCGACACCCCCGGTCGGACCAATTTTTCTGGTGCACCATTTTGGCATGTTGGGTCTTGTTCTGGAAGTTTCTGACGGGAGTTGATGGCTCATATTCGATTTAGGGTTAATCCTATGGTCTAAACTACCCCTAATTTCTATAAAAAGACCCCTAGACCTAGCCTAAACCCTCATTAATCATTCCTACAACTATATGCTGCCCAAATGTTCACTAATCATGGCCTCCACCTTCTTCATGAGAGCATGAGTGTCTCAAATCAATCTATGTCATAAAGGATCCATCTTTCTTAAGTAAAAGAGCCATCTTTCTTTGGGGTTATTCCTTCTTGTTCTCAAGTCTTGAAGTGGAGTTTATCGTCTTTGGTTGCGGATTTGCTAGTGTGGCTTCGTCTCAATCTTATTTTATATTAATTCTAGTCTTCATAGCATTGTAAGCCCTGTACTACTCTTAGATTCTAACTATGAAGTTAAATATGACATGTTGCAAGTTTGAGTTTGGGCCTAAGTATGATTTGTGCTTTGATCCTATCATGTTATGCATAGATTTACCCTATGCAAGTTTGTAAAGCTATCACCTTGACTATGTGCATAGAAAGCTATGACCTTTGATTTGGAATGTTGCATTATGCAACATGAGAACTCTCATAACCTTCATGATAACTTGCATATAATGTTATATGCGAACCTCTAGTCATCATCCTATGTCATTTATGATTATGTTTCACCTATTTGTTTAAGTTGATATTATGCATGTTTTGAGGCCCATGATGTAATATGCAAGCTTATGAACATATTTATGCCTCATATGCCACCATGTTTAACTTGTGGCCAACCTTATTACCTTATGCCCTTTTGTCATGCTTTTGCCAAGTTCCCTCTTTTGATCTATGTTGTGTTATGCGAAACGTACATGCGATGGGAATGCGTTGGGTTTGGGTAATATTATTGACATGAAAACATGGTTTTAAAATATGACATGAACATTGACTTGTGATTATGTTTGTAAACATAATGATGGACATAACACTTAGAAAATATGAGTGTGGCCAACTCGAGGTTGGGTTGAGTTTGTAGCATAAATCTACCCGGAACCGACCGGCTTAACTAGTGGCTACAAACAATAGGACCCAATGTGAGTAGTTGGTCACGTCGTACTTGAAACCCGAGGTTAGACTAAGTTGTGGTGTAAAGCTACCCGGACCCGCCCGACTTAACTAGTAACCAGAACAAGGTCTAATGTGAGAGGTTGGGTGCATTAAATTAATTAATACCACATGATAGGGTTAAGTCATGGACTACTTGAATACTTAACCAATTAAACACGATGGATTGGTAGGGTTAAGTCATGGACTACTTGAATACACTTAACCAATTAAACCCGATGTGTTGATAGGGTTAAGTCATGAACTGCTTGAATACACTTAACCAACTCAATACATGGTTAGGATAGGGTTAACCACACTTAACCCACTTGAAATCCTAGTTACGTGGTCCTTTTCAGCAGTAACCAACTTCGAAGTATCATGGGTACCCTGGACTAGGCTAGGGTGGGGCACGATTACTGGACTGATTGTAAGAGGCCAAAAAGAGACGGCTGAAGGGTGCACCGGTTGTTCAGGCGGACCATGGTCGTGCACATTAAGTCCGGAGTTGAACATGGGCACCAGTAGGTTTAGACTGTGCGTGCTTGAATTGTGTATGTGGTTTACACCTTAGGGCTGGATACACCCTAGGGTGGACCTAGCACAGTTAACTACATTCCACGATTAAGCCGTATGACACCGATACACGACGAGTTAGGCTTATAGGGAGCCGATCGACAAGACCGAGTAGTTGGACCTCGATTTAGGTCATCTCATGATGTGGGCCAGCTTTGGGCCAAGGGATCATTTCTTGTTTATACTTGACATGGATTGGAATACTAGTACACACCTGGTGCAACTTAACCTTGTATATGCGATGACACACTTGATCTATCTTGTTAACTTTTCACCATGCCAGTTATCACCCTACATCTCATCTCTGTTTTACATGTTCAGTTAACTTTATTAGTTTTTATACTAATAGTAGATAGGACTTACCAGTCTTTTTGACTGACCCGTTTTCTTTCTTCTCTTTTTTTCCGTTTCCCCCCTCAGGTTTACAGGGTGGGAACGCTGGTACTTAGCTTGGATCTTTAGCTGCTTTTCTGGATAGCTCATGTATGTTTGGACTTGAGCTCGCTATGTCTTTCTTCTACCTTGGGGATAGTTACTTTATGATTTTCTTTCCAGTTTTCAGTTGATGTTTCTAGACTATGTTTTGTGGAAAATAATGACCAAGTACTTTGATGTAACTTGACTATGGTTTTGAAATGCTAGTTTTATTCGCTGCTTTATTTACTCTGTTTTTACTTATATGTTCTGTCTTGTGATATCTGCATGCATGTTTACCTCGTTTAACGCCCCTCCAAAGCTAGTGTCCTTGCAAGAGTGGCACTGGCGAAGGTGGGGTGTTACATTTGGTATCAGAGCATAAGGTTTACAAGATTTGAGCAAAAGTGTTTTTAAAACTTACCTTTTGAAAAACTATTTTCAAAACCAATTAAGTATTTTTCAAGAAAAGTCAAGTTATTTTAAAAGGCTATTCCCCAAAAGTCATTAGCACTATCCTTCGTTTCCTCGTTCTGAATCTATCTTTTTCTTTTTCAGTATGGCCGATCTTAACCTTCCCGAGGGAGTGACCATTCCCGGATGGTTCCGGAGGTACTTGGAAGCTAGGGCCAACGATGCGGGACCAGCAAACACCCCCACCGTAACTGAGGTCCCTCCTCCTCCTCCTCAGAATCCACAAGCAGATTTTGCTAAGGTTTGCAAAGACTTTAAGGCGATGGGTGACAAGAATTTTATTGGGACAGAGACTTTTGTGGAGGCGAGAAATTGGTTGAAAGAAACTGAGGATCTCTTCGCTATCTTTGATGTGGAAGACCATAGAAAGGTTTTATTGGCAGCATGGCTATTAAAAGAAGAAGCTGCTTATTGGTGGGAGGTCACCAATGCTACTAGACCTATAGAGACTTGGGCCGACTTTAGGACAAGATTTGGGCTTAAGTTTCTATCATCAGCTGAGGCGAATCTGCAATTGGAGAAGTTTATATCTTTGAAGCAAGGGGACATGACCGTGAGGGAGTATGTGAATAAGTTTAACCAGCTCGCTCGATTCGGTTTGGACATGGTTACTACTCCCCAGAAGAAGGCTTTATGCTTTGCACGAGGGTTGAATGAGCCATTACAAGGTTTAGCCCTATCTCATATACCCATGGGGGCCACTTTTGAAGGCCTAGTAGACATGGCATTGCTTCAAGGAGACGATAAGAATGGCAAGAAAGAAGTCAAGCCTAATGAGACTCAAGCCAAGAAGACAGACTCCAAGCGGGGAGGAAATCAGAGCAATCAGAACAACAAGAACAACAAGGGCAACAAGGCCAAGGCAAAGGACCCAAGAAAATGCAACTTCTGTGGGATTGTCGGGCACATAGCCAAGGATTGCAGAAAGAAGAAGAGGAAGTTGGGTGAATGCTTTCACTGTGGAGAGCCTGGACATCTTAGCAAGGATTGCCCCAAGAAGCAAGGACAAGGGCAAGGGCAGAATCAGCGTGCAGGACCTTCTGGAGGGCAAGTGCATGCCCTCAACACTGCTCCGGTTCAGGACCGAGGTAGTATTTCTGTAGAAAGCCTTGTTTATATTTCTGATTATCCTGTTCACAGCTTATTTGATTCTGGCGCATCGCATAGTTTTATTTCTTCTGACATTGTTGAAAGTTTGCACCTAAGTACTAGTCTAGTTGAGGATCCCGTCAGCGTTTCAAATCCAATTGGGGGTTCCGCCCATTTATCTATGATTTGTGTGGATTTGAAGATTTCCATCTTGACCGTAGAATTCACGTGTAATGCTTATGTTCTCAGGTTCACGGGATACGGGTTGATTTTGGGCATGGATTGGTTGTCCAGTTATGGAGCCATCCTCGATTGTGAGCATAGGGTGGTGAGACTCATGACTCGCCTCGGTAATACCCTAGAAATTTCTTGTAACCCTACAGGTCCCGTCATGTTATGTTATCTTGAATCTCTTGACTCGTCCATCGATGATCTGCAATCTGTAAGGGTGGTCCGAGACTATCCTGATGTCTTTGAAGAAGTTAAGGGGTTACCCCCTAAACGAGAGATAGATTTTTGTATTTATCTTGTTGATAATGCCAAGCCAGTTTCATTGCCCGTTAGGCACATGGCCCCACGAGAAAGAAGAGAGCTCAGTAAGCAAATCAAGGAGTTGCTTGAGAAGAATTTTATTAGGTGAAGCATTTCTGAATGGGGTGCTCCTGTGGTATTCGCTACTAAAGCGGATGGTTCGCTTCGTCTATGTGTTGATTATCGAGAGTTGAACAAGCTGACAAAGAAGAATAGGCACCCATTACCGAGGATTGATGATCTCTTTGACCAGCTTGTTGGTGCTTCTGTTTTCTCTCAGCTCGATCTAGCCACCGGATTCCATCAGCTTAGAGTGGCTGAGGATAGTATTGATAAGACTGCGTTTAGGACTCCAGATGGATTCTTTGAATGACTTGTCATGCCATTTGGTTTGACTAATGCACCGGCCTACTTCGTAGACTTGATGAGTAGGGTGTTCAGGGAGTTCCTTAACAAGTTCGTGGTTGTCTTCGTGGATGATATTCTGATCTTCTCAAAGGATGAGGAAGAGCATGCCAGACATCTCAAGGAAGTGATGGATACACTTGGAGCGCATCAGTTGAAAGCCAAGTTCTCCAAATGCCATTTTTGGAGAAGGGAAGTTCGGTTTCTTGGACATATAGTTTCTAAGCAAGGCATAGCGGTGGATTCCGCGAAAGTGGTTGTGGTTCAAGACTGGAAGACTCCTAGGAATGCAACCGAAGTAAGAAGCTTTCTCGGTCTGGCGGGCTACTATAGGAAGTTCATCAGGGACTTCGCTAAGATTTCGGCCCCTCTTACTAAGTTGATGAATAAGAACTTAGTTTTTGCATGGGACTTAGAGTGTGAGCTTGCTTTTCAAAGGCTCAAGAGGGCCCTTACTACGACTCCAGTTTTAGCATTACCCGATGGCGGTAAGATGTTTACCGTGTACACCGATGCATGTGGCACGGGGTTAGGTGCTGTTCTGATGCAAGAGGGAAGAGTGATATGTTATGGGGGTAGGCAACTTAAAGTTCATGAGAAGAACTATCCCACTCATGATTTGGAGTTGGCGGCGATCGTCTTTGCACTCAAATCCTGGCGCCACTATCTTCTAGGTGAAAGGTTTGAGTTGTATACTGATCACAAGTCACTCAAGTACCTCTTCTCGCAGAAAGATCTGAATTTAAGGCAGCAGAGGTGGATGGAATTCTTGGCATCTTATGACTTCGAGATAGCTTATACCCCTGGCAAGGGTAATGTTGTGGCAGATGCACTAAGCAGAAGGAGGTTGACTTTGAGTCCCTTGTTTATTGAGATGAAGAACTTAGAGTTTTTGGCAACCTTTGATTTCACGACGACTGTTGAGTCGATGACAGGTTCATTAGCATCCCTTGAGCTTAGACCCACACTTCTTGATCAAGTTGGGGCTTCCCAGAAAGGAGACCCGCAGATAATAGAGGTCATGGACCAGTTGATTCGTGGTGAGACGTCTAGTCACCTTGCTAGATATACTATTGATGATAAGGGTTGGCTAAGGCGTGATGGAAGGCTATGCGTTCCACAAGTAAGAGACTTGGTGCATAAAGTTCTCGAAGAAGCACATCACTCAAAGATGACTATACATCCTGGAGGAGATAAGATGTATAGAGATATGAAGCGCATTTTCTTTTGGGCTGGAATGAAGAAAGATGTGGCAGAGTATGTTTCAAAGTGCATGGTGTGCCAACAAGTGGAAGCCGAGTCAAAGAAACCAGGTGGGCTATTACATCCATTGGAGGTCCCGCAATGGAAATGGGAGAGTATTTCTATGGATTTTGTGGATGGATTGCCTAGGTCAAGGAAAGGGAACACGAGCATATGGGTCATAGTTGACAGACTTACGAAGAGTGCTCATTTCATTCCAGTAAAGAGCAAGAGGACCGCATTATGGCTAGCATCTATTTATCTTCGAGAGATAGTGCGGTTGCATGGAGTTCCTTCTAGCATAGTTAGCGATCGTGACCCAATTTTCACTAGCCAGTTCTGGAATAGTTTGCAAGAAGCGATGGGTATGCGATTGAATCTGAGTACAGCCTATCACCCCCAGACGGATGGCCAAACCGAAAGGGTGAATAGAGTGCTAGAAGATCTTTTGAGGCTTTGTGTTCTTGACTTTGGTGGTACTTGGGAAGACCACCTTCCTCTTGTAGAGTTTGCTTATAATAATAGCTATCAAGCCAGCATAGGGATGGAACCATTTGAAGCTTTGTATGGGAGGCCGTGTAGGTCACCATCTTGTTGGTGGGAGACAACAGATAGGCTTATACTTGGGCCCGATATGATACGGGACACATCCGAGAAAGTTGAATTGGTGAGAAGACGGATGAAAGCGGCCCAAGATAGACAGAAATCCTATGCTGACAAGCGAAGGGCAGATTTGGAATTCGAAGTGGGAGACATGGTTTTCGTGAAGGTTTCTCCTTTGCGTAACGTGGTACGTTTTGGAGCAGTTGGGAAACTGGCACCAAGGTTCGTAGGACCCTTCCCTATCATAGAGAGAATTGGAAAGATGGCCTATAAGGTGGAATTGCCCGAGAAGCTAGCCGGAGTGCATAATGTCTTTCGTGTCTCGCATCTCCGAAAGTGCCTACATGAGTCTGCTGAGGTGGTTGAACCAAGCATTCTTGAAGATATGGAGGTAGAGAAAGAGGCAACCTTGAGGAGAGCTCCGATTCGTATCTTGGGAACAGAGATCAAGAAGTTAAGGAATCGAGAAGTCAAATTGGTGAAAGTTCAGTGGAGTGAAGCCGATGAAGATGCAACTTGGGAAACCGAGGAGAAGATGCGTGGGCTTTATCCATTCCTTTTTGAGGGTACATTCTCAATCTCCGTTCTTAATCAGCATATCTTTCTTTTTGCTATCCATGTTTATCCTATTTATCTTGTTATCTCGTTAACCTTGTCATGAGAACCTTAGGTAGAAACCCTTTGGATGAAACATGTATTTGAAACATGTTATGCTTGATGTTTGCAAGTGGTTGCAAGTGTTTGCAAGTGGATACTCGTGGATGCATGATACACATTAGGCACTAAGATCGGCTCACACACTTTCATACCACATATGCATGAGTGTTTATGCTTATTCATGGATGAAACTTGTATGCTATCACGTGGATGTTGCATATGGATGAATGTTATGTGCACTCATGTAGAGATTATAAATTATGTTAGGAATTTGCATACATATTGACTCATCTCACTAACATACTTTGCATTAATTTGGTTTACTGAATCAATAACCGCCAGATTTTTGCATTAGATAAGTACATATACACACACCTTTTGCATATGTTCATACAGCATTTAGAATCCTTTTAAGGACAATGGTTTCTTGTGGATGATGTTTTGAGTAGACGGATGATGGATGGTAGGATACGTTCTTCCTAACTTGGAGATTTCGAGGACGAAATCCTTTAAGGAGGGGAGAATGTAACAACCCGTATTTTTAATAACATGTTATAATGTAAATCAAGGAAGAATTAAATTCTAAAATCTGAATCAAGGGAAACGGGCTGTGCCATTGCGTTCGTCTCGGAAAAATACGCGAAATAGAGTCCGAGTTTTCGAAAAACGGAGTCCGTATGACCAAGTTATGGCCCAATGAATTTTTCAGAAAATTCCAAGCCCAAAAACAGTTCAAATTCAAATTCAGATTCGAATTGCAACCAAAGCAGAATGGGCGGGAATTTTCCCGCCCCAGGCAGGGTTGACACAGGGGTCGACACCAGTGTCGTCCCCCCCAATGGGTCGACACCCATGTCGACCCAGGGGTTGACACCCTTGTCAACCCAGGGGTCGACATCCCCGGTCGGACCAATTTTTCTGGTGCACCATTTTGGCATGTTGGGTCTTGTTCTGGAAGTTTCTGATGGGAGTTGATGGCTCAGATTCGATTTAGGGTTAATCCTATGGTCTAAACTACCCCTAATCTCTATAAAAAGACCCCTAGACCTAGCCTAAACCCTCATTAATCATTCCTACAACTATATGCTGCCCAAATGTTCACTAATCATGGCCTCCACCTTCTTCATGAGAGCATGAGTGTCTCAAATCAATCTATGTCATAAAGGAGCCATCTTTCTTAAGTAAAAGAGCCATCTTTCTTTGGGGTTATTCCTTCTTGTTCTCAAGTCTTGAAGTGGAGTTTATCGTCTTTGGTTGCGGATTTGCTAGTGTGGCTTCGTCTCAATCTTATTTTATATTAATTCTAGTCTTCATAGCATTGTAAGCCCTGTACTACTCTTATATTCTAACTATGAAGTTAAATATGACATGTTGCAAGTTTGAGTTTGGGCCTAAGTATGATTTGTGCTTTGATCCTATCATGTTATGCATAGATTTACCCTATGCAAGTTTGTAAAGCTATCACCTTGACTATGTGCATAGAAAGCTATGACCTTTGATTTGGAATGTTGCATTATGCAACATGAGAACTCTCATAACCTTCATGATAACTTGCATATAATGTTATATGCGAACCTCTAATCATCATCCTATGTCATTTATGATCATGTTTCACCTATTTGCTTAAGTTGATATTATGCATGTTTTGAGGCCCATGATGTAATATGCAAGCTTATGAACATATTTATGCCTCATATGCCACCATGTTTAACTTGTGGCCAACCTTATTACCTTATGCCCTTTTGTCATGCTTTTGCCAAGTTCCCTCTTTTGATCTATGTTGTGTTATGCGAAACGTACATGCGATGGGAATGTGTTGGGCTTGGGTAATATTAATGACATAAAAACATGGTTTTAAAATATGACATGAACATTGACTTGTGATTATGTTTGTAAACATAATGATGGACATGACACTTAGAAAATATGAGTGTGGCCAACTCGAGGTTGGGTTAAGTTTGTAGCATAAATCTACCCGGAACCAACCGGCTTAACTAGTGGCTACAAACAATAGGACCCAATGTGAGTAGTTGGTCATGTCGTACTTGAAACCCGAGGTTAGACTAAGTTGTGGTGTAAAGCTACCCGGACCCGCCCGGCTTAACTAGTAACCAGAACAAGGTCTAATGTGAGAGGTTGGGTGCATTAAATTAATTAATACCACATGATAGGGTTAAGTCATGGACTACTTGAATACTTAACCAATTAAACACGATGGATTGGTAGGGTTAAGTCATGGACTACTTGAATACACTTAACCAATTAAACCCGATGTGTTGATAGGGTTAAGTCATGAACTGCTTGAATACACTTAACCAACTCAATACATGGTTAGGATAGGGTTAACCACACTTAACCCACTTGAAATCCTAGTTACGTGGTCCTTTTCAGCAGTAACCAACTTCGAAGTATCATGGGTACCCTGGACTAGGCTAGGGTGGGGCACGATTACTGGACTGATTGTAAGAGGCCAAAAAGAGACGGCTGAAGTGTGCACCGGTTGTTCAGGCGGACCATGTCGTGCACATTAAGTCCGGAGTTTAACATGGGCACCAGTAGGTTTAGACTGTGCGTGCTTGAATTGTGTCTGTGGTTTACACCTTAGGGCTGGATACACCCTGGGGTGGACCTAGCACAGTTAACTACATTCCATGATTAAGCCGTATGACACCGATACACGACGAGTTAGGCTTATAGGGAGCCGATCGACTAGACCGAGTAGTTGGACCTCGATTTAGGTCATCTCATGATGTGGGCCAGCTTTGGGCCAAGGGATCATTTCTTGTTTATACTTGACATGGATTGGAATACTAGTACACACCTGGTGCAACTTAACCTTGTATATGCGATGCCACACTTGATCTATCTTGTTAACTTTTCACCATGCTAGTTATCACCCTACATCTCATCTCTGTTTTACATGTTCAGTTAACTTTATTAGTTTTTATACTAATAGTAGATAGGACTTACCAGTCTTTTTGACTGACCCGTTTTCTTTTGCCTCTTTTTTTCCGTTTCCCCCCTCAGGTTTACAGGGTGGGAACGCTGGTACTTAGCTTGGATCTTTAGCTGCTTTTCTGGATAGCTCATGTACGGTTTGGACTTGAGCTCGCTATGGCTTTCTTCTACCTTGGGGATAGTTACTTTATGATTTTCTTTCCAGTTTTTAGTTGATGTTTCTAGACTATGTTTTGTGGAAAATAATGACCAAGTACTTTGATGTAACTTGACTATGGTTTTGAAATGCTAGTTTTATCCGCTGCTTTATTTGCTCTGTTTTTACTTATATGTTTTGTTTTGTGATATCTGCATGCATGTTTACCTCGTTTAACGCCCCTCCAAAGCTAGTGTCCTTTCAAGAGTGGCACTGGCGGAGGTGGGGTGTTACAAATTGGTTGCAACAAAAGAAAGAAAAACATTGATTTGTAGATATGCTTAATATGACATTGATTAGAAAACAAGTAATTTGTCATTTATGTTTGATTGATTGTCATTTATGTTTATTTGATGATAATTTAGGAAACCATGTAATTAATCTTAATTTGTATGAATACTTATGCTAATTTGTCAGTTATGCCAATTAACATTAAAGAGAATATGATAATTTGTCACTTATGTTAATTGACATAAAAAAAAAGGAGCACATAAAAAAATAAAAAGATTCGCAAAGTAATGTGTGCATTAAAAAGCAAGAAAAAACATATATATACAGAATATATATATATACATACATATATATATATATATATGACGTATACGCATCATGTGGCACACGTGGCGCATTTTTGTTGGTCAAGGATTGTTTTTTAACGCGGCCTTCTCTGATTGGCCTAGTGATGAATTCTGAAGTATTATGGCTTATGTGTCATGCTGTGATTGGCTAAGTGACATAACTCTTTGGTATGGATGGTTCTGATTACTCCTAGATTGATCTAAAGGCTAGAATTAATCCAACACCCTTATGGAATCACATCTAACCTAAACCCTAAATCAAAACAAAAATCATTCTTAAGCCGTCAAGCTACTGCAACATAGACTGAGCAAGATTCACTTATTCAACGAATTAAAACTTAGGATGGCGGAAAAAGGATTCTACGCTTAATCTATTCTCTTCTTTAATCCGTTCATAGTGAGTACAACTTCTTTAACAAAATAATTGTTAAATGTAATTGTGATGGGATTATAACTTGGACTATATGAATATAACTAATTACATATACTTGATTAAGTCCATTTTATGATGTTAATTCATGTATCTAATTGTGTATGCTCGATTAGATTCATTTTATGATGTTGTTGTATGCAAGTTTGTATGCAAATCATATGCAGGTTTATATGTAGATCATGTGATATTAGTCTACATGTCTAATTACATATGCAAGTTTATATGCAAGTTTGTATGCAAATCATATGCAAGTTTATGTGAAAATCATATTCATACATGCAAGTTCCTATTTATATGTTTAGATCTATGCAAGTCATATTTTATATGATTACATCCATGCGAGTTTATATGTTTATGCAAATTCATATTTTATATTTCTATTGCTTATGCAAGTCATTGATTATGCAAATTTATGTCAATGTAATTATGATCATGCAAGTTTATAATCCATGGTAGTTTATTTTCATATGATAATTTAGATCTAATTTGTTATGCAAGTCCATATGTTAATTTAGATCTAATTTGTTATGCAAGTCCGTATGTTAATTTAGATCTAATTTGTTAAGCAAGTCCATATGTTAATTTAGATCTAATTTGTTATGCA
This sequence comes from Allium sativum, assembly GCA_030737875.1. Lineage (NCBI taxonomy): Eukaryota > Viridiplantae > Streptophyta > Magnoliopsida > Asparagales > Amaryllidaceae > Allium > Allium sativum. The sequence goes on from CM060920.1 coordinate 692,455,245, forward strand.
AGTCCATATGTTAATTTAGATCTAATTTGTTGTGCAAGTCCATATGTTAATTTAGATCTAATTTGTTATGCAAGTCCATATGTTAATTTAGATCTAATTTGTTATGGAAGTTCATATGTTAATTTAGATCTAATTTGTTATGCAAGTGCATATGTTAATTTAGATCTAATTTGTTGTGCAAGTCCACATGTTAATTTAGATCTAATTTTTTATGCAAGTCCATAAGTTAATTTAAATCTAATTCGTTATGAAAGTTCATATGTTAATTTAGATCTAATTTGTTATGCAAGTTCATATGTTAACTTAGATCTAACTTGTTATGAAGTTCATATGCTAATTTAGATCTATTTTTTATGCAAGTTCATAAATAAGGATCTTTGTTATATGCTAGTTATTTCATAATCGGATCTATACTGTTTTATGCCAGTTTGGATGTTATACGTCTCTTTCTTTCTCTTTTTCTTATGAGTTAGGCTAATTGCGAGCCTAACGTATTATATGAATCATACGAACGATTGACGTTTGGAAACAGTTGGGTAACATTAAATATTGGAAATTATGTAATTGGCATAAAATGTGTTGTAATCATATAATTAATTTTGGGCATATCTAGTAAATGTGGCATAACTTGAATTGACCACACTTATGGATAATTCACATATAAATCTAGACTTGGAAAAAAGTAGTAAATATGTAAATTGGTTAAAAGATGAACATGCCTAACCCGAGGTTAGATTGAGTTGCGGTGTAAGACTGTCCGGAACCGCCCGGCACATCCAGCGACCGCAACAACCCAAATCTAATGTGAGAGGTTAGCGCATTAAGCCGAAAACCCGAGGTTAGAATGAATTTGCGGTAGAAGTCTGCCCGGAACCGCCCGGCACATCCAGGAACCGCGAACAACAGTTCTAATGTGAGAGGTTGGTGCATTAATATATTAATTAATGCCAATGAACAGACATGCTTAGAATGAAAGGGTTAAGTAACATATGAATAGGCGACACTTAACGAATACAACATGTTAATTAGACAAGTGGGTGGGGTTGAGAATACTTAACCAATACAACATGTTAATTAGATAAGTGAGTGGGGTTAAGTAAATTGATAATACTTAACCAATACAACATGTTAATTAGACAAATGGGTGAGGTTAAGTAAATTGAGAACACTTAACCAATACAACATGTTAATTAGATAAGTGGGTGGGGTTAAGTAATTTGAGAACACTTAACCAATACAACATGTTAATTAGACAAGTGGGTGGGGTTAGTAAATTTAAAACACTTAACCAATATAACATGATGAATGAATAGGGTTAAGTTAATAAGAAACACTTTAACAATACAACATGATGTGTGGGTGGGTTAAGTTAACATGAATGGACAACACTTAAACAATATTACATGAACAAAGGGGATAGGGTTAAGGCAAGCTTAACCAATAATACGTATTGACTTGATAAGTAGGAGGGTTAACTAAACCTTGGATAGGTAGGTAATATTAGTATATATAGGCCCACAAACTTAACCGTTAAATAAACATGTTTGAATCAGTGGGAGGGTTAAGTACATCTCGTGTAGGTGGGTAATATTTGCATATATAGGCCCACAAACTTAACCAGTAGGAAACCCTAGTAACGGGGACCCATTTCTACAGTAACCCACATAGATGTATCATGGTACCTTGAACTAGGCAGGGTGGGGCACGATTACTGGGCTGATTATAAGAGGTCAAAATAGCGGCGGGTGGTGCGGCAGTGTAGATTTCGGCGGAGTATGGGCATGCACATGATCTGGAGTGGAAAAAGTAGGCACTAGGCATCAATAGTGTACACTGTGCATCTTGAATTGTGTCGAGTTTCCATCATAGGGATTGATACACCCTATGGTGGGACCAGCACAGGTATCTACATACAAGCGGGGCCGAATTACACAAGTAAACAAGCGGGGCCGAATGATACAAGTAAACAAGCGATGCCGAATGACACAAGTAATAAATACATGCGAGTTAGGGAGCCGATCGATTAAGCGATAAGGGAGTAGTGTGGGGACATCTAGTATTTAGTATGGGCAAGTAAGGATTGTATGGGGGTAAATACCTCTTACTAGATGTTACGCCTGAGGACTACCAATTACAAGATGGGGATCAACTTTCAGTATGGAACTAGTAACGGTGCAGTGAAATTAGCATTGGTGCAGTGTAGTAATTATCCTTTAGTGATTAGAAGCACGATCAACGTTTATCTTATTCATCCTGCTTACCTTGTCATGCATATTTATGTATAATCATTTCTTACTTTCCAGTTTATGTTCTTATCCTGTTACTTTAATGATTATATTGTTAAAGTCACTTGACTCACCAGACTTATGTCAGACCTAGTTTGTTTTCGCCTTTTTTCTTCTATCCCCCCAAAAGGTTTTTAGGGAGGAAATACTCAAGCTTAGTTCAGATATCCCTTCTTCCAGGTTGAAGTTGAAAGAAGAATTGCTTGGCTTTGATTCAGCTTATCTATGACATTTTCTGTTGGGGATTACAGTTTTAATATTAAGTACTCTGAAGGTTTTGTACAAGACTGATATTATGTACTTGGTTTTGGTACTTGGAAATGTAATCAAACTTATTTCTGTTTCCGCTGCAATAAAGTTATAAAAATTTTCAAGTACTACTTTCTCTGTCTTGTAATATTCCGTTTTGATTACTTATAATACTCCATGAGACTTAATGCATTCCCTTTGTGAGTGATATTAACGGACGTGGGGTGTTACAAGTATGCTATGTAAGTAAGAAGTTAACAGTTGTGGAACACAATTATCCAAGAATAGAAAAGCTTGCTTATAACCTCTTGATTGCCTCCCGAAAGCTCCATCATTATTTCTAAGCTCATCCGATAGTCATATACACTGATCAGCCTCTAAGGCAAGTATTGCAAAGACTTGAAGCATTAGGGCAATTACTTAAGTGGAATATAGAATTGAGTCAATTCAATTTGAATTTTCAACCAAGGAGGTCAATAAGGGGGCAGGCTTTAGTTGACTTCATGGCATAATTCACGATTCCCAAAGAAGAAACAGCGGATGACAAAGTTGTTACTTCAGAGCGTAAGTTAGAGCTTAGTCCATGGAAATTATATACAGATGGGGCCAAGAATGATCAAAGATTCGGCGATAGAGTTCTTTTAACCACTTCTGAAGGACGATCCATTTACTGCGCCCTGCGATTGGAATTTTCTGCCACCAATAATGATTCCGAGTACGAGGCCTTGATTGTCGGGCTAAAACTCGCTAAGGAATTAGGGGTAAGAACATTGGACGTATTCCGTGACTCCAAGATAGTTGTCTTCCAAGTTCGAAAGGAATTCGTGACCATGGGGCCTCAACTTGTTACTTATCTTGAAAAAGTAGAGGAGTTACTAGGCAACTTGGAGCACTACGGTATAACACACATTCCGAGAGCAGGAAATCAAAAGGCATATCGACTGGCTAAGCTAGCAAGTTCTGATAACCCTGAGGAAACCGAAATGGTTCTAATAGAGATATTGGAATCACCAAGTTTTGACCTATTGAAATTTGAATTAACCCTAGAAGCTAAGCCAGAAAGGGAGTCATGGATGACACCGATTAAGAACTTCCTTAAGACTGGAATTCTCCCATCAAAGAAGAGTTAGATATGAGCTGTAACATGTAATGTTGAAAGATACGTTTTACAGGATGACGTCCTTTATCGCCAAGGGTTTTCCATGCCTCTGTTACGATGTACAGCACACGACAAATTCAGGCATGTACTGAAAGAAGTACATGAAGGTGAGTGTGGAGATCACATCGGGGTTCAAACTCTGGCAAAGAAAGTATTGCGGTATGGTTATTTTGGCCTATCGTGAATAAAGATGTAGCTGATCACTCATGACTCTACGACAAATGCTAGAGATTTGCTAAAGTTCCAAGAGCACCCCCAAGGCATCTCAAATCATTTGTCAGTCCATGGCCATTCGCAATGTGGGGATTAGACATCATCGGATCCCTACCAATTGCTAAAGGAGGAGTTAAATATGCGATCGTGGTTGTGGATTATTTCACAAAATGTGTAGAGGCCGAGCCCTTAACCACCACGGCAAGAAAGGTGATAAGCTTTGTGGTCAGGAATATCATTTGTCGATTTGGGATACCAAAAACCATTATAACCAATAATGGAATCCAATTCGATAGTACGGAATTTAGAAACTTCTGTCAAAAGTATAAAATTGATAACTGGTATACCGTTATAGCTCACCCGCAGTCGAATGGACAGGTTGAGGCAATTAATAAAGTCATTAAGTCTATTCTTAAAAAGCGGTTGGAGCGAGAAAAAGCTATGTAGGTTGATGAATTGCCGCTAGCTTTATGGGCCTATCAAACAACCTTTAAGACGGCTACAGGTTATACTCCTTTTTCACTCTCCTTCGGGTCAGAAGCAGTAATTCTAGTGGAGCTCAAAGTCCATTCTCATAGGGTAAAGTATTATGACCCAATGACGAACAAAGCACTTCTCCTAGAGTCCTTAGATATGGTTGAAGAGAAGTGGGACGAAGCGGGCTTACGTGCTTCAAGGCATTGACGCCAAGTGGCATGCTACTATGACAGAAAGGTTTTCTTTAGAACTTTCGAACCCGGAGACCTGGTGTTGAAGCGAGTCTTTCCACCTCCCATTCATCTAAGCTCAAAGCGGGAAGACTATTCACTAACCGACGGAAATCTGACACAGGAGCTTTCAAGTTAGCGACCGTGGATGGTGAAGAAATTCCTATAACATGAAACGCCCAACATTTGCGGCGATACTTGACTTGAAGTTGTACTGTTTTCTTTTGTTTTATTGGCCATGTAAAAAGGCATGTGTAACACCCCGTATTTTCTGAGAATATTAAAAACAAATGGTTAATTATGAAGAAGTTATTAAGCCTTGAAGTTTGTAGGCATATGAGAGAAATATATATAGATATATATATATATATATATAAATTAAATAAATAAACACGCAGAAAAGGTTCAAAACAGCGACTTGAGAGGGGGAATAACCGAACCGGCCCATTTTTGAGGTCGACCCGAGTCCTACTGGGTCGACTAGGGGTTAATCCAGGATGTTTGGCTGTCATCCCGTGGGTCGATTCGCTCAAATGCAGATTTTGCATTTGAATGGTTCTCATGATTCAGGGTTAATCTAATGGTCCTAAATAACTTCCTACACCTATATATACATCCCTAACCTAAACCTAAATCTCATATACAATTCTCTAGCCTCCATTGCTCTCTTCCTCTCTAAAAATAAATAAATCAATGGCGTCTCTACTCTGCTGAAACCTAAGCTAGGACTTGTGCTTCTTCTTCCTCCAATTCTGATTGGGATTAAAAGAGAACAGCTACAACACCTTTTTCTTTTAGAATCCAACCAAGGCAAGTGCAGTTATTTTCCGATATAAACTTTAATTATAATTGTGACATGATTGTAAATCTGAATTTGAGATTGCGTATGTTCTGTTCTAATCTATTTTATTCTATATCTCTTTCTTCTTTCTGTTCTGTAGCCAGGCTACCCCGGGCCTGCGCCAAATCTCATAAGAGATTAACGCACGAACGTTAAACTTTGGGACAAATAATGAAGGATGGAATAATTGGACATGGCTAATCTGTGACTAAAAGGACATAGCTTGTAAACTAGATTTAGATATGTGCATATTCTGTGAATTGGAAGATGAGGAACCATTGTATATTAACATGTGACTTGAGACATTGGACATAACGCATATTTTTGAATTAAAGATCTGCTATAATTTGAAGTTCTAGATTGTTGGGCATATTGTTTATATAGAGATTCATGATTTGGGATAAAAAGGGAATATGACTTAGGTGTGAAGATTTATGTTAAGATTTGATAACTATTAAATGTGAATAACACCTAAGTGGGAGATTTTTGAATATATGACATGCATTGAAATTGATGGCTATATTTGGTATAAATTATATGTGAATCTTTTGTACTAGGCAAGTTTAACTAAATTTGAGACGTGTGTTATATGGTAAATTATGACCATAATCTGTGCCATGTAAATTCAATGCAAACGTGGGGTATATGATCATAATGTGAATCATGACAACTATTTAGGCATGCAAACTTAGGCCAAATTTATAATTAGGCAAGATATATTTATGAAACTTTAAGGAATGATTAAATCTGTTATATGGCCTAATCTGCTAGTTCTGTTATATTGCCTAATTTGCTAGTTCTGCTATAATCTGCTATATCTGTTCATATACCAAATCTGTCATCTGCTAAGTCTGCTGAAGATGCCTAAACTGTTATATGCTAAATCTGCTAAACTGCTTAATCTGCTGAATCCGTTAAGTCGCCTAATCTGCTAAATCTGTTATCTGCCATATCTGTTGAGTTGATATATTTAGTCTGTTATTGACATAATCTGAATTGGCTATAATTATGAAAATTGACATGTATATTAGGCGTGGGCATAAATGGTAAATTAATAATTAATTTGCTGCAAAGATAAACATGGCTGACTCGAGGTTAGAATGAGTTTGCGGCGTAATCCTGCCCGGAACCGCCCGGCACATCCAGTGGCCGCAAACAATAGGTTCTAATGTGAGAAGTTAGTCATAACGTGCTTGAAACCCGAGGTTAGACTCAGTTTGCGGCAGAAATCTGCCCGGAATCAACCGGCCTAACCAGTAGCCGCAAACTGTCAGTCTAATGTGAGAGGTTTGGGCATTAATATTTAATTAATGAAAATCTGAGATAAATATAATGTCTAAAACGTGTTGGGCGGATAGGGTTAAACCCACTAGACTGATGAGTTTAATAAATCTGTTTCGTGAATCGGTAGGCCCAATTACAAAGTTAGACAAATCTGTAAATCTGTTAAATCCGTATATTTGATCCGTTAGTCTAAAACTTGTCTGACCTGTGAACTAGTTGATCTGAATTCTGTATGTCTGAACTTGTTAATATGAAATCTGTTAGTCTGGGGACACAAGGATAGGAGGGGAATTACTTGTGTCATCTGTTGTTTGGGACCCATATTAGTCAGTAACCCTTTCTGGTATCAAAACTTTGACCCAACAGTAGGTAGGGTCCGGGTACGCTTACTGAACTAATTATAAGCGGTTCATTCTGATAATGGCGAGGGGTGTTGATGGTGCGTTCCAACCGGGTCATGTGCGTGCATGGATCCCGGTTTGCCTCTAAGGATGTAAGACGCCGTGACATCTGTAAATAGGTCTGTGTCATTCAAAGTTGCCACTTTGGGGAATGATACACCCTTCGGTGGGGCTGGCACAGGGTATTTATGTGTTAGGGAGCCAATCGCTTGGGGTAGGGTTTTAGGGTACACTTAGTTCTGTCTGTTTCTGTTGGTACCGTCTGTTTTTGTTGGGTGGCAACACCTGTTTGTTTCTGCATGGTACCGTCTGTTCGGGTGGTAAAGGCCCAATTACTAGTGTACAACTTATGCTACATTCTGCTTCTGTCTGTTTCTGATTGGGTGGTAAAGGCCCATTACTAGCGTGGAAATTATTCTGTACCTGTTTCTGTTTCAGTTTAGACATTAGGGTGACACCTAATTCTGTTATACTAGTATTAGTGCAGAGAAGTGTAATGCAATAGCTTATATCATTCTGTTCTTCTGTCATATCTGCTACATCTGTTACAGTTATCTCTCATCCAGTTTTATTTTCATGTCATGTTGTTATTATCTGTTCATAACTGAAAATCACTGGACTTGCCAGACTTTTGTCTGACCCTTGTTGTTTCGCCTCCTTTCTTCCATTTCTCCCCCCAGGTTTTGTAGAAGGGAATACTCTAGCTTGATCCAGATTTCTTCCGCTTGCAGTGCTTATAGTATGGCTTGTCTTCTTCTGTGGGGATTATGATTTTAAACTATGCATTCTGAAGGCTTTTGTACAAGACTGATATTTTGTACTTGAATTCTGATATTGTGATTTGAAAGGATGTAACCAAGCTTCTGTTGAAATAAAGTTATAAATTTTTCAAGTACTGTTTTATTTGTCTTGTAAGTTTCTGTTCTGTTTACTAAAATGCTCCACCAAAGTTAAGGCATTCCCTTGTGAGTGACCTTAACGGAGGTGGGGTGTTACACTTGGTATCAGAGCTGAAGGTTACCAGATTGGGTAAAGTTTTTGAAAACTATTTTCAAAAAGGTTTTAAAAGGAAGTATTTTTAAAAATAAAGCTTATTTTGAAAAACATGATCCCCAAGAGCCATATATCTTTCCTTCAGTCCTTTTTTTTGTATTGAATCTTTCCTTTTTTTTCGTTTCAGCATGTCTGAAGCATCTGAGATACCAGAGGGTGTTCACGTACCCGGTTGGTTTCGTCAATATCTTGAGGCTAGGACCGCCGCTGCAGGTCCAGCAAATGATCCTCCTCCACCCCCTCCTCGTGCAATTACTTTTTCAAAGATCTGTAGAGATTTTAGGGCCATGGGTGGGAAGGATTTCAAAGGAACTGAATCATTCGTAGAAGCGAGGAACTGGCTCAAAGAAACTGAGGATCTATTCGTTATCTTCGAGGTGGACGATAGGCAAAAGGTACAGTTGGCGGTATGACTGCTCAAAGACGAAGCTTCCTACTGGTGGGAAGTCACTAACGCCGAGAGGCCGGTTGAGACATGGATGGATTTCAGAACAAGGTTTGAGACAAAATTCCTCTCGCAAGCTGAATGAAGTTTACAACTGGAAAAGTTCTTATCTCTTAAGCAAGGAAGTATGACGGTCAAGGTATACGTCAACCAGTTCAACCAACTAGCTAGGTTCGGATTGGATTTAGTCAACACTCAGCATAAAAAGGCTCTCCGCTTTGTTAAAGGATTGAACGAGCCACTGCACAGCCTAGCCATGACTCATGTACCCATGGGAGCGACTTACGAGAGATTGGTGGACATGGCACTACTGCACGAGGAAGACAAAGGCCCGAAAGAGACAAAGAAGGAAGAACCACAAAATAAGAAAGCAGGGCCCAAAAAGGAAACGCAAAGGAAGGATGAGAAGTCTGAAGATAAGAAGGGGAAAAAGTGCTTTATTTGTGGAAGCTCGACTCATCTGAACAAGGATTGCAGAAAAAGGAAGGGCGGTTGCTTTAACTGTGGGGAGATGGGACACTTTACTAGGGACTGCCCGAAGAGACGAGGACAAGGAGGGCAGGCGAACACTCTTGAGGCCAGTGGCTAGGATAGAAGTAGGAAAATTCCTATAGTAGGTGTAATTTATTTATCTGATTATGGAGTTAAGACTCTTTCTGATTCTGGTATTTTGATTTTGTAATTGATACTCTGCACTTTAATACTAGTATTGTTTCTGATTCCGTTGTAGACTCAAACCTATAATGGTTATGACTCATCTGTTTATGATAGATTGGGGTTTGAGGGATATCTGTGTTAGACGTCAAGTATGACGCATACATTTTGAGTTTTTGTGGGATATGATTTTATCATGCTTAGCTTCCTAAGAATCATTAGGGAACCTGATCTGTACCAGTAGTCTATAAATATTTGAATAATTCTGCTTTCCAGTTTTGACATTGTCTAAAGGAGGTAATCCTCTGGGTGTCAATCTGATGTTGATTTCGGTCTTCGGGGTTGATACTTAGGGGAATAATTTTCTCAACCAATGTCTAATGGGAACCAAGTCTTTGTCTTATATGTACTCGCTTCCATCATTCAACTGTATCCTATCAATCGAATCTTCGAACTTTAGGTAGAAACTAATGGGTGTAAACATGTGTTTGAGACATGTTATGTTTGATGGTTGCAAGTGGATGCAAGTGGTTGCTAGTGGTTGCTCGTGGATGCATATACACACACTAGGCATTAGATCGGCTCAAAAACACTCTCATACTGCATATGGATGTGTGTGCATTTTTCAATTTTTGTGGATGCAGAATGATTGACTCCTCACATGGATGTTGCATTTGGATGAATGGTTATGCACTCATATAGAAATGATGTGTATCAAATAGGATTTCTTGCATACATATTTGGACTCATGACACTAACATGATTCGCATTAAGGAGGTCAACTGGATCAGTAGACCGCCTGATTTTGCATTAGATAAGAAACATATACACACACTTTGCATATGTTCATACGGCATTAGAAACCTTTTAAGGACAATGGATGCCTGTGATTGAATGGTTGAGTAGATGGATGTTAGGATACATTCTTCTTAACTTGAAGATTTCGGGGACGAAATCCTTTAAGGAGGGGAGAATGTAACACCCCGTATTTTCTGAGAATATTAAAAAAAATGGTTAATTATGAAGAAGTTATTAAGCCTTGAAGTTTGTATGCATATGAGAGAAATATATATAGATATATATAAAAATTAGATAAATAAACATGCAAAATAGGTTTAAAACAGCGAATTGGGAGGGGGAATAACCAAACCGGCCCATTTTTGAGGTCGACCCGAGTCCTGCTGGGTCGACTAGGGGTTAATCCAGGGTGTTTGGCTGTCATCCCGTGGGCCGATTCACTCAAATGCAGATTTTGCATTTGAATGGTTCTCATGATTCAGGGTTAATCTAATGGTCCTAAATAACTTCCTACACCTATATATACATCCCTAACCTAAACCTAAATCTCATATCAATTCTCTAGCCTCCATTGCTCTCTTCCTCTCTAAAAATAAATAAATCAATGGCGTCTCTACTCTGCTGAAACCTAAGCTAGGACTTGTGCTTCTTCTTCCTCCAATTCTGATTAGGATTAAAAGAGAACTGTTAGACCAAAAAGTGGTTCTAACACCCAAACTGATTAAAAGCAAATGAAATGAGATAAAAATGAAAATGAACACACAGGATTTATAGTGGTTCGGCGAAGAAATGCCTACTCCACTTATCTTTCACTATATTCAATGATTCAGTTGCAAATACAATGTAAGATTCACTTGATTCCACTCACAACTCACTTATATTCACTCAATTGACTAAAAAAAATAATGAAAGAAGATTTGGATTCTCCGGGAGTACTGGAGTTCGGATTATGGAGGTGGCTGAATTCTCGAAATGCCCAAAAAAGATCCTCTTCTTTGTATCCAGATGGGGTATTTCTAGGTGTGAATTTGCTCAAAACCCGATCCGGATCGGAGCCACGTGTCGTCCATCCCATTAGCTTCGGGTTCGGATGAATTACTGTGTTGACAACGCATCAGAGTAATGAACGTTATGGACAAGAACTGGTCATAGCCGATCCGGATATCCAGGCGCTTATGCAGGGGGAACGATATGAAAAATGGGTTCGGGTCGGAGGTATATATATACCAGGTGTTCGGATCGGGATATCCGATCCGACCCGGGTTGTTTTGGTGACAATCCTCTCTTCTCTTTATTCTGCTCCGCTCCGACTTATCTCTGTAGCAATTGGGTGGCTTTCCGATCCATCTTGAAGAAGACTGCCCTCCAATCCGAACACGCGCTCTCTGCCTTCAACAGCAATAGCTCACCGATCCGAACAGGAGATCTTATCCGATCCGAACTGATACGTTGCTTTGACCCGACCCGAACGATTGTAGCTGTCCGATCTAGGCTGTAGTGTCTTCTCCGATCCGAACCGAAGTCTTCTTAAAAATGCTCTTCAATGTTTGATATCTTGACTTTGTGTTGCCTAGTTCACAAAGTAGGCTAACACTTTGCCCCCTCAAAGGATGCTTCTGTTGGAAATGGAGCATGCTTTGATTGCTGTTGCACAACGCCTTCATCCTTCCCTTTGAATTCACATGCCAAGCTGTCGTACTACATCCTGTTCGGTTCGGATTCCGACCCGAACGGATTTCTGGTTCGGGTTCCGACCCGGACGGATCTCCTTCTTCCTATACTCTGCAATGGATTAGTGGGCCAAGCTGCGTCACTGGGCTTTTCGAGCCGGTCCGAGCGGGAATACAAATAGTCAGCTTGTTTTTTATATAAATCTACTTCACTTTTCTTCTTTTCTTTTATTCACTGTTCTTGCCCAACCGAACCGATTCCACATTGAAACCCTAGTCTTTCCAAAAAATTTCAAAATTCTCGCTTCAATCTTTGAATCAAATACATAGGTAGTCTTGCAATCTCGAATCTCGTTGCCATAATTGTTTTTAATTTACATTCGCAGTTAAGTTGAACGATTCTAGCAAGGTATTTGACTAATTCCATCGCCATGGCTTCCTTCATCCTCCGCCTTCGTCGTTGATGGCATCGACGCCATTTCGAGGCGTTGGTGAAGGGTGTTGAGATTCGTCGTTGAATACTTGAGTGCTTAAGCACTTGATTTTAATTAAGGCTTTGGATATTGAGTTGGGTTCGCTACTTAAGAGGAGGAAGAGGAAGGAAATTGAAGGAGATCGGTTCGGGTGGGGGAACAGTAGGAGAAAAAGGGAAAGAGAGAAATTCACAGAACCGGACCGGGTCGGAGCAATAAGGCAAAGAAATGGGACTTAACTTGTTTGACCGGGTCGGGTCGGACCTATGAATAAAATGGAGGTCAAGACTTATGCGCTCGGATCGGATCGGGTTGTGAAACAAAAGAGAGAATAGGGGCATTGTTATTCAGGTTAATCCGACCCGCCCCGAAAGTAAATCCTCGAACCGATCCGGATATATCTCTCTGAGTGTGAGCCTTTGCTTTAAGCTGACATGTGACCTTGCCTATCCGATTTGAACCTGATATATACATCCGAACCGAAAACTACTCAATCCAAAGCACAAACTTTTGTCCAACTATTTAAAACAATGATAGATATTACTTCCAACTTCATGAACAGTTAGGATAGTGCCTTGCGGACATAAATGAACATTAAGAACTACTCTGACTATCACTTTCTCTTCAAAGTTTTGTCTTACACTGTTGCACCTTTACTTTGCATTTCTCACATTCGCTGCACACATTTTAGTTCACACACATGCACATGGGGGTACGGGCTAATTTACTCTAATTCGTGCTATTGCTTCTTCAATAGTTCTATGACAATGAGACCCAGACGCTCTTCCAGACTAGCTGAGAGGAAAGTAGCCCCGGAAACCTCTAACAAAATCACTCTCGAGGATATATCTTCTCCTTCGGATCCAGAATGGGACAGTGAGGGTCCAGACTACGGGGTTGGAAATCTAGAAAGCAACGAGGTGTCTTCAGAGAATGAAGTTTCTCTAGGTTTTGAGGAGGAAAGAGGGATTGGTGACGATCGACACCCTGATGAATTTGAATCGGCCATTATATTGGAATCACCTCCAGACTCCGTTGAATCAACAATCGACAACGATCGACTTATCCGAATTTGCTTAAAGTACAGGATAATGAAAAGGGACACTCTAGTGCCTTCACGCTCTGACCGTCCCCACAACCCTCCAAAAGGATATATGGCGGTCACTCGATTGATGTGCATGGTCGGCGCCATTCCTCCATTCTCTCCCTTCATCGTTGACTTTTTAAGACAAATGCGGATTGCCCCCATGCAGCTGCATCCCAATTCATATGCCTATTTGCACACCTTGTACATAGCATATCGTGAAATCTTAGGCATAGAGCTCACGTTCGATGACGTTCACTTCTTCTATAATTTCAAGCATCGGACTCGAGAGACTTCATCTTTCTGCTACTTTGAGTCAGTTCCGAAAAGGAAGATAATCTCAGCACCATTCAGCAGTAAATCTGGAGATTCCAGACTAGAATGGTTCTACGTGAAGCGACAGCCTGGATGCGCCAGGAGGTGGATAAAATCAAGTAAAGCACTGATTTTCTAAATCCGAGCTCTATACACCTGAATCATCACCTTAACTTGTTTTCCTTTTTGTTTGCAGTCGACAATCCCAAACAGATATCAAATCAGGTGTTCTTTGACCGGATGCACCGACTTCTTAATGGCGATCAGAAATTCTTGACTATCGACGAGACGAATACCTTCACTTTCATGGGCTGTTATCCGTTTTTCATAGCATCGGTCATGGGACGGCTCCATACGCATACATTCCTCCAGTGGAGGTAGTCCCAGAGACAGGAGAAGGCTCAGGAGTTCCTACAGCGCCTCTTCAAACTTCACCTTCTCCATCTTCTACACAAGATGACGAATTGGCTAATCTGGACGAAAAGCATCGTGAAGGATATACTGCCCCCGAGGAGACTACTTCCCTGGAAAAGTCAAAATCCTCCCAAGAGTCGCCACTTCATGCTTCCGAGGGGGATGTCCCTAGTACTGATGAGCAGATATTTCAGGGTTTGGGGGATCTCCCCTTACCTGAGACTATATACACTTCAGAGGATTTCAGGAAGGATCCTTTAGTCTTCACCTCTTCTGAAGAGACCACTCCCGCTAAGGCCAAAGAGCCTGCCCGTACTAGTCTAGCTTCAGACTCGGGTTGGTTGGGGGGAAACACACCACTTAGGATACACTTTATATAACGACATTAGCATTCATTGCACCTCTTTCTTCGTGAATCCATTAATTCTAAATTTCGTTTGTTTTATCGTGTAGGTACGATGTCTCGATCCTACTACGATATCAGGAAGCTTCGCCGCAGCATGTCCAATCCACCTCAGGATATCGAGTATGATCGCCGGGATGATCGTGGTAGGGAGGAGAGAAGGCCTTATGATCCCTATCGTTCTCGACCCTCACGTTCTCGCTCACCAGTTCGGCCGGAACAAGAGAAATACAAGGGTTATCAGAGCCGTAGGGAAGAGGACAGACCACAATCTAAAGACTCCACTTCTTCCCATGAAAAGCGTAGTAGAGAGAGAACTCCTCCAAAAGAGACTGGGTCTCGAAGCAAGCACAAGGTCCCTGCTACTAAACGACCTAGGACAGACAAAGAATCTACCGAATCCTCCTCACACAGGGACACCGAATTGACAATCCCCGCTCCTCCCCCACTAGATGCGGAAACTGCAGTAAAGCGAGCATATTTGAAGGAGCAATTTCCCGAACACTACTTCGAGACTTTGACTTTTTTACCTGCCCTTGAACCTGTTTCTTCTAAATGGGTAGACGAGGCCAAAGCAAAGATAGATGCGGTGGAAAAACAGTATACTGAGATGTTTAGATATTCACGCAATCTTTCCAGAATCATCCGCACTCTAAACACAAATACCGACTCAATGCAAAAGACCGCGGAGGAGGATGCCAAGGCTTTAAAATCCCTAGGAAAGGATTTGGAAGACACTCAAGCTCAGCTAGTTGTCGCTCAAAGGGACGCTTCTAACTTCAAACAACAATTCGAGGACATGCAAAAACGTTATCATGACTTGCTTGAATCTCACACTCAGGAGCGCTCTGAATTAAAAAAGCAAGCTGACGAGGCCAAGTCAGAAGCTGCTAAGACACGCCTTGCTTATGCTGAGCTTGAGCGGAAAAACGCCGAGTTAGCAAAGAGGAGTGCTGAATTAGAAACGAAGAATGCCGACTTGGCTTCAAAGCTATTGGAGGCAGAGAACAGAGCTGCCCTGGCCGAGGGCAATGTGGAGTGTGCCATCAAATCTGCGGAGGAAGCCCGCAAGCAATTATCAGAGGCGGAGGCTGATATTCAGGGTTTCGGTGAACTAATGATTGAATTCTTCGCACATATTATCCGTCGCCGAAACATTTCTTGGATCGAGGACTATCCATCCACTCTAGTTCAAGTGTGGAATCAGATCATCGAGTGGGAAAAAGAGGAACTTAAAGTCGATTCCATTGACGAAGATAAGCTAATGGAGAAATACTTGAGGGATGATGAACCGGAGCGCCTAGCTGAAGGGCGCCGCCTTATTGCTGAGGCCATGGGAGAAGAGAGACGGAAGTCTAAACAAAAAATTGTTCTCGAAGCTGGTTCCTCTTCTTCTGCCCCTGTAACTTCTGAAGTAGAGGGGTATGATCCTGAAAATCCGGGAATTCCCCGAACAACTCTGCTATCCCCTATTCCTGAAACAGCGCCAGAGGTAGTAGTCACCCCTGCCGAGAGGTCTTCGGAAGGTATCCCTACCCTTTCTCCTCAATTTGCCAAGGCTATTTCTACCTTTCGCCACGTGATTGAACAATCAATGAAAGACCCATTGTTTTCGCCTGAGTTGATAACTGTTGCTTCTCATTCTATAGGTGTTGAGTCATCCAAAAAGACAGATGTGACTCAAGGAGCCACCGCCGGGACAAAGCCCGCAGAAAAGGCCAAAAGAGGGGAAGACAAGGCTGCTTCTATAGACTTGGGAGAAGGAAGTGAGCCGACTAAGGCCGCCACTCCCCATGATGAAGAAATGATAGCGGCTTTAAGGGATGAAGGCGGTGACGGGGGTCAGGAAGAGGAACCAGAAGTTGCAATAATCGGGGAGTCAAAAGGTGCTGATGACGTTACCTTGGCTGCAATGAAGGCTGATCAAGACAAGCGCTTGCAATTAAAAGCCGAAGAACTAGACCCTGAGGCCCTCAAGCCCCTCGCAGTTGTGGATGCGGGATCAAGGTTAGTTGTTAAGCTCTCAACTAGATCTATTACAGAGGAACTCGCTAAAAAATCTTCTCTTGATTCCAGCGCCCCGCCCTCCGGGAAGAAGTCTATTGGCTCCAGCACCGCATCTTCAGGAAAAAAGAAGTCGAAACGAATCTTGACGGAGGCTGAGAAAGAAGCAAAGGACGCGGAGAAAGCCGCCAAGAAATCCAAGGCTCATTCAAAATCTAAATAGTGGATCGCCTTGCATCGTTTTAGCATTTAGTGAACAATAATTGCTGCTACAAGAGTAGCTCCTGCACTTTCTTTTTTAGCTATTTTCCTGTACAAATTCATTCATTTGTAAATAAAAATAACTCATTTTCTGCAATGTTTGTTTGTTAGTAGTTCTGCACTTATGTAAAAATGCATGTCTATAGTTATGAAACGAAGTTGTGGAGGGGGGAAATATGCGTATACTTACGTGTCCCCAGTCAATTCCCACAAATTATTTAATGCTTAATCAAGCAATCTGAATGCTCCCGATTCTCTGACAGGATAGCACTTCCTGTGTCGTCAGTACCTGTCGTTTTTTTTGGCATTTCTTTTATACTCTCTCTTTCTCTTGAAAGTTAGAGTTCGAGCTCAGTAATCTATTCATTCCCCGGTTTTTCAGCGGGGAAAGATTTCTTTCTCAGCGCTCAGTCGGAGACGCCTTTATACTCTCTTTCTCTCTGGAAAGTTAGAGTTAGGAGAAGAATTTCTTTTTCAGCGCTCAGTCAGAGACGCTTTTATACTCTCTCTCTCTCTGGAGAGTTAGAGTTAAGAGAATAATTTCTTTTTCAGCGCTCAGTCGGAGACGCTTTTATACTCTCTCTCTCTCTGGAGAGTTAGAGTCAAGAATGTCGTTTTCTCATTCTTTTATGTCTTATCGCACAAATAGTCGTTGTGCTTCTTTTTATGTCTAAACTGTTTTCAACCTTTTTAGGCTCTGAGTCATCCTGTATTTTATAATCACAACAGAATAACTGATGAATGTATATATGTAATGCATAAAAGTAAATAACACACAATATTTTTATAGTGGTTCGGCTAAGTCGTAGCCTACATCCACTTTATAGTTCTTCATTCATATCGTCAGATTTTCCCAAGGCAAGTCGTGCCTTATTACAGAGTTCATAAGAAAAATAACACAAAGTACAGCATTTCTAATCCAAATATCGCATTAAGTGTTGGGCATTCCATGCTCTGGGGACTTCTTCGCCATCTACGGTCGTTAACTTGAAGGTTCCTTTTTCAAGTTTCCGTTGGATGACAAAGGGTCCTTCCCATTTTGGACCGAGGTGAGGAAGGGATGGAAAGACTCTCTTTAGCACCAAATCTCCTGGTTCAAAAGTCCTGAGGCGAACTTTTTTGTCGTAATAGCGTGCCATCTGACGTCGATGTCTTGCCGCACGCAAATCTGCTTCGTCCCTTTTTTCTTCGACTTCATCAAGAGACTCAAGTAAGAGTGCCCGATTCGTCATCGGGTCATAATATGTCACCCTGTGGGAAGGAACTTCCAGTTCAACTGGAATTACAACTTCTGAGCCAAAGGAGAGAGAGAAAGGGGTATGACCGGTGGCCGTTTTAAATGTTGTTCGATATGCCCACAAAGCTAGGGGCAATTCGTCAACCCATTTTGCCTTTGCACGCTCTAACCGTTTCTTGAGGATGGATTTTATTACTTTGTTTATTGCCTCTACTTGCCCATTCGATTACGGATAGGCAACTGCAGTATATCGTTTGTCTATCTTATACTTCTGGCAGAAATTTCTAAATTCAGTACTATCAAATTGGGTTCCGTTGTCAGTTATAATCGTCCTTGGGATCCCGAACCAGCATATAATATTTCTGACCACAAAACTTATCACCTTTCTTGCCGTGATCTTGGTCAAGGGCTCAGCTTCCACCCACTTCGTAAAATAGTCCACGGCCACTATTGCATACTTAGCTCCTCCTTTAGCAATTGGTAGAACTCCAATGATATCAATTCCCCACGTGGCAAATGGCCAAGGACTCACCATTGATTTAAGTTGGGTCGACGGTGCCCTGGGGATTTTGGCGAATCTCTGGCACTTATCGCAGCGTCGTGAATAATCAGCTGCATCTTTATTAATCGTAGGCCAGAAGTATCCGTATCGCAATATCTTCTTTGCTAAAGTTTGACCTCCTGTATGATCTCCACACTCACCTTCGTGTACTTCTCTTAGTACACGCTTGATGTCGTCGTGTGCTATACATCGTAACAGGGGCATAGAAAATCCTTGCCTATAAAGAGTATCATCTTGTATGACATATCTGGTAGCTTTGCGAACTACAGATCTTTTCTCACTCTTCTTTGATGGGAGTGTCCCATTCTTAAGGAAATTCTTAATTGGAGTCATCCACGACTCCTTCTCTGGTTCCGCTTCAAAAGCGAATTCAATTTCCATTGACTCAAAGCTTGGCGATTCCAACGTTTCAATTGGAATTATTTCAGTCTCTTCTGGATTGTCGGAACTAGCCAGTTTTGCCAGCCTATCCACTTTCTGGTTTTCAACTCTGGGAATGTGTGTTATGTTGTACCTCTCTAAGCTATTCAATAGCTCTCTCACTTTCCTGAGGTAGGCGATAAGTCGAGGTCCTCGAGCCACAAATTCCCCTCGCACTTGGAAAATAACAATTTTAGAGTCACAGAATATGTCTAACATTTTTACTCCAAGGCCTTTAGCAAGCTTCAGCCCGGCAATCAGGGCTTCATATTCAGAGTCATTGTTAGTCGCCGAAAATTCTAATCGTAGGGCGTAATATAACGACCGTCCTTCGGGAGTGACTAAGACGATTCCAGCTCCGGACCTTCGGTCGTTCTTGGCTCCATCTGTATATAGTTTCCACGGATCTATCTTTAACTCATCCTCGGACTTAACCACTCTGTCATCGATTACTTCCTCCTCTGGAATGGTGAACTCCGCAATAAAGTCTGCTAGAGCTTGCCCCCTGATTGACTTTCGTGGTTGAAAATTCAAATCAAACTGACTTAGTTCTATGTTCCATTTGATCAACCTTCCCGATGCTTCAGGTCTCTGCAACACCTGCCTTAAGGGTTGGTCGGTGTATATGGTTATTGGATGAGCTTGGAAATAGTGACGTAGTTTTCGGGATGCGATCAGGAGGCTGTAAGCGAGCTTCTCAATCTTTGGGTAGTTGCGCTCTGCCGCTGCTAATTTCTTGCTTACATAATACACTGGCCTTTGTACTTTGTCTTCTTCTCGAACCAGGGCTATGCTGACGGCGTGAGCCGAGACTGCCAAGTAAACAAACAATTCTTCGTGATCTACGGGCTTTGATAAAATCGGCGGTTTCTCTAGCAGTTCCAATAAATTTCGAAAGGCCTCAACACAGTCCGGAGTCCACTCGAAGTTCTTCTTTCCTCTTTTAATCAAATAAAAAAACGGAACGCATTTGTCTGTAGCTTTGGAGATAAATCTACTCAGCGCTGCTACTTTCCCTGCAAGACTTTGGGCGTCTTTAATTCTCCTCGGCTCTTCAATATTTCTAATCGCTGCTATCTGGCTAGGGTTGATTTCAATTCCTCGGGAGCTTACAATGAAGCCAAGGAACTTTCCCGATGCCACTCCAAATGAGCATTTTAGAGGATTCAATTTCATCCGATACTTTCGTAGGATACCAAACATTTCCGCCAAGTCTTGCGTATGGCTGGAGGACTGTTTCGATTTGACAAGCATATCATCCACATAGACTTCCATAGTCTTTCCTATTTGATTTAAAACATTCTGTTCACCAAGCGCTGATAAGTAGCTCCGGCGTTTTTCAATCCGAATGGCATTACAACATAACAATATAATCCCAAATTCGTAATGAAGCTCGTATGTTCTTGGTCTGGCACGTGCATAGGAATTTGGTTGTATCCAGAATACGCGTACATGAAAGAGAGAAGTTCATGACCTGCTGTCGAATCTACAAGCTGGTCAATCCTGGGAAGTGGGAAACTATCTTTTGGGCAAGCTTTGTTCAGATCTGAAAAGTCAATGCAAGTCCGCCACTTTCCGTTTGGCTTCTTTACCAAGACGGGATTCGATATCCAGTCGGGATATGTCGAATCTCGAATAAATCCATTCTGCTTCAACTTCTCTACTTCCTCTTTGAGGGCAGCCGACCTCTCTGGGCCCAGTATGCGTCTCTTTTGCTTCACAGGCGGATGTTTCGGGTTTACATTCAATTTGTGACTTATAATGGATGGCGATATCCCACACATGTCAGCATGGATCCAGGAAAACACGTCTAAGTTTGCCTTCAAGAAGTCCGTTAGTTCTTTAGCTCGACGTGGATCCAATTGAGAACCAATCTTCAAAACTTTTGTCGGATCAGCTTCATCAATCGGAATTTCCACTGTCGCTTCATTAGGAGTTGCATTCCTAGCCTCTAGTTCCTCGTCTTTTCTGGGATTTAGGTCTTCAGGCGTTCCTTTGGGGTCAATCTCTCTAATTGCTATGCCAAGCCCCCCTTTGAGGGAGACGAGGCATCTTTACTCTCAACGTTAAGTCCTTTCATCAACATCTTTAATTCGACCACATAGCAGGCCCGTCCGGAAACTTGATCCCCTCTCATTACTCCAGTTCCGGCTTCGGTTGGGAACTTAAGTAACAAACACCAAGGGGCGATACAAACTCTGAATTCAGCAAGGGCAGGCCTCCCCAAAAATGCATTATAAGGCGAATCTACGTCCAATACTACGAACTGAAGCATCCGCACTCTTCTACGTTCTCCTTGCCCCAGGGTCATGGGCAACTGTAACACCCCACTCCCGCTATGATCACTCACTAAGGGAATGCCATAGCATCGGTGGAGTATTTTAGTGAATATAGAACAGAAAAATTACAACAAGACAGATATAAATAGTACTTGAAATTTTAAAACATCATCTCATAACAGCGGAAGTAAAACATGTCTGGTTACATCATAAAACCACAATAAAGGTCAAGTACAATATCCATCAAAATAAAGAAGTACATAATCCCACTCTCATACAATAGCCAAACAAAAGAAAAGATAACTGGATAACTGGAGCTTTACATCTATCCAAGCTCCTAAAGACTGGAACAGCAATCCGATCAAGCTCCACTACTGCTAGGATCCACCGTAGGACCTGAGGGTTGGGAAAAAGATAAAAACAACAGGGTCAGACATAAGTCTGAGCGAGTCCTATAACTTTAACAATACAATCGTTAAAGTAACCAGAGAAGACATAAACTGATATACGGTAACATATAGGGATGAATGGCTACCCTAAGCAGTCAACTAAACGAAGATAAAGGATAAAGACGCATCTACCCCCCCTAAGGTAAATTACTAAACTGCACCACACCAGTCGTTCCTAACTTAAAGGTTGATCCCACCCAAGGACTTATAAAATTTACTAATTAGTACCTGCGTACCCCTAGGTGACCAAGTAGGCGCCACGGGGCCCTACAATCCACTAGGTGTACACACTACTTCCCATTCGATCGGCTCCCTAACGTAGATACCCGTGCTGGCCCCACCGTGGGATGTATCATTCCCCAATGTGGCAACCTGATGAAACTAAAGGTGCACGGCTTATATCTACTCGATGCAACAACGGCTTACCTACCAGCCCGGGCCCACTCACGCATATGAAGCCCGTTGGACTTGCGTTGCCACCGCTAACCCGTTTGCCTCTTACAGTCAAGCCCAGTATGCGTGTCCCGTCCTCGACATGGGTCGAGCCCACAAAGATACGTATGGGTTACTGGTTGAAATGGGCCTCCACAAGCTACCCACCTAAGCTTGTCCCTTTTTCTAGTATATCCCACTTAACCCTTTAATCATGTTTTAATTACATGTTCTATTTTGGTTAAGTATTCTAATCGTATTTTCTATTGCCACCCAAGGCAACCACTAGATTTTCTCATGCCACCCGAGGCACCCACTTAACCCCTCATGTCCCTCTACATGCTAATGTGGTTAAGTGTTTCTTAATTAATTAATTAAGAACGTAACCTTTGTAAAGACCTCTCACATTAGACTGTCTTTTATGACCGCTGGTTAAGCCGGTTGGGTCCGGGCAGCCTTATGTCATAACAGAGTCTAACCTCGTGTCTTTACATTAATTACGTATTTAGTTTGTGCCTAAGACCTCTCACATTGGGCTAACATTTGTAGCAACTGGTTAAGCCGGTTGGGTCCGGGCAGTTTTACGCTACAACTGAGTCCAACCTCGTGTCTTAGTCAATTAATTACACCTAATTAATCACCCTCATAATTTTATATTAATTATCCCTAATTAATCAAGTTTTCTTAACATGGGTAGACCTAACTTAATAGGTAAATTCCCATGGGGTAGACCTAACTCAATAGGTAAATTCCCAACACATAGTATGGGTACACCTAACCAAATAGGCAAATTCCCATACTATGTTTATTTATTTTGTGTTATGCATAATTATATTAATTTCACACAATCTTATTAACTTATGCATTTAATTACCCCATCGTTCCCACGTAATTTCGTTCATGATATAACACATATAAAAGGTGTCAACTTGCATATGAATGAACATGTTTCAAAGGTGCCATCTTGCATATTAACAAACACATAACTTGCATATGAACTTGCATAACATGTCACATAACTTGCATATAATATGTCACATAACTTACATATTCATTTTGCATAACAAACTTGCATATTAGCTTATAGACTTGCATAATGTGTCATCATGAACTTGCATATTAATAAACATGTAACTTGCATATTTACATACATGTAACTCGCATATTAACAAACATGTAACTTGCATATAAAGAAACATGTAACTTGCATATTTACATACATGTAACTTGCATATTAACAAACATGTAACTTGCATATTAACAAACATGTAACTTGCATATTTACATACATGTAACTTGCATATTAACAAACATGTAACTTGCATATTAACAAACATGTAACTTGCATAGCATATTACCATGAACTTGCATAACATGCATATGATTACATAGCCCACAACTTGCATATTTAGCATCATGCAAACATAACATACATCATATTAAACTTGCATAAGCTTACATACTCAACATGCATAAACATAAGATTAATGCTAACATCATATCATATGATTCAAAGCTCATTAACCCACATACAAAACCATAAATCTCATCACATCTCATCTAATTAGTTTACCAAAAGATCATCAAAGTGATAGAAACTCACAACTAGCAACTTTGAACACCAAATGAAGAAGATTAAGATGCTAAGAAGGGATTAGAAGTTGATTAGAGAGTGATTAGTATGCAACCCTCTTCATAAAATTAGTGGAGGCCATGAGAGCTAGCATTTTGCCATAGTTTAGTCACTAGGTTTAATTATGAATGAATTAGGGTAGGTTAGGGTCTTATTTATAGATTAGGCAAGTGTTTTAGGCCATAGGATTAACCCTAGATTCAATCCAAGCCATCAAAGCATGTCTTGGGGAAGAAGTCAAGTGTAGGAACCATCTAGGGCCTTTAGATTAAAGATGGACCATGAGAACCATTCAAATGCAAAATCTGCACTTGAGCGAATCGGCCCACGGGTTGACAGCCAAACACCCTGGATTAACCCCTAGTCGACCCAGCGGGCTCGGGTCGACTTCAAAAATCGGCCGGTTCGGTTATTCCCCTCTCCCAATTCGCTGTTTTGAGCATTTTTGCATATTTATTTATTAAATTTTCAATTATATATATATATATATATCAATATATATATATATATATATCTACACAACCCATTTCACTTAATTAAGTATACTTTAATTTGGGAATTTTCGTGAAACTTCGCGAGGCCATATCTTGGTCATACGGACTCCGATTTTCGAAAACTCGGACTCTATTTCGCGTATTTTTCCGAGACGAACACAATGGCATAGCCCGTTTCCCTTGATTCCCATTTTAGAATTAAATTCTGCCTCGATTTATGTTATTACAGGTTATTGAAAATACGGGTTGTTACATTCTCCCCTCCTTAAAGGATTTCGTCCCCGAAATCTTCAAGTTAGGAAGAACGTATCCTACCATCCAATCATCCATCTACTCAAAGCATCATCCACGAGCAATCATTGTCCTTACAAGATTCTAAATGCTGGATGGATATATGCAAAAGTGTGTGTATATGTACTTACCTAATGCGAAAATCAGGCGGTTACTGATACAGTAAACCTCCTTAATGCAAACCATGATAGTGCCATGCATCCAATATGTATGCGAAACCCTATTGACACATACAAATTTCTACATGCGTGCACAACCATACACAAAAATGCATCATCCATATGATAACACAGCCATGATACATCCATCAATCTAACTACCACATCCATTTATGCAATATGCAACATGAAGTGACTGAGCCGATCTAGTGCCTAATGTGTGTGTATATGCATCCACGAGCAACCACTAGCAAACAATTGCATCCATATGCATCCATCAACCATAACATGTTTCAAACACATGTTTCAACCATAGGTTTTACCCTATCTAAAGGTCATAGGTATTAGCGAGAGGATATACTAAAGATAAGATAAGTACTAGACAAGCAATAAAGGAGAAGTTAAAAGACATACTCTCAAAAAGAAATGGATACAAAGAACGCATCTTTGCTTCCGTCTCCCAAGTAGCATTGCTTTCGTCATCTCCCCATTGCACTTTAACTAGCTGAACTTCTCTGTTCCTCAACTTCCTAGTTTCTGACCCAAGGATGCGAGTAGGAGCTCGTCGAATCGTCGCATCACGCTCTACCTCTACATCTCTAAGCAAGCTCGGCTCTACCACCTCCGCGGTCTCATGTAAGCACTTCCTCAAATGTGATACATGGAATACATCATGAACACCACTAAGTCTGTCGGGCAACTCCACCCTATATGCCATCCGTCCAATCCTTTCCTTAATAGGAAACGGCCCAACAAATCTCGGTGCTAACTTCCCTACGGACCCAAAGCGAACAACATTTCTCAATGGAGATACTTTGACAAAAACCATGTCCCCAACCTCAAACTCAAGATCCGTCCTTCTCCGATCCGCATAAGATTTCTGTCTATCTTGCGCTGCTTTCATCCTTTTTCGAATTAAATCAATCTTCTCTGAAGTCTCTCTAACCATATCCGGCCCAAGCAAGATCTTATCCGTAGATTCCCACCAACATGTAGGAGATCGACAAGGCCTTCCATAAAGAGCTTCGAAAGGAGCCATACCAATACTGGACTGAAAGCTGTTATTATATGCGAACTCCACCAAAGGAAGATGTTCTTCCCATGTACCTCCAAAATCCAAGATACAAAGCCTCAAAAGATCTTCTAAGATACGGTTCACCCTCTCGGTCTGACCGTCCGTCTGAGGATGATATGCGGTGCTCAAACACAACTGAGTCCCTACCGCCTCTTGCAAACTTCTCCAAAACTCACTAGTGAAAATAGGATCTCGATCACTCACAATGCTGGATGGTACGCCATGCAATCTAACAATCTCTCTAACATAGACTGAAGCAAGCCATGGAGCGGTCCTCTTACTCTTTACGGGTATAAAATGGGCACTCTTGGTAAGTCTGTCTACCACAACCCAAATTCCCGTATTGCCCTTCCTCGATCTCGGTAACCCGTCGATGAAATCCATCGAGACACTATCCCACTTCCACTGTGGAACTTCCAATGGGTGTAGCAACCCACCGGGTTTCCTTTGCTCCACTTTAACTTGTTGGCACACTAAGCATCTAGCCACATACTCGGCCACATCTTTCTTCATACCGGCCCAAAAGAAAACTCTCTTCATGTCTTGGTACATTTTGTCTCCACCGGGATGAATAGTCATTCTTGAACGATGTGCATCATCCAAAATAGCCTTCTTCAAACCCTCATCTTGCGGTACACAAAGTCTACCGTCTCTATGCAACCATCCCTTATCATCTATGGTGTATCTACCCAAATGGCTGGACGACTCCCCTCTTATAAGCTTCTCTACCAACACAACCAACTGTGGGTCGTCTCGCTGAGCCTCGCCAATCCGTCTCAAAAGAGTAGGTCTAACCTCCAAGGATGCCAACAAACCAGGTACAAAATCAACAGAAGGTCTGAAGTCAAACAAAGAAAGAAACTCCAAGCTTCGTCGTTCCACGAACAATGGACTCAAAGATAGCCTTTTTCTACTTAAGGCGTCTGCCACCACGTTACCCTTACCAGGGGTATACGCTATCTCGAAATCATAGGATGCTAAGAACTCCATCCACCTTTGCTGTCTTAAGTTTAAATCCTTCTGAGAGAATAAGTACTTCAATGATTTATGGTCGGTGAACAACTCGAATCTCTCACCAAGAAGATAATGGCGCCAAGACTTAAGTGCGAAAACAATCGCGGCCAACTCTAGATCATGGGTAGGGTAATTCTTCTCATGCACTCTCAATTGTCTCCCTCCATAGGCTATTACCCTTCCCTCCTGCATCAAGACTGCGCCTAATCCTGTTCCACAAGCATCGGTATAAACAACAAACGGCTTACTCCCATCTGGAAGCACTAAAACTGGAGCGGTGGTCAAAGCTCTCTTTAACCGTCGGAAAGCATCATCACAATCTACATCCCATGAGAAAACCAGATTCTTCTTCGTCAAGCGGGTTAATGGGGCTGATATCTTCGCGAAGTCTTTGATGAACTTCCTATAATATCCTGCCAACCCCAAGAAACTTCTTACCTCGGTAGCATTTCTAGGAACTTTCCAATCCTGGATAGATACTATCTTTGCGGGATCCACAGCTATCCCTTCCTTAGAGACCACATGCCCTAAGAATCGCACTTCTCTTCTCCAAAAATGGCATTTAGAGAATTTAGCTTTAAGACTATGCGCTCGAAGAGTCTCCAACACTTCCTTGAGATGTAAGGCATGCTCTTCTTCATTCTTGGAAAAGACCAAGATGTCATCCACAAAAACTACTACAAACTTATTCAGATACTCTCTGAACACTCTACTCATGAGATCAACAAAGTATGCGGGGGCGTTTGTCAACCCAAATGGCATCACTAGCCACTCATAAAAACCATCCGGAGTCCGGAAAGCAGTCTTCTCTATACTGTCCTCCGCCACTCTTAACTGATGAAACCCTGTAGCTAAGTCCATCTGCGAAAATACTGACGCGCCAACCAACTGATCAAAGAGATCATCTATCCTCGGTAATGGGTGTCTATTCTTCTTCGTGAGCTTATTAAGTTCCCTATAATCCACACAAAGTCTGAGGGACCCATCCGCCTTCGTGGCAAACACTACTGGAGCTCCCCACTCCGATATACTTCGCCTTATGAACCCCTTCTCAAGCAACTCCCCTACTTGCTTATGAAGTTCTCTTCTCTCACGAGGAGCCATGTGGCGTACTGGCAAAGACACTGGTTTGGCATTATCCACCAAATAAATTCGGAAATCTATCTCCCGCTTCGGAGGCAAACCCTTTACTTCTTCAAACACATCCGGATATTCCCGGACTACTCTGACAGAACACAAACTTTCGACCGAAGCATCGAGCGATTCAAGATAACTTAGCAAAACAGATTCCATGGGATTGCAAGAGATCTCGAGAGTGTTACCCAAGCGGGTCATGAGCCTGACAACTCTCCTTTCGCAATCAAGAACGGCACCATTACTGGATAACCAGTCCATGCCCAAGATCAACCCATAGCCCGTGAAGCCCAATACAAAAGCATCACATCTAAACTCAACGCTAAGTATAGAAATCTTCAAACCCAAACATATCATAGACAGATATATGGAGCCCCCAATTGGGTTTGAGACAACCAAGGGATCATCAACTAGACTGGTGTCTAAGTGCAGTGACTCAACTAACGATGATGAGATAAAAGAATGCGATGCGCCAGAGTCAAACAAAGTACGAACTGGATGATCAAACAGAAAAACCAGACTTTCAATGGAAATAGTTCTACCTCTCTGCTGAATCGGTGGAACTGAGAGAACCTGAACTTGCCCCCCTGACTGAGGTGGTGCTATAAGAGCTTGCACCTGGCCTCCTGAGGTAGACCCCGTCTTCTGCCCCTTCTTTGGGCAGTTTTTCACAAGATGCCCTGCTTCACCACAATGAAAGCAACCGGTCTTCTTCTTTTTGCGACAATCCTTACTGAGGTGTCCTGGTGTTCCACAATTGAAGCACTTCTTCTTCGTCTTCTTTTTGTCACCATTGCCTTTTCCGCCCTTGCCTTGTTGTTGCTGTTGCGGTTTCTTCTGATCCCCCTTTTTCTCTGGTGCCTTAGAATTCTTATCATCCTCATGCATAAGTGCCATGTAGACAAGCTTCTCAAAAGTGGCCCCCATAGGAATGTGAGTCATAGCTATTCCTTGCAATGGTTCGTTCAAGCCTCTAACGAACCTCAAAGCCTTCTTCTCCGGTGTATTCACCAACTCTATGCCAAACCTTGCTAATTGATTGAATTTGTTGACATATTCTTTCACCGTGAGATTCCCTTGCTTCAAATTCAAGAACTTCTCCATAAACAGATTCTCTTCCGCCCTTGAGAGAAACTTAGCCCCAAACCTTTGCTTAAAATCTGCCCAAGAGTCAACAGGGCGTTCTCCATTAGTGACCTCCCACCAGAATGAGGCCTCTCCCTTCATTAACCAAGCCGCCAACTTGACTTTCTTTCCCTCTTCCACTTCAAAGATATCTAGCAACTCTTCCACTTCCTTAAGCCAATCTCTAGCCTCTACGAAAGTCTCTGAACCAAGAAAAGGTTTTCCTCCTATAGCCTTGAACTCCTTGCAAACCTTAGCAAAATTATCCACTCTAGGCTGAGGAGGAGGAGCGGTTGTCTCTGGTGTAGTAGCATTGGCCGGACCCGCAGCCGCGGCCCTAGCCTCTTGCAACCTCCTATACCATAGTGGTATAACTAAACCCTCCGGGATGTTAAGATCTTCAGCCATGCTGAAACGAAAGAGGAAAGATTCAAAAAGGAGATTCCGAAAGATAAAGATATGGCTATTGGGGATTATGCTTTTCTTTTTCAAAAACTTTTTCTCTTAGAAGACATGCTTTTAAAAATACTTTCTTCGAAAATACTCTTAGAAAGTAGTTTTTCTCAAAAATTTTATCTGTTCTGGTAACCTTAAGCTCTGATACCACGTGTAACACCCCACTCCCGCTATGATCACTCACTAAGGGAATGCCATAGCATCGGTGGAGTATTTTAGTGAATATAGAACAGAAAAATTACAACAAGACAGATATAAATAGTACTTGAAATTTTAAAACATCATCTCATAACAGCGGAAGTAAAACATGTCTGGTTACATCATAAAACCACAATAAAGGTCAAGTACAATATCCATCAAAATAAAGAAGTACATAATCCCACTCTCATACAATAGCCAAACAAAAGAAAAGATAACTGGATAACTGGAGCTTTACATCTATCCAAGCTCCTAAAGACTGGAACAGCAATCCGATCAAGCTCCACTACTGCTAGGATCCACCGTAGGACCTGAGGGTTGGGAAAAAGATAAAAACAACAGGGTCAGACATAAGTCTGAGCGAGTCCTATAACTTTAACAATACAATCGTTAAAGTAACCAGAGAAGACATAAACTGATATACGGTAACATATAGGGATGAATGGCTACCCTAAGCAGTCAACTAAACGAAGATAAAGGATAAAGACGCATCTACCCCCCCTAAGGTAAATTACTAAACTGCACCACACCAGTCGTTCCTAACTTAAAGGTTGATCCCACCCAAGGACTTATAAAATTTACTAATTAGTACCTGCGTACCCCTAGGTGACCAAGTAGGCGCCACGGGGCCCTACAATCCACTAGGTGTACACACTACTTCCCATTCGATCGGCTCCCTA
Organism: Allium sativum; assembly: GCA_030737875.1. Lineage (NCBI taxonomy): Eukaryota > Viridiplantae > Streptophyta > Magnoliopsida > Asparagales > Amaryllidaceae > Allium > Allium sativum. Next base: position 692,485,595 of record CM060920.1, read on the forward strand.
ACGTAGATACCCGTGCTGGCCCCACCGTGGGATGTATCATTCCCCAATGTGGCAACCTGATGAAACTAAAGGTGCACGGCTTATATCTACTCGATGCAACAACGGCTTACCTACCAGCCCGGGCCCACTCACGCATATGAAGCCCGTTGGACTTGCGTTGCCACCGCTAACCCGTTTGCCTCTTACAGTCAAGCCCAGTATGCGTGTCCCGTCCTCGACATGGGTCGAGCCCACAAAGATACGTATGGGTTACTGGTTGAAATGGGCCTCCACAAGCTACCCACCTAAGCTTGTCCCTTTTTCTAGTATATCCCACTTAACCCTTTAATCATGTTTTAATTACATGTTCTATTTTGGTTAAGTATTCTAATCGTATTTTCTATTGCCACCCAAGGCAACCACTAGATTTTCTCATGCCACCCGAGGCACCCACTTAACCCCTCATGTCCCTCTACATGCTAATGTGGTTAAGTGTTTCTTAATTAATTAATTAAGAACGTAACCTTTGTAAAGACCTCTCACATTAGACTGTCTTTTATGACCGCTGGTTAAGCCGGTTGGGTCCGGGCAGCCTTATGTCATAACAGAGTCTAACCTCGTGTCTTTACATTAATTACGTATTTAGTTTGTGCCTAAGACCTCTCACATTGGGCTAACATTTGTAGCAACTGGTTAAGCCGGTTGGGTCCGGGCAGTTTTACGCTACAACTGAGTCCAACCTCGTGTCTTAGTCAATTAATTACACCTAATTAATCACCCTCATAATTTTATATTAATTATCCCTAATTAATCAAGTTTTCTTAACATGGGTAGACCTAACTTAATAGGTAAATTCCCATGGGGTAGACCTAACTCAATAGGTAAATTCCCAACACATAGTATGGGTACACCTAACCAAATAGGCAAATTCCCATACTATGTTTATTTATTTTGTGTTATGCATAATTATATTAATTTCACACAATCTTATTAACTTATGCATTTAATTACCCCATCGTTCCCACGTAATTTCGTTCATGATATAACACATATAAAAGGTGTCAACTTGCATATGAATGAACATGTTTCAAAGGTGCCATCTTGCATATTAACAAACACATAACTTGCATATGAACTTGCATAACATGTCACATAACTTGCATATAATATGTCACATAACTTACATATTCATTTTGCATAACAAACTTGCATATTAGCTTATAGACTTGCATAATGTGTCATCATGAACTTGCATATTAATAAACATGTAACTTGCATATTTACATACATGTAACTCGCATATTAACAAACATGTAACTTGCATATAAAGAAACATGTAACTTGCATATTTACATACATGTAACTTGCATATTAACAAACATGTAACTTGCATATTAACAAACATGTAACTTGCATATTTACATACATGTAACTTGCATATTAACAAACATGTAACTTGCATATTAACAAACATGTAACTTGCATAGCATATTACCATGAACTTGCATAACATGCATATGATTACATAGCCCACAACTTGCATATTTAGCATCATGCAAACATAACATACATCATATTAAACTTGCATAAGCTTACATACTCAACATGCATAAACATAAGATTAATGCTAACATCATATCATATGATTCAAAGCTCATTAACCCACATACAAAACCATAAATCTCATCACATCTCATCTAATTAGTTTACCAAAAGATCATCAAAGTGATAGAAACTCACAACTAGCAACTTTGAACACCAAATGAAGAAGATTAAGATGCTAAGAAGGGATTAGAAGTTGATTAGAGAGTGATTAGTATGCAACCCTCTTCATAAAATTAGTGGAGGCCATGAGAGCTAGCATTTTGCCATAGTTTAGTCACTAGGTTTAATTATGAATGAATTAGGGTAGGTTAGGGTCTTATTTATAGATTAGGCAAGTGTTTTAGGCCATAGGATTAACCCTAGATTCAATCCAAGCCATCAAAGCATGTCTTGGGGAAGAAGTCAAGTGTAGGAACCATCTAGGGCCTTTAGATTAAAGATGGACCATGAGAACCATTCAAATGCAAAATCTGCACTTGAGCGAATCGGCCCACGGGTTGACAGCCAAACACCCTGGATTAACCCCTAGTCGACCCAGCGGGCTCGGGTCGACTTCAAAAATCGGCCGGTTCGGTTATTCCCCTCTCCCAATTCGCTGTTTTGAGCATTTTTGCATATTTATTTATTAAATTTTCAATTATATATATATATATCAATATATATATATATATATATATATATCTACACAACCCATTTCACTTAATTAAGTATACTTTAATTTGGGAATTTTCGTGAAACTTCGCGAGGCCATATCTTGGTCATACGGACTCCGATTTTCGAAAACTCGGACTCTATTTCGCGTATTTTTCCGAGACGAACACAATGGCATAGCCCGTTTCCCTTGATTCCCATTTTAGAATTAAATTCTGCCTCGATTTATGTTATTACAGGTTATTGAAAATACGGGTTGTTACAGCAACTCTATGTATCCCATGGGAGCTGTCGACGCCCCGTTGAAGCCTTTGATCCATCCTTCACATGGCTTCAAATCTTCAGATTCAAGCTTCATCTGATCGAATGACTTTTTAAATAAAATATTGATAGAACTTCCGTTGTCTACTAATACCTTATGGACCAAGGCCGGCCCAATAGTGGTAGTAATAACCAACGGATCATCAGTGGGTGATTGGATCCCAGTATTGTCTCGGCTGCGGAATACCACGTCGTCAAACATGGTCTTCTGTTGTTTTATGGGGGTGATATCTTCCAAATCATCACCTTCATTCACATCTAGGTGCTTGGCAGCATTTACATATTGATCCATTGATCTGAAACTTCGGATTGCCGGGTGAGGTCCGCCTACTATGGAGTTGATAACAATTCCTTTACCTTTCTGCTGTGCTGTAGGCTTGGGAGCAGGTAGAATCTGTTTTGGAGCCTACTCTCCTTGCCCCCTGTCCCTCGGGGCAACCTTGTATTCATCCAACTTTCCTTCACGCAGCAGCTTCTCAACCACATCCCTCAAATGCCGACATTCATTGGTTGAATGCCCATGAGTTCCATGAAACAAAAAAAATTTCCCTGTTGCCATTTCTTTCTCGGTCGAATCACGAGGTGGCGGTCTTTTGTACTGCAAAACATTGTACGTATCCAGGTAAATATTCTCCAGGGTGTCGTTCAATGGTGTATAATTCTCATAGGTCAGGAATCGGGGTCTTTTGTTAGGATCACTTCCCCTATTTCTGTTTCTTCTGTTACCGTTCGGATTACGGTTATTGTTGTTGTTACCCCCGCTTCCAGCATTGTTGTTTCCACCCTTGTTTCCCACATTTACTTCAACCATGCCAGAACTTTCCCCAGAATGCTTCACGGCGATATTACTCTGCACATTTTCTTTTGAAGCCGTCTCAGACTTTCTCTTTCGGTTTGCCCTGGCCTCCTCTCGCCTTAGATAAATATCGGCTTTTTCGTTGAATATCTCTCTTGGTGCCTGCTTGATAGTGGGCTCGGATTCAGGATCGACTCCTTCCTTCAATGCCATCAGAATAGTGGGCTCATGCGGGTCACTGACCTCAGTCACAGCTTGGTTAAAACGGTCAAGATATGACCTCAAAGACTCTCCTGGTGCCTGCTTGATTCTCGATAATTCAATAACACTTTTGGACTTTCGGGCATGGAGTCGGAACTGGTTCATGAAACGCTCGCTTAGTTCCTTGTAATTCGAAATCGAACGAGGAGGAAGTCGGGTAAACCAGAACAGCGCCACATCTTCTAAGTAGATTGGGAATGCTTTGCACTTCACTTCATCAGGGGCAGCTGCAGCATTCATGAGCCATGAGTATCGCATCAAATGCTATCCCGGATCAGTCCTTCCGTTATACTTGTCCATCTGTGGCAAGTTAAAGCGCCGGGGAAATTGGAAGTCGAGGATATCGTCGGTGAAAGGAGTATGGCTTCGCTTAATGCCATAATCTTCATTTGTATAGTTCCGGCTCTCGGACATGATCTGGCGAACCATTGCCTGCACATCTGCATTAGTTAGGGGCCGCTCAGGTTCCCTGGCCCTAGTATCCGAGTTCCTTCTGGGCTCTTGCTCAGGAGATACCCTTCTTCTTCGAGCTGCTTCTGCTCGATTTCGTTCCCTGCGCTCCCGGTCGATCTCGGGAGGAGGGGACTGGAGTCTTTGCCCCCGTGTGGGGTCATTGTTTCCTAGCGCTCGTGCAATATCCTCATGAGATCCCAAAGATCCAAATGTCAGCTGCTCCACATTCTGAGGTCGTTCGAGCGGCCTTCGTTCACGGGGCCGCTCTTCCTCGGAAGATGAAGATTGATCTACTGGTGTGTGATGAACCGGTGATGGAGTTCTCTGTCGATGGAGTTCACTAATCTCCCGACTCATGAGCCTCATATTTTCCTGCATCATGAGATTAGTGCGCTCGTGGACTTTCATAGCCTCCCTTGTGCTCTCAAGCATGTCAAGTAAGCGCGAGAAATCTCCTTGTGTGATGGGCGCAGATGGATTAACCTGATCACTAACCCTGGTGGCTGGAATCAGAGCATTCGTAGGGACTCGAGTGGAGGTTCCAGCTTCACCAAGCGTCGGATCGGATCGGAGATAGGAGGTCGGGTCGGTTCGGAGCTGGGGAGCCTGATCGGATCGGTACGTGGCAAGCTGCTCGGGTCGGTTCAGATTGGGGGAATGCACTGCTTCAGAATCTCCTACCCGGATCGGATCGGAGCTCTCCCCCTGTTGGCGACTCGGATTTCCTGCATTGGTTCTTCCTGCTGCTGAACTCTGCCCCCGAGACCTTGTTACAACCGCATTTTGCTGATCTTCGCCAGCTCCATTTCCTCGACCAGATTGAACTTCTTTGCCTTTTCCTTTGGCCATGATTCTTTGACAATCACTTCAACAAATATAAAAGAGCGGAGAAACTTAAGGATTAACTTCTTTGAACTCAACGGTCCAAAAAGTAGAAAGAAATCCCGGAAAATAAAGAATTCAGATGAGGTTTCTCAGTGAAAGCACCAAAATGTTAGACCAAAAAGTGGTTCTAACACCCAAATTGATTAAAAGAAAATGAAATGAGATAAAAATGAAAATGAACACACAGGATTTATAGTGGTTCGGCAAAGAAATGCCTACGTCCACTTATCTTTCACTATATTCAATGATTCAGTTGCAAATACAATGTAAGATTCACTTGATTCCACTCACAACTCACTTATATTCACTCAATTGACTAAAACAAATAATGGAAGAAGATTTGGATTCTCCGGGAGTACTGGAGTTCGGATTATGGAGGTGGTTGAATTCTCGAAATGCCCAAAAAAGATCCTCTTCTTTGTATCCAGACGGGGTATTTATAGGTGTGAATTTGCTCAAAACCCGATCCGGATCGGAGCCACGTGTCGTCTATCCCATTAGCCTCGGGTTCGGATGAATTACTGTGTTGACAACGCATCAGAGTAATGAACGTTATGGACAAGAACTGGTCATAGCCGATCCGGATATCCAGGCGCTTATGCAGGGGGAACGATATGAAAAATGGGTTCGGGTCGGAGGTATATATATACCAGGGGTTCGGATCGGGATATCCGATCCGACCCGGGTTGTTTTGGTGACAATCCTCTCTTCTCTTTATTCTGCTCCGCTCCGACCTATCTCTGTAGCAATTGGGTTGCTTTCCGATCCATCTTGAAGAAGACTGCCCTCCAATCCGAACACGCGCTCTCTGCCTTCAACAACAATAGCTCACCGATCCGAACAGGAGATCTTATCCGATCCGAACCGATACGTTGCTTTGACCCGACCCGAACGATTGCAGCTGTCCGATCTAGGCTGTAGTGTCTTCTCCGATCCGAACCGAAGGCTTCTTAAAAATGCTCTTCAATGTTTGATATCTTGACTTTGTGTTGCCTAGTTCACAAAGTAGGCTAACAAGAATAGCTACAACACCTTTTTCTTTTAGAATCCAACCAAGGCAAGTGCAGTTATTTTCCGATATAAACTTTAATTATAATTGTGATATGATTGTAAATCTGAATTTGAGATTGCGTTTGTTCTGTTCTGATCTATTTTATTATATATCTCTTTCTTCTTTCTGTCCTATAGCCAGGCTACCCCGGGCCTGCGCCAAATCTCATAAGAGATTAACGCACGAACGTTAAACTTTGGGACAAATAATGAAGGATGGCATAATTTGACATGGATAATATGTGACTAAAAGGACATAGCTTGTAAACTAGATTTAGATCTGTGCATATTCTGTGAATTGGAAGAAGGGGAACCATTGTATATTAACATGTGACTTGAGACATTGGACATAACGCATATTTTTGAATTGAAGATCTGTTATAATTTAAAGTTCTAGATTGTTGGGCATATTGTTTATATAGAGATTCATGATTTGGGATAAAAAGGGAATATGACTTAGGTGTGAAGATTTATGTTAAGATTTGATAACTATTAAATGTGAATAACACCTAAGTGGGAGATTTTTGAATATATGACATGCATTGAAATCGATGGCTATATTTGGTATAATTTATATGTGAATCTTTTGTACTAGGCAAGTTTAACTAAATTTGAGACGTGTGTTATATGGTAAATTATGACCATAATCTGTGCCATGTAAATTCAATGCAAACGTGGGGTATATGATCATAATGTGAATCATGACAACTATTTAGGCATGCAAACTTAGGCCAAATTTATAATTAGGCAAGATATGTTTATGAAACTTTAAGGAATGATTAAATCTGTTATATGGCCTAATCTGCTAGTTCTGTTATATTGCCTAATTTGCTAGTTCTGTTATATTGCCTAATCTGCTAGTGCTGCTATAATCTACTATTTCTGTTCATATACCAAATCTGTCATCTGCTAAGTCTGCTGAAGATGCCTAAACTGTTATATGCTAAATCTGCTAAACTGCTTAATCTACTGAATCCGTTAAGTCGCCTAATCTGCTAAATCTATTATCTGCCATATCTGTTGAGTTGATATATTTAGTCTGTTATTGACATAATCTGAATTGGCTATAATTATGAAAATTGACATGTATATTAGGCGTGGGCATAAATGGTAAATTAATAATTAATTGGCCGCAAAGATAAACATGGCTGACTCGAGGTTAGAATGTGTTTGCGGTGTAATCCTGCCCGGAACCGCCCGGCACATCCAATGGCCGCAAACAATAGGTTCTAATGTGATATGTTAGTCATAACGTGCTTGAAACCCGAGGTTAGACTTAGTTTGCGGCAGAAATCTGCCCGGAACCAACCGGCCTAACCAGTAGCCGCAAACTGTCAGTCTAATGTGAGAGGTCTGGGCATTAATATTTAATTAATGAAAATCTGAGATAAATATAATGTCTAAAACGTGTTGGGCGGATAGGGTTGAACCCACTAGACTGATGAGTTTACTAAATCTGTTCCGTGAATCGGTAGGCCCAATTACAAAGTTAGACAAATCTGTAAATCTGTTAAATCCATATATCTGATCCGTTAGTCTAAAACTTGTCTGACCAGTGAACTAGTTGATCTGAATTCTGTATCATCACCTAAGCAAAGAACTGTATCATCAGCTCACCATAGCCATCCAATTTCTTCTGGGCCGCGGAGAGTTTCTCTTGAGCTTCTTCGGCATATTTAATGGCGATGCTTGTATTCCCCTGGGCCAACACTACTCTAGATTCAGCCTCCAGTAATTTGGCTTCAAGTTCGACATTCCGCTTTGCTAAATTAGTGATTTTTCCTCTACTCAGCCTTCTCCTGTTCAAGGGCAGTACAAGCTAACTGTACTTTAACACTCTCAGACTTAGCATCACACGACCCGAACTTCCTTGTGAAAGAAAGCACGGATTGTATTGAGGACAAGACAAATCAGAACGTAAACAGAAGAACATTTCATTGTATATTAAAACAATTCCATCAGAATACAAGAATATACAGAGTATGAAAAAATATTATACAACAGAAAAATATCAGAGATTGCAATAAATTACATAGCAGCGGAAAGACAATATAAAACACAACTGAAAGTAATACACAGATACAGAGCTTTCCAAGCATCGTTCCAGCTGTAAATCAGGATCCTGTGAATATAAATCTGCAAAAACCAAACTACTAGCTGCCCGTGTCGAAAATAAGGGCACCCAGAGTTTAGGTTAAAACAATAAACTCCAGGTCAGTCATGTGACTGGTGTGAGAACTAAAACAGTTATTAATTCAATTTTTAAAGTTCGGTAAATCAAGGGACCACGCCGTATAACACGGAATGGGTTTCCTCCCAAGAATACCAGTGCATAAAACAACAGCGCAATGCTAAGTAAAGAAAAATGAAGATGTTATAAGACCCAGGTCCCATCACACAATGCAACGCAAGCCGGAGGACAGGGTTTTACCTTATAACAGCCAAAGAATGCTTGATACGTGAAATTTTATCTTTTGATTCTTAATCAGACCCCAACCTTAAATTAGTAAGCGAATGATTCCCTAAGTATTAACCCCGAAGGCCGAAACCAACATCAGACCAATACCCAGGAAACCACCCATCTTAGCTCGTTTCCAGTTAGTTTCTGATTTTATTTACAATCATAAATATCAATCATAGACGGCATAAGTGCCCCATCCCACTATGTCGCCATACTATGCTCTACAAATAAAACCGAAATGTCACGTATTGGAAATTGGATTTCCGTCATGAGTCGAGGCAAGGGGCAAGCTCCTCTCCGCTTCGAGACACTCTAGCAAATGCCTCAGGACTACGCACTCTAGATAACCCTTGGAATCGGCTGGGCCAGTCCTCCCTTACGTTTGAGGATTAGTTATTCCTAAACACACGTTTCTCGGTCCTTACAGACCTATAATCGAGGCGCCTCGCAATCCAACAACCACAAAGGTGAAAATAATATAAATGTCAGCCAGTTTAAGCACTGACACCACCGTAGCTAGAAAGAAACATCGTGTCCTCCCAGCGGTCACTATCCCGTTTTTGACTCATACCGAGGTGTGAGGCTCGCGAATTCACGTTATACACAAAGCTATGCCACGTAGGCCGTGCTTTGATCATCAACCACAAGACTTTGCTTTTCAACAGAAGCCTTGATCATCTGCCACTTAGGCATGCCACACAGGCAATTCACTCCATGCGACTGATGTCCATCGATATACAACCTCTGAACTCGTACGTCTCAGAGAAGGGCGTTAAGCAAGAGAATAAATTCTCCGCCGCCAAACAGATGTATATTTAATAGAGATCAATCAGCATGTAATAAAATCCAATGTCTGACACATAGTCCATTTACAAGTTCATTCTGGGTCTGAACGAAACCAGAGGCACTTTCCTCGCATATCCATCGATCTCCAAGTATGTCTGGACGATCACCAACTGATTCCCTCATCTTGGGTGTACAGCCCAATCAAGATCATCAGTAATCACCCAAATGATGTGAAGACTTTCGATCTTCAACCATCGTCTTCATCTTTGACTTATCGTCGAATCAGTTATTCAGAATGGGTATAAACCCGGCCTTTCCGAATAACCCACGTATATAATAAACAAATGTTACACAAACACAACATACGCCTCATTCCAATTCATCAGTCACTAAACATAAATTAGTAAGAGAACAATTCCCCAAATATTAACTCTGAAGGCCGAAACCAACATCAGATCAATACCCAGGAAACCATCCTTCCTAGCTAACCTACAGTTAGTTTCTAAATTTCACATTCTTAGGGAAAGGTTCCCATTATTTTTATCAAAGATAAATTCTTCTAAATTTATTTTTTAATCTCCCTTTGGATGTCATTTCAAACCATGTTAAGGTTTTCCAAACTAGTTGGGATTAACGAACCACACCTAAGTAATTATTTATTTTATTTCCCAATCCCAACCTATTTATCGCATGGAGCAAAACTAGTAATACCATATCTAACACCATGGTGTTATCAGTAAAATTAATTATCATTTCACGTTCAAATCTAATTAAAGATTTAACTATCGCTTTGGAGAAAAACTGGTGATACTCCATTCTCGATCACTTTCCAAATTTGATAATTTAAATTATCAATTCACATTTTAATCTAATTACAGATTCATTTAAACTCCTTTTACTGGGTTAAAGAACTAATGTCATTTAAAACACAGTTCACGATAAACCCAAATCACATTCTATTTATTATCGGGTTAAAGAACAAGTGTTGTTTAAAACACCGTTCATGATAAAACCTAATCCCATTTGATATTAAATACAAGGTTCTGAAAAGAAAATATATTGGCTTATATTCAATATCAAATTCTGAAACCCACAAATATCGCTTTGGAAATAACGATATAAAATATATCTTCCAAATTTCCTCTAAAATATCTGTATAATAACGGAATCTAATATCGAAATATTCCAAAGAATATTTCGATTCAAATCCATTCCAATTCATATATTGGAAATTCTAGTTATTTAAAACCCATTTCAAATCCAATTTATTTATTTAAAAATAATTGGATTTTAATTCTAGTTCAAAACTAGTTCATTTCGATAAAAATCTATTTTTATCTTTTCAAATATGGATTTTTTTATCCAAATTCTTCACAAATAATTCCTTATGATTTTACACAAATTATTGATATTTTTGATAATTTTATCAAGGCCCGTACAGTCGATTTCCAATAACGGTCATCGAACTGCACTTACAGCAACCTTTTCTGAAATTGATTTGGACGTATCTCCAAATCCAATTGTCATATTTCAAATCTTTTGTATTCGTTAGAAAGCTCTTTTCGATACGAACCCAATGGCTCCGGTTTTAGGAGAATCCGACGGTCGGATCTCCCGTAATGTTCGTTCGAAGTCAATGGTCGAAAATCACGAACTGCCGCGGCGCGTTCTATTCAGGCCATTATATATATATATAATATATATTTCTTCGGTTTCCTTATAAAACGAATTTTATAAATCGTTTAAAATCTGTTTCAAAAGCAATTTCAACCTTCATTTCAAATTCAAATCAAAATTGAATTTTCCACTATAAATTCTTTTTACATTCATTTCTATTTGATTTCAATTCAAATCGATTTCACTTCGATTTCCAATTGCATTTCTATTTAATTCAATTTCAATTCGATTACAATTCGATTTGAATTAATTTCAATTCGAATTCATTTTATATTCAATTCAATTCGAATTCATTTTATATTCAATTCAATTCGAATTCATTTTATATTCAATTCAATTCGAATTCATTTTATATTCAATTCAATTAGAATTCATTTTATATTCAATTCAATTCGAATTCATTTTATATTCAATTCAATTCGAATTCATTTTATATTCAATTCAATTCGAATTCATTTTCTAAATATTCGATTTTTAAATCTCTTTTCAATATTCTTTATAAAAACGAATATAATCGATATAAATATCGTTCGTGTCAAAATAGCGCATTTCTAATCAACACGACTTTATATATTTCAATAACTTCGTTATTCTATTCAAGAAATGAATATTTATTCTATTCAACAAATGAATCTATATTTCTTTCAACACATGACTAATCTCAACAATTGAGTACTGTCAACACGTGACTATTTTTGTTATTTACTATATTTTTATAAAACTATGATTTCTATCATTTGATTTTATATCAAACTCTAACTGTAAATTAGCAAGAGAGCAATTCCCTAAATATTAACCCCGAAGGCCGAAACCAACATCAGATCAATATCCAGGAGACCACTCATCTTATCTGTTTTCCAGTTAGTTTCTAATTTCATATTTGATAAAGATGTAAATTTTATTGTTAAAATATTTTACTCAACACATGAATATATATTTCTTTCAACACATGATTAGTCACAACACATGAGTACTGTCCATACATGAATCTTTATTTTATAATATTCTTTATTTTGCCAATTGGAATGAGGCCCAATCAATTACCAAATAATGTTAATTATATGGATTTCCACACAACACATGTATATAATAACAACGATAAATAATCAACCATCATCCAAAGTGCGCCACACAACTGCATAAGCATTAAATATAAATAATTAACGCTTACACAGTCCGTCGACCAATCAATCAACATACCATTAAATAATTGGGATTAGTGTACGCCAAATATCATCCCAACACCCGTGTGGGTTTTCAATCCACAAACACCGAATATTATTTGTGCAGTTGGGCGACGTGTAAAATTTATCGTCCCAATCAATATCCTTCAAATAGGTGTACATAAACAAATCGTCTGATTTGTACATGAATATTTATTTATTCACATTGTTATAACCCGGAATAATGAGCCAATTTAAAATTTTTATTTTGGCAATTTTAGCGAATTTTGAATATTTAAAATGAATTATTTTAAATAACAACGACGAAAAATTTATTTTCGACGAAGTTAAAACGAATAAATTTATTTTAATTATATAACGAGCCTGAAATGGCGCGGCAGTTCGAAAATTCAATTTCGAATTTCAAATGAATGTACATGATTCAATATAAGTCAGAATTGAACGAAACAAGAAATATTTGAGTCTATTTGATGATATCTTTCTAACGAAGTTGAGAAACTGAAATTTCACTTTAGAAATTGAAAGATATGTCCAGTTCAAAATTCAGAAAAGTCGCTGTGGAATTTATATATATTTTAATATATATAAACGCCTTAGAAAATGGAAATTTTGCAAATGACATTCCTTTTCGACGAAACTACTTTTGTTGGATCCAGGATGTCAAGTTATTTCTAGATTCCAAAATTCATTATTTTCTGAATCAATATGTGAGCGTGGCGAAGTTAAACGTGTTTTAACAGTTTAAGTCAATTTCGATCGACCAGAAATTGGCCATTTTTCAAACGGTCTCGGAATTTGACGAAATTAGTTTTGTTAGGACTGTATCATCAATACGAAGCTAGAAAATATTTTTCTGGAATTTATTGAGTCAGTATGTGGCCCCGGTAAATTGAAATGTGCGTTCAAAATCAATATATAGATTTATATTTTAATTTTTACGGAAACTGATCGAAACGATCGAATCAGCCTACGATACATATCCCATTGTGTTCAGAATGGGGGTAATTAGCTATGGGCGACAGGCGGTGGGTTTCATTTCGAGTTCGAAATATAAAGTTGCTTTTTGAGATCAATAAATAATTAAATATATATATTTTATAAGAAACCCCCTTTTTTTCTCCTATAACCAGTCAACCCCCCTTCATTCGATCGACTTTCAACGGGAAAAAAAAGAATCGAGAAGAACCCGCTCCACCTCTCCCCACCATCGTCATCCGCCTCCAAGCCTCCCCCTCGTCGACACTGTTCCCACTCCCCCGCCTCCACCATCATCGCAAAGCCCCCTCGTCGACTCCCACCTCTCGAAACCCTTTACTCCTCGACCCAGAAGCTGACACCCTAGATCGAACCGCGAAGTGCCCTCCGCCCTAAATCGAACCGACGCCAGCTTACCGCCGTAAATCCGCCATCCGTGCCTCCCCCTTCTCGAAATCCGCAAGCCCCTCCCCCATTGAGTACACCGAACGCTGTAAGTTTTTTTTTTCTTTCATGCTTAAGAAAATATAGATTTTTTATTTGGAGGAAAATATAGATTTTTATTTGGAAGAAAATATAAAATTTATTTGGAAGAAAATATAGATATTTATTGGAAGAAAATATAGATTTTTATTGGAAGAAAGTATAGATCTTTATTGAAGGAAAATATGATTTTCATTGTTAAGAAAATATGATTTCTAACGTAGGTGCTATAAAGATTGACAATCAAAGAAAGTTTCGATTTTTATTTCAAAGAGAGTTCCATTTTTTATTTTATAGAAATGATTCACAATAAAAAGAAATATGATTTTTCTATATAGGAATAGCGAATAAAAATGTGATTTATATAAATAAAACTAAATAATAAAAATGTGATCTTTACTATGAACAGCATGAAAAAGATGGCGTTGGAAATATCGGGTGAATTCAAATGTTTCAAAAATTCAGAAATGAAATGGCGGAGTCGAACCCTCTGTGAGAACTCCTCACTTTTAAATTTATTTCTAGTTGAATTATATACTAGGATGCAGACGGTGTTTAGTAGCACCCGACACCCGTCGTCCACAGACCATGGATGACTTGTTTGTTCGATTGCTGTGTTGTGAAATTTGATTGTGTGATGTGAAATGAAATAAAATATTTTATAGTGGAAAATATTTTATAGTTAAAATTATAATTTTTAACGTGTATATAAAATAAATATTTATAAACAAATCGACGATTTGTTTATATACACTGATTTGATTGATATTGATGGGGACGATAAATTTTACACATCGCCCAACTGCACAAATAAAATCTATGTTTGATTGATTGAAACCCCATACGGGTATTGGGATGATATATGACATACACTAATCCCAATAATTAGTTGTATGTCGATCGATTGATTGACAGACTGTGTAAGCGCTAATTATTTATATTTAATGCTTATGTAGTTGTTTGGTGCACTTTAGATGATGGTTGATTATTTATCGTCATTATTTTATACATGTGTTGTAGAAAATCCATATAGTTAACATTATATGGTAATTGATTGGGCCTCATTCCAGTTTTGAAATACAATATCTGAATAAAAATATTCGAATAGTAATATTTAAAATAGAAATATTTGAAAAAGAAATATTTGAAATAGAATATTTGAAAATAGAAATATATGAAGCCGTGTTAATTAGATTGACGCCATTTTGACGTGAACGATATTTATATCGATTTTATTCATTTTTCAATGAATATTGAAAGTGATTTCGAAATTGGAATTAAATTGAATAGATTTGAAATTCGAATTGAATTGAATAGACATGAAATTCGAATTAAATTGAATAGATTGAAATTCGAATTAAATTGAAATGAATTGAAAATTGAATTAAATTGGAGTTGAATTGAAATCGATTTGAAAAGAAATTAAAATGAATTTATATTGAAAAATTCAATCTTGATTTGAATTTGAAAAGGAAGTTGAAATCGTTTTGAAAACGAATTTAAAATGATTTATAAAATACGTTTTAAAAAGGGAATCCATGAAATATACATTATATATATATATATATATATATATATATATATATATAATATAATGGCCTGAATAGAACGCGCCGCGCTGCGGCAGTTCGCGAATTTCGACCATTAACTTCGAACGGACATTACGGGAGATCCGACCATTGGATTCTCCTAAAACTAGAACCATTGGGTTCGTATCGAAAAGAGCTTTCTGATGAACATTAGATATTTGAAATCTAACGGTTGGATTTGGAATTATGTCCAAATCAAATTTGGAAAAGGTCGCTATAAGTGCAGTTCGATGGCCGTTGATGGAAATCGACTGTACGGGCCTTGATAAAATTATTAAAAATAGTAATAATTTGTGTAAAATCATAAGAAATGATTTGTGAAGAATTGGGATGAAAAAATCCATATTTGAAAAGATAAAAGTAGATTTTTATCGAAATGAACTAGTTTTGAACTAGAATAATAATTTGTTTATTTTTTTAAAAATAAATAAATTGGATTTGAAATGGTTTTGATAATAACCAGAATTTCCAATAATTGAATTGGAATGGATTTGAATCGAAATCGTCTTTGGAATATTTCGATGCTGGATTTCGGGATTATACAGATATTGTTATGGAAATTTGAAAGATATATTTATATCGTTATTTCCAATACGATATTTGTTGGTCATAAAATTTAAGATTGAATATAAGCCGATATATTTTCTATTCAGAGCCTTGTATTTAATATCAAATGGGGTTTGGGTTTGTCGTGAATGGTGTCTTCATTAACACTGTTCTTAACCCCAGTTGAAAAAAAGATTAAATCTTTTTATTTAGATTTAATGAAGTGTACCAATTAAATAATATTTAATTGGAATTGAATTGGTAATGATTTTTGGATTTATCGTGAACAGTGTTTTAAATAACACTTGTTCTTTAACCCAATAATTAATGGAATGTGATTTTAGGTTGTCGTGAACGGTACCTTCAATAATACTGTTCTTAGACCCAAAGGAGTTAAGAAAATCAGAAACTAACTGGAGATTAATTAAGTTGAATGGTTTCTGGGGTATTGATCTGATGTTGGTTTCAGCCTTCGGGGTTAATACTTAGGGAATTGCTCACTTGCTAATTTATGGTTAGGGAGTGACTGAAATGTGATGTGATTTTGGGTTTATCGTGAACCGTGTTTTAAGTGACACTGATTCTTTAACCCAGTTAAAGATTAAAACTAAGTGGAGTTTTAATGAATCTTTAATTAGATTGAAAAGATCGAGAATGGAGTATCAACTGTTCTGCTCCAGGCGATAGTTAAATCTTTGATTATATTTGAACGTGAAATGGTAATTGAATTTAACGATAACACCGTGGTGTTAGATATGAAGTATTACCAGTTTTACTACATGGGATGAATAGGTTGGGATTGGGAAATTAAAATAAATGATTACTTCGGTAAGGTTTGTTAATCCCGGCTAGTTTGGATAAACCATAATTGGGTTTGAATTGATATTCAAAGGAAGATTATAGAATAAATTTAAAGAATTTATCTTTGATAAAATTAATGGGAACCTTTCCCTAAGAATGTGAAATTTAGAAACTAACTGTAGGTTAGTTAAGAAGAATGGTTTCCTGTGTATTGATCTGATGTTGGTTTCGGCCTACGGGGTTAATATTTGGGGAATTGTTCTCATGCTAATTTACGGTTAGTGACTAATGAATTGGTATGAGGCGTATATTGTGTTTGTGTAACACTTGTTTATAAAATACGCGAGTTATTCGGAAAGACCGAGTTTATCCCATTCTGAATAACTGATACGACGATAATTCGAAGGTGAAGACAGTGGTCAAAGACCGGAGGTCTTTACGTCGTTTGGGTAATTACGGATGATCTTGATTGGGCCGTACACCCAAGAGGAGGGAATTAGTTAGTGGTCGTCTAGACGAACTTGGAGATCGATGGATATCATTCTGTGTGATTGATGGATATTGGTTGCATAGAGTGGTTTGCCTGTGTGGCATGCTAAGATGCAAATGATCAAGGCTTCTGTTGAAAAGCAGAGTCTTGTGGTTGATGATCAAAGCATAGCCTGTGTGGCATATCTTTGTGTAGCGTTGATTCACGAGCCTCACACCCCTGTTGTGAACCAGAAACGAGAGAGGACATCAGGGAGGGCATGCGCTTCCTTCTAGTTAGAAGTGGCGTCAGTGGTTTGACACGCCCTGACGAGTTTGACTTATGTGGTTGTTGCTGTTGCGAGGTGCCTCAGATATATCGGTGACTATGTGAAGCCGATGGAGTCATTCGTTGGCTCATTTACGCCCCCAAAGGGCGGGAAACGCAGTGTTCAGGCATTTAAATCCACATCGGTGGACCGGCCCTGACGATCCAAAGGTCACTCGAGCTCTGACCTAAGGGGCGGACTAGAGTGTCTCGAGTCGGTAGAGGACAATCTTTTGCCTCGGCTCACAGAAGGAAACCCAATTTCCAATACGTGACAATTGCGGTTTTGATTGTATACCTATATATGGCGACATAATGGCATGGGACGCTCATGTCGCCTATGATTGATATTTATGATTGTATATAAAATCGGAAACTAACTGGAAAGGAGCTAAGATGGGTGGTTTCCTGGGTATTAGTCTGATGTTGGTTTCGGCCTTCGGGGTTAATACTTAGGGAATTGTTCTCTTACTAATTTATGGTTGGAGTCTGATTAAGAATTAAAACATGAGATTTAGCATATCAAGCATTCTTTGGCTATTATAAGGTAAAAACCCTATACTCCGGCTTGCGTTGCATTGTGTGATGGGACCTGGGTCTTATAATAGCTTCATTGTTCTTTATTTGGCATTGCGCTGTTTGTTCTATGCACTGGTGTCTTGGGAGGAAACCTGTTCCGTGTTATAGGGCATGGTCCCTTGATTTACCTAACTTTAAAATAAAGATTAATAACTGTTTTAGTTCTCACACCAGTCACATGACTGACCTGGGGTTTATTGTTTTAACCTAAACTGTGGGTGCCCTTATTTTGACACGGGCAGCTAGTAGTTTTGGTTTTGCAGATTTATATTCATAGGATCTTGATTTACAGCTTGAACGATAATCGGAAAGCTCTGTATCTGTGTATTACTTCTAGTTGTGTACTGTATTATTTTCCGCTGCGATGTATTTAAATGTAATTTAATTCTCTGATATTTTCTATGTAATATTGATTTATACTCTGTATATTCGTATATTCTGATGGAATTGTTGTAATTAACAATGAAATGTTCTTCTGTCTGCGTTCTGATTTGTCATGTTCTCAAAACAATCAGGCGTTTCGTACGGTCTTGGTCGGTTTAGCGACTGATTCGGATCGAGCGAAATTCCCGGTCGTTACAGCGTGGTATCAGAGCTTTGGTTTACAGAGCTCGGGGAACAAGACACATTAGAACCAAACGAAAGAACTCATCAGAGATTGGATTAGTAATATCCAACGAGGATGACTCGTTAGAGATAGGATCAATAGTATCCTAGTACAAGTGTGAAGGGTATATTTTTAAAATGAAACAAATTTTGTTTTGAAAATTTAAATCAACTATTCGTATTTGATTATTTATTTTATATTGAATTTGGACTATCAGGTATATAGAGATTTTAATATACGTCTGATCCACGTGTATTAGAAGCCTCCCATATACTAGATAGATATAGAATCACATTCAAGTCGCCCGGAGATGATTTTGTTGATTGACGCATCGTCATCAGAGTTGATGTTCCAGTGCCGAAAGTGTGATATCTATATATTTCCATTAGACTGGTGTGAGAACCAAAATATAGTTAGAATATATTGATTGTGACTTGGCATCAAAAATGTGATTTTTGACTATATATCAAAATTATGAATTTGAAAAGCTAATCAACTAATTGATTGCTGGTTATGTTGTTTGATTATTGGTTGAGTAATTAAAATTTGGAACTTTAGCCAAATTCATCAAATAGTGAATTGTATTGAAAATTTATCGCATTTGCATGCATATACATGTACTTACATTGAACAGGTCATAACAAGGAGGCCAGAGCAGAAGAATAAAATTGTTTGCCCGACAAATAGGTACATGTTTACCATAATTTACTGTTTTGTTTGGGTGATGATGATTTTATGAGCCGCTTGGCTTTTTCTTTTTCTTTTGGATTGAAGAAGGCCATGGGAGGCTATATGAAGTATCCCGAAGTCCCCTGTGCAGGGGAGGTTATGGCAAAAAAATTCGAAAATTTAGGGTGTTAGCCAAATTTTTGAAAAATTTGAAAAGTTCTTGGAAACTGAAAAGTTGAAGAACTTAAGCCGTAATGAAAATAATGAAAGTTGAGTTGATTAGTTAAACAACTTTCGGCTTCGTTCCTTTTCGGGGACGAAAAGTTTTAAGTGGGGGAGATTGTAATAACCCGGAATTCTGAGCCAATTTAAAATTTTTATTTTGGCAATTTTAGCGAATTTGAATATTTAAAATGAATTATTTTAAATAATAATGACGAAAAGTTTATTTTCGACGAAGTTAAAACGAATAAATTTATTTTAATTATATAACGAGCCTGAAATGGCGCGGCAGTTCGAAAATTCGATTTCGAATTTCAAATGAATGTACATGATTCAGTATAAGTCAGAATTGAACGAAACAAGAAATATTTGAATCTGTTTGATGATATCTTTCTAACGAAGTTGAGAAACTGAAATTTCACTTTAGAAATTGAAAGATATGTCCAGTTCAAAATTCAGAAAAGTCGCTGTGGAATTTATATATATTTTAATATATATAAAGGCCTTAGAAAATGGAAATTTTGCAAACGACATTCATTTTCGACGAAACTACTTTTGTTGGATCCGGGATGTCAAGTTATTTCTAGATTCCAAAATTCATAATTTTCTGAATCAATATATGAGCGTGGCGAAGGTAAACGTGTTTTAATAGTTTAAGTCAATTTCGATCGACCAGAAATTGGCCATTTTTCTAACGGTATCAGAATTTGATGAAATTAGTTTTGTTAGGACCGTATCGTCAATACGAAGCTAGAAAATATTTTTCTGGAATTTATTGAGTCGGTATGTGGCCCCGGTAAATTGAAATGTGCGTTCAGAATCAATATATAGATTTATATTTTAATTTTGACGGAAACTGATCGAAACGATCGAATCATCCTATGATACACATCCCATTGTTTTCGAAATAGGGGTAATTAGCTATGGGCGATAGGCGGTGGGTTTCGTTTCGAGTTCGAAATATAAAGTTTCTTTTTGAAATCAATAAATAATTAAATATATATATTTTATATGACCCCCCCCCCCCCCCCCCCCGCTTTTTTATTCTCCTATAACCGGTCAACCCACCCTTCATTCGATTGACTTTCAATGGGAAAAAAAAGACTCGAGAAGAACCCGCTCCACTGTGAATCGCATCTCCCCACCATCGTCATCCGCCTCCAAGCCTCCCCCTCGTCGACACCGTTCCCACTCCCCCGCCTCCACCATCATCGCAAAGCCCCCTCGTCGACTCCCTCCTCTCGAAACCCTTTACTCCTCGACCCAGAAGCCGACGCCCTAGATCGAACAGCGAAATGCACTCCGACCTAAATCGAACCGACGCCAGCCTACCGCCGTAAATCCGCCATCCGTGCCTCCCCCTTCTCGAAATCCACAACCCACCCATTGAGTACACCGAACGTTGTAAGGTTTTTTCCTTTCATGCTTAAGAAAATATAGATTTTTATTTAGAAGAAAATATAGATTTTTATTTGGAAGAAAATATAGATTTTTATTTGGAAGAAAATATAGATTTTTATTGGAAGAAAATATAGATTTTTATTGGAAGAAAGTACAGATCTTTATTGAAGGAAAATATGATTTTCATTGTTAAGAAAATATGATTTCTAATGTAGGTGCTATATAGATTGACAATCAAAGAAAGTTTCGATTTTTATTTCAAAGAGAGTTTCGATTTTTATTTTATAGAAATGATTCAAAATAAAAAGAAATATGATTTTTCTATATAGGAATAGCGAATAAAAATGTGATTTATATAAATAAAACTAAATAATAAAAATGTGATCTTTACTATAAACAGCGTGAAAAAGATGGCGTTGGAAATATCGGGCGAATTCAAATGTTTCAAAAATTCAGAAATGAAATGGCGGAGTGGAACCCTCTATGAGAACTCCTCACTTTTAAATTTATTTATAGTTGAATTATATACTAGGATGCAGATGGTGTTTAGTAGCACCCGACACCCGTCGTCCATAGAGCATGGATGACTTGTTTGTTTGATTGCTGTGTTGTGAAATTTGATTGTGTGATGTGAAATGAAATAAAATATTTTATAGTGGAAAATATTTTATAGTTAAAAATATAATTTTTAACGTGTATATAAAATAAATATTTATAAGCAAATCGATGATTTTTTTATATACACTGATTTGATTGATATTGATGGGGATGATAACTTTTACACATTGCCCAACTGCACAAATAAAATTTGTGTTTGATTGATTGAAACCCCACACGGGTATTGGGATGATATATGACATACACTAATCCCAATAATTAGTTGTATGTCGATCGATTGATTGACAGACTGTGTAAGTGCTAATTATTTATATTTAATGCTTATGTAGTTGTGTGGTGCACCCTAAATGATGGTTGATTATTTATCGTTGTTATTTTATACATGTGTTGTAGAAAATCCATATAATTAACATTATATGGTAATTGATTGGGCCTCATTCCAGTTTTGAAATAGAATATCTGAAAAAAATATTTGAATAGAAATATTTGAAATAGAAATATTTGAAATAGAATATTTGAAAATAGAAATATATGAAGCCGTTTTGATTAGATTGACGCCATTTTGACGTGAACGATATTTATATCGATTTTATTCATTTTTCAATGAATATTGAAAGTGATTTCGAAATTCGAATTAAATAGAATAGATTTGAAATTCGAATTGAATTGAATAGATTTGAAATTTGAATAAAATTGAATAGATTTAAATTCGAATTAAATTGAATTGAAAATCGAATTAAATTGGAATTGAATTGAAATCGATTTGAAAAGAAATTAAAACGAATTTATATTGAAAAATTCAATCTTGATTTGAATTTGAAAAGAAAGTTGAAATCGTTTTGAAAACGAATTTAAAACGATTTATAAAATACGTTTTAAAAAGGAAGTCGAAAAAATATTATATATATATATAATATAATGGTCTGAATAGAATGCGCTGCGCTGCGGCAGTTCGCGAATTTCGACCATTAACTTCGAACGGACATCACGGGAGATCCGACCTTTGGATTTTGCTAAAACCGAAACCGTTGGGTTCGTATCGAAAAGAGCTTTCTAATGAATATTAGATATTTGAAATCTAATGGTTGGATTTGTAATTATGTCCAAATCAAATTTGGAAAAGTTCGCTATAAGTGCAGTTCGATGGCCGTTGATGGAAATCGACTGTACGAGCCTTTATAAAATTATTAAAAATAGTAATAATTTGTGTAAAATCATAAGAAATGATTTGTGAAGAATTGGGATGAAAAACTCCATATTTGAAAAGATAAAAGTAGATTTTTATCGAAATGTACTAGTTTTGAACTAGAATAATAATTTGTTTATTTTTTTAAAAATAAATAAATTGGATTTGAAATGGTTTTGATAATAAACAGAATTTCCAATAATTGAATTGGAATGGATTTGAATCGAAATCGTCTTTGGAATATTTCGATGTTGGATTTCGGGATTATACAGATATTGTTATGGAAATTTGAAAGATATATTTATATCATTATTTCCAATACGATATTTGTTGGTCGTAGAATTTGAGATTGAATATAAGCCGATATATTTTCTATTCAGAGCCTTGTATTTAATATCAAATGAGATTTGGGTTTGTCATGAATGGTGTCTTCATTAACACTGTTCTTAACCCCAGTTGAGAAAAAGACTAAATCTTTTTATTTAGATTTAATGAAGTGTACCAATTAAATAATATTTAATTGGAATTGAATTGGTAATTATTTTTGGGTTTATCATGAACAGCGTTTTAAATAACACTTGTTCTTTAACCCGATAATTAATGGAATGTGATTTTGGGTTGTCGTGAACGGTATCTTCAATAATACTGTTCTTAGACCCAAAGGAGTTAAGAAAATCAGAAATTAACTGGAGATTAGTTAAGTTGAATGGTTTCTAGGGTATTGACCTGATGTTGGTTTCAGCCTTCGGGGTTAATACTTAGGGAATTGCTCGCTTGCTAATTTACGGTTAGGGAGTGATTGAAATGTGATGTGATTTTGGGTTTATCGTGAACCATGGTTTAAGTGACACTGATTCTTTAACCCAGTTAAAGAATAAAACTAAGTGGAGTTTTAATGAATCTTTAATCAGATTGAAAAGATCGAGAATGGAGTATCACCAGTTTTGCTCCAGGCGATAGTTAAATCTTTGATTAGATTTGAACATGAAATGGTAATTGAATTTATCAATAACACTATGGTGTTAGATATGAAGTATTACCAGTTTTACTTCATGGGGTGAATAGGTTGGGATTGGGAAATTAAAACAAATGATTACTTCTGTAAGGTTCATTAATCTCGGCTAGTTTGGATAAACCATAATTGGGTTTGAATTGATATTCAAAGGAAGATTATAGAATAAATTAAAGGAATTTATCTTTAATAAAATTAATGGGAACCTTTCCCTAAGAATGTGAAATTTAGAAACTAACTGTAGGTTAGTTAAGAAGAATGGTTTCCTGTGTATTGATTTGATGTTGGTTTCGGCCTTCGGGGTTAATATTTGGGGAATTGTTCTCTTACTAATTTACGATTAGTGACTGATGAATTGGAATGAGGCGTATGTTGTGTTTGTGTAACACTTGTTTATAAAATACGCGAGTTGTTCGGAAAGACCGGGTTTATCCCATTTTGAATAATTGATACAACGATAAGTCGAAGGTGAAAACGGTGGTCAAAGACCGGAGGTCTTCACGTCGTTTGGGTGATTACTGATGATCTTGATTGGGTCGTACACCCAAGAGGAGGGAATCAGTTAGTGGTCATCCAGAGGATCTTGGAGATCGACGGATATCATTCTGTGTGATTGATGGATATTGGTTGCATATAGTGGTTTGCCTGTGTGGCATGCTAAGATGCAAATGATCAAGGCTTCTTTTGAAAAGCAGAGTCTTGTGGTTGATGATCAAAGCACAGCCTGTGTGGCATAGCTTTGTGTAGCGTTGATTCATGAGCCTCACACCCCGGTTGTGAACCAGAAACGGGAGAGGACATTAGCGAGGGCATGCGTTCCCTTCTAGTTAGATGTGGCGTCAGTGGTTTGACATGCCCTGACGAGTTTGACTTATGTGGTTGTTGCTGTTGCGAGGCGCCTCAGATATATCGGTGACTATGTGAAGCCGATGGAGTCATTCGTTGGCTCATTTACGCCCCAAAGTGCGGGGAAACGCAGAGTTCAGGCATTTTAATTCACATCGGTGGACCGGCCCTGACGATCCAAAGGTCACTCGAGCTCTGACCTGAGGGGCGGACTAGAGCGTCTCGAATCGGTAGAGGACTATCCTTTGCCTCGGTTCACAGAAGGAAACCCAATTTCCAATACGTGACAATTGCAGTTTTGATTGTATACCTATATATGGCGACATAGTGGCATGGGACGCTCATCTCGCCTATGATTGATATTTATGATTGTATATAAAATCATAAACTAACTGGAAACGAGCTAAGATGGGTGGTTTCCTGGGTATTAGTCTGATGTTGGTTTCGGCCTTCGGGGTTAATACTTAGGGAATCGTTCTCTTACTAATTTACGGTTAGAGTCTGATTAAGAATTAAAACATGAGATTTAGCATATCAAGCATTCAAGGTAAAAACCCTATCCTTCGGCTTGCGTTGCAATGTGTGATGGGACCTGGGTCTTATAATAGCTTCATTGTTCTTTATTTAGCATTGCGCTGTTTGTTTTATGCACTGGTGTTCTTGGGAGGAAACCCGTTCCGTGTTATACGGCGTGGTCCCTTGATTTACCTAACTTTAAAATAAAGATTAATAACTGTTTTAGCTCTCACACCAGTCACATGACTGACCTGGGGTTTATTGTTTTAACCTAAACTTTGGGTGCCCTTATTTTGACATGGGCAGCTAGTAGTTTTGGTTTTGCAGATTTATATTCACAAGATCCTGATTTACAGCTGGAACGATACTCAGAAAGCTCTGTATCCATGTATTACTTCTAGTTGTGTATTGTATTATTTTCCGCTGCGATGTATTTAAATGTAATTTAAATCTCTGATATTTTCTGTGTAATATTGATTTATACTCTATATATTCGTGTATTCTGATAGAATTGTTGTAATTAACAATGAAATGTTCTTCTGTCTGCATTCTGATTTGTTGTGTTCTCAAAACAATCAGGCATTTCGTACGGTCTTGGTCGGTTTAGCGACTGATTCGGATCGAGCGAAATTCCCGATCGTTACACACATTCACGTTAAAAATTATATTTTTAACGATAAAATATTTTTAACTATATAAATATTTTATTTTATTTCACATCACACAATCAATTTTCATCAGAACAAATAATCAAACATACAAGCCATGCATGGTCTGTGGACGACGGGTGTCGGGTGCTACTAAACACCATTTGCATCCTAGTATATATTTCTAACTAGAAAAAGAAAATTAAAGGTGAGAAGTTCTCACCAACTAGCTAAACCAAACGCCATGACTCTTCATATGTAGAAATCTTCGTCGTTCTCGCCTTTTGTCAATTTTATTGTCCGTAGCCACTACATATATAAAAATCACATTTTTATATTGTTACTATATAGATAAAAATTCTATTTTTATGCCGCTATTATACAGATAAAAATTCTATTTTTGTATGTCTACTTCTAATATAAAGATCGAATTTTTATATCATCGCTATAAAAATCACATTTTTATTTCAACATATATATAATAAAAATCAGATTTTTATTTCGCTACAAATATAAAGATAATATTTTTATATTCTATATTATATAAAAATTATATTTTTATTCTCTACATTATATAAAAATCATATTTTTATTCTCTACATTATATAAAAATCATATTTTTATATAATTTAAAAATCATATATTTTTAACATATAGATCATTGCTTTTAAGTAAATAAAAATCAAAGCTTTCTAGTGCAAAAATCTCACCTTTTCTAAGCTAAAAATCAAACCTTTCTTTATATAAAAAACGTATTTTTCTATTCCAAATCTATATACAAGAATCGTATTCGTATAGATTCAGATTTATAAAACAAAATTTATAGAAAATAAATAAGCAAAATTGGAAATAACTTAATGTTTAACGCTGACTGGGGGGGGGGGGGTGCTTGCGATCGTTGGAGTCGAGGTGGCATGGAGGTGTTGCGGTGGACGCTGGTGGGGCTCGCGCGGGGGTGGCTCAGGCTGGAGCGGCGTTTTCTAGGAGGAATGGGGGGGTGCGATCACTTAAGAAGAGGGGGAGGGGTCTCACGCGTCAGGGATCGAAGGGGGGGCTTCCTCTGGCGGCGGCGCGCCAGAGGGGCGGCGGCGCACTGTTGGGGGAGCGCAGCTCCTCCCCGTCCTTCCTCTTCTTTCTCTTTTTTTCTCCTTTCTGATTGGAAGAAAATCGAACGGGGGGGGGGGGGGGGTTTGACTAATGAGGAGAGAGAAAAGGGGTGGGAGGGATTATATTATATGTATTATATTATATTTGATTTATTCATTAAAGAAACTTTCTATTTCGAACTCGAAACGAGGCACACCGACTGTCGTCCATAGCTAATTACCCCAATTCCGAACACAATGGGATATGTATCACAGGCTGATTCGACTGTGTCGATCAGTTTTCGTCAAAAACAAAATATAACTCTATATATTGAATTTGAACGTGCATTTCAATTTACCGGGCCACATACGAACTCTAAAAATTCCCGGAAAATATTTTCTAGTTTTGTATTGACGATATGGTCCTAACAAAACTAATTTCATCGAATTCTGAGACCGTTTGAAAAATGGCCATTTTCCAGTCGATTAAAATCAACTGAAACTGTCAAAACACGTTTTCCTTTGCCACACTCACATATTGATTCAGAAAATTATGAATTTTGAAACCTAGCAATAACTAGACATCTTGGATCCAACAAAAGTAGTTTCGTCGAAAACAGAGGTCGTTTGCAAAATTTCCATTTTCAAAGGCCTTTATATATATTAAAAAATATATAAATTCCACAACGACTTTTCAGAATTTTAAACTGGACATATCTTTCAACTTCTAAAGTGAAATCTCAGTTTCTTACATCCGTTAGAAAGATATCATCAAACAGATTTAGATATTTCTGGTTTCGTCCAATTCCGACTTAAAACGAATTCTGTATATTCATTTGAAATTCGAAATCGAAATTTCAAACTATTGCGCCATTTCAGGCTTGTTATATAATTAAAATAAATTTATTCAATTTAACTTCATCGAAAATAATTTTTTCGTCGTTATTATTTAAAATAATTCATTTTAAGTAATCAAAATTCATTAAAATAGCCAATATAAAAAATTTTAATTGGCTCGAATTTCCGGGTTATTACAATCTCCCCCACTTAAAACTTTTCGTCCCCGAAAAGGAACGAAGCTGAAAGTTGTTTTACGAATCAACTCAACTTCCATTATTTTCATTACGGCTTAAGTTCTTCAACTTTTCAGTTTCTAAGAAATTTTCAAATTTTTCAAAATTTGGCTAACACCCTAAATTTTCAAAAAATTTCGCTATAACCTCCCCTGCACAGGGGACTTCGGGATATTTCAAATAGCCTCCCATGGCCCTCGTCAATCCAAAAAGAAAAAGAAACAACCAATCGGCTCATAAAATCATCCAAACCCAATAAATTTGTAAACATGAACCTTTTTGTCGGGCAAACAATTTTATTCTTCTGCTCTAGCCTCCTTGCTATGACTTGTTCAATGTGAGGACATGTATATGCATGCATTTGTAATCATTTTTTCAATACTATTCAATATTCGGTTCAATTTGGCATAATGGTTCAAAATTATCAAACAAATAATCAAACAAATAATCAAACAACACAACCATCAATCAATTAGTGGATTAACGTTTCAAATTCATAACTTTGATATATATATACAGAAAATCATGTTTTTGATGTCAAATCACAACAAATAAACCTATCTAGTTTTGGTTCTCACACCAGACTGATGGAAATATATAGATATCACACCTTCGTCACTCGAAAATAAATACGGGTGATGGTATACTTCATCATCAGGACCATCTCTAGGCAACTAGAGTGTGATTCTATATCTATCCAGTATATTAAAACTACGACTATACATTCATGATGCGTATACGCGAAATCTTTATATACTCGATTGTCCAAATTCAAAATAAATAAATATTCAAATACGTTTAAAACGATTTAAATTTCAAAACAAAATTTGTTTTCAGTTTAAAAATATACTCTTCACACTCGTTCTAGGATACTACTGATCCCATCTCTAACGAGTAATTCTCATTGGATATTACTAATCCAATATCTGATGAATTCTTTCGTTTGGTTCTAATGTGTCTTGTTCTCGAGCTCTGTAAACCAAAGCTCTGATACCAAACTGACACGACCCAAACTTCCCCATGAAGGAAAGCATGGATTGCGTTGAGGACAAAACGAATCAGAATGCAAACATAAGAACATTTCATTGTATATTACAACAATTCCATCAGAATACAAGAATATACAGAGTATGAATAAATATTATACAACAGAAAAATATCAGAGATTGCAATAAATTACATAGCAGCGGAAAGATAATATAAAACACAACTGAAAGTAATACACGGATGCAGAGCTTTCCGAGCATCGTTCCAACTGTAAATTAGGATCCTGTGAATATAAATCTGCAAAAACCAAACTACTAGCTGCCCGTGTCGAAAATAAGGGAACCTAGAGTTTAGGTTAAAAAAATAAACTCTAGGTCAGTCATGTGACTGGTGTGAGAACTAAAACACTTACTAATTCAATTTTTAAAGCTCGGTAAATCAAGGGACCACGCCGTATAACACGGAACGGGTTTCCTCCCAAGAATACCAGTGCATAAAACAACAGCGCAATGCTAAGTAAAGAAAAATGAAGCTGTTATAAGACCCAGGTCCCATCACACAATGCAACGCAAGCCGGAGGACAGGGTTTTACCTTATAACAGCCAAAGAATGCTTGATACGTGAAATTTTATCTTTTGATTCTTAATCAGACCCTAACCTTAAATTAGTAAGCGAACGATTCCCTAAGTATTAACCCCGAAGGCCGAAACCAACATCAGACCAATACCCAGGAAACCTCCCATCTTAGCTCGTTTCCAGTTAGTTTCTGATTTTATATACAATCATAAATATCAATCATAGACGGCATAAGTGCCCCATCCCACTATGTCGCCATATTAGGCTCTACAAATAAAACCGAAATATCACGTATTGGAAATTGGATTTCCGTCATGAGTCGAGGAAAGGGGCAAGCTCCTCTCCGCTTCGAGACACTCTAGAAAATGCCTCAGGACTATGCACTCTAGGTAACCCTTGGAATCGGCTGGGCCAGTCCTCCCTTACATTTGAGGATTAGTTATTCCTGAACACACGTTTCCCGGTCCTTACAGACCTATAATCGAGGCGCCTCGCAATCCAACAACCACAAAGGTGAAAATAATATAAATGTCAGCCAGTTTAAGCACTGACACCACTGTAGCTAGAAAGAAACATCGTGTCCCCCCAGCGGTCACTATCCCGTTTTTGACTCATACCGCGGTGTGAGGCTCGCGAATTCACGTTATACACAAAGCTATGCCACGTAGGCCGTGCTTTGATCATCAACCACAAGACTTTTCGTTTCAACAGAAGCCTTGATCATCTGCCACTTAGGCATGCCACACAGGCAATTCACTTTATGCGACTGATGTCCATCGATATACAAACTCTGAGCTCGTACGTCTCAGAGAAGGGCGTTAAGCAAGAGAATAAATTCTCCGCCGCCAAGTAGATGTATATTTAACAGAGATCAATCAGCACAGAATAAAATCCAATGTCAGACACACAGTCCATTTACAAGTTCGTTCTGGGTCTGAACGAAACCGAAGGCACTTTCCTCGCATATCCATCGTTCTCCAAGTATGTCTGGACGATCACCAACTGATTCCCTCATCATGGGTGTACATCCCAATCAAGATCATCAGTAATCACCTAAACGATGTGAAGACTTCCGAATAACCCGCGTATATAATACCCAGGAATGCCTCAGTCTTCAACCACCGTCTTCGTCTTCGACTTATCGTCGAATCGGTTATGCAAAATGGGTATAAACCTGGCCTTTCCGAATAACCCGCGTATATAATAAACAAATGTTACACAAACACAACATATGCCTCATTCCAATTCATCAGTCACTAACCGTAAATTAGTAAGAGAACAGTTCCCCAAATATTAACCCCGAAGGCCGAAACCAACATCAGATCAATACCCAGGAAACCATCCTTCTTAGCTAACCTATAGTTAGTTTCTAAATTTCACATTCTTAGGGAAAGGTTCCCATTAATTTTGTCAAAGATAAATTCTTCTAAATTTATTCGTTAATCTCCCTTTGGATGTCATTTCAAACCATGTTAAGGTTTTCCAAACTAGTCGGGATTAGCGAACCATACCAAAATAATTATTTATTTTATTTCCCAATCCCAACCTATTTATCCCATAGAGCAAAACTGGTAATACTCCCATGTCTAACACCACGGTGTTATCGGTGAAATTAATTATCATTTCACGTTCAAATCTAATTAAAGATTTAACTATCGCTTTGGAGCAAAACTGGTGATACTCCATTCTCGATCACTTTCCATATTTGATAATTTAAATTATCAATTCACATTTCAATCTAATTACAGATTCATTAAAACTCCTTTTACTGCGTTAAAGAACTAATGTCATTTAAAACACAGTTCACGATAAACCCAAATCACATTCTATTTATTATCGGGTTAAAGAACAAGTGTTATTTAAAATACCATTCACGATAAAACCAAATCCCATTTGATATGAAATACAAGGCTCTGAATAGAAAATATATCGGCTTATATTCAATATCAAATTCTGAAACCCACAAATATCGCTTTGGAAATAACGATATAAAATATATCTTCCAAATTTCCTCCAAAATATCTGTATAATCGCGGAATCTAATATCAGAATATTCCAAAGACAATTTCGATTCAAATCCATTCCAATTCATATATTGGAAATTCTGGTTATTTAAAACCCATTTCAAATCCAATTTATTTATTTAAAAATAATTGGATTTTAATTCTAGTTCAAAACTATTTCATTTCGATAAAAATCTATTTTTATCTTTTCAAATATGGAGTTTTTCATCCCAATTCTTCACAAATCATTCCTTATGATTTTACACAAATTATTGATATTTTTGATAATTTTATCAAGGCCCATACAGTCGATTTCGAATAACGGTCATCGAACTGCACTTACAACGTCCTTTTCTGAAATTGATTTGGACGAATCTCCAAATCCATCCTTCAGATTTCAAATCTTTTGTATTCGTTAGAAAGCACTTTTCGATACGAACCCAACGGTTCCGGTTTTAGGAGAATCCTACGGTCAGATCTCCCGTAATATTTGTTCGAAGTCAATGGTCGAAATTCATGAACTGCCGCGGCGCGGCGCGTTCTATTCAGGTCATTATATATATAGTATATATATTATATATATTTTGTCGATTTCCTTTTAAAATGAATTTTATAAATCGTTTCAAATTTGTTTCTAAAACAATTTCAACCTTCATTTCAAATTCAAATCAAAATTGAATTTTCCACTATAAATTCTTTTTACATTCATTTCTATTTGATTTCAATTCAAATCGATTTCACTTCGATTTCCAATTGCATTTCTATTTAATTCAATTTCAATTCGATTACAATTCGATTTGAATTCATTTCAATTCGAATTCATTTTATATTCAATTCACTTCGAATTCATTTTATATTCAATTCAATTCGAATTCATTTTATATTCAGTTCAATTCGAATTCATTTTATATTCAATTCAATTCGAATTCATTTTATATTCAATTCAATTCGAATTCATTCTATATTCAATTCAGTTCGAATTCATTTTATATTCAATTCAATTCGAATTCATTTTTATTCAATTCAATTCGAATTCATTTTGTATTAAACTCAATTCGAATTCATTTTATATTCAATTCAATTCGAGTTCATTTTATAAATATTCGATTTTTAAATCTCTTTTCAATATTCATTATAAAAACGAATATAATCGATATAAATATCATTCGCGTCAAAATAGCGCATTTCTAATCAACACGGCTTTACATATTTCAATAACTTCGTTATTCTATTCAACAAATGAATATTTATTCTACTCAACATATGAATCTATATTTCTTTCAACACATGACTAATCTCAACAAATGAGTACTGTCAACACGTGACTATTTTTGTTATTTAATATATTTTATAAAATTATGATTTCTATCATTTAATTTTATATCAAACTTTAACAGTAAATTAGCAAGAGAGCAATTCCCTAAATATTAACCCCGACGGCCGAAACCAACATCAGATCAATATCCAGGAGACCACTCATCTTATCTATTTTCCAGTTAGTTTCTAATTTCATATTTGATAAAGATGTAAATTTTATTGTTAAAATATTTTACTCAACACATGAATATATATTTCTTTCAACACATGACTAATCTCAACACATGAGTACTGT
This sequence comes from Allium sativum, assembly GCA_030737875.1. NCBI lineage: Eukaryota > Viridiplantae > Streptophyta > Magnoliopsida > Asparagales > Amaryllidaceae > Allium > Allium sativum. The sequence goes on from CM060920.1 coordinate 692,518,533, forward strand.
CCACACATGAATCTTTATTTTATAATATTCTATATTTTCCCAATTGGAATGAGGCCAATCAATTACCATATAATGTTAATTATATGGATTTCCATAAAACACATGTATATAATAGCAACGATAAATAATCAACCATCATCCAAAGTGCACCACACAACTGCATAAGCATTAAATATAAATAATTAACGCTTACACAGTCTGTCGACCAATCGATCGATATACCATTAAATAATTGGGATTAGTGTACGCCAAATATCATCCCAACACCCGTGTGGGGTTTCAATCCACAAACACCGAATATTATTTGTGTCGTTGGGCGACGTGTAAAATTTATCGTCCCAATCAATATCCTTCAAATAGGTGTACATAAACAAATCGTCTGATTTGTAAATGAATATTTATTTATTCACATTCACGTTAAAAATTATATTTTTAGCGATAAAATATTTTTAACTATATAAATATTTTATTTTATTTCACATCACAAAATCAATTTTCATCACAACAAACAAACAAACATACAAGCCATCCATGGTCTGTGGACGATGGGTGTTGGGTGCTACTAAACACCGTCTGCATCCTAGTATATATTTCTAACTAGAAAAAGAAAATTAAAGGTGAGAAGTTCTCACCGACTAGCTAAACCAAACGCCATGACTCTTCATATGTAGAAATCTTCGTCGTTCTCGCCTTTTGTCAATTTCATTGTCTGTAGCCACTACATATATAAAAATCACATTTTTATATTGTTACTTTATAGATAAAAATTCTATTTTTATATCGCTATTATATAGATAAAAATTCTATTTTTGTATGTCTACTTCTAATATAAAGATCAAATTTTTATATCATCGCTATAAAAATCACATTTTTATTTCAACATATATATAATAAAAATCAGATTTTTATTTCGCTAAAAATATAAAGATAATATTTTTATATACTCTATTATATAAAAATCATATTTTTATTCTCTACATTATCTAAAAATCATATTTTTATTCTCTACATTATATAAAAATCATATTTTTATATAGTTTAAAAATCGTATATTTTTAACATAAAGATCATTGCTTTTAAGTAAATAAAAATCAAAGCTTTGTAATGTAAAAATCTCGCCTTTTCTAAGCTGAAAATCAAACCTTTCTTTATATAAAAACCGTATTTTTCTATTCCAAATCTATATACAAGAATCGTATTCGTATAGATTCAGATTTATAAAACAAAATTTATAGAAAATAAATTAGCGAAATTGGAAATAACTTACTGTTCAACGCTGTATGTGGGGGGGAGGGGGGCTTGCGCTCGCTGGAGTCGTGGTGGCGTGGGGGTGTTGTGGCGGACGTTAGTGGGGCTCGGGCGGGGGTGGCTCAGGTTGGAGCGGCATTTTCTGGGAGGAATAGTGGCTGCGATCACTTCAGAAGAGGGGGAGGGGTCTCGCGCGTCAGGGATCGAAGGGGGGGCCTTCCTCTGGCGGCGGCGCGCCAGAGGGGCGGCGGCGCGCCAGAGAGGTGGCGGCGCACTGCTGGGGGGAGCGCAGCTCCTCCCCGTCCTTCCTCTTCTTTCTCTTTTTTTTCTCTTTTCTGATTGGAAAAAATCGAACGGGGGGAGGGGGGTTTGACTAACGAGGAGAGAGAAAAGGGGTGGGAGGGATTATATTATATATATTATATTATATTTTATTTATTCATTAAAGCAACTTTCTATTTCGAACTCGAAACGAGGCCCACCGACTGTCGTCCATAGATAATTACCCCCATTCCGAACACAATGGGATATGTATCACAGGTTGATTCGACTGTTTCGATCAGTTTTCGTCAAAATCAAAATATAACTCTATATATTGAATTTGAACGCGCATTTCAATTTACCGGGGCCACATACGAACTCTAAAAATTCCTGAAAAATATTTTCTAGCTTCGTATTGACGATACGGTCCTAACAAAACTAATTTCATCAAATTCTGAGACCATTTGAAAAATGGCCATTTTCCAGTCGATTAAAATCAATTGAAACTGTCAAAACACGTTTTCCTTTGCCACGCTCACATATTGATTCAGAAAATTATGAATTTTGAAATCTAGCAATAACTAGAAATCTCGGATCCAACAAAAGTGGTTTCGTCAAAAACAGAGGTCGTTTGCAAAATTTCCATTTTCAAAGGCCTTTTTATATATTAAAATATATATAAATTCCACAGCAACTTTTCTGAATTTTAAACTGGACATATCTTTCAGTTTCTAAAGTGAAATCTCAGTTTCTTACATTCTTTAGAAAGATATCGTCAAACAGATTTAGATATTTCTGGTTTCGTCCAATTCCGACTTAAAACGAATTCTATATATTCATTTGAAATTCGAAATTGAAATTTCAAACTACCGCGCCATTTCAGGCTCGTTATATAATTAAAATAAATTTATTCGTTTTAACTTCGTCGAAAATAAATTTTTCGTCGTTATTATTTAAAATAATTCATTTCAAATAATCAAAATTCGTTAAAAAAGCCAAAATAAAATTTTTAAATTAGCTCGGATTTCCGGGTTATTACATAGCATCCTCAGCTTGCTTCTATAGATCCAAGCGCTCTTGGCTATGGGAATCCAAGAGCATGTGATAACGCCTTTGTAGTTCTTCATGTTGTTTTTTGTAATTGTCGGCATCCCGTTGAGCGAGAGCATGCTGAGCTTGTGCGTCTTCCAAATCTTTCTCCAAATTCTTCAAAATGCTTGCATCATAATTGGCCATTTCCTTCATGTGGCCAATATCAGTGGTAAGATCCATGATAATCTTAGAAAGCTTGCGCGAATATATATACATTTCTGTATATTGCTTGTCCACTAAATCAATTTTTGCTTTAGCATCGTCAGCCCAATTTGAAGGAATAGTTTCAAGCGCAGGAACAAACGCCATACGATCAAAATAATGATCTTCAAGCACGGGAACAAACGCCATACGATCAAAATAATGATCCAAAAATTGTGTTTTAGAGTTGCTAGTCTTGCCTTGTTCTCGGAATCGAGCGACACGGGCTTGGATATGGATAATTCAATATTTCTTCGCTTGGCAGGAACAATGGACGTATCACCATTACCTGACCTCTTCTCAGAACTTCAGGTTTATCCTGTAAGTCAACATGCTTCGATAATAGCCTCTCTTGAGGACGCTTCTCTTTAGGAGGTGTCGGATCTTTGGAAGGTTATTTGTCCCCTTCATGACAATTTTGATGGCTCTTGTACTTATCCGAAATGGAACGACGAGGAGAACGAGATCAGAAGAATGAGGACGGTTGGAATCATAATGCCTCCTGTCATTCCTGTTGCGGCACTCGCGATGGTCAGGTTCAGAGTCATATTTGGGCATGCTGGCACGAATTTTCCTAATATCGTAGTAGGGACGTACCATGGTTTCTGCAAAACAAGGTATGTAGAGTTCAGAACTAATGTTTACACAAAGCATAAGTGGTGTGACGTGCAGTGCTAATGTGTTGTGCATCCGAAGTGATGTTCCCCCCAACCAACCAGAGCCCAAAGTTAGGCTAGCATGTGTAGTCTCCTTAGCCTTCACAGGAGTAGTTTTTTTGAGGAAATAAACGTCAAAGGATTCTTTCCAAAATATTCTAAATGTAATGAGTCTCGGGAAAGTGAAGATTTCCCAAACCCCAAAATGTAGAGCCATCCATGTGGGAGAATCTCCTTGACAAGCATCTCCTTGAGAAGTATCTAACGGAAATTCTTTTGGAGATATCAGTTTTTCATGAGTGGCAGCATCCTCAGGAATAACATACTCGTCTCTATCTTTTTCTTCTATATTTGCTAAAATATCGTCTTGAGTCATGGAGGGAGAAGGAGGATCCCTGAGGGGCACTGTCGGATCTTTTGAACTTTCTCCCCTCTCAAGTGGTGCGTCGATTGGCCCTTCAACTGGAGGTATGTACATGTTAAGGCCTTCCCCGTGGCTTATGCTACGAGTTATAGCAATTAGACGATGCCGGTGGAGATATTCATCTGATAAGCACTCCTTAATAGTCAAAAAATTTTGATCACCATTAAGTAACTGGTTTAAACGATCGAATTGCACCGGATGCTTCTCTTGTGGTAGTTAGGAAGGACAAGTGAAAACAAGAAATGCTTAATGAATTTATGATAAAGGCTGGGACTAAAACTCAAAAAGACCAAGGTCCTTACTTGACATAAGCCATCTTTTGGCACACCCGGGCTGCTTCTTGATATAAAACCATTCAGGTTTTGGGCCCCCAGCTTTGCTGTTAAACGGAACGGTGATGATTTTCCTTTTTGGCACCGATTTAAAGTATACAAAAGACGAGGTGTCATCGGTTCTATGCTTAAAATTGTAAAAGAAATAAACATCCTCAAAAGTTAGCTCTACACCTAGAATTTCTTTATAAGCTATGTACAGAGTATATAGATAAGCGTAGGAGTTGGGATGAAGTTGCATGGGGGTAATCCGCAGTTGTCTCAGAAAATCAACGATGAATGACGGAAATGGAAGTATCGCCCCAACTAGGCACATCAACCTGGTGATAGCCATGTACCCTTCTGGTGGATTATGAGGACGATCTGTTTTCGAAGGAAACTCAGTATCTCTTCGAAGAATCCCATGCTTTAGGCATATCCGCGCAAGTCTGTCATTGTCAATCGTTGACTCGACCGAATCCTTAGGCGGATCCAAGATTTCAACATTTCTAAACTCATCTGGGGCACGATCATCTCCTACTCCTCCTTCTTCTTCCTCTCCTAGAGAGACATCACCCCCAGATGACACATCACTTTCATGACTTCCCGTTTCATAGTCTGGACCCGTACTGTTACAACTTGAATCTGAAGTGGAAGATATGTCTTCAACATGTGGATTCTCAGACGATCTGGCAGCATCTCTCCTTTCTGCTAGTCTAGACGAGCGTCTTTCAGCCATAGTTGTTAAACTATCGAAGAAATAATAGCAGAGATTAGAGTGAAGTTGCCCGTGTCCCCTTGTGTACATGTACTAGACTGTGCAAGTGTGTACAACATTGACATCAAAGAATAAATAATAAAAATAAAGTAAAACAATATGGAGAAAAGTTATAGGTTCATTAAGTCGGCGGCTCAGTCAAGAAGGCTTTATCCTAACTGTTCATGAAATCAAAAACCATACTTGACATTAGCTAAGTCATTTATAACATGGTTATGTTGCATTATGTGTAAGTGTGGATCGGTTCGGATTTTTCCTTTGTATTCGGGTCGGTTCGGATGTTCACCACTCATGCGATCGGTTCGAGGATGGAAACAAATCAGATTCGGATCGGATTGGATCTAACAAGCTCAAAGCAATTCGAGTTAATTGACACCTATCCGGATCAGAAAACATTCTCAGAAGCTAATTTCCTTATTTAGATATTCCCCCGATCCGAACAGACCCTACACCAATTTCCTACACTCTCTTCCGAGCCGAACCGATTTCACCCTCCATCATTAGTTGCTCCTCCTTATCCCTTTGAGATATTCAACTCTAGCCGACCCCGCTTCCCTCTTCTTCTTCCTTTCCACTCCTTCAACACCATCTAGCCCCTTTTCTTTCAAAAGCATACTCATAACAGAGCACTTATGAATTAACATGACCAGTGCCGGCTTTGAACTCCTCCACAACCATTTCAAGGTGGCGACAAGGCCAACAACGACGATGGCGAGGGCATGGAAGACATAACATCAAGGTTGATGTGATAACGAGCAGAATTACTCAGATTGCTCCTAAATTCAGGTTAGAATCAATTAAAGCAGAGTTAATCAAAGATTGAAGACCCACCTATGAATTTGATTTGAAAACTGGAAGGAGTTCCAGAGATTTGAAAATTAGTGTTTTTTAATTTGAAGTTTTGGGGAGAACGGAAATGAAAGAGAAAAGTGAAAAATGAAGAGAAGGGCGTGAATTTATATGAAAAGAAGAGGCCCCTTCATATTCTTGTGGATTTGATGCTTTGGCCCAATCCGATTAGCATATGGTACTCGCCAATATAAGGCTTTTTAGCCCATGAGTGCAGCAATGGATGGAACGTGGATGGACTCGGGCGAGACCAATCCGAACCATAACGTAGTAATCACTATCAACTCAACACACAAAATGAATCCAAAGAGGATTGAAAGATTCATAAGAATGTATTATAAGAGCTCACCTGAAAGAATGGCTCGGAAGTTGAATGGAATCTCAAAATTATTGAAAGCAACTGGAGTGGTTCATACATCCAATGTCATATTTATAAACACCAAGAAACGCGACTTGATGAGATGTCAAACCTTTACGAATGAATGGAAGCAACTATTCAACAACTTTAATTCAGAAACCAATGGGCATACTATTTCGAAGCACGCTCTATTTTCAATAAACGCGTACTTCGAGGGGGTAAAATGTTAGCCCAATTTGCGAACTAGGCTACACAAAGCTAAGAGATTACTCGACGAATAAGTTTGAAGAAAGAGTTCGCAGCAAAGGTCCGGATTGGTTCGAAGGGCCTTGACCCGACCCCTTTGGTTATGCAGTGAACAAAGAATAAAATGGCATATAAGAAGCGTAACCGGATCGGTTCAGAGGTCACAAACCCGAACCCCTTGTGTGAATGCCAATTCGATCCGAGAACAGGAAGTTGCAACAGTTACAGCCCATGGTTCCTTCATATGCGGAGTGGTTGTGAATCCACTCTCCCACGTTCACCAACGAACGTAATGTGTTGGCACCACCTCAAAGCTTCCGAACCCAAATCTAAAGGGATGAGCATAACGTGTACCGAGCCGGAGGCCCACCAAGGGAATTTTATGCATATAAATACACCATCAAACCTCATTTGAAAGGATCTTTTGGAAAATTATTGACCCTCTCTACCATAAAAATCGAATTCCATTATTTTATTCTGATCATCATCAACCTTTAGAGCATATTTCAGAAAAGATTGAGTGAAATTATTCACTGTAAAAGTGAGGTTGGGTAACGATCCGCATTCTACGTATCGAAGGATCGTGGAATATTTATTTCATTTTCATACGAAGTCATATGGTCATGTAACTTTGGGAATGACTATTGTGGTCATTTCCAATGTTCATGATTTTGCCGATTTTTAAATGACCATTTTGCTCCTAGTGAAAGTGGTCTCGCCCATAACTTTTGATTGGTAATGAGTTTTGACCAAAAACCACTTTCAATAGATTCGGATGATGGTTTACCTTTCCGTAGAGTGGTCACATTAGCCAAACGGACTTACCGTTTGGGAGATATGGCTGAAGTAAGGTTTGGAAGGTGAAAAACAGCTTAACCGGGCCTAATTAGGGTGATTAACAGCTAGGCCCATAACCCATTTCGGGATTAGGGTTATGGGGAAGCTGAAATTAGATAGGAAACGATTTTATTTCATTTTCTCAGCCGCCTAAAACATTTCTCTAACCCTAAAAATGGCCTCCACCTTCTAAAATCATCGCAAATCCCCTTCTAATCAGTAATTAAGAAGATCTACACCAAATCAAGGCAAATCAACACGAAATTAGAGTTGGAGCTGCTGTGTTGCATAAGAAAATGTCCCAAAACAGAAGAGTTTCAGATCTAAAGTTTTATTTATGGCTAAGTTGAGTGATTTGCATTGTTTTTCACTAATTATGGCTAATTAGGGGTGATTAGTGTTAATTAGCGAAATTATGCGTGATAAAATTTTGGAAAAAATTGTAAAATTCTAAAATATTATTTTAGGGCTCTAATAGAAATTTGGGTTAATTTGGACATGTTTTTACTAATTGTATGGTTAAATCATGATGAAGGGGTTTTAGGGTAAAACATGGGTTTTGGGTATTTTTGATCCTTATTGGCATGTTAAATTTATTGTTTTAGTGTTTGTGGTTGATTATACATGTTGCTATTACTATTTGGAATCTTTTAGGATTGCTTAGTGGAGTTAGATTGGTTGAAAACGCTGTTGTATGGCGTAAACTCTTGCTAGAAAAGTCACTGGAATTGTGTAGGAAACCAGATCGGATCACCCTACCCCGAACCGAACCGATCGTGTTTGCCCCGAACCGAATCAATCAGCTTTTGAAACACCCTGATCCGCTCGTGCTCCATGCCCTATGAACCACTCGTCTGGAGTATGCCATGATCCTCCTACACATGAAGTTCTCTGACCCGCTCGATAGAAGGAGCTCACGCCCCGAACCGCTCAAGTGGAGAAGCCCGATCCGAACCGGAGATAAGGGCCACGAGCAGAACCAACCTGATGCTATGGAGGAGGCACCACGAACCGAATGAGAGGACCGAACCGAACCGGCGATGACTGGGGTACTACACACATCCGAACCAATCCGGGAGAATGCCAAAACCCAAGATGCAAAGGTAGTCCAAATGGGAAGTTGTCACTCAGGATCCAGATGGGAACCAACGAGTTAAATTCATGATTAGACTTTGCTGAGGGACTGCAAAGGGTTTATCAATGTCTATAGCTTTGACTCACCACTGAGGAACAGATTATTGGCTATGGATCAGTGCAGTGAAGTTGTCATGACTTCATGGGGGCAGAGTGATCGTAGCAAGGCTATGAGCCAGTGCAGTGGAGTTGTCATAACTCCATGGGGCATAGTGGACATAGCAAATGATTAGTGGCTATGGATCAGTGCAGTGGAGTTATCGAGACTCCATGGATTAGAGTGATCGCAGCAAAGGATTAGATGATCAAAGTGGTAGATATTGTATGCTTTACGCACTGAACGAGTGATGTAAGGATGATTGCTATGTTTGATGTTTGCTATCACCATGTCACGCACACCCACTCCCCATTATTTTCACACCATGTGTTAGTGTCACCTTAGAGTATTGTACATCACGTTGTGCTAACTCTTTGGTTGTAGGTATAGGTTCAAGTATGGTTATGTATACATGTTATTGTTCTGTTTTGCTGCTTATCGCTTATACCAGAATTTTGTCTAACCCAGAGTTTTATGTCTCTTCTTATTACTTTAGGTGCTCTTAAACGGGAAGAATAAAGACATGTCAGGTGATTATGCATGAGTAGCTGTACCGGAGACGAGCAGGAGGCTCCCAAGTACGATATATATATTCTCCATGTGTTGTTGCTGGTCACTACTTTGGGCATTAGTAGTGTACCTCTTTCTTTTGCTTTAGAGACAGTATTTCAAAGTTGTAATAATGTTGGTTTGGAAGATAAGCTGTATTTTGGATTTCCGCTGGTATGATGGTTTAGTTTCTAGCTTATGCATTGTCTCAGCTGTTTTATGTCAAAGTTATGTTATTATTATATTTTATCCCATGCGCTATGAGATATTCTACAAGTTCCTTATTAGTTCAAATACCTTTCTTTTCCTTTTTTTGGCGACAGTCCCGTGCTAGTCGGGCATCGGCACAGTGCACTTCCATTGGAAATGTCGGCTGGTGCAGGGCGGGCCGTCACAGGTTGAGTGAAGACAATAATTGTACTTGCATTCCCATCATCAATCAAAGAAATTTAAAGTGGATGTAAGCTCTTTAATGCCAAACCACTATAAATCGTGTGTTTTCATTGTTTTTCTCTTTTATTGATCATTGAATTGGGTGTTAGAACCATTTTTGGATCTAAAAGCGTTGTAATAAAAATAAGATTTTTATTATAATTAACATTGTTTTAAAAGCTGAATTTTCATATAAATAGATTTGGTTTAAAAATATGATTTCTAAAATATAAACATCGTGTTAAAAATATGATTTTTATATAGATAGCATTGAAATAAAAATGTGATTTTTTTATTTATAAATATCATTGTTTAAAAATGTGATTTTTAATATAAACTGCGTGAAAACAGATTGCGATGGAACCGACTAGAAGAAAAACCGAATCCAAACTGTCCAATAAAGCATGGCACAGTGGATCCCAATATGAGAACTCCTTCTCACTCTAATTATTTTACAGTTAAATGTATACTAGGATGAAGATGGAGCTTAGAAGTCCCCGATACTATTTATTGTACAAACCATAGTTGTTTGTTTGGATTGTATTATTGAAATTTGGATTGTGACTGTAAAATTGATTGTGTGCTTATTTGAATTGGTTGTGATTATTGTGTATGGCGTGAGCCAGTATCAGGAGAGGGGTAATGCTAGACATTACTCCGGTTCTAATATCGTGCCCTAATAATGTCGAAATTTTCTGAAATAAATACTGTTCATTAAAAAAATAACTTTTTTTTGATTTACGTGTGGAACCTAAGACTTCACTCAGGCCATTGCTTGTCGGTCTTAGTAAACCCCACGGGTAGTGATATACCCCGATTTTTCAACGCCTTCACACTACCTAGGTAGTCACCCCTAGAAATTGGCAGAGGTAGCCCTCGAACCTGAGACCTATGTCTCATCCCAATTCGCCCACCTTTGACCAACTGAGCTAGGAGTGTCGGGTATTAAAAAAAAAAAAAATTAATGTGTATATGAACTGTATAAAATATTCATGTGTTGAATAAAATGTTTGAACAATAAAAATATCATTTCTATTGAATGTATGAACTATTAAAAATATTCATGTATTGAAATAAATGTTTTATCGTTAAAAATATAATTTTTAACATTTATGTGAATGACATAAAGTTCTCCTGAAATGAAAATAAATATTCATTTACAAATCGAACGATTTGTTTATGTATGCCTATTTAACTGACATGGATTGGGATGATAAATTTTACACATCGCCCAACTGCACAAATAATATTCAGTATTTGTTGATTGAAACCCCACATGGTTATTGGGAAGATATTTGTCATACACTAATCCCAATCGTTTAGTTGTATATCAATCGACCGGTTGACAGACTATTGTAAGCGTTAATTATTTATATTTAATGCTTATGCAGTTGTGTAATGCACTCTGGATGATGGTTGGTTGTTTATCATTGTTGTTATATACATGTGTTGTATGAAATCCATATAACTAACATTTTATGGTAATTAATTGGGTCTGATTCCATTTCAGAAGGAAAGAATATTTTAAATTAATGAATATTTTAAAATAACGAATAATGAATATTTTAAAATAATATTCCATAAAGGATTAAAATATGAATTTGATTTTTGATTTTGGATGGACACGAAAATATTGAAATGTATGAAGCCGTGTTGATTAGTTATGCGCCATTTTGACATGAACGATATTTATATCGATTTTATAATGAATATCGAATAGGAAATTATTTCAAAATCTGATATTTTGAAAATATTATCATTTAAATATTATAATGATAAGGAGTATTCAATTTTGATTTAAAATTGAAATGAAAGTGGGAATCGTTTTTAAAACAAATTTATAAAATACGTTTTGAACGATTATATGTATATATATTAACGGCTTGAATAGAACGCGCCGCGTTGCGACCATTCACGAATGTCGACCATTGATTTTGAATTGATATTATGGGAGATCCAACCGCCGGATTCTCCTAAAATCGGAACCACTGGGTTTATATCGGAAAGAGCTTTCCAATGAATATATGAGATTTAAATTTAAATGGTTGGATTTGGAATTATGTCCAAATAAAATTTCAAAAAGGTCGTTGTAAATGTAGTTCGATGATCATTTATGGAAATCGACTGAAAGGGCCATAATAAAATTATTAAAAATATTAATAAGTTTTGTAAATCCGTAATAAATGATTTGGAAAGAATTTGGATGAAAAATTCCATGTTTGCAAAGATAAAAATATATTTTTATCTAAATGAACTAGTTATTAAGTAGATTTGAAATCCAATAAATTTTAAATAAATAAATTGGATTTGTAAAAGAATTTTAATATAACCAGAAATTTTTAATCTATGAATTGGAATGGATTTGAATAGAAATCATCTCTGCAATATTTAGATATTGGATTCTGTGACTATACGGATATTGTGGAGGAATTTGGAAGATAGATATATATCGTTATTCCCCATACGATATGTGTTGGTTTTAGAATTTGATATTGAATATAAGCCGATATAATTTCTATTCAGAGCCTTATATTTAATATTAAATTGGATTTTGGGTTTGTCGTGAATGGTGTCTTCAATAACACTGTTCTTAAACCCCGTTGTGAAAAGAATAAATCTTTTAATTAAGATTATTAGAGTTTCCAATTATATTCAGTAATTGGAGTAAAATGAAATGTGATTTTCGGTTTATTGTGAACAGTGTTTTAAATGATATTCGTTCTTTAACCCGATTAATAGTGAAAGATGATTTGGAATTTATAAATCATTTTATTTAGATTTAATGGAATTTTACAAAGAAAAGTTTTCAATTTAATAAAATAAATTGGAATGGAATGGAATTCTATTTGGTAATAATCGAAGTGAGCTTCTGTGGAGGAATACCGTTACTATATATGGAATTTAAAAGGCTTTGCTATTATTCCATTTATATTATTAGTTGGATATGGAAATTTATATCAATTATATATATTGATCTATTTTCCTTGAAGATTTCATAATTAATGGAATGAGATTTTGTGTTTATCGTGAACTTTATTTTAAATACATTAGTTCTTTAACCCAGTTAAAGACAGGATTACATGTCTTACCTTGTATTTCGAACCGTGCTGTTGATCTCTGCTAAATATATATCTATTTGGTGGCGGAGAATTTAGTCCCTTTCTTAGCACCCTTCTCTGAGACATACGAGCTTAGAAGTTATATATCGGCAGAAATCAGTGGTACGGTGTAGATAGTTGATGCGGCATGTTTGTGTTTCCAAAGTTAAATAATCATTAATAATCATTGTTGGAAGATTAAAGCTAAGTGTAGTTTTAATGAATCTTTAATTAAATTGAAATGTGAATGGGATAATTTAAATTATCAAATTTGGGAAATGATCGAGAATGGAGTGCTACCAATTTTACATCAAGCGATAGTTAAATCTTTAATTAGATTTGAACGGGAAATGGTAATTAATTTATTGATAACACCGTGGTGTTAGATATGTAGTATTACTTGTTTTTCTCCATATGATGAATAGGTTGGGATTGGGAAATAAAACAAATGATTACTTCGGTAAGGTGCGCTAATCCCGACTAGTTTGGAAAACCTTAATCTGGTTTAAATTGTGAAAAGAATATTTGAATAAAAGAATATTCTTAATTGGAATGAGCCGTATGTTGTGTTTTCATAGTACTTGATTATAAGATAAGTGAATTATTCAGAAAGGCCGGGTTTATACCCATTCTGAATAATTGAAACGACGATGAGTCGACGATGAAGACGATGGTTGAAGACCGGAATTCTTCACATCGTTTGGATGGTTACTGATGTCTTGATTGGGCTATACACCCAAGAAAAGGAAATAAGTGGTGATCGTCCAAACGTACCAGGATATCCACCAGATATATGAGGACCACTCTCCTGTATTGGACATATGGGACGAGGAATAAGGTGCCTTCGGTTTCGTTCAGACCCAGAATGGACTTGTAAATGGATGTGTGTCTGACATTGGATTTCATTCTATGTTGATTAATTTCTATTAAATATATATCTGTTTGGTGGCGGATAATTTATTCTCTTGTTTAACACCCTTCTCTGAGACGTACGAGCTTAGAGGTTATATATCGATAGACATCAGTCGCATGACGTGAATAGTCAATGTGGCATGCTGATATGCAAATAATCAAGGCTTTTTTTGAAAAGCAGAGTATTGTGGTTGACGATCAAAGCACAGCTTTAAATAGCATAGCTTTGTGTATAATGTTAATTTGCAAGCCTCACACCTCGGTATGAGTCAAAAACAGGATCATGACTGCAGGGAGCGCACGATGTTTCTTTCTAACTATGGGTGGTGTCATGATATGGATCCCAGACATTTATATTTTTACCGATGTGGATGATGGATAACGAGGCACCACGGATATGTCGGCCACTACGGGGCCGATGGATAGGTCCGATAGGACTAGAAAATGTGTGTTCAGGAATACTAATCCACTAACGTAAGTGTGGACCAGCACTAAAGATCTAAGTGTTCAATGTGGGCGATCCTAAGGCATTTGCTAGAGTGTCTTTAATTGGTGAGGAGCCATCCCTGCCCTCGACTCATAGATGGAATCTAATTTCCAATACGTGACATTTCGGTTTTAATTGCAGAACTGGTATGGCGACATGGTAGCATCGGATACTATGCCGTCCATGATTGATACATTTATATTTGAAGTTGTTTTTGACACTGTACACTTATAATAGTATCAAATGATTTGTTGTAAACATACCAAGCATGTTTGGCTATTATAAGGGAAAACTCTATCCTCCGGCTTGCGTTAAATTGTGTGATGGGACCCGAGTCTTATAATAGCTTCATTTTTTGAAAAGCATTGTGTTGTTTATAAATTTTTTATGCACTCGTATTCTTGGGAGAAAACCCGTTCCATGTTATATGGCATGGTCCCTTAATTTACTCTACTTTAAAGTAAAGTTTTAATAACTATTTTAGTTCTCACACCAGTCCCGTGACTGACCTGGAGTTTATTGTTTTAACTTAAACTCTGGGTGCCCCTATTTTCCACACGAGCAACTAGTAGTTTTGGTTTTGCATATTTCTTTTTTTAAGATCCTGGTTTGCAACTGGAGCTATATTCAGAAATCTTTGTATCCGTGTATCTCTTTCAGTTGTGTTATGTATTATTTTTTCGCTGCTATGTAATGTATTTTAATCTTTGTTTTTTATTCTGATGTATATTATTTATTCATACTCTGTTATATTCTTGTACTCTGATGTAAATTGTTGTAACAACAATGAAGTGTTATATCTTTTGTGTTCTGATTTGTCGTGTTCTCAACTCAATTCGGCCTTCTCCACCTCTTTGGAGATTGGGGGATTTCGTATCGTTATAGCTTGGTATCAGAGCTTTGGTTTACATAGCTCGAGAATAAAACACATTAGAACTGAACGAAAGAATTCACCAGAAATTGGATTAGTGATATCCAATCGGAATGACTCGTTAGAGATGGGATCAGTAGTATCCTAGAATGAGTTTCAAAGAGTGTTATTTTTGAAATTAAAATGAAAACAAATTTTGTTTAGAGAACTTAAATCTTATTATACGTATTTGAATATTTATTTTATTTTGAATTTGGATTGTCGGGTATATGAAGATTTAGCATATACGCCTAGTTAGTGTGTATACGAAGCCTCAAATATACTAGATAGATATAGAGTCACACTCTAGTAGCCCGAAGATGATTCTGGTGATGTCCACATCATCAACATTTATGTTTGAGTTTCAAAAGCGGGATATCTATATATTTTAAATTGACTGGTGTGAGAACTAAAACTTAGTTAGAGTACATTGGTTGTAAATTGGCATCAAAAATGGGTTTTTGAATATATAAAGTATATGATTGGAAAGCTAATCAACAAATTGATTGCTGGTTGTGTTGTTTGATTATTAGTTTAACTAATAAAATTATTGAAACCAATATGAGAATGAATGATAAATTTAGCCAAATCGAATCAAATATTGAAATGAATTGAATTTTTTTTAGAATTGCATATATGTATATTTGTAGATAATGAACAGGTCTTAGCAGGGAGCTAAGAAGAGGAAACAAAATTATATGCCCGACAAATAGGTACATGTTTACTATATTCATTGGGTTTGATGATTTTATTAGCTGATTGGCTAGCCGCTTGGCTTTTTCTTTATCTTTTGGATTGATGAGGGCCCTATGAGGCAAGTTGCGGTTTTAAATATCAATCCGTACAAAGGAGGTTATGGCGAAATTTTTCGAAAATTTATGATGTTATCCAAATTTTTGAGAAATTTGAAAATTCTTAGAAACTGAAAAGTTGAAGAATGAAAGCCAAAATCAAAGTTGAGTTGGTTAGTTAAACAACTTTCAACTCCATTCCTTTTCGAGGACGAAAAGATTTTAAGGGGGGGGGGGGAGATTTGTAACAACCCGGAATTTCAGAACCAATTTAAATTTTTTATTTTAGCTATTTTAATGGATTTTGAATATTTAAAATGATTTATTTTAAATAATAATGACTAGAAATTTATTTTAAACGTAGTTAGAACATTTAATTTATTTTAAATATAAAAGGAGTTAGAAATGGCATGACAGTTTGAAAATTCGATTTTAAATTTCAAATAAATATACAGAATTCAAAATAAATCGAATTTCAGTAAAACAAGAATTATTTGAATCTGTTAAATAATATCTTTCTAACGGAAGTGAAAAATATAAATTTCATAATATAAATTTAATGTTATGTCCAGTTTAAAATTTAAAATAGTCGCTATGGAATTTAAATATTATATATATATGGCCATTAAAAATAGCCATTTTGCAAACAACCTCCATTTTCGATGAAACCACTTTTGTGGGATCCAGAATGCCAAATTATTGCTAGATTCTAATTTTTAGAATTAATATGTGAGCATGGTGAATTTAAACGTGTTTTGTAAAATTTGTTTGAATTGGATCGACCAGAAAATGACCATTTTTCAAATGATCTCCAAATTCGACGAAATTAGTCTTGTTTGAATAGTATCGTCAAAACATAGCTAAAAATAATTTTTTGTAATTTTTGGAGTTAGTATGTGGTCCCGGTAAATTAAAATGTATGTTTAAATTACATATATCTTGATTTGTATTTTAATTTAAAGAAAAACTGATCGAAATGATAGAATTGGCTTACGAAACATATCCCATTATGTTCGAGATGAGGGTATTTCGCTAGGGGCGACATTCGTTGGGTTTGATTTGGAGTTCGTATCAACAATGGGGTACTTTTGAAAATAAAAATATAATTATCCATAAATGGGTCAAACGAGGAGTCAAACCCTCATAATCTCTCCATGCGGTCAACGCTTCATACCTTCGCACCCATACGGTGAATGATCCCTTTCGTTCAAATCTTCTTGCCTCTCTTTCTCTCAATCCACAGCGAATTAACGTAGGGTTCTTCAGCGAAAATCAAAGAGCTTCATCCCCTCTTCAAATCCGTATCTGCCTCATCGATTATCGTGGAGGAATCTGTTAGAAATCCTTGTCCAAACTCTCGCCGGTTCGTGTTAAATTCAGGGCGATGGGGGGTTGCGAGCTCGTCGCGGTTGAGGCTGGAGGAAGGTTGCATGGAGGGCTTCGACATAAGGGTGACGGATCGGGGTCCGGTCAACTGGCGGCAGCAGATTTTGGTTGAGATGGGTTCGACGAGGCAACATATTTGCCTGGAATGCTACAGTGAAAAGGTGAATAAAATCGAATTGTTTTCAAATCAGAAATTTTATATGTAATTTATTGGTTTTAAAAGAGATTTCTATATAAAAATAGCATTTTTTAAAATGTGATTTCTGTATAAAAATAGCATTTTTTTCAAATGTGATTTCTATATAAAATAGTATTGTTTTTAAATAAAAATAGCATTGTTTTAAAAATATAAATAGCATGATTTTTATATATATGGAGTTGAACTAAAAAATCTGATTTTTAATATGAAATGTAATTTATAAAAAGGTAAATTTGAAAAATAGATAACATTGGTTTTAAAAATATGATTTTTACATAAATAACATTGTTTTGAAAATATGATTTGTAAAAATAAAGCATTGCAGTAAAAATATGATTTTTATTATAAATAACAATATTTTAAAGGATGAATTTTTATATAAATAGATTTGGTTTAAAAATATGATTTTTAAAATATAAACATCGTGTTAAAAATATGATTTTTATATAGATAACATTGAAATAAAAATGTGATTTTTTTATTTATAAATATCATTGTTTAAAAATGTGATTTTTAATATAAACCATGTGAAACAAATTGCGATGGAACTGACTGGAAGCAAAATCGAATCCAAACCGACCAATAATGCTTGGCGGAGTAGATCCCAATGTTAAAACTCCTTCTCACTCTAATTATTTTAAAGTTAAATATATACTAGGTTGCAGACGTGGCTTAGAAGCCCCCGACACTATTTATTGCACAAACCATAGTTGTTTGTTTGGATTGTATTGTTGAAGTTTGGATTGTGATTGTAAAATTGATTGTGTGATTGATTGAATTGGTTGTGATTATTGTGTATGGTGCGAGCTAGTATCAGAAGTGGGGTAATGCTGGACATTACTTCCATTCTCATATCACACCGTTATAATGCCGAATTTTTCTGAAATAAATATTGTTCATTAAAAATATAATTTTTAATATGGATATGAATTGTATAAAATATTCATGTGTTGAATAAAATGTTTGAACAATAAAAATATTATTTTTATTAAGTGTATGAACTATTAAAAATATTGATGTGTTGAAATAAATGTTTTATCATTAAAAATATAATTTTTAACGTATATGTGAACGACATAAAATTCTCCTGAAATGAAAATAAATATTCATTTACAAATCGAACCATTTGTTTATGTACACCTATTTAACTGACATGGATTGGGGCGATAAATTTTACGCATTGCCCAACTGCACAAGTAATATTCAGTATTTGTTGGTTGAAGCCCACATGGGTATTGAAATGATATTTGACGTACACTAATCCTGATCGTTTAGTTGTATGTCAATCGATTGATTTACAAACTGTTGTAAGCGTTAATTATTTATATTTAATGCTTATGTAGTTGTGTAATGCACTCTGGATGATGGTTGATTGTTTATCATTATTGTCATATACATGTGTTGTATGAAATCCATATTACTAACATTATATGGTACTTGATTGGGTCTGCTTCCAATTCAGAAGGAACGAATATTTTAAATTAATGAATATTTTAAAATAACGAATAATTTAAAATAATATTCCATAAAGGATTAAAATGTGAATTTGATGTCCGTTTTTGGATGCACACGAAAATATTGAAATGTATGAAGACGTGTTGATTAGTTATGCACCATTTTGACATGAACGATATTTATATCGATTTCATTCATTTTTATAATGAATACCGAACAGGAAATTATTTCAAAATCTGATATTTTGAAAATATTATCATTTAAATATTATAATGATAAGGAGTATTCAATTTTGATTTAAAATTGAAATGAAAGTGAGAATTGTTTTTAAAACGAATTTACAAAATATGTTTTGAATGAAATATAATATATATATTATATATATATATATATATATTAATGCTTGAATAGAACACGTCGCACAGCGACCATTCGCGAATTTCGACTATTGACTTCGAATTTACATTACGGGAGGTCTGACCATCGGATTCTCCTAATACCGGAACCATTAGGTTCGTATAGGAAATAACTTTCCAATGAATATAAGAGATTTAAATTTGAACATTTGGATTTGGAATTATGTCCATATCAAATTGGGAAAAGGTCGCTGTAAATGCAGTTCGATGACCGTTTATGGAAATCAACTGAAAGAGCCTTAATAAAATTATTAAAAATATCAATAATTTGTGTAAAATCATAGTAAATGATTTGGAAAGAATTTGGATGAAAAATTCCATGTTTGTAAAGATAAATATATATTTTATCTAAATGAACTAGTTATTCACTAGATTTGAAATCCAATAATTTTTAAATAAATAAATTGGATTTGTTAAAGGGTTTTAATATAACCAGAAATTTCCAATCTATGAATTGGAATGGATTTGAATAGAAATCATTTTCGAGATATTTCTATATTAGATTTCGTGACTATACGGATATTGTGGAGGAATTTGGAAGATAGATATATATTGTTATTCCCCATACGATATGTGTTGGTTTCAGAATTTAATATTGAATATAAGCCGATATAATTTCTATTTAGAGCCTTATATTTAAAATTAAATTGGATTTTGGGATGAATGGTGTCTTCAATAACACTGTTCTTAAACCCCGTTGAGAAAAGAATAAACCTTTTAATTTAGATTATTATAGTTTTCAATTATATTCAGTAATTGGAGTAAAATGGAATGTGATTTTGGGTTTATTGTGAAAAGTGTTTTAAATGACATTCATTCTTTAACATGATTAACAGTGGAAGGTGATTTGGAATTTATAATTCTTTTTATTAAGATTCAATGGAATTTTACAAAGCAAAGTTTTCAATTTAACAGAATAAATTGGAATGGAATGGAATTCGATTTGGTAATAATCGAAGTGAGCTTATGTGGAGGAAGACCGTTACTATATATGGAATTTAAAAAGCTTTGCCATTATTCCATTTATATTATTGGTTGGATACGGAAATTTATATCAATTATATATATTGATCTGTTTACGTTGAAGATTCCATAATTAATGGAATTAGATTTTGGGTTTATCATGAACTGTGTCTTAAATGACATTGGTTCTCTAACCTAGTTAAAGACAGGATTACATGTCTAACCTTGTATTTTGAATCGTGTTGTTGATCTCTGCTAAATATATATTTGTTTGGTGGCTGAGAATTTATTCCCTTGCTTAACACCCTTCTATGAGACGTACGAGCATAGAGGTTATATATCGGCAGAAATCAGTGGTACGGTGTAGATTGTCAATGCGACATGTTTGTATTTTCAAAGTTAAATATTCATTAATAATGATTGTTGGAAGATTAAAACTAAGTGGATTTTTAATGAATCTCTAATGAGATTGAAATGTGAATTGGATAATTTAAATTATCAAATTTGGGAAATGATCAAGAATGGAGTACCACTAGTTTTACTCCAAGTGATAGTTAAATCTTTAATTAGATTTGAATGGGAAATGGTAATTAATTTTACTGATAATACCGTGGTGTTATATATGGAGTATTATCAGTTTTGCTCCATGGGATGAATAAGTTGGGATTGGGAAATAAAACAAATGATTACTTCGATAAGGTGTGCTAATCCCGACTAGTTTGGAAAACCTTAGTTTGTTTTAAATTGTGAAGAGAATATTTGAACAAAAGAATATTCTGGATTGGAATGAGGTGTACATTGTGTTTTTATAGCACTTGATTATAAGACGCATGAATTATTCGAAAAGGCCGGGTTTATACCCATTCTGAATAATTGATACGACGATAAGTCGACGATGAAGACGGTGGTTGAAGATCAGAGTTCTTCACATCGTTTGGATGGTTACTGATGTCTTGATTGGACTGTACGCCCAAAACAAGGTAATAAATGGTGACCGTCCAGACGTACTTGGAGATCGACCGGATATACGAGGACCTCTCTCCTATATTGGACATATGTGACAAGGAATAAAGTGCCTCCGGTTTTTTTAGACCCAGAATGAACTTGTAAATGAAGTGTGTCTGACATCGGATTTCGTTCTATGTTGATTGATTCCTATTAAATATATATCTTTTTGGTGGTGGAGAATTTATTCTCTTTCTTAACACCCTTCTCTGAGACATACGAACTAAAAGGTTATATATCGATAGACATCAGTCACATGACGTGAATTGTCAGTGTAGCATGCTGAGATGCAAATGATCAAGGCTTTTGTTTAAAAGTAGAGTCTTGTGGGGGTATGATCAGAGCACGACTTTAAATAGCATAGATTTGTGTGTAGCGTTAATTCACGAGCCTCACACCTTGGTACGATGAGTCAAAAAGGGGATCCTGACTGCAGGGAGTGCATGACGTTTCTTTCTAGCTATGGGTGGTGTCATGGTATAGAGCCTAGACATTTATATTTTTACCTATGTGGATGATGGATAGCGAGGCGCCTCGGATATATCGGTCACTACGGAGCCGATGGATAGGTCCGATAGGACCGGGAAATGTGTGTTTAGGAATTCTGATCCACTAACGTAAGTGTGGATCGGCCCTGAAGATCCAAGGGTTCACTGCGGGGGATCCTGAGGCATTTGCTAGAGTGTTTCGAATCGGTGAGGAGTCATCCCTGGCCTCAACTCATTGATGGAATCCAATTTCCAACACGTGACATTTTGATTTTAATTACAGAACTAGTACGACGACATGGTAGCATGGGATACTATGCCATCTATGATTGATACATTTATATTTGAAGTTGTTTTGATGCTATAAAATTATAATAGTATCAATTGATTTGTTTTAAATGTACCAAGCATGTTTTGCTATTTTAAGGGAAAACTCTATCCTCCGGCTTGCGTTGCATTGTGTGATGCGACCTAAGTCTTATAATAGCTTCATTTTTCAAAAAGCATTGCGTTGTTTATAAACTGTTTTATGCACTGGTATTCTTGGGAGAAAATCCGTTCCATGTTATACGCGTTGTCCCTTGATTTACTCTACTTTAAAGTAAAGTTTTAATAACTGTTTTAGTTCTCACACCGGTCCTATGACTGAACTGGAGTTTATTGTTTTAACCTAAACTCTGGGTGCCCTTATTTCCACATGGGCAGCTAGTAGTTTTGGTTTTGTAGATTTCTTTTTTTAGGATCCTGGTTTGCAGTTGGAGTTATATTCAGAAAGCTTTGTATCCCTGTATCTCTTTCAGTTGTGTTATGTATTATTATTCCGCTGCTATGTAATGTATTTTAATCTCTGGTATTTTTCTGATGTATATTATTTATTCATACTCTATTATATTCTTGTACTCTGATGTAAATTGTTGTAACAACAATGAAATGTTCTATCATTTGTGCTCTGATTTGTTGTATTGTCAACTCAATCTGGCGTTTTTCGTCTCTTCGAAGATTGGGGGATTTCGGATTGTTATATGAATAGATTTGAAAACGACTTGGTTCAATCTGAGCAGAGGTAGTTACTAGTTCTCCATTAATTTAGGTGTGGAGAAACAAGAGAAATGTAGCCTTATTTATAGCGTAGGGTCAATGAATCAAGCCACAAAACAAGTTCATGTTCAAAAACATGAATCTTCCCAGATCTGTAGGGGGTTCGTCGCCCCCCCCTTTGGGTGTCGACCTCGGGGTCGACCCCTGGGTCGACCCCAAAGAGCCTAGGTCAACCCAGTGGGGCCTCGGATCGACCCCGAGAAACGGTCAGTTTGTTGTTTTTCCGCTTCTGGTCTTCCTGCTTGGCTTATTAGAATTAATTTGAATATTTTGATTTGTTTCTATATATATATATATTCTCTTGTGTTCATACAAACTTCTAGGCTTAATAACTTCTTCATACGTTTTACGCAAACCAAATGTTTATCTTGGCCAGAATTTCGAGACGGACACAATGGTGCAGCCTATTTCCCTTAATTCTCAATATTAAATTAAATATTCTTTAATTTTTTCTCCTCGACGTTGTTAAAATTACGGCGTGTTATAGGCTCGAACCCCGCTCGATCCATTAGCTTGAGCACCGATCCATTTTATGCGCCTTCTGACTCGATCCAGGCAAAGTACGATCTGATCCATCATTCCACAACGCACCCGATCCATCACCTCATAATGCAACCGATCCATTCATTAAACCGTGGTAGATCCATCAAACCAAGGCATACTTACTTCGGCAAACCCATGCAATGATTCCACGACCGATCCATTCCAAAGCCTTACAAACCGATCCATCTACTCATTTCGCAGGTCCATCCCATTTCTTGAGGAACACTCTATCGATCCATCGAGTAGCCATGTTCAACACTCGCCAAATCACTCGAACACGATCCAATCGAACTTATTCATGCATACCATGACCGAATCGACCAAAACCAATTAATAGTAGAATCTAGCAATGGTCAAACAACATTTACATCGTCGTAATCATCATACAATCACATAGAATTCACCAAATCATGATAAAACAATAAATGAATCAAATAAGTGGACCTAATTTGCATAAAACATGAATTAACATAAGAATTCACCGATTTAAGTTGCTAGATTAGTTCCTATGGTGATTCAATTGAAAATATACTTGTCATGATATAGATCTAGGTGAAAATGACTAGAAATGATGAATATATGATCAACAGCCCATATATTCAGTTGAATCCTTGTGAGAGATGCTTATCACTCACCAAATCCACAAATTAGCTTAAAAAGGATGAATCTCTAACGCAGACAACGACGAGCAGCGAAGAACGACCTTTGAATCAATCACTTTTATGCGATCTACCTTTCTTCGATGTTGGTCTTCAATCTACTAATCTAGATCTATGAACTATATGATGCGGAGAGGTATTTGATTGGAGTAGGGAGAATCTCAAACCCCAACCAAATAGAGAAATGAAGAAACTAAACAATTCTCCTTGCCTTTACCCTCCTATGTATACCAACAATCCTAGCCTTAATGGGCCTCACTAATCATCCCACTAACGATTAATTAGTCTATCCAAAAATTGTGTAGCACTAAAACAAAGATTCCTCCCACACCGTTGAACCAAAATTTTAAAGTGACCACTCTATGAAATCGGGAACATCATTTCCTTTCCAAGGCAATCAATCTCAGCACTTGATTCGATTTTAGTCAGAATGCCTTGTACCAAACTTATAGGGGCAAAATGGTCATAAATAAAATTGGTAAAAATTATGGACATGTCTCACATGTCAATAAAAAACATATCAAAATATGAGAATGATCTGACCCTCAGGGAATTAAATAAAATACATTTTACGATCCTTCGATACGTAAAATGTGGGTCGTTACAATTGTTATAGATATGTTGGCGATTATGATATATATATATATATATATATATATATATATATATATATATATATAGGGGGCTAAAAGTTCCATAATTTCCCTTCTCATATTCCTCCTCTTTATGCATATTTTACTTAGTTCATATGTTTTAAAGACTAATTTTATATTTAATTTATTAAGCAAAAAGTTCATCCCTCATCCACCACACTATCCTTATTTAATCCTTTAATTAAATTCTCGAATAATGTCTTATGAAAATTAGGTATTTTACATCTTCCCCCTTATGGAATTACTTCCTCGAAATTTATACAAGGACTAAAAAACGATAGCAACATAGAGTTAAGCACATAATTTTGTCTATACTATCATATTATACTAATATCTAATATATAAAACAATATAGATCATAACACAAGTAAATCAGGATAAGTCTAGTTAATCATGTCTTCAGTATCCCAATGCAGTCTCTTTCATCAGCACTCTATTGGACTTTCTCTAGCTTACCGTCTTATGATCTCCTATCATCTCTATCTATAACTTTTACTGATTGTCTTACAACAGTTAAGTCCAGTTCCACCACCAGTCCTTCCAATTCCTTTGAGATTCATGGCAGTATCGAGGTCATGCACATACTTCTGTAAGTGTGACACGTGAAACACATTGTGTACTGCCGTAAAGTTATCTAGTAGCTCTACTCTATATGCGAGCTTTCGAATCCTTTCCGATATAGGGAAAGGTCCAACAAACCTTGGCGCTAGATTTCAGAATTTTTCAAAATGAAATATGCCCTTCATCGTTGACATCTTAATAAAGACTCTATCTCCAACCGGAAATTCCAAATCCTTATGCCTTCTATCCTCGTAAATTTTCCATCTGAACTGAGCTTCCTTTATTTTCTTTCAGATGATCTCAATTTTCTCCATGACTTCTCTAACTAATTGGGGACCAAGAATCAGCCTGTTCCCTATCTCCAAGCAATCCAACAACGATTTACACCATCTTTTGTATAACGCTTCATAAGGTGTCATTCCTATAGTTATATGAAAACTAATGTTTTAGGAAAATTTTACTAAGTGCAAATGGTCCTCCCATGAACAACCAATTTCCAAGACACAAGATCTCAACAAATTTGCTACCACTTTATTTACCATTTGGTATGCTAAAACACCTCCACACCCTTTAACGTTACCCAAAATAGGATTCCGTTAAGATATATGAAGTATTGTAGGCATAAAAACATCACAAAGATTAAGATTCACAGGACATACATAATTTAAAAACAACGGAAGAAGAAGACAATTTACATAAGTGACAAAGCCATTTTTATTTCAAAAAGAAGAAACAATTGTCACAAAATACCATGTCTTATGAAGACAAAATTTAGTTATAAAATAACGTCAGAGTACATAAATAACATCCCTCAAATAGTCAATAGATACAACCAAACCGTTAAAAGGAATAACAAAGTGTAATACATATACTGCAAAGAAAATCCTTCGAGACAAAATCGGTTGAATAATTCAAACTATAAACTTCTTCCTTTTGAGCCTGGGGGAAGAAAAGAAGAAAGGAAAATGGGCCAGACATTTGACCGTTTACACATCTATCAATTTCAGAACATAATATGATTAGGAAGATTTTCCTAATACTACCCAACGATCAGTTATCAAAACCACAGAGTGATAACCTATGCATACTGTGGCCTTGGGCTTATCTGGCCCAAGCCATCAGCAAAAGACATAGCGCTGGTCGCATGTGTCATAGTGTTTTATATTCCCTCGTCGGCTCAATGCATGCTCATTGACATGCTGGAATGCACCCGCGTCCACCTCGATTTGGATCATGCATCTTACTACTACCCACAACATGGTGCATTCCCTCGCCTCCTATATGAGATTGTACGTGATAAAAAAGGGTATGCTATATGGTATGGATTTCCAACAATAATATTTTTTTTCCAAAGCCTCACTATTTGAACCGCAATAGATTTAACAATAGAATTTTAGGCTTGTAATTTAACCCCCTTGTAAAACTACATGTCCATGCTAAAGCCTAACGCCTAATCACAAGGCCACCATAGAATTTTAGGCTTGTAACTTAACACCTTTTAAGTCAATATGTTCATACTAAAGCCTAGCTGTCTCTCTACAATCACGTTTTTTATATCCCAATTAGCATAATTAGGCTTGTAAGTTAACACCTTTTAAGTCAATACATTCATAATAAATTCTAACGCATAATCACAAGGCCACCGTAGAATTTTAGGCTCGTAACTTAACACTTTTTTAAGTCAGTATGTTCATATTAAAGGCTATCTGTCATTTTAACCATTTCCTATCATATTTGAACTTGCAAATAAACCATGTTTGTTTATAATGATTTTCCAATTATCATATTCATGAAAATAAAAGTAATAGTTCATTTTTCTGTCATAGTCTTTACCATAGTCTTTTTTACAAAATTAATCAAGTTTGAATATTATCAATCCAATGTTGCCTTTTAATTACACTTTTACAACATATTTCCACTTAGCCTCAAATTGTTCAATTGTCCCTATTTCAACAAATTTCCTAAACGTGTGCATATTAAAGGATAATAATTAGTTGTAGGCAACTAGGCATATTAATCTATGCCTAAATCTTTTATATACATATGCCTTTTAGGCGTATTCAGGCATAACCAAAATAAATTATAAAAATCTGACGAAGAATAGGTGAAAGAAGACTGAGAATATAATTTACAGAAATCTTAATATTAATTAAATTGAAATCATAAGAAAAGACATAAAATTTATAGAAAAACTACTTGCATAAAGAAATTACATAAAACAAGAATAGATATAAATAGTAGATAAACTGTAAGTAAAAGAATTGTAAACAAAACTATAACTACAACTAGTATTGTTTCAATTTAAACCTAAATTTAATCAAAAGTGTAAATAATCATAAAAACTTACCAGAAAGCTAACCCTTATAGGTCCGACAGAACCTCCTCCCAAAATAAAATAAAATAGAAAATATTTTAATTTAATCTCAACTTCTAAAATTTAGATTAAGGTAGCCTATCTTAGAAAAGAAGACTAGCCTAAAATTTAAAACTATGGTAGCATGTCTTGAGAAGAAGACTAGCCTATGCGGAGAAGAGATGTGTGTGAAGAATGAAAGAGGGGATAAAGGTTTATTTATAGGCGCAACAAAAGACCCACAACCATTAGATTTAAGTTTTAAATCTAAACCGATACGTCCTTGGGTTAATATGGGTTAACCACATCAGCCAATAAGACATGTCATATCAAAATATCCCCAAAAACAATACGTCCATTCAAAACGTTCCATGCTTGACAAGAAAACGTGTCAGGCATGTTTGGGTCGACCTACCCAACTAGTGGGTCGACATATGGGTCGACCAACTGGCCATTTGGGTCGACCAATGAGCTGACCTAGTTGTTGCTACGTTGCCCCATGCAACATTTATTATATATATATATATTTCATTTAAGTTTCTAATTTTAAATTTTGAGTTTAGAATAGCCATAGCTCCTTCGTTTTAAGTTCGTTTTATGCAAACCAAATATGCATATAAACAAGAAAATCATAACAGACAAAACGACACAATCCCCACTGTCACATTCCCATAATTTTTCAAGTTATTACTTTGTTGATTAATTTGTTAAACTAATTATAGTTTGTTAAAATTTGGGTTGTTACATTATTCCATCCTTAAATGATTTCGTCCCCGAAATCTCTAAAGGTAGGAGTATAGGATAAATGTTTTTATATAGATATCTACAGTAATCTACTCATACATCTTCCGTTGAAAACCATAGTCCTTATATTTTTTAATGTTCTTCATGCACTTAATCAATAGTGTATTGTATATATCTCTAACTAATGCAAAAGATTTGGTGGTCTACTGATTTAGTTGACCTCCTCTTGATGCAAATATGTTGATGTCATGCATCCAAATTTATGCAAAAATTCCTAATGATAACAGATAGATCTACATATGTGCTTCAACTGTGATTCATATGCTTCAACAATATGATAACACCAATTAATATCATTTATAAAATAATATAAAATGTGCACACATCCATATGCATTTGCAAGTGTCATATTAGCCAATCATTAGTGCCTAGTGTGTATATATGCATCCACTACATCCACTTGCAAACACTTGCATCCATTTGAAAATATCAAACATAGCATGTTTCAACCGCATTCTACCATTCATGGATCAAATCCTAAGATTCAAAGGATATGAAGGATATAAAATATTTAATCTTAATGATGGGAAAAAAGAAGATCGATGCGTACCATCAAAAGAAAAGGATAAGAAACACGCATCTTCTCCTTTGGTTCCCAAGTAGCTTCGTTAGAATCTTCACCCTATTGGACCTTTACAAGTTTCACCTCCTTATTCCTTAGCTTCTTGGTCTCAAAGTCTAGGAACTATGTAGGTTTTCATCAAATAAATGCCTCTCTCTCAAGATCCACATCCCCCAATGAACACGGATCTACCACTACAGCTGAGTCATGTAAGCAATTTCACATGTATGAGACTTGATAGACATTGTGAACACCCGAAAGCCTAGCAGGTAGCTACACCCTATTTGTCATCTGCCCTATTCTCTCTATGGTTGGAAATGGTCCAATGAACTGTGGTGCTAACTTTCTTGCGAAGCGAAATCTCACTACATTCCTCAACGGCGATACCTTGACGAATACCAAGTCTCTAATAAGAAACTCAAGATCGATCCTCCTCCTATTGGCATACAACATTTATAGATCATGTCATGCCTTTATCCTCCTCCTAATTAAATAAATTTTCTTGGAGGTCTCTCTAATCATATCTAGACCGAGAAATAGTCCATCCATCAATCCCACCAACATGAGGTAGATCTGCAGAGTCGTCCATTTAGAGCCTTGAAGGGTGGCATACCAATGTTTGTCTAAAAATTGTCATTATTTGCAAACTCCACTAGCGGTAAATGCTCCTTCCATGTCCCTCTAAAGTCCAAGATTTCAGTAGATCCTCTAAAATCCAGCTCACCCTCTCAGTCTATCCATTGGTCTGAGGAAGATAAGTTGTGCTTAGCCTAATCTACGTCCCTAGAGTCTTTGGTAGACTCCTCTAAAACTCATTAGTGAAAACTGGGTCTCTGTCTCTCATTATACCCGTGGGAACACCTTGGAGTTGGACTATCTCTCAAACAGATAGAAGCTAACCACAAAGCTATTCTCTTACTCCTAACTTGGATAAAGAGCACTCTTCATCAGTTGGTCTACAATAACCTAAATACTAGTGTTGTATTTATCGACCTAGGTAACCTATAAATGAAATCCATAAATACGATCTTTCATTTCCATAGCGGCACATCCAAAGGCTGGAGCAATCCACTAAGTTTCTTTTGCTTTACCTTTACCCTTTGGCATGTCATATATGTTGCCAAAAATTCGATCATATTTTTTTTCACACTAGCCTAGTAGAATGCTCGTCTCATATCACGGTACATCTTATCACTGCCCAAATGGATAGTGATCCAAGAGTGATGTGCCTCATCCAATACCGCACTCGTCAGATCACCCGTGCGGGGAACATAAAGACTATCATCACATCCTATCTAACCTTTACTATACATAGTAAATTCGAGAATATGTCTTGAAGTCTCTTCTCTATCGAGTCTACTTAAGATATCCACTAGCTCGCGATCCTCATGTTGTCTCGAACTAATCTGCTTTAATAAGTTAAGTTGCACCTCCAAAGACGCCAACAATCCCAGAGTATAGTTCGGAGATAGTATAAAATCGAGTGTAGATATGAACTTTAAACTCCACCACTTTACGAACAAAGGACTCAACGATGACCTCTTCCTACTCAAAGCATCCGCTACCACATTCCCCTTTCCTGGTGTATAAGAAATCTCAAAGTTGTAGAATGCTAGAAAATCCATTCAACATTGTTTCCTTAGATCGAGGTCCCTCTGCGAGAACAGGTAATACAAAGACTCAGGGTCCGTGAAAATTTCAAACCTCTCATCTAGTAGATAATGCCTCCAAGTCTTAAGCGAAAACACTATCACAGCTAGCTCCAAATCGTGAGTTGGTTAATTTCTCTCATGAATCCTCAGTTGTTTGCTACCGCAGTACACAACCCTACCCTTTTGCATCAACACTGCGTCTAAGCCAATGCCACATGCATCGATATATACAGAAAATGTCTTAGAGTCATCAGAAAGTACCAAAACTGATGCACTAGTGAGAGACATCTTCAACCTCAAGAAAGAATCCTCACAATCCATATCCGAAGAAAATACCAGGTTCTTCTTGGTAAACTGGGTGAGTGGCGCTAAAATTCAGGGGAAGTCCTTAAATAACTTCCTATAGTGGCCCACCAATCCAAGAAAACTCCTTACCTCTGTCGCGTTCTTAGGGGCTTCCCAATCCTGCATCGCCACTACCTTTGTGGGATCCACAGCTAATTCATTCTTGGAAAACATGTTCCTTAAGAAACGCACTTCCTAGTGTCAAAAATGGGATTGGGTAGACCTCGCCTTCAGCTGATGCATGCAAAGAATACGAAGAACCTCTCCCAAATGCAAAGCGTGCTCATCTTCGCTCATCGAGAACACA
This sequence comes from Allium sativum, assembly GCA_030737875.1. Taxonomy (NCBI): domain Eukaryota; kingdom Viridiplantae; phylum Streptophyta; class Magnoliopsida; order Asparagales; family Amaryllidaceae; genus Allium; species Allium sativum. The sequence continues at coordinate 692,549,653 of CM060920.1, forward strand.
AGAATATCATGCACAAAAGACAGCGACAAACTTACTTAGGACATATCTGAATACTCTACTCATCAAATTCACAAAATAAGCTGGCGCATTGGTTAACCCAAAAGGCTCGAGAAACTAATCAAAGAAACCATCAGAAGTCCAAAATGCTAGCTCATCGATACTATCATCAACCACATGTAACTGATGAAAACTAGTAGCTAAACCCAACTGATAAAATACAGGCATGCCCACCAAATGGTCAAACAGATCATCTATCCGAGGGAGTAGGTAATGATTCTTCTTCGTAGGATTATTCAATTCTTTGTAATCCATACAAAGTCGAGGGGAACTGTCCTCCTTGGTAGCAAAGACGACCGATTCTCCCCACACAGAGATATTGCATTTGATAAATCCTTTCTCTAAAAATCTTACCCACTTGCTTACTAATCTCCCTCCGCTCTCTCAGAGCCCTATGACAAACATGCAATGCAACAGGCTTTGCATTCTCACTAAAATAGAACCAGAAATAAATCTCTCACTTCGGGGGCACAGTCCCTTAACCTCCTCAAACACGTTTGAATACTCGCGTACAATGGGTATAGAATCAGGATTGTCAAAAGAAGAATCAAAGGAATTTAGGAAACTCAATATGACTGACCCTTATCGGTCGCAAGATATCTCGAGGGTCCTGCTACTACAAGTCATCAACCTAACGACCCTCCTCTCATAGTCAAGGATAGCCCTGTATATGGCTAACCTACCATCCTTAAGATCATATCATACTAATAAAATCCCAACACATAGGCATCACAATCAAACTCAACGCCTACAATAGAAATTTTCAAACCCCTACAAACTGTAGATAAGTGTGTCGAACCACCTATAGGCTTTGAAACTATTATAGGAACAGTAATAAGAGAAATATTTAAGTGCAAATAATCAACCAACATAATGGAAATAAACGAATGTGAAGCACCCGAATTAAAGAGAGTATGTATAGGAAAGTCTGAAATAGAGATCAAACCTTCTACAACTACCTTCCTACCTCTATTCGGACCACTGTTAGTCGGAACCATCTCCAACACATGAATCTATAGTTGCTGATGTAACAATACCTTGTCTAGGTATCTCTGGACATGCCCTACTATAATGCCCAACCTTCCCATAAGTAAAGCACTTTCCATTCAGCTTTCAGCAATCCTTCATTAAATGGCCAGACATCACACATCCATGACACTTGATCTCAATCTTGATTTGCTCTTTTTGAAAACCAGTAGCTTGGTTCTTCTTTCCTTTCTTTTTTCCCACTATTTCTTCTTAGAATTAGAAACCTTTGGGACTTCTCCCTCCTTCACCTATTTCTTTTTCCCTCGTGCGTCAAAGCCATCTCTAATAGAGTGAAAAAAGTAGTTCCCATCGGAATACGAGTAATAACCAATCCATGGAGAGGTTGATTCAGCTTTCTCGCAAATCTAATAACTTTTTTATTTGAGGTACCAACTAAATCTGTCCCAAATCATGATAATTCGTTAAACTGGTTGATGTACTCATCGATGGAAAGGCCACTTATTTCAGATTGAGAAATCGCTTTAATTACATAGCCTCTTCTTATTGCAACATAAATTTCCTCTCGAATCTAACTCGAAGTCCAGCCAAATCCAATAGTCTTCCCTTGGCCTGATAATCTACCACCAAATTGTCTTTCCCATAAGTTGCCAAGCTGCCAACTAAACTATATATCGATCCTTGAGTTCTAATAACTCTAAGACCTGCTCCGTGTCTTTAAGCCAAGTGCAGGCCTCTACAAAACTCTTTGTTCCCATAAAAGTCCTGCCGCCAAATTAGAGAAATTTTTGAAAAGTTTGGAAAAGTCAAGAGCTGCTTGTGGGTTAGTAGGAACCACCATATCTGGTGCTGGAGCCTGCACATGTTTCTATCCTTTGGTTGGAGCCATAGCCTCTAAATATCTACGGAACCAACCAGGAATAGCGGTGCCCTCAGGAAGATTAAGGGCACCCAACATATTGTGCAAGAGAGAAAAGATAGAGATTTTAGTATTCGAGAGAGTCAAAGGAAGGTTATAACCAACTTGAGGGGATATCTTTTTTTGGTAACTTTGGTTTTGAAAATATGTTTTCTTTAAAAGATTTTCCTTTATTTATTTAATGCATTCTTGGGCTCTGATACCAAATCAAACACCTAACAACTCTTAGCGTTACCAAAAATTGGATTCCGCTAAGAAATATGAAGTATTATAGGTATAAAAACATCAAGATTAAGATTCAAAGGACATAAATAATTTAAAAGAAGTGTAAGAAGAAGATAATTTACATAAGTGAAAAAATCATTTTTATTTCATATAGAAGAACCAATTGTCACAAAACACCACGTCTCATGTAGATAAAACCTCAGTTGTAAAATAAACTGGAGTACATAAATAGCATCCCTCAAGTAGTCAAAAGCTACAAACAAACCATGGAAAAGGAATAACAAATGTTAATACATTTAATATAAAGAAAATCCTCCAAGACAGAATAAGCGGAATAATCTAAACAACGCTCTTCCACCCTGCGATCTGATGGGAAGAAATGAGGAAAGAAGAAAGGAAAATGGGCGGGACATAATATCTAATGATCTATCATGATTACCAACATGATTGGTAAGCAAGTGAAACAGATAAACAATAGTTGTAGTATCAAGTACGGTAACTGACTATGTACACCTAAGTGAAAATATAGGATAACTATTCTCTTTCAACATTTGACTATCTGCACTTTTTCCAATTTCAAAACATAATATGATTTGGAAGATTTTCCTAATTCTACCCAGCAATTGGCTATCACGACCATAGAGTGATAACTTATGCCTATTATGACCTTGGGCTTATTAGGACTAAGCCATCAACAAAAGATATAGCATAAGTCATAGGTATCGTTATATCTTATTTTCCCTCGTCGGCTCAATGCACGCAAATTTACCCATCGAACATGCCCATACACACCTTAATTTGAACCATTTTACTACCATCTACAGCATGGTGCATGCACTCGCCTCCTATAGAAATCATACATAATAAAATAAGGTTTAATGTATGAGATTGATCTCCAACAATAATATTTGGTCCATATCCCCACTGATTTGACACCCAATAGATTAACCATAGAATTATTTTAACCCCTTATAAGTCAGTATGTTCATATTAAATCCTAACGCCTAATCACAAAGCTAACGTAGAATTTTAAGCTCGTAACTTAACACATTTTAAGTTGATATGTTCATATTAAAGCTTAACCGTCTTTTAAACTATTTTTCTATTATTATAATTTCCCAATTATCATATTTAGGCTCGTAACTTAACACTTTCTTAGTCAATATGAACATGTTCATATTAAAGCCTAAGCCTAATCACAAAGCCACCATGAATTTTAGGCTCGTAACTTAACATCTTTTTAAGTCAATATGTTCATAATAAAGCCTAACTGTCATTTCAACCATTTCCTGTCGTATTCGTATTTGCAAACAAACTATGTTTTTTTATTATGATTCTCCAATTATCAAATTCATGCAATCTCCAATTATCATATTCATGAAAATATAAGTTATAGTACATTTTTCTATCACAATCTTCAAAATGGTCATTTTTACAAACTTAACCAAGTTTGAATATTATATGTCCAACGTTCCCTTTTTATCACAGTTTTAAGCATCTGCGGAGTTAACCTTAAATTAATCAATTATCCCTATTTAATTAAATTTCCCAAATTTGTGCATAATAAAGGATAATAATTAGTCGAAGGTAATTAAGCATGTCAATCTATGCCTAAATTAGTCGTATATGTATACCTTTTAGGTATATTTAGGCATAACCAAAATAAACTGTTAAAATCCAACAAAGAATGAGACAAAGAAGATTGAGAATATAATTTACAGAAATCTGAATATTAATTAAATAGAAATTGCAAGAAAAGACAAAGAAATTACAAAAAACAACTTATAGAAAGAAATTACGTAAAATAGGAATAGACATAAACTCTACATAATTTGTAAGTAAAAGAAGTGTAAACAAAACTATAGCTACTATTTTTCTTATTTAACCCTAAACTTAATCAAAAATCTAAATAATCATAAAAACTCACCAGAAAGCTTTCCCTTGTAGATCCGGCAGAACTTACCCCCAGAAGAGAACAAAATAGAAAATATTTTTATTTTGTCTTAACCCCTGAAATTTAGAGTAAAGTGGCCTATCTTCAGAAAACAAAACTAGCCAAAAATTTAAAATTTGGATGGCCTGACCCTAGAAGAAGACTATCCTAGGTGGAGAAGAGATGTTTTGTGAAAAAATGAAGAGGGGTTGGAGGTGTATTTATAACTGGCATAAAATACCATCAGCCGTTAGACTTAGGTTTTAAATCTGAACTGCTACGTCCTTGGGTCAATCTGGATATATTAACCACATTAGCCAATAAAAGCAAGACACATCAAATCAAAAAAGCCCCAAAAGAATCCATCCGTTCAAAACATTTCGTACTTGACAAGAAAATGTGTTAGGCACATTTGGGTCAACCCACTTGCCATCTAGGTTGACTAAAAAGTCAACCTAAATGCTGCAAGGTTACCCATGCAATAAATATATTTCATCTAAACTTCTGATTTTAAATTTTGAATGTATATAACTCCTTCATTTTTAGTATTTAACGCGAACCAAATATGCATATGAAGAATAAAATCATAACAGACACAATGGTGCAATCCCTGTTGCCACATTCCCTTAATTTTTTAAATTATTCCTTAGTTAATTAGTTTGTTAAATTAATTATTGTTCGTTAAAATTTAGGTTGTACATATGTCATCCATCTGAGTATATGTAGCACTCATCTTAAGCTTCATTCCCATTGCCTTTTGCAAACTCCTCCATAACTCACTAGAAAATAGTAGGTCATTGTGATTTATGAAACTACTAAGAATTCCATGAAGTCTTACTATATTCCTTATGAAAAACTCGGCAAAAACCGGTACTGTCCTATTATAACTTACTGGAATAAAATGAGAACTTTTGTTTAGTTTATCCACGAAAATCCATATGCTTTTATTCCCCTTTCCCATTCTTGAAAAATATCTATAAAGTCCATGGATATCGAATCCATCTTCCAAATTAGAATATCTAATGGCTAAAGCAAATCAGATGTTTGGCATTCACTTACTGGCAGTTCCGACATTGCTTCACCCACAAGCCTACATCCTTCTTCATACTTTCCCAATAAAAGCTTCTTTTTCATATCTTGGTACACCAAGGTGTATCTTAAACTTGGAACGATAACACTCCTTAAGTACTTCTCTCCTAAAATCACCAAACATTTGGAATTCATAACATTCCCTTCTTCCTTAACCATCCATTTCAATCAAGAGTAAAACCTTTTGGGTTATCGTTTTCTGCCGGATCTCTGAGCTTCTTAATCCTTTTGACTAACGAAGGATCTTCTTCCTCCCTAGAAGCAATCTTCTCAATCAAAATTGTTTGAACTTCCAAGCATGACACCATAGGCATACTTCCACAAGAACATGCTATCACTCTACTTCTTACGTTACATGCAAGCAAAACTTCTAGGTCCTTCCATTCATTAAACATAGCCGACACCATCCCTTGGTACTTTCTACTAAGGCTATTAGCAACCTTATTCCATTTTCCTAGAGAATACTCAATGCCAAAATCATATGTCACAAAAAAATCCAACCATCTCTACCTTTCCATATTCAATTCCTTATTAGAAAACAAGTATCTTAAAGACTTATAGTCCATAAACAAATCGAACCTTTCACCTAATATGCAATGCCTCCAATTTTCGTGACAAAGACTACAACAACTAACTCAAGATCATGAATTGGGTATCGCATTTCATGTGGCCTCAGTTGTCGGGAAGTGTAAGTAGTAAATCTTTCCTTCTACATAAGAACAGCTCTTAAGCCTGTTTTACAAGCATTAGTATAAACAACTAAATTTTGATTTTGCATCCGACACAACTAACGCAGAAGAATTGGTTAGCAATTGCTTCAACTTCTTAAATGATTCTTCATGCTTATTTGGCCATATGAACTTAACATGCTTTCGGATTAGCTTAGTAAGTGGTGTCGCAACCTTGACAAAGCTTTAATAAATCTTCGACACTACTAGGCCAATCCAAGAAAGATTCGGACTTCCGTATCACTTGCAGGCCTCTTCCAACTAATGACAGCATCAACCTTTACAAGATCCACTGGTATTCCTTCACCTAAAACTATGTGACCAAGAAACTTGACGCTCTCTTCCCAAAATCGACACTTACAAAATTTAGCCTTCAAGTGTTGCTTCCTTAAGTCTCAAGAACAATCCAAAGAAGGCTCTTGTGCTCCTTTACATCTTTCGAATACCCCCAACATATTATCTATAAAAACAAATAAAATCTATTCGAGTGCTTTGGAAGCACTCTATTCATCAGATCCACAAAGAAAGCAGGAGAATTCATCAATCCAAATGGCATTATCATCCATTCATTCGATCCACATCTTGTACGAAAGGCTGTCAATGTAATGCTCTCTTCCTCTATCCTGAATTGGTGAAAATTAGTAGACAAATCCAACTGAGAAAACTGTTTCGCTCCACTTAGATGATCGAATAGATCATCAATTCAAGGAAAAAGGGTAATTATTCTTTAACATTCTTTCATTGAGCTTCTGATAGTCAATACACATTCTCAACGGTCTCTCTGGCTTCTTTACAAATACATCTGTAGCACCCCAAAGCGAAATACTTAGACGAATAAAGTATCTACCTTCTAAAACAAAAAGTTGTGCCTTCGGCTCTTTCATCTTTGATGGGATCATTCGGTAAGGTAGCCAACCCACTGGCTCTTCTTTTAATACAAAATCAATATGGAGCTCAGTATCCCTCTTAGCAGCAAACCTATTACTGGTTCAAAGACATTATCAAATCCCTTTACGACAAGAATGCTACTTACCTCTTGCTCCAATTCCAAAACACTCAGCAATGAAGATATTTATCGAACAGATCTTTCTTCCCAAAAACCTATCCTATCATTGCTATCAAAATAGTGAGACTTCCCAACTTGATAAAATACCCTAGCATCGTAACTATTCAACTAATCCATTCCTAAAATAATGGCGAAACCATCAAAATAAGAAACATACAAACTGTAAACGAAAGTGTACACTAGAAATCGAATTTTTAGGTCATCACATCTCACACCAAGAGTAACATAGCCTCCTATCGAATTAGCCACTTTAAAGGAAGTAATAAGGTATGATGGTCCCAAAGTTAATGTATCTACTTCACATTTACAGAAATGAATGTGATGCACTAGTGCCAAACAAAACTATAATAGGTATGCTACGAAACAAAAGCATAGCTTCCAACGTAGTTTTCTTTTCTCGGCAGTAGTTAATCGAGAAGACGAAGGCTCCTTAGCAAGCACATTACCCATCACTGCTTCAAGACACTTGTACTTATAATGCCCAAGTGAATTACATTTGTAGCATCGAATATTCTACCTCCCAAAAGTGATCTGCGGCAAGGTTTCTTTACACTAAATCTAGTAACGTCCCTTCTGATGGAACTTAAAGCGAACCACTTCTGCTCTATTCCTCTTTGGCTTCCTCCCTTCTGATCTTTTCTTCTTTTGAAGAATTTTCTTTTCCTTCCCTAAACGCTCTAACATCCACTGGTTCTCTCAATCCCCTTAGGCATTTCTTTATTACGAGTAGCCATCTCAACGACAACATCATTGGGGTCATGAAAATGAGGCATAGTCTCTTTCATGATCTCAAAGCTAAACCCTTTATTAAATTCTCATTCCTTAAGATAAAAGTGTCCATCGTCCCGTGAGCATAACAAGACAATTCATCAAACTTAGCATCATATTCAACTTATCAAACCTTATCATCATTAGGGACTTAGCACCTTCCAAAACAAACCTTTCCCTAAGCATACTTTAGAAATCTTCCCAATTAATTTCTTCCTCTAGTGTCTTTAATATTACGCCATTCCACTAATGCATGGTACTGCCCTGCGACCGTCTGGATGCCAACCTCTTCTTCTGCTAATTATCCAAGCCTAAGTCACCAACACAATGTAGCAACCAAGTATCAACAATATCAACATCTTTCATTCTAAATAATGGTTTTCCTCTTAAGCAATGATATTCCTCGCTCAATTTCATATAGTTGTTTCTAACTTACGCTTAGGATTAACTCTTCCGGACCACCAGCAACTCCAGCTTGCAACAGTTGAAAAACTTTTGGAACAAGTTCCCTATATCTATCGGTGATGTAGAAGCACCTTGGTTCTCATTAGCCCTTAAGCCCTAAACTCTTTAAGCATCAGGTCGAGCATTTCCATTGGTTGTGGTGCTTCAACCACCAATATTCAGCCTTGCACCCCTTCTCCTTATATCTTACTTCCTTTCTGTAGGCAAACTTTAGTAAGATACCGAAGGATGACCCCAAAGATAATGAGGGTATATACATACTTACATAGTACATATAAATCAAAGTTATGTTATCCCAATCCTTAGTACACTCCTCTGATCTTTGGGTTCATTTGGGAAAATCTTATTGAAAAATGTTATTTAAGTTTACCTAAATATATGCTTTAATACTAAATTGTAACATCTCGTTCTCTAAGGCCGGAAGCTAATGCTGCAAATACTAAAATCATCTATAGTTTCATTTTTTGATGACAGAAAATCAAATGTTAATAAACCATAATGTTGGCCTACTTTGTGACTAGGCCACACAAAGTTCAAACGATCATTCATGAGTAACGAAGTCAGCTCGGATTGATATAGAAGTCTCAAGTCAAAGTGGAAAACTCGTGTATCAGAAAGCACAAAGCCAACTGGATCAGACTGAGTGAATGTGACCCGGCCCAGCTATATTTGGATATCTGGCACCACGTCTTTGGCAGCTCGGCTCGCGTAAGGTCCTACCCGATTTGCACACTACAACAAAATTGGCATTTTATAGCGGTCTACAACCGCTATGAATAAGAACTATAGCGGTTCCATAACTGCTGTATATGAACATCTTATAAAAAACCGCTAAATATTTATAATGTTTTATTTACCGCTATACAAAAGTATGGTTTTATAGCACATATTTGCCGTTATGTTACTTAAAGACAATAGCTCGTCCTCACCGCCATTAAACATCTTAATCTCAATGAAAGTGAAAATCTTTTATAACACATTACAACCATTATAACATATTTATTTAATAGCAGCTATATAACGCTATTAAATTAACATATTATAGTATTGCTAAAACTTTTTATAGCTCATATATGCCGCTATAAAATTTGTACAGCTATGCACATATATATTACATTTTTATTAATAGCAATCAAAATAAATCTTCAAAACAATTTAAAGAGCAATGTAAAAATGAAAAAAAAAATATAATAATCAATAAACATAACACATATTCATGATAACAAAATAAAGTATCAAATAACAAAAAATAATTTCAATCCATGAATTACCAAATTCAATACATATGTTTTCAATTCCATACCGATGTCAATTAAAGTACAAAAAAGACAACATAATCATATTTAAAAGTTTACAAGTACCAAATGCATCAATAAGAACTTCAACTACTCAAAGCCTTTCTTTTTTCATCAAATAGTCCTTGGATCTTCTACAACAAACCAATTCAAATGGGATTAATGCTCACCAGTACTGGATCTTCTGCGACAAACCACACAATAATTTACAAATTGTTAAATAAATGAAACATGATGTGAAGCAACATAAAATTTAACACCCCTCTTACGTGTAAATGTATTATATTCATTTCTCAGTCTGTAGAAGAAGTGTGTATAGAGCAGCCAATACTGCACATGGCCACAGACCTCATCATCCCACCTATTCTGCCAAACATGAACAAAGAAAGCATAAGCACAATATTGCTGATCATTTAAAAGAAATACTCATAATTCAATATAAATTAAACTCGCCAAGAGGTCAGTTTAACAGTTGAAAGAAACTACTATAAATTGGATATCAAACCTGTCAAAACTTTTTCTTGGCTTATCGAGATTATCAACATTTGGCCTCGACTTATTTTTTCTGTCTATGCCAAACTGTGACTTCTCCGTAAGGTCGGCACTGGACCTAGATTTTTCTTTTTAGGATCCATGCTGCTTCTGCAGTCTAGAGATCTAGAGCAAAAACTAGATAATGATAATTTATATATATGGAACTATGAAAGAAAATGGATAAAAAAAGATTATATATATGGAAATGATAAAAAAATCACTTATTAACCTAAAATACTTGTCATAGAATAAATGCATATTTTCTTACTATTTTATGGATTAAAACCAGACAATGATAATTATTAAAGAACTCAAATATTAGTAAGTACCTACTAAATTGTAAGTTAATGGATTCTAAACACTTCGGAGTACAATTAATCATCTCAAAACGCACAATTTCTTTCATGACTATGCAATTTGAAAGTAAGTAAGTTAATTTTTTCTTGCCGGATCAAAACTGTAGCTCCACCATCAAATTTTTCTAGCAATTTCTTTGCCGTTTTCACAGCCGCATTTTTTCCCTGGCTAATTGGAAAATGTAAGGTACTGCCTAGCTACATTTACTAGATACATTTGAAAAAACTGATCTTGAACTCGTATGTAATACTATGTATTGTTACCTGGGTGTGGACTTAGTAAAGAATTCAAACACACTTTTAACAATAAATTTTTTAGTGCCTGGACTATTTGAGCAAGCTTTCAGTAAACCAACTTATAATGGAACCTATCAACCTACAAACTATGTCTTTTTTTCCTTTTTCTTTTTGATGCGGACTGGTTATGCATATCAGTACTAACTACTCATATTAGAACTGCTGGCTAATTAAAGAAATGGCATTTCTAAGGTTACGGAGTCAGAGTACGAAGGCAAAATAGAGAAGAATGTGGTCTATATTCCCAAACGCAGGTCATGTTTCAATCTTTTTTTAATATATTTGCATCAAATAATTAACTGTTCATTAGTTCTACTTTCTAGTTTCTACTTTAATTTTAATAAATACATAGTATAAAATTACTGTCCAGAGGATTAATATTAGTTCTAATTTTGGGCTGGATGCAACTTCCCCAATTATAATTAATAGATTAAAATAATCGTTGATGAGATAGTTCGAACTCATCTCAGTATTATGCATTGAATTTTAACCAACCAACCTAACATATGAATTTGCGCATGCAATGTCAGCATTTCACATAACCAGATCATCCACACAACACTCTATTGGCTGGGTACTCTGGCAAAGTATATTTTCTATACTGATAAAATTTAAAATCGGTGACATTGAATTTAGAAGGTGAACCAATGCTTACTACTATGGAAGACGGCTCCTCTAATGAAATATATTAAGGTTCCTCTTGCATATTCAAATATAAATATATTATTCTTTGCTATAAATAGTTGATTTATGATTGCATGAGATTTCAAGAAAAACTGAATACTTCGGCGCTTAAGTCAGCCATAAAGGTGGATTCCCGGTGCCAAAGGCTCCCGTACTCAAGCGCGAGAGGACTTCCCAAACAGTCTCCCGTCCTATTACTATTCTCACTGCTTTCTGGGCTCCGGCAATAGTCGATTAGTGCACACAGCCTTTCTCTCACATATGTGAAGAGGTCGGGACTCGAACCTGCGCGCTCCAGATTACCAACCGGGTAACCTTACCGTTGCGCCAGACACCAACTTCGCTTAAGTCATCCATACTGTCTCAAATCCACTTAACTCTTCTTGATAACCGTTCGCGACTTTATCCGTAATAGATATCAAACAGTTAATCAAACTCGATGATTTTTCATTTCAGATCACACTTCTATTCATTTGAATTCTAGTTAGTAATTAAAACACCTTTTAAACATATCTGCAGTGTTCAGTTTTGAATGCACTTCAAGTATAATTCTAAAGTATTAAATTAAAGTAGTTGAAAATGATGTAGACGATAAATTGTAAAGTGTTAACTTCATATTGATTTGTTAGATCATTGTTTTTTAGTAATTGACTTGAAGTAGTATGCCGATTCCAAAAAGTTTCAATGTAGAGGATTGACTTGACTATATATAAAAAAAGAATCATATTAAATTAAATTGATAATTAACAAATATATAATAAGAATAATGTGTCTTGATTATCCAAACTAATTATTGAACGCGGTATTTCTATAGAAGCTGTTTTGGATGCACTTCAAGTATAATTCTACATGCATAAAAATTTCTTTCATTGTAAATACATGTATATAGAGCAGGATTTCTCAAGTACAATGAAAACGAGTTTAAGGCAAACTCCATAATCTCAAGACCATGTTAAAACAAAATCAGTGTCTGGATTAAAAATAATGTTTGCCATACCACCTGTCCTGTTAATCTCCTCAGTTAACTATAGTTTAAAAAATAATTAAAGTGTTTAATCGAAGAAGAGGAGAAAACAATATTAAATTTTTTTTCTTTGCTGATTTTCTTTCTTTCTTTATTGCTTTCACTTTCTCTCTTACATTCTTAACCAAATGACAATAGGCTTTATATAGATAGTCTTACATGACCCTTCAACTTAAGAGATACACCAATTCACAATAGACACCACATTAAACTAAGAGACACATACTTATTTAATAGACAAATTAAATTCCATAAGACTCTTAACATAAAGACACTTAGACTTACGAACCAACACTTACTAGACACATTGACTCATAAAAAGACATGACTCTTTATTTTATTTTTATTTTTCATTCCCAATAGCAATTAAAGTTTTCCCAACAAAACTCCCCCGTAAACTTAAATGCTTCTTCCATCCATCATGCCAATCATTTTCTTGCATTTATTGAGAAGTACTTTTGGTAGTGGTTTTGTAAAGATGTCTGCGGCTTGATCCTGACTTGTCACATGCACCAGTTCCACACTTGCTTCCTTCACATGATCTCGGATAAAGTGAAAACAAGCATCGATGTGTTTGCTTCTTTCATGGTTTACTGGATTCTTTGCCAACTCAATTGCTAATTTGTTGTCAACATGAATCACGGTTGCACCAATTTGCCTTTGCTCCATCTTACTTAACAAATTTCTAAGCCATATCGCATGACATACACAAGAAGATGCTGCCACATATTCAGCTTCACACGTCGAGATCGTCACGATTGGTTGCTTCTTTGAAAGCCAAGTAAACGCAGTATCTCCCATAAAGAACACATATCCTGAGGTACTTTTCTGATTGTTTATGTCTCCGCACCAATCGTTGTCGGAATAGCCAACCAACTTGTAATCACTTGTCTTTGAGTAGAACAATCTGTGTGACACCGTTCCTTGTATGTATCATAAGATTCGCTTCACCACCTTCCAATGTGAATGAGCCAGCTCCTCCATGAACCGACTTACAATTCCGACACTTAATGATAGATCCGGCCTTGTGCATGTGAGATAGCGAAGGCTTCCTCTCAAACTTCGGTATCTACTCACATCAACACATTCTCCTCCATCGAATTTTGAAAGTTTTGCACCTGGTTCCATTGGTGTTGATACCGGGGTGCAGTTTTCCATCTTGAACTTCTTCAAAATTTCTTTTGCATATGCCTCTTGTGATATAAAAATTCCCATCTCTACTTGTCTAACCTCCAATCCCAAGAAAAACTTCATCAAACCTAAGTCTGCCATCTCAAATTCCCGTGTCATTGTGCTCTTAAATTCATCTATCATTTCATCATTGTTACCCATAAAAATGAGATCATCGACATAAAGAGCAACAAATAATATATTACCTCCTTTCTTCTTTACATAAAGGGCATGCTCGTAGGGACATTTCTTGAACCCGTTCTCCTTGAAATATGAGTCGATACGTGTATTCCATGCCCGTGGTGCTTGCTTCAACCCGTAAAGCGCCTTCTTCAATTTTAGCACCTTCTTCTCTTCTCCGACTTTCATGTACCCAGGTGGTTGTTCGATGTAGACGTCTTCTTCAAGCACACCATTCAAGAATGCCGACTTGACATCCATTTGAAATATTGGCCATCTGAATTGAGCAGCTTGTGAAATGAGCAATCGAATTGTCTCCATTCTTGCAACAAGAGAAAATATCTCGTCATAGTCGATTCCTGCTTTTTGCTTGTATCCCTTCGCAACAAGTCGTGCCTTGTATCGTTCTATCTCGCCTTGAGCATTCATCTTTTTCTTGAACACGCATTTCACACCAATGGGCTGACTTCCTTCCGGCAGTTCTGCAAGCTCCCATGTTTTGTTGCGGTTAATCGCCTTAATCTCCTCGTTCATGGCAGCTTGCCACTTCTTGTCTCGAACCGCCTCTTCAAAACTGATATTTTCAGCATCAGACAAAAGACATACAAGGTGTATCTCATTTGTCGAATCATACAAATCTTGCAAACTTCTCATTTTTGGTTGTAGTGGTTCATATTCATTGTCAGTTGTTTCAGTGTTTGTTGATAAACTTGTTGGTGCAATGACTGTTGATTCTCTAACTTCTATAACAACCTCCTTCGAATTGTTCCAGTCCCATTCGCTTGCTTCGTCTACTCGCACATCACGACTCACCATCACCTTCTTGCTAATTGGGTCGAGCAGCTTGTACCCTTTTGTCTTCTCATCATACCCAATGAATTTTTTTTTTGCTTTTGTCTTCGAGCTTCGTTCTTCGTTGACCTGGTACGTGTGCATAAGCCACGCTACCGAACACCCTAAAATGAGAAACTGTTGGCTTTTGTCCGCTCCAGGCCTCTTGTGGTGTTTGATCATTTAACTTTACATGTGGACATCGATTTTGTACATAAATGGCGTACTGTATAGCCTCTGCCCAGAATTCCTTCGGCATCTTCTTACTTTTGAGCATTGATCGAACCATGTTGAGAATAGTCCGGTTCTTCCTCTCGGCCACACCGTTTTGTTGAGGAGAGTATGGTGCAGTTAAAAATCTCCTTATGCCTTGCTCCTCGCAATACTCCATGAAAGCCGCCGAAGTATACTCGCCACCTCTATCAGACCGTATAGCTTTGATGTGTCTACCAGTTGCCTTCTCCACCATCACTTTGAATTTTTTGAACACCTCGAATGTCTCGGATTTTTCCTTCAAAAAATAACCCCAAGTTTTTCGTGAGAAGTCATCGATAAAAGAAATAAAGTACCTTTTACCGCTGAAGGATTCGGGGGTGATTGGTCCACATATGCCGGTATGAATCAACTCGAGAATATGTTTAGCTTGATATTCTGCATTCTTTTGAAAAGAGGTTCTTGTTTGCTTGCCAAGCACACAATCTTCACAAAGTTTGCCCTCATAATCCATGTCTGGCAGTCCGTGCACCATGTCCTTCCTTGCTAACTTCTTTAGACCACCATGATATAGATGACCAAAGCGAAGATGCCACAGCGACGCCATGTCTTCTACGTTGACCCGCAAACATTTTTCCTGCACACTTCTCAATTTCAATTTGTACATCCGATTTCTTCCCATCTTAACTTGAACAACTAGACGCCCTTCATTGTCCTTCAGCTGTAGTAACTGGTTTTTCATGAATACCGAGTATCCCTTCTCCATGAGTTGCCCTCTAACACCCCACCTCCGCCAGGGTGACTCTTGCAAGCACTCTGACTTTGGAGGGGTGTTTGAATCAGGTAAACATGCATAATGATATATCAAGGCAGAACAAGAACATATGTATATATGTAAACAGAGTAAATAAGATAAATAAAACAGCGGAAGATTTCAAACCATTTCAAAACAAGTCTGGTACAACATAATGTCAACTTTCCAAATACACAAGTCTAGATAAAAACAACATTTCTGAAAAACTGAAATACATAAGTACTATCCCCAAAATAAGTGATAACCATAGCTAGCTTCATGTCAAGACCGTACATGAGCTAAAGTCCCACAAGCAAGCGATCAGAAATCCAAGCTAAGCTCCAATATTCCCACCCTGAGAACCTAGGGGGGGAACGGAAGAAAAGAGGCGAAAGAAAAACAGGTCAGTCAAAAAGACTGAGTAAGCCCTACTACAATCAATGTAAACTGATAAAGTTAACTGGCATGAGAAGCAGGGATGAACATAAGGATAATTACATACTAGCATGGTGAATATCTAACAGATAATTCAAAGGTGTCATCACATAATCAAGGTGAAGTTTTTCACCACAGGTGTACCAGCATTCTAACATGTCATGTATAAACAAGAATTTATCCCTTGGCCTAAACTTGGCCCAATATCAGGTGTTGACCTAAGTCAAGATCCAACTTCTTAGTACCAATACTAGTATAACAGGATTAGGTGTTACCCTAATGTCTACATCGAAACAGGACGGAACAGAATGGCCCATAGATAGTGTTCGGGAAAAATGGGCTTTTACCACCCTAACAGATAAAGTACAGAAACGGAATGCTAACAATAATGGGCCTTTACCACCCTAACAGATAAAGTACAGAAATGGAATACTACAATTAGGTGTACACTAGTAGTGGGCCTTTACCACCCTAACAGACGGTACCACGTAGAAATAGACGGGTGTTACCACCCAACAAAACAGACGGTACCAACAGAATCAGACAGAGCTAAGTGTACCCTAAATCCTACCCAAGCGATCGGCTCCCTAATACATAAATACCCTATGTCGGCCCCACGATAGGGTGTATCACTCCCTAAAGTGGCAACCAATTGGCACAGGCATATTTACAGATGTCACGGCGTCTTACATCCTCAGAGGCAGACCGGGATCCATGCACGCACATGACCCGGTTGGAACGCACCATCAACACCCATCGCCATTATCAGAATGAACCACTTATAATTAGTTCAGTAAGCGTGCCCGGACCCTACCTACAGTTGGGTCAAAGTTTTGATACCAGAAAGGGTTACTGACTAATATGGGTCCCAAACAACAGATGACACAAATATTCCCCCTTGTGTCCCCAGACTATCAGATTCAGATTAACTTATTAACAGAGTTCAGACATACCAGGT
This sequence comes from Allium sativum, assembly GCA_030737875.1. NCBI lineage: Eukaryota > Viridiplantae > Streptophyta > Magnoliopsida > Asparagales > Amaryllidaceae > Allium > Allium sativum. The sequence goes on from CM060920.1 coordinate 692,566,660, forward strand.
TCAGACGATCAGTTTTCAGACTAACGGATCAGATAACAGATTTACAAACTTGCCTAACTTGGTGTGGGTCCTACAGATCTGCAAAACAGGCTCGTTTAATTTATCAATCAAGTTAGTTTATCCAGACCAGGTATCCAATCGGTTCTCAGCCTTATCAAATTACTGAGTTGGATTGGCTAAGTATAGTTCAACTTAACCCCGTTAAATTACCGAGTTCAGATTGGTTAAGTGTAGGTTAACTTAACCCTAACCACTAGTCGTATTTTTCGGTTAAGTGTCATTAAGAAATCAAGCCCGGTTTCACTTAACCTACCCATTCATGTCAAATTGGTTAAGTGTCATAAATCAAATTTACTTAACCTTATCATGTAACATTAATTAATTTAATGCACCTTAACCTCTCACATTAGACCTCGTTGTGGTTACTAGTTAAGCCGGGCGGGTCCGGGTAGCTTTACACCACAACTTGGTCTAACCTCGGGTTCAAGGTACAACATGACCAACTTCTCACATTGGGTCCTATTGTTTGTAGCAACTAGTTAAGCCGGTCGGTTCCGGGTAGGTTTACGCTACAAACTCAACCCAACCTCGAGTTGGTCACACTTATCTTTTCTAAGTGTCATGTCCATCATGTTTCCAAAACATGTTACAAGTTTTCAAGCATTTGGGTAGACCTAACTTAATAGGTAAATTCCCAAAGGGTAGACCTAACTTAATAGGTAAATTCCCAAGATTATGTTTTTATGTCTTTTAAGTTTACTCAACCCCAAACGCAATCCCATCGCTTACATATCGCAATAGCGCATAAAGGATAGAAAGAGGGAACTTGGCATAATCACGACATAAAGGTGTTGAAGCCACAAGTTCAACATGGTGGCATATGAAGTGTACATGTGTTCATATACTTGCATATTACATTTTTAGGCCTCAAAAGCATGCATAAAACCAAACTTAGCATATTGGTGATACATGATGATAAATGACATGTAGAAATGGCCATAAGTTCGCATTTAGCCTCACATGCAAGTTATCATAAGAGATATGATAACTTACATGTTGCCAAAATGCAACCTTTAGCATAAAGCTTGAAGCTTTATGTTCATAAACCCAAGATAAGCTTGCATAACATGATAATATGAACAAAATGATCAACCCAAACTTGCCTAACATAACTTGCATATATGACAAACTTGCATATCAAACTTGCATAACATAATATGATAAACTTGCATATCACAACATGGCAAACTTGCATAGCATAACATCATAAACTTGCATATCATAACATGGCATACTTGCATAACATAACATCATAAACTTGCATATCATAACATGGCATACTTGCATAACATAACATCATAAACTTGCATATCATAAGATGGCATACTTGCATAACATAACATCATAAACTTGCATATCATAACATATCAAACTTGCATATCATACATTTAACTTTAGAGTTTAAGTATGAAAGTAGAATAGGGCTTACAATGCTTAGGAAGTCACAAAAATATGACAAAGCCCTTATGAAATCAATTAAACCCAAAATGCAAGCTCTAATAGAAAATCCCTTGAGCCAAAATGATCAAAACCCTTGCTTTATGATGCAAATATAGAAACTTGACTTGAATGCAAGCTAATGATGCTCATACAAGCTTGAAAACACTTGTATGCATGGAAAATCTCTCATAGAAATTTATTTAGAATATGAAGAGAGTGGAGGCCATGAGAGGAATGATTTTGCCATAGTTTAGTTACTTGAATGAATAATGATGATTTAGGCTAGGTTTAGGGGTCCTTTTATAGAAGTTTAGGTTAGTTTAGGCCATAGGATTAACCCTAGTTTAGATCTAAACCATCAAAAATCGTCATAGGCCAGCAGAACAGACCAGAGAACCAAAACAGGTGCACCAAGCTAGCCAGGGTCAAGCCAGAAAGCTGTGCAGGTTTCTGGCTTGACACAGGCGCACTTCCCAAGTGCGCCAGTGTATTTTTGTGCTGGCGCACTTCACAAGTGCGCCAGTGCATTCTGGCTTGTTTTCGGTTTTTCTGCCTAACTTCGTTCGTCCATATCTTCTTCATACGGACTCCGATTTTCGAAAACTCGGACTCTATTTCGCGTATTTTTCCGAGACGAGCGCAATGGCATAGCCCGTTTCCCTTGATTCAGATTTATAAATTAAATTCCGCCTCGATTTACGATATAATAGGTTATCAGAAATACGGGTTGTTACATGCCTCATGCTCAAAATATTGCTTTTAAGATCAGGTACATAATAAACATTCTCAATTGATCCTTCTATGCCATCTTTTTGTAAATAATGAATCATACCTTGGCATTTTACTTGGATCTTTGACGCGTCTCCAAATGAAACGTGTCCATCTTCAACCTCTCGCATCCCCCTGAATAGGTGCTTGTGCCCGCACATATGGTTACTAGCACCGGTGTCAAGATACCACTCCGTGTCGCTGTCAGAGACGGTATTTTTGTAAGCCATCATGAGAACACCATCTTCTCTTGCCTCCTTTTCCGCAACTAGATTCGCGTTTTCTTCCACCTTTTTCTCGGAATAGCACTCTCTTGAATAGTGTCCATACTTTCCACAATTATAGCGCTTGATATTTGATTTGCACTCTTTTGCGTAGTGTCCATGCTTGCCGTAGTTATAACATTCCTCATTTGAATAATTTGACCGGCCACCTCTACCACGACCACGTCCTCTTCCTCGACTATTTTGTTTGCTTGACTGTCCTTTTTTCTCATGATTTTCACCTTAACCGCGGCCTACACCACCACGACTATTGTTCCGACGTCCACGACCACTACGTCCTCTTCCACGAATGTGTTGTGCATACATCACCTTGTCTTCCTTGAGGCTTGCCTTAGCTTGCAAAGCCTCTTCAAGTAGCTCTTCTTTCTTTTTCTTTTTTCGTTGTTCGTGTGCTTCCAGAGAACCCACAAGATCATCAATCGTCATTTCCTCCAAATTCTTTGACTCTTCAATTGCACATACAACGTTTTCGAAATTGTCGGTCAATGACCGCAAAATCTTTTCCACAACCCTTGCATCAGTTATATTTTCTCTATTGCATTTAAGTTGATTCACCACTGTTTGCACACGTGTAATGTAGTCGGATACTCCTTCCGATTCCTTCGTTTTCATTGCTTCCAACTCGCCACAAAGTGTTTGAAGCCGCACTTGTTTAACTTTATCAGCACCCTTGTAGACCTTTTTTAAAATGTCCCACGCTTCTTTCGAATTTGTTGCACCATTAATTTTTTCGAATCCTGATTCGTCCACTGCTCGATACAAGACGTAAAGAGCATTTCTGTCTTTCACACGCATTTCTTTCAATGTCTTTAATTGATTTGCCGACAAGTTCGCGGTGTTTTCTACTTCCGTGTAGCCATTTTCGACTACTTCCCATGCATCATGTGCACCTAGCAATGCACGTATTTGAATACTCTAGTTGTCATAATTCAACTTGGTAAGTTGTGGAAGCGGTATATTCGCCAATAATCCCAAATTCGCCATAGCTCTGGTACCAATTTGTTTAATCAAAGAAGAGGAGGGAACAATATTAATTTTTTTCTTTGTTGATTTTCTTTCTTTATTGCTTTCACTTTTTCTCTTACATTCTTAACCAAATGACAATAGGCTTTATATAGATAGCCTTACATGACCCTTCAACTTAAAAGATACACCAATTCACAATAGACACCACAATAAACTAAGAGACACATACTTATTTAATAGACACACTAACTTCCATAAGACTCTTAACATAAAGACACTTAGACTTACGGACCAACACTTACTAGACACATTGACTCATAAAAAGACATGATGACTCTTTATTTTTTTATTTTTTTTTCATTACCAATAGCAATTAAAGAAGCATATAATTAAGAAAATGCGGATGCTCTAATCGTCCACAAAATTATCATTCAGTTAATCCTGACTAAACTTCAGGCCAGGCCCACCTCATCCCCTTTCTCCACCCTCCCCTCTTACTACCTATTACCCTTTTTAACTAACATTTTTACGTTCATTCTACATTAAAAACATAGTATACTTGTACATTATGATTTATGAATCTAGTAAATTAAACAGGTTTCAACAATTGTCTAACAGAAAAATATCTCTATTTTATTTCTCCACTATACAAATTTCTCACACTGAAAAAGTAATCAAAACTGTAACATCTATTATTTCTTTATTTGCAAATTGTAAAATGTTACTAGGATGATAATTTTTTTTATAAAGAGTAATTCAATGAAGCATTTGCGGTGTCAATACTCAATATCCATACTCCAACTCTACGATAATCTGTATTTCAAAACAATAAATCAGTTCAAGCATTTTATTTGTGTGTTTAACACATGAATGTCAACGTAAATAATGTGTAGAAAAAACTCAAAATGAGCTACGGTCCTAGATACGGTCCTAGACTTACCTATATGGTGGATATCGGCTCTGCCCCAAATACGCCTTGGCTGTTGGATCCTGCTTGGTAGATCCCATTGATAAATTGTGGTTGAGGATAAATCTAACATTATTTGTGAGAGATGCATCCCATAATTCAATCTCAATAGAAGTGGCAATATTAGATTTGATAGAGTGGAATACCTGGATGTGGGCTCAAAGCGTAGCATTATAAGGATATGGAGATCCCATTATTGAACGGAAATCACCATTCGTCTGGCAGTTTCTCTTCCCTTGGAAGGTCTCAATGATCCGAATTTGGAATCAGGCTTATGTGTGTGTGTGTGTACACACACACACACACACACAGAGTTTTGAACATGATAGGAACTAAATATATCACCACAGTATTAAGGATTAAACCTCAAATGCACATTGGTGAACTCACTCCTTGCATAATAGAATAACTAAAAGGCGATCAATATCATTCTGCTAAGTTCAATTGACTTTGAATCTTTACATGCTAATATATTTAAATGCTAGACAACTACCTGATGAGAACCTGCAGAAAGTAAAACAAGTTCATGAGTCTGGAGGTTATGGTTCAATTGGATGTCGGTATAAGTGGAAAAGGGATGAAGCGGAGAAAAATCTGCTCTGAACTCACAGTACTGCAGTTTCTACGAAGATGCTTCACCAACTTACGAAGATGCTTTTTTACTTCCAAGAGGCACTACTCGATTGATCGTGTTTTCCGCAATGAAGCTGTTGATAGAGGCGGAGCCAGGATTTCAGTTCGCCCCGGGCTAAGATTATACGTATAAAAAATAACACTAAATTTATAAAATGCAAAAAAATGATAATAATTATACATTTGTTCATTGTTGACATAATTGCAGTTCTGTAACTACTAAATGTACATATACTAAAAATTTATAAATAGAAAATAATTCCATGCTAGTGTCAGTATGCAAACAAATGTACTTTGCGTATAAACTTGAACTGTGAAATTTGATAACGGGACGGATTTTCTTTACTTATCACCGTGCTTTCATTATCTTTATGAAATATATGATGGAGATCTAGAAGGTTTGAGTATAAGCCCAACAAATGAACCTTAAACAAGAATTAGTAATCGTTTACTGAAGAATGATTGCTAAAATATAGCTATGCAAATATAAAAGAGTATAGCTGTGCCTATATCATTATGTTAGAGTATGGCTGTGCAAGTATATTATAGTTGTGCCAATATTATATTATATTAGAGTATAGCTATCCATAATACATGTTTACAAATTCAACCCGGGCTATTGCCCAGGTATCCTACACATACCTCCGTCCCATGGCTGTTGATCGAACGCATCTTGATGAGTTCCATCAAATAGAAGGTGTCAAATGTGATTGCAATCTCATACTTGGTCATCTTACTGGAGTGTTAAAACGCTTCTTTTCTTCCCTCGGCATGACATAACTGAAATTTAAGCCTGCTTATAATCCGTATACTGAATGTAACACCCCGAGAATTCTACAACTGTGAAATTCATAAATTAAAGTATAATTAATCTGAAATCAAAGAACTAAGGGAAACGGGATACGCCATTGCGTTCGTCTCGGAAAAATACGCGAAATAGAGTCCGAATTTTCGAAAAACGGAGTCCGTATGAAGAAGATATGGCCTTCGGAAGTTTTGAATTAAATTTAAAATTCAAACAGAATAAAATAATTAAAAATCGGGCCCAGTGGGCCAGGGCGGATAAACACCCGCCTAGGCCACCCAGGTCGACTGGGCTGTCGACCTGGGCTACCCATGTCGACAGGGCTATCGACAGCCCTGTCGACAGAGGTGTCGACCTGGTCGAGCCCAGTCAACCTGGCTGGCCAGGTCTGTGTTTGGTCGAATTTCTGAGGTCTGCTTTGTCATTAGGGCTAGGTGGCGGGTTCTAATTGGTCTCTCTATCTAATGAATGGCTACGATCTAACCTAGCAACATCAATGGTCCTAATCAATTCCTAACCTCTATATAAACAACCCTAGACTAAACCCTAATCTATTCATTCAAAATTAAGAACATAGCCGCCATGTTGCTGAGGAACGACTAAGAGTAGCCGCCGACTAGAGAGAGAATTAGAAAGAAAGTTCTAAAGCCTAAAGCAATTCAAGCAACCTAAAGCCAATCAATTCAACAAAGGAATAATATCTCTTAATTAGAGAATTCGCCGCAACCATGGTAAGTAGAGTATTACTTTGGTATGAATAAACAACTGTATTGATTTGTATGCTTGAATTGGGATAATAAAGTAATTCATATTTGTGCAAAATTATGTTATTCATTATAAAGAACTACATGCGGTAGTTCTATGCAAGTATACGTTTGGAATATTGCGCAAATTATGTAATCTATGTTGAAGCTACATGTATGTAGTTGATTGAAATTCATGCGAGTTTGGGGCTTTGTTATTATGCCATCATGATGTATATTTTTGTGCATAAATCATTTTGCAAGTAATTGTAACAAGTTTGGTTGTTATAGTTCATATGAAACTATGTTGGAATTTTGACACCATAATCCATGTATTAAGTCATGCTTTTGCAAAACTTATGAATATGGCTAGGCTATGAATGATATTTGGCATAATTGAAATCTATGATTAAGTCTATCTTGTTTAAAAGAATTATATGATGACATGTGAGACATGGCTAGGTTAGACTCAAAAATCCCTTTTTGCAAGTTTAAAGCAAACACCATGATTAGGAATATTTATGCCATGCTTATGTTTGACATTATGCCATGTTTATGCTAGAAGTATTTATGCCATGCTTATGTTTGACATTATGCCATGTTTATGCTAGAAGTATTTATGCCATGCTTATGTTTGACATTATGCCTAAATAAAAATATAGGTTCATGTGTCAATAATGATATCTCAATTACAAGTTCACATGCTTTGATTCATGTCACCTATGTTTTATGACCAAAGTATATGTCACTACTATGCAAGTACACCAGTTTCTATTTTGTATTCCCATCGTCATATTGCAAGTTCATACGCTCACCTTCCCCTCTTTGTGTATAATCACGCTTTAAGCCTCCCCTTTCGCATGGCTAAATTGGGCTTTAAAAGGCTAAGCCCAATATATATGAACGGACGTGTAAAACGGGGGAAAATAACGTTGGGTCAAAATTAATTAATTAATGAAAATATAAAATAGAAGGGCCCAAATTCAAGTATGGGTTGGGCCCGTGATTGGTGTAACCTTTACACCATTAACTTAATAATGGGCCGCAAATATTTACATATAAGAAATAAAGAAGAATGACAAAATATGTAAATGTAGAAAATACGATGTGTTTAACCCGAGGTTGGATTGAGTTGTGACGTAAACCTGCCCGGAACCGCCCGGCTGTCCAGTAGTCACAACAATACCTATCCAATGTGGGAGGTTAAACATGGAGCCCAATAAGGACCCGAGGTTAGACTGAGTTGTGGCGTAAGACTGCCCGGAACCAACCGGCAACAGGCAGCCACAACAATACCTGTCTAATGTGAGAGGTCAGGGCCTTAATAAGACAATTAAGGCTGAGTCAGGATTGTTAGGATTAAGTGAACTAAAGACTTAATCAAAATGGAACATGCTAAACTAAACGGACTGGTGGGGGTTAGGTTAGAAAACACTTAACCAACTTAGCATGTTGGCTAGAGATAGAAAACCTAGTAACGGGGGACCCTTTTCAGAAGTAACCCTAAAAGGTGTATCAGGATACCCTGAAACTAGGAAGGGTGGGGCACGATTACTGGGCTGATTGTAAGAGGTCAAATCGACGGCGGTGGTGTAGCAGTGTAGGTTCTAACGGTGTGCGAGCGTGCACGCACTCCGGCACAGAAAAATAAAGCACTGGGCACCAGTAGCATACCTGTGCACTCTAAGGTTGTGTCGGGTTGCCACTATGGGACTTGATACACCCCATGGTGGGACCAGCATAGGTAACTACAACATCGGGGGCCGTAAGACACATGCAACTATGCGAGTAGGAGCCGATCATCATAGAATGGATCACATCACCCCGATTATGGGGTGTAAATTGGAAACTAGTTTGTATGGGTTCAGAGATCAACATGGGGTACGATAGTATATTCGACCCTAGACAACTTAACCAAGTTTAATAGTGCATGCCCACTTCTTGTTTATACTTATCATACTCAGTTCTTTATTCATAGACAAAATAGTACTAGACTTACTCAGGCTTTATGTCTGACTCTACTTTTCTTTCGTCTTCTTTCTTCCGTTTCCCCCCCCCCCCCCAAGGTCCTCAGGGAGGGAACACAGCAGCTTGACCAACCTCAACATCTAGCTTGAAGAGGAGAAATGTATTGCTTGGACTTTCCTGTTTTGAACTATGGCTTTGGACAATCCACCATGGGGCTTTTGCAATTTATCTATGTTTTATTTATGCTTCTTTAAATAATGTACTCAAGACAGATTATGAAAGTGTTATGTTATGTTTTTGGAAAGGATGTTGTTGTAACACGTATTTGACTTTATGAAATAAAGTTTGTTGTTCTTCCGCTGTTTACAAATATGTGTTCTTATATCTGTCTTGTATATCTGTGACTTGTACTTATAAACCTCCACCAAAATTAGGGCATTCCCTTTGAGAGTGACCCTAACGGAGGTGGGGTGTTTCACTTGGTATCAGAGCATAGGTTTACCAGATAAGATAAAAAGTTTTGAAAAATTATTTTCAAAAAGGAAATTTAAAGAAGCATTTTTAAAAGAAAAATGTTATTTTATTTTAAAAAGGAAAAGTCCACTCCCCAAAGCCATAGGTACTATCTCTTATCCTTCGTTTTGAATCTATCCTTTTTGTTTCAGCATGTCAGAAGATCTTAACTTGCCAGAAGGGGTACCAATACCTGGTTGGTTTAGACGGTTCTTAGAAGCAAGAGCCACTCAGCCAGGTCCTACCATTCCTCCTCCCCCAGCGGAAGGAAATCATCCAGCTGCAGCGACACCTTTTCCTCCACCTCCTCCACGGGGAAACACGTTTGCTAAGATATGTAAAGATTTTAAGGCTATGGGAGGAAGGGATTTCCATGGAACTGAGTCCTTCGTAGCAGCTAGAAACTGGCTGAAAGAGACGGGGGACCTATTCATCATCTTTGAGGTAGAAGATAGGCAAAAAGTACAGTTGGCAGTGTGGCTATTGAAGGGCGAGGCTTCCTACTGGTGGGAAGTCACTAATGCTGAAAGACCAGTGGAGACATGGGAGGACTTTAGGGCAAGGTTTGAGACTAAATTTGTCTCAGATGCGGAAAGAAGTTTAAAGTTGGAAAAATTCTTATTTCTTAAGCAAGGAGACAAGACGGTCAGAGAGTATGTGAATCAGTTCGATGAGCTGGCTAGGTTTGGGCTTGACCTAGTCAACACCCCGCACAAGAAGGCTCTCCGTTTCGTCAAAGGGTTAAATGAGCCATTACACAGTTTGGCCATGACCCATATACCCATGGGGGCCACGTATGAAAGATTGGTGCAAATGGCATTGCTGAATGAGGAGGATAAGGGCAAGAAGGAGACAAAGGCAGAAAGCTCTCAAGGGAAGAAAGAGGGTTTGCAGCCTAAGAAGGCGGACTTTAAGAAAGGCGGAAAAGGCAACAAAGAGAAGAGGAAGTGCAATTTCTGTGGCAAAGTGGGGCACTTAGTAAAGGACTGCCGGAAAAAGAAGGCCAAGGAGAATGGTGGGTGCTTTTCATGCGGTCAGACAGGCCACAGGGCTAAGGACTGCCCAAAGAAACGAGGACAGGGGCAGGGCGCTGGATCCACCCCAGGGGCACAGGTTCATGTGCTAGAAGCGCCACCATTGCAACAGCGAGGTATAAATACTTCTGTAGAAAGTGTAGTTTATCTTTATGATCACCCCGTTCGCACTTTATTTGATTCCGGCGCATCACACTCCTTTATCTCGTCTGCTTTAGTAGAATCTCTGCACCTAGAAACTAGTATGGTAGAGGACCCCTTAATTGTTTCAAACCCAATTGGGGGCCCAGCTCATTTGTCTATGATCTGTTTGGAATTGAAAATTTCTATCCTAAGCGTAGAGTTTCAATGTAGTGCCTTTGTTTTGGGCTTTTCGGGGTATGGTTTGATTTTGGGTATGGACTGGCTATCCCGTAATGGGGCCATCCTTGATTGTGAGAAAAGGGTTGTTAGGCTCCTAACCCAGCTCGGTAATACTTTGGAAATTTCTTGTAATCCCTCGTATGCGGTTATGCTTAGTTATCTTGAATCGCTAGATGCCTCTGTTGAAAACTTGCAATCAGTTAGAGTGGTCCGGGAATATCCGGATGTCTTCGAAGAGGTGAAGGGCTTGCCTCCGAAGCGGGAAATAGACTTCCGCATATATCTTGTAGATAATGCAAAGCCCGTTGCGTTACCCGTTAGACATATGGCTCCACGAGAAAGGAAAGAGCTCAGTAAACAGATTAAAGAGCTTCTAGAAAAGGGGTTCATTAGGAGGAGCATTTCAGAATGGGGCGCTCCGGTGGTGTTCGCTACAAAGGCGGATGGTTCACTCCGTCTATGTGTTGACTATAGGGAGCTCAACAAGCTAACGAAAAAGAATAGGCACCCTCTCCCTAGAATTGACGATTTGTTTGACCAGCTTGTAGGAGCGTCTGTTTTCTCCCAACTCGATTTAGCAACCGGTTTTCATCAGCTAAGAGTGGCTGAAGATAGCATCGATAAAACGGCGTTCAGAACCCCAGACGGCTTCTTTGAATGGCTTGTCATGCCTTTCGGCTTGACAAATGCACCTGCTTATTTCGTGGACCTGATGAGTAGGGTATTTAGAGATTTCCTCAACAAATTCGTAGTGGTCTTCGTAGATGATATCCTTATCTTCTCAAAGAGTGAAGAGGAACATGCTCAACACTTAAGGGCAATCATGGAAACTTTGCGAGTCCATCAACTAAAAGCCAAATTCTCCAAATGCCACTTTTGGAGGGAAGAGGTAAGGTTCCTTGGGCACATAGTATCCAAACAAGGGTTAGCAGTGGACCCTGCGAAGGTAGTGGCGGTACAAGATTGGAAGACACCAAGGAATGCGACTGAGGTCCGAAGCTTTCTAGGACTAGCAGGTTTCTATCGGAAGTTCATAAGGGATTTTGCGAAAATCTCACCTCCGCTCACGAAATTGACTAAGAAGAATCTAGTGTTCAATTGGGATTTGGATTGCGAATTTGCTTTCCAACGACTGAAAAGGGCTCTCACAACAGCCCCAGTTTTGACGCTGCCAGATGGGAGCAAGATGTTCACTGTTTATACGGACGCATGTGGGACAGGGCTAGGCGCCGTCTTAATGCAAGAAGGAAGAGTAGTAGCTTATGGCGGGAGGCAGTTGAAGGCGCACGAAAAGAACTACCCAACCCACGATCTTGAGTTAGCCGCCATCGTCTTTGCACTCAAGTCTTGGCGACACTATCTCCTAGGTGAGAAGTTCGAACTTTACACTGACCATAAATCGTTGAAATATCTTTTCTCGCAGAAAGATCTTAACTTGAGGCAACAAAGGTGGATGGAGTTTCTTGCCTCGTACGATTTCGAAATCTCCTATACTCCGGGCAAAGGCAACGTAGTGGCAGACGCGTTGAGCCGAAAGAAATTGACCCTAAGCCCGTTGTTTGTTGAAAGACAAAGCCTAGAGTTTATAGCCAGCTTCGACTTTAGGCCTTCCTCCGATTTCGTACCGGGCCTGCTAGCATCTCTCGAAGTGCGTCCAACTTTAGTGGATTCAGTAGGGACAGCGCAACGCGAAGACCCTCAGCTTGTGGAAATGATTGATAGGCTAATTAGGGGTGAGACTTCAAGTCACCTCAACAGATACTCCCTTGACGATAAGGGTATACTAAGGCGAGACGGAAGACTATGCGTCCCACAGACGAAAGATTTAATAAAGAAGGTTCTCGAGGAAGCACATCATTCCAAGATGACGATACACCCAGGCGGAGATAAAATGTACAAAGATATAAAAAGGACTTTCTTCTGGAACGGCATGAAAAAGGACATGGCAGAGTTCGTTTCTAAGTGTATGGTGTGCCAACAGGTTAAGGCGGAACAGAAAAAGCCTGGCGGACTGCTACATCCTCTGGAGGTCCCGCAGTGGAAGTGGGATAGCATCTCAATGGACTTCATCGATGGGCTGCCTAGGTCTAGGAGAGGCAACACTAGCATTTGGGTAATAGTGGATAGCCTTACTAAAAGCGCCCACTTTTTACCTGTTAAAAGTAAAAGAACTGCCTCATCCTTAGCATCACTTTACCTCAAGGAAATCATTCGACTCCATGGAATACCATCTAGCATTGTTAGTGACCGAGACCCCATCTTCACCAGCGAATTTTGGCGGAGTCTGCAAGAAGCAGTAGGAACGCAGTTATGCTTGAGCACAGCCTATCATCCCCAAACCGACGGCCAAACAGAGAGAGTGAACAGAGTTTTGGAAGACCTTTTAAGGCTATGCGTCCTCGACTTCGGAGGGACATGGGAAGACCACCTTCCTTTGGTGGAATTTGCCTACAACAACAGCTATCAAGCAACCATAGGAATGGCGCCCTTCGAAGCTTTATATGGAAGACCGTGCCGATCGCCCACTTGTTGGTGGGAGTCTACTGATAAGCTTATACTTGGACCAGACATGATCCGAGAGACTTCAGAGAAAGTAGACTTAATACGAAGAAGGATGAAGACGGCCCAAGACAGACAAAAGTCCTATGCCGACAAGAGAAGGACCGACCTTGAATTTGAAGTTGGAGACAGAGTTTTTCTCAAGGTATCACCGCTAAGAAACGTTGTTCGTTTTGGAACCACAGGAAAGCTAGCACCAAGGTTCGTAGGGCCATTCCCTATTATCGAGAAAATTGGGAAAATGGCCTATAGATTAGAGCTACCCGAGAAGTTGGCTGGAGTCCACAACGTCTTTCATGTTTCACATCTCCGAAAATGTCTACATGAGTCTGCTGAAGTGGTAGAGCCAAATATACTCGAAGAGGCCGAAGTGGAACGCGAAGCAACCATAAGAAAAGTTCCAACCCGCATCTTAGGAACAGAAGTGAAGAAGCTACGCAACCGCGAAGTCAAGCTCGTCAAAGTCCAGTGGAGCGACGCCGAGGGAGACACGACTTGGGAAACTGAAGCTAGAATACGTACAACCTACCCTTTTCTGTTCGAGGGTACATCCTTGATCTTTCCTTTTCCTTAAGTTGCGCTTTTGTCTATCTTTTTAGGTATATTTCCTCGACCTTATCTTTTAGGTAGAATCTTTTTGGATGGAAACATGTAATTGAAACATGTTATGTATGATGGTTGCAAGTGGTTGCAAGTGATTGCTAGTGGTTGCTCGTGGTTGCATATACACACACAATCTAGGTTTTAGATCGGCTCAGTCACTTCATATTGCATATGCATATATGTTTGCATTCGTATGTGATTGAACTTTAATGTGTTGTCATGTGGATGCTGCATTTGTATTGAATGATTGTGCACTCATGTAGAATCAAGAATAGGAAAATTTGCATACATAATGGATTCATGGCACTTACATAATTCGCATTAAGGAGGTCAACTGAATCAGTAGACCGCCTGATTTTGCATTAGATAAGTACATGTACACACACACTTCGCATATGATCATGAAGCATTAGAAATCTTTTAAGGACAATGGATGCTCGTGTTTAATGGATGAGTAGATGGATGATTGGATGTTAGGATATACATTTTCCTAAACTTGAAGATTTCGGGGACGAAATCCTTTTAAGTGGGGGAGAATGTAACACCCCGAGAATTCTACAACTGTGAAATTCATAAATTAAAGTATAATTAATCTGAAATCAAAGAACTAAGGGAAACGGGATACGCCATTGCGTTCGTCTCGGAAAAATACGCGAAATAGAGTCCGAATTTTCGAAAAACGGAGTCCGTATGAAGAAGATATGGCCTTCGGAAGTTTCGAATTAAATTTAAAATTCAAACAGAATAAAATAATTAAAAATGGGGCCCAGTGGGCCAGGGCAGATAAACACCCGCCTAGGCCACCCAGGTCGACTGGGCTGTCGACCTGGGCTACCCATGTCGACAGGGCTGTCGACAGCCCTGTCGACAGGGGTGTCGACCTGGTCGAGCCCAGTCAACCTGGCTGGCCAGGTCTGTGTTTGGTCGAATTTCTGTGGTCTGCTTTGTCATTAGGGCTAGGTGGCGGGTTCTAATTGGTCTCTCTATCTAATGAATGGCTACGATCTAACCTAGCAACATCAATGGTCCTAATCAATTCCTAACCTCTATATAAACAACCCTAGACTAAACCCTAATCTATTCACTCAAAATTAAGAACATAGCCGCCATGTTGCTGAGGAACGACTAAGAGTAGCCGCCGACTAGAGAGAGAATTAGAAAGAAAGTTCTAAAGCCAAAAGCAATTCAAGCAAACTAAAGCCAATCAATTCAACAAAAGAATAATATCTCTTAATTAGAGAATTCGCCGCAACCATGGTAAGTAGAGTATTACTTTGGTATGAATAAACAACTGTATTGATTTGTATGCTTGAATTGGGATAATAAAGTAATTCATATTTGTGCAAAATTATGTTATTCATTATAAAGAACTACATGCGGTAGTTCTATGCAAGTATACGTTTGGAATATTGCGCAAATTATGTAATCTATGTTGAAGCTACATGTATGTAGTTGATTGAAATTCATGCGAGTTTGGGGCTTTGTTATTATGCCATCATGATGTATATTTTTGTGCATAAATCATTTTGCAAGTAATTGAAACAAGTTTGGTTGTTATAGTTCATATGAAACTATGTTGGAATTTTGACACCATAATCCATGTATTAAGTCATGCTTTTGCAAAACTTATGAATATGGCTAGGCTATGAATGATATTTGGCATAATTGAAATCTATGATTAAGTCTATCTTGTTTAAAAGAATTATATGATGACATGTGAGACATGGCTAGGTTAGACTCAAAAATCCCTTTTTGCAAGTTTAAAGCAAACACCATGATTAGGAATATTTATGCCATGCTTATGTTTGACATTATGCCATGTTTATGCTAGAAGTATTTATGCCATGCTTATGTTTGACATTATGCCATGTTTATGCTAGAAGTATTTATGCCATGCTTATGTTTGACATTATGCCTAAATAAAAATATAGGTTCATGTGTCAATAATGATATCTCAATTACAAGTTCACATGCTTTGATTCATGTCACCTATGTTTTATGACTAAAGTATATGTCACTACTATGCAAGTACACTAGTTTCTATTTTGTATTCCCATCGTCATATTGCAAGTTCATACGCTCACCTTCCCCTCTTTGTGTATAATCACGCTTTAAGCCTCCCCTTTCGCATGGCTAAATTGGGCTTTAAAAGGCTAAGCCCAATATATATGAACGGACATGTAAAATGGGGGAAAATAACGTTGGGTTAAAATTAATTAATGAATGAAAATATAAAATAGAAGGGCCCAAATTCAAGTATGGGTTGGGCCCGTGATTGGTGTAACCTTTACACCATTAACTTAATAATGGGCCGCAAATATTTACATATAAGAAATAAAGAAGAATGACAAAATATGTAAATGTAGAAAATACGATGTGTTTAACCCGAGGTTGGATTGAGTTGTGATGTAAACCTGCCCGGAACCGCCCGGCTGTCCAGTAGTCACAACAATACCTATCCAATGTGGGAGGTTAAACATGGAGCCCAATAAGGACCCGAGGTTAGACTGAGTTGTGGCGTAAGACTGCCCGGAACCAACCGGCAACAGGCAGCCACAACAATACCTGTCTAATGTGAGAGGTCAGGGCCTTAATAAGACAATTAAGGCTGAGTCAGGATTGTTAGGATTAAGTGAACTAAAGACTTAATCAAAATGGAACATGCTAAACTAAACGGACTGGTGGGGGTTAGGTTAGAAAACACTTAACCAACTTAGCATGTTGGCTAGAGATAGAAAACCTAGTAACGGGGGACCCTTTTCAGCAGTAACCCTAAAAGGTGTATCAGGATACCCTGAAACTAGGCAGGGTGGGGCACGATTACTGGGCTGATTGTAAGAGGTCAAATCGACGGCGGTGGTGTAGCAGTGTAGGTTCTAACGGTGTGCGGGCGTGCACGCACTCCGGCGCAGAAAAATAAAGCACTGGGCACCAGTAGCATACCTGTGCACTCTAAGGTTGTGTCGGGTTGCCACTATGGGACTTGATACACCCCATGGTGGGACCAGCATAGGTAACTACAACATCGGGGGCCGTAAGACACATGCAACTATGCGAGTAGGAGCCGATCATCATAGAATGGATCACATCACCCCGATTATGGGGTGTAAATTGGAAACTAGTTTATATGGGTTCAGAGATCAACATGGGGTACGATAGTATATTCGACCCTAGACAACTTAACCAAGTTTAATAGTGCATGCCCACTTCTTGTTTATACTTATCATACTCAGTTCTTTATTCATAGACAAAATAGTACTAGACTTACTCAGGCTTTATGTCTGACTCTACTTTTCTTTCGTCTTCTTTCTTCCGTTTCCCCCCCAGGTCCTCAGGGAGGGAACACAGCAGCTTGACCAACCTCAACATCCAGCTTGAATAGGAGAAATGTATTGCTTGGACTTTCCTGTTTTGAACTATGGCTTTGGACAATCCACCATGGGGCTTTTGCAGTTTATCTATGTTTTATTTATGCTTCTTTAAATAATGTACTCAAGACAGATTATGAAAGTGTTATGTTATGTTTTTGGAAAGGATGTTGTTGTAACACGTATTTGACTTTATGAAATAAAGTTTGTTGTTCTTCCGCTGTTTACAAATATGTGTTCTTATATCTGTCTTGTATATCTGTGACTTGTACTTATAAACCTCCACCAAAATTAGGGCATTCCCTTTGAGAGTGACCCTAACGGAGGTGGGGTGTTTCACTGAACCAAGCATGGAAATCTTCAGTTATCACGAGGGATTAAAGAAATGGGTACGTAGAAGTGGGAAATTCTGGAATGTTCAGACCTGAAATGCTTCGTCCCATGGGTTTCCTGGAGGATGTTCCTGTCATTTGCCTAGGGGCTTTCTTTAGAAAGGCCGACAATGATCTTATACGGGATTGACAATATTCGTGATTATAAAAAACAGCAGCATCTGTCGCTTAGGTTGGTCGTAGTCATCTCCACTGGAATGGCATTTCGCTGCTTCAGACTATGTATTTTGTCAGTTAAACATCATATTTGTGGCTTCTAATCTGTTATTGCATTCCATGATTTTGTAACATCAGCATGCATGCCAGCTACTTTAAGTAGTTACGGTTATGGTCCTGTAAAAAAAAATCATATATTTTCAGTCAATACCTGGAAGTAAAAGTAAAGTCATGGCACCAAATATTTTTGACTTGGCAACAACAATCTACCTTTGTTTATACGAACAGAGGTTTCAATCTAGCACTCATTTTCAAAATGATTCAAGATTTCAAGGTAACATGAAAACGAACCATT
Source organism: Allium sativum (assembly GCA_030737875.1). NCBI lineage: Eukaryota > Viridiplantae > Streptophyta > Magnoliopsida > Asparagales > Amaryllidaceae > Allium > Allium sativum. The sequence continues at coordinate 692,584,637 of CM060920.1, forward strand.
TAAGCCAATAAGACCAAAATGGATAAATTTTAAGGTTTGGGTAAGGAAACTATTTTTATAAGAAGCAAAATATGTAATGAATAATAATATTTCAGGAGAAAAAGAATTGTAATCCTTAATAGAACCAGTATGTGTAAAGTTATAAAATTATGATGAGAAAAGAAGAACCCAAGCTAATGACCATTATTTCTACATATATTTGAGATTCTAAACACTTAGAAAAGATCATCCCGTTTGGCCTCCTAATATTTCAGAAAAGGGCAACTCTAAAGTCCACGTCAAAGACAAAGTAACATTTATTGTGTTATTTATTAGGAAATTAGATAAAACAAAAATCGGGTAGCTAAAAAACAATACTAACTATGAATATAAAACTACATAAATGCTTGAAGTATTTAATTTTTGTTGAACTATTTGTAGAACCTGTGTTTGAAACTGTAACATCCCACTCCTGTACTCCTATCAGCATCCTAATAAAGAAAATCAAATTCTAGTTCTTAACCCTTTATCATAAAGAAAAACCAAAACCAACAGACTAAAATATACCGAACTATGCAATAAAAAATAAAACAACCTACTAAATAAATTGAACTACGCAACAGGAAATAAAATAACCTACTAAGTATGATGAACTATGCAACAGAAAATGAAACAATCTGCTAGAAAAGAGTCCTATGATCAGAAGATATAATAAAATTTAATATCAAGCAGTTGATGAATATACCAATATGGGACCTTGAGCATTATACAATCCAATGCAAATTGCAGACCATAGTTTTGGCGAAAGCAACTATAAATATATCTCAGTAATCGTTTCCATTGTTGAAGTGATCGTTGCTTTCAAAGAACTAGAAAAGCGCGATATTTAAATTAAATTCTGCAAGCGCACAGATCGTGTAGTATGCAGGTCGAATCATAGGGAGGTGTTTTAAATCTTATTATTTATCTATTCTTAGGCGAGTTAGGAAAAATCTGGAGTTGTTTTTGAATTGATGTATTGAATTTACTATTGATCTGAATCTAATCAGATAAATATCAAATTCAACAACTGAAAAGAAAATAACCAATTAGAAAAAGAAAATAACAACTAGAATAATAACAGAAAATTAAAAGTAGGACTACCTTAAAATTTAATCAACGATCAATCGCTAACATGCAGTAATAAAAGAAAATAACAATATGTGTTCTACCAAAACTAATTGCGTAGACACACAAATTGTTATGAAAGAAAAAGACAATCAACTAAAATGAAGAAGAACTTTGTTATTCATAAACGAAAATACAGAACTAAAAAAATGGCATGAACATTTACAATGAGTACAACGTATATTTATAGGTGAGATAGGCCAAACCCTAATCAGATATATGAATAAATGAGTCTCTTTTCCTAAGAATTATTATCATATCTCATGCCTTTCCTGACCAAGCTTGTTTGGAAATAATCTTTAAGAATGTCATAGTGAATATCTTCCATATTATCCAAATCTTCCATGTGGCTAATTGATTGACAAAAGATTTGCATGTGATTAATTCTTCCAAACATGGACTCTTATTAGACTCCAAAAGTGCATAAGATAAAATCTTCAAATCTTCCATATCTTCCAAGTGGCTAATTGATTGGTAATCAGATTGTATGTGATTAATTCTTCCATACATGGACTCTTATTAGACTCCAAAACACTAAGATAAAATTTCCGAAGTTGATCTTTTTCTTGTGTAATATCTTGCTTTTAAGGGTGCATGAGGATTTATGAACGACCTGTGAAAATATACGAAAAATACCCAATATAAAATTTATTTATTTATAATAAAGATAAGATAGAGCATAAAAAAACATTTTTACATGTTAATTAAATACCCCCACACTTATCTTTTACTCGTCCTCAAGTGAAAAGAAAGAAAAATAAAAAAATGAAAAGCTAAACTAGATAGGTCACACTTTCGTAGGAAACACGATTGCATTGAGCGTATGCAACAAGTCGTTAAACCTCTAGGTGTCCCTAGTAGGACGAGTGGTATCTCGTGAGGGTTTTCAGCGGATACTACCCACAAAATCCAAATGCAGTATGTGTGGATCTAATGTAACTACATGAATGCAATGGATATATACAAAAAACAAAACAAAAAAATGACAACACGACTTGTTTCAGAAAAATGGTACAACAAATTAAGTTAACAATTTCTAGTCAGTTGATTTTATTTTAGATACCTCAACTTGTCACAAATTTTCAATATAAATCAAGTTTTCAAATGTTAAATTCCAGTTTGGCCAGTTAGTTCGGTCGATAACATAGTGCAACCATGAAATAGATTCTTAGTTTACTTGGCACAATTTGTAAAGTGGTATTATTATTTCCTCGTGTATGGCTAGTCAAATCAATAAGGTCAAGAAGTGTTTAGGCATCATCGCTTATTCTCTATTCTATAAAATTTTAAAATATATGATTTAACTTAAAAGACTATATACCACTCATACACTGCCTTGCGGACTGATGGAGAGTTAGGACAGAGCTTGGCGGATTATGCAGACCGACGTTAACTTTATCAACAACATGTCGGTAATCCTTAGGTTTCCAATTGCATACAATGATACCAAGATATTCCAACGCCGATTTTGTCAACAACATGTCGGATAGAGCTTGGCGGGTTTGCACACAACGCTAGATATACAAGCAATGTTGGATACCCATGGATTACTATTATTATTATTGAGAATATAAGCACAAAAGAGAGTTATACAAATTCAACTTCACACAACTTAGTTTTAAAAATTCGAAAAGCCAATATAAGTATTTTAAGTCCTCCACTTATTTAAACAAAGACTACATTATAGAATAGATTTCATGGCCATCACATAAGAATCTCCCTATGTACCTGTTACACTATTATCCCTCAAAATTAAACTTTTCATTACATTTCTTATTCGATCTAAGTTGAGAGAAAAAAACACTATCAACTGACTAAAAATTGTAAACTTATTTCATGGTATCACTCTAAAATGAGTCGTGTTTGTGTTTTTTTTAAATGGCGAAAAACACATAGTTATTTTTTTTTTTTGAGATGATTTGATGCAGACTTGACTCCCCCACACTAGATTGAGACAGTGTCCCAACTGCTTAAGGTATGCAGTCTGAAATGGAAGGAAAAATAAAAGAAAAAAACGTGTACCACCTAATTTCATGGCGGATGATTAGGCTCACAAAGATTGATAAGGCCATCGTCTTCGTATTGCTCGAATTCCAAAATGGTTTCACTCGTTGACCGTTTACTTTGAAGACTTTTCCATCCTTAGGATTTTCAATTTCAACTGCTCCATGAGGATATGCTGTTTTCACAACATAAGGTCAGTCCATCGAGATTTGAGTTTTCCTGGAAATAAGTGAAGTCTAGAGTCATATAAAAGAACTTTTTGTCCTACATTGAATTCCTTACGAAGTATGTTCTTGTTGTGTTGGGCTTTGGTTCTTTCTTTAAAGATTTTCGCATTTTCATATGCTTCATTTCTTAATTCCACTAGTTCTGAGATCTGTAACTTCCTATGTGAGCCGGCCTTCTCTAATTTAAAATTCAAAAGTTTAATTGCCCAAAGAGCACGATGCTCTAATTCAAGAGGTAAGTGACAGGCCTTCCCAAAGACTAACGGATATGGTGACATTCATAGATTGGTTTTTATAAGCAGTGCGAAATGCCCAAAGTGCATCAATCAGTTTTAAGGACCAATCTTTTCTATTGGAATTCACGGTTTTCTCAAGAATTTGTTTGATTTGTCTATTGGAAACTTCTACTTGTTCACTAGTTTGTGGATGGTAAGGGATCAACAACTTGTGTATGATTGAGTATTTCTTGAGCGAAGACTCAAAAGCACGATTACAGAAGTGAGTGCCATTATCGCTAATGATAGCTCGAGGTGTACCAAAGCATGAAAAGATGTTTTCTTTGAGGAATTTGATAATAACCTTGTTATCGTTGGTTTTGGTCGGGATGGCTTCAACCCATTTTGAGACATAGTCTACCGCAAGCAAGTTGTAAAGATTCCCAAACGATTAGGGAATGGTCCCATGAAATCGATGCCCCAAACATTGAATATCTCCATCACTAAAATGGGGTTGAGAGGCATCATGTTTCGCTTAGTGATTCGACCCGTTCTTTGACATCGATCGCATTTAGAGAAAAATTCGAAAGCGTCACGGAAGAGTGTGGGCCAATAAAAACCGCTTTGCAATACTTTAGCAACAGTTTTTCTTGCTCCATAATGACCGCCACAAGCATGGTCATGTGAGAAAGAGAGAATACTTTGGTGTTCATGATCGGGTACACACCTTTGAATGATTTGGTCTGTGAAATATTTGAAAAGATATGGGTCGTCCCAATAGCAGTTTGGAACCTTAGAGAGAAATTTTTTCCTATCTTGTTTCGACCATTCAGTGGGTGTTTGTTGCATGACAAGATAATTCACAATGTCAGCGTAACAAGGGGTGTTAGAGATGGAAAGGATTTGTTCATCGAGAAAATAGTCATCGATTTGGATGTCATCAACATTTTCGTGCACAATTCAAGAGAGATGATCAACTACAACATTCTCAGAACCCTTTTTATCTCGTATTTCTATGTCAAATTCTTGAAGGAGAAGATCCAACGAATCAAGCGTGCCTTGTCTTCCTTTTTAGAAAGAAAATATCGTAATGCAGCATGGTCAGTGTAAACTATGACTTTGGATCCTATGAGATATGGTCTGAATTTCTCAAGAGCGAAGACAACTGCCAAAAATTCCTTTTCAGTAGTTGAGTAATTCAGTTGGGCCTCGCTTAAGGTTTTGCTAGCATAATAAATAACTCGAGGGAGTTTATCGATTCGTTGGCCCAAGATGGCCTCAATCGCAAAATCAGAAGCGTCACACATAAGTTCGAAGGGTTGAGTCTAATCACGGGATTGAATGATGGGAGTTGTGGTCAAGATTGACTTAAGAGTTTCAATTGCAGTCATTGGAAAATTCAAACTTGTCGTCTTTGGCAAGTAAGTTCGAGAGAGGTTTTGAAATTTTCGAGAAATCCTTAGTGAATCTTCTATAGAATCCTGCATGGCCAAGAAATGAACGAACATCCTTAACAGACTTAGGAGGAGGTAGATTAGCAATCTAATCGATTTTGGATTTATCGACTTCAAGGCCATCTTTTGAGACGACATGACCTAGAACTATCCCACTTTTTACCATGAAATGACATTTTTCCTAATTAAGCATGAGTGATTTCTCCTTACAACATTTTAGGACGAGTTCTAAATGAGTGAGACATTGGGAAAAAGATGATCGGTAGATTGAAAAATTATCCATAAATATTTCCAAGAATTCTTCCACCATATCAGAGAAAATACTCATCATACATCATTGGAAAGTCGCGGGTGCATTACAAATACCAAAAGGCATGCGACGATAAGCAAAGGTTCCAAAGGGACAAGCAAAGGTGGTCTTATGTTGATCCTCTAAAGCAACAGGGATTTGGTTATAGCCAGAGTATCCACCGAGAAAACAATAGTACTCATGACCCGCTAAGCGTTCGAGCATTTGGTCAATAAAAGGCAAGGGAAAATGGTCTTTTCGTGTGGCAGAGTTGAGCTTTCGATAGTCGATACACACATGCCATTTTGTTTTTATTTTTGTTGGGACGAACTCATTACTTTCATTTTTGATAAATGTGACTCCCGACTTCTTTGGTACAACTTGTACCGGACTCACCTAAGTACTATCAGAGATGGGATAGATGATGTTATTGTCGAGGCATTTGATTATCTCCTCCTTGATCACTTCTCTCATGTTTGGGTTTAATCTCCTTTGAGCCTCACGGGTGGATTTAGCCTCATCAACTAAATGTATGCGATGTTCCATAGTTGATGGGCTAATTCCTTTTATATCGCCCAGTTCCCACTCCAAAGCATCTTTATTTTCTCGTAAAATTTCTAAGAGTTTTCCTTCTTTGTCCTCGGTAAGATCAGAGACCAAGATTACGAGAAAAGTTTCTGAGGAGTCTAAGTATGCGTACTTAAGTTCTTGTGGCAAGGGTTTGAGATCTAACTTAGGATGTTCTTGAGTGTTAACATTGGTCAACATTCCTTGGTTAGATTGAGATGACGAAGGATTGAAGTCAAGAAATTCATTCAGTTCAGAAATGTATTTGAGCTCATAGAAATTGGAGTTGAAATGGTCAAGACACATTTTCAAGGCTTTAGAAGTATCAATAGAGGTTTCATCAACTATGGTTTGAATCATGTCGATCTCATCGGTCTCAAAATCCCTAGGTTGTTTGTTGAGATTAAATATGTTTAGCTTAATGGTTAGGTGCCCGAAGGAAAGTCGGAGTTGACCGATCCTACAATTAATGACAACATTTGAGGTTGTTAAGAAAGGGCATCCTAATATCAATGGTATTTGAACATTGGGATTTGAGACAGGCTCGGTTTCTAAAACTATGAAATCGACAGGGAAGTAAAACTGTTCGATCTGTATCAAGACGTCTTCGATTATTCCCAATGGCTTTTTGACAGATCGATCAGCTAACTGAAGAGTGATGTTTATTGGTTTAATCTCCCCTAGTCCAAGTTGATGGTAAACAGTGTAAGGAGGAAGATTGACATTGGCACCAAGATCAAGTAGGGCACGAGAGATGTGAGTGTTTCCTATTTTACAATCAATCGTAGGGCAGCCAGGGTCTTCGTACTTTACTAGGGCAATATTCGAAAGAATAGATCTTGTATTCACAATTAGAAAGGCGGTTTTTGGGACATTAGTCGCACGTTTTTGTGTGCATAATTCCTTAAGACATTTAGCATATTGAGGAATTTGTTCAGTGGTGTCTAAAAGAGGAATGTTCACACGAACTTGTTTGAAAATTTCCAAAATTTTATCGAAATTTGCCTTCTTCTTCTTGTTATTGAGTCTATGGGGAAATGGAGCTATTGGCTTTTCGACTCTGTGACTAGTTTCATCATTCGACGAAGAAGGTTTATCCACGGTAAAAGAAGATGGTAAGGTTGTAGAAGATGGAATTTTGGTATTGCCAGCATCGATTTTCGAAGGTGGGTCGGGTTTGCCGACACTGGGAGAAGAACTGTTGGGATAGCCAACGTTTGAGGAAAATGGAGGTTTAGAAGAATTGGAGTTCGTAGCAAATGGGTGATCATCAAGATTTGGCATTGGGGTCGAGTTCGAAGGCTCGCCAGGATTGCCCACATTATTATCAATCCTCTTTCCAGGCCGAAGGGTTGTAATAGCATTGACCAGATTATGGTTTTCGTCCTCACAAGAATTTACAGCACGAGAGTTATATTTTGAATTCACCTCGGGTTGACTAGGCAACTTTCCTTTCTCATAATTTTTCATTAGCTCCTTCATCATATTCATCATTTGGTCGAGTTTAGCGTCGTGTGAGTTCATTTTAGCTTCGTGAGAGTTCAACTATTTCTCTAAACGCACAATTTCTTGTGACGATTGAGAAGGTTGAGAGGATTGGTTTGATGATTGAAAGTTAGGGTGCCTATACGGCTGTTTGGATTGAGGTGCAGCTTGAGAGGTTTGAGAATTGGAAGGTGGAGCTTGATAATTCAGATTTGGAATAAAGGGCTGCATGTGAGATGGGTTAGCCGAATTATTGGGGTTTGACCAAGAAAAATTTGGGTGGTTCCTCTAACCAGGATTATACGTGGATGAGTAAGGATTATTTTGAGCTATAGCATTAGCTTGGTCCTGAGAGTAATTGTGGGGTAGCCCTTCTCCGGCTTGAGGAGTTTGATTTTCTAAGGAAATTTGACTTGGGTCCACGACATGCACTCCTCTAGTAGAAGTACGAATGGGAACACGAATTGATTCCCATTGCATGTCCTTTTCTGAATAATCTTCTAAGAATTGCCAAACTTCATCGGCTGTCTTATACATAAAGTCTCCTCCACACATTGATTCTAGTTGAGTTCTAGTCTGATAGTTTAGCCCTTCATATGCAATTTGACATAAGTGATCTTTTAGAATTCCATGATGAGGACAACTATATAATAGTTGGTTGAATCTTTCAAAGTATTTTGAAAAAGTTTCCCCCTCATTTTGACAAAATTGATTTACCTCGGTTCGAATTTTGAGAGTTTTATGGAAAGGCAAAAACTTTTTCAAGAATGCAGTGACAAATTCATCCCAACTTTTTATGGAATGTTTCGGAACAGAATTTAGCCATCTTTTAGCGCTTTCAAGTAGTGCAAATGGAATTAGCCTTAGCTTGATCGATTCGTTAGACAACTGTTGCATTTTTGTTCTGGACGCATACAATTCAAATTCACTTAGAAATTCATAAGCATTTTCAGACCCAGTAAATTTTGGTACCCCTTGAATAAAAGAATGTTTAAGCTCAAAATTGTTTCCTTCAGTTGGTGGGAACACGATGACAGAGGGTTGAACGGTCCTAGTCGGATAACATCGACATGAAGAGATAAGGGTCTATCCATTTCGATATAGAGATTTTGAAAATTTTATTTACTCGATTTTGGTACCCAAAGTTTGGAAAGTTTTGATTTACTCGATTTTGATCCAACTCGTTTGGAAAATTTTGGTTTATTCGAGAACCCTTAGGAGAATTTTGTTGGCTAACACTTTTTTCACTCATTGTTGTTAAATGCACACAAGGAAAAATCCTAGACTTAAGGTTGACACAAGAAGATCCTAATCAAAATAAATAATGAACACAAGTGTATCTTATTAGTTGATAATCTCGATTTGAAGGGGGAAGAGGGTCTTATGGCCGTTCACGTATAGTATAAATACTAAGGGATACGACCAATGTTTTACGAGTAGTATGCAACCTCTTTTGCTAAAAGTTCAATAAATTGAACTAATATATATCCGCGATCAAACCCTTGAGAAAATCAATTTCACAAAATACACTCTTGCAGTTAAATATTTTGCAAATCAAATTAAATAAATAGATCAGAAAAGTTGCTAGATTGTCGAAAAATTCCTGATGTAATACGTATCATCGTCCTTTACAAGAGGATAAAACGAATTCCACATAGCAAAATAAATTTCCAAATCTAAGATATTTAACCCAATTTATTTGTCCTATTGAGCTTGAATTTTGCTCCTAAGGCCAACGTCTAACAATTTTTATTTAAGTCCAAGGAGTATGCAAATGACAGAGTTTAATTGTTTTGGAGCCAAGGAAAGGTAATGACTTCCTCACCTTATGTTTGTTAGGGCTTTTCTCGCAACTAGATTTATTTCAGAATGCAGCCAAAACAACAAACAAACACAAATAATTGCAAAAATTAAAAAAATTGTACAAGCAAGCCGCTTCCCCTGCAGAATTTTTTTGCAAGAAATGTCTATATTTTTTTTCTTTGCAGCAGGGCACCTGTAGAGTTAAGAAAATATTACAGCGGGGTATGCCAATCCTTCCAGAGCAAATGAATGGTGCTAGTTATTCAAAGCCCACCGTTTGCAAATCGGTTGACCTCTGAATCCATTGTCGCTTGTTTGAATTTGTTTCTTCCTTTGACCTTTGATTTGTTTTGAGGTTTTTTTTTCTAGATAAGAGAAGAAATAAACAAATAAAGGGAAAAAAATTGAAACAAAGCTAAAACGAAAACTAAACTATAAACAGATTAGACTAAATAACATAAATGAACAACTAAAACTCAACTTTAAAACGGAACTAAACCAAGCTTGGAAAAAAAATCAAAAGAACTAATTTTTTTAAAATAAAATGGAAAGAATTGTAAATAAAAGGGAGGAGAAGGGATGTAATAAGTTGGAAGAAAATTGGTGACAGGCAAAAGGGAAAAAGGAAAAAACAAACATAGATTTTTTTTTTGATTTGTTGAGAAAAAGGAAAGAAGTCGTAAGATGGAGAAATAAATGGAAAAGTGGAAAAGAAATTGTAAGATAGAAACAAAAAATGTAGAAGGAATTTTTTTTCCAGATTTTTCGGAAGTAGAAATGAATTTGTAAGAGTGAAACATATAAATGAAAAAAGAAGAAAGGAGAAAGAAGTTGAAAACAGGAAAGAAATAAAGAAAAATGAAAAAGATTTTTTTTCTCTTGTTTAGATGATTACAGTATCAACGATCAATACTAAATCAACCAACAGAGATTTTTTTTCTATATATACAACAAAACGAAAGGAAACAAAATAAAATAAAACTAACACAAATCGGAAATTAAATAAATAATAAAATTTAATCGCTACGTCCTCGGCAACAGCGCCAAAAACTTGATCGTCGCTTTCTAAGAACTAGAAAAGCGCGATATTTAAATTAAATTCTACAAGTGCACAGATCGTGTAGTATGTAGGTCGAATCATAGGGAGGTGTTTTAAATCTTATTATTTATCTATTCTTAGGCGAGTTAGGCAAAATCTGGAGATGTTTTTGAATTAATGTATAGAATTTACTATTGATCTGAATCTAATCAGATCAATATCAAATTCAACAACTGAAAAGAAAAGAACCAATTAGAAAAAGAAAATAACAACTAGAACAATAACAGAAAATTAAAAGTAGGACTGCCGTAGAATCTAATCAATGATCAATCGCTAACATGCAGTAATAAAAGAAAATAACAATATGTGTTCTACCAAAACTAATTGCGTAGACACACAAATTGTTATGAAAGAAAAAGATAGTCAACTAAAATGAAGAAGAACTTTGTTATTCATAAACGAGAATACAGAATTAAAAAAATGGCATGAACATTTACAATGAGTACAACATATATTTATAGGTGGGATAGGCCAAACCCTAATCAGATATATGAATAAATGAGCCTCTTTTCCTAAGAATTATTATCATATCTCATGCCTTTCCTGACCAAGCTTGTTTGGAAATAATCTTTAAGAAAGTCATGGTGAATATCTTCCATACCTTTCAAATCTTCAATGTGGCTAATTGATTGACAAAATATTTGCATGTGATTAATTCTTCCAAACATGGACTCTTATTAGACTCCAAAAGTGCATAAGATAAAATCTTCAAATCTTCCATATCTTCCATGTGGCTAATTGATTGGTAATCAGATTGTATGTGATTAATTCTTCCAAACATGGACTCTTATTAGACTCCAAAAGCACATGAGATAAAATCTTCGAAGTTGATCTTTTTCTTGTGCAATATCTTGCTTTTAGGGTTGCATGAGGATCTATGAACGACCTATGAAAATATACGAAAAATACCAAGTGTAAAATTTATTCATTTATAATAAAGATAAGATGTAGCATAAAAATAAACACTTTTGCATGTTAATCATGAAGCATCTTTTAGTGGTACCTCATATGATCAAAATCAAATATGGAATCTGTAGCATTCAGAAAAAATGAAAGGTGCCATGGTAACTTTGTGCATTATACTTTTAAAGCAACATCATATAACCACCAATAGAATGTAAGCCATAAACAACAACCTACATGTATAATGAATAGTTGAATAATCTTGATATGAAAAAAGAAATGCAAAGCATATTAAGATGTCCATAACTCATATTGTTCTAAGTTCTAATCAAAACTTAACAAACAAAGATTAGGTTGAATAGTAAATTCGAACATCAAAACGATCAATGGAAGTTTTTCCCTCTTAATTCTTCGACCACTACAAGTAACACCAAATCATGTCTATTTTATGATATTATTTCCAAATAAACATTAGTTACAATAGGGTTATAAAAGAGTATAAGTGGATGATTTCAAGTAAGTTGACATTAGTACTTGAAAATTAGTTTATCTGTAGTTAACACTGCCATGGTATATATACAAGTTGTAAAAAGGACACAGAATTGGTATATACACTGTCATGTGTTAGCATGTAAGTCAATATTAACATTGTTTAGAAAAAGCAAATTTGGTATTAAATTTGGGAAAATCTATCAGTGTACTATCAATTTGACATAGAGTTGGAAAGTAGTCAAAAAATAGGAGTCCACCAGCATGCGGAAATAGTCTGGAATAATTCACCTTATTGACCAATCAATCGGAAAATTTGTATCATCTCTAAACCCCTAATAATAAATGATGTCTGCCACAATCTGCGATGACAGAAATCATAGCAGTAATAAGAGGAACATCATTCTATTTGGCGACACTGAGTCGGTCCAAAGAAGAGCAAGTCCGTCAAATTGAGTTTGTGTGAGAAATTAGGAAATTATTTTTGGTAAATGATATGAGTTTGTTGGGAAAATAATAACTGTCGGGGGTGTAGTTATTTGTCGTGTGTATCACATATTTGTGGTATTCTGCAGTAGGAGAGCAAATCGTGGATACACTTGTGTAACGCATTGTTCCGATTTTCTATTTTAAGTAATAGATTCATACCAATATATGTAACACATGCCCAGAATAGTAAGAAAATATTCCATATCCAGAATAGTTTCCTATCAAAGTTTATCAAATGATCAAAGAATTTTTTTCATTCATATGAAAATTGAGCCAGCCATTTATCTGTGCATGTGCACACGTGCATGATGAGCTAAATTGTGATGCTCCACTAAGTAGAATTCCATTTTCTTGATTTGGATTTGATAGCCTTACCGAAGTTCTATGAGAGTGAAAGATGCAGTCTAGCTTATTTCATCAAACTCACATGCCTTTTATCCATTTTCGTTTGATCACTACAGAAGAGAAATTAAAATAGAAAATAACCCTACTGGGTTTAGAGATATTTAGACTTGAACTAATGCCATCGTTCCTGTATGTATAAGGTTTTAATCGATGTATATGGCACTAAGGGAAAAAAAATAAGACGAGAAAAAGGCTGTAATAACTTGTCATTTTTAATTTAGTGCAAAAAGAAAAGATTCTTCTTATTAAATGGATCGGCATTATAAGGTGAATGCTTTTGTGTCTCAAAAAGTTCAAGTATATTTTTGACGCAAGGTGAAACAGCTAGAAGCAACATTCAAAGTAAAATGTAAAGCTATAAAAGAAGAGACCAGAGAAACAACAAAAGAACTTAATGTTTTGGCCTATATTTATCACTGGTATATCATAAAAAAGTTGAATGGCAGTTACTAGGTGAAACTAGACATGTTTTATCTGATTCAAATGCAAACAGGAGGCGCATATACAATTATGTGTGGTTCATATAATGAGGCAAAGAAAGTGAAAACGGCATATATAATCAGTACACAAAAAGAAAACTCAATCATCATCACAGTCCAAATTCAAAGCAGATCATGATTCATAGTCAAACCCTTCTACAAAATAAGCAGATAATCATGTTCCCATTGCTATTAGAGTTCGAATTATTGTGATTTACTCCAATGGAACAGGTGTACATGATTACTAAGAAGAAGAAGAAAAGAAAAGAAAAAAATATTGATAACATAGCTACTCATGGTCCCTAAATGGAATTGGTATGATCATAAAAATAGTCACTTATACTCTTGAATAAACTCATAGAACCTAAGTTTGGTATAATTGTTCAACATTAGGTTTATCATCTCCACATCTAGATAGGCACTTTAACCTGAGATATCAACTGCATTTAGAATATCTACTATGCATATAGATTCCCATAAAGTCATATATATACACTTATCTCAATCATCAACATACCAAACTAATGATTTTCATTAATTATTACCACTGAAGACAAATAATTGTAGACAAGATATAAGTTATTATGAATGAAATAAGAGAAATATCTATTGCATTGTTGGCAAAATCTTCGCTCTTGACGGTTAACGGATACTATAGGAGTCTTAGAATGAACTTTGCAAACTTTATGCCTCTTATGATACTTCCTACAGTTGCTAAGGTCAGTTGTGCATCCATCAACTAAACATGATAAATTCTGATTGCTGCTGTTAGGAACACGCGCTCTTTTCAATGTGCTCGAAGGCGACACAGTCACTGTTGGCACCGTATGGTGATGATCTTTCCATTTCTCGTTCAAACCAAAATCTCCAAAATTACCAAGTTTCAAACCGACCGAGAAGTCTGGATTGTTTGATCGAACAGAACTGATGTTGGGCTCAGCATTCAGATCTAGTTCGCTCACCTCCCATGTCGTTTTATCTCTGAATCTATTACAATTGTTCTATCCCTTTTTATTAGGGTGCCACTACCTAAGGTCCTAAAGTACATGCATAGGAGAGCTAAAATTAACGTTATTCGAAGATAACAAACAGAGCCACATGACAGGCCACATAATTTTGAAGATAAACAGTAAGTTTACAATAATCAATTCCAGAACCTCACCTGAGCCAAAAAATCGAAGGAAACCCCATTGCCACATCCAAGAATCAGACTATTGCAACCCGTGGCAAAAGCCAACGTAACTCATCAAATACGCCAACCCCAACCCCAAACTCGAAACCCAATTCGATTTCGTCCTTCTGCTTTAAATATCAAGAAGTGAACTGTAGCATCACTTGATTAAAATCCAGACCCAAACCAGATAAAGAAGCCCTAAAACCCAAATTGATTTCAAAAAAAGAGGCGACTTCATTTTTTGCATTTATGAGAACAATACAGTTTTAAATTTGGGGATGGTAGCTTCAAAAGTGGATTTCGAGATAGAAAATAGAAAATAATTTTGTTTCAGTGGGAGACGAAATTGGTTTAGGGGGAGAAAAAGCAGGAATCTATGGTTTTGGAGGGAGACAAATTTTTACATAGAATTTAGCGTTACACGTTGAAATGTAAACAATTAATTAGTTAATAATAACACTTCAGAATAAAGGGTTATTAAATGGTGTTATTAATGACACATTTTGTTGTAGTGGCATACGCTTTGAACCGATCGATGAGCGCTCCCCGCTTCGAATCGCACGAAGTCCGAACCGATCCCTTACTTGCTACCTTGAAGCTGCTACTAAGTCAAACCAAGAATTATTCTCAAGCCGCCAAAAGCGGATCAACCCCACGTCATGCACGCAATATGAAGCATGTCTCCACTATCCCATAAAAAACTCTGAGATCTTAGGGACTGGTGCCATGTCATCACGTGACACTCCTCTTCATGCCTATAAATATACCACTACTTGACACTTTGAGGGATCTTTTGGCACTCTTGAGACTCAAGCTTCACCATTACCAATATCTCTCCTTTTTATTCAGATTGTACTATAGATTCTTGAGTATAATTCCATAGATTTTGAGAGATTATTGATTGTACTTGTAAGTTTAAGTGATTATCTATATTGTACTTTAAACCAATTTATCAATCAAATAACTATAAAGTGGACGTAGGCTCATTAATGTTGAACCACTATAAATCTTGTTTGTCGGTTGCTTTTTCCCTGTTTTTAGATTATCACACTTTATTATTCTCTACGAAATCTAATCAATTGGGTGTCAGCGCCCTTTTTGGTCTAACATTTCGGTACTTTCGTTGAGAACATCGAATTCTCAGCCTTTCGGATTGTCATTCTACTATTTGGATCACCAAGTCCATAGAGATAATCTGCATTTTCATCGTCTTGGAAGTTTTCATAGACTTTGACAAATCAGAATTCCATGGCTCCAAGGAAAGGTAAAAACCCACAGACTTCTCGAGCAAACGAAGATAATGATGATCAGCGGGACGGTGCACAAGCTCCCACTACCA
The DNA here is from genome assembly GCA_030737875.1 of Allium sativum. Taxonomy (NCBI): domain Eukaryota; kingdom Viridiplantae; phylum Streptophyta; class Magnoliopsida; order Asparagales; family Amaryllidaceae; genus Allium; species Allium sativum. Next base: position 692,600,204 of record CM060920.1, read on the forward strand.
TCGGATCTCAGAAAACCAAACCTGGGAACAAACCGACTTAAGGGATCGCCTGCGATCCGACCTGAGAACATCTCCATGACCTGAAGAGATACAGGAGTTATGACCTGATCCCATGATGCCACAGTTGTTGGAGCTTCCACCGAGACCCGATCTGATGGGGCGACCCGATCCCAATTGTTGTTGGTGTTTCTACTCGAGCCGATCCAAATACTCGATCTTCGGCAGCAATTACCAGTAATCAATCTCCCGTATCTGCCCTTATCTCGCAAATGGATTTCGCACACTTACTCGCCATGATGGAAAAAACTAACGAGGCTATAGAAGCCCAAAGACGTGATGGTAATGCAATCTATGAGAACATGAATGCGATGAATAGACAGATGGTTGAGCTTCATAGCATAGGACACCTTCTCCAACTCATCTCCTTGTAGAAAACTACTCATCTTCTACAGAGGAAAATGAAAGGCACCCATATCAGAGAAGGCCATATAAGAGACACGAGAACCATGAAAAAAATGACATTTGGCAGTTATTGGTTACCTATTGGGTTCTAATGACCCCAGCATAGCAGAACCAATTTTACTGCTAATGTAGGGATCTCGTGTCCTTCCAAGATACTCAAATATTAGTAATCCTACTCAAGGCCGACTCCTTCAGCCCACATGCCCCATGAATGATCAGGATCGCAGGGGTCTAGGGAAATCTACTCCCATAAGAAACCGGAGGACGCCACGTGACGTAGGAGCTGGAAGTGATAGAAGAGCAAGAAGTGCTAAACTAGAGCCCACGTTAACCAATGCTGAAGTGGAATCTATGGTACGTCAAATTATGGATGATAGCAGGGGATACACTAACAAAGATTGGGGTATCGATCGCAGTCACACGCCTTTCACCGATGATGTATTGGATGTCCAGTTCCCAAGGGGATTCAATAAGCCTCCCATGGACCGATATGGAGGAAGAACTGACCTAAGGCAGCATCTGATGAGATACTCCTGGTATATGAACACCGTGGCGACCCTTGATGCCGTGAAGTGCATACCTTCCCCAATATACCTTGAAGATGTTGCAGTGATGTGGTTTACCCGGCTTCCGCATCGAACGATTTCCAGTTTCAAAGGACTAAGCGAGGGTTTCCTAAGTCAGTTTCGACTTCATGCCCGGATGTCCAAGAATGTCATCGAGCTCTCTGTAGTCAAGTAAGCTCTGGGGGAAACTCTGAAATCATATTTGGACCATTTCAAACTAGCAGTTACGGAAGTGAGTAACCCACACGAGCAGACTATTTTAATGGTGCTAATAGAAAGAGTCGATAAAGACATTGAATTCAGGAAGTACCTGGCCGGAAAGCCGCTATTGCCTAGAGAGTCGTTTTATGAGAGGGCTAACATTCACCTACGGCAAGAAGAGATATATGCCAACAGGAAAAGAAAATCCGACGACACGCTGAGAGAAGATATCCAAAGCATTGTCGCCATTAAGCAATCTGGTGACAATGTAGAGAAAGTTAGAGTGAATGTCGGCAACAAGAATGAAGGAAATGGTTGCTACAGTGGGAATGACAACAATAGAAGCAAGAATCGGAGAAATGATCCTAAAAAGAGGCCTTGATTCCAAACCTTTGAGAATTACACGCCATTGAATGACACCTTTGGAGAACATTTATTTGGACACCTTCAATGTTATCCAACACAAGAAGCCTCCACCGAAAGATTCGACTTAAAAGGAACGTAAGACCGGGAAGTTCTGTTTATTTCATGAAACTTACATCCACTCCACGATGAGTGTCTCTACTTAAGAGATGTTGTGGAAAAGTTGCTTCGATCATGAAAGTTGGATGAATATATGATTTCCTTAGAGACAGGGGGTAAGGAGGACCATCTCCAAATCAAAACCAACCTGCCTCCATACCTACTGCCCAGCAAAAAGGAAAGGGAATAGTCATTAACACCATGGTCAAAGCATCGCATCCAACTGGATTCAGCAATAGAGCCATGGAGCAATACGTTAATGCTACTAAATGTCCAGAAGTGGCAGAGTGTAGTTCCGTCGCAGATACAACTCCAGCGAAGCAGTAGAAAACGATGCTAGACGACGTTATCTTTAGAGACAGAGAAAGTGTGGGAGCAGTAACCCCAAGTATCGACCTATTGGTAATTACTACTATTGGTCCAACCCTTGTACGGAAATTTCTTGTTGATTGATGGAGTTCCGTCAGTATTTTATTCAAAAAAGCATTCCACTAGATGAAATTGGAAGCTAAAGATTTGAAGCCATGCACTGGATGGATACATGGCTCTAATGGCTCAACAACTCCGATGGGAGTAGTGGATTTGTCTATGGAGCTCGGAGAAGGAGATCGTAGGAGAGTATGAATCCTTCCATTTGCCATTATGAATATTGATTCACCGTATAACGCCTTTTTGGGTCGATCAGGTCTCGCATAATTCAAATCCTACATCATACCCTGGTGTCTATTGCTAAAGTTCCCAACCGAGGTTGGGGTATGCATGGTCCATGGTGACCAAGTTTATGGGAGATCGTGCTACATGACCAAATGGAAAATGCTATGCAATGGAGATAGCATGGAACCGAAGAATTCCTTTCCTCCTACAAAGGATGCGTCGGCATAGCAAGTAAAGGGAACATCACAGAAGGATTCGCCAGATGACCTTCCCGAAGACATATATCCCAGGGAGGATGAAGATTCAAGATGCAGAAGGGTGATAACTAATGAAACTACTATAGATATCACGATCGATGACGATGGCCCAACTAAGGTCTTGAAGATCGGATCTCACTTAGACCCCCTCCAAACGACGGAACTGACGGAGTTTCTACAGAAGAATTTGGATATATTCGCTTGGACCCACACCGATATGTCTGGAACTACACCATCGATTATGAGTCACATGCTGACCATAAACCCAAGGTATCCTAATGTTAAGAAAAATAGATGTATGCTAGTACCGGAGAGGTCAACAGTGTTATAGGAAGAAGTGGAGAAGCTAAGAGGTAATGGTTTCATACGAGATGCCACTTACCACGACTGGATATCAAATTATGTCCTTGTCAAGAAGGTCAATGGGAAGTGGTGCACGTGCATGATTTTTCAAACTAAACAAAGGCTGCCCGAAAGATAGCTTCCCACTACCCAGAATTGATCAACTAGTGGATTCAACAATATGATACAAGCTTCTTCTTTTATGGATGCATATTCATTTTACAACCAGATTCCCATGCATGTCCCTGATCAAGAACATACCAGTTTCATCATCGACCTTGGATTGTATTGCTATGTGGTAATGCATTTTGGATTGAAGAATGTCGGGGCGACATATTAGCGCTTAGTGAATCGTATGTTCTACAACAAAATTGGGAAATATATGGAAGTTTATGTTGATGATATGCTTGTGAAGTCCAAGCGATCATCTGATCACACGAAAGATTTAGCAGAAATGTTCAGTATCCTCCATCGATATGGAATGAAGCTCAATCCAATGAAATGTTCTTTTGGAGTCTCATCAGGGAAGTTCCTTGGTTCCATCGCCAGCATGCGTAATTGAAATCATTCCTGATCAGATTGCAGCAATTAGGAACACTAGTGAGTCGCAGAAAATCAGAGATGTCCAAAGCTTGGCAGAAAAAGTGGAAACTCTGAGTAGATTCAATTCCAAGGCCACCATTAAATGCATTCCTTTCTTTAATCTGATAAAGCGAGGGAAGCGCAACTTCGAATGGACCCCAGATTGCATTGAATCCTTTCAAAACCTCTTAATCACTTAGAGAGGCCTCTGATATTGTCAAAGCCACTAGATTATGAGGATTTATTCATGTATTTGGCAGTATCATCACATGCAATCAGTTCAGCACTTGTCCATAAGGAGGATAAGATCCTGAGGCTGGTGTATTATGTAAGCAAGTAGTTGACAGCAGCGGAGCGCAACTACCCAAGGATCGAAAAGCTTGCTTATAGCTTATTGATTGCCTCAAGAAAGCTTCGTCATTATTTCCAGGAGCACCCGATCATTATATACATCAATTAACCCCTTCGATAGGCCCTGCAATATCCCGTGGCATCTATAAGACTACTCACATGGAACACCAGTTTGACCTTAACTTGAAAAGTCTATTCAGGGCCAAGAACTAGTCGACTTCATCGCTGAATTTACCATTCCTGATGAGGATATATTAGAAAAAGAAGATGGCCCTACATAACATGAATTGGAACCAAGCTCCTTGAAGCTGTAAACCAACGGAGCTAAGAATGATAGACGGTCCGGCGCTAGAGTTGAATTAATAACTCCTGAAGGACAGTCAATTTACTATGCCCTGAGATTGAAATTTTCTACTACTAACAACGATTCCAAATACGAGGTCCAGATTGTCGGGTTGAAACTCGCTAAGGAGTTGGAAGTAGAAGCCTTAGACATCTTTTGCGACTCTCAGATTGTGGTTTACCAGGTTCGGAAGGTGTTCCAGACAAAAGGACCTCGACTTGTGGCTTACCTAGAAAAGTTTGAAGAGATATTGGATGGCCTAGAAAGCTATAACATATCTCATATCCCGCGAGTGGAAAATCAGCAGGTAGATGAATTGGCCAAGTTAGCAAGCTCTGACAATCGAGAGGAGACAGAAATGGTCCAATTGAAACACTAGAAGCTCCAAGCATTGATCATATGGAAGTTGATACAGTGTTGGAAACTGAACCAGAGAGAGAAACGTGGATGACCTCGATAAAGAGCTTGCTGCGGATAGAATGCTTCCAACAAAAAAGAGTGAAAGACATGTCATCTTTCGGAAAGCTTCAAGATATATCATGCAGGGTAAAGTTCTTCACCGACACGGATTTTCAATACCCCTACTCAAGTGTATAGCACATGACGATGTCAAACGTGTGGTAAGAGAAATGCACAAAGGCGAATGTGGAGATCACACCGGAGGTCAGACGTTGGAAAAGAAGATACTTCAGTATGGCTACTTCTGGCCTAACTTAAATCGGGATGCAGCCGATTATTCACGACGCTGCAATTCAGAAATTTGTGAAGATTCCCAGAGCATCTCCCAACCAACTCAATTCGATGATGAGCCCCTGGTCGTTCTCCGTCTAGGGAATTGACATCACTGGAATCCTTCTGATCGCCAAAGGCCGGGAAAAGTACGCAATCATGGTCGTGGATTAATTTACAAAATGGGAAGAAGCTGAGCCATTGAACACGATCACTACAAAGCGGGTGATTAAATTCTTTGTCAAAAACATCATTTGTCGATTCGGGATCCCCAAAGTCATCATAACCGACAACGGAACCCGGTTCAACAACACAAAATTTATAGATTTATGCTAAAAATATAACATTGAGAAGACATACATTGCTGTACCACCCCCACCATCGAATGGGTATGTCGAAATAGTAAACAAAATTATTAAGTCCATTCGAAAGAAGCGTTTAAAGTAGGCAAAATCCATGTAGGTCGATGAATTACCCTTAGCATTATAGGCTTACAAAACGACCTACAAATCGGCGACTGGGCACACTCCCTTTTCACTTTCATTTGGATCAGAAGCAGTCATTCCAGTGGAATTGGAAGTTCCCTCTCACAAAACAACATATTATGATCCGATGGTGAACAAAGTGCTTCTTCTTAAATCCTTGGACATGATTGAGGAATAGAGAGATGAAGTGGACTTACATGCCTCGAGGCACAGACACCAGGTTTATCAATACTACAACAGGAAGCTTCGACCCGAACCTTTGAACCTGGAAACCAGGTTTTAAAGTGCGTCTTACCAACCCCCCTTTTTCTGGGCCCGAAATGGGTAAGACCATATGTCATCCAACGGAAACTTGATAAAGGAGCTTTCAAGCTAACGACCGTAGATGGAGATGAAATCCCCAGAGCATGGAATGCCCAGCATCCGCAATACTACTTGACTTGAGATTGTATTGATTCTTTTGTAAACTATGTAAAAAGGCACGACTTGCCTAGAATAGTCTAGTTGATATAAACAAAAGATTATAAAGTGGACTTAGGCTATGATTTGTCCAAACCACTATAAAAATATCGTGTCTCATTTAACTTTCCTACATTTATTCTTCCATGCTATGTGATTCTTTTGGTCTTTGATTTGATGTTGTAATGTAATTGGTTGATGTCAGACTTAAGTGAAAGGGATGATTCACCCCTTTTTATAGAGCTTGCTCATCCATCGCTTGAATAAGTGGACTTAAATCTATGTCCGATCGAAGTTTGATTGGCTAATCTCAAGCTCGATACCAATACCCAATGCGATAACTTTCACTTTGTGATCAAAGTACAGATATGTCGCCCAAACATCTAGCCCTCTTTGCCCTATGATTTGGCGGGATGAGAGAGGCTTGATTAGGAAAAAGAGGATACCTTTACCCTCAAATCAGGATTTAGAGGTAGCATCATGGCAAGTGTGATACGACCGCTTATTTGACAAGCTCCATATGCCAGTGTGAGGCGCGAAGTACAGATTAAAATCAAGTGTAAGAATGACACTCGAACTAGCAGAATCTCGCTCGTGGAAAAAGAGTGTAGAAGGAAAGCCGGGGCGAATGGTATGATCATTCGCCAGATCAACTTGAACTCTCTCGATCCGAGAGTGATTATAAAACACCTTATGAAAATAGCAATATGATATGTTATATATTAATGTGGTAATAATTCCTTGACTGCAGAAATTTTGATTTTTTGATTTGCGGGAATGTTGAATAGAAATCTTGGTTTTGTATATGATACGATTTATTGTTTATTACTTAGCATAATAATTTTTCGATCACAGTTACATTTGATTGAAATATATAATAAACTTGCAAACATATGATATTGCAGGGAAACCACTTTATTAACAACGTGCAGATTTATATAGATGACTGGTCAGAAACGCGAGGGTCGCACTTGCAACAACAACTGCAAGCTAATAGAAAGCAAAAAAGAAATCGAAACAACACTTCATTTGGACTTAGAAGGATGTATGGCTTTCTTGGCACCTTTCAACTTTTACCTCCCCTCCTTTTCAGCATCAGTAAGAATATGCTTTTTCTTCTTCTTTGTCAAAAGGAGGATCTTCCAGATTGATAGAGGACTTGGAAGCCAGCTCCCCAATAATCAAACGAGATGGAATCTTAATTGTTATTTTGCCATTAGGAGGGACCATTTGGAGGGGATCAACCGAGCTGGGGTCTTCTTCTTTCTTGGCCTTCAATAGTGCCTCAGATCTAGCTTTCATCTGAGCAAGTGCCAAGTTCTCAATCTCATCGGTTGCTCCAGTGTTGGTGACATCCACATCCTCTTCATCCTCTTTGCTATCCATATCCTTTAGAGCAACAATGATTTCCTCGTCTTTGGGAGCTTTACTGCTGGAGAGAAATATGGCCTTGTCAACGGCCTCCTACTATTTCTCTTCAGTCCCCCCAGTAGGATTGGTACCTAGAGAACGGTAAGCAACATTTATTAACTCCAGGGAAAACATAGGTCTTTCAGTTGTCTACTCCATAATATGATGACACGCTATGATAGCCTTGAAAAATTGTGGTGAAAAGTTAGAGTACCTTCGGTTGACTTGTCTCTATGAGTGGAAGGATTAGTTGCTTCCACGATGGGGGATAGAAGAGGAGCCTTGGGGATTTCTGGATGATCGGGATTGTATCCCTCAGTCTCTGCAGCACTAGGCATGGCAGACGAGGAACCTGAACCACCTTTGATGGTGTTCTTTCCCTTGGCTTGGCATTTCTCCTTCTCAAGAGCCTCCCGAATTAATTTGCATCCCCCGGCTAAGCGCTCTGGCTCCTCGCCTCCCAAATATGTCTTCATATGATCCTCCTCATCAGTGGTGTCAACCATTAACCATTTCTTTTCATCTTCAACAATTTGATCCCATACATCAACCGGGGTCATTGGATAATGCTGGATCCAACATATGTCCCATGTTTGAAGCACTTAGGTGAAAAAAGATATCGTAAGATCCACATATTCATTTCACTCTTTTTGGGTTTCGGCAAGCTGTGTGTTATATTCAGAAGCAGATTTAACAACAGAATCGGCATTCCCCTTTGCTAAGACTGCCCTTGCGTCAGCCTTTTCCAACTTGGCCTCCAGACTACCAGTTTTCTTTATTAACTCTGCCTTTTCTTTTTTGAGGCGAGTGCAAGATAGCTTCAACCCGGTATTTATTGACTTAACGTCCTCAACTTGTTTTTTCAAGGATGTACGCTCTTGACAGTGAGAATCGAGTTCGACATAGTAGCGCAATTGCAATTCTTCATGCTATTTTTTTGTACTTCTTAGCATCACAATGCGCAATAACGAGTTTGGCTTATGTGTCCTCAAGCTTTTTCCCCATGATATCTTTAGCCTTCAAGTCATATTCAACCATTTGCTTCATGTTATCCACATCCGCCAACAGATCACAGATGATCTTGGAAAGCCTTCGGCCGAACTTACATATTTCCTTGTATTGTTTATCCGCAAAGTCTATTTTAGCTTTGACTTCTACCGCCCAATCTGAAGGTACCAGCTCAAGGTATGGAACAAAGTGCTTGTTTCCGAAATGATGATCTGGAAAGTGCTTCCTCAAAATCTTTTACTTAGCCTCGTTCTCAGAATCAAGTATTATGAGGCTCATTGTGGTGATGTTTATGTTCCGACGTTTGGCGAGCATAATCATCGCACTACTTTTACTCTTCTCTTTTCCAAATATTTTGCTCTGTCTTTAGGACTAGAGTGTTTCCTCGATGGCTTCTCTTGGGAGTGAGAGTCTTTTGGGGAAACTGAAGCTTTAGGATGATATTTATCTCCCCAGGGCTGGTTGTGATAACCCTTGTATTTCTTTGAATCTAAGCGGGCTGGAGAGCGAGAGCGGAAGGATCGATGATGCTAAGATTGATAAGGCCTTCTGTCATCTCTCGTGCGGCTTACCCATCGATCATGTCCAGTATCGGAGTCACACCTGGGAGTGCTTGCATGAACGTCCCTGAGGTCATATCTATGGTGAGTCATCCCTCATGCAAGTCAATAGAAATCGATATTAGAGCTAAGAAGTAATATAACACATGAAAGTTGTGACATGCAGTGTTAGTGTGGTGGTGTGTCCCAAGTGATCCCCCAATAGACCGGAGCCCAGAGTGAGGCTTGTTTGTGCAGTCTCCCCAGCCTTTACAAGAGTAACTTCCTCCTCAGAAGTATGAAAGAATGATCCCATGCCAATATCTTTGGATGTGTATATTTTTTCGGGCAAAGGAAGTTTTCCCAAGCCTTCGAATATGCGGTCCTGGAGCTGGGAATCGTTGAATGGAGATTTGACTGGAGATGGTGTTTTAGGAAAAGGCCACCTTTCAATGGTAGAAGCGTCTTTTGGATCAGTGTCTGGGACTCCTCCCCGACTGGCCTATTCAAAAGTTCATCATCTTGGATGTGCATTGGGCAATGACTCCTTAGATGAGTAATTGGATCTCGCTCGGGTGTTGTTTCATTCTCTACCAAATGTGGTTCTCGATCGGAACCTGTAACATCTTTGCTCTTTGAGCCCTCTCCTACCTCGGTTGTGGTTTGCCTGTTGACCGAGGGCATACCGCTGTTTCTGCAGAAGCGGGAGGAACTTGAGCTTGGGGAACGTATGTGTAACCCATCCCCCATGACTAATGATCCGGCTTATATTATGTAGACAATTCCAATGCATAACGTCATCCACCAAATACTTTCTGAAATTTAAGGAGACCGGGTTGCCATCAAAAGACAGCTCAAACGATCTAAGTATATTTGGGCTGCTTCTTTTTGGGATTTGGAATTGCAAATATAAAATTTGGTGCATTAGCTAATATAGTTGAATCAGAAACATTGGAACTTGAAGCTTACTTGATTGCAGCCACCTTCTAGCACACCCAGCTTGGTGCTTGATAAAGAACAACTTGGGATTTACTTTCCCTGCATTTTTGTATCCTTCATTTAAAATCTTTATGTTTGGCATAGATTCTAAGAAGACAAAGGAACGAGTTCCCTTTGAACGATTCTTGAAATGGTAAAGGAAGTTCAAGTCCTCAAAAATAGGCTTCGTGCCTAAGATCTCCATATATTCTATGTATAATACATACAGGTAAGCGTATGCATTAGGACGGAGTTGCATGGGAGCAATCTGAATTCATATTAGAAACTTGACAACGAATGGAGGAAATGGATGAATGGCTCTTATTGTGCACATTGACCGACTGATGGCTATATACCACTCTAGAGGATTATGAGGTCTGTCCGCACTAGTTGCGACTAAAATTTCTTCCCAAGGAATTCCATGCCTTAGGCATATTCACCTAAGTTTAGCTTCATCAATTGTAGAGCTCACAGAATCACTAGGTGAATGGTTGCACTCCCAAATTCATCGGGAGCCCAGTTGTAACTTACTCCCCCTTCTTCTTCTTCTTTATATATTGAAAACTCTACTCTATTCTATTCCACAGTCTCATGAAGCTCAATCTTGAAGTCATAACCTTTACTGTCCTATCTTGAATCTGATGTTGACGAGATATCATCGACGTTGGGATGGCTAAGTGATTCTGGAACTTTACTCTTGTCCAACTTTGAGTATCTCATTTGATATCTCCTCGACATACTAGCTTTACTATTGAAGAAACATCAAGGATTAGAGTATGGTTGCTCGTGTCCCCCTATGTGTGGGCTAATATGTGCCAATGCGTGTGGCGCTGATATGAGAAAACACAAAATAAGAAAGAAGAACATGTAGCTAATCGATATGCATCAAGATAAGGGACAAACTTATGTTTGTTAAGTCCAGAATGGTTCATCTTGTAGACTCTATCCTAACTGTCCGCAAGTTCATAAGTTGTGATTAGCTTCGGTTGGACTATATGCTAGAGTTTACCATGAGTCTATATTATCAAAGTCCATATATTGGCCAAGTTTAATGGTACGAAGGAGAACACAAATGACATGTTGAAGAGGCGAGGTCAGATCAAGAATTGTAAGTGGGACACGATCGGGCTGGGGAACCAACAGGTCATATATTGGAATCGGGTCACAAAAGCTCGACCCGACCCAATGCTCCCCTTCAGTCTTCACTTTTCCCGATTGGTCATCATTGGTCTCCATCACTTCTCCGACCCGTTCGCCTAAAGAGAATGCTTCCTCCCTTATCTATTTCTTCCATTCCTACACCCAAGTCATAGGCACAAGAACAATCCTTAACTCCTTATTTTCTCTTCTCCATGCTTCATTTTGTTATTTTCGCAACTCCTTTGAGCCCTCAATCTTGAATCCAAAATTATATAACCTCCTGGCCACCGCCTGAATGTGAATTACGCCTCCAACCTGGCGACGGTCTCGAGACGAGCAACTTCAAAGTTGTTGAGGGTGGAAAACGAAGATTACTAAATGTTTCGCATCTAATACACTCGAGAATTGAAATTAAAATATGGGGAAATCAATTCTTATAACCTAGCACTAGTAAAATCTGAAGATTTGAGGGTGAAAAGATGAAGTTTAGAAATTAGGATTTGATGGGTTTGGTTCGAGAGCCACAGTAAGAATGAAGAGAGAGGGGTTTCATTGCTTTATATACCCTCCGATAAGACCGTCGGTATTCCAATGAAAAGATGACTCAGACAAACCAGATAGGTGAAAGGTAGAAGCATCCTAGACTTTTTTAGATCGAGTATAAAGGCGGATCGAGTTAACTCGACACGACCCGTTACATAACCCTTGATCCCGTGGTTCAACCACAACACCATGCCATGTAAAAGCAAACGAAATTAAGAGATATTATGGAGGATCAAACACATCACGTAAAATGAAAGGCTAAGGAGGCAACTTGATCCGATTTGATAATTTGATTTTTTTTCTGATTTAAAAAAGCCAAAAAGTTTACTTGGAGATCCTGTTGAGAGCTCTGACTTATTGGGCGCGATAAAGATAATTATGGACCAAGTATCGTATTTATACTTGATGCAGAAATCAAGAAGCCTGACTTCACAAAATGTCACGACATTACAGAAGCACATGACTGTTGGCTATCACCGATTCAAAAACAAATAATTAACAATTTCGAGGCACGCCTTATCCATGATAAGATGTACTTCATGGGGGGAAAATGTTGGCCTACTTTGTGACTAGGACATACAAAGTTCAGACGATTATTCATGAGTAACGAAGTTAGCTCGGATCGATATAGAGTCTCAAGTCAAAGTGGAAAACTCGTGTATCAACAAGCACAAAGCCAACCATATCGGATCGAGTGTACGTGACCCCATCCACCTACATTTGGATAGCTGGCACTACGTCTTAGGCAACTCGGCTCGCATAAGGTCCTAACCGATCTGCATATGCTTTGAACCTATCAACAAGCACTCCCCGCTTCGAATCGCACGAAGTCTGACCCGATCCCTGACCTGCTACCCTGAAGCTGTTACTGAGTCAAACCAAGCCATATTCTCAAGCCATCAAAAGCGAATCGACCCCACATCATGCACAATATCTGAAGCATGTCTCTAGTCTCCCATAATCAACTCCGAGATCCTAGGGATCAGTGCCACGCCATCACGCGACCCTCCTGCTCTTCATGCTTATAAATACAATACTTTTTGACACTTTGAGGGATCTTTTGGCACTCTTGAGAATCAAGCTTCACCATTACTAATATCTCTCCTTTTTATTTAGATTGTACTCTAGATTCGTGAGTATAATTCCACATATTTTGAGAAATTATTGATTGTACTTGTAATATTGAGTGATCATCTACATTGTACTTGTAACCAATTTATCAATCAAAGAACTATAAAGTGGACGTAGGCGTGTTAAAGTCGAACCACTATAAATCCAGTGTGTTGGTTGCTTTTCCTCTGCTTTTATATTATCACTCTTTATTATTCTTTATGAAATCTAATAAATTAGGTGTTAGTGCCATTTTTTGTTTAACACATAACATCAAATAGCACAAGAGTATGAAAATTTTCATAAAACATTCATTGATATAAATATTCATTCATACAACGCTTCACATAACCAATTTAGGGAAATATAGTTATTTTAAAATATACTCTAATAATGGCACATGATGATGCTCCCTCGGCTAATCAGAGTATAATACTAGTAGTTATAAACTTGACAATACATACATCTGAAAGACAAGACAAAATAGTAAGAAATACAATGGAACTCCTAATAGCAATAGCCACCTTCTCGCCTTTGGAAGCATATTTTAAAGATACCCGATAGACCTTAACCATCGACCTGCTAAATTGAGTACCTGAGAGTTGAAGGAAAAAAAATCGTGAGTTAGTCAAAAAGATTGGTGTGAATAATAATATTTCTACCTGACACTATTGATATATGACTAGACCATGTCGCATAGTAGAATGGGTTTCCATCTCGTTAGAACCATGCTAAAAAACAGTGCAGACCATATGCTGCTACACTTCAACGATTAGTACAATTTATATCAATAACATCGTAATAATAACAACATATTTGAAACACCCCACCTCCATTAAGGTCACTCACAAAGGGAATGCCTTAACTTTGGTGGAGGTTTATAAGTAAAAGCCATAGATGAACTCAAGACAGATATAAATACACATATTTTATACAGTGGAAACCAAACAAACTTTTATTTCATCAATACGTGTATCAAACAAAGATTTCCATAATTGTCTCAAAATACTTTCAACATTACAACCTCATAACTGCCTTGATTATTAAAGAAGCATGAAAACATAAATAAAGTGACAAAAATCCCCATAGTGATATCCAAAGCCATTATCCGAGTAAGAAAGATCCAAATCATATATCTACGTTCTTGGTGCTTGTAAAGAGCCTGACTGAGTTGAGCTGTTTCCTCCCTGTGGACCTGGGGGGGGGGGGGAATGAAAGAAAAGAAGACGAAAAGAAAATAGGGTCAGACATAAAGCCTGAGTAAATCTAGTAACTCTTCAATATGTGAATAAGAAAAGGATATGATGGATATAAACTAAAAATAGGAAAGTGTCATAGGCTAAGGAAGTGTCGAATGTACTATCACACCCATACTATATCTCTGCACCTATTTGAATTCATTCTAACTGGCACCCCATGGTGAGGGTGAAGTGATCCCCATTCTTATTAAAGATCGGCTCCTACGCGCGTTAACATGTGTCATACGTCCCCCAAGAATTGTAGATACCTATGCTGGTCCCACCATGGGGTGTATCAAGACCCATGGTGGCGGCCCCGACACAAAACTAGAAGACATAGGTTATACTACTGGTGTCCCCAGTGCCCTGGTTGTCTGCTCCGGAGTGTGTGCACGCCCGCACCCCGTTAGATCTGCACTGTGCACCCACCGCCGTCGTTTGACCGCTTACAATCAGCCCAGTAATCGTGCCCCACCCTGCCTAGTTTCAGGGTACCGTTGATACCTAACTTTGGGTTACTGCTGAAACGGATCCCTCGTTACCGGGATTTTCTAGTCAAACATGTTAAGTGGTTAAGTGTCTGTATTTACCTAACCCCACCCATCAATTCTTGTTAGCATGTTGAATTTGGTAAAGTGTTATAGTTGACTTAACCCTACCATCTGTCCTTAGCCTCTTAGGAGCACCAGACCACTCACATTAGATAGGTATTGCTACGGTTACTAGATATGCCGGTCGGTTCCGGGCAGGTTTACACCGTAGCTCAGTCTAACCTCGGGTCCTTATTGGGCTCAATGCTTAACCACCCACATTGGATAGGTATTGTTGTGACTACTGGACAGCCGGGCGGGTCCGGGTAGGTTTACATCACAACTCAATCCAACCTCGGGTTAAGCATATTGTGTTTTCTAATTTACATATTTGTCATTATTACTGAATATATGTAAATTTGTCAACAATTAAATATTATGGCCCACATTTCAAGTTTAACATTTTTGGTATAAGAATTTATACCGTTTAAATGCCACCAATTTTGGCATGTGACAAACATGCCAACTTCATATATTTTTATGTCAAGTTTTCAAATATTCCCAACGTTACCCCGTTTAAACATTAGGCTAACAATCTTAGCCTAATCTTCGTTCTCATAGTTTTTAACATATAATATTAGGCTAAAAAAACTTAGCCTAATTTAGCGCACACAAATAGGCATAAGGGAATTCATAAACGTAAACGTGACATAAGTGTAAACTTGGCATTTTTGGCATAATCAATATGAACATCATAGGTATGAACTTGCAATTTGGCGATTCAACTAACATATAACATGGGTCATGTGAACTTGCATTCAAATCAAAGTATGACTAAGTAGGTGACATATGAAACGACATAGTTTAGGCAAATACAAACTTGTGTTTAAACATGTTAACTTGGCATAATATCAACCACAAAACTAGCAAGTTGTATATTCACAAAAATGTACAATTTTTACATCTAATCTTATAGCCTATTTCAACATGAACTTGCATAGTTTATGAAACCCAAACGATGTTTGACATAGAACCAATTATATTTTGCAAATAAACACGAGCTTGCATAGTTTATGAAACATAGATCCAATTATACTTGCAAACATAGATCTAATTATACTTGCCAATAAACATAAGGATGATATCATAGGTTTTGGGTCATATAGGCATAAAAGTTTATAACATGTTTACACAAATTCTAATTTAGACTAAGGGAATATACATAGCCCTTGCCATCGACATATACAAAAAGGGATAAATTTCTAGTTTTTGCCACAAGCTTGCAAGTGCCATTGTTTTTCATATACAATTTTTCAATAGGCTTGCATCAATTAATTTATGCCACAAACATCAATACACAAGTCATGATAGAACCATCACAATACTCAAAGATTATAACAACACGATTCTATTTTCATTTACATCGAATCACATCACAGTTTTTATTCATATTTTGAAAGGTCACTATACTTACAACGTGTGATGAATTCTTGTTTTCTGATTTCTGTTATTCTGATTTGGAGATGCTCTCCTTTGGGTAGCAAAGTTGCGTTGAATGATTTGATTAAGCTTTGATCTTCTTTTAATTTGATTCGTCTCTTAGGCTTGTTGGCTTGTCTCTAGGCCTTCTAATTTACGTCCATTCCTAGTTCCTCTCCAGCATCATGACGGCTTTTGTATTCTATTATTTGTGTGAATTTGGGTTAGACTTGAGTTGTATTTATAGAATTTTAAATTTTTTTGAGCCGTCGGATGAAGATAGGAGGAATCTAGACCATACAAAGTTCAAAGAGCCACTTAAAAGGTGACACGTAATCCCTAGTGACTCAGCCAAGCATCAGAATTCGACCAGACCCTGACCAGGCCAGCCAGGACCTGACCAGCAGGTCATTCTGACCTGGGCGCACTTGGCAGGTGCGCCAGGCTAAAAATGTATTGGCGCACTTCCCAAGTGCGCCGGTTCATTTCTGTTCTGGCGCACTTCCCAAGTGCGCCAGTGCAATCTGACCCGTTTTATGGTTTTTCGCCCAACTTCGTTCGTCCATATCTTCTTCATACGATATCCGTTTTACGCAAACTTGGACTCTATCTCAAGCAGAATTTCGAGACAAACGCAATGGCGTAACTCATTTCCCTTGATTTCATCATTTAAAATTAATTATACTTTAATTCGTGAAGCTTAACGTTATAGAATTCACGGGTGTTACATTCTCCCCCACTTAAAAGGATTTCGTCCCCGAAATCTTCAAGTTAGGAAGAATGTATATCCTACCATCCAACAGTCCATCTACTCAACCAACAAACACATGCATCCACTGTCCTTAAAAGACTTCTAATGCTTCATGCTCATATGCATAGTGTGTGTACATGTACTTATCTAATGCAGAAATCAGGCGGTCTACTGATTCAGTTGACTTCCTTAATGCGAACCATGTAAGTGTCATGAATCCATTATGTATGCAATTTTTTTTCCTACTCATAATTCTACATGAGTGAACAACTATTCATACAAATGCAATGACCATATGACAGCATATCAAGTTTACAACCATATACAAATAAGAATACATATATGCATATGCAGTATGAAGTGATTGAGCCGATCTAAGACCTAGGTTGTGTGTGTATATGCATCCACGAGCAACCACTAGCAACCACTTGCAACCACTTACAACCGTCAACCATAACATGTTTCAAATACATGTTTACATCCAAAGGGGTTTCTACCTAAGGATAAAGGATAATATCTAGGAGATATACCTAAAAAGATAGAAACAAGAACAACTTAAGAAAAAGAGAGGTCTAAGATGTACCCTCAAAAAGAAGAGGGTAGGCAGCGCGTATTCTGTCCTTAGATTCCCAAGTCGCGTCTTCCTCGGCGTCTCTCCACTGAACTTTAACGAGTTTGACTTCGCGGTTGCGTAGCTTTTTCACTTCAGTTCCTATGATTCGAGTTGGAACTCTCCTCACAGTTGCTTCATGTTCCACTTCGGCTTCTTCTAGAATGCTTGGCTCCACCACTTCCGCTGATTCATGTAGACATTTCCGGAGATGAGAAACGGGAAAGAAGTTGTGAATTTCGGCTAATCTTTCAAGCAGATATACTCTATAAGCCATTTTCCCAATCTTCTCGATGACAGGGAATGGTCCTACAAATCTTGGTGCTAGCTTTCCTGCGGATCCAAAGCGAATGACATTCCTTAAAGGCGATACCTTAAGGAAAACCTTGTCCCCAACCTCAAACTCAAGGTCGGTCCTTCTTTTGTCGGCATAGGATTTCTGTCTGTCTTGGGCTATCTTCATTCTCCTACGTATCAAGTCCACTTTCTCTGAAGTTTCTCGAATCATATCTGGCCCAAGTATAAACTTATCTGTAGACTCCCACCAACAAGTTGGTGATTTGCATGGTCTTCCATACAAGGCTTCGAAAGGTGCCATGCCGATGGTAGCTTGGTAGCTGTTGTTGTAGGAAAATTCCACTAAAGGAAGGTGATCTTCCCACGTCCCTCCAAAGTCAAGAACGCAAAGTCTTAAAAGATCCTCTAAAACTCTATTCACCCTTTCCGTCTAGCCATCTGTTTGAGGGTGATAGGCCGTGCTCAAACATAGCTGTGTGCCTACAGCTTCTTGCAGACTCCGCCAAAACTCATTTGTGAAAATAGGTCTCAGTCACTAACAATGCTGGAGGGTATCCCATGGAGTCGAACTATTTCCTTGAGATAAAGAGATGCTAGAGATGCGGCAGTCCTCCTACTCTTGATAGGTATAAAGTGGGCGCTTTTAGTAAGCCTATCCACTATTACCCAAATGCTAGTGTTGCCTCTCCTCGACCTAGGCAGTCCATCAATGAAGTCCATTGAAATGCTATCCCACTTCCACTGTGGGACCTCTAGAGGGTGAAGTAGTCCTCCAGGCTTCTTTTGCTCCGCCTTGACCCGTTGGCAGGTCATGCACTTAGAAACGAAATCTGCCATGTCTTGCTTCATGCCGCTCCAAAAGAAAGTCCTTTTTATATCCTTGTACATCTTATCACCGCCAGGGTGTATAGTCATCTTGGAATGATGCGCTTCCTCGAGAACTTTCTTTGTTAACTCCCTTGCTTGTGGGACGCATAATCTTCTATCTCGTCTCAGCCAACCCTTATCATTGATGGCGTATCTACTGAGGTGATTAGAAGTCTCACCCCTAATAAGTTTATCAATCACATCAACAAGCTGAGGGTCTTCACGTTGTGCTGCCCCTATTGAGTCTAAGAGAGTGGGGCGTACTTCGAGAGATGCTAAAAAACCCGGTACAAAATCCGAGGAGGGCCTAAAGTTAAAACTGGCTATATACTCCAAGTTTTGCCTTTCCACAAAGAGAGGGCTTAGGGTCAGTTTCTTTCGGTTCAACGTGTTTGCTACCATGTTGCATTTTCCGGGAGTATAGGAAATTTCAAAATCATATGAGGCAAGAAACTCCATCCACCTTTGCTGCCTCAAGTTAAGATCCTTCTAGGAGAAGAGATATTTCAACGATTTATGGTCAGTGTATAATTCAAACTTCTCACCTAGGAGATAATGGCGCCAAGACTTAAGTGCAAAGACAACGGCGGCCAACTCAAGATCGTGGGTTGGGTAGTTCTTTTCATGAACTTTCAATTGTCTTCCGCCATAAGCTACTACCCTTCCTTCTTGCATTAGAACATCGCCTAGTCCCGTTCCACATGCATCTGTGTATACTGTGAACATTTTGTTTCCGTCAGGCAAAGTTAGAACTAGGGTTGTTGTAAGAGCCCTTTTTAATCGTTGGAAAGCAAACTCGCAGTCCAAGTCCCAAGTGAACGCCAGATTCTTCTTCGTTAGCCTTGTGAGTGGGGCTGAGATTTTCGCGAAATCCCTAATAAACTTTCGATAAAAACCGGCTAGCCCAAGAAAGCTTCGAACTTCGGTTGCATTTCTTGGTGTCTTCCAATCTTGTACTGCCACCACTTTCGCGGGGTCCACAGCCAACCCTTCTTCGGACACTATATGCCCAAGAAACCTTACTTCTTTTCTCCAGAAGTGACACTTGGAGAATTTGGCTTTTAGTTGATGTGCACGGAGAGTATCCATGATTTCTTTCAGATGCTGAGCATGTTCTTCCTCACTATTTGCGAAGATTAAGATATCATCTACGAAGATAACCACAAATTTGTTGAGGAATTCTCTGAACACCCTACTCATTAGGTCTACGAAATAAGCGGGTGCGTTTGTCAAGCCGAAAGGCATGACAAGCCACTCGAAGAAACCGTCTGGGGATCTGAACGTTGTCTTATCAATGCTGTCTTCAGCTACTCTTAGCTGATGGAACCCAGTTGCCAGATCAAGTTGGGAGAAGACCGTCGTACCTACAAGTTGATCAAACAAATCGTCGATTCGAGGAAGAGGGTGCCTATTTTTCTTGGTCAATTTGTTTAACTCCCTATAGTCGATGCAAAGGCGAAGCGAACCATCTGCTTTGGTTGCGAACACCACTGGAGCACCCCATTCTGAAATGCTCCATCTAATGAACCCCTTTTCGAGAAGTTCTTTAACCTGCTTACTGAGCTCCTTTCTCTCCCTTGGAGCCATGTGTTTGACAGGTAAAGCTACAGGCTTTGTGTTATCCACAAGATATATGCGGAAGTCTATTTCCCGCCTCGGAGGTAAGCCTTTCACTTCCTCAAAGACATCTGGATATTCCCGGACTACTCTAACTGATTGCAAATTCTCATCAGAAGCATCAAGCGACTCAAGATAACTAAGCATAACAGCATTCAAGGGATTACAAGAAATTTCTAGAGTGTTACCAAGCCGAGTCAAGAGTCTAACTACTCTTTTCTCACAGTCAAGAATGGCACTATTACTGGATAACCAGTCCATGCCTAAGATCAAACCATATCCCGAGAAGCCCAAAACAAAGGCACTACAACTAAACTCAACGCTGAGAATAGAGATTTTCAAACCCAAACAAACCATTGACAAGTAAGCGGAGCCCCCAATTGGATTTGAAACTACTAAGGGATCTTCTACCACACTAGTGTCTAGATGCAGAGATTCTACTAAGGCAGATGAAATAAAAGAGTGTGATGCGCCAGAGTCAAAAAGTGTACAAACCGAATGATCATAAAGATAGACTACACTTTCTACAGAAATATTACTACCTTGTTCCTGCTGAGGTGCCACTAGCGCATGAACCTGACCCCCTGAAGTGGATCCGGCTTTCTGTCCCTGCCCTTTCTTCTTTGGGCAGTCCTTAGCTTGGTGTCCAGTTTCTCCACAATGGAAGCAGCCACCCATCTTCGCCTTCCTTTTCTGGCAGTCTTTTGATATATGGCCCACAATGCCACAAAAATTGCACCTTCTCTTCTCACGGGGCTTATTGTTCTTCCCTCCTTTCTTGAAGTCTGTTTTCTTTGCTTGTAGTCCTTCTTTCTTCTCTTCCCCCTTAGTTTCTTTCTTACTGTGGTCTTCCTCGTGTAGCAACGCCATGTCCACCAGGCTTTCATAAGTCGCATCCGTGGATACATGGGTCATGGCAAGGCTGTGTAGAGGCTCATTCAAACCCTTGACGAAGCGAAGTGCCTTCTTGTGTTGGGTGTTTACTTAGTCTAGCCCAAATCTGGCCAGCTGATTAAACTTATTAACATATTCTCTGATCGTCATGCTTCCCTGTTTCAGAGTTAGAAACTTTTCCATTTGCAGGCTTCTTTCGGCTTGGGAGAGGAATTTCATCTCAAACCTTGTCCTGAAGTCTTCCCATGCTTCCACCGCCCTCTGAGCATTAGTAACTTCCCACCAATAGATCCTTAAGTAACCACACCGCAAGTTGTATCTTTTGCCTGTCATCCACTCCAAAGATGACAAACAAATCCTCAGTCTCCTTTAACCAGTTTCTTGCTCCAACAAAAGATTCTATCCCATAAAAGTCTTTTCCACCATAGCCTTGAAATCTCTACATGTTTTTGCGAAGGCATTTCCACGAGGAGGCGGAGGAGGAGGAGGAACCGTGGCCACTTGAGGAGGGATGTCTGCTGGGCCCGCGCCATTGGCCCTTGCTTCTAAGTACCTCCTAAACCAGCCGGGAATCGGCACTCCTTCCGGAAGGTTAAGGTCTCCAGAATGCTGAAACAGAAAGGAAAGATTCAAAACGAAGGATAGAGAAGAATAGATAGGGCACATGGCTTTGGGGGATTTTGTCTTTCTATAAATATAACACCTTTTTTTCTAAAAAAAATGCTTCTTTAAACTTTCTTTTTTGAAAACAATTTTCAAAAACTTTTATCTTGTCTGGTAAACCTATGCTCTGATACCAAGTGAAACACCCCACCTCCATTAAGGTCACTCACAAAGGGAATGCCTTAACTTTGGTGGAGGTTTATAAGTAAAAGCCACAGATGAACTCAAGACAGATATAAATACACATATTTTAAACAGCGGAAACCAAACAATCTTTTATTTCATCAATACGTGTATCAAACAAAGATTTCCATAATTGTCTCAAAATACTTTCAACATTACAACCTCATAACTGCCTTGATTATTAAAGAAGCATGAAAACATAAATAAAGTGACAAAAATCCACATAGTGATATCCAAAGCTATTATCCGAGTAAGAAAGATCCAAATCATACATCTACGTTCTTGGTGCTTGTAAAGAGCCTGACTGAGCTGAGCTGTTTCCTTCCTGTGGACCGGGGGGGGGGGGGGGGGACGAAAGAAAAGAAGATGAAAAGAAAATAGGGTCAGACATAAAGCTTTAGTAAATCTAGTAACTCTTCAATATGTGAATAAGAAAAGGATATGATGGATATAAACTAAAAATAGGAAAGTGTCATAGGCTAAGGAAGTGTCGAATGTACTATCACACCCATACTATATCTCTGCACCTATTTGAATTCATTCTAACTGGCACCCCATGGTGAGGGTGAAGTGATCCCCATTCTTATTAAAGATCGGCTCCTACTCGCGTTAACATGTGTCATACGGCCCCCAAGAATTGTAGATACCTATGCTGGTCCCACCATGGGGTGTATCAAAACCCATGGTGGCGGCCCCGACACAAAACTAGAAGACATAGGTTATACTACTGGTGCCCCCAGTGCCCTGGTTGTCTACTCCGGAGTGTGTGCACGCCCATACCCCGTTAGACCTGCACTGTGCACCCACCGCCGTCGTTTGACCGCTTACAATTAGCCTTGTAATCGTGCCCCACCCTGCCTAGTTTCAGGGTACCGTTGATACCTAACTTTGGGTTACTGCTGAAACGGGTCCCTCGTTACCAGGTTTTTCTAGTAAAACATTTTAAGTGGTTAAGTGTCTGTATTTACCTAACCCCACCCATCAATTCTTGTTAACATGTTGAATTTGATTAAGTGTTATAGTTGACTTAACCCTACCATCTGTCCTTAGCCTCTTTGGAGCACCAGACCACTCACATTAGACAGGTATTGCTACGGTTACTGGATATGCCGGTCGGTTCCGGGCATGTTTAAACTGTAGCTCAGTCTAACCTCGGGTCCTTATTGGGCTCAATGCTTAACCATCCACATTGGATAGGTATTGTTGTGACTACTGGACAGCCGGGCGGGTCCGGGTAGGTTTAAATCACAACTCAATCCAACCTCGGGTTAAGCATATTGTGTTTTCTAATTTACATATTTGTCTTTATTACTGAATATATGTAAATTTGTCAACAATTAAATATTATGGCCCACATTTCAAGTTTAACATTTTTGGTATAAGAATATATACCGTTTAAATGCCACCAATTTTGGCATGTGACAAACATGCCAACTTCATATATTTTTATGTCAAGTTTTCAAATATTCCCAACATTACCCCGTTTAAACATTAGGCTAACAATCTTAGCCTAATCTTCGTTCGCATAGTTTTTAACATATAATATTAGGCTAAAAAAACTTAGCCTAATTTAGCGCACACAAATAGGCATAAGGGAATTCATAAACGTAAACGTGACATAAGTGTAAACTTGGCATTTTTGGCATAATCAATATGAACATCATAGGTATGAACTTGCAATTTGGCGATTCAACTAACATATAACATGGGTCATGTGAACTTGCATTCAAATCAAAGTATGACTAAGTAGGTGACATATGAAACGACATAGTTTAGGCAAATACAAACTTGTGTTTAAACATGTTAACTTGGCATAATATCAACCACAAAACTAGCAAGTTGTATATTCACAAAAATGTACAATTTTTACATCTAATCTTATAGCCTATTTCAACATGAACTTGCATAGTTTATGAAACCCAAATGATGTTTGATATAGAACCAATTATATTTTGCAAATAAACACGAGCTTGCATAGTTTATGAAACATAGGTCCAATTATACTTGCAAACATAGATCTAATTATACTTGCCAATAAACATAAGGATGATATCATAGGTTTTGGGTCATATAGGCATAAAAGTCTATAACATGTTTACACAAATTCTAATTTAGACTAAGGGAATATACATAGACCTTGCCATCGACATATACAAAAAGGGATAAATTTCTAGTTTTTGCCACAAGCTTGCAAGTGCCATTGTTTTTCATATACAATTGTTCAATAGGCTTGCATCAATTAATTTATGCCACAAACATCAATACACAAGTCATGATAGAACCATCACAATACACAAAGATTATAACAACACGATTCTATTTTCATTTACATCGAATAACATCACAGTTTTTATTCATATTTTGAAAGGTCACTATACTTACAACGTGTGATGAATTCTTGTTTTCTGATTTCTGTTATTCTGATTTGGAGATGCTCTCCTTTGGGTAGCAAAGTTGCGTTGAATGATTTGATTAAGCTTTGATCTTCATTTAATTTGATTCATCTCTTAGGCTTGTTGGCTTGTCTCTAGGCCTTCTAATTGACGGCCATTCCTAGTTCCTCTCCAGCAGCATGACGGCTTTTGTATTCTATTATTTGTATGAATTTAGGGTTAGACTTGAGTTGTATTTATAGAATTTTAAATTGTTTTGAGACGTTGGATGAAGATAGGAGGAATCTAGACCATATAAAGTTTAAAGAACCACTCAAAAGGTGACACGTAAGCCCTAGTGACTCAGCCAAGCATCAGAATTCGACCAGACCCTGACCAGGCCAGCCAGGACCTGACCAGCAGGTCATTCTGACCTGGGCGCACTTGGCAGGTGCGCCAGGCTAAAAATGTACTGGTGCACTTCCCAAGTGCGCCAGTTCATTTCTGTTCTGGCGCACTTCCCAAGTGCGCCAGTGCATTCTGACCCGTTTTCCGGTTTTTCGCCCAACTTCGTTCGTCCATATCTTCTTCATACGATATCCGTTTTACGCAAACTTGGACTCTATCTCAAGCAGAATTTCGAGACGAATGCAATGGCATAACCCATTTCCCTTGATTTCTTCATTTAAAATTAATTATACTTTAATTCGTGAAGCTTAACGTTATAGAATTCACGGGTGTTACAATATTACAAGCTATACACAATGGATTCCTTATCCCAGTTACACTGACCAACTATCTTGACGGTTTCAACATTTTATTTCATCATTTCTCTTTATCCTCAACTCCTGTATTGTGCTTCACAAAGAACCACTTTGCTAGGCAACGAATCCAAGATTTCATTCTATCTTTGATTCCTATACTGTGCTTTGTGGTGTCACATCCACTATCATGGAACCATATTCTCCTCCGACACTCGTCCGGTTCTTCACCAAGTACTACTGACTAACACAAAACTGAAAGTTTTTAGGTCTCCGGTACTACATGAAGCAATAGGCTTAGATACCATTATTTACAATTAAATTTAAACAGGCTTTTTTCAATTTTCCACCCATTATACCCTGCCAATGTGTCACGCAGATGGAATGTCTTAAGCATTGGCCAACAACCAAACAACGTAAGCATTTTAATGGATTCAGCCTAAGTCCAATTTACACTTGAATAGGCACGACGCTTGTGTCCTTCCCTTTCCCCGTCAACACCCATATAGGCTCTAAAGTCCATATTTAATCCATTAAAAAAGGGGAAACCCTTCCAGCTTGGCATAATAATCAATGCCTTTCATCAAATAATTGGCAACAGCCAATAGAGGTAGATCTTGTATTTCATTTTAGAAAACATTTTAATAAAATATCTTCTCGTTTTCATACTGACACTAACAACTAAAGAGGTGAAGCCTCAAAAAATTTGGTTTTAGAAAAGCTCCTTACCGACACTACCTATGTCAAATAAAGTATTTTATAGAAAACTGGTTTATGAAGGCATGTTATTATGGGTAATAGCTCTAAAAGCTTTGGAAGCAAAGGATTTGGTTTAGAAAACATTGTTTAGAAAATGTCCTTATCGTCTGGATACGGATAGAGGTTAAAACTCTAAGTATTTTAGAAAATAAGTATAAAAAGACCCTATCAACACCAGAGGATTCAACATGCTTAAAGGCATAAGCCTTGGGTTCCGAAATCATTTTGTAATATAATTTTATGAAAACAACCCTTTCGATATCCACTGCTAGAAGAATAGTCGGTGAAAGCCCATCTTACTTCTCAACCTGATCAACATCCATTATGCTAACCTGATTCTAAGGCAACGAGTCACCGCAACATTTTGTCAACATCCTCGGTTGCGGCATGAAAAATGGGAAACAATCAAAACAAGCCACCATCAATTAGTTCATTGTAAAAGTTTATGTAGATACACTCACCCTTTCATAACAGCTGAAATGTGTCGATATGGTAACCTCTTATTCTTTCATTTAAGGTTTATAATACGAAACCTCCTTTCGGCTTTCGAAAGGTAACGAGGTGATAACATCCATTTCTTTACATAACAAATTTATAACATAGCTTTAAGTTATATGAAAATAGTCTTTCAATTTAAACATTTTTCCCATTAAGGGATCCCTTTGTTAGAGACCGAAGAAAGCTACCTCCTAAAGCATGAACTAAGGATAATAAGCCTCTACTGATTCCATTAAAAGGTGTGGAGGCAAAAGGCTCTATCTTTTCAAAGTTATAGTTTAAAAAAACTTGTTTGTAAAAATGTTCCTTTATGTAAAAACACGCCATCGACCCAATTGAAGAAGTCAAGGCGAAAACCTTTTGTCGAGCAACTATCTTTAAATAATCGAAATATTAGGACAACCCTAAAACCGGGAGGCAAGTGGAAATTTTTTGAATGCTACATATAGTATAATTGGGATATTTCCAGCATTCAGTTCTACCAAAGGGTGGTTCTGACTTTGTAGGAAGGTGCTTTGGTTCTAGAAACATTAATTTCAGGAAAAACTAGTTTATTTCTTTATGAAGCACATCTTTTTACCAAATCCACTATATTTGTTTAAATTCTATTGTTTTATAAAAAGTATTCGAACCAAAGTGTACATAATTTTCCAAAACTTTATACTATACAAAACATATGGACACATTGTCATAAACATTAATACCATGATTAACATAAAATATTTCCTAAAGTAAACACTCTTTAGAGATTCATAGCAAATTCATTCAAGCATAGAAAATAATGAAATCTAAATTCCATTTCCACAATTATTAAACACGGATCACGTGACTCCCACCACCGAGATCCACAATAGTAAAGAGCAATAACAAATAATGCCATCTACTAATGCGGAGAATAGGGCTGGTTTGGAGCATCCAACCATAAGTCTTGTATTAAATAAACAATATAAGTATTGATCAGTGCTTTTTTACCCTTTATGGATCAACACACTTAAACTCTATCCAGTACAATACTATGGTTTCCCTATATAATCGAGAACAAAATCAAATTGATACAACCTCACATATCATAGAACAAATATCACAACATATATACAAATACAAGATCATACAATACACACAATGTCAAAACTGTGGTATTCAATCATAATATACACAACAAGCCAAAATAATAGATACAACATCAATGTACAAGATCCTTACCAATATATAAATAGAACAAAACTATGTAGATGTCCTAAAAGGGGTAACAAAAGGATCATAGCAGAAGCGAACCCAAATGTACAACTGCAAAGTACTTGAAAAAGCTTAGTATGATGCCATCATTAACACATAATGATCAGTCTAATAAAAAGTGATTAATATCATGTTGAGATGGAATATGACATGTAAGATAACTCTTCATCCATAAGAGTTAATATGGTATCTACAAGGGTATGGAAACAATATAAATTAATGCGGCAACAAGGAAAAATTCCATCCAGTTCAAGGACTAGGCTATAAGCCAACTATGAGCAACAAACACCAAAACATTAAAACTTCATACAACAAGTCCAACAAATCCTTATATATAAACTCAAAAGATTTTTAATGGCATTAAGGTGAGCGTAGACAAGTACAATATATGTGTTCAATTAATGTACCCATCACTACGATCCTCATGGCTAAGTGTGTGTTGACCTTCTTCCTAGTCAAGTGAACACATATATAAGACTTCCTCCGAGTCTAGCTTTCCCCCGAAGCAAGTAATGGCTCAATAACAAACAACAATATGTGTTACAGACTCTCAGTCAATAACCTAAGTAGCGGTAATTGTGCATCCCATACCATACATTCTCACTTCTGGTTTACTACCAGCTAGTTAGAAACATATTGGAAAGCAACAGAAATCGACAGAAGCAACAAATCAACAGCTTCAATTAGACGATCCATGAATTAATTGAATTCTTATACCATCGTGTCCCATACCTAGGGTTTACGATACTGTTGAATCACCGTTTCATTTTCTTGAAGGGCACAGAAATATGTGGATTTTTATAAAGAAAATACTTGGATTTTAAAATCAAAATTTTAAAATGATTTTCAAAAAACCATTTTATTTTATTCTTGAAACATTTTATATTTTTAAAATAGGTTTTTACTATTGCTTCGAGGCCACTTCTTTATTAAAACTAAACTATAAAATCATTTTAACCTCAAAGCTATAAGAAAAATGATATTCATTTATATGTATGAAAGCTAGTTTGAAATCGTGCACAAATGTGAAACATTATCGAAATTCAACTTGAAACTCAATAAATGAATCACCAAAATCTACTTAAATCCGGAATTCGCATTGTGAATAAAATAAATGGTTTTCCAAGAATGCGTAGCAGCAAAACCAAGTGAAAAAGCATCAGAAAATACCTAGAAAATCAAACTTCTTGATGTAACATTCATCAGATAACAACAAAACACGGAGAAAATGCTCATATGCAAATACATATTGCACGAGTCTACATGGGGGTTAACCCCTTCTTTGAGGACGTCGAGCTACGATTCGACCCCTCTAAAGCATGGGTCGACCCCTAGGTCGACCTAACACACGCAATATTTTCTGGCAACAATCATTGTCCGAGCACCACTTCGATGATCAGTTTGGCTGACCTAACTAAGTCGGATTAACATGACAATTTGTAAACTCAAACATCAGAGACTTGACAATGAGATGCAACATGAATTTCTCAAAACAACAACTAATGAAAGAGATATAGAAGCTCAAAGTTATATGTTGGTTGCGTCTGCACAAACATAAATTATTTAAATGAAAGTTACAGGATTTCATTATAACTTGCACATATCAAATACAAATAATAATAACTCAGTTGCAACTAGAATTTTGTGAGTAACACTTACCTTAATTGCGATTACAACGAGTTTGGAGCCGAATTGGAGATTTTGGAGATGCGACTAATAAGGAGAAGCTCTCTTTCTACCTGCTTTAGATTGCTGCAAATGACTCAAATCTATAATCATTTTGCAATTTGGAGGTCTTCTTCTAAAGTTCACAACAAGTTCTTCTTATTTTTCTACTTACTAAGTGTTTTGCTAAGGGGGAAGAAAGATCCGTAGAGAAACATAAGTGTTGAATTGTATTTCTCTAGGGATTTCCTTAGATAATGATTAATTAGGCCCAGAAAAAGTTTTTAAGCCCAACCTAAACTATTAGAGTTAATTAGCACATGTTTAAGCTATTTAAATACAAGTTTAAGCCTATTCTAACATAGTTAAGCAATATTTACATTATTCCTTTACATAATTCTCACGTTTCCACAATAGGCAACTTATTTAAAATAAAAAATAATATTTATAAAACATTTTGAAGTTTTTAACACTAGAATCTACATTTTACATCAAAAAATTTTATTTCACACAAAATATGAACATTTTGATCTAAACTTATATAAATTTCATATAACACATGAATTATTGATTCTAAATATTCTGTATTAACTAAAAATCACCTAACTAACACAAAATTCATATTGTCTGTATTATTATACTATTTTACGGCTAATTTGGCATTTTTATATTTTATGTTTTATTCTTATGAAATTCTTCAAAATTCACATATACACAAAACTTTGTATTAAATTCATAAAACTATATTTTCTTTTAACACAAATTTCCAATATATATATATATATATATATATATATATATATTAGCTAGATTTTACCCAGCATTATAATTTAAGCCTTTATTTTCAATTTATAAATTATTAAATTTACTTATTAAATTGATTTGTAAGGTCCAAATTTATTCCTAATACCTGATATTAGAAATAAACCATGGATCCTACAAAACTAATTTATTTCCATCCCAACATTTGAATTTTCTCCTATAATCATCATTTTACACCAAAATTCATTAATACTTATTATTTATCACTAAGCCTCAATTTAATCACTTTTAAATGATAAAATTTCAGGTTCCCCAATTAAACCACAAAAACCAACTTTTCACATAAACACAAATAATTAAATCAAATAACGAAATAAATGATATATTGACCTTAATTATCACTTCAATATTCATATTTTATATGATATTAATTATAGTAGGTAATCATCTAACCTAAGGTTGTTACAGACTCCCCCTTACAAAAATTGCATGCTCGTAATTTCCTAAGGGGCAAGTAGTATACAAACTAATAATTCCATCCAACATCAATAAAAAAAGATAGATAACTAAGCTCGAGTTAAAATTCTCACCCCCATCATAAAATGAAAGAAAGTCAGGATAAAAGTGCTCGATAGACTCTCTAATATCCCAAATGCGGGATTATCATAGCATTGGATCTTAACAAATTGAACGTTCTTGCTTCGAAGACATCTCATCTCAAAATCAACAACCCGAATAGGATGTTGTACAATAGATAAGTTTGAGGAGATCTCAAGCTCAAGCTTCTCAAAAACATCGATGATACAATCAGAATCTCGAAGGCACCTGCAAAGCTACAGTACATGGAAAACATCACGGATACCCGACAAATGAATTAGAAGGGATACACAATAAGCAATAGATCTTATACGTTCAGTAATGGGAAAATGCCCTATGAAGCAAGGAGCTAACTTCCTTGTCGAGTTGAAATGCATAACTCCCTCTAATAGAGAAACACGAATAAAGACCATATCACCCACAGAGAACTCAAGAGGCTTTATATGGTTGCCCGCGTAGGATTTCTGGCGAGTCTGTAGCTCTTTAATTCTCTGTCTAATAAGGACAGTCTTTCGAAGGAATCTCAAACTGAATCTGGACCAAAAATAAGCTTCCATCTAGATTCTCACCAACACAAAAGCGAACGACATGGCCTTCCATAAAGAGCCCCAAAGGGCATCATGCCAATACAGGACTGAAAACTATCATTGTCAAAGAACTTAACAAGAGGAAGATGATCTTCCCATGAACCAGTGAAATCAAGGATGTAAGCACAGAGAAGATCCTCAAGAATATGATTAACTCATTCAGTATTCCCATCAGACCGAGGATGATTGGTTATGGTAGAGTTATGATTTTTCCCAAAGCTTGTTGAAGACTGCTCCGGAAATGACTTGTAAATATGGGATCATGATCATAAACGATAGAATAAGGAACGCCATAAAATCGAACAACTTCCACGATATACAACTTGGCTAAAAGAGGAGCACTCCTATTAGACTAAATAGTAATGAATAAACAGACATCGTAAGATAATCAATGATAACCCAAATGCTTGAATGACTCTACCTAGAACAAGGTACGCCATAAACAAAGTCTATCGGAATTCAATCCCCATTTCCATAATGGAATCTCCAATCGCTAAAGAAGACCAGATGGTCATTGATGCTCGACCTTAATAAGCTAACAAATTATACAATTACTTACATAACTCACAATATCCCTCTTCATGCCTTTCTAATAATAAAGGCGATGCATATCAGCATACATCTTGCTACTGCCATGGTAAATGGTATACTTAAAGCGAAGATAATCATCAAGAATGTCACGCCTAAGTGGAGAATCTTTAGGCGCTACAATTAGGTTCCTCAAACGAAGCCAACTGTGAGAATCGATACTAAAAACCCATGACTATTTATCTTGGGATTCGGACCCACAAAGATAAAAAGGATGCATCACAATGGGATCACGTCGCTTAACATCAGAAATACG
Source organism: Allium sativum (assembly GCA_030737875.1). Classification (NCBI taxonomy): domain Eukaryota; kingdom Viridiplantae; phylum Streptophyta; class Magnoliopsida; order Asparagales; family Amaryllidaceae; genus Allium; species Allium sativum. The sequence goes on from CM060920.1 coordinate 692,632,095, forward strand.
ATAAAACAGAGAAGGTAGAGTTTCCTAACTGAGCAATAAGACAGGTGAATCCTTAGAAGAAGCTTGATCACATATATCACAATGGGATAAGACCTCAAGAACACCCCATTCGACTACCACTATTGATACAACATATGAATGCTTGCAACTAAGTGCATCAACCATATGATTAACCTTTCCAGGGGTATACCGACTCTCAAAATAATATGAGGCAAGAAACTCAAGCCATCGTTGTTGCCTCATATTAAGCTCCTTCTTGGTAAATAAATGCTTCAAGGATTTGTGACCAATGTAGATAACGAAATGCTCTCCCAAAAGATAATAATGTTATATCTACAAAGCAATGACTATGGCCTCAAGCTCTAAATCATGGGTAGAGTATCGAACCTCGTTCGGGCGTAATTGCCGAGAAGTATAAGAGACTACGTGATCCATTTGCATCAGAACAACACCGTGTGAAAACCCGTAACTTCCCCGTAAAGGAAAGCGTCGGATAGTTCGAGAACAAGCCACAACAGAACGCATAACATTTCATTGTATATTACAACAATGCATCAGATTACAAGAATATACAGAGTATAAATGAATATTACACAAAAATATCAGAGGTTTAAATTACATTTAAATACATCGCAGCGGAAAATAATACAATACACAACTAGAAGGAGATATACGGATACAAAGCTTTCCGGATATCGTTCAAGCTGTAAACCAGGATCCTGTGAATATAAATCTGCAAAACTAAAACTACTAGCTGCCCGTGTCAAAAATAGGGGCACCCAGAGTTTAGGTTGAAACAATAAACTCCAGGTCAGTCATGTGACTGGTGTGAGAACTAAAACAGTTATTAATCTTTATTTTAAATCATTAGGTAAATCAAGGGACCACGCCGTATAACACGGAACGGGTTTCCTCCCAAGAATACCAGTGCATAAAACAAACAGCGCAATGCTAAATAAAGAAAAATGAAGTTGTTATAAGACCCAGGTCCCATCACACAATGCAACGCAGCCGAGGATAGGGTTTTCCCTTATAACTGCCAAAGAATGCTTGATACGGTTAAAACAAATCGTTTGATACTGTTATAAGTGCATAGTGTATAAAACAACTTCAAATCATAAGTATCAATCATAGGCGACATGAGCGTCCCATGCCACTATGTCACCATATATAGGTTTACAAATAAAACCGCAAAGTCATGTATTTGGAAATTGGATTTCCGTCTATGAACCGAGGCAAAAGATAGTCCTCAACCGATTCGAGACTGTCTAGCCCGAGCCTCAGGACCCAGACTCAGGTGGGCCCTTGGATCCTCAGGGCCAGTCCACCGATGTGGATTAAACTTAAACCCTGAGCATGCATTTCCCCGCCCTATGGGGCGTAAACGAGCCAACTAAATGACTCCATCGGTTCGAGAACGACCGATCAATCCGAGGCGCCTCGCAACAGCAACAACCACATAAGTCAAACTCGTCAGGGCGTGTAAAACCACTGACGCCACTTCTAGCTAGAAAGAAACGCATGCCCTCCCTGACGTCCTCTCCCGTTTTTGGTTCATACCGGGTGTGAAACTCGCGAAGCAAACGTTACACAAAGCTACGCCACAAAGGCCGTGCTTTGATCATCACCATAAGACTTTGCTTTTCAACAGAAGCCTCGATCAATTGCCACTTAGGTATGCCACACAGGCAATTCACTCCATGCGTTTGATATCCATCAATATATAACCCCTGAGCTCGTACGTCTCAGAGAAGGGCGTTAAGCAAGAGAATAAATTCTCCGCCGCCAAACAGATATATATTTAATAGAGATCAATCACACAGACTAAAATCCAATGTCAGACACACAGTCCATTTACAAGTCCGTTCTGGGTCTGAACGAAACCGGAGGCACCTAGTACCTCGCATATCCATCGATCTCCAAGTACGTCTGGACGATCACTAACTGTTTCCATCTTCTTGGGTGTACAGCCCAATCAAGATCATCAGAAATCACCCAAACGACGTGAAGAACTCCGGTCTTCGACCATCGTCTTCATCTTCGACTTATCGTCGTATCAGTTATCCAGAATGGGATAAACCCGGACTTTCCGAATAACTCGCGTATATTTTAAATAAGTGTTACACAAACACAACATACGCCTCATTCCAATTCACCAGTCACTAACCGTAAATTAATCAAGAGAATAATTTCCCAAATATTAACCCCGAAGGCCGAAACCAACATCAGATCAATATCCAGAAAACCATTCTGCTTAGCTAACCGACAGTTAGTTTCTGATTTCACATTCATAGGGAAAGGTTCCCATAAATTTTATCCAAGATAAATTCCTGAATTTATTCTCTAATCTTCCTTTGAATTTCGATTCAACTAGTCGGGATTAACGAAACTTACCGAAGTAATCATTTGTTTTAATTTCCCAATCCCAACCTATTTATCCCATGAAGTAAAACTGGTAATACTTCATATCTAACACCACAGTGTTATCGGTAAATTCAATTACCATTTCACGTTCAAATCTAATTAAAGATTTAACTATCGCCTGGAGCAAAACTGGTGATACTCCATTTTCGATCATTTCAATCTAATTAAAGATTCATTAAAACTCCACTTAGTTTTAATCGTTAGCTGGGTTAAAGAATCAGTGTCATTTAAAACACGGTTCACGGTAAACCCAAAATATCATTCCATTAATTATCGGGTTAAAGAACAAGTGTTATTTAAAACACTGTCCACGATAAACCCAAAAATCAATATCAATTCTATTCCAATTAAATATTGTTTAATTGGTACACTTCATTAAATCTAATTAAAAAGATTTAATCTTTTCTCAACTGGGTTCAAGAACAGTGTTAGTGAAGACACCATTCACGACAAACCCAAATCACATTCGATATTCAATACAAGGCTCTGAATAGAAAATATATCGGCTTATATTCAATATCAAATTCTACGACTAACAAATGTCGTATTGGAAATAACGATATAAATATATATCTTTCAAATTTCCATAACAACACCTGTATAATCACGAATTCCAACATCGAAATATTCCGAAGACAATTTCGATTCAAATCCACTCCAATGCAATCATTGGAAATTTTGGTTATTTTTAAAACCCTTTTCAAATTCAATTTATTTATTTAAAAATAAATAGAATTATATTTCTAGTTCAAAACTAGTTCATTTCGATAAAAATCTATTTTTATCCTTTCAAATATGGAGCTTTTCATCCTAATTTTTCCCAAATCATTTCTTATGATTTTACACAAATTATTACTATTTTTAATAATTTTATCAAGGCCTGTACAGTCGATTTCCATCAACGGTCATCGAACTGCACTTACAGCGACCCTTTTCGAATTTGATTTGGATGTATCTCCAAATCCAACCGTTAGATTTCAAATTTCTAATATTCATTAGAAAGCTCTTTTCGATACGAACCCAACGGTTCCGGTTTTAGGAGAATCCGACGGTCGGATCTCCCGTAATGTCCGTTTGAAATAAATGGTCGAAATTCGCGAACTGCCGCGGCGCGGCGCGTTCTATTCAGGCCATTATATTATATATATAATATATAGAATATATATTTTGTCGATTACTATTTAAAACGAATTATATAAATAGTTTTAAATTCGTTTCAAAAGCAATTTCAACTTCCTTTTCAATTCAAATCAAAATTGAACTCTTCTTTGTAATTTCATTTTAAAATTCATTCCTATTCAATTCAAATTTCAATTCAATTTGAATTCATTTCAATTCGCTTTCAATTCAATTCATTTCAAAATCGTTTTCAATTCAATTCATTTCGAAATCGTTTTCAATTCAATTCATTTCGAAATCGTTTTCAATTCATTTCGAAATCGTTTTCAATTCAATTCATTTCGAAATCGTTTTCAATTCAATTCAATTCAGTTCGAAATCGTTTTCAATTCAATTCATTTCGAAATCGATATAAATATCGATCACGTCAAAATGGCGTCAATCTAATCAACACGGCTTCATAAATTTCTATTTTCAAATATTCTATTTCAAATATTTCTTTTTCAAAATATTTCGTTCAACACATGACCAATCTCAATGGATGAGTACTGTCAACACATGAACTTTTATTTTATATCGATAAAGATGCAAATTTTATTACTAAAATATTTCGTTCAACACATGACCAATCTCAATGGATGAGTACTGTCAACACATGAACTTTTATTTTATATCGATAAAGAGGTAAATTTTATTACTAAAATATTTCGTTCAACACATGACCAATCTCAATGGATGAGTACTGTCAACACATGAACTTTTATTTTATAATATTCTTTATTTTTCAAATTGGAATGAGGCCCAATCAATTACCGTATAAAGTTAATTATATGGATTTTCATACAACACATGTATATAATAGCATTGAAAAATAATCAACCATCAACCAAAGTGCACTACACTGTATAAGCATCAAATATAGACATTTAACGCTTATAGCAGCTTGTCAATCAATCGATCGACATATTTAATCAATCAGGATGAGTGAACTTCAAGTTTCATCCCAACACCCGTGTGGGGTTTCAAACAATCAAACAAATATTTTATTCGTGCAGTTGGGTGATGTGTAAAATTTATCGTCCCAATCAATGTCCTTCAAATAGGTGTACATAAACAAACCGTCTGGTTTGTAAATGAATATTTATTTATTCACATTCACGTTAAAAATTATATTTTTAACGATAAAACATTTTATTCCAACATATGAATTTCTATTAAGTTCATTCTTTAAATAAAATGATATTTTTATTTTTCTAACACATTTTAGAAAATTTCGGCGGCATAACGGCACGATACTAGAAACGGGACGAGGCCTAGCCTTATCCCCGGTCTAGTGAAGGCCCACGCCATTCACACATCAATCAATCCACCAAACAACCAAATTCAAATCACATCATATAACTAATCTATGCAACCAAACAAACAAGTCCATGGTCTGTGGACGATTGTGTCGGGTGCTACTAAGCACCGTCTGCATCCTAGTATATATATATATAACTAGAAAAAGAAATTGAGAGGTGAGAAGTTCTCACAAATAGCTATCCAAGCTCCACGGCACTTCTAATGCAGGAAATCTTCACTGTTCTCGCCGATATCACTTTCTTTGCCCGTAGCCACTACATATGTAAAAATCAATTTTTACTTTGCTATTCAATATATAAAAATCGAATTTTTAATTCGAAGTTCAATAAATAAAAATCATATTTTTAGTTTGCTATTCAATATATAAAAATCGAATTTTTTGTTCAAAGTTCAATAAATAAAAATCATATTTTTAGTTTGCTATTCAATATATAAAAATCGAATTTTTAGTTCGAAGTTCAATAAATAAAAATCATATTTTTAGTTTGCTATTCAATATATAAAAATCGAATTTTTAGTTCGAAGTTCAATAAATAAAAATCATATTTTTATTTTACGAAGCTATTTTATATTTTTCAAAAACAAAGCATCGTCATATTTTTTCTAAACATTGTTATTTTATAAACAATTTTAATTTCTATTTTAAAATAAAGATTTTTCTATTTTTAAAACTAAGTATAATTTATATTTTAAAACTGATTTTATTTAAACTGCTAACATAAACAAAAACAAAAAAAACTGAAAAAAAATAGGAAAAAAACTGTTAAACCTTGTTTTCAGTTCGGCCGAACCTCCCTTGAAAGCTAGGGTTCGATCTTGTCGCTGCCTCGCTCCTCCAGACCTCGATCGGCCACTGCCACATCCTCCGCCTCCGAACCACGCACCTGCACCACCCCCTCAGTGTCTACTCGACGGCGGCCTCGCATTCGAATTGGAAGGGAAGTGGCGGAGCACTGATCGGCAGTGGCAAGGAGGTGGGCGGCGCGTTCTTCGACGTTCGATGGAGGCTCCGCCATCGATTCCGGTCTTCCCCTTTTTTTTTTATTTCTGAAAACTGATTCTGAAGAATAAGAGGGGGGCCAGCGTAATAGGGGGAGAAGGATTTTTTTTAATTATTTTATTATTTTTAAAAGTTGACTTTTATATACGTCATCTAAACGAGGCCCACCACCTGTCGTCCATAGCGTTTAACCCCCATTCCGAACACAATGGGATATGTATCGCATGCTGATTTGATCGTTTCGATCAGTTTCCTTTGAATTTACATTTAAATCACTATATTGAATTTTAAACGTACATTTCAAATTACCGGGGTCACATACTAACTCTATAAATTGCAGAAAAATATTTTCTAGCTTCGTATTGACGATACGGTCCTAACAAAACTAGTTTCGTCGAATTCTGAGATTGTTTGAAAAATGGCCAATTTCCAGTCGATTAAAATCAACTGAAACTGGCCAAACGCGTTTTCCTTTGCCACGCTCACATATTGAATCGAAAAATTATGAAATTTGAAACCTAGCAATAACTTTACATCCCGGACCCAACGGAACTGGTTTCATCGAAATCCGAGGTCGTTTGCAAAATGTCCATTTTTAAGGGCCTGAATTCCATAGCGACTATTCAGAATTTTCAACTGGACATATCTTTTGATTCCCGCTACGAACTTTTGATTTTTCGGATTCGCTGGAAAGATATTACCAATTAGATCCTAATGTTTTTGGTTTCACTAAAATCCGGATTGTTTTGCACCCGGTACATTCATTTGAAGTTTGAAATCGAATTATCGAACTACCGCGCCATTTTCAATTCCTTTTATAATTATATATAATTATTTATATTCTAGCGACGACGCGTATAATATATACGTTAGAATTCTATTCAAATAAATTTCTCATCGATATTATTTAAAATAATTCATTTTAAATAACCAAATTCGCCATAATTGCCAAAATAAAAATTTTAAACTGGCCCAGATTTTCGGGTTATTACAATCTCCCCCACTTAAAACTTTTCGTCCCCGAAAAGGAACAAAGTCGAAAGTGGTTTGATCATTCAACTCTACGATCGATCAGGCTTCCGTTCTCCAACTTTTCAGTTTCTGAGAATTTTCAAAAATTCAAAAATTTGGCTAACTCCCTAAATTTTCGAAAAATTTCGCCATAACCTCCCCTGCACCGGGAGCATCGGGGAATTTCAAATAGCTTCCCCGGTCCTTCAGATCTCAAAAAGAAAAAGAAAAAGCCAAGCGGCTAGCCAATAGGCTCATAAAATCATCATCACCCAAACAAAACAGTAAATTATGTAGTAAACATGTACCTATTTGTCGGGCAAACAAATTTTATTCTCTGCTCTAGCCTCCTTGCTATGACCTGTTCAATGATAGATATGTATATGCAAGCAAATGCGACCAATTTTCAATATAATTCAATTTTTGATTCAATTAGGCCAAATGGCTAAAAATTAGCAAACAAATAAACAAACAACCCAAACATCAATCAATTAGTGGATTTAACGTTTCAAATTCATAATTTTGATATATATACAAAAAATCATGTTTTTAATGTCAAATCACAACAAATAAATCTATCTATATAAGTTTTGGTTCTCACACCAGTCTAATGGAAATATATAGATATCACACCTTCGTCACTCGAATATAAGTGCTAGTAACGCTGCAGCATTATCAGAACCATCCCCGGGCAACTAGAGTGTGATCCTATATCTATCCAATATATTAAAACTTTGAACATACGTTTGCAAGGCGTATATGCAAATTGTTTATATACCGAATTGTCCAAATCAATATAAATAAATAATCAAATACGAATAGTTGATTTAAACTTTCAAAACAAAAAATGTTTTCATTTGAAAAAAATATACTCTTCACACTCGTTCTAGGATACCACTGATCCCATCTCTAACGAGTCATTCTCGTCGGATATTACTAATCCAATATCTGATGAATTCTTTCGTATGGTTCTAATGTGCCTTGTTCTCTGAGCTTTGTAAACCAAAGCTCTGATACCAACTATGAAAACCCGTAACTTCCCCGTAAAGGAAAGCGTCGGATAGTTCGAGAACAAGCCACAACAGAACGCATACAGAAGAACATTTCATTGTATATTACAACAATGCATCAGATTACAAGAATATACAGAGTATAAATGAATATTACACAAAAATATCAGAGGTTTAAATTACATTTAAATACATCGCAGCGGAAAATAATACAATACACAACTAGAAGGAGATATACGGATACAAAGCTTTCCGGATATCGTTCCAGCTGTAAACCAGGATCCTGTGAATATAAATCTGCAAAACCAAAACTACTAGCTGCCCGTGTCAAAAATAGGGGCACCCAGAGTTTAGGTTAAAACAATAAACTCCAGGTCAGTCATGTGACCGGTGTGAGAACTAAAACAGTTATTAATCTTTATTTTAAATCATTAGGTAAATCAAGGGACCACGCCGTATAACACGGAACGGGTTTCCTCCCAAGAATACCAGTGCATAAAACAAACAGCGCAATGCTAAATAAAGAAAAATGAAGTTGTTATAAGACCCAGGTCCCATCACACAATGCAACGCAGCCGAGGATAGGGTTTTCCCTTATAACAGCCAAAGAATGCTTGATACGGTTAAAACAAATCGTTTGATACTGTTATAAGTGCATAGTGTATAAAACAACTTCAAATCATAAGTATCAATAATAGGCGACATGAGCGTCCCATGCCACTATGTCACCATATATAGGTTTACAAATAAAACCGCAAAGTCACGTATTTGGAAATTGGATTTCCGTCTATGAACCGAGGCAAAAGATAGTCTTCAACCGATTCGAGACTGTCTAGCCCGAGCCTCAGGACCCAGACTCAGGTGGGCCCTTGGATCCTCAGGGCCAGTCCACCGATGTGGATTAAACTTAAACCCTGAACATGCATTTCCCCGCCCTATGGGGCGTAAACGAGCCAACTAAATGACTCCATCGGTTCGAGAACGACCGATCAATCCGAGGCGCCTCGCAACAGCAACAACCACATAAGTCAAACTCGTCAGGGCGTGTAAAACCACTGACGCCACTTCTAGCTAGAAAGAAACGCATGCCCTCCCTGACGTCCTCTCCCGTTTTTGGTTCATACCGGGTGTGAAACTCGCGAAGCAAACGTTACACAAAGCTACGCCACAAAGGCCATGCTTTGATCATCACCACAAGACTTTGCTTTTCAACAGAAGCCTCGATCAATTGCCACTTAGGTATGCCATACAGGCAATTCACTCCATGCGTTTGATATCCATCAATATATAACCCCTGAGCTCGTACGTCTCAGAGAAGGGCGTTAAGCAAGAGAATAAATTCTCCGCCGCCAAACAGATATATATTTAATAGAGATCAATCACACAGACTAAAATCCAATGTCAGACACACAGTCCATTTACAAGTCCGTTCTGGGTCTGAACGAAACCGGAGGCACCTAGTACCTCGCATATCCATCGATCTCCAAGTACGTCTGGACGATCACTAACTGTTTCCATCTTCTTGGGTGTACAGCCCAATCAAGATCATCAGAAATCACCCAAACGACGTGAAGAACTCCGGTCTTCGACCATCGTCTTCATCTTCGACTTATCGTCGTATCAGTTATCCAGAATGGGATAAACCCGGACTTTCCGAATAACTCGCATATATTTTAAATAAGTGTTACACAAACACAACATACGCCTCATTCCAATTCACCAGTCACTAACCGTAAATTAATCAAGAGAATAATTTCCCAAATATTAACCCCGAAGGCCGAAACCAACATCAGATCAATATCCAGAAAACCATTCTGCTTAGCTAACCGACAGTTAGTTTCTGATTTCACATTCATAGGGAAAGGTTCCCATAAATTTTATCCAAGATAAATTCCTGAATTTATTCTCTAATCTTCCTTTGAATTTCGATTCAACTAGTCGGGATTAACGAAACTTACCGAAGTAATCATTTGTTTTAATTTCCCAATCCCAACCTATTTATCCCATGAAGTAAAACTGGTAATACTTCATATCTAACACCACAGTGTTATCGGTAAATTCAATTACCATTTCACGTTCAAATCTAATTAAAGATTTAACTATCGCCTGGAGCAAAACTGGTGATACTCCATTTTCGATCATTTCAATCTAATTAAAGATTCATTAAAACTCCACTTAGTTTTAATCGTTAGCTGGGTTAAAGAATCAGTGTCATTTAAAACACGGTTCACGGTAAACCCAAAATATCATTCCATTAATTATCGGGTTAAAGAACAAGTGTTATTTAAAACACTGTCCACGATAAACCCAAAAATCAATATCAATTATATTCCAATTAAATATTGTTTAATTGGTACACTTCATTAAATCTAATTAAAAAGATTTAATCTTTTCTCAACTGGGTTCAAGAACAGTGTTAGTGAAGACACCATTCACGACAAACCCAAATCACATTCGATATTCAATACAAGGCTCTGAATAGAAAATATATCGGCTTATATTCAATATCAAATTCTACGACTAACAAATGTCGTATTGGAAATAACGATATAAATATATATCTTTCAAATTTCCATAACAACACCTGTATAATCACGAATTCCAACATCGAAATATTCCGAAGACAATTTCGATTCAAATCCACTCCAATGCAATCATTGGAAATTTTGGTTATTTTTAAAACCCTTTTCAAATTCAATTTATTTATTTAAAAATAAATAGAATTATATTTCTAGTTCAAAACTAGTTCATTTCAATAAAAATCTATTTTTATCCTTTCAAATATGGAGTTTTTCATCCTAATTTTTCCCAAATCATTTCTTATGATTTTACACAAATTATTACTATTTTTAATAATTTTATCAAGGCCTGTACAGTCGATTTCCATCAACGGTCATCGAACTGCACTTACAGCGACCCTTTTCGAATTTGATTTGGACGTATCTCCAAATCCAACCGTTAGATTTCAAATTTATAATATTCATTAGAAAGCTCTTTTCGATACGAACCCAACGGTTCCGGTTTTAGGAGAATCCGACGGTCGGATCTCCCGTAATGTCCGTTTGAAATAAATGGTCGAAATTCGCGAACTGCCGCGGCGCGGCGCGTTCTATTCAGGCCATTATATTATATATATAATATATAGAATATATATTTCGTCGATTTCTATTTAAAACGAATTATATAAATAGTTTTAAATTCGTTTCAAAAGCAATTTCAACTTCCTTTTCAATTCAAATCAAAATTGAACTCTTCTTTGTAATTTCGTTTTAAAATTCATTCCTATTCAATTCAAATTTCAATTCAATTTGAATTCATTTCAATTCGCTTTCAATTCAATTCATTTCGAAATCATTTTCAATTCAATTCATTTCGAAATCGTTTTCAATTCAATTCATTTCGAAATCGTTTTCAATTCAATTCATTTCGAAATCGTTTTCAATTCAATTCAATTCAGTTCGAAATCGTTTTCAATTCAATTCAGTTCGAAATCGTTTTCAATTCAATTCATTTCGAAATCGTTTTAAAATCGATATAAATATCGATCACGTCAAAATGGCGTCAATCTAATCAACACGGCTTCATAAATTTCTATTTTCAAATATTCTATTTCAAATATTTCTTTTTCAAAATATTTCGTTCAACACATGACCAATCTCAATGGATGAGTACTGTCAACACATGAACTTTTATTTTATATCGATAAAGATGCAAATTTTATTACTAAAATATTTCGTTCAACACATGACCAATCTCAATGGATGAGTACTGTCAACACATGAACTTTTATATTATATCGATAAAGAGGTAAATTTTATTACTAAAATATTTCGTTCAACACATGACCAATCTCAATGGATGAGTACTGTCAACACATGAACTTTTATTTTATAATATTCTTTATTTTTCAAATTGGAATGAGGCCCAATCAATTACCATATAAAGTTAATTATATGGATTTTCATACAACACATGTATATAATAGCATTGAAAAATAATCAACCATCAACCAAAGTGCACTACACTGTATAAGCATCAAATATAGACATTTAACGCTTATAGCAGCTTGTCAATCAATCGATCGACATATTTAATCAATCAGGATGAGTGAATTTCAAGTTTCATCCCAACACCCGTGTGGGGTTTCAAACAATCAAACAAATATTTTATTCGTGCAGTTGGGCGATGTGTAAAATTTATCGTCCCAATCAATGTCCTTCAAATAGGTGTACATAAACAAACCGTCTGGTTTGTAAATGAATATTTATTTATTCACATTCACGTTAAAAATTATATTTTTAACGATAAAACATTTTATTCCAACATATGAATTTCTATTAAGTTCATTCTTTAAATAAAATGATATTTTTATTTTTCTAACACATTTTAGAAAATTTCGGCGGCATAACGGCACGATACTAGAAACGGGACGAGGCCTAGCCTTATCCCCGGTCTAGTGAAGGCCCACGCCATTCACACATCAATCAATCCACCAAACAACCAAATTCAAATCACATCATATAACTAATCTATGCAACCAAACAAACATGTCCATGGTCTGTGGACGATTGTGTCGGGTGCTACTAAGCACCGTCTGCATCCTAGTATATATATATATAACTAGAAAAAGAAATTGAGAGGTGAGAAGTTCTCACAAATAGCTATCCAAGCTCCACGGCACTTCTAATGCAGGAAATCTTCACTGTTCTCGCCGATATCACTTTCTTTGCCCGTAGCCACTACATATGTAAAAATCAATTTTTACTTTGCTATTCAATATATAAAAATCAAATTTTTAATTCGAAGTTCAATAAATAAAAATCATATTTTTAGTTTGCTATTCAATATATAAAAATCGAATTTTTAGTTCGAAGTTCAATAAATAAAAATCATATTTTTAGTTTGCTATTCAATATATAAAAATCGAATTTTTAGTTCGAAGTTCAATAAATAAAAATCATATTTTTAGTTTGCTATTCAATATATAAAAATCGAATTTTTAGTTCGAAGTTCAATAAATAAAAATCATATTTTTATTTTACGAAGCTATTTTATATTTTTCAAAAACAAAGCATCGTTATATTTTTTCTAAACATATCATATTTTTTCTAAACATTGTTATTTTATAAACAATTTTAATTTCTATTTTAAAATAAAGATTTTCCTATTTTTAAAACTAAGTATAATTTATATTTTAAAACTGATTTTATTTAAACTTCTAACATAAACAAAAACAAAAAAAACTGAAAAAAAATAGGAAAAAAAACTGTTAAACCTTGTTTTCAGTTCGGCCGAACCTCCCTTGAAAGCTAGGGTTCGATCTTGTCGCTGCCTCGCTCCTCCAGACCTCGATCGGCCACTGCCACATCCTCCGCCTCCGCACCACGCACCTGCACCACCCCCTCAGTGCCTACTCGACGGCGGCCTCGCATTCGAATTGGAAGGGAAGTGGCGGAGCACTGATCGACAGTGGCAAGGAGGTGGGCGGCGCGTTCTTCGACGTTCGATGGAGGCTCCGCCATCGATTCCGGTCTTCCCCTTTTTTTTTTTTTTTTTTCTGAAAACTGATTCTGAAGAATAAGAGGGGGGCCAACGTAATAGGGGGAGAAGGATTTTTTTTTATTTATTATTTTTAAAAGTTGACTTTTATATACGTCATCTAAACGAGGCCCGCCACCTGTCGTCCATAGCGTTTAACCCCCATTCCGAACACAATGGGATATGTATCGCATGCTGATTTGATCGTTTCGATCAGTTTCCTTTGAATTTACATTTAAATCACTATATTGAATTTTAAACGTACATTTCAAATTACCGGGGTCACATACTAACTCTATAAATTGCAGAAAAATATTTTCTAGCTTCGTATTGACGATACGGTCTTAACAAAACTAGTTTCGTCGAATTCTGAGACTGTTTGAAAAATGGCCAATTTCCAGTCGATTAAAATCAACTGAAACTGGCCAAACGCGTTTTCCTTTGCCACGCTCACATATTGAATCGAAAAATTATGAAATTTGAAACCTAGCAATAACTTTACATCCCGGACCCAACGGAACTGGTTTCATCGAAATCCGAGGTCATTTGCAAAATGTCCATTTTTAAGGGCCTGAATTCCATAGCGACTATTCAGAATTTTCAACTGGACATATCTTTTGATTCCCGCTACGAACTTTTGATTTTTCGGATTCGCTGGAAAGATATTACCAATTAGATCTTAATGTTTTTGGTTTCACTAAAATCCGGATTGTTTTGCACCCGGTACATTCATTTGAAGTTTGAAATCGAATTATCGAACTACCGCGCCATTTTCAATTCCTTTTATAATTATATATAATTATTTATATTCTAACGACGACGCGTATAATATATACGTTAGAATTCTATTCAAATAAATTTCTCGTCGATATTATTTAAAATAATTCATTTTAAATAATCAAAATTCGCCATAATTGCCAAAATAAAAATTTTAAACTGGCCCAGATTTTCGGGTTATTACAATCTCCCCCACTTAAAACTTTTCGTCCCCGAAAAGGAACAAAGTCGAAAGTGGTTTGATCATTCAACTCTACGATCGATCAGGCTTCCGTTCTCCAACTTTTCAGTTTCTGAGAATTTTCAAAAATTCAAAAATTTGGCTAACTCCCTAAATTTTCGAAAAATTTCGCCATAACCTCCCCTGCACCGGGAGCATCGGGGAATTTCAAATAGCTTCCCCGGTCCTTCAGATCTCAAAAAGAAAAAGAAAAAGCCAAGCGGCTAGCCAATAGGCTCATAAAATCATCATCACCCAAACAAAACAGTAAATTATGTAGTAAACATGTACCTATTTGTCGGGCAAACAAATTTTATTCTCTGCTCTAGCCTCCTTGCTATGACCTGTTCAATGATAGATATGTATATGCAAGCAAATGCGACCAATTTTCAATATAATTCAATTTTTGATTCAATTAGGCCAAATGGCTAAAAATTAGCAAACAAATAAACAAACAACCCAAACATCAATCAATTAGTGGATTTAACGTTTCAAATTCATAATTTTGATATATATACAAAAATCATGTTTTTGATGTCAAATCACAACAAATAAATCTATCTATATAAGTTTTGGTTCTCACACCAGTCTAATGGAAATATATAGATATCACACCTTCGTCACTCGAATATAAGTGCTAGTAACGCTGCAGCATTATCAGAACCATCCCCGGGCAACTAGAGTGTGATCCTATATCTATCCAATATATTAAAACTTTGAACATACGAACTTTTGATTTTTCGGATTCGCTGGAAAGATATTACCAATTAGATCCTAATGTTTTTGGTTTCACTAAAATCCGGATTGTTTTGCACCCGGTACATTCATTTGAAGTTTGAAATTGAATTATCGAACTACCGCACCATTTTCAATTCCTTTTATAATTATATATAATTATTTATATTCTAACGACGACGCGTATAATATATACGTTAGAATTCTATTCAAATAAATTTCTCAATGATATTATTTAAAATAATTAATTTTAAATAATCAAAATTCGCCATAATTTCCAAAATAAAAATTTTAAACTGGCCCAGATTTTCGGGTTATTACACACCGAGACTATTATATCTGGCATCGGTATACACGATAAAATCCCGATTCCCTTCGAGAACCACAAGGATAGGGGCATGTGTGAGAAGCTCCTTTAATCTCCGAAAGGAAGTCCCACACTTATCGGACCAAACAAAGCTACTCCTTTCTTCTTGAGGCTATTCAAAAGAAGCATAATGAGAGAACAGTCTCTAATAAAGCAATGATAGTATCCAGCTAGACTTAAAAAATTCTGAATTTGATGAATATTCTTGGGCCTTTTCCAATTTTGGATGGCCTCAATCTTGGAAGTATCAACAAAGACACCCTTAGAAAGGACAACATGGCCAAGGAAACAAACTTGCAATTCCCAAAAGTGGAACTTAGAAAGTTTGGACTTAAGCCGATGATGGCAATGACTACTCAAAACAATGCGCAAGTGATTAGCATGCTCGGCTTTGGATTTAGAATAAACAAGGATATCATCAATAAAGACTAGCACGAACTTATCAAGATAGTCATGGAAAACATGATTTATAAGATCAATGAAGAATGCGAGAGCATTTTCAAATTGATCAATATGACAAGCCACTCATAAAAACCATAAGGAGTGAAGAAAGCTATCAAAGGAATACTATCATCTGCAACTCGGAGCTGATGAGAACCCATGGCATGGTATAAATAAGAAAAGATTTGTTCCACTTAGCTGGTCGAACATATCGTCATTCCGAGGTAGTGGGAAACGATTCTTGATGGTCAACCATTAATCTTGCGATAATTGATGTAAAGCCTAAGAGTGCCATCATATTTCCTTGAGAATACCACTGCGGTACCCAATAATGAAGAACTGGACTGAATAAACTACTTAGAATCAAGCTCGAGTAGCTACTTTTTGAGTTCCTCATTCTCCTTAGTTGACATCCGTGTAGTAGGACGACTAACAGACTATGCTCCAGGAACCAAGTCAATATGAAACACAATAGCTCGTTTAGGAGGCAATCCTGAAATAGTCTCAAAGATGTCAACGAAGTCACACACTACTGGAGTGTGAGAGATATCAACACAGTCACGGTCCCGTGATTTAAGACAGAATAAAGAGGCTATACTGTCATGGTCGGCATCCTGAAGAATACGAGAAAGTTGTTTAGAAGAATCAGGACAGCAAAGATACAAGACTTTCTCAACACAAAGAATTATGGCCTCATATTTCATGAGCCAGTCCATACCAAGAATAGTATCCAATCCCAAAGAATAAAAAACATGTAGATTCGAAGGGCAAGAAAATCCACAAAGAACAATCTCTAATTCTCACATGTGAGGTTAAGAGTGGTGGATCCTCCACTTGAATTCTCTATCCTCAAAGAAGTCACAAAACATGATATATCCAAAGAAAGAACATCCATGAGTTCTTTCGACACAAATGAGTGTAAAGCACCATATTGAATAAAACTCGAACCATACGATCATGCAATAAAATAGAACCTTCAAGCATAGAAAGAGTACCTCTCGACTGAGCTAAACTACTACCATCTGCCTCAACTATATTCTGCTTTCCTATCTTGCTAGATTTAGGAGTTGAGGGACACGAAGAAGACCAATGACCTTCTTTCTTGCAATATTGACAAATTCTAGGCTTGAGACAATAACGGATGAGATGATCACGAGCACCACACTGTAGCATCTCCTCTTAGCCGGAGGAGCTAGGGACGACTGAGAACTCAAAATAGAAGCTTCTTCTACTTATTAGGGAAGATTTTGACCAATGAAATGGGAACTTCGTGTTGCCTGGGTTCTTATGAACCTCACCATCATCACCATTGTCGCTTTCATTCTCGATTACATCGAAATGAAAGGTTGCATCAACCCACTCCTCAAACGAAAACTTCAATAGCAACATCAACGACATCTTTAGAAACTTCTTCAAACCAGATATAAATTTAAGTTTCTTCATATATGGAGTGCTGATGTGCTCCAAACAATACTTTAAAGCAGCTTCAAACAAGGAAACATACTCTAAAATGGTCAAACTATCTTGTTTGATATTAAGGAAGAGACGAGCAAGAATAGCCTTCTTGGATTTTGAGATGAACTTTAGCTCGTAGCTCTTACGGAACTACTTCCATTCTAAGAAAATTTCATCAATATCAACAACCAACAACTCAAACCAATTTAGGCATGCCCTTGCACCATACTAGATACAACAATGACATGATGATGATTGGAAATCTCCATATGAATGAATATATGCTCACATATATTGATCCAAGCTTGGACCTCAAGACTGGACTTTGAGCCTAGGAATGGCTTCTCCCAAGACGGGATAAGTCACTACACATGCAAGCAAAGGCTGACTTTCGGGGAGGAGAAGAGTCAGGCAGAGCTGGAGTTTGGGTGCTCCTGACGAGCTCCAATTTTTGGTCAGCGGACACATAAAATCTCTTAGGGCGTGTGCCACTGGTAGGCTTGACCCTCTCCTAGATGGTCCAACGCACTGAGGCCGACCTATGCCCGAACCAGCCATCAGCTGAAGGAGAGGAAAATATTAGATTAAAACATAGGGGTAAGATATATTTAACATTCAATTATAACAAATAATATAAAACTTTCAACAATCCATATTCCTAGATATTTTCGCTTTCCTATATCTACCATCAATAAAGGCAAAGTTAAAGGACATGGCTTAGGCACAAACTCAATTCAAGGTGAAGACATAAGGTATTGATGTCAACACTTATATTGTATGTCATTGTACTTTATTTTACCGTTCTTTATTATGTATTATCACTTTTGTTATGAACTCTACTCTAATACAAAGCAGTGACGCCCTACCCCAAGACCAACATTAGTAAAGAGCATTAACGAGTAATTCCATCTACTAATGTGAAGAACATGGCTGGTTAGTAGCGACCAAACATAAGTCTTGTTACCACCAAAATTAACTCTGAAATAGGCTATCGGTGAAATAGTGACAGACCGTCGCAAGCATAGAAGAATAATCAGTAAGCAAGAATTAGGCACAAGGTAAAACCGAGAGCATAAAGAAACAACCTGGAAGCCAGGCAACCGACATCATCATTGAAGAAAAGAATTCAAAACCTATACAAAAAAGGATACCGGCAGGGTAGTTCCGGTATTAAGGGTAAATAATGGAAGGTCATCGAAAACCAGAAGCCAATGAAGAGAATGACCAGGAATCCTATAGAACGAGACCTAGAAGGACGAAAGGGCTATCGGTATAACTTGCTCAGTACCAGTACACTGAAAAATGAGAGCATCAAAGATACAGAGATTAAAACATAAGGTAATCATCCGGGAACCAGTTACCAAGACCCCCATCGGATGATCATCGAGAGGCTACTTCGGTAAACCACTAATTAAGAATTGGAAGCGACCCCCAGAAAGATGAGATACACTTCAGAGATCCGCCGAATGGAAAGACAAACCTCAAAGAAAGACACACTACCCACACTAATCTTCTTAATGTCGATACCAACAAGAGTGGCGGACCCGATGACCATCCACTTGAGTCATGAAGGCAAGTTCCATGAAGAATTAATAGCAAGACCTAAAGCTTATGATTGAAAGCCTATATCTGGAAGCTCAAAGCCTTCCTAATGCTATCCATACCAACAGGTTTGACATCAACAAAAAGCTCCAAATACCGAGACCTTCCTTCCGAATGCCAAAACCGACACCCAAAAAAAGCTATAAGCAAAGCCTAAAAAGCGACCAAAAGTCAAAGCCACCAGGACCAAAGGGAAAAGCGGCCAACAAGGGATTCTCTGGCCCAATATCAAAAAGGGCCCCGATTTGTCTATGAATAAGACCCAAGGGGTCTCATTTTGGGGACGATTTTTTCATTCCTCATTCTTGTACTCACTAATGTACTCTAAATCAAAGATCAATAAAGAGCGAATCAACAATTAGAGTATATCTTATGAGTTCTTACAAGTTTTCTTAGCTATTGTCTACATGATAAACCGTATGTTTTCTACATAGTCACGGGTTCCTACTCAAACTTAATCCTTTTGCAAAGTTATTGCAGAACCCCTTCCTACAAAAATCGTTTAGCCTTCTATCGAGGGTTATGCTTAGGGAATCCTTGTCCCAAGATAATTGTTAGTTATTGAGTCGCTTAGGCATGATGCTCACCCCATTGAGGGAAGAGTAACTAATATTTTGGGTTTTAAACCTTGATATCTAGGAAACGGTGAACTAACTCAAACTCGTAAAAGCTTAATCTCCCCATATTCCCCTTAGGTCCACTTACATAGACCTATCTCTGGGGTTCACGAAAAATATCAATAATATCTTGGCTCTAGAGGAGGACTTAAACCTCCGAACTTGTGGTTAACCTTACCTCATACCAAGTTGTTTTGTTCCATACAGGGTTGGACTAAGCTTTGAAGAAGCAAGATTATGGGCAAAAGGTCCCAACGAGAGCTTTTTGGATCTCAAATGGCTATGTTAGGTACTACTGACCCAAGATTAATGGAAGAAAAAAGGTTAAGAATGGAAGTTATGCAAATAATCAAGTGGAAAAGGGAAGTAGAATAGTACGATCCTAATCATTGGAACGAGAACCCTTCTTACATAGAACAAACATCAATATTCACTCTAAATGATTTTACACCAAAGGAGTATAAACCCTTTTCTCATATAAGAGAAGCTATCTATGGGAAATCCAAAGGAATGGTATTCGAACAAGAAACGATGAGGGATTTTAAGCGCTTTGCTTCCAAATGGACTAAAAGGACAGTAATCGGTCTCAAAACACCTAGTAAAGAAGAAGCAAGGGTATGAATGAGACAACAAGATATAATAACAAAAGGGATAAACTCCAATGACAAGGAAGGAACTTTATACCAAGAATGCTTAATTAATTCCACCTTACCACATCAATGGAAAACATTTAATACCTAACTCAGAAAAAACTCGATTATTGATCGTCCATAAAGAAGAAGCTCAAGTACGAAAGAAAATTGGGAGAGCCCTACTGTTATTATCATATGATAAATGGACATGAAACCAACTATTGCAAAGCCCTTGAGGGAATGATCACCAAGTTCCTCAATCAAGGCTAGTTATAGGAGATCAAACTAAATCAAATAGAGGTCCTTTGGAAAAGGATTGTCCACGTAACTAACGATATGGAAACCCTTTCAAAACTCGAAACAAACCAAGGTGGGTCAAATCACAAATGGATAAAACCCTTGTCGCCGCCGAGTTGACCAAGGCAAGGCACCTTCTAGAGGGGGGTTGATGTGTATCCCTTTCTCTGCGCCCGAGTCAGGAAGGGCCAGGTTAAAGTATCAAAAGCGTAAGCCTCCGACCCACACCAGAAATGGTCGTGACAGAGCATCTAATAAGCATGTCCTGCCTCTGCTTGTAGAAGAGTATGCCCTACGTCTGCTATGAACTAAGTGCGTCCTACTTCTTCTCGCATAAGAGCATGTCCTACCTCTGCTTATGTTCTGCGTTACCCACGGACCTACAATGGCCGAGATAAGGCACCCCTTGGAGGGGGTGGAGTGTTAGCATCTATCATCACATACGATGGCCTGGTAGAGCATCAAAAGAGTAAGCCTTAATTCTGCGTCTGTGATGGCCCAGTTTAAGCTTCTAAAACCTTATCATCGCCAACGATGGTCAGGATAAGGCACCTCTTGGAGGGAGGTCGAGTAAGTCCTTAGGCCCTGCTTGTGGATAAGCTAGCTAAGCGCACCGGACGCACATGCCCATAGAGCGGCTAACAAAGCACATACATCCTCTGCTTTAATAATAAAAGACTAAAGAGTGGCTCAAGAAGCACGTACATCCTCTGTTTCACAAATCTTACCAAAAAAGTGGTAATGAACTAGTACCAGAGATGGTCTTTGGTTTCCTATCTTAACACCTGAATCTTGGTTGATTCAGATCTCAGTTGATGCCGGATGTGGATTCCTCGGTCCTACCTTAATACTTGAATCTGGTTTGATTCAGACTTCAATTGTTACTAGAAGTCGACTTTCGGTCCTACCTTAATACCCGAATCTAGATTGATTTGGATTTCTACTGTTACCGGAAGTGGGTTTCCGGTCCTATTATAAATACCTAAATATGGGTTGGTTCGGAAGTTCAGTTATTATCAAAAAGGGATATTTGACCTTCTTAGCAATCTGAATCTGGCTTGGAATCCAGCTTCTGTTACTACCAGAAGCAGATATCTGGTCTTACACCCTAGTCCAGGAGACAGATCAAAGTCCTATTGCTAATAGAAGTTGATTTTTGGAACTTAATCCTTAATATCCTAATTTGGGTCACAAGGTTTCCAATCTTTAAGGAAGGGATATTCCGTAAACCTAATAGCTGGAGCCTAGTACACAAGAGGCCTTTAAACAAGGACATAGGTTTTCTATATTGCTCAGGGAGATTTCCGTAGCCCCTACATACATCAAGTCATTATTCACTATGCCAAATGCATATACAATACATATAGCCACACAACATTAGAACAAAAATTCAAAACCTTGGGATAAAAGTTTCACTTTTCTTAGAAATTTCGTAGCGGGAGGTTTCGTGGAAATAACTATTATATTAGGAGACTTTCACTAATGCAGAAAGTATAAGTAGACTCGTTATCATTCATACATTCAATATCATGATACTATGGATTTCAATAAGAACAGGTAACACAATGTGTGTGCCTTACCGGCTAATTCCTAATAGGATGCGTTGAATTTATGCATAATATTACAATTAGATCATGAAAAGAGAACATATTCACCATGAGCTATGACCACGTATAAAGTAACACCTCTATAAGTCATAACTCCATTCATAAGCACTATCACTGCAGATCATTACATATAAAGCATAATAAACTAAGTCCCTCGCACTCTGCATAATTATTTACAAAGGGATTTTAAAACAAGTATATCTCCAAAAAGAAAAGCATCCTTACTCTAATATTATGGCTTATGTGTAAACATGATTTAGTTCTCAAAAACACTATTACATGTGCTTAGTATGATTTTCAGAATTAAAAACGATCCACCTCACTTTACCCAAAGTATTAGCAGAAAGGTTAAGTGGGGAATCGAACGGAGTCCCAGATCCATCAGATATGTAAACCAGAGGACACTTGTAATAATCCCATTCTCTAGTGGGCGGACTATCGTAACCTCGAGTCTGCTTCAATCGATATGTGTGGATCTCTCTTAAAATTTGATCCTTTTCTCCACCAAAATCAAGGCGGATCTGAGGATATTGAGTGTAAACCTTTTCAAGGTCCCTTAGGAAGCAATACCGTGCCAATGAAGAATACTTAATAAGAAAAGACTTATCCCGGTATTCTCTTTTCAATTTGACGTAATCTCTTAAGAAATCACTACAAAGAAAACTTGAAGTAGAGGACAGACTCTAAAGGAAATATTAAAAGAATTAGAAGGAAGACAATTCATTGCATCATAAGCTAAACAAGTACCTTCGTTACAAATAATCCTCTTGCTCGTACAAGACGAATCACTTAAAAGTCTCAGATACAAATCAATGCTTATTAAAATTAAGTTTGTCTAAAGGTAATTATATAGGAATAGAAGTAACTTGGGGAAGGTTCCAGTATTCATCTAGGTAGAGATCCACGCCACGCTCATCTAGGCACCTTTCATGGAGATGCCTAAGTAATCCCCCGCTATGATTACCTAAAAAGAAAAAATCCACTGTTTCATATTTATTGTAAATTTGATACAAAAGGTTTACTAATATGTATCTGTCTTCAATCAACATCCAGAACAAAGTCGTGAGCTAGACATTTTCTTTTAAAAGCCTCTCGCATTGCAGTCGGGCAATTCTCAACCTAGGGGCGACTTCTTTCTCTTTAGAAAGCAATAGTTCTGCAGCACTTTTATCAAGGAGCTGGTATCTGTTGGACAAGATGTTCAATCATTTATTTGTTTGTTCAGCTCCCTTGCAAGACAAATCACTTCTGATTGAGCCATTTTAAGAACAGAACGCCTAAAACGTAGTTTTCACCTTTTTAGCCTATACGAAAAGGGATAGAGACCAATCATTAAAGGTAAGCAAAGATAGAAAGGTATATATCATAGAAACTGTTATACCTCAGAAAAAGGAGCAAAAACTTGAGAAGCCTCAACAGAAGAAGCATTCTTGAAGCTTAGATCTTTCCTCGTCTTTTGCGCTTTAGAAGGGTTAGGAGGTTCAACTATAACTAGATCACCTCTAGAAATTTCAGAATCCTTACTACATGCTTCATCTCGACGATTAAAGGCCAAAAAGGTGCGATGAACACCAACAAAACCACCATTGCATTCTTCTTCTCCCCCACCAGAATTTATGAAGGGATTATCATCGTCAGGATGAACACCATTGACATCTCAATGAAATATCTTTCATTGTCAGCGTGTGGCTCCTCAAAATGGACATCCTCAATAAACAAAAGCCCGGCCACTTCGGTCTCCTTCCTCGCAGGAAATTCCTCTTTCTTTCTCATACAGGATATCTTAGACATAAATCTTTCCAACAAAGATAGGTTGAGAGAAGAAAAGTTTAAATTCGATCATCTGTGCATATTATCCGCATAAATAAGAAGGAAAGCATCCTCAAAATAATTAACCATAATTTTGTCCAAGGTAGTCTGGAGGAAATAAGAGATCCAATATTTAGCATCGTTCACTAGTCCAATAGACTTGGCCAATGAAGCCTCCTTCCTTCTAAGCTTGGTCTTGAAAAAATTAGTCTACTTTTCCAGAAGAGAATTTTGTTTTTGTAAAAATGAACAATGAGAATTAATCACGGTAATCTTTTCCTTGAATCTTTCTGAGGTCCTGTTTAAAGCCCTAACTTCTTCATCAAAGGCCAAGTGGGATTCCTTTTTGGCAATAGTTGAATTTTTCGTGTCTGTTAGAATAGACTCCAGCTTACTTCGTTTCACAACCAAACCTTCTTTAATGTGGATAAGGGCATCATTTTCCTTCCTCAAAGACATGTTTTCTTCTCTGAGTCTCCAAAGTTCAGAAAAAGGTTCGGAAGTATTATCTTGCATCAAAAACCACCGCTTGATAGCCTATAAAGGACACAATAGACATGAATGAGATAATAAAAGGAGAGACAGGAAAACAAGAAATGTAAAAAATCATACCAGGAGGATCTATCCAAGTAAAGCTTGACAACCACCGGGGAAGTCAAAAGAAAAGTCAATATTGGAAAAAGTAGAAGAAGAAATTATTTGTCCAACTAATTCACTTAAGTTATCACCACAAGGAGGATTGGTAAATGCAGGAGGGGCAATGTCCTCGGAAGAAGAAGAAAATTCCACCGCATAATGTATTCATTAGAGGCTGAACCGGCAAGACGAACATTCGAGCAGGGGACCAACTTTGGAGAAATGATCTCCGGGACATCAGAAACCACATCAGAACAAAGAGCTGGACCTATCACATCCCTTGGCTTTTTTGGAAGAGAGTCTTCTAATCTCCTTTCCATTTGTTTCCTTTTTACATTTTCCCTATACTTTAACAATGCATCCTTAAGAGAAGAAATTCCAGCCCTTGGAACTAGGGAAATGGAACTGGTCTTACTAAACTTAGTGCGAACGACTCCTAGCATATAATGAAAGATAGTTGAACGATATTATAATTACGACTCCATTTTAAAAATATCACATAAAAAGCATACCTAGATTGTCAAGAAATGAAGGAGAGTTGGGGGAAAAAGGAGCATCTCTTCCCAGTGACAAAGAAAGGGTCCCTTTACTAAGTAAGACCAAAGGTGGCTGCCCAATAATGGATTGACCGGCTGGTAACAGGGAGTGCCTTCGGAGAATAGTGGAGGTGAGTAGCGAAGACCTATTACTATATTTCCCAGAGGCAGTGCCAAGGAGATCAATTACCTCCTTATCCGTGAAACTCGGCAGTTTATGCGCAGCATCTATAGAAAGGAAAAAAATACAGAAGGTAAGATGACGCTCTATAGAAAAATATATTGAGTGCTCTCGGATATGAATACTTGGGGTGTGGAAGCTGTTGGAAACACCGGGAGGACAATGAATGAAGAAAAATTGGGTTTCCCAGTCTTTGAATCTTGTCGCTTCCTCTAATAGAAATTCCTTTGTGGGGTTTGCATGAAAAATCTGAGGGTTCAAGTCACTCAATTTGGAAGAGCGAACCAAGTAATCAAGAATATATGGGCTTAAAGAACCATTACCCGATTCTAAGGATAAGAGTTCTAAGCCTAACAGGTAGGTGTAAGTGTTGGGAGAAAGTTGGATGGGTGCAATTCCTAAATATTGCGCGTACCAACTAAGGAAATCAGGAAAAGGGATAAAAACCACCATGATGGATATGGATAGTAGAGTAGGCAAAGTAGCCTTCCAAAGGGGAATAGATGGTGTGCATTTCGCGAGGCGGAATGGCAGTAACGCCAGAAATGCTAAAATCCTGAAGAATAACATTAACCTGCTCGAAATCAAGGAGTGCTTTTTGACAACACTAACCTTCTTGGAAGCAGAAAGATTATTCGATAAAGGGGCATTCCTATCAGGTTTAAAAGCAATATGATTCTTTCCCATGATGCCAGGTACAATCTATTTAATTTTATGAAAAAGGTAAGAATAATGCTCGAAAGGGAAGGATTCTTATTCTCCTCAAAACATATTAACGATAACAAAAGGTTGTCCCTCAAACATCTTTAGAATAGTAAGAATAAACAAAACGGTAATTTAAGCTATCGTGTAAATTCAGAATTGGTTAATGAGAGCCGGAAGTTGGAAAACTGAAAATAGTTCGTGGCAATCAAATCTGATAGTTACTTTGGCTAGGAATAAACTAGCATCACTTTAATCATAAAAATCAAAGTATACATGACTTACGAGAAATGCTTATTTCAAATTCAGGAAATAAAGAAGAAGAAAAAGAGTTAACGAAATGGAACGAGGAGGGTATATATAGGAGATGGAAGCGGCTAATTCAACCAAATTTTGACTTGAAAAGTCGAAAATACCCCTTTACTAGGGGCACGTGTTACATCCAAAATTAACTCTGAAACAGGCTATTGGCGAAGGGGTGAGAGACCGCCACAAGCATAGAAGAATAATTCGTAACTAAGAATCAGTCACAAGGTAAAGCTGAGAGCAAAAAGAGACAATTCGGAAGTCAGGTTGAAGAAAAAAAATTCAAAACCTTTACTAAGAAATGATACCGGCAAGGTAGTACTTGTACGAATGGTAAATAACGGAAGGTCATCAAAAACCGGAAGATAATGAAGAGAAAGACGAGGAATCCTACAATCCGAGACCTAGAAGGACAAAAGGGATATCAGTATTAACTTGCTTACTACTGATACACCGAGAAACGAGAGCATCAAACATACAGAGTATAAAACATAAGGCAATCATCCGGGAACCAGTTACCAAAGACCCCCATCAGATGATCACTGATAGGATACTTCAGTAAACCACTAATCAAAAACAAAAGCAACCCCCGGAAAGCCAAGATACACTTTCAAGAACCACCGAAAGGCAAGACGAAACCTTAAAGAGAGACATGCTAACCACACTAATCTGCTTATTGTTGATACCGACAGGAGTAGCGGACCCGGCAACCATTCACTTGAGTCATGAAGGCAAGTTCCTTGAAGAATTAATATCTAGGCTGAAAGCTCACGATCGGAAGCCTATATCCGGAAGCTCAAAGGCATCCTAAAGCTATCCGTACCAACAAGTTTGACATCAACAAGAAGCTCTAAAGGCCGGGACCTTCCTTTTGAGAGCCAGAACCAACACCTTAAGAAGCCATAAGCAAAGCCTAAAAAGCGGTCGAGAGCCAAAGCCACTGGGACCAAAGGGAAAAGCGGTCGACGGGGGGTTCTGCTGGCCTAATAGCAAAAAGGGCTCTAATGTCTAAAAATAAGGACCAGGCATCTCATTTTGGGGTCGATTTTCTCATTCCTCATTCTTGTACTCTTTCTCTCTAGAGTAAACCCTAATTTCTAAATAAATTTGGGGATTTCTATTGTAATCACTTATGTACTCCGAATTAAAGATCAATAAAGAGAGAATCAACAATTAAAGTATATCTTATGAGTTTCTTACAATTTTTTCTTAATTATTGTCTACACAATATACCTTATGTTTTCTACATAGTCACAGGTTCCTACTCAAACTTAAATCCTTCCGCAAAGTTATTGCAGAACCCCTTCCTACAAGCCGTTTAGCATTCTATCGATGCTTGTGCTTAGGGAATCCTGGTCCAAGATAACTGTTGGTTCTTGAGTCGCTTAATAATGATGCTCACCCCATTAAGGGAAGAATAACTAATCTTTTGGGCACTAAACCTTGATATCTAGGAAGCGGTGAACTAACTCAAACTCATGAAAGATAAATATCCCCATTTTCCCCTTAGGTCCACTGCCATAGACCTATCTCCGGTATTGATGAAAAATATCGTTAACAACTCTTGTATTAAATAAGCACTAAGAGTGTTGATTATTGCTTCTCATTATTTTACTTTGTGGTTCAACACCTTTAATCTTTATTCAATACAATACTATGGCCGCTCCACATAATTCAGACCAAAGCAAATGGATGTAACCTCATAGATTATAAAACAAACACCCTAACATATAAACAGATACAAGGACATACATTACATATAGTGTCAAAACTGTGGTATCCAACCAAAACATACACAACAAATCAAAATAATAGATACAATATCAAAGTATAACGTGACGACCCACCCCGCACCAGCCGACATTTCCAATGAAAAGCGCTATGCCGATGTCCAACCAACACGGGACGGTCATCAAAAGTAAGGAAAGGGAAGGAATTTGATCGGTGAACCAACAAATAACTTGTAGTACATCTCATAGCACATTGAACAAAATATAATAATAACATAATTTGATACAAAATAGGCGAGACAGTGCATAAGATGAAACTAAACCTTCAAAGCAGCGGAAATCCAAAATACAGCTTATGATCTAAACAATCATTATTATTACAACTTTTAAAACCGTCTCTAAAGCAAAATAGGAAGGTACACTACTAATGCCCAAAGTAGTGATCAGCAACAACATAGGGAAAATATATGGGAACAATAGGTGTAAGCCTCCTACTCGTCTTCGGACAGCTACTCGTGCATAACCAGCTAATCTCTCTCTAGTCTGCTCATTTAGGAGCACCCAGAGTAATAAAAAGAGAAATAAAACTCTGGGTCAGACAAAATTCTGGTATGAGAGATAAGCAGCAAAAACAAAACAATAACAGGTATACATAACCATACTTGAACCTGGACCTGCAACCAAAGAGTTAGCACAACAGGATGTACGATACTCTAAGGTGACACTAACACATGGTGTGAAAATAATGGGGAGGGGGTGTGCATGTCATGGTGATAGCAAACATCAAACATAGCAATCATCCTCACATCTCTCACTCAGTGCGTAAAGTATACGATATCTACCACTTTGATCACCCAATCCTTTGTTATGATCACTCTGCCCCACGGAGTTATAATGGCTCCACTGCACTGATCCATAACCACTAATACTTTGCTATGTCCACTCTGCCCTATGGAGTCATGACAACTCCACTGCACTGGCTCATAGCCCTGCTACGATCACTTTGCCCCATGAAGTCATGACGACCCCACTGCATGGATCCATAGCCAATATTTATCTCTCAGTGCCGAGTTAAAGCTATAGACATTGATAACCCCTTTGCATACATCACGCAGCAAAGTCCAACTTACGAAGTTAACTCATTAGTTCATATATGGATCTTGAATTCTACTTCCTATTTGGACTACCTTTGCTTCTCGGGTTCTAGTCTTCTCCTCGGTTCTTATCCCTCGGGTTCGGCTCATTTTCTTCCTCCATCCGGATCGGTTCATGTAGCTCAAGCAAAGGTGGCTCATGAATGTCTTCTTGGTCGGATCAGTTCGGTCGCAGTCCTTGAAATGACTTCAGCTCGTGGTGCTCCCCTTGAAGTGGCTCGAGGCATTCCGGTTCGGTCGCGTCTCTCCATTAGTCTGGCTCGTGAATGTCTTCCAGATTGGCTCGAGGCACATGTGTCACGAGAGAGACGATTCAGGTATTGGAGTGGCTCATGATGGGATGGCCACGATCGGTTCGGTTCGGGGGTTACGAACTGTTCGGTTCGGGTAGATGGGGGGATCATGAGGTGCTTCACGTGCAGATTCGGGACCCGATCTGATCCCCTCTTCCTGTACTGTTTCCTGCAACTGTTTACATGACACGATGGTGTTTTTGACCATTTTAACTATTCTTAGCAATTAAAAATCATATCAAATAGCCATAGCAGCATGTATAATCAACCATAAACACCAAAACGATGAATACTCATGCCAATACGGATCAAACATACCCAGAACCCATGGTTTTCCCCTTAATCATATTTATCCATAACTAATGATAGGATTAGCAAAACATATCCAAATTAACCCAAATTTCTATCAAAGCCCTAAAATAATATTTAAGGATTTTTACATATTTTTCTAGAATTTTAACATGCATAATTTCGTTAATTAACACTAATCGCTCCTAATTAGCCATAATTAGTGAATAACAATGCAAATCACTCACCTTAGCCATAAATAAAACTTTAGATCTGAAACTCTACTATTGCGGGTCGAATCTCTGTGCAACACAGCAGCTCCAACTCCGATTTGGTGTTGATTTGCCTTGACTTGATGTTTTTTAGGCTAATATATGCTTAAACGGTGATTCGTGGGTGATTTAGAAGGTGGAGTCCACTGTTAGGGTTTAAGAGAAGTAAGTGGCGACTGAGAAAATGAAAAATAAATCGTTTCCTAACTGATTTCAGCCTCCCTATAACTCCAATCCCGAAATGGGTTATGGGCATAACTGCTAATCACCCTAATTAGGCCCGGTTAAGCTGTTTTTCACCTTCCAAACCTTATTTCAGCTATATCTCCCTAACAGAAAGTCCGTTTGGCTAATGTGACCACTCAACGGAAAGGTAAACCATCATCCAAATCCAATGGAAGTGGTTTCAGGTCAAAACCCTGTACCAATCAAAAGTTATAGGCGAAACAAGATTCACCAAGGGTAAAAAAGTCATTTAAAAATCGTGAACATGGGAAATGACCCCAATAGTCGTTCCCCAAAGTTACACGACCATACGACCTCATATGAAAATGAAATAAATATTCTACGATCCTTCGATGCATATAATGCGGGTCGTTACATTCTCCCCCCTTAAGAAATTTCGCCCCCAAAATTCCATAACTAAGAAACAACAATGGGTCCCGCATGCCTATCAATCATTTGCAACAATCAAACATACAAAGCAACATAACAAGCCTATCCTAGCATGCGGTTTACTAACAAGAGGATAACTAAATGATCGTTAAAATCTTACCAGACAAAGAGTTCTGAATACGTCTTCCTTACGATCTCCTCTGTTTCCCAAGTACAGTCATTCTGATTCTCGCCCCACTGAACCTTGACCAGTTTCACCGCCTTCCTTCGAAGTTTGCTTCGTGTCGTATTCAACATACGGATCAAGCGGCGATTCCCAACCGCCTCGGATTCTACTTCGATGTCATCCAGCTGATCCGGTGAAATAGTCATATCGGGGTTCTGCACGAACTTCCTTAACTGGGAAACATGAACTACGTTGTGAACTCCCACCAACTTGTCAGGTATTTCAACTTTATATGCTAAATTCCTTACTTGTTCGAGAATTGGGAATGTACCAACAAATCTTGGTGTTAACTTGCCTCTCCTACCAAATCGGATCATGCTCTTTAACGGAGAAATTGGGAATTGGGAATGGACCAACAAATCTTGGTGTTAACTTGCCTCTTCTGCCTATCTTGGGCAGCCTTCATTCGCTGTTGGATAACCTTGATCTTGTCTGAAGTTTCTTGTATCACATCTGGCCCAAGCATGAATTTCTCACTAGTTTCCGACCAGCATGATGGTGAGTTGCACGATCTTCCGTACAAAGCTTCAAATGGAGCCATACCAATACTGGACTAATGACTATTATTATATGCGAATTCAACTAGATGTAAATGGTCATCTCATGACCCTCCAAAATCTAATATGCAAGCTCTCAAGAGATTTTCTAATACTCGATTCACCCTCTCTGTTTGACCATCGGTTTGAGGATGGTACATGGTACTGAGATGTAATTCTGACCCTAAAGCCTCTTATAAGCTCTTCCAAAATCCACTAGTAAACAATGGATCTCGGTCTCTCACAATGCCTTTGAATATTCCATGAAATCTCACTACCCATTCATATACAGCTCTGCTAACTTAGTTGTTGTTCTATTCGACTTGACGAGTATAAACCTTGCACTCTTGGTCAATCGGTCCACAATCACCCAAATACTCCCATGGCCCGATCTAGTCCTTGGTAACCCATCAATGAAATCCATTGAGACTTGTTCCCATTTCCATTTTGGAATTTCTAATGGTTGCAGCAAATCACTAGACTTCTTTTGCTCGGCTTTAGTTGGCAATTCATGCATTTGGATATAAACTTCCCAACGTCTCTTTTCATCCCTTCCCTGTAGTAGGTCTACTCCATGTCTCGATATATTTTATTACCACCGGGAAGTATAGTCAGTTTTGAGTGGTGACATTCTCTAAGCACTTCATCTTTCAATCCATTAACATTGGACACAACTAGTCTCCTATTCTTTCTAAGCCATCCATCTCGATTAAGTCCATACTTGATCATCTCCCCGTCGATTCCCATTTCTAACTTGGAGATGATTTGTAATAGATTAGGATAGTCGCTCTGATTGGAACCAATCCGCTCAATCAAAGTGGGTCTGATCGTCAAACTTGCTTGTATTTTTGGATCCAATTCGCACTTTGGTCTAAAATCATACCCAACGATATACTCCATTTGCTTCCATTCTAGAAACATAGCCCCTAAACTGGCATGCCTCCTACTCAATGCATCAACTACTGCATTGCTCTTTCTTGGTGTATTAGTGATATCGAAATCATAGGAAGCCAAGAATTCTAACCATCTCCGTTGACGAAGATTTAGATCCTTCTGAGAGAAAAGATACTTTAATGATTTATGATTGGTAAACAACTCAAATCTTTCTCCAAAGAGATAATGTCTCCACATCTTCAACGCGAATACGATTTGTGCCAATTCCAAATCATGGGTAGGATATCTTTTCTCATGCAGTTTCAGTTGGTGACTAGCGTAAGCTACGAATCTTCCTCCTTGCATCAATACAACACCTAGTCTGGTACAACAAGCATCCGTGTATACTATCATATCTTCATTCCCTTTAGGAATGACTAACACTGGCGCACGCGTTAACTTCTCCTTTAGACTCTTGAATGCATTTTCACACCTTTCGTCCCAAACGAAAGCTTGATTCTTCTTGGTCAACTGAGTTAACGTTGTCGCTATCTTGGAGAAGCCTTGGATAAAATTACGATAATATCCAGCTAATCCCAAGAAACTTCTTACGTCTGTTGCATTCTTAGGTGTAGACTAATCTTGTACCGTAGCTACCTTTCAAGCAATACCATTCTCTGAAACAACATGGCCCAAGAATCTCACTTCCCTCCTCCAAAAGTGACACTTAGAAAATTTCACTTTTAATTGACCTCTATCACTACTCTTAAATGTTCCTTGTGTTCTTCCTCTGTCCTCGAATAAACAAGTATATCGTCCACAAACACAAGAACAAACTTATTCAATTGATCTCGGAATGCTCTATTCATAATATCCACAAAATATGTTGGTGCATTGGTCAACCCGAATGGCATGACCAACCACTCATAGAATCTAAACGGCGTCCGAATTGCCGTTTTAGGAATACTCTGAGCTTCTACTCGGAGCTGATGAAATCCTGTCGCGAGGTCCAATTAGGAGAACACTCTTGCTCCCTCCAGTTGATCAAACAAATCTTCTATCCATGGAAGAGGATACTTATTCTTCCTAGTCACTTTATTCAACTTACGATAGTCCACACATAAACGAGGGGAACCATCTGCCTTGGTAGCAAATACAACTGGTGCTCCCCACTCGGAGACACTCCATTAGATAAATCCCTTCTTCAAAAGATCACTTACTTGCACACCGAGCTCTCGCTGCTCCCTTGGCGCCATACGACAAAGTGACATTACTATAGGGCTGGCATCTTTCACTAAATCAATACGGAACTCAATCTCTCAGTGTGGTGGAAGTCTGGTCACTTCCTCGAAGATATCCGGATACTGGCCAACAACGGAACCCCTGATTACTCGTCCTACGGGATGCCGAGGGAATTTAGAAAACTAGCCATCACCTCATCACTAGCTAGGCCACTAAACACAACCCTCCGCCCATCATCCGCCCTAATAGTCACCGAAAATCCCTCACAGTCTACCACCACCCCCATATCTTTGGAGCCAATCAACTACCAAAATAATGCCAAATCTATTAAAGCCTAAAACAAAGCAATCACATGCAAACATACATCCATGACTGGATAAGACCAAATTTCGACAAATCATACTAAGGCTAGTCGAACCACCAATCGAGTTCGTCACCACTATAGGTTTATCGACTATCTCGAGTTCCAATTCCAAGCTATCTACCAGGTCACTAGATATGAAGGAGTGGGAAGCCCCAGTATCAAACAATACTCGAACAGGAACATCATAAATAGAAAGCATACCTTACATGACGACATTCTTTCCTTTCTCCACCGCGGTTGGGGAATTCGACGAAGAAGAAACAACATTAATAGTATATGATTTCACAATCTGTTTATCTTTAGGAGGTTGCGGACATTTATCCTTGTGATGTCCCACTTGGCCGCAGTTGAATTACTTCCTATCCGCTGGTTTTGCTCGACATTCTTTGGCATAGTGTCCCTTCTTGCCATAGCTAAAGCACTCAACATCTTTCTTATCTTCCTTTTTCTAACCATCCTTAGTCTGACTCTGCTTCCTTTTATTCTGAGAATTATTCTTGCCTCCACCGCTTGCCTGCGGCTTTGGCCCCTCTGTAGATGCAATAACAACTTCAACCTTGGGCTTAGGATAAAGGCTCTCCGATCTCAATGCTTTTCCAACAATCGATTAAAAAGTCTCATCAATTATAAGCCTTTCCCCTAAGTACTGATCTAAGCCTGTTATGAACTTCTCATTCTTCTTCTCGGGAGTGTCAATAAGGGATAATCCATACTTCGATAAAGTATCAAACTCAGCAATATACTCCGAGACTGCCCTACCATTCTATTTAATCTCCAAGAACTTCCTAAACAATTCTGATTTTTGAGCAGCTGGGATAAACTTATCACTAAATCGGGCCTTGAACTGATCCCAAGTAACCTAATCCTCATGAGTAGCTACCTTAATAGCATTCCACCAATTCATAGCCCATCCTTGCAACTGATTGGATGCTAACTTCTTCTTCATCGCATCATCGATCCCTAAGTCCTCGAAAATGCGCTCAAAACTATCGAGCCAATCCTGAACTTCTATAGCCAATTTCGTTCTGTGGAACGGCTTCCCACCAAGACTAGTGTAGTCCTTATAGAGCTTGGCGAAATCGACCATAGGTGCCTGCACCGCTGTACCACCACCATTTGCAACATTAGGAGCTGACCTCTGAACATCCCTAAGCATCTCTCTCATGAAGTCATTGAATATCGTCCTCATATCAGGAGTATTCCTATTATTGGCTCCTGAACCTGTATTCCTCGTATATCGGCTCATCGTTCAATCTGTAAGGAGAAAACGATTAACCATCTCTTCAGTGGTGCCAGCGCAATGCGACTCCATCCTTAGATATATTAATAGTACATATATGTAGCTTTTGAAAACTAAAATATCACAAATACGCGCTCTAATATACGTACTATCTCTCCCTGGTGTCTTTCCCTAGGTTAACTACGCAACCTAGAGATCTGATACCAAGTGTGACGGTCCGCCCTGCACCAGCCGACATTTCCAATGAAACGCGCTGTGCCGACGTCCAACCAGCACGGGACGGTCATCAAAAGAAAGGAAAGGGATGGAATTTGAATGGTGAACCAACAAAGAACCCGTAGTATATCTCATAGCGCACGGAACAAAATATAATAACAACAAAATTTGATATAAAGCAGGTGAGACAGTGCATATGCTAAAACTAAATCATCATAGCAGCGGAAAATCCAAAATACAGCTTAGATCTTAACCATCATTATTACAACTTTTAAAACTGTCTCTAAAGCAAAATAGGAAGGTACACTACTAATGCCAAAAGTAGTGACCAGCAACAACACAGGGAGAATATATGGAAACAATACGTGTAAGCCTCCTGCTCGTCTCCGAACAGCTACTCGTGCATAATTAGCTAACCTGTCTCTAGTCTACTCATTTAGGAGCAACCAGAGTAATAAGAAGAGACATAAAACTCTGGGTCAGATAAAAGTCCGGTATGAGCGATAAGCAGCAAAAATAGAACAATAACAAGTATACATAACCATACCTAAACCTGGACCTGCAACCAAAGAGTTAGCACAACAGGATGTACAATACTCTAAGGTGACACTAACACATGGTGTGAAAATAATGGGGAGGGGATGTGCATGTAATGATGATAGCAAACATCAAACATAGCAATAATCCTCACATCTCTCACTCAGTGAGTAAAGTATACAATATCTACTACTTTGATCACCCAATCCTTTGTTACGATCACCCTGTCTCATGGAGTTATAACGACTCCATTGCACTGATCCGTAACCACTAATACTTTGTTATGTCCACTTTGCCCATGGAGTTATGACAACTCCATTGCACTAGCTCATAGCCCTGCTACGATCACCTTGCCCCATGGAGTCATGACTACCCAACTGCACCGATCCATAGCCAATATCTATCTCTCAGTGGTGAGTCAAAGCTATAAACATCGATAACCCCTTTGCACATGTCCCGCAACAAAGTCCAACACACGAAGTTAACTCATTGGTTCCCATCTGGATCCGGAATTCTACTTCCTATTTGGACTACCTTTGCATCTTAAGTTCTAGTCTTCTCCTCGGTTCGTGACCTTTTGGTTCGACTCATCTTCTTCCTCCATCCGGATCAATTCGTGTAGCTCAAGCAAAGGTGGCTCGTGAATGTCTTCCTGGTTGGATCGGTTCGGTCGCGGTCCTTGAAATGGCTTCGACTCATGGTGCTCCCCTCGAAGTGGCTCGAGGCATTCTGGTTCGGTCGCTTCTCTCCATCAATCTGGCTCGTGGATGTCTTCCGGATCGGCTAGAGGCACATGCATCACAAGCAGGTTGGGTCGGGTACTGGAGTGGCTCATGATGGGATGGCCACGATCGGTTCAGTTCGGGGGTCACGAATGGGTAGGTTCGCGTAGATGGGGCAGATCGTGAGGTGCTCCACGAGTGGGTTCGAGACCGGATCCGATCCCCTCTTCCTGTACTATTTCCTGCAACTTTTCCAATAACTGTTTACGCCACACGATGGCGTTTTCGACCATTTTAACTGTTCTAAACAATCACAAATCATACCAAATAGTCATAGCAACATGTATAATCAACCATAAACACCAAAACGATGAATACTCATGCTAATATGGATCAAACATACCCAAAACATATGGTTTTCCCCTTAACCATATTTATCCATAACTAATGATAGGATTAGCAAAACATATCCAAATTAACCCAAATTTCTATCAAAGCCCTTAAATATTTTTTTTTACATATTTTTCTAGAATTTTAACATGCATAATTTCGCTAATTAACACTAATCACCCGTAATTAGCCGTAATTAGCGAAAAAATGCAAATCACTCACCTTAGCCATAAATAAAACTTTAGATCTAAAACTTTACTATTGTAGGTTGAATCCCTATGCAACGCAGCAGCTCCAACTCTGATTTGGTGTTGATTTGCCTTGATTTGATGTTGAATATGCTAATATATATGCTTAAACGGTAACTTGGGGGTGATTTAGAAGGTGGAGGCCATTGTTAGGGTTGAAGAGAGGTAATTGGCGGCTGAAAAAATGAAACTAAATGTTTCCTAACTGATTTCAGCCTCCCCATAACCCTAATCCCGAAATGGGTTATGGCCTAGCTGCTAATCACCCTAATTAGGCCCGGTTAAACTGTTTTTTAACCTTCCAAACCTTATTTCAGCCATATCTCCCAAATGGAAAGTCTGTTTGGCTTATGTGACCACTCTACGGAAAGGTAAACCATCATCTGAATCCAATGGAAGTGGTTTCAGGACAAAATCCCTTACCAATTAAAAGTTATAGGCGAAACAAGATTTGCTAGGGGCAAAACAATCATTTAAAAATCGACAAAAATCGTGAACATGGGAAATGACCCCATTAGTCGTTCCCCAAAGTTACACGGCCATACGACCTCACACGAAAATGAAATAAAATTCTATAATCCTCTGATGCGTATAATGCGGGTCGTTACATATAAGATCCATCCCAATATATACAATAGAATGACACTACGAAGATGTCCTAAAAGAGGTGACAAAAGGATCACAGTAGAAGCGAACCCAAGAGTACAACTACAAAAATACCTGAAAAAGCTAAGTCTAACCCAAGCATTTACACACATCGGTCAGTCTAGTTAATAGTGAGTAATAGAATATTAAGATGGAATATGACATGTAAGATAACTCTTCATCCAGAAGAGTAAATAAGGTAACAACAAGGATATAGCAGTAAGGGAATGTTCCATCCAGTCAAGGCATTAGGCTACAAGCCAAGTACAAGCAATAAACACCAAAACATCAAAACTTTGTACAACAAACAACCAAGTTCTTATATATAAACTCACAATATTTTAAGTGGCATGAAGGTTATCACTAAAAACCAAAACACCAAATCAACATGGATATGAATCCAATTTCAACAAATCAACAATGCATGATCATAACGATCGAAATAAAAAAAACAAAAAAGGGGATCCAACACTGTAAATCTTATGCACGTGCATCAACAACATAGTATAGCTCCCCCGAGCATAGCCAAGTACAATATATGTGTTCAGTTAAGCCACCTATCAGTACGACCCCCCTGGCCAAGTGTAACTTGACCCTCCTCCCGGTCAAGTGAACACACATATAAGACTCCCCCCGATTCTAGCTTTCCCCTGAAGCGAGTAATAGCTCGACTACAAAAAACAATATATGTTATGCACTCTCAGACAGTAATCCATGCTGTGTAACTATGCGTCCCATACCACATGTTCTCGCTGTTGGTTTACTACCAATAAGCCAACTCTGTGATGGAAAACAACATAAACAGCAATCGATAGATCAATAAATCAACAATTTCAATTAGATGATCTTGGAATTAAATGAACTATTATACCGTTTGTCCTAAACTATGAGGTTTATGATACCATTTAATCACCATTATGTCTTATCAAAGGGTGTAGAAATATGTGGATTTTTATAGAGAAAATACTTGGATCTATCCATATTTTAAAATGGTTTTCGAAAAGCCAATTGATTTTATTATTGAAATCTTTTATTTTTAAGATAGGTTTATACTATTTCTTATAGGCCGCCCTTTTATTAAAACTAAAACTAAAAAATTATTTTAACCTCAAAGTTATAAGAAAAATGATAATGATTTATATGTATGAAAGCTACTTCGAAATCGTTCAGTTGTGTGAAATATCATCAAAATTCATCTTGAAACTAAAAA
The DNA here is from genome assembly GCA_030737875.1 of Allium sativum. NCBI lineage: Eukaryota > Viridiplantae > Streptophyta > Magnoliopsida > Asparagales > Amaryllidaceae > Allium > Allium sativum. The sequence goes on from CM060920.1 coordinate 692,671,280, forward strand.
AATAAATCATTGAAATCTACTCAAATCTGGAATTTAGATTGTGAATAAAATAACATGGTTTGCCAAGCTTGAGTAGTAGCAAAACCAAGTGAAAAAACATCAGAAAATCACTAAAAAATCAAACTTTTGGATGCAACATTCATCGGAAAACAACACAACATGGAGTAAACGCTCCTGCGCTAATACACAGAGCAGGAGTCGACCTTGGGGTCAACCCCTGCTTTGAGGTGGTCAACACAATGTTCGACCCTTCTGAAGCCTAGTGCTAATGCGCTTTTTGGTCAGAGCAGTCACATGTCAATTTATGGCTAACAACGTGCTCGAATCTCGAGAGCATCGTCGTATAGCACAAAGCGATTTGGTCAAAGTCACAATGCACTCCAAATCGAGTTAAAATATATTTCATTTTGGAATCAGCATTGATTCAGTCATCGATGGAAAACACGTGTCAGTCACTCAAAAAGTTCCAAGCACCTCATGTCGATCACCAAAAATTGCTTGCGCGAGCTCAGCAACATTGGATCAGCCACTTTGTTAAATCCCAATTTCGCCACTCCAAAATAGATGGACCAACACAGCACGATCAAGAAAATTCACATGTGTGGCTCGTTGGATTAACCCAAAGCATAGGATCTGGCACATTGTCTTGGCAAAGCAAAAAACCAGTGCAACATAGTCCGATCACTTAAAATCATTGGATCACCTCAGCCCCGGTAATGCTTCCAATTTGGCGTAGTTCGGGAAACTTTCATATTTCCTAAGCATATTAATATACGAATTTCAAATCCCATATAGGGAATAAAATAACGTAATTCCTATCCCCCTAGAGATATGATTTCGTATCCCTCCAGTGGATATGATGATTCATAGGTTTGACATCTCGAAGACAGTTGAGCACTCTGTTGCGATCAGTCTTTTTCCTAGGATTGAAACGTGAATTCATAAATTGGCACTTGGCAAGTTGGGATACGAAATCTCTGGACTCAAATCTTTCTAGATCGAAAAGAGCTAATTGCATCAACAACTCATATATTTTTATGTGTCATCATCTCACTTTCTTTGGCTGGCACTTAACCACTTGGGATACGAAATTCTTGGCAAGAGAGGATGCGGTTTTTGGTAAGCCGAAAAGCTTGGAGCAACACGATCAGATCGGCTATTTTCTTTGGATCGCATCCCACCCTAGGATGCGAATATCATGTCACATCCCTGGGATGTGAATCACTATACCGGTTTTGAAAACCTGGAAACGCAATACTGATCACCCTATTTTGGATAATCAACACACTCAGATCATAAATTTCCAACCTACTAACCCAGGATGCGAAATTTTACATACAACTTGTTTATTGGCTAAGTTTTCAATATGCGTATTTTGCATCCCCTTGGGATACAAAATTTGGTCTAATGTATCCAAACGTCGCCTATAAATATCCCTTTCTTGGCAATCTAATGGGTTGGTGTTTTTGGACTTGCCTACACTTTGGCATACGGGATTGGAGCTTCAAGACACCATTAATGACTGTCATCATCATCTTCATGGATTTTGGTACATTTCTTGGACTTGTATATGTTACATAAACATTTGTCTACAACTTTTTGGGACACACCTGAACTTTTAGACATCTTTTGGACATTTTTACAGGCAACATTAAAGCTATTTCTTGGACATTGTTGCTTGCACCAGCACACTTTTGGCTCAACGATGAAGAAGAATGGCATTTTGGTCAAATTTTGGAATTAAGAAGCTACTTGTTGTTCTATTAAACAACTTTGTACACAAAAATTAACCAAACTTGTACGAGTATTGTAATCGATAAATATATGATGAATGATTACTATAAAGTGGATGAAGGTGTTAGTGCCGAACCACTATAAAAGTTGTGTGTCCCTTTACGTTTCTCGTACTTTAGGTATTTAGATTGTAAGTTTACTACTAAACTTATACTTCAGGGTTGGCGTGTGCAAATAATCATTTTCCCATGTCAACACTTTGGCATGCCAGGATGGGGGGTGCAACAACTTCGTCTACTGCTGTTGGTTTTGGTTCTCGGATTGAACTTCGGATTTCAACTTTGGTTTCAGATCTCAACTTCAACTACAACCTCAACTTCGGTTTTGGTTAACAGATTCACTTGGAATTTTCTCTGATTCCACCATGGTTAAAAGGAAACAGTTAGCTTGCTCAGGAGGAGTTGGGATCGAGGAAAGTCAAGAAATCTCTTTGATCGGACATCCATCGAACCACGTCACTCGAGATGATGTAGACGGAGTTGTCAAAGACTTAACAAAGGATCTTACTTCTCACTTGTATCAACAAGAGGAATATTTTCATCGACAAGAAGATACTATGAACACTCTTCTCGCTCGGATCGAAGGAACCTCAAGGCAATCAGGATAGGGAAACATGATTGGAACAAGTTCTAGTGTTCCACAAGGATTAACTTGGGACTTGGGGTTAATTTCCGTAGAACAACCTCGTGTCGACACCAATCTGCGGACAGCTAACGGATTAGCTACGATCGGGGGAACTACCTCCAATCCCATTTAAGGTTTCGCTCAGGTTGTTGTTAATCAGGTTTCAGGATCAAGTGTTTGTAATATCACTCAAGCGTCGGTGCACGCAGCTTTGGATGCACGAACTCCCATAGTTTTAGATATTGGATTTGTTCCAGTCAAGGCACCTTAGATTAGAATCGAGCCAGATATTTTGGTTGGCGCTCGACAATTCGGTAATGTTGGGCTTGACGTTGGAGGCAACCAGCGTCGGACTAAATGATTGGAGACATTTGCTTGGTACAGGAAGTGATAGTCAAGTTGTCGATGTTATTGACGCTTTGCTAGAGGCAGGGCATCTCACGCAAGCTTGGATTTTGTAACACGGTCTCAAGATATCAGGATTTCACAAAACCTACTGGGATTCAAACTATTGGTGTTGGAAGCTTATGATGGTCGAAAGGATCCAACTGCTCACTTATTGCGTTACATACGCCATAGGGAAAAACTTTTAGCTTCGGACATTGTTACGACAAAGTGCTTCCCAATCTATCTCACAATTGCTTCTTTGTGGTTCAAACAGTTGGAACTCGAATCTATTAGCAGTTGGAACATCTTGGTTGGGAAGTTCGTCGAGCAATTCAGGGTTCATATATCCTAGCCAAGGAATGTAATGACTTTGACAATAGTTAAGTAGAGGATATGTGAAATTTTTCACAAGTTTCTTGAAAGCTTTAACGCGGTGGTGGCCTCTATCGATAGGATGGATCAATCCATGGTTCTAATGGCCACCATTTTCGGCATCCTTGACAAAACCGATTTCAAGATCTCATTGCGACGGGACTTGCTGAGGGATCTCGCCGAACTCTACTTCAAAGAAAAAAGATTTCTAAGGAAGGAAGACTCTCATAATGAAAAACTTGTGCATCAAGTAAACTCTACAACAGGAAAAGGACCATCTTCTCTTAAAAAGGAAAAAGGCAAATTTTGGAATGATCAGAGCACATGACCTCGCTTCGAGCATAAGTTCCTAGCATACACTGAACTCACTCATAGCTTGGAAAGGATTTATCTTGACATCCATGAGACTGCACTTTTCTAGAATCCTACCAAGATGGACCCAACTCCAAAACAAGCAAGCTTTGATAAGTATTGTTTATTCCATGAATTGCCAAGTCATGACATCGAACATTGCATGCAGTTCCATGATATGATCGAGGCACGCGTTAGGCATGGAGAACTGCTATAAAATGTTAGGAATCCAGCAACAGCAGCACCACATGCTCAGCCCCGTAAAACATCTTAAGATAGTGACAGGTCGGGATGCCACCAAGGACTTATAATCAACTAATCCAGCCCTATGAATCCTTTTGGCTTTCCTAGAATCCAGTCCATTAATTTTGCTTGTTCTTGTTATTTGCGACTTCTCGCCTTTTTTGGTTTTCCCTACCTGTAGTTAGCGGCTATGTCAGCTCACACACACATGGAATTGACCTATAGTCTCTGGTCATGTTCTAAGTTGGACTATTGGCCATTGTATCTCTAGTGTATTAATAAAAGGCTACTTTTGGACTACGGTCTGCACTTGGTCCGCCAAGTATAAAATTAGGGCTTTGGGTCCACACTTGATTAGTCGAGTATAAAATTCAAACTCCAGACTTGGTCTGTCAAATATAAAATTTGGGCTCTGGCTCCACACTTCATCAGTCAAATATAACTTTCGGGCGCTAGCCCCACACTTAGTACGCCAAGTATAAAATTAGGTCTTCGTCTCCACACTTGATCGGTCAAGTGCAAAACTCAAGCTTCGGCTCCACACTTGGTCCACTAGGTATAAAATTAGGGCTCCGGATCCACACTTGATTATTCAAGTATAAAGTTCGGGCTCCGGCTTCACACTTGGCCCATCAGGTATAAAATTAGGCTTCGGCTCCGCATTAGACCAATCAAGTATACAATTTGTGCTTCGGTCCACAACTTCTGATTCAGGTCCCAGACATAGGTCCAAGAATTCCGGTTCACAGTTTTGGATCTAGGTCCACGAACTTAGGTTCACAAAACTCTTAGGACTCTAGTCCACAATCTTTCAAAACTCGGAATACCAGGTGTTAAGATTCTACAACTAGGTTTGCCAAGCATAAGAACTTCATGGCTTGGTCTGCCAAGTACAGAGTTCCTTATCCTAACCCTCTTAGCTTAGAATCTTAATAACCTGGCTTATTAAGTACATTATATTATGCGACTTGGTCCGCCAAGTACAAAAACCATCTTTATTGCTACATACCTTCTCCAATAGGACCCAACAAGCCCACGACTTCAGATTTTTTAGATCTCATACATCCCAAGCCCTGTAGTCCATCAAAATATGATCTCTTCAGTCGTCGTATTTTTATTCTAATATGATCTTAGTAATCGTCAAATTTTCATTCTATTACAATCTCAGTGGTTGTAGGTTTTCTATTCTAATACGTTCTCAGTGATTGTCAGATTTTTATTCTATTAAGATTTGAGCGATCGTCGGACTTAACCCTCAAATCTTAGCTCTTTTATTTATAGATTTCCAGACTACTCGTAAAACACATCTTCCTTCAATCAAGTAAGACATGTTTTGGGGGGCAAAGTTTCGATGCGCTTTTTGGTCAAAGCAGTCATACGCCAAGTTTATGGCTAACAATGCGCTTGAATTTTGAAACGTCGTCGAAAAGCAAAAAGCAATTTGGTCGAAGTCGCGACATGCTCAGAATCAAGTTAAAATATATTTCATTCTTGGAATCAGCATTGATTTAGTCACGTGTGGCAAACATGTGCTGATCGCTCAAAAAGGCTTGAGCAACTCATGTTGATCACCAAAAATTGCTTGCATGAGCTCAGTAACCTTGGATTAGCCACCTTAGAAAATCCCAAGTTCGACACTCCAAAATAGATGGATCAGCATAACATGGTCAAGAAAATTCATGTGCGCAACTCATTTGATCAACATAGAGCTTCGAATTTGGCAAGTTTGTTTGACAAAGCTAAAACATCAGTGCAATACATCCCGATCACTCAAAATCATCGGATCACCTCAGCCCCGAATGTGCTTCCATTTTGGCATAGTTCGGGAAACTTTCATATCCCCTAGGGATGCGAATAAACGAATTTCGTAACCCATACAGGATACGAGATAGCATATTTTGTATCTCCATAGGGATACGATGCTTCACAGGTTTGGTATCTCGAAAATAGTTGAGCACTCTGGTGCGTTCACTCTTTTCCCTCGGATCGACACGTGAATTATGAAATTGGCACTTGGCAAGTTGGGATGCGAATTTCTAGACTCAAATCTGGAAAACCTGAAAAGAGTTGATCGCATCATATTGCAAATTTTGCATCCTAGGTTGCGAATTTCGCATTTTAGGATGCGAATTTCGCATCATGGCCCTGGGATATGAATTTGCCACAGTGATTTGGTAAATCTGGAAATGCAATGCAAATCACCCTATTTTGGCTAATCGATATATGTGATCATATTATTCCAATCTGCCAACCCGAGATGCGAAATTTTACAAATAACTTGGTTTTTTAGCTAAGTTTTTGGAATGCGAATTACACATCTCTTCAGGATACGAAACTCGGGATGATGCCTCCACCCTTACCAGTAAGTACCCCTTGCTTGGCATTCTAAGGGGTTGGCTTTTCGGGCTTTTCCTACACTTTGGCTTACAGGATTGGAGCTCCAAAACACCATTCACTACTAGGTGAAGTGGAATAGACAATACCCTTATAACATCAGTTTGTAAAACCACCGATGTTAAAAGTTTTTTTTAACATAAGTAAGTTTTAAAGCGATGTTAAATGGTCCTTTAAACATCGGTTGTTAAAACAACTGATGTCTATCTTTTAAAAAAATCTTTCACCTTCGATCGCAAAAAACACATCTCCTAAAATTATTTCTCATGCCTTCTGTTCTTTAAAAAATAAAAATAAAAGAATGGTAGATGAAACCCTCTGTCGTTCCTCAATCGCTTCGCTACCACTTGCATGTTGCGAGCCACCGCTAGCAGTCGAGCATGAATGGAAGTGGAAGCATTTTCCTCCTTCAAATGAATGTTTTTGAGAAGGAATGATTCTTCGCTTTCAGATCCATCCCCTTATCTCGAGCATGGTAGCAGTTGGAAAATTGTAAGTGACTCTGTTTATTGCTTTGCTTGATCTATCCTCTTATTTCGAGCACGGTTTATGTTTAAGCTTGAACTCGAATGCACTCGTATGCCATTGATGATTAGATTTTAAAATAGGGGTTGAAACTCCTATTTTCTAGTTTATTTTAGATTGGCCTATTCAAGTGATTTTGATTTGTTGTATATTGCTCAGTTCATACATTCACTTACAAAAACGTAATCTTTATATAAAGGTTTGTATGATTCTTAGCTTAAATGGGTGTTTGTATAATTTAACAGTTGTCGCTATATTGATAAGAAATTGTTTCTTGCAGCATTTGTATTCTATTCATGATATTTTGTATACTTTCTTTGCTTTTGATTTATATATGTATAAGTTTTATATAGGGTGTGCTTGGCACAAGTCCCTGTTAAGGTTTTAAATTAGGCTCAGGTTCGGTCATAAAGTTATTGTAAATTTAGTCCCTATTTTTTTGAATGTTCAGTAAAAAAATAAAAAAATCACGTAAATTCGTATTTAATTAAAACAGGTAAACGCAAAAAAATTCAGACCAATAAAACATCAAAAACCATGTCAAAACAGAAAATAAGGAAAACCGTTGTTAAATGCATACTATTATGCACATATTTGGATTTTCATGCATACATTTGTGCAAGAATTTCAGTTATGCAGTTGTGTTGAAAATACTTGCATACATCTATGCAACTATAGCATAATTCTTGCATGAAAATATGCAATAAGTCACACACTTGCAAATCAGTTCGAATTTATTTGCATTCACATGTGCAGATAAAACTTAAAAGTAGCATGCATGCATGCAACAATCCACAGGCAAAAATTCAGTTAACTTTTCTTTATGAAATACTTGCATACAAATTTGCAAGTATTTCAGAATAATTGCACACACATATGTAAGTTTCCGTCTAGATTTTTCAACACAAACAGCGTATGCAATAGTTGCATACATGTGTGCAGCTATTCGTATAAGTTGCGTACATGTATGCAACTTTTTTTAATTTGCATGGACTTCTTTGGAAGTTTCCAGAATTTAGATTTTTTTTTATATTTACTTGGGAGCACCAACAAATTTGGTTAAAAAACAAAAAACACGAAAGTACTAAAAACAAGGGGTGGAAATGAATGTATACTTGGGGAGGGACATGGCTTCTATTTTGATAAGTTTTAGGGACCTGACACTAATATTCACTTTTATATAAGTGGAAACTCATACACTCCTATTGTCGTGATGTGCTGATTATTGCATGTCTAGCATCCATGCATGCTTGGTACTCAGCTGCTCCTTGTTGCTTTTATGCCTTACTTGATGTTGCATGCTTGGGAACATGACTTAGTATTTACGTGTATATACAGATCGTTAGCATATGTACACTTGCTCAAAACTGATAAGATCGAATACTACACTTGGCCAAAACTAAAAAGAACGGATACTATAGAATCAAAAGTTGATGACTGGCAACCCAAATACCTGAGAAAACAATACAAAAATATATTATTTTTTGTTCGAGTTATATTTAGTGGTTTCTTTTGAGTGTCTCTTGTGATTATAGGTTGATCTACTTAGTGGTTTTTGCACCGGTTTGGGGTGAGGTTTGAGCTTGTGGTTTTGGTCGAGATGTTCGCAACAATAGGAACATCGTCCGAGTTAGTTGGATAAGTCTAGTCAAAAGGATACGCTTTTGATTAGTCTGATCCTACCAATTTTGGAAAACGTTCATGTAGCTTTCAAACAATTCCACCAAAACCACAAGATTGAGCCTCATCCCTAGCTCGAAAAGGGAGCACATCTACTTTAGGGATGGTTGCACTTAATACCTAATTTTTTGTGCCCTTACTTGTGATTATAGGTTGATCTACTTAGTGGTTTTTGTGCCAGCTAGGGTGAGGCATAAGTTATAATTTTCAGAAGATCTAATTTTCCAAAGGTACTGTTAGGTGCACAAATAATAATTTGTATGCAACCTTGGAGTGCTTCATACTTGAAGGACTTTAGGGCCTCTAAGGTAGCATATAAATTATTACTTATGCAACCAACAACACCTTAGAAATTTTGATCTTTTTGTATTATTACATGAACTTATGGTTTCGGTGGAGCTATTCGCAGCAATAGGAATAGCGTCCGATTTGGTGGGATAAGGTTAGTAAAAAGTGGACGCTTTTGGTTACTCTAATCCCACCAAGTTTGGACGATATTCCTATTAATGTCGGACAGCTCTACAAGCTTAAGCCTCAACCTTTGCTTGAAAAGGGAGCACAGCTACTCCAGGTACATTAGACACTTTATACATGAATTTTTCTTTATGTTATGTTTAATAGATGCTTGCCACCTTGTTTACTACATAAATTTACACACACTCAATGTATACATACATACATACATACATACATACATACATACATACATATGCATGTTTGTGTATATATGTGTGAGTGCTATCTTTCGGTGTCATTCATTTGTTCGCTGCTCACACTTGTGATAAATGCTTGCTAATTTCCATTATTACATCTTACCTTGCCAAGTCCTTGCCTCCTCTGTACATTGAGTTGTGTATTTCATGGAACGTTGATGGTATATTAATCTTTTTCCATGTTGACAAATTTGTGTATTTTTCACTTGTATAGCATGTGTCAACATGTGTATACACATAATTATATGTATATATGTGTGTATTGGTGCGCGGGAATTAAGTGTAAAAAAATTGCGTGCTCAGTGGTCACCCCATTTGTTGTATCCAGTTGTGAACCTCTGTCAAGGGATCTAAACTAAATGGTTAGGCGTCTAAACTCATATGATTACACTGGTTAAATAAAAATTAGTACTATCATTTATCTACCCCTTTCCATTTGGTCATCAAGTTGTTTTTAGGCCATTACAGCCTTTCACTATATGCTTTGCTTTGTGTATGTTGCCACTGTTATTTTGCTGCATACATTAAAATAAGAACATAGTTCTTCACATTCTAACCCATTGATAATTTGTCATTTGGTTTTAATAAGAAAAAAAATACTGCACTTGATTGGGCATGCGCTACTGTTGTTTGATGTACCTTGACTTTGTGCATATTTGCACTTGTTTCAGTTTAAACTAGAATGGAATCTGACCCTTAAGTGGTGCATACATTTGGTCCATGCTTTATTCATACTGGTGCATTTCTATTTGTCAGGTTATAATCACGTCTAGTTTGCTTCCCTTGCCTAGTTTTGGAAGGATTATGTATGTGTGGTGGCTGCCGCACATACATGTATGTGTAAACATTTTGTTTTCGTACGTATCGGTAGCATGTATATATATAACAAACCCACCCTATTTTATACCATTTGTGCATCTACCCCACTGCTTTTTTTGTCCTTTATTTATGATCGCCTTATCCATTTTTGTGATCTGGGTCATTTAGTTTTGCTGTATGCACAATTTTGTTGTGTGCACAAGGAATACAGATACAACCATAACAATTTTGTTGTGTGCACAATATTGGTCTTGTGTGCATGTTTCATTTATTTCTTTTGCCATGACTTAAGAACCAGTATTGTTTGGTCTTTTCTATTACAAGTATATAGGTGACTGGACAGAACTGGAAGCAAATGGAGACTCAGTGTATATGAATTTGTGTATAACTTGAGTGACATTGAGTGTGTTGTTGTGAGAGATGTAATGTATATGAATAGAATGTATGAATAACAGTGTAATGTACAGTGGTGTACAAAATATTTTATTGAATAGAAAAATAGTTTGAATATTTAAATTATTTGCAATAGTGTTATTATTCAATATCAGTTATGTTTCAGCAAATTGATGTAATATGGAGCCTATAGCATCAGACGTTCAAGAAAAGTGATGTAGTAAACCATCTTTTGCATCGTTTGTTGTAGAAAACCGACGTATATAACAATAAGTAACATCGTTCTTTTAAAGTGAATGATGTAGTCATCTATTTTAATAGCAGTTCCTTTATAAATAACCGATGTAGAATTCATGTGAATACATTGGTCGTAAATCACTGGATATCCTAATAAAACGTTATATAGAGTCGTCTTAGACATCGGCCAAAACGTGATATGAAAGACCCTGACCTTCCTATATACATGCAAAGACATCGGTCGAAATTCTTTCAAACATCGGCCAAGAGCCGATGTCGTAGGTAGTTTTTCTAGCAGTGATAATGGTTGTCATCATCATCTTCATGGATTTTGGAACATCTCTTGGACTTGTAAACATTACATAAATGTTTATCTATAACTTTTTTGGACATACTTGGACTTTTGATCATTTTTGCATATGCTTGGACATTGAAGCTATTTCTTGGACATTGTTGCTTACACCAACACACTTTTGGATCAACGAAGAAGAAGGGAATTTTGGTCAAAGTTTGAAATTAACAAGCTATTTGTCATTCTATCATGCAACTATGCACTCACAAATTGTCCAAACTTGTACGAACATTATAATTGACAAATATATGATGAATGATTACTATAAAGTGGAAGTAGGTGTCATTATCGAACCACTAAAAAAGTTGTGCATCCCTTTACATTTCGCATACTTGGATATTTGGATTATAAATTTACAACTAATCTTACATTTAGGGGTTCGCGTGCGCAAATAACAAATTTCCCATGCTAACACCTCGGTCAACCCAACACACGCAATATTTTCTGGCAACAATCGTTGTTCGAGCACCACTTCAATGATAAGTTTGGCTAGCCTAACTAAGTCGAATTGACATGAAAATTTGCAAAATTCAAACATCAGAGACTTGAAAACAAGATGCAACATGAATTTATCAAAATCAGCAACTAACGAAAGAGAAACAACAACTCAAAGTTATACTTCGGCTATGCTTGCACTAACATAAATTATTTTAATGAAAGATATAGTATTTCATTCTAACATGCACAAATCAAACACAAATGATAATAACTAACATGTAACTAGAAGTTTATGAGTAACACTCACCTTACTTGCGATTTACTGCAAGTTTGGAGCCGAATTTGAGCCTTTGGAGATGTGATTGCTAAGGAGAAGCTCTCTTTTTCCCCGCTTTAGAATATTGCAAATGAGTGAAGTCTATAATTTAATGTGATTTGGAGACATGGTTCTAATTTTTACTGCAAGTTCTACTTGGTTTTCTATTTAGTAATTGTTTTGCTAAGCAAGAAGAAGGCTTCTTAGAGAAACATACGTGATAAATTGTTTCTCTATAGGGATTTCCTTAGCTAATGACTGATTAGGCCAAAAACAAAGTGTTTAAGCCCAAACTAACCTATTAGAGTTAATTAGCACATGGTTAAGCCATTTAAAAAAAAGTGTAAGCTTTTTCTAACGTAGTTAAGAAATATTTACATCATCCCCTCACATAATTCTCATGTTTCCACTACAAGCAACTTATTTAAAATTAAAAATAATAATTATAAAACATTTTAAAGATTTTTAACACTAGAATCTACATTTTACATTTTACACGAAATATGAACATTTTGATATAAACTTGGGTAAACTTTCATATAACAAATGAATTACTGATTCTAAATATTTTATATTAACACACAAATCACCAAATTGACACAATTCATATTGTTTATATTTAATATTATTTTCTGACTAGTTTTACATTTTATATTTTATTCTTATGTGAATTTCTCAACGTTCAGATATATACACGCCAGTCATTGAATTAATAAAACTATATTTTCTTTGAACACAAATCTCGAATATATATATATATTAACAAGATTTTACTCAACAATATAGTTTAAATATTTTCAATTTATAAATTATTAAACTTCCTTATTTAATTGATTTGTAAGGCCCAAATTTATTTGTAATACTTGATATTGGAAATAAACTTGGATCCTACAAAACTAATTTATTTCCAAACCAAAATTCATCCAATAATCACCATGTTACAACGAAATTCACCAATTCTTATTTATTTATCACCAAGCCTCAATATAATCACTTTAAAATGATTAAATTCCATTTTTTCCAATTAAAACACAAAATCCAACTTTTAATTTATACAAAAATAATTAAATCTAAAAACCAAAATAATGATATATTCAACGTAATAATCACTCCAGTATTCATATTTTATATGTTATTAATTATAGCAGATTTTACATTTTACACAAAATATGAACATTTTGATATAAACTTGTGTAAACTTTCATATAATACATGAATTAGTGATTCTAAATATTTTAAATTAGCACACAAATCACCAAATTTACACAATTCATATTGTCTATATGTAATATTATTTTTAGACTAATTTTACATTTAAAATTTTATTCTTGTGTAAATTTCTCAATATTCACATATATACAACGCTAGTCATTAAATTCATAAAACTATATCTTCTTTGAACACAAATTTCCAGTATATATAATAACAAGATTTTACTCAGCATTATAATTTAATTATTTTCAATTTATAATTTATTAAACTTCCTTATTTAATTGATTTGTAAGGCCCAAATTTATTCATAATACCTAATATTGGAAATAAACTTGGATCCTACAAAACTAATTTATTTCCAACCCAGAATTTGAATTTTCTCCAATAGTCACCATTTTACACCGTAATTCACCAATTCTTATTTATTTATCACCAAGCCTCAATATAATCACTTTGAAATGATTAAATTCCATTTTTTCCAATTAAAACACAAAATCCAACTTTTAAGTTATACATAAATAATTAAATCTAAAAACCAAAATAATGATATATTCAACTTGATTATCACTCCTGTATTCATATTTTATATGTTATTAATTATAGCAGATTTTACATTTTACACAAAATATGTACATTTTGATATAAACTTGTGTAAACTTTCATATAATACATGAATTAGTGATTCTAAATATTTTAAATTAGCACACAAATCACCAAATTGACACAATTCATATTGTCTATATGCAATATTATTTTTAGACTAATTTTACATTTTATATTTTATTCTTATGTAAATTTCTCAATATTCACATATATACAACGCTAGTCATTAAATTCATAAAACTATATTTTCTTTGAACACAAATTTCCAGTATATATATTAACAAGATTTTACTCAACATTATAATTTAATTATTTTCAATTTATAAGTTATTAAACTTCCTTATTTAATTGATTTGTAAGGCCCAAATTTATTCATAATACCTAATATTGGAAATAAACTTGGATCCTACAAAACTAATTTATTTCCAACCCAGAATTTGAATTTTCTCTAATAATCACCATTTTACACCGTAATTCACTAATTCTTATTTATTTATCACCAAGCCTCAATATAATCACTTTAAAATGATTAAATTCCATTTTTTTCAATTAAACCACAAAATCTAGTTTTTAATTTATACATAAATAATTAAATCTAAAAACCAAAATAATGATATATTCAACTTAATTATCAGTCCAGTATACATATTTTATATGTTATTAATTATAGCGGGTAATCACCAAAACTTGGGTTGTTACAAAATCCCCCTTACAAAAAATTGCATCCTCATAATTTCTTAAGGGGTAGGTAGATACAAACTACTAATTACATCCAATAAAGATAAAAAAAAAGATAGATAACTAAGCTTGAGTTCCAAATCTCACCCCTATCATGAAATGAAAGAAAGTCAGGATAAAAATGCTCGATAGACCCAGTAGTCTCCCAAGTGCAATCCTTGAAATTATCGGAACACTGGATATTTACAAGCGAAACATTCTTACTTCGGTGGCATCTCACGTCCTAATAAAGAACCCAAAAAGCTGATGTACAATAGGAAAGTCTGGGGAGATCTCGAGCTCAAACTTATCCATTGCATCAACTATCTGACAGGCTTTTCTTTGTGAAGTCCCTATTCGATCCAAAATCATAGGTCTTACTCCTAGCGATGCCAACTACTAACTTAATCAAAGGTTTTAAAATCAAAGGTTGATATGTATTCTGAACTTTTCCTTTTCACATAAAGAGGACTTGAAGTCAACCTTTTTTCTTCTCAAGGCATCCGCTACGACCTTACCTTTCCTTCTTACATCAAAATGGCGCGTAGTCATGTGCCGCATGCATCCGTGTATATCGTAAACCTTTTACTACCGTAAGGTAAAATTCAAAACTGGGGTCATTGTAAGAGCTCTCTTCGATCGTTGGAAAGTGACATCAAAATCAATATCCTGAGAAAAGGTTAGATTCTTCTTCATTAATCCAGTAAGTGGGGCTAATACCTTCACAAAGTCCTTAATGAACTTCCTATATTAGCCCGCTAATCCAAGAAAGCTCCTAACTTCTGTTGCATTCCTTGGGACCCTCCAGTCTTGCACCACAACTACTTTTGCAGGATCTACTGCTATCCCTTCTTTGGACGCCACATGTCCTAGAAACCTTACTTCTTCTCTCCAAAAATGACCTTTTGGAGAACTTCGCCTTAAGTTGATGTGCTCAAAGTGTATCCATGACTTCTCTTAAATGCAAAGCATGTTCTCCCTCGTTCTTTGAGAAAATCAAGATATCTTCCATGAAGACTTCTACAACTTATTAAGGAACTTTCTACATACCCCACTCATTAAGTCAACAAAATAAGCGGGTTCATTCGTCAAACCGAAAGGCATGACAATCCACTCAAAGAAACTGTCAGGGGTCCAAAAAGCAGTCTTGTCTATATTGTCCTCAGCTAATCTTAGCCGATGAAACCCCTATAGCTAAATCTAGTTGGGAGAAAACAGACGCACCTACAAGCTGGTCAAACGAATCATCTATTCTTGGAAGTGGGTGCCTATTTTTCTTAGTCAGCTTGTTTGATTCTCTATAATCCACACATATGCGAAGTGAACTATCCGCCTTAGTAGTGAACACTACTGGAGCACCCCATTTAGAGATACTTTGCCTAATAAACCCCTTATCAAGCAGCTTTTTAACTTGCTTGTTGAGCCCTTCCTTTCCCTTGGACTCATGTGTCGTACAGGTAATGCAACTGGCTTTGCGTTGTCAACTAGATATATGCAGAAGTCTATCTCGCGTTTTAGAGGACAAACCCCTAACCTAATCAAAACATCTGCATACTCATGGACTACTCCAATGGTTCGCAAATCGTCGATAGATGCATCAAGTGATTCTAGGTAGCTAAGCCAAACTGATCCCTTAGGGTCGCACGAAATCTCTAGGGTATTCCCGAGGCAAGTCGAAAATATAACTACCCTCCTTTCACAATTACTAGCTAACCAATCCATGCCTAGAATCAACCCATAGCCCATGAAACCAAAAACATAAGCATTACACTTAAACTCAATACTTAATATAGCTATTCTCAAATGCTTGCAAATCAAAGATAAATGAGCCGAACCACCAATTGGATTTGAGACAATAATGGGATCTTCTACTATATAAGTACTAAGGTGCAGAGACTCAACTATGGAAGCAGATAAAAAGAAGGTGAAGCGCCAGAACCAAACAAAGTTCTAACAGGACGATTGAAAAGAAAAACTAAACTTTCAACAGAAACGTTCCTACCTCTCTTAGTTACACTAGCAGTAAGAGCATGCAATTTCCCAATAGAAGGTTATGTCCTTTGCCCCTTGTCCTTGTCCTTCGGGCAATCCTTGATAAGATGCCCTGCTTCACCATACTGAAAACAACCACCCGTCTTCTTCTTCCTACAATCAAATGACCTACTATACCCTAGAAATGACACTTCCTCTTGTCGCGGGATTTATTATTTCTTCCACTCTTCTTATATTCCAATCCCTTGTTTGTGATTCTTCTACTTTGGCCTCTTTCTTTTCACCTTTCTCCTTCTGCGTGGATTAAATCATATCAACAAGCTTCTAATCCTTGGGCTTGTGCTTCTTAGCCCAAACTCCCTTATTCTTATCCTTACTATCCTTCTGTAGCTTGTTGACAAGTTTCTCGAAACTACCTCCATCGCACGACAACCTACAAAGCTTGAAAAGAAGATTAGCCACAAGTGAAACTACTGCGACTACAGATGGAGGTTGGGCACTACTTTGCCCTCGACATGTGTCATATGCCTACAAAATTATGGCGAAAAGAAAGGAAGAAGAGATTCAAACAGAGAATCGAAAGATAATGCATATGGCTTTGGGGAATATGCCTTGTAAAAACAACATTTTTCTCTTGAAAAACGCTTCTTTAAAACATGTTTTAGAAAACACCCTTTTTATAATATGCTATTGAAAAATCTTTTATCTGTTCTGGTAACCTTTAGCTTGGATACCACGTGTAACACCCAACCTCCATTAAGGCCACTCACAAAGGGAATGCATTAACTTCAATGGAGCATCATAAGTGTATAGAACAGATAAATTACAAAAAAAAAAAAATTTAAATAGCGGAAAATAAATAAAACTTCACTTTATTGACAAAACAGCAGCTTAGTAAAACAGCTTGTACAAAAATTGTATTCCAACACCAAAACACCCTTACCCATTACAACAAAGTATCTGTCTTGTTTAACAAAATAAAGAAGCATAAAATGACAATGATATTCCCCAATAAAGCATGAGCCAGCCATAGCCGTGGAAAAGAGATTCCAAAGCAATACATCATCTATCTTCGAGCTTGGAAAGAAAACCGGGCCAAGTGGTAATATTCCCTCCCTGTGAACCTTGGGGGGGGGGGGGGGGACGGAAGAAAAGAGAGCGAAACAAAATAGAGTCAGACATAAAGCCTGGTAAGTCCAATGACTTTCAGCATGTAAATAGGTAAAAGCATCATGACATGAATAAATTGGATACCAGACCATAACCATGATAATAAGCATAACAAGACAACAAATGATGATCGTTAGATATGACAAGGTAAGATATACTGAATGCGCTTTGGTTCTTTCTCTAATTTCCTATTTTCTCTGCACCACCTAACTAGCATCCTAGCTAGTGTCCTTTATAGAACGATTCGTATTCAATACTAGTGTAGTATCATGTGAAAAAGGATCTGTATCCCCTACTACTATCCCAACTAGTATCCTGTGTTATAAAATAAGATGATCCCAACCCCGTAATTGTGGTAGCCTTCAGGTGTACATCTAGTATGAGGATCTTACCTCAACCAGCCTAATTGCCATGAAGATGTTAGATGTACCCTTACTACCCTATCGATCGGCTTCCTACTTGTATTAATTTTCCTTGTGTCTGTGTCAATCGTCCCTCTCTTGCGTGTAGATACCCTGTGCTGGTCCCAACATAAGGTGTATCAATCCCTATGCTGCCAACCCAACACAAATTCTAAATGCACAGTGTATATTATTGATGCCCAATGGCTTCTTTTCCACTCCGGAGCACGTGCACTCCCATTCTCCGTCGGAACTACACTACTGCGCCCTCTACCGCTATTTTGACCGCTTATAATCAGCCCAGTAATCATGCCCCACCCTGCCTAGTTCAGGGTACCGTAATACATCTATGTAGGTTACTGCTGAAATGGATCCCCGTTACTAGGGTTTCCTAGGGTCTATTCGTATACCCTCCAAATTGGCTAAGTGTTATCCATCCATTCAAGTTAACTTAACCCATCCATACGTCATGTTTGGTTAAGTGTTTCTTATTAACTTAACCCTTCTCATTCATCATGTTGTAATTGGTTAATCGTTTTCTATTAACTTAACCTTGTTCATTCATCATATTATATTGGTTAAGTGTTTGCCCTTAGCTTAACCCCATTCGTTCATCATGTTATATTGGTTAAGTGTTTCCCATTAACTTAGCCCCACTCGTTCATTGGTTAAGTGTTAACTTAACCCTACCACTTATCTTGTTACATTGGTTAAGTGTTTCCCTCTTGTGTTACTTAACCCTACCACTTGTTACATTGGTTAAGTGTTAACTTAACCCTACCACTTGTCATGCTACATTGGTTAAGTGTTGCCCTCTTGTGTTACTTAACCCTATCACACATCATGTTATATTGGTTAAGTGTTGCCCTCTTGTGTTAACTTAACCCTACCACTTATCATGTTATATTAGTTAATTGTTGCCTTCTTGTGTTAACTTAACCCTACCATTCTTAGCATGTCCGTTTATTAACATTAATTCATTCATTAATGCCTCAATCTCTCACATTATAATTGTTGTTTGCAGTTGCTGGATGTGCCAGGCGGTTCCAGGCGGACTTCTACCGCAAACTCTTTCTAACCTCGGGTTTTGGGCTTAATGCGCTAACCTCTTACATTAGATCCGTATTGTTGCTGTCGCTGGATGTGCCGGGCGGTTCCGGGCAGTCTTACACTGCAACCCAATATAACCTCGGGTTAGGCACGTTCATCTTTAACTAATTTACATATTGACTATACATGTCCAAGTCTAGATTTTATATGCTAATTATCCCAAATTTACAAAAATAATCATGTTTCAATTCTCAAGTTATGCCCAACCAAGCCAATTGCAAATTATGCGCCACAAATTCAATTACAAGTTATTACTAAAATAGGTTACACCTAATCTTCCTAAATTTGCAATAATAGTCATGCCCCAAAATCACAATATACTTTGCTTGGCTTCCCAATCAATAGTTATGCCCATTCTAGATTTAATGTTCCAGTTTACAGTTTCCGCCCAATCTAGATTTAGTATTTCAATTTACCCCAAGTTCGCAACAATAACATTTATACCCCAAATCACAAGTTACAAATTATGTCCAACAATTTCACCAAATATGTTATGCCCAATTATTTCACCGAATACATTATGCCCAATATTTACCCAAAATATTCCCCGTATTCCAATCGTTCGTATTTCGCGGTTTTAGCCTCGGTTCGAAGGTAACCCAGGTTCATAAAGAAAAAAAAAAGAAACAGGGGAAGAGAGAGAGAGAGAGAGAGAGAGAAGGAGCATAAATTAAGAATAGGCATGTAACAACAGACTTAATGCGAGAGATTTAGATCCAACAAAGATAGATTCTCGAATAAACTGATACAATCATTATCACAGGCATAAGAATAATATCACGAACCAAAGAGGAGTATAAACCTGATGTACAACAAAGATAGGCCTGATTCAATCAGAAAAATAATAATAACCTCTACGGCATGTAAGGATATAGATTCAATAGATGGATAAGGATAAGTCTGAAAAGATTATCTTACAATCAGGAGTAGACTTCGATTCATTTTATTACATGTCAAGATTACAATCAGGTATTCAAATCTGAAAATAACGTGAACTTACATTACTAGGATTAGAAAAGAGAATTGAATCGTTGTTGTTGCAGAAACTCTAATTTGATGTTGATTAAGCTTCAAAGTTGATTGTTGATGAAGAACTTCTAATATGATTTAGGTTTTTGACGCGGCAGCCAAGAGAATTGAGAGTTCAGAAGCATAGAGTCATCATAAGGAATTGTTATGAATTAGGGCTTAGGTTTAGAGATGTATATATAGATGTCTAGGATCAATTCTAGCCTTTAGATTAGTCTAGGAGAAATCAAAGCCATCAAACCCAAGAGTTGTGTCATCCAACCAATAATAGCAAGACACATAAGCCCTAATACCGCAGAAATTAGTCGTCGGCCAATCAGAGTAGGCCACATCAGCTCAGGGTTAAAATAAAATGTCACTAGAACTAGATCTCAAAAGGGGTCAACTCCCTACGGGGGGGGGGGGGGTCGACACCTATGTCGACTCCCCCTGGGGGGGTCGACACCTCTGAGCGGGAAATTTCCCGCTCAACCCGCTTTGACTAAATTTCGAATTTCGAACTGTTTTGACTTTTAATTACTATTTAAACTTGAAATCTTATGAACTCCATAACTTCTTCATACGGAGCCCGATTTACGCAAACTCGGACTCTATCTCAAGCAGAATTTCGAGACGAACGCAATGGCGTAACCCGTTTCATCTAATTCTTCATTTAATAATTAATTATTCTTTAATTATCTCTTATGTCCCGTTTTAAAATTATGGGGTGTTACAATGCGTACCAGCATACAACTTGCTACTACTGGGATGAATGGTATAATAAAAGCAATGACAATCATTAAGAATGGCATGCCTAAGTGTAGAATCTTAAGGCACCACAATATAGTTCCTCAAATGAAGCCAATCGTGAGAATCAATACCGAAGTCCCATGACTCTTCATCCTGGGATCTATAATCATAAAGTTGAACAATATGCATCACTTCGGGATTGCGCTGTTGAGCATCAGAAATATGATCAAACAGAGAAAGTTGAGCTTCTAAATTGAACGATAAGATAAATGAATCCGAAACAGAAGCTCGAACACATATATCATTATAGGATAAGGTCTCATAAACATCCCATTCAGATAAATCTATTAAAACTACATCCGAATGCCACTGACTAAGCGCATCCACCACACGATTACCTTTTCTATGGGTATACCGAGTCTTTAAATTGTATGAGGCAAACAACTCAAGCTATCGATATTGCCACATATTAAGCTCCTTCTGGGTAAACAAATACTGTAAAGATTTATGATTAATGTAGACAACAAAATGCTCTCCCAAAAGATAATGACGTCATATCCTCAAAGCAAAGACTATGGTTGCAATCTCCAAATCATGGGTAGCGTATCGAACCTCTTTTAGATGCAATTTCCTAGAAGCATGGGCAACTACTTGATCCATCTGCATTAGAACGACACTGAGACCACTATAAATGGCATCAATATACATGTTGAGATCCTGGTTTCCTTCAAGAACCACAAGAGCATGGGTATATGTGAGAAGGTCATTTAATCTTTGAAAGGAAGCCTCACACTTATCAGACCAAAAAAACAAACTCCTTTCTTCGTGAAATTAGTCAACGGAAACACAATACACAAAAATCTATAATAAAGTGACAATAGTAACCGGATAGACCCATAAAACTACGAGTCTCATGAACATTCTTGGGCCTTTTACAATTAGGATGTCCTCAATCTTGGAAGGATCAATAGTGATACCCTCAGAAGACACAACATGGCCAAGGAAACGAACTTGCATCTCCCAGTAGTGGCATTTAGAAAGTTTGGCCTTAAGATGATGATGGTGAAGAGTACCCAAGAAAACATTTAATTAATTAGCATGCTCAGCTTCGGATTTAGAATTAACAAGGATATCATCAATAAAGACTAGCATGAACTTATCAAGAAAGTCACTAAAAACATGATTCATAAGATCAACAGGAGCATTTGTCAAACCGGACAACATATAAAGCCATTCATAAGAACAATAACGAGTGCACAAAGCTATCAAAGAAATACTATCTTCATCGAGTTAGAGCTAACAAAAACCCATTGCATGGTCTAACTAAGAAAAGTCCTTTGCTTCACTCAATTAATTGAACATATCATCATTTCAAAGCAACGAGTAATGATTTTTGATGGTCAACTCATTAAGCATGAGATATCAATGCAAAGCCTAAGAGTGCCATCATATTTACTCCCAAATACTACCAAGGTACCCATGGTAAAGAGGTTGACTAAATAAACTACTTAGACTCAAGATCGAGTAGCTTCTTTTGAGTTCCTCATCTTCCTTAGTCGACATCCGTGTAGGTGGACGACTAACAGACTGTGCTCCAGGAATAAATCAGTATGAAACTCAATATCATGCATAGGAGGTAGTACCAAAACAGATTAAAAGATGTTAGTGATGTCATACGCTACTGGAATGTGAGAGACATCAACATCATCACGGCCTCGTGCCTCGAGATAAAATAAAGAGGCTAAGGTGTCTTTGTCGACATCCCAAAGAATATGGAAAAGTTGATCAGAAGAATCAGGATGGCGAAGATACAAAAGTTTTTAAACACATAGAATTCTGGATCCAATCCAAGCCAAGAATAATATAAAATCCCAAGAATAGATAACATGCATATTTGCAGCGTAATAAAATCCACAAAGAACAATCTCTAACTCACATATATGAGGCTGAGAGTGGCGGATCCTCCAATAGGATTTTCCATCCTCAAAGAAGTTAATAAACATAATATATCCAAAGAAAGAACATGCACAAGTTCTTTTGATATAAATGAGTGTGAAGCACCCATATCGAATAAAACTCGAACCATACTATCATGAAATAAAATAGATCCTTCAAGAATAGAAGGAATACCTCTCGGTTGAGTTAAACCACTACCACCAGCCTTAACTACATTCAACTTGCTTGGCTAGCTAGATTTTGGAGATGAGGGACAAGAAGTGGACCAATGACCTTTATTGCAATATCAACAAATTCTAAGCTTGGAACTATGATGGATGAGATGATCACTAGCACCACAATTCTAGCACCACTATTAGCAGAAGGAGCTATGGAAGGATGAGAACTCAAACTAGAAGGCTTTTTCTTACTAGGGAAGGATTTGGACCTACGAAAAGGGAATTTCTTCTTGCTTGGGTTCTCCCGAACGTCACCATCATCACCACTATCCCTTTCATTCTCGACTGCCTCAAGATGAAAGGCTGCAACAACCAATTCCTCAAACAACAACTTCAACTGCAACATCAAAGACCTCTTCAGATACTTATTTAAACCAGATACAGACTTAAGGTTCTTCATATAGGGAATGTTGATATAATCCAAACCATACTTAAAAAGAACCTGAAACAAAGCAACGTACTCTAAAACGGTCGAACTTCCATGTTTGAATTGAGGAAGCAACAAGTAAGAATAACCTTCTTGGATTCCAGGAGGAACTTAAGCTTAAAGCACTCACAGAATTACTTCCATTCCAAGGAAACTTCATCAATCCCAGCAGCTAGCAACTCATACTAGTTTAGATTGTTACCTTGTAATATACTAGATGCAACAAGGACACAATTATGATCAGAAATCACCATACGAGAGAATATATGTTCACACGTACTATTCCAAGCCTGGACCTCATGAACAGACTTTGAGCCTAAGAATGGCTTCCACCATAGATGGGATAAGTCATTGCATATGCGACCAGAGGCTGACTTTTAGGGAGGAGAAGAGCAAGGCGGAGCTGGAGGCTTAGTTCTACTGATGAGCTCTTATATCTGGTTAGTGTACATATAAACTTCCAAAGAACATGAGCCACTGGTCAGCTCAACCCTCTCCTTAAGAGTCGGGTATATGGATGGTCCAACACCTAGAAATTGGCCTCTGTCATGACCAGCCATTAGCTAAATGAGAGGAAAAGATTGGATTAAAACAAAGAGGTAAAATATAATCGCATTCAATAATAAGGAATACTACTTTTGAATTCCTAACAATCTGCATTCCTACATATATCCCCTTTCCTATATGTACCCCCAATAAAGACTAAGTTAAAGGACATGACTTAGGCATGAACTCAATTCAAGTTAAAGACACAAGGAATTTATGTCAACATTTATACTATATTTCATTGTGTTCTATTTTCCCGTTTTCAGTTCTGTATTAATCCCTTTTGTTATGAACTTTTTTATGATACCAATCTGTGATACCCCACCCCCAGATCCATATTATTAAAGTTAATTAACTAGTGACGCTATCAACTAATGCAGAGAATAGGGTTGTTTATGAGCGACCAACCATAAGTCTTGTATTAAATAAGCATTAACAGTGTTAATTAGTGCATCTATTTTTTCCTTTTATGGATCAACATCTTTAATCTCTATTTAATACAATATTATGGTCGCTCTTCATAATTCAAAACAAAAGAAAATGGATGTAACCTTGGAGATTATAGAACAAGCAACCCAGCATATATACAGATACAGGGTCATAAAATACACATAGTGTTAGAACTGTGGCATCCAACCAAAATATACATAATAAGTCAAAATAATAGATATAACATCAGAATACAAGATTCAACCTGATATATACAATAAAATGACACTACAAAGATGTCCTAAAAGGTGTGACAAAATGACCTTAGCAGAAGCGAACCCAAAAGTACAACTACAAAAATATCAGAAAAAGTTCAACCTGACCTGAGCATTAACACACACTAGGCAATTTAGTTAACAGTGAGTAATAGCATATTAAGATGGAATATGACATGTATGATAACTCTTTATCCAGAATAGTTAATAAGGTAACTACAAGGATATGGAAACAAGGGAAAGTTCTGTCCAGTTCATGCATTAGGCTATAAGCTAAGTACAAGCAACAAACACCAAAACGTCAAAATTTCATACAACACATCCTTATATATAAACTCATTATAGTTTAAATCACATCAAGGTGACCATTAACGACAAAAACATAAAATCAATATGAATATGAAATCCAATTCCAACAAATCAACAATGTATGATTGTAACGATCAAAATAAAAAAAACAAAGTGGATCCAACATCACTGAATTTATGCACATCATCAACAACATAATATAGCTCCGCCCGAGCTTAGCAAAGTATTATATATGTATTCAATTAAGGCACCCATCACTACGACCCCCTCCCCCAGGTAAAATGAATACGTTTATAAGACTCCTATTCCCACCGTTTTTTGCTTCCCCTTAAAGTGAGTACTAGCTCAACAAAAAAAATACAATATGTTTAAAAGATTCTCAATCGGTAACTCATGTAGTGGTAACTTTGCACCCATACCACATGTTCTAATTACTGGTTTACTACAGCTATTTAGTTCTACAATGGAAACAGCAGAAATCAACGAATCAATAGAGCAACAAATCATCAACTTCAATTAGATGATCCTGGGATTAACCAATTGTGTATGTTGTCATGTCCCATACCACGGGGTTTACGGTACCGTTTAACCTCTATTACATCTTCTCGAAGGATGCAGAAAAGTGTGGTTTTTTTTTGAGAAATTAGTTGGATTTTCAAATTTAAGATTTTAAAATGATTTTTGGAAAACCAATTGATTTTATTCTTGAAACATTTTATATTACTAAACTAAATTTTTACTATTGCTCTTAGGCCACCTTTTTATTAAAACTAATACTATAAAATTATTTCAACCACAAAGATATAAGAAAACGATATCTATTTATATGTATGAAAACTAGTTCAAAATCGTGCACATGTGTGAAACACCATCAAAATTAATCTTGAAACTCAACAAACGAATCTCCAAAATCTAATTAAATTCGGAATTCGAATTGTGAATAAAATAATTTGGTTTACCATGCTTGAGTAATAGCAAAAGCCAGTGAAAAAGAATCAGAACGTCATTAGAAAATAAAAAATATGGATGCAAAATTCATCGAAAAACAACACAACATGGAGCAAATGCTCCTGCGCAAATACATATTGAACGGGTCGACGTGGAGGTCCATCCCTGCTTTGAGGCGGTCGACCGAGGAGCCGAACCCTAGGTCGACCCAGTGCCAACCTATAGATCGGCTCAACACCCACCATATATTCTGGCAACAATCGTTGCTCTGTTACCACTTCTATGGTCAGTTTGGCTAACCTAACTAAGTCAGACAACATGAAATTTTCCAAATTCAAACACCAGAGACCTATAAGATGCAACAAGAGTTTCTCAAAATCGGCAAGTAATGAAAGAGATACAGTAGCTCAAAGTTATACTTTGACTGTGTTTGCACCACAAGAAATTATTTCAATGAAAGCTACAGGATTTTATTCTAACATCCATAGATCTAACACAAATGATAATAACTCAGTTGTAACTGGAAGTTTGTGAGTAAACTCACCTTAATTGCGATTTACAGTGAGTTTAGAGCCAAATTGGAGCTTTTGGAGATACAATTTCCAAGGAGAAGTTCTCTTTTTTCCTACTTTAGATTGTTGCAAATGACTAAAATCTACAATTTTATGTGATTTGAGGGCTTGGCTCTAACTTTTATAGCAAGTTCTACTTGGTTTTCTATTTACTGGGTGTTTTGCTAAGGAGGAAGAAGGCTCCATAGAGAAACATACGTACTGAATTGTTTCTTTCTAGAGATTTCCATATCAAATGATTAATTAGGCCCAAAACATAGTGTTTAAGCCCAAAATAACCTATTAGAGTTAATTAGCACATGTTTAGGCTATTTAAACATAAGTTTAAGCGTATTATAACATAGTTAAGAAATATTTACAGCATTCCTTTACATAATTCTCATATTTCCACAAACAAGCAACTTAATTAAAATTAAAAAATATATTTATAAAAGACTTTAAAGTCTTTTAACACCAGAATTTATAGTTTACATCAAATTTTATATTTTACATGAAATATGAATATTTTGATATAAACTTGTGTAAACTTTCATGTAACACATGAATTAGTGATTATAAATATTCTTTATTAACACACTAATCGCCAAATTGACATAAAATTCATATTTTCTATATTTAATGATATTTTGTGACTAATTTTACATTTTTATATTTTATTCTTATGTGAGTTACTCAAAATTCACATATACACAAAACTTGTCATTAAATTCATAAAAATATATTTTCCTTGAAAATTAGTTTCTAATATATATTAAAAAAAAATATTGAACATTATAATTTAAGACTTTATTTCCAATTTATAAATTATTAAAAAAAATATTCGTAAGGTCCAAATTTATTCATAACACCTGATGTTAGAAATAAACCTTGGATCCTACGAAACAAATTTATTTCCAAACCCAATTCAAATTTTCTCTAATTTCACCATCTTACACCAAAATTTACCAACCATTATTTATTTATCACCAACCCTGAATTTAATCACCTTTAAATGATTAAATTCCATCTTTACCCAATTAAACCACAAAACCCAACTTTAAATGTTAACACAAATAATTATATTGAATAACCAAATTAATGATATATTTAACTTAAATGTCACTACAATATTCATATTTTATCTATTATTAATTATAGTAGGTAATCACCAGAACTCGGGTTCTTCCACATTATATCAAAGTTTCGTGTTATTTGGAGATGTTTAACTATAAGTATCATTTTCATACATACACAACGAAACCAATCATGGGTATTTCAATCCAACATATAGCATCAATAACAATATGAAACCAATCACGAATAACTATAAATGATCCAAACAGCATTGCATGTATAAGTAAGTAACCAAAACTATAATGGGGAGAGAATTCACCTTGATTGGAAAGAGGTGATGAGATATGTTGCTGGAAGTTTCTAAGCTCTATGTTTCCTAGCTTTTTCTCTCTTCTTCTGCTAGCTTTAATTGACAGCCTCAATTTTTCCCTTGTCATATCCCTCCTCCTTATGCACATTTTACTTAGTTTATATGTTTCAAAGGCCAACATTCTAATTAACTTGTTAAGCCCAAGTTCCCTACCTACATCCATCACATTATTCCTATTTAATACGTTTGTTAAATTCTTGAATAATATCTTACAAAAATGAGGGATGTTACAGAAACCCCGTCTAGCAACAAAAGATTAGAATTTCTCTATACAAAAAGATATGTATTCAAAAATAATATATGACCATGATATTGATAATAATAATCAAAAAACCATATCTGATAATGGTAAAAGACCAGAAATGTTTTGGAAATAATAAAAGGCAAAAAATCCATATATATATATATATAACAAAAACAAGAAGATAAAAAACCATATCGGGAAATAATAAATGATTAGAAAATAATATGGAAAAAATAAAAGAGTAGGTAACCTTATATGATAATAATATAAGGCTAGAAAACCACCCAAAGTATTAGAAGATCAAATAATAATATGTTAATGTAAAAGATTAGTAAAGTAGATATTAATAAGCAATAATATTCAAAATTAGACAACGGGACTAGCACCATTGGGTCTGTTGTAATTTACTGATGAAAGTGGACACTTGATTTGCTAAAATCAGAGTTAAAATGAATTAGTTATGAATTTTGAAGAATTCAAAAAATTAAAATAAATATAAATATGGAACAAACAGTCACTGGGCGACCCAGCTCAATTCGGTCGACATGTGCGTAGACCCATTCCATGGTCGGTCGATCCTTGTGTCGACCCGCTAGGTGGGTGGGCCAACCCAGGTCAAGAATTCGGCGTGCCTTGGCCTGCACTTAAGGCAGCGAACATTTATTGTTTTCCATCGTTATTTTTGCTGAGTTGGCTGAGTTTTATGGGCTTATTTTGAACTAAAGGTTGATGTGGCATTTTCTTATTGGTCCAATGACATGGTTGGACCAGATCCAATCTTGGATTTGAACGACTGGCGACATCCAGTAAGCCCTATAAATAAACTAGCAGAGCCTATCTCATTTATACACATTCATTCTTTCTCTCTTCTCCTTCTTCTTCCCTAGGCTTATCCTCAAAGTTAGGAAGGGTCAAATAATTAAATTTTTAATGGGGATAAAGAAGTTCTTAAGCTTTAAATATTTATTTTTATAAACACTTCTGGAGGTGGAGGTTTTGCTAGATCTAAGAAAAAGGCCATGGGGGAAGCTTTGATCATTGGATCTGTGAGTTTTTACGTAATTTTTAGATTTGCTATTTTTGTAGGAATGTTTATGCAGTTAGAAAGTCTTAATTTGCAAGTTTTATGTTTACAATATTTATTTGTTTAGTTTTTCTATAAATTGCTATAATTTATTTACTGTATATGCCTATTTTTTAAGTTGTTTATTATTTATAGGTATTTCTCCTTTTTCAATCCCTTTCTTTGTTGTAGTTTATTTCCTGTAATGCTTATGCCCTGTTTTATTTGTTTTTTTATTCTCGAGTCTAGACCTTGAGAGTAGCCTAGACCGTTTACCTCTTTTGTTTTAACGTTGAAGCTAGGCATTTACCGTCATTTTTGCGATAAATTGGAATAAAGTTAAAATTGTATAAAAAAGGGATTTTAGGCATGTTAGGACGTATTAAATATTTTAATCAGTATTGGACTGTAAATTGGGGACAAACCTTAATACATAATGGGAGAACATGCAAATTAGAATAGTTTGAACTTAATTGAATGTTAAGTAACGTGGAATGGGTTGTATAAAAAGAATGCATTAATTAGGAATGTTAATACAACATGGGAATATAACATGAGGTTATACTGGGCTTATTAATAAACTTAAACTGTATTAAATTAAGATTGACAAAAATAATAAGCTAAGATATATGGAGTCCATTCCGGCAGCTTGGGGAAGATTGGGGAAGATAAGTGGCTTATAGATTAGTTCTGTTCCAGCAGCGCGGGGTTGATTGGGGAAGATAAGAGGCCTAATAAAATAATGAATGGGGACCAAGTCTAGGGTGACTTATATTAATTGCATATTTGGTTGGGAATATGTATTAGTTGGTATCCCTTTTATCATGGTGGTCTCATACTGGTTAGAGGCGAGGGCATGCTTTACTATGTGGGATAGTAATAGGTTCAAACAAGGTAGGTACGGGGGCATTCCGGTAGGACGATGAGCGTACATCGTGCCTATAGGGGAAGATAATCCGATGTAACGCCTATGATTAACAGTTAAGCCCTTTTATTTGATTGTTTCAGGATTGACAACCCTGAATTTCATAGCTGGCATAGGTTATCACATTACGGGTACAGGAGCCAATCGATAGGTAGATATTAGGTAAAGCCTAATTGTGATATCTTGGAAGTTTGTACAACAATCTCGGATATGAATGAGAAATGTTGGATCCAGATTAACCCTTGAGGGGGCTAAATAGAGTTTATTGGAGTTTTTACAAGATATTTAAAAATATCATAGCATAGAATGCAATAGAGAAAATAAATACAGGAAATAAATAACACAGATTTTACCCAGCTTCGGCAATCCCCACATACTGCTGCATTCCCAAGATTTATACTAGATATTAGTCAACTATTACAATGCTTGCGACACCTATAAACTTGCGACAATTTCTAGCCTGATTGTCCTAACACTACGCTCAAAACTTATCCCTAAGTTTCTACTAGGAGCTACACAAAAAAAGGCCTCACAATCTCGCTATATTTGCACTAATCCTACGCTTAGAACCCTGCACAGATTTTTATCCTCAAAACTAGATTTTCTCCTAGCTACAAACTCGTAGCTAGTACACCCTAGTTTACAGTAAACTGGAAAATTATTGATCGATTACAAAAAAACTTAAAAATAAAATAAAAAACAAAACCCTCCCATTTTTATATCGTCACTTGAACAAATGAATAGTTGGCTTCTTTTTTTCTTCAATGGTGACCATGTAAGAAATTTGGGTTTTCTGTCCTTCGAATGAAATCACAACGTTTAAAAAAATAATTGATTTATTCTCTGATGTTTTTGATGATGTTGCCCTCTAGTCGTTGATTTAGACTTACGATCAAAACATGAGAAGACCGCAAGTTCTCTGAATTTTATTACTTTATTCTTGGGTAAAAATGATTTGTTTCGATGCAATCTTTGCTTGCGATGAATGTGGTATTTATAGGGTTAGGAAACCCTTTAATCCCTAATTTCATCGCATTTTTATCTGGTCTTGATTTGTGCTTGGATTTTGCGTGATTGATTGACATGAATACACTGTTGATTTTTGCCAAAACCGATTTCTCTTAATACTCAGATAAACCCTTTCTTAATTTTTCATTGATGTATTTAGCTGTGTTTTTTGCACACTTTCCATTTGAAGAAATTGATGGATTTGCATGACACATGCTTGATGAAATTCATTCTTGCCATGTATTTCCAGAAATGAAATCTTTTATTACTTTCATGAATTGTGCCACATTTGCCACTGTGTATATTTTTCAAATTTGCATTATCACTGCCTTGTCATCTGATAAGAACAAAAGATTTATTTTTGTTCTTGCCTTCTTTTGCTCTAAAAGATGTCTACAAATTACATTTGTGCCAAACTTATCTCTTTGTATATTTGGGAAAGAATTGAAATGATTTCTGCAAATTTATTCCTTGAGATTCTTTATGACTACATGCACACAAATATTTATGTTGCTGCATGAAACATATTTTGCATGCAGTAGATTTTATGAAAACTTGGAATGTTTTTCTTTGCTCCAAAATTAATTGTTATTTTCCTTTTGTAGTAAAAAAAAACGTTGCAGTGTCATTTTTTGCCTGCTGCTATGTCGAGCCTCATGAAATTGTGCTTGTAAACTGGTATACTCATGTGCATGTTTCTTCATGCATATATATATATATATATACACAATCATGTATATATATGTATGTGTGTGTATGTGTGTGTGTGTGGCCTTGTTCCATGCATACATAAATTAATGGCTTGGCATGCTCCATATTAGTTTGTTGTGTACATTCTTGAATTTGATTTTTCCTCTTTATTGGTATGACATACCTTGTTTGTTGATGTTGCACGCACTTTAACCGGTATATATTATCTGGATTGACTGCACAATTTTGAGCAGTATTGCTACACTTTCCCTTGTTCACTAACATGTTGCTCATACATGCTCCTCTGCCTATGTTGTATTGATGTGCTTTGTTGAACATCCATGATAGCTCTATTTTTTTTTGCATATCAATACAAAAAAACATATATATACACACACACACAAAAAAAATTACGTGTGTATATGCGTCTGTACATGTAAAAGTGAG
Organism: Allium sativum; assembly: GCA_030737875.1. Lineage (NCBI taxonomy): Eukaryota > Viridiplantae > Streptophyta > Magnoliopsida > Asparagales > Amaryllidaceae > Allium > Allium sativum. The sequence goes on from CM060920.1 coordinate 692,703,361, forward strand.
TGTAACTGATTTTGAGTTACTGAGTGTTGTAGTGAAAAACCCTTATAAATGTGAAATTGAATTGTATTATATCGGTGGAATGTACAAATAGTAGAGTTGTAAAAATATGTACTATTTAGACACCGAAATAAAATATTATATTTAAATAAAATACTGTTTGAATATTTAAATTCCTGTGCAGTAGTATTTTATTTAAATATAAATATTTAATTCTGTCTGTGATGAAGTAGAATAGTACAATCGTAAACACATTTATAATATATATATATATGTATATGTTTCTTATCATCAAACAAAAACCATAGAATTGTTATATACAACAACCTCCCCCTTTTGATGATGACAAACAAATAATAAGATTGTGAATATAATAAATGTGTTTGACAGTGAATTGTTGAACTCCCCCTATATGTATGTTGTGCATGCGTGAAAAGAATAAATCAAATGAAATTTCAATATTAAAATATTTATAAAATGTTCACTCATAAATCAAAACCTTAACCATTCTCCCCCTTTTGTTATCATCAAAGGGATAGAGAAATTAAAATAGTGATGGAAAATGATTAGAAGTATAACATCAGCTTAAGAGAGAGAATGTTCATCATAAATCTAAATCAATCAAAAAAATCATAATATTCTAAGAACTAGAAGCAAATTTCACATTCTGGAATGATGGATTTACGATGAAATTTATATAAATGGAGAGAGTTTAAAAACACATGACTTCCAATTATTTTCAAAATAGATTTTTAAAATTGAGTACAAAACAATGATGGATTTAGACTATAATTATAAATTCAGTTTAAATGATGCAATCAAATAAACTCAAATCCCAATAACTATCAGTCAACAAATCATAATACATCATAAAATGTTAACACATTTCAAAAAATAGAAAATGGATTGATATGCTGGATTTTACACACCAAGGAGAATTTCATACAAATTTTTTAGTTATTTCAAATATCTTCTTTTCTTTTTTTATTTAAGAGCACAGTTACCACGCTTAACCAGATCTTGGATTTTTAAATGAGGTTAGTTCAACTTAAATTATAAGTAATCTCTTAACCATGCATGAGAGAGCTTGGATTTTTGAATGAGGTTAGAGAAACACTTATGTATATTATATTTTTATCATTTTCTCCATTTTTTTTTAAAATCTCCTTAATATATAAAACCAATATGGTTGATAGAAACATGGTAGGTACCGAAATGATTGTTAAATAAATTTCTAAATTAATCACATTATGAAATATGCTCAACTGTACCGGGATCTTTGAAAAGTTTCAATTATCACTAATTCTAAAAATAATATAATCACAATTCCATCACAAATATTTCCACTGTTTATTTAAGATGATTTTAAAAATATTAAACTCTCCACATTAATATAAAATCATGATGGATGGTAGAATGATGATAGACTAAGAAGATGTTCGTGAAATAAACACTAATTCAAAGATATTATACAAAATGTTCAATATATCATGAGAATTTAAATAAAAATTTCCTCCTGTTGTAAAGTATACTGTAGTCACAACTACTCACAATTTCAAAATTTGATAACAGTTTTGATGAATTTTAAATACAGTTCAATTTGGTTATTAATTTCAATTTCTTAATAAATAATCAATAAATGATTTTTAAATTGAACATCAATTACAAGATAATTTGAAAGATCTACACAGTTTGAAAATTAGTTTAAAGAATCAAAATAGATGAGAGAGAAAATTATAAGACACCAAAGAATGATACCACTTATTATCTCCATTAATGAGGATTTTAATACGACACTGTTGGCTAACAATAGTATCTCAGACAACAGTATCCAATCACCAAACCCAAGCAGATACTTTAGCAAACCAATTCCATCTATCAGAGCAGCAAACAATTATTACCAAAACAAGTAGCCATGAAAACATTTTCAAAACGATTCCTTTTATCAGAGCAGCACAACAATCAATTTCAAAGCAGACTTGTCAAGAGATTTTTTCATAGATATTTTTGACAATCACTAAAGATGATTCACGATCCAAGATTAAAAATACAGTTAATTTGAAATTATTTGAAGGAATATGAAAATCTCCAGAATCAATGAATCGATCACACCAGATTAAAAATTTCAAATCCAAGATGTGTGTGAGATTCAAGAAATCAAAAATTTCAAAAGAATTCAAACAATCAATTATTTAACTCAAATGATCATGAAATAACAGTGAGCTTCTGGACCAGATTTTCAAAAAAAAATTACACTTACTTTTGACAAGCACAAGAGAAATTTTTAAAAAAAAATTACGTCAGGCATGAGAGATAATTCATGATCTAAAATTAGAAGCAATTTATTTGAAATCACTTGAATATATGTGTTAATTTCAAGATATAATGAATCGATCACACAAGATTATTTTTTTCAAATTCAAGAAGCGTGTGAGATTCATGATAATAAAGACTTCAAATGATTTCAAATAACTAATTATCTAAGTCAGATGATCATGAATAACAATGAATTTCAAGATGCAACACAAAGACTAATTCAAAAGATTTTCAATTTAGAATAACCAAGCCAATCCAAAAACCAATTAAATTAATTTTTTTAGTCTTTCCAGTATGAATTAGAATAAACCCAAAACAACAAAGGTGTGTGATAATTTTTTAGATCTTCAAAAATTTAGAATTCAAATTAATAGTGTTCAAGGTATGACAAGAATGTTTCAGCACTGTTAGGAATTCAGAGATCATAAAAGATTTAAACTTCAAAATAATTATAGATAATTACAGTTTTAAATTCAAGATCTGGAAATGATTAAAATATGAGAGTTTTATAAAAATGTAGCACATTTCCAGAAAACCGAAAATTCTACAATTTGAAGTTAAGAAGCCCAAAGACAAAGAAAAAATGGCATTGACAAAGCAAATATCCAAAACAAACTAGAAGGGTTAGAAGGAGGAAAAAATAGGAAGAGTAAAAAAATATACACAAAAAAATGTGAGTCTAGAGATCATACCTGAATTTCAGTAGACGTTATGGATCTCAAATGCAACAAACCTGGCCAAGGAACTCTGAATAATTCAAAGATGCGGAACAGCCTGAAATCAATTTCTCTTTCATAACGTGGTTCCTCATTTATCCGTCAATACCTAAGCATTTAGAGGATCAAGTGGTCTAACAAAATTTGTAAGACCACTCACTGTTTTGTTCACGACTTTAAGTACCCAGATTAGTTTATATAACAATCCATTCAAATCTATCTTTGTGCCTTTGGGAACCCAAATCTATTTGAATTCAGTCAACATTGATTTTTTAGACTCAGGGAGCCTAATTTCTTCAAATGGATTGTTTTTAAACCAACATTTTTTTTTGATTATGGTTGTCCTTTCCAAAATGCAAGAAATTTGAAGAAATTGAGAATTTTTGAGTAGTTTGTTTTTCAGTTGAAATTCTAAATCCACGTCCTTTCTTGTTTTCAAATGTGGAATAATTTTTTAATATAGAATTTGAAGAATTTCAATTATTTGAAAACTTCTTAAATTTCAAGCCAAAATCATTGGCTTTAGATTTCAACAAGTTACACATTTATAAGCTTTTCAATTTTTGCCTTAGACCCAGAAATCTCAGATTCAAATTGATTACTCTTCTCAATTTCAAGTTTTCCAAATCCCTTTTTTTTAATTTCTTTTTCCAAATCATGATTTATCTCATAAATTTCAGTCTTGTAGTTTTTCAAAGATATATTTTCATATTCAAGGAACTTAGAAATATCTTTTATTTTAGTTAATTTTTTTTTGAAAAGATGTGCATTTTTACATTTGAGATTTTTGATTCTATCGGTTCCAATCTTAAGCTCTTTCAAAATTGTTTCAGTTTTCAACAAACTTCCTTTTTTTAAAAAAAAAATATGTTTGCAATTCTCAGTAGTCTTAATTTTATCCAACTCCTTTTGCAAAGCGATGTTTTTTGAATTATCTCATATTCATAATTTTTCAAAATCAAATTTTCGTTTTTAAGCTGATTAAAATTTTCACTAAGACGAGCAAATTCTTTTTCTAAATTTGAATAATTTTTGCAATTGGAGTTTTCAAATTTCTTAACATTTTCAAATTCCAAAACAACAATTTTTCTACTCAACTCAAGATTCTCATATTTAAGATGTTTATTTTTCAGTTTGAGACTCTTAATAGATTTTGTTAATTCAGAAAAAAAGATGAATTAAATCTTCGTGTGAAAAGTTTCCAGTTGAGTCTCCATCGCTATCGTCATCTATTGAGCCTTCATCTGTGACTCCTGTTAAGCACATGTCTGAGTTTGAATTGGCAATTGAGGGTTTTGAGCAGTTATCTTTACTTTGTCCATACTTCACATTGAGAGTAATCTAAATATCATGTGCAAATAAATAATGGGATATAAGATTAAGCTGATTATTATTAAGATAAGAATAGAGGATACGCATAACATGAGCATTGGTAATTTTATTCTTCTTATCTAGCATATCATCCACATTTTCAATAACATTCCAATACTCAGAATTAACAGATTTTAAATGGAATTCGATTTCCAAGACAAAAAAATGTCCTATTGAAAATAATTGGAATATTATTGGGCTGACTCTCGTTATTCTGACAACTAGGGAACACGATTACTCTAGAGTTAATGAAAATACCCAGCTCTACTACCACCTGTTGGATCTAGATTAACCCTAAACGGGGTGAATAGGGTTTATTGGAGTTTACGAGATATTAAAAAATATCACAGCACAGAATGCAATAGAGAAAATAAATACAGGAAATAAATAGCATAGATTTCACCCAACTTCGGCAAATCCGGCCAACTGTTGCATTCCCAAGATTTCTATTAGATATTAGTCAACTATTACAATGCTTACAACACCTGTAAACTTGTGATAATTCCTAACCTAATTGTCCTAACCCTACGCTCAAAACTTATCCCTAAGTTCCAACTAGTAGCTACACAAAAATGGCCTGACAGTCTCTATCTAGTTGCACTAATCCTACGCTCAAAACCCTGCATTGATATTGGTCCTCGAACCCAGATTTATCCATAGCTACAAACCCGTAACTAGTACACCTTAGGTTACAGTAAACTAGAAAATTGTTGATCGATTACAAAAAAAAAAACTTAAAAAGAATAAAAAACAAAACCTTTCCCTTTTTATATTATCACTTGAACGAATGAATAGTCGCCTTCTTTCGTCTTCAATTGTAACCATGTAAGAAATTTGGGTTTTCTATCCTTCTACCGAAATCATGACATTTAAAAAAACAACTGATTTATTCTCTGATGCATTTGATGATTTTGCCCTCTAGTCGTTGATTTGGACTTGTGATCGAAATATGAGAAGATTATAAGTTCTCTGAATCTTATTCTTTATCCTTGGGTAAAAATGATTTATTTTGATGCAATCTTTGCTTGCGATGAATGTGGTATTTATAGGGTTAAGAAACCCTTTAACCTTTGATTTCATCGCATTGATCTGGTCTTGATTTGTGCTTGATTGTTGCGTGATTGATTGCCATGAATACACTATTTATTTTTGCCAAAACCAATTTCTCTTAATACTCAAATAAATCCTAGCTTGTTTTTTGATTAATGTATTTAGCTATGTTTTTGTACACTTTCCATTTGAAGAAATTGATGGATTTGCATGACACATGCTTGATGAAATTCATTCTTGCCATGTATTTCCAGAAATGAAATCTTTTATTACTTTCTTGAATTGTGCTACATTTGACACTATGTATATTTGTCAAATTTTCATTATCAATGACTTGTCATCTGATAAGAACAAAAGATTTATTTTTGTTCTTGCCTTCTTTTGCTCTAAAAGATGTCTGCGAATTAGATTTGTGCCAAACTTATTTCTTTGTATATTTGGGAAAGAATTAAAACGATTTTTGCCAAATTTATTCCTTAGGATGCTTTATGACTACATGCACACAAATATTTGTGTTGCTGCATGAGTCATATTTTGCACGCAGTAGATTTTATGAAAACTTGGAATGCTTTTCTTTGCTCCAAAATTAATTGCTATTTTCCTTTTGTAGTAAAAATCAGTGCAATGTCATTTTATGCCTATTGCTATGTCGAGCTTCATGATATTTTGATTATAAACTTCTGTAGTCATGTGCACATTTCTTCATGCACATATATATATATATATATATATATATATATATATAACGGACCGTTGAGAGGTTTTCCTCTTCTCGTATGCTAAAACCACTTTTACAATCTTAGATCTCCTAAATTAAATCGATGAAATGTCAAATGTTGATAACCCCAATCCACTTGTTGCATCTGGTGATGTAGATTTGAATCTTTACTTTGTTGAACCTCACGCAGATCATGTTTTTCTTTTAGAGAATACTTTAAAGTTATCGGCAGATTCATGGCTAAATTCTTTGGTTCTCCATCCATGGATTTTAGACTTTCAGTGAAGAAGTTGAGGGAATACATAATGAAAGTTTGGAGACCAAAGGGTAATTTTAAGATTCATATACTTCTGGGTTCCATTATACAGTTAGATTTGAAAGTGATCTGGACTGTAACTTTGTATTAAAGACTTCAACATACTCATATTTTGAAAAGTTATTAATGGTATATAAATGGTATCCTGGTTATGAATTTGTTAAATTTAAGGCTATGAGATATAGATCTAGATTAAGCTTTATGATCTAGAAATGGAGATGTTGTCGAATAAAGCATTTTCAACAATTGCTAGCTTTATTGGTGAACCTATTAGAATCTATTGGAAAACTGGTAATAAAGTTATTACTAGATTTGCTAGAATCCTTGTGTGTATTGATGTGGAATCTAAACTTGTTTCTAAAATCCCTCTTGTACTTTATAAGGGTCAGAAGAAGGATATAACAGTGGAGTATGAATTTGCTCCTCCTAGATGTGAGAAATGCAAAAGATTTGGGAACAATACTATTGCGCATGAATTGTCTAATGAACCTGTTTGAATGATGAAGCAAAAGTTTGACAAACCAAGTACTTCTAATAGTGATGTTAATGAAGAAAATATTAATAGTCAAGGTGAATCAACAGTTAGAAATGCAAATGTTAATGAAGAAATTTCTATTGAACAAGACAATAATCATAACAATGAGACTATTAATGAATCTGATATTGATGATTTGGTTTTCCTAGATGTGAATCTGCCTAGTAACATTTTACATGATGATATAAATCATGTAGCATAACAATTTAATCACAATCTAGGTACTGAAGACAATACCGATGTTTCTGAGGGTATTTCAAAAAAATGATGAATAATTGGCTCATCTCAAAGTAAAAGACAGTCAATCCTACTGCTCCTCCTAAAAGATCAACTAGGAGCAATTCTTCTATCAAATGACAATCACCTCATGGAATGCTAGGGAAATTAATACACCATAAACAATGGGTGATGTATTGTCTCTCCTAACTAAATTCAAGCAAATTTTTGTTGGTTTGTTAGAAAACAAAATTAGTGCTGCTAACTTAGTTAAATTTGATAGATTAATTCCTAAATCTTGGGACTTCCTTCCTCGCATTTCTACTTCATTTTTTGGTAGGATAATATGTTTATGGAATACTGAAATATGGTTTATTGGTACTATTTCCTCTTCAAATCAACATGTCACTATGTAAGCAACTAATAGCGGTGGCTTAAAAGTATTTGTTATGATTGTATATGAAAGCAATAGTTTCTATGATAGACAGGTTTTATGGCAACATATCATACCAGAATTAGAGAGAACAACCGGAGAATGGATTTTAATGGGGGATTTCAACAATTCCACTTCTCATATGGATAAAAAAGGGGATTACCAATACCATTTCAACAAATTAGAATGTTTAACAATAGTTATTCACATGCAGGGTTGATTGAAATCAAGACTGTAGGATTCAATTACACATGGAGAAGAAGAGGTATGGCAAATATTATAAGTAATTTTTTGTAAATCATCAATGTTTGCAAAAATTTACTAATATGAAAGCTCTCTCTTTATCAAAAATGTCTAATGATCATAATCCACTATTGTTAGAATTAATTATATCATCAAATACAAAAGGATATCCATTTAGATACTCAAATGAGTGATAATTGAAGGAAGGATATGAAGAATTTTTTTGAGATGATATAAGTTAGAGACTAATGGATATCCTAGCTATTCATTTCAGATGAAGTTGCAGGCATGCAAAGTGGAGTTGAAAAAATGGAACAAAATCAAAGAAGGGGTAATGAGCTTTTATTAGAAGCTGAAGCAAAATTTCATGAGATGGAGACTACCTCGGATTTGGATTCTGAAAACCTATTTTATATGGAAAAATGTTGGAGGCAAAGCAAGCTTTATCTGCTCAAAAACACATCAAATTTTGGAGCTACAAGTAAAAAGCTAAGGTGTCTTGATTACAAGATGGTGACACTAACTCAAGATTTTTTCATTATAAAATGTCATCAAGGAAATATACTAATAATTTAAAGGCACTAATTAATTTTAATGGTGAGCTTTTGTATAAGCAGGAAGACTTAGCTCATGAAGCCATTAAGTATTTTTCTTCTATGTATAATGGAGCCATTAAGTATTTTTCTTCTATGTATAATGGATATGTTAGCAGAGAGCTTCCATCATTTTAGTTTTTATATATTGTTAATTCATCAGAGCAACGGGCTTTACTCAAAGACATTACTCTAGAGGATATCAAAACATCTGTTTTCTCGGTTCATGAAGATTTAAGCCCAGGGCCTGATGGTATGATTTTTAAATTACATTGGTAAGTAATTAAATGGGATTTATTAGCTGCAATGCAAGTTATTTTTAATTCTACTAAATTGCCTAAAGGTGTAATCATACCTTTCTAACATTGATACCCAAGGTAGACAGACCAACGAAAATCTCCCAATATAGGCCTATAGCATTTTGTAACATGTTTTATAAAATTTTCAGTAAAATTTTATGTAATAGAATGAAATGGTGCCTGCCTCACCTTATTTCTCCAAATCAGAGTGCTTTTATACCTGTTAGATACATTGGACATAATATACTTCTTGCCCATGAGTTATTAAGAGATTTCAGGAAACCCAATGTTAATAAGTTTTGTGTGAAAGTTGATTTACATAAGGCCTATGACATGTTAAATAGAGAATTCATATGTCACTTGATGAAGATAATGGGGTTTCCAATTCATTTCATTAATATCATGTATAAGTGCATTTCCTTTTCTACCTTTTCAATTATTATTCAAGGGATACCTCAGGGATTTATTTCATTAAATTGAGGCATCAGACAGGGTGACCCCTTATCCCCATATCTGTTATCTATAGCCATGGAGTTTTTTTTACTTATAGTATGAATGAAATGATGCTCCAGAAGAATTTTTTTTCATGTCCATAGTTTTGATTCAGTAGTGACTCATCTCTTGTATGCTGATGATTTATTAATTTTTGGTAAAAGTTTGCCTGTGTGTGCATTTTCTTTGAGGAACATTTTTGAAAAACTCAAGATGTTTTCTGGACTTACAGTTAGTAAACAGAAAACAAAGGTATATTTTAGTTCACAGGCTAAGAATATTAGAGAAATTACCTCTGTTTTGGGTGTACAGTTAGGACAACTGCCTATTAGTTATATTGGAGTACCATTATCATCCAATTATGTTCATTACAATGAATGCCAATCTCTACTCAATGTGCAAAATAAAATACAAAGTTGGGATGTGAAATTTCTGAGCTTTGCAGGTAGAAATGAATTATCCAAACAGTTATTACTCCTACAGTCTTGTATTAGTTGTTTGTTTATCAATTACCTGAACATGTTATTGATAAACTTCACACGACGTGTGCTGATTTTTTTTGGGGAGGGGCTGCACATAAATAAGATAGGAAAAGCTATTTTTGCCAAAGTTATAAGGTGTTATAGGCTTGAAGTCCTTCTCAGATTTGAAAAAAGAAGTTGGAATTAAAATGTTATGGAAGTTCTTAACAAGTTCAACATTATGGAGTCAGTGGATGAAGAGGAAATACTGCTGGGGATAAGTCTTTTTGTAGTATAAATATTGATAACAATGCCTCAAGCACTTGGAAAATAATGTTAAGAATTCGAAAATCAGGTAGATACATTTTAAAAAGTAATTGCTAATGGTTCATCAACTTTATTATGGTTCGAACCGTGGATTAATGCTAAATGTTTAGTTGATATTATTGGATTGTTCATATTACAATTACTTGGTAGGAATGATGATTTGGTCTCATGTATAGTATCTGAAGGGAAATTAGTGGCAAATTTGCATCCTGCTACACTTGAAATTCAGGAAACAATTAGTTAAATAAAGGTTAAAACTGATGCTCATGAATATTTTTATGAATGGGGGGATGATGTAGACTTTTCATTTCATAATGCTTGGGTTAAAGTGAGGAGTAGACAACCTATTAAAAAACTTTTCAAAGTTATCTGGCATAAGAATAATTCGAAGAGAATGTCTATTACTGCTTTTCTAGCTGCAAGCAATAGGCTGAATACGAGAAAGGCTTCGAAGATTTGGTATTGTTGAGGAGATTGGTTGCTTGCTATGCAATAATGGTGAAGAAACTGTAAGTCATCTATTTCTTCAATGTGGGTATGCTTGGTTTATACGGTGTTCACTAATATATAAATTTGTTTTGATGTTATGCAACTGGGTATTTTGGAGGAGGAGGTAATGAAGATGCTGAACATGTTTAAGAGCAAAAGTTAGTTATTTGATGTAGCGTGCGCAGCATACACAGTTGCTATTTATCGGATTTGGAAAGAAAGAAATGCGAGAGTTTTCAATGGTAGAAAGATTGCAAAAGAGATAAGTTTGCAGACTATAGAAAGAGAAATCCGATGGCTAGTGAATAAGAATGGCACAAAGACGAAAAGAACAAATGCTAATGAAGAGTTTTTATGGAAAACGGGGAGTTGAGCTATTAGATACAGGCTAATGACATTGTAATTTTTTGTTTTTGTTGCAGATGGTTTAAACTGGTATAGTCAACGTAATGTTAATATATGGAGTTTATATGTGCTCTTTTTCCTTATGTGTTACCCATTTAGGTTAGGAGGGCATAAGGTTTTGATGAGGCATGTATACAAAGTATATGATTGATATTTGCAATAATAGTTACCAATTTTCAAAAAAAAAAATGTGCGTGTGTGTATGTATGTATGTATGTATGTATGTGTGTATATATACATTGTGTGTGCATGTGTTGCCTTATTCCATGCAAACTTGAATTAATGGCTTGACATGCTCCATCTTGGTTTATTGTGTACATTCTTGAATTTGATTTTTCCTCTTCATTGGCCCGACATACCTTGTTCGTTGATGTTGCATGCACTTTAACCTGCATGTATTATCTGCATTGACTGCACAATTTTAAACAATGCTGTTACCCTTTCCCTTGTTCACTAACATGTTGCACATACATGCTCCTCTGCCTATGTTGTATTGATGTGCTTTGTTGAGCTGCCATGATAGCTCTATTTTGCTTGCATATCCACACAATATATATATATATATATATATATATATATATATATATAACGACACACAAATAAAAATTATGTGTGTATATGTGTGTATACATGTAAGAGTGAATGTAACTGATTCTGAGTGGCTGAGTGTTGTAGTGAGGAACCATTGTAAATGTGAAACTGAAATTGAATTGTATAATATCAGTGGAATTTACAAATAGTAGAGTTGTAAAAATATGTATTATTCAGATGTTGAAATAAAATATTATATTTAAGTAAAATACTATTTGAATATTTAAATTCCTATGCAGTAGCATTTTATGTTAATATAAATATTTAATTATGTCTGTGATAAAGTAGAATAGTACAATCGTAAACACATTTATAATATATATATATATACACGTATGTTTGTTATCATCAAACAAAAATAATAGAGCTGTTATATACAACGAGAAGCCTATCTTTATTTATTTTTATCTTTCCTATTATTTCATTTATGCTTTTATATCTATTGCTCTTAGAACTATTCATTTATCGAAATGTTTCCTTATCTTATGCTCATGCTAGAATTACTAGAATTCACCAGACGTATGTATGAAACAGTTTGTTTTCTCCTTCTCTCTTCCTCCCCCCAAGTTCGCAGGGTAGAGGGTGTCAGCTGTGATTCTTGATAATTAGGTTCAGTTTGGATTCAGACTCTTTCCAAATTCATTTATTGGTTCACTTCTTGTTTTCTGATCATTGTATTGACATATGAGAGGGATGGTTTTTATGGTTTAACTTATATATTATGATACTTTCCATGAGACAATATGTTTGGTTAATGATGATGGCTATCTGGTATTTTGAAATGTAATAAGTATTGTAATTTGACTTGCTTATTTAAATAATCTTTTAATGTTTTGTTGATTTTTATATTCCTATCTTGTGAATTTAGTCTTTGTGTTGTTACGTTATACTTAAGTGCTTCATAAACCTTAACGCATCTTCATATAGGTGATGTTAAGGGGAGTGGAGTCGATTCATTTAGTATTCAAGCCTAAGGTTATAAGATCCTTGTCTCTTCTCTTTTCAGCATGTCTGGAGATCCCAATTTTCAAGAGGGCGTTCCCATTCTAGCATGGTTCCATGGATACGTTGGAGGTACGACGCATACCGAGGGGCAAGACAATGCCCCACATCCATCGGTACATGCGGTAGTTCCACCAAATCCAGTTGTTAATTTCTCTAAGCTCTATAAAGATTTTTCTACTATAGGCAGCAAGCCGTTTTCATGGATCGGAGAGTTTTATTGATGCTCGTAATTAGCTTAGAGAGATTGATCGTGTATTTGGACTATTAGAGCTTGACGACAGCAGTAGGATTCAGCTGGCCGCTTAATAACTAAAAGGAGAGGCGTCGTATTGGTGGGAAGTAGCTGAGGGAGAGCGGGCCCTAAAGACATGAGATGAGTTCAAGGCATTTTTTTATCACAAGCTGAAGAAGGGATGTAGTTGGAAAAGTTCTTGAGTCTGAGACATGGTAATATGTCGGCTAAGGAGTATGTGAATAGCTTCAGTGGGTTGGCAAGATTAGGCTTAGATCTGGTTAATACTGCGCATAAAAAGGCTTTGAGGTTTGCGAGGGGACTGAACCAACCCCTCTAAGGACTAGCACTGACGCATATTCCGATACGAGCTAAGTTTAAGAGTCATGTTGATATGGCTATTATGCATGGATACGGAAAGGAGAATAAACAAGAGGATAAGACTGAAGTGGCCAAGACAGGTATTGGAAAGAAAAATGGTGGCCAAAGAAAGGAGCAATTAAAAAGGGAGAGAAGCCAAATAAAACACATACCAAGAAGGAAGAGAAGTTTCATGTGTGTAGTGTGATAGGACACTTCATCAAGGATTGCAAGAAGACGGCTAAGAAGGGTGCTTGTTTTCAGTATGGACAGATGGAACATTATAGCAGGCAGTGCCTTCAAAGATAGGGACAGGGAGTAGGTACATTCAGAGCACTAGTTCATGTGCCTAAGGTGATTTAGACTATTGGTAACAGTCATGATAGAGGTAGGAAGGTCACTATATAAGGTTTGATTTCTCTTTTCGACTATACCATTAGGATTTAGCTACATGTATTCAGTTTTTTCATAATTGGTTTTAGCTACTGGTTTTCATCAGCTTAGGGTGGCGGATGATAGCATAAACAAGACTGCTTTTAGGACGCCCGACGGATTCCTTTAGTGGCTATTTATGCCTTTCGGGCTAATCAATGCACTGATGTATTTAGTGAATTTGATGAGCTGGATATTTTGGGAGTACCTGAATAAGTTCGTGATGGTATTCATTGATGATATCTTAGTATTCTTGAGGAATGAGGAGGAGCTTGGCTTGCACTTGAGGGTGGTTCTTCGTACTCTTTGTGCACATCAGTTGAAGGCTAAGTTTTCTAAATGACACTTTTGGTAGAAGAAAGTAAGATTCTTTAGGCATGTTGTCTCTAGTTATGGTATAGAAACGGATCCTGCTAAAGATATTGCGGTACAACCTTGGAAGGTCCCAAGAGTGCGACAGAGGTGAGGAGATTTTTAGGTTTAGCAGGATACTATATGAATTTCATCAAGGATTTAGCATGGATCTCAGCTCTGTTACCCGCCTTATAAAGAAGAACCTAGTATTTGTCTTGTATGTGGATTGCAAGGATGCATTCTTGAGATTAAAGATGGCTCTTACATCATCTCTAATATTGACTCTTCCTGATGGTAAGAAGATGCTCGATGTATATATGGATTCTTGCAGAAGAGGTTTATGTACAATGCTTATTCAGGAGGGTAGGGTTGTCTGCTACGGGATTAGCTAGTTGAGGTTCATAAGAAGAACTACCTTATCCGTGATTTGGAGCTGATAGTGATAGTGTTTGTGCTTAAGTCTTAGAGACATTATTTATTAGGTGAAAGGTTTGAGATTTATACAGATCATAAGTCTCTAAAGTAGTTGTTATTGTAAAAAGATCTTAATTTGCGACAGCAGCCCTGGATGGGGTTCCTTGCAGCTTACAACTTAGCATATACCCTTGGGAGGGGGAATGTAGTAGCAGATGCATTGAGTAGACAGGGAATGACTTTGAGTTAATTATTCGTAGAGTGGTAGAGTTTGGAGTTTATCTCATCATTTGATTTTAAACCATCTACGGACTATGCACCAAGATTATTGGCGTCGTTGGAGGTGCGACCTACTCTCTTAGATAACATTGGATCCAGTATGCGCGAGGATCAACAGTTAATGGATATCATGGACCGAATCAGTAAAGGAGAGACCAGTAGTTATCTTGCTAGGCATTCTGTTGATGAGAGAGGGTAGCTATATCGTGATAGGATATTGTGTGTTCCTCGAGTGGATGATTTGTTAAGATCGGTTTTAGAGGAGGCTCATCACTCTCGGATGACTATATATTTAGGAGGTGATAAGATGTATAGAGATATAAGGAGGATCTTTCATTGGGTAAGGATGAAGAAGGACATAGCAGAGTATGTAGCTCGATGTATGACTTGCCAGAGAGTAAAGCTTGAGCAGAAGAAGCATGTTGGATTTTTTCAGCCCTTGGATATGCCACAATAAAAGTGGGAGAGATATTGATGGACTTCATTGATGGACTTCCTAGATCGAGGAAGAGCAACATTAGTATTTCAATTACAGTCGATAGGTTGACTAAGAGCGCTGACTTTATCTTGGTTAAGAGTAAGCGGACGACAGCTTGGTTGGCATTAGTGCATCTTAGAGTAATCGCCAACTTCATGGAGTTCCCTCTAGTACTGTTAGTGATTGAGAACCCATTTTTACGAGTGAGTTTTAGAAGATCCTGTAGGAGGTATTGGGGACACAGCTATGACTTAGCACTGCCTATAACCCTCAAACATAGAGGGTTAATAGGATTCTTGAGGATTTATTACGATTTTGTATCGTAGACTTTGGAGGTACTTTGGGGGAGCATCTTCCATTGGTAGAATTCCCGTATAATAACAGCTATCAGACGACTGTAGACATGGTTCTCTTCGAGGGTTTATATGGATGTCCCAGTAGATCACCTACATGTTGGTGGGAGTCAACAAAAAGACTTCTAGTTTGACATAAGATGGTTAGAGAGACCTCAAAGAAGATAGATTTGATTCAGGGACAGATGAAGGTAGCTCAGGAGAAATAGAAGTCGTATGCAGATCAACAGAAGGCAGATCTAGAGTTTGAGGTTGGAGACATGGTTTTTGTCAAGGTGTCACCTTTAAGGAATGATGTTATGTCCGGCTCAGTGGGGAAGTTGGCCTTGTGGTTCATAGGGCTATTCCCTATAGCAGAGAGGATAGGTCGGATAGCCACAGAGTTAGACTACTGGAGAGACTAGCCGGAGTTCATGATGTATTCCATGTTTTGCACTTGAAAAAGTGCTTACATCAGTCATGAGAGTTCCTGCTCGGATACTAGGTTCTAAGATGAAGAATCTACGGAATAAAGAGATCAAGCTTGTTAAGATTCAGCAGGGAGAGGACTGTGATGACATGACTTGGGAACCAGATTATAGCATTCAAGCTTCCTTTTCATTTCATTTTGAGAGTAAACTTTTAATTATTTTGTAAGCTATGAATTTGATTCGTTTTTTTCCTATCGTTTGAATCATAAGTCTTAGGTAGAAGCATATAGATGGTGGAAAATGATTTAAAACATGTTAATATAACATGTTATGGTTGAATGTATTCACGTGGATGCAAGTGTTTGCTAGTGGAAGCGGTGGATACATACACACACACTAGGCACTAGTTAGATATCAGTAAAACTAGGATACTTACATAATTTCATATGAATGTATGTGCATTTTTTTTAATTTATATGGATGAAAAATGGTTAAATCGTCACTCGGATGTTGCATATTGATGAATGCTTATCGCGTACATATAGAGTTTTATATGTACCATTGGGGTTCCATTGCATACATATTGGATGCATGGCACAAACGTGAATTGCATTCAGGAGGCCAACTGAATCAGTAGATTGCCTGATTTCTACATTAGCTTAGGGACATATACCCAACACCTTTGCATATGTTCATAAAAAGCACTAGAAAATCTGAGGATAATGGTTGCCAGTGGAAGATGGTTGAGTAAATGGGCATAGATAATGGTTGATAATATTTATAATCATTTTTTTAGCCTTGGAGATTTCAGGGACAATATCCTTTAAGAAGGGGAGAATATAACACCCCAAATTTTAATAAACAATAAATAAATGTAAAAGGTTAGTAAACTAAATATTAATCATAATAATATTCAGAATTAGACAACGAACTAGCACCATTGGGTACATTGTAAATTTTTGATGAAAATGGACACTTGGTTTGCTAAAATCAAAGTTAAAGTGAATTAGTTACGAATTAAAGAAGAAATCGGAAAATTGAAATACATATGAATATGGAACAACTAGTCACTGGATGACCCAACGCACTTGGGTCGACACGTAGGTCGACCTATGCCATGGTGGGTCAACCCCTGTGCCGACCGAAGGAGGTAGATGGGTCGGCCTAGGTCGAGAATTCTGTGTGCCTTTGCCTGCACGCAAGGCAATGAATGTTTGTTGTTTCCATCATTATTTTTGTCAAGTTGGCTGAGTTATATTGGCATGTTTTAAACTAAGGGCTGACTTGACGCGTTCTTAATTATCCAATGACATGGCTAGACCTGATCAAATCTTGGATTTGGATAGCTGAGGGCATCCAGTAAGCCTTACAAATAGACTAGCAGAGCCTATCTCATTTCTACACATCCATTCTTTCTCTCTTCTTCTTCTTCTTCTTCCCCAAGCCTATCCTCAAAATTAGGAAGGGCCAGATAATTAAATTTTACGCGGATAAAGAAGTTCTTAAGTTTTAAATATTTATTTTTATAAACACATCTGGAGGTGGAGGATTTGCTAGATCTAAGAAGAAGGCCATGGGGGAAGCTTTGACCACTGGATCAGTGAGTTTTTATGTAATTTTTAGATTAGATATTTTCGTAGGAAAGTTTCAAAGTTAGATAGATTTAATTTGCAAGTTTTATATTTATAGTATATATATATATATTTAGTTTTTCTATAAATTACTCTAGTTTATTTATTATCTATGCTTATTTATTTAAGTTGTTTATTATTTATAAGTATTTCTCATTAGTTAATCCCCTTCTTCGTTGTAGTTTATTTACAATTATGCTTATTCCCTATTTTATGTGTTTTGTTTATTTTCGAGTCTAGGTCTTGCGAGTAGTCTAGAATGCTCCCTTTTTTCTTTTAGCGCTGAGACTAGTCCTGAAGAGAGCCTGAGCCTTTATCGTCATCTTTGCGTTAATTGGAATAATGTTAAAATTGAATTAAAAAGGGATTCTGGGCATGTTAGGATTGAGTATTGAATTGTAAATTAGAAATAAACCTTAATATGTAATTAGAGAACATGCAAATTAGAATAGACTGAACCTAAATGAACATTAAGTAACGTGGAATGGATTGTATACAAAATAGCATTAGTTAGGAATGTTAATACAACCTAGGGATATAATGTGAGGTTGTATTGGTCTTATTAATAAACTTAAATTATGTTAATTTAAAATTGATAAAGTTAAATAAGCTAAGATAGAAGGATTTGATTCTAGCAGCGTCGGGCTGATTGGGGAAGATAAGTGGCTCATAGATTAGGACTATTCCGGAAGCGTGGGGTTGACTGAGGTATACAATAGGCCCAATAACATAAAGAAATCCTAGTTTAGGCCCGTTCCGGTAGCATGAGGCTCATTGGGGAAGATAAGAGGCCTAATAAAATAATGAATGGGAACCAAGTCTAGAGGTGACTTGTGTCAATTGCAATTTGGTTGGGAACCCATATCAGTCAGTATCCCTTTTATCATGAAGATCTCACACTACGTAGAGGCAATGGAACACTTTACCGTACTAGATAGTATGCGGTTCAAATGAGGCGGGTACAGGCATGTTCCAGCAGGACGATGAGCGTGTATTGTGTCGATTGGGAAAGGTAAGTTGTTGTAATGCCTATGATTAATGCCTGTTTCCTTTTAGTTAATTGGTTTGGGATTTAATACCCCGAATTTCATAGCTGGCATAGGTTATCACATTATGGGTATAGGAGCTGATCAATGGGTAGAAATTAGGTAAAGTCTAATTGTGATATTTCAATAGTTGGTGCAACAATCTCAGATATGAATGAGAAGCCTATCTTTATTCTTGTTTAACTTTCCTACTATTTCATTTATGCTCTTATGTCTATTGTTCTTAGAACTACTCATCTATCTAAATGCTTTCTCATCTTATGCTTATGCTAGACAATAGTAGAACTCACCAGATGTATGTTTGACCTAGTTTGTTTTATCCTTCTCTTTTCCTTTCCCTCACCCCAATTTTGCAAGTGGAGGGTCTCAGCATTGATTCTTGATTATTCGGTTCAGCTTGGACCCACATTCTTTTCTGATTGATGTATTGATTCACTTCTCTGATCATTGCATTGACATACGAGATGGATGGTTTTTATGGGTTTACTTATGTACTCTGATATTTTCTACGAGGTAGTATGTTTGGTTTATGATGATGACTATCTGGTATTTGGAAATATAATAAGTACAGTGATTTAACTTGTTTATTTAAATAATGTTTTAAAATTTCCGTTGTGTTTTATATTTCTGTCTTGTGAATTTTAGTTTATCTGTTGTTACTTTATACCTAAGCGCTTCATAAACCTTAATGCATGCTCATATATGTGACGTTAAGAGATGTGGGATTTTTAAGAGGTGCTTTAATGAGGTCATGTGAGTTTCACAAGGTTTGTTCCTTAGATGTTCTAATGACTTACTCTCTCTAAGAGGTTTCCATAGGTGTGGGGACTTCGCCTTGGATATGACAAGTACTTCTTCTAGGTGGTACTTTAGTCAAGCTAATTTATAACACTAAAGGCTTATGGTCTTTATTGTGCCAAGGATATCCTGCATGTAGGAGATGCCCTAAAGTGTTGAAGACTTAGTGCTTTGTAAGTGTCAAACACTTCCTACCTCTAGGAGATTCCCGAAAGTGTTAGGAACTTGGAGCTTTTGATGTGCTAAAGAATTACTCCCTGTTGGAGGTGCTTGGAACTGTTAGGAACTTGGTGTTTTGTATGTGCCAACGTCTTCCTCATACAAGAGGTGCTTCAAATCTGTTGGGAACTTGGTGCATTGGGCGTGTCTAAGACTTCCTCCTCTAAAAGGTGCTTGGGAAGTGCCCAAGGCCAATTTTTTGTAAGGAACTCCTTCATCTATAGAGATTCCCGTTAAAAGCATTTTATTTTTATTTTTCATTCATTGATTATTGGAAAAGTGGATTAGGAATTTACATTCCATGCACTTGGTACTGAAATGCCATCAAGTACTATACAACTTATATATTCCAGATGTGATTGCTTTAGACTTGGACTCCTTCACGGTTTGGTCCAAGTGGTCCATTTGATGAATTCTAATGTTTGGCATGATTTTTTGATGTATTAAATTTCCATTTTGAAATAGTCTTCTTCTAACCCTGGAGCTATTGAATATTGAGATACTTCATCGATATTCAATTTTCTGTATGGCAGCTTCATTCCTAAGTTCATTGATTAAGTCCATGGAATCTTTTTAATTCTTGGTTTCTATTAAATGCAGATTTTATTCCTTAATGGGAGGGAACCTTTATCTCAACTCGGAGCATGAGTCAACATCCATATATTAATTAACACGGTGTATGTTATATTGATGTCCTGATAGAAGTTCGATAAGCCCAAAATACTAAGGGTGTTTCTTCTATCTCGATTTCTTTTGCCTTATCTGGTTGTTTTTTCAGTATGGTTTTGATGGTTTTATTAGCAACCATTATAGCTTTGTTTTTCTTAGGATGAGCAACTAATGGAAAGTTCTTCATAATTCCTTTTTTAACTGCAAAATTAAGTAATTTTTTCTTTCAGATGGAGTTCCCTTTTCAAGTGTTACCTTTATGGAATTATGAGTTTTATGACAATTTTTTTACTATAAATTTAAGCAATTTTCCAAATATAATATTTTATGAGGGTTCTACTTCTGCCTACGTAGTGAAATAATTGATTGTTATCACTGCATATTTAGCTCCACCTTAGGAGACAAGTAACGAGCTTAGTAAGTTAATTTCCTATACATAAAATGGCTATGGGCTTGCAACCAAAGTTAATTCACATGGCAAAAAGTGCGATATTTTGGAAGAAATAGGATATTCATCATATTTTTCACGTAGTCAACCATATATTTAGTCATTTGATGCCAATAGAAACCTTGTCTCATAACCATCTTGGCTGGTTTTGTCCTATTAAAATTATCATCAAAAATCTCTGATAAGCTTCATTTAGCAATGTCAGCTCAACGTATGGTGTTTACACACTAAAAACAAGGGAACATATATCCTTTATTATGCAGTAATTTTTCCATGATGATGAAGGTTGAATCCAAATGCTTTAGACTTCTTGCTTTATATTTATCTATTGATAATTACCCATTTTTATGTAGCACCCCATAATTTTCAAGAACACTATAATGATAAACTAAAGAATACTTAATTAAATATTGGGAATTAAGTAAAACGGACCACACCAATGCGTTCGTCTCGGAATTCTGCTTAAGATAGACTCCGAGTTTGCGTAAGGACATCGTATGAAGAAGATATTAAGGTTTGAAGTTAGTACATATATAGGCATAATATATATATAAACAAACCCAGAATTCGAAATCACAGAGCGGGAAAAGTGGGGTGAAATCGGCCCATTAGGGGTCGACCCCATCCCTTATGGGTGTCGACCCCTATGTCGAACCCGGGGTCGACCTAGCCAGATCTAGGCAGATCCTTTTCTGTGTATATGGACTCGTTTCTTGACCAGGTTCATTGACTTCAGGTTATAAATAGGACCACATTTCTATTGTTTTATTCACCCAAAAACAATGGAGATAATGAGGTGCTGCCCCAACTCAGATTAAAATAGCTTATTCTTCTACAACAACAATTTATACATATTCAAAAATCTCTGCTATAACACCAACGGTCAACTCTTTGTTCTTTAGATCTAGTCACAGTGAGTTCATGTTACTTAGATATAAATAATTAATAGTAATCTTGACATGTTTATAAGTTGGATCTAAACATGTGCCTGCTAGTAACCTGAATCATAACTAAACAGACCTGCCATTGCTTATACACCTGATCCTCTATTTAGTTCTTGCAAGCCTATCTTTATTATGCTCATTCTGTTAGTATGCCTAATCATGTCACCATATGCCTATCCTGTAAGTATGCCTACTTCTGTCATCATATGCCTATCTTGCTATTATGCCTATTCGTGTTCTCTTCTCTCCCTTTTCCCCTTTTTATTTTTATAGCCAGGCTACCTTCGAGCCTAGGCCTATCGCTGAAATATGCGAGCGCACGAAATTGGGAAAGGTGGGGAATGTTAATTTGGGGTATAACTTATAATAAAACATGATTTGGATTTAGGCATAATTTGTACCTTGTTCTAAAACTTTAATTTGAGGCATAACTTGTATTGTGAATCAAACTGGGATTTTGGGCATAATCTGGGATAAGCATGAAAATTGGTTAATAATGAACATGCCTAGATTTATAGTAATTAGAAACTGTAACCGAACTTAGAAACGAGGTTAGATTACACTTATGGTAGAAGTCTGCCAGGAAAATCTAGCGTCCACAAGTGGTTAATCTAATGTGAGAGGTCGAGTGCATAAATGTACACGTAACAGTACTAAGACACGAGGTTAAGTCTGACTTGTGGTAGAAGTTTGCTCGGAACCGCCCGGCATATCCAGCATCCACAATTATTAGACTTAATGTGAGAGGTCTAGTCCATTAATAAGCCATAAGTGGATAACTCATTAACCTGTAATACTTAACCTATTTAAATCTGTGAGGGGTTACATGAACCTGTTAAATTTATTAGGGATTAAGCAAACTTGCTTGAATCAGTGGGGGTTAAGTTAATCTTGTTAAATCTGTGGGGGCGGGTTATACACACACACACACACCCGACAAACTTAGCATTTTTTACATGTGGGGGCTATGCAACCTTGTTAAATTGTTAGGCAGAACCTGTTAAAATCCTAGTAGCAGAGATGCAAGCATAGGAGGGAAGCTTGTATCATCTGTTATGTGGGACCCGTTTCAGTCAGTAACCCATCTTGGTATCAAACAAGTACTCCGAACTAGGTCGGGGTTGGGGCATGCTTACTGTGATGATTATAAGAGGTCACTTGTGTGAGGGTGTTGATGGTGCATTCCGACGGGGTCATGTGCGTGCATGGGCCCGGTTTTCTTGGGGAAATTAAGACGTTGTGACATCAGTAAATATGGTTGTGCATTTTGAAAATAACGGGGTTGCCACTTTAGGAAGTGATACATCCTACTGTGGGGCCAACACAGGGTATCTATGGGATAGGGAGCCGATCAATTGAAGTTAGTAATTAGAGCACATCTAGTCTTGCTTGTTGGGAGCCTGTTATTATTGTTGGGGGTAACACCTGTCATTCCTGTCTGGCTACCTGTTATTCTTGTTGGGGGTAAAACCTGCCACTAGAAGTACACCTAAGTCTTACCATCTTGTTCTAGTTGGGATCATCTTGTTCTTGTTACTCTAGTATTGGTGCAGAGAAAAGTACCTGAGAACCGCAATATATTCTGTTATGTTTATTTTGTTTATCCTGATCAGTCTGTTATACTTGTCTTATGATACTGTTATCTCTCTCATCCAGATTATATGTCTGCCATGATGCTTTTACTTATTTATATGATAAAAGTAACTGGACTTGCAAGACTTTATGTCTGGCCCATTTTGTTTCCCTTCTCTCTTTTGTCTGCCCCCCTCCCCCAGGTTCTCAGGGTGGGAATACTCAGGCTTGATTTGGATTCTCTCTTTCATTCTTCTTGGAGATGCTTAGATGTACCGCTTTGATTTCCTATCTTCTCTAATATGGCTATATTTTTGGGGAACTATGCTTCTTTTATTACTGTACTCTGATGATATTTTTGGGGAAATATTAACTTCTTCATTTCCTTTCCCTTAAGAAAATGTACTTAGGACCTATTTTATACCATTAGTTCCTTTCCTTCTCTAAACGATTTTTCATCTATACAAGGATTTGGTAGCCTACTAGAAAAATTCTAGCCTCAGGTGCTCCTTATGAGCTAGTAAGCTTGACCAGGGAATCATCTTGTGAATTATTTTCATTAGTTATTTAGCATATGGAAAAAATCCAACATTTTCAAAATCTTCTTGATGTAATGATGATCTTGCGTCTTTTGTCTGAAAGTTCACTTTAACTTGTTTACCATTAGTTGGGAATTATTTAAAATTAAGTGTTGGGATTTTTAGTTGCAAAGATTAAGTCAACTCTGTTAGCAATGATTCATATTTGGCCATGTTGTTTTTAGCCTGAAAACCCAATTTCATTACATAATGCAAGCGACGACCATCGAGGGTAATGATAACGCAACAAGCCACAACGCTTTCTTATTTGATGTCGCATCCACAAATAAATGTGGTTTGGTTTGATATCTTTTTGTTTTCTTGATTTCCCTTCAACGAATTTTGTAAAGAAACATGGCTAGACCACAATGGAAGAAATGGGAACATCTAAAAAGCAAAAATCCCCATTTTGAAACTTTAATAAGCCGATAAAGTCAAAACTCATTTAGAACTTTTTTAAATTTGGTTTAAATAGAATCACGTATTTTATTTAAGTTTACAAATAGTACTTCAAGATTTATTTAATTTGTTTTTTCTAATGTATATATGGATATATATATATATATATGTATATATATATATATGCACATATATACATGTATTCATGTGTAGCATAACAATCTGTGTAGGTTAAAACATGCTTATACATAGGTGTTGGGATATACATCGCAATGGATACATTAGCTCGTTTTGTAAGAAGTATTATGCGTCGTCAAATATGTATGTAAGCATATAACTGCGAATTTCATATGACTATTCTGAAAATGTATATATCTATATTTGTTCATGCATAAAATTGTGTTTTATCTTTAAAATGTTTATTTGTTTATGTGACAATATATTAACTATAAATAATAATAAAGACATATATAACAAAGTATTAAAATTTCCCTTTTTTTTCAAGGCCGACTGGTTTTTCAAGTGACCAGAACACAGCAGTGTAAAAATTTCTTTTTACCAATAAGTACCATTTAGAAAACATATTATTTTTTAAATTATGATATTTTAATATTTAATATACAATTACATATATTTATTATATTGAATTAAATATATTCAACCATAATAAACTATCATAAAACAAACATACGATAAAAGTATAAAATTTGAAATTGTAGAAAATATATAAAAAAAATTAGACATAGAGAATTTTTTTAACTTTTCTCAATTAAATTAATATTTATAAATAAATAATTTATAGTAAACCCGAAATCTAATTAATTTGTAATAATATAAAATATAGCTGAATTTTTTTGAAACTTTTTCAGAAGTGTCTACAGCATATTTTGGTGCTTAGGTAAAATTTCCATAATTTTCTCAATTAAAATGTCATTTTTGGTCAAATACTCCCTCCGGTTCATAATATAAGTCGTTTTAGAGATATGCACAGGAATTAAGAAAAAAAATTAAATGCTTCTTTTTGGTGGGTTGACTCCTTTTTCACACAAAATTAAGTTACTTTCTCTATTTTCAAATACAAAAAAGTGGTTGTTGGGATTTCCCAAGGAGCCGCCTATCCACATAAGCCAATAGAATTACTTCATGGCTAGTCAATAAAGTAGGTACAATTTAATATAGTTGAAAACGTCTTATATTTTGAATAACAAAAAACTTCATAAAATGACCTATAATATGAACCAGAGGGAGTAATTAGTATTAGGTCTAAAATAAATTAAAATTTTAAAATGTTAGTTTAAGTTGAATAATTTTGAAAAAAATTCTGTATGTACCTGATAAAATGAATTAACAATAAATGTTATAAAATTTGGTTTTGAAAATATTTGTTATTTTACGTGAATTTATTAGTTTAGATAACCATTAAATATAAACAATATAATATTTATATATATATATATAAATATAAATATATTTGTGTTGTGGTCAACCCCAAAAGATGGTTTAACAACACGAAAAGATAATGCAAGCTAAATGTTGAGGTCTAATGTCTTGCTTCAAAGCCAGGAACTTGTTTCAAACTGATAAGGTAAGTCTCAAATTCTAGTTAAAACTCTTCGTAAGGGGTTTAAATCAAAGTCAATATGCTTAAAAGGGAATCGGATTAGAATAAACATGATCAAAGCAATCAAACTCGATCTGGAAAACTCGATTCAATATGCTTTGAAATAGTTAAGTATGCATCAAGGCGGATCTGTTCAAGTACTATATTTGGCCAAGTAAATCGTATGCAGGCAAGGATAGTTCAATAGTCAAAGAAAGTTCATGTTCATTCGCTATAACAAGTCATGTATAAGTGTCACAATTGCCCTTAATATGATATATTAATAGAATGTTTTATATGAAAGTCTCAAATAAATTTTGACATGTTGTTCTTAATTCGATTTAAGGTTTCAAGAGCATAAGAATTAGTAGATTAGGAGAACGAATTTCCCAACCCGAATTTCAATGCTATCCCATCTCAATCCATAGGCATGGCTTTAGTCATACTTTATATAGATGGCTTTGATTTGCTTCGATGCCCTTTATGTGCTTCGAACTGCTTTGATTTTCTTTGTGCACTTCGAACTACTTATATGCCCTTCAAACTGTTTCAATGCCCTTGGAGCACTTCAAAACTCTTCAATTTCCTTTGCTTCAAGTAGATTTGCTTTAATTTTTTTGCATCGACTTTCAACTTCATAGCATCATCCATGGAGCGGCTTTTTTTATTGCTTTAGGGTAAAGGAAATTTTCGATTGCTTCTTTTGCCTAAGTAATTTAAAGTAGTTACAGTATAATGAGCACAACTTGCTTCCAAATTCTTGAGAATCGTAGAAATGGAGGGGTTTTTATGGTATGAAGCCATCCTCTTAAATATTGTGAAGTCATTCTCTATAGTTATATGTTCCTGCGATGCGAAACAATTTGCTTAATCTTTGATTCCTAAGCTTTGTACTTCCTATTTCCTTATCTTGAACGTAGTTTAATCTAATGAGGATGGGAGCCTATGCCTCAACCTATATGAAGCAAGGCAACTTCCCATGTGCCAATTTTCCTTCCTGCTTGAAGCGAACCGACTTGATTGAGATACGAAGTTCATCCTTTAAATATGTGAAGCATCTTTGTTGTTTCGCAATTTTTTTTGAAATGAAGGAAGAGTTTTGTAACATTAGCTTACTTGCATGATGAATATATGAACATTTAAGTTGATTTCAACTATTGTTTCATCATGTTAGTCATTTTAGATCAATACATCTGGATTGTTCATTTTAATTTGCGGTTTCTCTTCTTATTTACCTATAATTGCCAATCAAATCTTCTTCTCAAATAATAATTTTTTTGAGAGAATGTTTTTAAGTTTTCGAAACTTATTTTTCTTCTTCAAACAATCAAGTTTGAGATTTTAGGTATGAACTCTCACTATCTCTTTCTTTGGTTGTTAATCTTCCCCAACTTAACTATTATATCTAGAGATTATAGTTTTGATGGAATTCATTTATGATGATAAAGTTTACTATACATGTGGTTTTTATCTTATATTACCCATTATTTATGCCAAGTCGCTTAATGCTATATAGACTAGGATGGCTTGTGATTATCGAGGCAAATTATCTAGAGTGGTAGTCTGAAAGTTCAAATATCAAATACGGATTACACTATGATATAATAGTCGAGCGAACTCTGTAGAATATAACTTGAGAACTTGCCAATGAGGGTTCGACCCTGATCCATGCTCCAAATTGATAACTACATGCATGACTAGCTGAAAATTCAAGTTCATTAAATATGGCTGCATATCTCCTAAACAACAAGGAAACTAACAAAATCATCACCAAAACCAAGAAGATAGTGAAAAGAGGAGTCAAAAAGTATTTCTCATCCCGATTCAACATCTAGAGAGATCAATACAATCCTTTTGGGTGTTGATCCCTCCTTAGGGGTTGATACTAATCCCTATGGGTACTAATTCTTAACTTTGCACAAATGTGGGTTGGGCCTCATATCCTACTTTGTATTCAGCAACCAACTTTGTCGAAGATATTTATGATTGACCTATATTTATAGTTAATAGATGTATTAGAAGCAAATGGATCTTTGGATCATTATTTACTTAATATTTCTATATGCTTTGGATTATCAATCCAAAACTAGTAAGCTCAGCTGTTCAGCAAAAAAGTGATTTAATCTCGAAATTGCACATAGAACATTTAATGTTGGGCCATTTAAATCATTATGCTCCCATTTTTATTACTTTCTTGCTATTTATATCCTCTTTTTATATTTTCTACTTCATTTTAGTTCTCTTCCTAAACTCTCGGGTCTTTGTGCCATCTTTTGATTCAATCATTCTGGTTCGTTCATCGAGAAAAAACTGATTTCTCAGTACCCTATTATATCAATTTCCATCCTTATTCAAATTTGAAGAAATCATACAGGAAGATTGAATTAATGGCTAGTAGGAAGACTTTTACTTCTCATCCTATAGGTACTAATGATGATACTTCTACTCAAAAGCCACAATCTAAAAATCATAATATATACACCACACCTTATGTGGAAACTACTTCTAGCGATGATGCTTCAATTACAAGACCTCAACTGGAGAACAAAATGAAGCATCTTATGGACACTTAACGTTACAAATTTAATGCAAAGATTGTAACATGTTACTCAAGCCAACGTTCAACAGTATAAGACCAGCATACAAAACCCATCGCTTGTCAACTATGAATCAGAAAACTCCTTATCTTTATCGCGTTAGAGCAACCATAATCATCAAATAAAAGATAAAAATGATAATGCAGGCATGGTTTCTATAGAATTTAAAATCCATTCAGGTCATCCATTGATCGGTCGTGATCCTTAGCTAAGGGTCGGTCCCAATCCCTCATGCATGGATACCAATGTTGTCACGCCTATAATCTTATCCGTAGATATCCTGACGTTGGCTTGGGTCAATCTACGTCTATTCCGCTTCAAGAAATAAGCATAATGAGGCCACTCGACTAAGAAGGCAACATTGATGACATCGTCATGAGATGAGCCATGATCGCCGTTAGTCAATGGAGTTCAAGACTTCGAACCTCACAACTATGAGCTGAGAGTCCCAAGGGCAAGTTGATGACCATTACAAAACCAGATTGTAACAACCCACCTGAAATGGGCTAAATTTCGACCAAAAAAAGGCCTGTCAAAACATAGAGCCATTCTAAATGGATCATTGGTTCCTGTAAGGAATTACATTTGCACAGAATAACAGATAAACATGAGCCAATTAATATGGTATGTCTAATTTTGGTATTATACTTTTTCGTTCCGCTGTGTGAGATTCCATGACACTGTGTTTGTCTGTTATTCTATGAAAATGTAATTCCTTACAGAAACCAACGATCCATTTATAGTGGCTCTAAGTTTTGATGGGCCTTTTTTGGGTCGAAATTTAGGCCCTCTTTGGGTGGGTTGTTACATAAACCGAGGTGAAATTCTTTTAGAAAAGATACCCAGAATGGTGACTGGCCAAGGCAATTGAACATACGCATGATGATAAGTTATACGGGGAACATTGACCCTCGACTCTTCTTGGATAGATACAAGTGGCATATGGTCTCCACCTACGCCATGGATGTAGTGAAGTGCAAGTGCTTCCTTGTATTCCTAATATGGATGTCTCTAATGTGGTTCTTTAGACTACCATCGAAATCTATCGTGGCTTTTGACTAATTTCTAGAAAACTTGTGGATTAGTTCCATATGTATACCACCATAACAAAGATGTTATATACATCTCTAACATCTTGTAAAGTGTCAAAAAGCCATTGAAAGATTTCTTGAAACACTGCCATAATGCCCTAACAGTGACAAGCAACCTACAAAAAGAATGGCACTCATCTAATGCGTTCACCCTAACTATGACTTCAGGGATTGGATTGAGAGAAAAGATCCAATCATATTGGAATGCTTTTACGATAAGACAAATTAGAATCTACTCTAGAAGGTGACGCACATGAAATGTATCCTTATCAATAACAACAAATGCAGTGTAGAGTAATGTTGTAAACAAAGAAACCAAAGAGAGTTCCAGAAAAGTTAATGTTAGTGTACAAAATAAGATTAAACAAGGCAATGGTGTTGATAGCCATGATAAAAGGAATGAATCAAAGAAATGGCAGAGATACCCCTACTACAAAAACTACACACCATAAAATACCTAGTTGAAGACTATTGACCCCCTCCCCCATTTTACAACGCAGCCATGCTTTGAATTTAGGGCTACTGAGTACTCAAGACTTGAGGATAGAATTAGGCGAATTTGGAAAGGCTTGGTTGAATTTGTGGAGTTCACGAAAAACTTGGAGTTTGTGTAACAACCAGGAAAATCAGAACCAATTTAAAATTTTATTTCGGTTGTTTTAATGAATTTGGAATATTAAAATAATTTATTTTAAATAATAACAACTAGAAATTTATTTAAATTGAAGTTAGAATGAATATATTTATTTTAAATATGAAAGGAGTTAGAAATAGCATTGTAGTTTGAATATTTAACTTTGAACTTTGACCGAATGTACATGATTCAAAGTAAGCCGGATTTTAGTAAAACCAAAAATATTTAAATCTGTATAAAAACATCTTTCTAATGAATATGAAAAATCGAAATTTGATAGTGGGAATCAAAAGTTATGGCCAGTTGAATATTCAGAATGGTCGCTATGAAATTCAATATGAATATAGCCCTTAAAAATAGATATTTTGCAATTGACCTCCGTTTTCGACAAGACCACTTTGATCGGATCTGGAATGTCGAATTATTGCTAGGTTTCTAATTCCACAATTTTTGGAATTAATATGTGAGCGTGGCAAAGGAAAATACATTTGGTAATTTCAATTTGAATTGGATCGACTAGAAAAAGTCCATTTTTCAAACGGTCTCCAAATTCGACGAAATTAATTTTGTTGGGACTGTATCGTCCAAACACAGCTAGATTTATTTTTCAGGTATTTTTGGAATCAGTATGTGGCCCCGGCAAATTAAAATGTACGTTCAAATCTAAAATTGAATGTTTTATATTTTAATTTGAAGAATAACTGGCTAAAACAGTCGAGTGGGATTACAAAACATATTCCATTGTGTCCGGAATGAGGGTATTTAGCTAAGGGCGACAGTCACTGAGTTTGAATTGAAGTTCATATGGACTAACGGATAATTTTGGAATTAAAAGAATTAAATATTTAATTATAAATCAAGGGCTAATCAAATCTCTCCATTTATTTCATCGTTCTCAGTAAAAACCTGACAACCCTATTCATGAACGACGGAAACAACTTCTCCCCTTCTCTCCTTGATTCCTTCTTAAACACTTAAGAAATCGAATGGCCCAGTTGAGGATTTTGTAGTGCTCCTCACGAGCTTCAAATCCATATAGAGTTTGAAATTTGTCGCGTTGTATTTGGGGAGAATCGACATCAGGAAGTTTAGCACTTCCAACCGCCACCGAGACCACCTCAGGCGATCGATTAGAGCGCCACCACACTGCCGGGTGCACTTCTCCTCCCTCTTCGACGCAGCACCTTCCAATCGTCGTGATACTACACCGTTTGATCGAAAAATCGAGACCTAGTTTCGAGCGAGTTCAGAAAGATAACGGCTGTTTTAAAATAAACAGATTTCAACAGTTAAAAGTGTTACGAATTATGATTTTAGAATAAAAATCATATCTTTTTTGCTATGTTGTCGAAATCCAGTGAAACCGGAGACACTGGACTCGTGACGACATCTTCTACATTCTAGAAGAGACCAGAGAATTTTTGGAGCTTCTTACAATTTTAGAAGGAGTGGAACCCAATATGAGCAATCTAAATTCAAATTGGAATAAAATGGCGATGTATTAATTATATAAGCAAAGTATAAATTATATACGCGTTGCATATCTCAAATATGGGCATTGTATAAATTATATAAGAGATATATAAGTTGTACATGCGTTGTATAAATTATATATGCATTGGAATTGAAATGAAATTGAAATGGAAATAAATATATTTATATACATCATATATGCATTAAATGGAATTGAAACGAAATTAAAATGGAAATAAATATATTCATATATATATATATATAAATATATATATATACACTCCCCTCGTCCACAGACCATGAACGATATAAATTGATTGTGTTGTGAATGGTTGATTGTGGTTGAGAATGATTGATTGGGGTTGCAACAAATTTGGTTGTGTTTGTGGTATATTCATTGTATTGTGAAAATGAATGATATGTTGTAAATCATTGAAATGAAAATATCGTAACGCTGCAAGTCCTAGGATAGCAGAGGAGCCGTGCTGGACACGGTGCCGGTGCTAAATACCCTGCTGTTGTAATGCTGAAATTTCTAAAATATTCATGTTTGAAATAAATTGTTTGAATGATAAAAATAACATTTTTATTGTATGTACGAAGTATATAAAATATTCATGTTTGAATTAAATTGTTTGAATGATAAAAACAACATTTTTATTGTATGTACGAAGTATATAAAATATTCATGTTTGAAATAAATTGTTTGAACGATAAAAATAATATTTTTATTGTATATATGAATTGCTAAAAATATGCATGTTTGAAATAAATATTTGTTGATTGAAAATAATATTTTTAATATGTATAGGAACTGTTAAAAATAACCATTGTTTGAAATAAATATTTGTTGATTGAAAATAACATTTTTAAGATGAATATGAACTGTTAAAAATAATCGATGGTTGAAATAAATATTTGTTTGTTAGAAATATTATTTTTGACATGTATATGAACTGTTAAAAATAACCATGTATGGGAATAAAAATTTGTTCGCTAAAATTATTATTTTTAGCTTAGATATGCATATGCACATTGTTGAACAGGTTATGGATAAACTGCTAAGGGAAATAAAATTTTATGCCCGACAAATAGGTACGTGTTTACTAGTTTTCTTTTTCTTTTAAAGATTTTATAGGCCTAAGGCTGGTCGCTTGGCATTTTCTTTTTCTTTTAAAGATCTTATGAGCCTATGGTTTGTCGCTTGGCATTTTCTTTTTCTTTTAAAGATTTTATGAGCCTATGCTGGCCGCTTGGCATTTTCTTTTTCTTTTAAAGAATTTATGAGCCTAAGGCTGGCCGCTTGGCATTCTCTTTTTCTTTTGGATTGATGAGGGCCCTGCGAGGCGAGTTACGGTTTTTCAAACCCCTCCCCGTACAAAGGAGGTTATGGCGAAATTTTTTGAAATTTAAAGGCATTAGCCAAATTTTTGAAGTGAAAACAGTTTGGAAATTTTTAAAAGAAATATATATATATTAAAATTAAACGATTCACGCAGCTGCAGTTCGTGTTTTGGAATCATGATTTTAAATGATTATACCGAGAAATCCGACCATCAAATTTCCTCGAAACTGAAAATGTTGGGTTCGCTTTGAAAATATCTTTCCAACGATATAAAATTTGTTGAGATCCAACGATTAGATTGTGTGAAATGTTTAAAACAAATCTAAGGAAAAACAGCGCCAGATTGAATTATATATATATATATAATTAAAATAAAATGAATAACAACGCAGCAGTTCGTATTTTGAAATCGTAATTTTAAACGATTATTATGGGAGACCTGACCGTCAGATTTTCCCGAAATCGGAACCGGTGGATCCGCTTTGGAAAGATCTTTCCAAAGATATAAAATTCGTTAAGATCCAACATTTAGATTTTTCGAAATGTTTAAATCAAATTTGGACGAGAGCAGTGCCAGGGCCATCGAAAGACCTGAAACGTCGTTCGATGGAAATGGACTATTTTTTAATAAATAAAAATAGTGAAAAATCATTTTAAAGTATTATAAACGATGTGGAATGGAGATAAACCGATTTTACTTGGTTTATCCGATATTTTGATGGCTGGACGTATTTGACATGAGAATTATACTAATGAACTGAAATGTGGATGACGAATAGTTTAACCATAGAAATAATTGATTTGAATTCTATATATGCGTGAATTATTTGAAAAGGCCGAGTTAATTCTCATTTCAAATAATTGATCAATGATAAAAAGTAGAAGAATGAAGATGGTGGTTAAAGACCAGAGATCTTCACATCGTTTGGATGATTACAGATGTCTTAATTGGGAGGCATCCCAAGACAAGGTAATAAGTGGTGATTGTCCAGACGTACTTAGAGATCGACCAGATATGCAAGGGACTCTCTCCTGTATTGGACATACGGGACGAGGAATAAGGTTCCTCTGGTTTCATTCAGACCCATAACGAACTTGTAAATGGATATGTGTCTGACATTGGATTTTATTCTATGATGATTGATCTCTATTAAATATATATCTGTTTGGTGGCGGAGAATTTATTCTCTTGCTTAACACCCTTCTCTGAGACGTAAGAGCTCAGAGGTTATGTATCGATAGACATCAATCATGTGACGACCGCCCATAACCCCCGCACTATACAAGAGAAATAATGCGCTAAAAGATGTGCAAGGCTATCATGGACGATCATCAAAGTAGGTAAACACAAGCTGAACCTGTCGTAAAACTCATAGCGCAAGGATAAAATATAATAGAACATATATAACAGGTACTACTAGTGAAGCAGAAACACTGGACTTCCATACAACTAGAAAGTAAGATCCACAAACTTGGAAATAGTGTTTATACAAAGTTGCCTAACACATCACTCAGAGAAGCAAACATCGGAAATCCTATTATTAGCTAGTAGTAAAACTGGTACGTGAGCCTCCTGCTCGCCATCGATCAGCATCGCCGTCCTCATTAAAGCATTACATGTCACCTATTACTTAGTCTACCCATCCACAATCGGATGAACAGCCCAAGGTAATAAGAGGATACATAAAACCTTGAGTCAGACAACAGTTTTAGTGAGCGATAAAACAACTAACAATCTTCAACAGTAAAGTGTATGTGAGGGGATAGATAAACATACTAATCTACCCACGACACCAGAGAAGAACTCAACCTTATCTTCCCCACATCGGACAGTGATAGCCTTTACAATCAATTCAACCAAAAGAATAACAATTCATACATGGAAACCAGA
This sequence comes from Allium sativum, assembly GCA_030737875.1. Lineage (NCBI taxonomy): Eukaryota > Viridiplantae > Streptophyta > Magnoliopsida > Asparagales > Amaryllidaceae > Allium > Allium sativum. The sequence continues at coordinate 692,738,181 of CM060920.1, forward strand.
GCAACCATTCAATCATGGAAAACACACATAACATCCAGATTATGTAAAGTCTCACACAGAACAAGCAACCATCCATGATTGACTCTGGCTATCACTGCCAATCCTGCTTTAAAACCATCGTTAATCGTGTGACGACCAACCTTGCCATATGTCAAGGGCTAATGGTAACTCTAGTTCTAGCATAAACTCTATATATCCAACCTTGACAATGTCCAACCTTGACAACTAGGCCTTTCAACGATACCCAAGGTACTCTACCAGCAGCCTTCCGTTCTATTGGGTGCCCCCATCGTACCCCTGCTTTAAGCCTGCTAGAACTTACGACAACGATAATCTGTCGGCCTTTAGTATCTCTATTCGTCCAACCTTGACGGATATTTACTGCTCAAGCGACCTTCTCGAGCGATCATTATCCACCAACTCACGACCTTTGATTTGTATGCCTATTCGTTGCTTTTCACCGATCAACGAACATATCACATCACTTCGAACATCCCCTTCGGGATTCTCATCGAAGCCACCAACATCTCTATAAGGTTCAAAGCAATCCATAACATTATTTCAACACTTCCTAACTTCCTAATTGAACTCACTTTGAAGTCTCATCATCATCAGAAGTGTCCGACCAGAAATAGCTGACCAGAAATGGCAAAAATGACTGACCAGAAATGGCTATCCAGAATAGCCCGACCCCCTTTGGTCCAGTCCAACCACCTTTAGGCCTGACCCGACCGCCTTTTGTCCGACCCAACCCACTTTAGTCCGATCCATAATGGTCCAATCCACTTTAGCCCAATCCAAAATGGTCTGATTCACTTTAAACCAATCCAGAATGGTCCAACCCGACCCCCTTTAGTCTGACCCGACCCCCTTTAATCCGACCCAAGCCAACTTTAATCCGATCCGAGCCAACTTTGACTTGTCCTCCATGATAGAATTTAAGCCCGACTCGAGCCAACTTTGACTTGTCCTCCACGACGAAATTTGAGCCCGACCCGAGCCACTTTCTGTGCATCTTCAATTCTACTCCGATTTCGATCAAAATTTCGCCAAATGACGAATCCGACGAAACCAACTCAACCAAAATCATTAAACACAATCATAAACATATCATAACATTACTAACCACATGAATATGACGATTACCATAAAAATGATGTAAATCTCACCAAAAACCATTAAAATGAACTTACGATCAAAATGAGAGTTCTAACTAAACTAAACACGTAAAATGACATTAAATTATTGAGTAAAACTCACTAGATAAGATCATAGGGTGATTTATATGAAAATGGACATGTAATGGTATAAATCTACGATAAAACATATCAATTTGATGAGAAACATACACAAACACTCATATACTTCATTGCATTCATGTAAGAGATGTAAATCACTCACCGATTTGCCAAAACAATCTAAAACGGTAGAAATAAGAATCCGAACAGCGAGCACTTCGAATCAAACTCCTCGATCCGATGAATTCTCTTTTGGAAAGATAAAGATCAGCTAGCACTTCGAATCAAACTCCTCGATCTGATGAATTCGCCTTTGAAAATATATAGATATTGCCTTGAATGGTGTAGATCTTCGATTTTCTCCCTTAGATTTGGATTTTTAATGGTGGAAAGGTGTTAGAGGAAGAAGGAGATCAATGCCTCCAAATGAGAGAATGGGAAAGTAAACCTTTTCCCTCCACTCTCACCCCCTATTAATAGGATTCCACCATCCCACTAATGGGCCTCCCCAATTCAGCCCATTAGGCTCTCCAAATCTGAACATCCAACTGAAAAACCTTAAAACAGTGATTTCTCCCAAACCGCTAAGCCAAATCCTTAATGCAACCACTCTACAGAACCATCAATTCCTTTCCAATGGCACAGGTCTCACCCTCTGATTCAATCTGAGTCAAAAGTTACGCCCTGTACAAGGCTGATAGGGACAAAATGGTCACAAACAAAATCGGTAAAAATTATGGACATGTCTCACATCCCCATAAGCAACATATTAAAAGATGAGAATGATCCAACCCCCAGAGAATGAAATAAAAATATTTTACGATCTTTTGATACATAAAATGCGGGTTGTTACATCCCCTCCCCCCTTTAAGAATTTTGTCCCCGAAATTCCAAACAAACACAAGTAATCACAACAATTCCGCATGCCTAATATCCATGAAAAGCCAATTCTATTATCCAAACTAGCAACCATCAAGCCATACATCCATAGCCTTATCCTAGCACGCGGAATTCTAACAAACAACAGTAAGATACAACGATATAACGAAGATACGATATCAAAGGGTCCAACCGACGAAGAGTTCCAGATGAGTCTCTCTCATACTCTCTTCCATCTCCCATGTACAATTGTCGCCATCTCCACTCCATTGTACCTTCACTTGCATAACCGCCTTCCTCCTGAGCTGTTACGTGTCATTCCCCACAATACGAAGTGGCTTACGAGGTATGGAAACTACGGTCTCTACTTCAAGGTCTTCGTACTTCTCTGGAGATACTACCACATTCGAATCACAAACGAATTTCCATAGAAACGCCACATGGAACACATTATGCACACTCGACATCTTCTCAGGTAACTCCAATCTATATGCGAGCTTTCCAATTCGCTCGACTATCGGAAATGGTCCAACAAACCTTGGAGCTAACTTTCCTTTCTTACCAAATCTAACCATGTGCTTCAATGGCGAAGCTTTCACACGTCGAATTCCAAGTCCTTACGACACTTGTCGGCGTAACTCTTTTGACGGTCGTGGGCTGCCTTCATTTTTGTTGAACTATCTCGATACAATCCGAGGTTTTTCTAATCATCTCAGGCCAAAGTACCAACTTATCTCCAGTTTCTAACGAACATGCTGGAGATTTGCACGACCTTCCATACAATGCTTCGTATGGTGCCATCCCAATGCTAGACTAGTAGCTATTATTATACGTAAACTCAACTAGATGTAGATGGTCTTCGCATGATCCTCCGAAGTCTAACACACAAGCCCTCAGGAGATGTTCTAAATCACGGTTGACTCTCTCAGTCTGACCATCAGTTTGGGGATGATATGCCGTACTCAAGCACAACTCGGTTCCCAAAGCTTCTTACAAATTTTTCCAAAATCCACTCGTGAATAATGGATCTCGGTCACTTACTATACTCTTTAGGACACCATGGAATCGAACTATCCATTTCACATAAAGTTCAACCAATTTCGATGCCGTCCTAGTCGACTTGACATGAATGAATCTCGCACTTTTGGTCAGACGGTCCACAATGACCCAAATCCCTTCATTTCCTTCCCTGGTTCTAGGTAGTCCATTGATAAAATCCATCGATATTTGCTCCCACTTCCATGTATGAACTTCCAGTGGCTGAAGTGAACCACTCGGCTTCTTCTGTTCAGCTTTCACCAACTGACAGTTCATACACTTGGAAATGAACTTCCCAATATCTCTCTTCATCCCTTCCCAATTGTAGACTCTCTTCAGGTCCTGATATATCTTATTTCCACCAGGATGAATCTTCAGCTTCGAGTGATGATATTCTCTCAGAACCTCATCCCTCAATTCGTCAATATCAGGAACAACTAATCACCCTTACTTTCGAAGCCAACCTTCTCGATCGACCTCGAACTCTTTATCTTATAGTTCCAGTTTCTGAATGAACTCGACAAGCTTCACATCTTTCTTTTGGCTCTCACCAATTCTTCCAATAAGAGTTGGTCACTACACCATATATGTCGATTAAGCTGTGTTTTTAGCCGTATCTAAGGCTCTTAAACACAACCAATAGCCGTATAAAAAAAAGAACATGTTAAATTTGTAGATAGGCTACAAACTGTATCTCAAAAGTAATAACATACGGCTTATAGCCGCATCTAAGTAGTATTCAGATACGGCCTTTGACCGTATCGAATTATATCTGTGTGTGCACATATTTATATATATGCATATATATATATATATATACAGAAACTGTAGCACATATTTTTCATATAACACAGCATATATACCACAATTTATACACAAGAATAACACAATTTATATTTTATATATATACTCAAAGCATTTACAAGACTTTTCATAACACGAACACAATGTATAACATACTAACATATACAAAGGAAACTGTCAAAGATTTTCATAACAATACGAACTAACAAAAAAAGGAAAAAACATATGATCAGCCTGATATATATAACTCCAGTCGAGGCCAGGAAGATTGAGCGTACATGCTGATCAATATGCCGATGAAATCCATGTGTTTTGTGACACCCCATCTCCATTAATGTCACTCACAAAGGGAATGCACTAACCTCTATGGAGCGTTTTAAGTGTGTATAGAACAGAAACTTAACATCAAGACAAATATAAAACAGTACTTAAAAATTTAAAACTTCATTCATTGTAGCGGTAAACAAATAAGTTTGATTACATCATCAAAAACCAATGACTAGAGTCAAGTACATAATATACATCTTGACTAAATCAGAGTACATAAAATGAAAGACATAACCCCAACATAAAATAGCCATAACTAAGATAGGCTGAACTTTTACTTCAGCGATCCATGCAACTTCCAAAAGAAAGAGATAAAGCTGTCCAAATCAAGCTCCACTAGCACTAGTCCCACCCAGAGCACCTGGGGGGGAGGGAAGAAAAGAGGTGGAAACAAAGGGGTCAGACATAATGTCTGGCGAGTGCAATAAATTCAACAATATAATCATTAAGTAACTAGGATAAGGCATAAGCTGGAAAATAAAGAAATGACTTAAACAATTGGGTATGATAGAGCAAACAAAGGAATTAAGATGAACAAAGATAACGTTAAAGGCGCACCTAATCACTATATGATAATTACTACATTGTCCCACACCAAACACCCTAAAAGTTGATCCCACCTACAGAACTTAATAATGATAATGGTAGTTTCGTGTACCCCTAGCTGCCTTCATAGGTGCCATCTTCCCCTATCTCCACTAGGTGTACCCACTACCTCCATTCGATCGGCTCCCTAACTCGTAGATACCCGTGCTGGCCCCACAGTGGGGTGTATCACTCCTCAAGTGGCAACCCGATACCACTAAAAATGCACGGCTTATATCTACTAGATGCAACAACTTCTTACCTACCAGCCCGGGCCCACACATGCATATGACCCCGTTTGACTTGCATTGCCACCGCTAACCCGTTTTGACCTCTTACAATCAAACCCAGTACGCGTGTCCCGTCCTCGACTTAGGTCGAGCCCACAAAGATACTTAATGGGTTACTGGTTTGAAAAGGGCTCCCATGCATGACACAAGCTTTCCACCTATGCTTGGTCCCCTCTAAGATTTTTCCCTACTTAACCCCATTCTTATTCATGTTTTCTTACATGTTTCAATCTTGGTTAAGTGCATCTAATCGTATTTCACATGCCACCCAAGGCACCCTCTTAATTTCACATGCCACCCAAAGCACCCACTTAACCCCCTCATGTCCCACCACATGTTTATCTGGTTAATTGCTTCTTAATTCATTAACACCGTAACCTTGTACATACATCCCACATTAGACTAGCATTTGTGGCAACTGGATTTGTTGGGCGGGTCCGGGCAGTCTTACACCACAAACAAGCCTAACCTCGTGTCTTTACAATTGTTACGCATTTAATTCATGCCTTTGACCTCTCACATTAGACTGGCATTTGTGGCTGCTGGATTTGTCGGGCGGGTCCGGGCAGTCTTACACCACTAAAGAGTCTAACCTCGTGTCTTAGGCGGTTTATTATTACACATTTTCATTTAAACCCAAATTGGATTAATATCCCTATTCAAATTTTTCAATAAATTCCAAGTATACTTATGTCCATAATTGTCTCTTAAAATTATGTCCATAAATGCCAATTTTTCCAATTAATGTCTTAAATTAATTATATTCCTTTTTCAGGCCATTTATGCCAATTCTCAATAGGTGTATATTCAATATTACCCCCATCGTCCCCACATTGTTCGTTTGTTTATCATGACATATATATATATATTAGACTACAATTAGTCTAACACATAAAAGAGGAAACGCCGCAAATTTGCATAACATACAAATTGGATCTAATCTTACAAATAAGGATTACAACATATCTAGCACAAACTTGTTATTGTCATGAATCTAAACATAAGCCTAAAGGTGTGAACTTGCATATATATAACATAGTTTTTCACCTAAAACTTGCATATATGAATATAGTTTTCATCCAAAACTTGCATAGGCCATAGTCACGGACTTGCACAAAACTATGTACGTTATAGATCTAAACCTAAAGGTGTAAACTTACATATATGTGAATCCAATTTCTACCTAAACTTGCATATAGTCACTTTATTTGATTCACATGTAAACTTGTGTACAATTCATATAGAAACTAGCATATAATCTACACCCAAACTTGCATATAAAATGATGTCAAACGTGAATCAAGTTGAACATAGGTGATTTGGCATAGGAAACGGGATCCACAACAAAACTATCATTATGAACAACTAGCATATATTCACAAAATATCACATTTTTCCAATGTTTCACAAACATAGCCATATAACCCAATTTATAACTCAACCCAATTAACTTATTAATTATCTTATTAAAGAAATTGAACTCACAACTCAAAGAAGGTCTTGAGTTCTGGAATCCGAGTTCTGAAATTGATTTAGCTCGCCTTTGAAGTAGACAAATTCGTTGTTGTTGTTGTTGTTATAAATTTGAGTTGAATTGAGTTGATTAGCTTCACTTTCCTTCTAGTTGGTGGCGGCTACTCTAGGTTGCAAGATGATAGCATGACGACCATGGTTCTAATTTTGATTTGGTTTTAGGATTTGAGTCTACATGTGTTTATATAGAATTTAGGATTAATTTAGGCCATCCGATCAACCTAGAATCAATCAAGATCATACAGTCAAGATAGAGTGACACCTCAGCCCTAATGAATCAGCACTAAGTCACAAAATCGTCATCTCTCAGATCTGCCCAGGGGGTAGGTTGAACCCTAGGTCGACCCCCAGGTCGACCTGTAGGGGGGAGGTCGATACTAGGGTCGACCTGGGTCCTGGGCGGGAATTTTCCCGCCTAGCCCGCTTCCGACTTCTGATTTGAATTTTGAATCTGTTTCGAGCTGTTTAAATTTATTTGAATTTTATGGAAATTTCGGACAATAATAACTTCTTCATACGAAGTCCAATTTACACAAACTCGGATTCTATCTCAACCAAAATTCCGAGACGAACACAATGGCGTAACCTGTTTCCCTTGATTCTCACATTTAAAATTAAGTATTCTTTAATTTGTTAACTTTAATATTTAAAATTACGGGGTGTTACATTCTCCCCTCCTTAAAGGATTTCGCCCCCGAAATCTCCAAGTTAAGGAGAATGCATATCCTAACATCCAATCATCCATCTACTCAACCATCAAACACAGGAATCCATTGTCCTTACAAAATTTCTAATGATGTATGAATATATGCAAGAAGTGTGTGTATATGTTCCTTATCTTATGCAAAATCAGGCGGTCTATTGATTCAGTTGACCTCCTTAATGCAAATCATGATAGTGCTATGCGTCTATTATGTATGCGAAAGAATCCTATCGATACATATTATTTCTACATGTGCACACAACCATTCATCAAAATGCAGCATCCATATGATTATATAACCATTATACATCCATTGATTAAAATATGCACACTCATTTATATGTAACATGAAGGTGATTGAGCCGATCTAGTGCCTAAGGTGTGTGTATATGCATCCACAACAACCACTAGCAACAACTTGCATTCATTTGCATCCATTAGACATAACATGTCTCAAACACATGTTTCAACCATAGGGTTCTTCCTAACTAAGGATCGAAGATGTCATCGCAAAGATAATACTAAAAGATAGGACAAGTATCAACAAAGCGGTAGAAAAATGAGAAATTAAAACATACCCTCAAAAAGGAAAGGGTACAACGTACGCATCTTATCTTCTGTCTCCCAAGTCGCGTCTCCTTGATCATCTCCCCATTGCACTTCGACTAACTTGACCTCTTTGTTGCGAAGCTTTTTGACCTCCGATCTGAGAATGCGTGTAGGAGCTCGTCTGATCGTAACATTGCGCTCTACTTCCACTTCTTCGAGCGTGATCGTCTCTACCACTTCCGCCGTATTGTGTAAACACTTACGCAAATGTGAAACGTGAAACACGTCATGAACTCCGCTGAGCTTCTTTGGTAACTTTACTCTGTACGCCATCTTCCCAATCCTCTCTGTAATTGGAAAGGGTCCTACGAACCTTGGTGCCAACTTCCCTACCGATCCAAAGAGGACTACATTTCTCAACGGTGACACCTTAATAAAAACCATGTCTCCAACATTGAACTCAAGATCGGTTCGTTTCTTATTAGCATATGACTTCTGTCGGTTCTGCGCCGTCTTCATTCGCCGTCGAATCAGGTCTATCTTATCCAAAGTCTCCCTAATCATGTCGGGTCCAAGCAAAACCTTATCCGTGGATTCCCACCGACATGTAGGTGATCGGTACGGTTGTCCATAAAGAGCCTCAAAAGGTGCCATGCTAATGCTAGCCTGAAAACTATTATTATAGGCGAACTCTACTAGTGGAAGATGTTCTTCCCATGTTCCTCCAAAATATAGAATACATAGCCAGCCTCAGAAGGTCTTCTAGAATCTGATTCACCCTCTCGGTCTGGCCGTCCGTCTGAGGATGATAAGCGGTACTTAAGCGTAACTGCGTCCCAACAGCCTCTTGTAAGCTCTTCCAAAATTCTCTTGTGAAAATAGGATCTCTATCGCTCACAATGTTGGAGGGTATGCCGTGAAAACGAACTATCTCTCGAAAGTAAACAGATGCTAACCATGCGGCGGTCCTTCTAATTTTGACAGGAATGAAATGGGCACTTTTATTAAGTCACCCAAATCCCCGTATTACCCTTCCTCGATCTTGGTAACCCATCTACAAAATCCATGGAAGCGCTTTCCCATTTCCAAAGCGGAATCTCTAAGGGATGGAGCAAACCTCCGGGCTTCTTTTGCTCCGCCTTGACTTGCTGTCACACTAAGCATCTTGCAACGAACTCGGCCACGTCCTTCTTCATTCCGGCCCAAAAGAAAACTCGCTTCATATCCCTATACATCTTATCACCACCGGGATGTATGGTCATCTTAGAGCGATGTGAGTCTTCAAGAATTGCCTTCATCAAATTTTTGTCTTGTGGTACGCAAAGTCTTCCATCTCAACGTAGCCAACCTCTCTCATCTATAGCATATCTATCAAGATGTCTTGAGGACTCCCCTCCTATAAGCTTGCCTACTATCTCAACCAACTGTGGGTCGTTCTGCTGTGCCTCTCGAAGTCGACCCAAAAGTGTAGGTTGTACCTCTACTGATGCCAACAATCCGGGTACATAATCAACAGAGGGTCTGAAGTCAAAGGAAAATATATACTCCAAACTCTGCCGCTCTATAAATAAAGGACTTAAAGTTAACTTCCTTCTACTTAAGGTTTCAGCTACAACGTTACCCTTGCCATGGGTATATGCGATCTCAAAATCGTAGGATGCCAAACACTCCATCCATCTCTGTTGCCTCAAGTTTAGGTCCTTCTGAGAGAATAAGTACTTTAGCGACATATGGTATGTATACAACTCAAACCTTTCGCCAAGAAAATAATGATGCTACGACTTAAGCGCAAAAACTATGGCCGCCAACTCCAAGTCGTGGGTAGGGTAATTTTTATCATGGGTTTTCAACTGTCTTCCACCATAGCATATCACCCTTCCATCTTGCATTAAAACTGCGCCAAGCCCTTTCCCGCAAGCATCGGTATATATAGTGAATGCCTTACTTCCGTCTGGCAAAACTAAAACTGGAGTTGTCGTCAAAGCTCTTTTCAGATGTTGGAAAGCATCATCACAGTCAACGTCCCAAGTAAAAGTCAAATTCTTCTTCGTTAATCGAGTGAGAGGGACTGATATCTTCGCGAAGTCCTTAATGAACTTCCTATAATAGCCAGCCAGCCCTAAAAAGCTTCTTACTTCGGTTGCGTTCTTAGGCGTATTCCAATTTTGGATTGCCACTATTTTAGCGGGATCCACAGCTATCCCTTCCTTAGAGACCACGTGTCCTGAGAACCTCAATTCTTTTCTCCAAAATGGCACTTGGAGAACTTAGCTTTTAGCTGATGCGCTCGTAGGGTCTCTAAGACTTCCCTAAGATGCAGGGCATGCTCTTCTTCATCTTTAGAGAAAACCAGAATATCGTCTACAAATACTACCACAAACTTGTTCAGAAACTCCCTAAATATCCTACTCATTAAGTCAACAAAGTACGCAGGTGCATTCGTCAAACCAAAAGGCATGACAAGCCACTCAAAGAAACCATCAGGAGTTCTAAATGCAGTCTTATCGATGCTATCTTCAGCCACCTTTAGCTGATGAAACCCTGTAGCCAAATCCAGTTACGAGAAAACCGAAGCACCCACCAACTATTCGAATAAATCGTCTATCCTCGGTAACGGGTGTCTGTTCTTCTTTGTTAGCTTATTCAGCTCTCTATAGTCCACACACAATCTAATTGAACCATCAGCTTTTGTAGCAAAAACAATTGGAGCACCCCACTCCAAAATACTTCTTCTTATGAACCCATTCTCAAGCAATTCTTTCACTTGCTTACTGAGTTCTCTTCTCTCTCTCGGAGCCATGAGGCGCATTGGTAATGCAACTGGCTTTGCATTATCTATTAGGTATATTCGAAAGTCTATCTCACACCTCGGGGGTAAACCTTGAACTTCATTGAAGACATCCGAGTATTCACGGACCACTCTAACAGACTGCAAATTCTCAACAGACGCGTCAAGCGATTCTATATAACTTAGCATAACGGAATTCACGGGATTACAAGAGATTTCGAGAGTGTTGCCCAAGAGAGTCATAAGCCTACCTCTCTCTTTTCACAATCTAGGACGGCTCCATTACTGGATAGCCAATCCATGCCCAAAATTAACCCATAGCCCGTGAAGCCCAAAATGTAAGCATCACATCTAAACCCAACGCTAAGTATAGAAATTTCCAAATCCAAACAAATCATCGACAAATAGGCTGAGCCCCCAATTGGATTTGAAACAACTAATGGATCCTCTACTATACTAGTGTTTAGGTGTAGTGTCTCAACTAAAGCAGTGGATATAAAAGAGTGCGATGCGCCAGAATCAAAGAGTGTGCGAACATGATGATCGAAAAGATAAACTAAACTTTCAACGGAAATCGCTCTACCTCGTTCTTGCAGCGGTGGGACCACGAGAGCCTGGACCTGCCCCCTGCCTCCCCTGGTGCCATAAGAGCCTGAATCCTCCCTCCAGAGTAGGCCCTACCCTCTGCCCTTTCTTTGGGCAGTCCTTAATCAGATGTCCTGCCTCGCCCCAGTGGAAACAACCAGTCTTCTTCTTCTTCCTACAGTCTTTGCTTAGATGGCCTAGTGTCCCACAGTTAAAGCATTTTTTCTTTCCCTTACCATTGTTGTCTTTACCACCCTTCTTGTTCTGATGTTGCTGTTGTGGTTTCTTTTGATCCCATTTCTTCTCAGGTGCCTTATCAACATTGGTGCCTTTCTCCTCTTCATGCATAAGCGCCATGTCAACTAGTCTCTCAAATGTGGCCCCCAAAGGGTTGTGGGTCATAGCTAACCCATGTAGCAGCTCGTTCAAACCCTTAACAAATCTCAGGGCCTTCTTTTCGGGTGTATTCACCAAGTCCAAGCCAAATCTTGCCAACTGATTGAACTTGTTGATGTATTCTTTCACTGATAGATTCCCCTGCCTTAATGCCAAAAATCTTTCCATGTATAGATTCTCTTCAGCCCGTGAGAGAAACTTTGCCTCAATCCTACGCCTGAAATCCAGCCATGTATCAACTGGACGCTCTCCATTAGTGACCTCCCACCAAAACGAGGCATCATCCTTCATTAACCAGGCAGCTAACTGGACCTTTCTTCCATCTTCTACCTCAAAGATTCCAAACAATTCTTCCACCTCCTTTAGCCAATTTCGAGCTTCAACAAACGTCTCCGACCCGTGAAAAGATTTCTCGCCCATTGCCCGAAAGTCCTTGCATATCTTGCGAAAGTGTCAACACGAGGAGGAGGAGGAGCATTTGCTGGGCCTACGACATGGGCCCTAGCTTCCAGATACCTTCTAAACCATCCTGGTATCGGTATCCCCTCGGGTATCTCGGGAATTCCAGACATGCTGAAAAGAAAATGAAGAGATCCAAACGAAGAATTCAAAAAAAGATATTTGGCTCTTGGGGGTTATGTTTTTAAAATAAACTTTTCTCTTGAAGTATTTTTGAAAGTATTTCTTTATAAAAGTGCTTTTTGAAAAATAGTTTTTCAAAATATCTTATCTGTTCTGGTAACCTTCAGCTCTAACACCGCGTGTGACACCCCATCTCCATTAATGTCACTCACAAAGGGAATGCATTAACTTCTATGGAGCGTTTTAGGTGTGTATAGAACAGAAACTTAACAACAAGACAGATATAAAACAGTACTTAAAAATTTAAAACTTCATTCATTGCAGCGGTAAATAAATAAGCTTGATTACATCATCAAAAAGAATAGACTAGAGACAAGTACATAATATCCATCTTGACTAAATCATAGTACATAAAATGAAAGACATAACCCTAACATAAAATAGCCATAAATAAGATAGGCTGAACTTTTACTTCAGTGATCCAAGCAACTTCCAAAAGAAAGAGATAAAGCTGTCCAAATCAAGCTCCACTAGTACTAGTCCCACCCTGAGCACTTGGGGGGGAAGGAAGAAAAGAGGTGGAAACAAAGGGGTCAGACATAAAGTCCGGCGAGTGCAATAACTTTAACAATACAATCATTAAGTAACTAGGATAAGGCATAAGCTGGAAAATAAGGAAATGATTGTGAACAATTGGGTATGATAGAGCAAACAAAGCAAATAAGATGAACAAAGATAACGTTAAAGACGCACCTAATCACTATAAGATAATTACTACATTGCACCACACCAAACACCCAAAAAGTTGATCCCACCTACAGAACTTAACAATGATAATGGTAGTTTCATGTACCCCTAGCTGCCTTCATAGGTGCCGTCTGCCCCTATCTCCACTAGGTGTACCCACTACCCCCATTCGATCGGCTCCCTAACTCGTAGATACCCATGCTGGCCCCACAGTGGCGTGTATCACTCCCCAAAGTGGCAAACCGTTACCACCAAAAATGCACGGCTTATATCTACATGATGCAACAACGTCATACCTACCAGCTCGGGCCCACACACGCATATGACCCCGTTGGACTTGCGTTTCCACCGCTAACCCGTTTTGGCCTCTTACAATCAAACCCAGTATGTGTGTCCCGTCCTCGACTTGGGTCGAGCCTACAAAGATACTTAATGGGTTACTGGTTTGAAAAGGGCCCCCATGCATGACACAAGCTTTCCACCTATGCTTGGTCCCCTCTAAGGTTTTTCCCCACTTAACCCCATTCTTATTCATGTCTTCTTACATGTTTCAATCTTGGTTAGGTGCATCTAATCGTATTTCACATGCCACCCAAGGCACCCTCTTAATTTCACATGCCACCCAAAGCACCCACTTAACCCCCTCAGGTCCCACCATATGTTTATCTAGTTAAGTGTTTCTTAATTCATTAACACCGTAACCTTGTAAAGACCTCCCACATTAGACTGGCATTTTTGGCAGCTGGATTTGTCTGGCGTGTCCGGGCTGTCTTACACCACAAACGATCCTAACCTCGTGTCTTTATAACTGTTACGCATTTAATTCATGCCTTTGACCTCTCACATTAGACTGGCATTTGTGGCTGTTGGATTTGCCGGGCGGGTCCGGGCAGTCTTACACCACAAAAGAGTCAAACCTCGTGTCTTATGCGGTTTATTATTACACATTTTCATTTAACCCCAAATTGGATTAATATCCCAATTCAAATTTGTCAATAAATTCCAAATATACTTATGTCTATAATTGCCTCTTAAAATTATGTCCATAAATGCCAATTTTTCCAATTAATGTCTTATATTAATTATGTGCCTTTTTCAGGCCATTTATGCCAATTCTCAATAGGTGTATATTCAATATTACCCCCATCGTCCCCACGTTGTTCGTTCGTTTATCTTGACACACACACACACACACACACACACACATATATATATATAAGACTAGCAATTAGTCTAACACATAAAAGAGAAGAAACGCTGTAAATTTGCATAACATACAAATTGGATCTAATCTTACAAATAAGGATTACAACATATCAAGCATAAACTTGTTATTGTCTTGAATCTAAACATAGGCCTAAAGGTGTGAACTTGCATATATATAATATAGTTTTTCACCTAAAACTTGCATATATGAATATAGTTTTCATCCAAAACTTGCATAGGCCATAGTCACAAACTTGCACAAAACTGTGTATGTCATAGATCTAAATCTAAAGGTGTAAACTTGCATATATGTGAATCCAATTTCTACCTAAACTTGCATATAGTCACTTTATTTGATTCACATGTAAACTTTTGTACAATTCATATAGAAAATAACATATAATCTACACCCAAACTAGCATATAAAATGATGTCAAACGTGAATCAAGTTGAACATAGGTGATTTGGCATATGAAAAGGGATCCACAACAAAACTATCATTATGAACAACTAGCATATATTCACAAAATATCACATTTTTCCAATGTTTCACAAACATAGCCATATAACCCAATTTATAACTCAACCCAATTAACTTATTAATTATCTTATTAAAGAAATTGAACTCACAACTCAAAGAAGGTCTTGAGTTATGGAATCTGAGTTCTGAAATTGATTAGCTCGCCTTTGAAGTAGACAAATTTGTTGTTGTTGTTGTTATAAATTTGAGTTGAATTGAGTTGATTAGCTTCACTTTCCCTCTAGTTGTTGGCGGCTACTCTAAGTTGCAAGGTGATAGCATGACGACCATGGTTCTAATTTTGATTTGGTTTTAGGATCTGAGTCTACATGTGTTTATATAGAATTTAGGATTAGTTTAGGCCATCCGATCAACCTAGAATCAATCAAGACCATCCAGTCAAGATAGAGTGACACCTCAGCCCTAATGACTCAGCACTGAGTCACAAAATCGTCATCTCTGAGATCTGCCCGGGGGAGGGGGCAGGTCGACCCCTAGGTCGACCCCCGGGTCGACCTGTAAGGGGGAGGTCGACACTAGGGTCAACCCCCTGGTCGACCTGGGTCCTGGGCGGGAATTTTCCCGCACAGCCTGCTTCTGACTTCTAATTTGAATTTTGAATCTGTTTCGAGCTGTTTGAATTTATTTGAATTTTCTGGAAACTTCCGAAAGCTATAACTTCTTCACACGAAGTCCAATTTACGCAAACTCGAACTCTGTCTCAACCAGAATTCCAAGACGGACACAATGGCGTAACCCGTTTCCCTTGAATCTCACATTTAAAATTAAGTATTCTTTAATTTGTTAACTTTAATATTAAATAATTACGGGGTGTTACATGTTTGCTGTAAATCAAAGCAGTACTACTATGTGAATAAGCTAACTCATGATGTTGATCCTAAAGTTTTATATATAAAAGCATTTATATTTGTTACTATGTACGCAGTTTAAAACAAAAACTTAAAAGGCCAACTTGATGATTGGCAGTAAACTGAATCGTGATAGCCAGCGCCTGAGTTTCAGCAACACAAAAGCGCCCAAAATCTATAGGGAAAAAGAAGTAATTTTTTGCCTGATTGCACACAAAATATCGTGTCTTTGTGTTCGTACTGATAACAGTGAAGGGCATATCGTGTCTTTGTATTCGTGTGTGCATATTTGTCAATTATATGTATAACATGTTTATGTAATGCTACATGACATGATTTCATTCTCCAAAACAATTCCTTTGCTTTGAACCAGTTTATTTTTCAATCTCCAAAATCTCCGCAAACATGATTTTCACGAAATGATTCACTAATTCGCTCCAAAAGTATTAAACCACAAACTCATTATAATTCTCCTTGTCACTTGGCTACAATATTGTAGATATAACATTGCTATAGCCTTTCCCTTTCTATTCTATCACCCTAATCTAGCTAATGTAGTGTATCCGAGATGAGGGGATGGAAAAAAGCGAGATATTACCTGAAGTTTATATAAAAAATGCTCTGATTTTTCCTGGTAAGTACCATGACAGAAATCTCAATCCAGCAAAACCTTCACAATTAAGGTTTTACTGCATAGTTATAACCTATTACACGGTTCAAAACACTAACAACTTCTCGTATTACATGAAGGGTTGTACACCTTGAAATCCATCTATCTATTATTACACATAGAATAGAAACAATGCAACTTGGCTGCCTGCATTGTTTTCTTACATTTCAAGAGAGAAGATCCTGTTTCAATCTTCTATGTTTTTAACAAAGCACATAAAACTGCCAACCCAACTACATCCCCAAATCTACTCTGTGAATAACCAAGTAAATATGGTTATCTAAATTTCATTTGATTACAGGTACAAATGTTTATCGTTATCCCCAAATTTACTTTGTGAATGACGTTATTATAATCAAGATCGCTCCATTTTAATTTATCTTTTACTTAGCCTGGCGGAAATTAAAATCCTGTCTCCGTCCTTGAGAGTGACATTAAGATAATATGAACAAGTAAAAAGAATTACCTGAATGTAACGATACAAATTAAGAATAAGTTGATTAGCACATCTGAATTACCCAAAGTCCACAATCTTCAAATTACCCAAATTTGGGGTCTCTAGCTTTGCGTTGGTCGATCATTGGTGCCAGTGATCTGACCAGTGCCAAGCTGGAGACACACAAATCGAATCATCTCTACCGGAGGAGGAGATTCTAGAGAAAGGTGGAGGCACGATTTGGTCACCAATCGAAAACCCTAATTTGGGTTTTCGGTCACCATTAAACTAAAACAAAAGGAAAAGGGAGCGGCCAAAATTTGTGTTTGGAGTGCCTGAAGGGGTGCACAATATGATACAAAATAGATTTAGCCATAGGCCGTGTCAAATGAACCGATACGGAGCATCCCCGATGGACGGTCAGATTTATGGTGTTTAGGGTGGTGTAGATCGCAAAATGTAGTTTGCTACGGCTCTAAGACCTATCAAATATGATACGGCTATAAAACGTATTTTATCCCCGCAACGTTGTGTGTCAAATTGGCTGATATGGTGTAGTGGGTCATATCGATAAGCTTGCCAACATTTCAGGTTCCAACTCACGCCTTGGACTGAAATCGAACCTTCCCAAGTACTCGAGGCTCTTCCATTCCGAAAACATCACTCCCAAACTTGCGTGTCTTCGACTTGATGCATATGTAACTGCGTTACCTTTACTCGGAGTATAGGCTATGCAAAAATCATATGACACCAGAAACTCTAACCATCTTTGCTGCCGAAGATTCAAATCCTTTTGGGAGAAAAGATACTTCAATGACCTGTGATCCGTAAACTACTCGAATCGAACTCCCAACAAGTAATGTCTCCACATCTTCAGAGAAAACACAATCGCCGCCAACTCCAAATCATGAGTTGGGTAATTCTTCTCATGTGGCTTCAGCTGTTGACTCGCATAGGCCACAACCTTATCCTTCTGCATTAGCACTGCTCCGAGTCCAGTACCACATGCATCGGTATATACCACCATCTCTTCATTCCCACTTGGAATGGTCAACACAGGTGCACTCGTCAATCTCTCCTTCACGATTCCGAACGCTTGTTCACCCTTTGCATCCCATGTGAACACTTGGTTTTCTTCGTTAGTCCTGTCAACGTTGCAGATACCCTGCAGAAATCCTTGATAAATCGTCGGTAATAACCGGCCAACCCAAGAAAACTTCGAACATTTGTTGAATTCTTAGGTTTATCCCAGTCCTAGATTGCCGCTACTTTAGCGGGGTCAACTGCTATCCCATTTCCAAAAACTACATGGCCTAAGAATCTCACTTCACTCTTCCAGAAGTGACACTTGGAAAACTTATCTCTCAGTTGATGCTTTCGCAAGATCTCTAACACAACTCTTAAGTGAGTCTTGTGCTATTCCTCATTCCTGGAGTAAACCAAAATATCATCCACGAACACAAGCACGAACTTGTTCAACTAATATCTGAACACTCTATTCATAAGATCCATAAAATACGCTAGCGTGTTAGTCAACCTGAATGGCATCACCAACCATTCGAAGAAACCAGATGGTGTCCTAAAAGCAGTCTTCGGCACACTATCCTTTGCCACCCTTAACTGGTGAAATCCCACTGCCAAATCCATCTAAGAAAACACTTTGGCTTCGTGAAGCTGATCGAACAAGTCATCTATCTTTAGCAACAGATACTTGTTTCTTCTTTGTCACCTTGTTCAGCTAACGATAGTCCATACATAATCTTAACAAGCCATCCGCCTTGGTTGCAAATACGACCGGTGCACTCCACTCGGAAACACTCCTCTGAATGAATCCTTTTCCCAAAAGGTCACGAACTTGCACCTTTAACTCTCGTTGTTCCCTAGGCACCATCCTCCTAAGAGGCATAATGATTGGTCTAGCACCTTCGACCAAATCGATCCTAAACTCGATCTCACGATGCAGCGCCAACCTTTGACCTCGTCACATAATCATTAGCGATCAGCACTGATGACAGGTCTCCTTGTGGAATCCCAAGCAAATATAGATAACTCACGAAGTCCCTGTCTTCGCGCTTACATCTAATCAACACCTTTCGCCCTTCCACATCCCCGACCCTCACCTCTAGCTTCTCGCAATTCACCCTTGCCGCATACCTCTTGAGCCAATCCATGCCCAAGATGATCCCAAACCCAGCAAAGTTAAAAACAAAGTAATCACGCACAAAAGAGCAACCATGACTCGACAAAACTAGACCACGACATATCATGCAAAGATTTGACGAACCCCTAATTGGATTAGTCACTACGAAGGGTCTGTCACAAATCTCAGGTTCCAAACCCAAGAGACACACAAGCTCATTACAAATGAAGGAACGCAATGCTCTAGTATCGAAAATCACACGAACTGAAACACCATTAACTGAAAGAGTACCTTGCACCACGACACCCTTTCCCTTCTCCTCTGCAGTAGGAGCTCTTGAAGAAGTGGCACAACATCCAAAGCATATACCCTCACAACTTGATTGCCTTTAGCTGATTCTGGACAATCTTTCTTCCCATGTCCAGGCTTCCCACATTTGAAGCACTTCTTCTCAGCTTTGGGATTCTTGCACTCACTAGCAAAATAACCTTTCTGCTGGCAGTTAAAGCAAACCACCTCACTCTTCGGCTTCTTTTGGCCATCTTTTCCCTTTTGCTGTTGCTACTTCCTCTTCTTATTATTACCACCCTGCTATGGATTCTGAACCTCTTTGGTGGCAGCAACAACATTTACTTCTTTAGGAAACAAGCTCTCATGACGAATAGCCTTTTCCACAATCTTCTCAAATGAATCATCAAGATGGTCCACTAGTGTTTTCCCGATATAAGCATCCAAACCCAAGACAAACTTTTCATTCTTGTGATACGGTGTATCAAGGTATGAACGAGCATATCTAGACAAGGCTTCAAAGTCAGAAATATAGTCAAGCACAGAATGACCATTCTGTTTCAGCTCTACGATCTTCTTGAATAGAGTAGATTTCTGAGCCGTGGAGATAGACTTTGCTTCAAACTTAGCTTGGAATAGCTCCCATGAAATTTATTCCTCTAAAGTCTCGAGTGTAACAGAATTCCACCATTCCATGGCCCTGCCTTGCAGTTGCCTTGATGCAAACTTTCTCTTTATTGCATCCTCAATACCCAAGTCTCCAAAGATTCGGACACATGAATCCATCCACTTCTGAACCTCTTCAGCTGGTTCAATTCCCTTGAATGATTTTCCCCATAGAGATGTTAAGTCCTTGCACAACTTTGCAAAATCTACTACTCTAGGAACTCGCACATCAACATCTACCGTTGCAGCCACTGGAGCGGGTACCCTTCGCATAACTGCTTCTTCCATGGCTTCAAACCTGGCTGGGTAATTAGGTTCACCACCATTTCCCCTCCCCTATTGGCTCCCTTAGCAGTGTGTATTGATGGTCATCTATTTATTCTAAATCTGCAATTTAGAATAATTAGCCACTTTCCAAGAAAAACTGCTAAAGAGATACAACCGCTACTACCATATATGCTTATATATATAGTAAGCATCCAATTGAAATCTACATGTACGTCTCTCATACGTGATTACGTCTTAGAACTTTGGCCAACAATCGTTGACCAGAGCTTTGATACCAAATGTGACGACCGCCCATAACCCCCGCACTATACAAGAGAAATAATGCGCTGAAGATGTGCAAGGCTGTCATGGACGATCATCAGAGTAGGTAAACACAAGTGGAACCTAACGTAAAATTCACAGCGTAAGGATAAAATATAATAGAACATATATAATAGGCAGTAATAGTGAAGCAAAAACACTGGACTTCCATACAACTAGAAAGTAAGATCCACAAACTTGGAAATAGTGTTTATACAAAGTTGCCTCACTACATCACTCAGAAAAGCAAACAGCGGAAATCCAATTATTAGCTAGTAGTAAAAATGGTACGTGAACCTCCTCCTCGTCATCGATCAGCATCGTTTTCCTCACTAAAGCATTACCTGTCACATGTTACTTAGTCTGCCCATCCACAATCGGATGAACAGCCTGTTAGCCTGCTTTGTGACCAGGCTACCCAAAGCAAAGATCATGTTGACACACCTCTGGGTAAATGTTGTCTCATATGGAATCTCTGGATAACATCGCTCTCTGGCATTGGAAGCATCGTCAGAAGACACAAGGCAGTTTGGTCAAAATCACAACATCAGTATAAACTGGACCGAAACCCCTATTAAATGACCTCATTTGGATCTACTTACTCATACACTTGTAGCCCTTTGAATTAGCTTCAGTTTGAGCTTTGGTTTGGCTCAATCGGCCTTACGATTTGAAAGTTATGCTCGTTTCCGTGAATGGGTGTAATCTATCATCGAAGACTCAGGCCATCGCATCGGATCGCTCCCATCAGCTCGCCCTCGATCGGATCGCCCCCCTCGGATCGCCCCTCATGCGTCACGATCCGACTCGTCACCACCCTGCTCGCTCCCTCCGACCACGACCCATTCGTGGTGCGTACCGTGACCACGATCCAATCCCATTACCACGATCTGACCACCGAACCTGCAGATAAGCGCACTGTTTTTACCTATTCTTAAGGCTATTCCTGCTCCTACTTTCATGGATCGCCTGCCACGTGTCCTACCAAGACCCAGTCCTCCCAGGAGCTTTCCTACAGCTATAAATACACCTTCAGATGGCATTTTCAGAGGACTTTTGGCATCTCAACTTCCATGGCTGCCATGCCCAACACTTCTCCATGAATAACCACCATCTTCCCCAATAAATTCAATGGATTCGGAGAGAATTATTCATTGAATTCAAGTGATTGAAAGACAATATTCATTGTAATTGTAATCTATGAGTGAAATGAGAAAATATGAAGTAGACGTAGGCTTGCTAACGCCGAACCACTATAAAAATCCTGTTGTCTTGCTTTTCTCTTATTTTTTCAGTTATTTCTTCATATCCTACGCTCTAAATACGATAATTTGGGTGTTCGGACCATTTTTTGGTCTAACACAGCCCAAGGTAATAAGAGGATACATAAAACCTTGTGTCAGACAACAGTCTTAGTGAGCGATAAAACAACTAACAAACTTCAGCAATAAAGTGTATGAGAGGGGATAGATAAACATACTAATCTACCCACGACACCAAAGAAGAACTCAACCTTATCTTCCCCACATCGGACAGTGATAGCCTTTATAATCAATTCAACCAAAGGAATAACAATTCATACATGGAAACCAGAGCAACCATTCAATCATGGAAAACGCACATAACATCCAGATTATATAAGTCTCACACAGAACAACCAATCATCCATGACTGACTCTGGCTATCACCGCCAATTCTGCTTTGAAACCGTCGTTAATCGTATGACGACCAACCTTGCCATATGTCAAGGGCTAATGGTAACCCCAATTCTAGCATAAACTCCATATGTCCAACCTTGACAACTAGGCCTTTCAACGATACCCAAGGTACTCGACCAGCAACCTTCCGGTCTATTGGGTGCCCCCATCGTACCCCTGCTTTGAGCCTGCTATAACTTACGACAAAGATACTCTCTCGGCCTTCAATATCTCTAGTCGTCCAACCTTGACGGCTATTTACTGCTCAAGCGACCTTCTCGAGCGACCATTATCCACCAACTTATGACCTTTAAGTTGTCTGCCTATTCGTTTCTTTTCACCGATCAACGAACATATCACATCACTTCGAACATCCCCTTCTGGATTCTCGTCGAAGCCACTACCATCGTTGAACCAACCAACATCTCTATAAGGTTCGAAGCAATCCATAGCATTATTTCAACACTTCCTAACTTCCTAATTGAACATACTTTGATGTTTCATCATCACTAGAAGTTTCCAACCAGAAATAGCTGACCAGAAATGGCAAAAATGGCTATCCAGAATAGGCCGACCCCCTTTGGTCCGACCCGACCCCCTTTAGGTCCGACCCGACCCCCTTTTGTCCAGCCCGACCTACTTAGTCCGATCCAGAATGGTCCAATCCACTTTAGCCCGATCCAAAATGGTCTGATTCACTTTAACCCAATCCAGAATGGTCCGACCCGACCGCCTTTAATCCGACCAGAGCCAATTTCAATCCGATATGAGCCAACTTTGACTTGTCCTCCATGACAGAATTTGAGCTAGACCCAAGCTAACTTTGACTTGTCCTCCACGACAAAATTTGGGCCCGACCCAAGCCAATTTCTGCGCATCTTCAATTCTACTCTTATTTCGATCAAAACTTCGCCAAACGATGAATCCGATGAAACCAACTCAACCAAAATCATCAAACACTATCATAAACATATCATAACATTACTAACCACATGAATATGGCAATTACCATAAAAATGATGCAAATCCCACCAAAAACCATTAAAATGAACCTATGATCAAAATGAGAGTTCTAACTAACATAAACACGTAAAATGACATGAAATTATCGAGTAAAACTTGCTAGATAAGATCATAGGGTGATGTATATGAAAATGGACATGTAATGGTATAAGTCTACGATAAAACATTCATATACTTCATTACATTCATGTGGGAGATGTTAATCACTGACCGATTCGCCAAAACAATCTAAAACAATAGAAATAAGAATCCGGACAGCAAGCACTTCGAATCAAACTCCTCGATCCGATGAATTCGCCTTTGAAAAGATACATATCTTGCCTTGAGTGTAGTAGATCTTCGATTTCCTCCCTTATATTTGAATTTTTAATAGTGGGAAGGTGTTAGGGGAAGAAGGAGATCAATGCCTCCAAATGAGAGAATGGGAAAGTAAACCTTTTCCCTCTACTCTCACCCCCTATTTATAGGATTTAACCATCCTACTGATGGGCCTCCACAGTTCAGCCCATTAGGCTCTCCAAATCTGAATAGCCAACTGAAAAACCTTAAAACAATGATTTCTCCCAAATCGTTGAGCTAAATCCTTAATGTAACCACTCTACGGAATGTAACAATCAATTCCTTTCCAATGGCACAGGTCTCACCCTCTGATTCGATCTGAGTCAAAAGTTAGGCCCTGTACAAGGATGAGAAGGACAAAATGGTCACAAACAAAATCGGTAAAAACTATGGACATGTCTCACATCCCCATAAGCAACATATTAAAAGATGAGAATGATCCAACCCCCAGAGAATGAAATAAAAATATTTTACAATCTTTCGATACGTAAAATGCGGGTTATTACAAATCGCATGGCGTGAATTGCCTATGTGGCATGCTGAGATGCAGCGATCAAGGCTTTTGTTGAAAAGCAAAGCCTTGTGGTTGATGATCAAAGCACGACTTTAATATAGCATAGCTTTGTGTATGGCGTTAATTCCTGAGCCTCACACCCCGGGTATGAACCAGAAACGGGAGAGAACATCAAGGAGGACATGCGTTTCCTTCTAGCTAGGAGTGGTGTCTTGGTATGGAGCCCAGACATTTTTACTTATGTGAATGATGGATAGCGAGGCGCCTCGCTTATATCGGTCATTACGGTGCCGATGGATGGTTTGGTCGATATATGACCAGTTTACGCCCCATAGGGCGGGGAAACGTATTGTTCAGGCATTTTAATCCACTTAGTGTGGACCGGCCCTGACGATCCAAGGCTTGTCTGCGCGCTTGCCTGAGGCTCGGGCTAGAGAGTCTCGAAGTCGATAAGGACGATCCCTTGTCTTGGTTCATGATGGAAATCCAACTTCCAATACGACATGTGCGGTTTTGATTGTAAATCTATATGTGGCAGCATAGTGGCATGGGACGCTCATGTCATCTATGATTGATACATTATGATTGAAATTGTTTTTGGAACATATATGCACTAGTAATAATATCAAATGATTTTGATTAATACGTATCAAGCATATTTTGGCCATTATAAGGTAAAACTCTATCCTCCGGCTTGCGTTGCATTGTGTGATGGGACCTGAGTCTTATAATGGCTTCATTTTTGTAAAAAAAAAGCATTGCGACGTTTAAATGATTTACTTGTTTTAAGTACTGGCAATCCAATGGAGTAAACCCGTTCCGCGTTGGTGGCGTAGTCCTGTGATTGGCCTTATTATAAAATAAGTTAAGTAGAATTCTCATACCAGTCCCATGATTGACTCGTAGTTTGTTTTACTTTGCAAACTCGGATGCCTCTATTTCTACATAGGCAGCCTTGTGTTCAGGTTTTAGCAGGCTCATTCTAGATAGCTATGGAGCTGAAGATGGATTCTATCATTTCAATTATGTTGTTCAGACTTTGTTATGTATATTATGTTTGATTTCGATGTAGATATTTTATATAAAGCTGAAACTGTATTTTGTACTAAGTGTGATCCTGTTATACTGTGTAACTCTGATGATTATATTTGTTCCAGTGTAATTTATTGTACATTATCTGGTGTAATGATATATTTCTAATCTGCTGTTATTGTTTACGTGTTATATTCCAAAGATTATCCTTACTTCCGTGGCACGGGAGTTTAGGGTCATCACAGTTTGGTTAGCAATTTGTGGGACCCATATTACTCTCCGGATTAGTACTATTCCCTAACCTTAGATCAGTGGAAGGATGGAACTTCTCGGATCAGTATCCCACTTTGCTACTTCGAATCGATGAGAGGTTAGCAATTCTCAAATCGATATAAGGGAATACAAGGGGATCGATATTAATCCAATGATTCAAGAAATTAGACTTCACAAATTGGCTAAGGCATAGGATACATATTGATCTCAGGATCATTACCAATCCCCATGACTAAAGATCAAATACAAAAATTTTCGAAGCTAGAATAACTTGAGGTCCACTTTTTTATCGGATATTTTGAGACAATCACATATCTTTCGCAGCTATAAAGAATCCATCTTTAGGCCATTTTAAAGGATTCTCTTTGGCTTCTTGGCACTCGTACGTAAGGACTCTGTTATTGCCATTACTCACTTCCTTGTTGTATGCGTTTCTGTAATCCAAAAGAACAATATTTATAATCACACAATATATTAAACAAAGATTACCTTATAGTGGATATAGGCACGATTTTCCAAACCACTATAAATATTATTACCCTTTAATAGCAACCCAACTTTGAGTTTTGGTGTTTGATTGGCCAAATCGAGCATCAACATTTTGGCATGCCAACTAGAGGACGACAACCTTCTTTTAGCTTAATGGAATTGGATTGCTCTAGGATCTAGCTATGGTAAGAAAGAGAATGGAAGCAACCACTCAAGATAAAGGCGCAGGAATGGAACAAAGCCAAGAGACTTCCCTCGCTGGAAACCCCTCCATTTATCTAACAAGGGAAGAGATGGATGAATTCATTAAGGAACTGGAATCATGCTTGGAACTGCATGATGGACTCCTCAGACGGTAAGAGGAGAAGATGAACACCCTTCATCTCAAGGATGGATTAACTCGGGAGACCAACATGCCAAAGAACGACATCTAGGGCTGGACCTAATGGCATGCACGATATTGGTTCGGGCTTGGGGGCGCCCCCGCAAACTTGACCTTGATCGGTACAAATCCCCGGATTAGTGGTGAACCGACCTAGGAAGGAGTAATCCCCAAAGTAACGAAACACTAGCTCACTACTCATCTCTTAACATTGTGGATCCCTGTTTAGGTGATGTAGCGCAAACTCATGTGCATGTGGATTCATACCATGGAAGAGCGACCATAGCTCAAGGACTTCGAGTCGGTGTCGATCTCACTTCTATGACCGATGTTGATCCAAATGAAAACTTCGTGGAACAATGTGCAGCTTCTTATGGACTGAACATCGTGGGGGCACCGATGTAGGATTGGATGACTAGTGATAGCTTCTTAGCATTGAAAATCGGATCATGGATGTGATTCGACCTTTTTCCCGAGGCGTGATGTCTCAGTTGGATATGGTATTGTTAGCTGCAACATCTTTATTTAGGATATCAGGAAAACTCGGAACCTACCATATTTCCAATGGTTGGTACTAGAAACTTACTGTTAAAGCTATAAATGACATTAACACATAATTTTAATGAAGGCATCACCACTTTGATGGGAAAACATTATAGAACAGGTAAAAATAAATGAAAAATGTAAGCACAAAAAGTAATGAGAAAAGATGCCACTTTTATAGTGGTTCAACCAAGAGTAAGGCTTACATCTACTTTGAATAACTTTATTATTATATTTGCCATGCCTTATTACAATAGATATTGGTTTAAATACATTGATCTCCAAAGTAAGAGACAAGTATGAATCAAAAGTAATACCATTTATCAGAGTAGATCACAATAACAAGTGTAGGATTAGACTGCTTGTTGTCCTTTAAGTTGAGAGATGGTTGATGATGAATTCTAGCAGAGCTCTGGTAGGCAAAAGATCAGATCCATTTCTTGTAGCAGTAAACGTGTTATCTATAGGAGTTGCAAAGCATGTTGGGCCAATATAATTTTGGAATAAGTCTCCCTTTACTCCAGAAACCCATTCCCAAAATATCAATGTCATATGACTTAACACTATGGACTAGTACCGATCCATAGCCTATGGGCCAGCATCAGCTCATGGACTTAGGCATTTTACTGGTTCAATTTTCACTTTTGGCTCTTATAGGTTTGTGTGATTGTTCTTATGGAGTTTTGTATGGATTAGAATTAATTTGAAGATGCTTGGAAATTCATCGCTTTGTATTGTTTGTTCTTCCTTTAGTCCATTGAGTACAAATAGCAAGATTCATCCAATTGACTTGTAACATCATGAACATGCTAATCATATCATTAGAAGCAGCATGGCACACTGTATCTTTATGGATCAGTGCGGGACCGGTGTCGGTCCATTATGTTAACTCTTTGGGAGTTGAAACTTTTTCGAGTGATCTCTTCATGTTTCCTTAGGAATTTTTGCTGAATTCTCGAATCTGATTCGTTTCACTTTGGTTTTTTTATCTACGAACCTTTCCTGGGTTTAGAACCTGGTTAACATTTTCCTTTAGAGTACATTATTTTGAAAACATGATGTTCTCAGGATTAGCATTCTAGTTGATATTGTGTCACTAGTGGTTGGCACTGAGAAGTTGGACCTTTCTTGTGATTTATTCTGAATTGTCAGTTCACGACATTGAACTTCTGAGTTTGGGATATACATCCTGATCTAAATTCGAGTTTCATGTTCGAACTCATTCATACGCTTTCATACTAAGAGTAGATGTCATACTAAGACCATCAGAACCTAGGTGATTAAACTAATGGACCGTTACCAAACAATATGGCATGGACCTCCATACTTAGAAAATTTCCTCAAAAATTTTCCAGTACTTACATGGGCCTAGTCCATTCAATTGTTTATTCATTTCCACTTTGTATCTAGGGGTTAAATCAGTCGAACCGGACCGGGTGAAGGTGTGTTCAGTTTCTGTCCTAAAAACAATCGGGCCAAACTTGGACCGGACAAAAAATTTTCTCGAACAAATTTCGTTTTCCTAATTCGTGTCCTAAATAAAATCGATCGGACACGAACATGATCGGACTCAGTCGGACATGGCTATTTATATCACATTTTGTACATTTTACTAGATTTTCTCTCAACTATACACCGAATTTCAAGTAATTCGGATGAATTCGGACGAGCCCAGACCGAAAATGATTTTTTCTCATACAAATCTTGTTGTCCTAACTCGTGTTCTAAATGAAAATCGGAAGGACTCGGATGGACATATTTCATCATGGACATGAACGGACGTCGTACATATGGACAAAATTTACAGCCTTATTTGTATCTACTCAGGGTTTCGTTCCTTTTGCTTTCTTGACATCCACTCACTTCACTAACGAATTCTCGCTCTTCATCGATCATCCAACCCATTGCCCGACACCTTGACCACCTAACACTGTCGACGACCTCTCCCAATCACTTGCCTAACATGATTTAAGCCACTTCCTATGATTCCAACAAAAACACTAGTTCAACCCATTGTCGTTCGATTCATCATCCCTGACATGGTTCCTGGCCATCAGTTCATTGTCACGCACTACTAGATTATTTCGCTTGTCGATTGCAATTGGGAATAGATTTTGCACTGATTCTATAATGATGTTTTGACTTTGGGTTTTGTACCTTGCAATTTAACTGTTACACTTAGAATTTTAGATTTGGAATTGCAATGGAATTCAAGATTTAGTCGATGACATAACTTGGACTTGATTTTTTTCTTAATAATTGGCTAATTTTAACTAGAAATTTGAAACTGTTTTGTACTCGACACCGAAAGCTTCGAATTAAGCAATTTTATGTAAATTTTAAAGTTTGAACTGAAGCATAACATTATTGTAAAAATGCAAGGAACTTGAATTTTGTACTCGAACCTGAACAAACTAAACATTATAAAATAAGTTAACACGAATCCACGAACTGAATTTAGGATGCCTTTTCTTTAGAAAGTAATATGCATGCTCATGGATTAACATTCGAAATGAACAAATGGGCTTTGCACCTTTAATAAATTAGAATTTCATAATCTGAAGTTCACATCCCTTTCAATTTCTTTAGAACTTTTTTGATCAAGTCTGAATAGTCAAATGACACATAGCCAAGATTGATTTCCAAAGTTCTTCCTTCATCACACCTGCACGTCCAACAGGTAAATTACAGGTTCCCATACTAATTATTTATTGATTTCTTATGCTAAAAACAAGTAAGTCCAATTAAAAGAAAGAGTGTGCAAAGTTATTTTTAGGCTCAAGCTGACTATCTACACGGGATGGTTCCATTCGAGAGCTCAGGGACCATTGGATACAACTCACGTAGATAGAGTATTACTCTTGTCATTAGATGATGCTCAGGATTAAAATATAGACACATGTTGACCTCAATTTTTGAGCATCAATTTCTAGAAATATACAACAGAACTCATAGGAAATATATGCACTTGACTGTTATAGATATGATCTTCCATGTGCAGTATGGGTTCACGACGTTCATCACGTTTATATTATAGAGAAGGTAAAGCCCCTTGTAATAAAGCCGAGTCGACTTCATCCATGCATTCCTCATTTGTTCAAACCAGTACCTCTTCCCATGTTCTAGCTGAGAGAACGATCACTGCTACAGGGGACTTAGTAGATTTATCACATCTAATGCTCAAGATCGTTCCTAATCCATCAGAATGATGTTGATAAGCACGTCAATTCAGCTAACACCCAAAATATGGTTACACTGCCCAGGAGAACAATAAGAACACCCCAGAGGTTTCTAAAATAATGGCAAGAATCTTGGGACGTGCAAGCCGTTACAATTTGGCAGTAAAATTTTACATTTATTTGATAATATAGTCTGTTATGAATTCTGCTATAATTTTTCTGCAAAATTAGTTACAATGGGTAGTGCCACTTTCCACGTGGACAATAGTAGGTAAGAATTTTTTCTATAAATGTAAGAAGAAATGGTAATGAGAATAGAACAGTTATCTGCAATGTCCTTCTTCCTCATTGTTTCTTCCTTTTCTTAGCTAAATTTTCTTCAACTTCCTTCTCTGCCTCACAGTGGTCGTATCAATTGGTGCTTCCACTGTCTGATCTCCTCTTACTCCTCCCTAACACCCAAACCTACCCATAACCATGACTAAAGTTGATGATGCCCTTCAACAGCTCACCCAACATCAGGAAGCCATCTCCACTATCCAACAAAACCAAACTAACCATAGCTCCATCCTTGAAACCCAAAATTCCAACATCATTGATATTAAAATCGCTCCCTAAGACCTCACTCAACACATTACCAACCTTACACAATGCGTCGACAACCTACCAAAACTCTCCCCACCAAACCAAAACATCAACAACCTACCTTCCATCACCTCAACAACCACCCATACTGTCGACACCATCAGCCACCCGTACCCCCAAGTGCACACTGTCATTGTTTGATGGTTCCAATCCACACAATTGTATCTTTCAAGCCGACCGATTTTTGCCTACTATTCTACACCCGAGGATCAACGAGTGGATTTAGCTAGTTTCCATATGCATGGCCAAGCACTTTTGTGGTTCCAATGGATGCACCGCAACAAGCAAATATCAACATGTCCAGCATTAACCAAAGCTATGGAGCAACGTTTCGGACCTCCCACATTCCTTAACCCGCAAGCCACTCTATTCAAACTCAAGCAAATCTCCTCCGTCGAAAACTACCAATCCACATTTGTGAATCTATGTAATCGCATAACCACCCTACCACAAGAGTCTGTTCTACATTGCTTTATATTCGGCCCTAAGTCACACATACAAAACGAAATACACCTCCTCAAACCACCAACCACATCAGACGCAATCGAAAACGCTAAGCTAATTGAGCGCAAATACACCGACCACCCCAAACTACCCTTCTCTAAACCATACATGTTCACTCCAAAACACCCAAATACTCAAAACTCCACACAGCCATTATCACAAACATCTAATACGCAATCAGCCAAACCAACCATTCCCATCAAACAACTGTCCATCGTACAGATGCAAGTCTGCAAACAACAAGGACTCTATTTCAACTGCGATGAAAAGTACCACTTCGGCCATCGTTGCAGACCCGCTCATATACTCATGATCCTCCCCGATTTATCCCCGGATGAAATAAACCCACCACCGGCACCCACACGCTCACCAAATCCCGATCCCCCACCTCCGACCATAACTGAACAAGAAAATACTGAACCTACCCACGACCAAACCCAAAAAATAACCATCCATGCTCTGACTGGATCCTCTAACCCCCGCGCTAGCAATCCCATCTCCATACTCGTCGATACGGGTTCCACACATAATTATATCCATTCCAAAGCAGCTAAATTCCTAGGCCTTAAGCCAAATAAATCCGACTCCTTCATCGTAACTGTGGGAAACGGAGATCAACTTCGAAGCTCTGGTAGCTGCGCTGGTGTGGAAGTTACAATCCAGGGAAATCGATTAGCCATCTATTTTCATCTGCTCGAGATCTCAGGGTCCGATGTTGTCTGTGGTACACAATGGCTGGAGACATTAGGGCCAATTACTATGAACCACAAAGAACTAACGATGGCATTTGTTTTTGAAGAAAAACCCATTGTGTTAACTGGGCTTAGCCCAAATGCTAAACCCAGTCAAATTTTTGTTCATCAATTAAAAAGGCTAGAAAATATTTCATCCATTTCTACGTACCTTTATCTCCACTTACAACCCATCGACCCAATACCCCTACCACAAAATTACCCCCACCAACCCACAATTACACACGTTACTCTCCTCTTGTAACCACATTTTCCCCACCCACCGAACTACCACCGAACCGTGCTTTAAACCACCACATTAACCTCATTCCTAAAGCCTAACCCATCAATACTAAACCATATCGCTACCCACACTTCCAAAAAAATGAACTAGAACGTCAAGTCCAAGAAATGCTTAAATCCAACCTTATCCAACCCTCCACCAGTCCATTTTATGCACCCGTGATTTTAGTAAAAAAAAAAGATGGGTCATGGCGATTTTGCGTTAATTATCGTGCCCTCAACGCCATCACCATAAAAGACCGTTTTCCGATCCCAACAGTAGATGAACTACTAGATGAATTATATGGTGCTTCTTTCTTCTCTAAACTTGATCTACGAAGTGGTTATTTTCAAATATGGGTACACCCATCCGATATTCAAAAAACCACATTTCGTACACACGATGGCCAATACGAATTCTTAGTAATGCCATTCGAATTAACCAATGCCACATCCACATTCCAAGCCACAATGAACAAAATTTTCCGCCCACATTTGCGAAAATTTACTCTTTTTTTATATTTTAGTTTTCAGCCCATCTTGGACAGCCCATATCGACCACCTCCGAACCACACTCCAAATTTTAGACCACCATAAATTTTTTGCCAACCTAAACAAGTGCGCTTTTGGACTTACCGAACTTAACTATTTGGTACACATTATATCCGCTAAGGGCGTTCAAGTAGATCCATCCAAGATTGAGTCCATGCCATGGTTCAATGGCCAACTCCAACATCAGTCACGGCAGTACGGTGATTTTTAGGGCTCACCGGATATTATCGTCGCTTCATTAAAAATTACGACCTTATTGCAGGCCCATTGATGGATTTATTGAGGAATAATGCATTCATATGTGGCCAAAAAGCCCATGAAGCCTTCACCGCATTAAAACAAGTTGTATCCCATACCCCTACTTTATCCCTCCCTGACTTTACCCAACCCTTTTAGCTAACAACTGATGCCTCATCATTGGCAGCCGGCACTGTATTATCCCAATCCAAACATCCCATTGCCTTCTTTAGCCTCAAATTGCCCCAACACCTCCAAAAAGCATCCACATACTCCCGAGAAATGTTCACCATCACTGCATAGTCAAGAAGTGGCGCCACTACCTACTTGGAAGACCGTTCCAGATCTATACCGACCACAAGAGCCTTCGAGAATTAAATTCATAGTCCCAAACCCCAGAGCAACAAAAATGGCTGACAAAGTTACTCAGCTTCGACTTCACCATCCATTATCAACCAGGAAAGCAAAACGTGGTAGCAGGCGCACTGTCCAGATTCAGTAAGGACGCAACAATGGCAGCAATATCGGGTTCTACCTTTCCACTGGTCATCGAAATACAAGCAACCTTGCAAAATGATCTGAAAGGCCGTATGTTGCTTGAACAATTATGCTTAGGTATGAATCCAAACCCTAAATTTCATTGGTGCAATGACTTATTGTTTTGGGGATCGCGTATATATGTTCTTGCGAATGACCGTTTGCGAGCAAAAATCATTTCCTAGTTCCATGATTCCAAAGCTGAAGGTCATTCAAGAATTAAAGGCACCATCGCACGAATCGCTAGCAATTTCTATTGGCCAAACCTCGCTCCTTTGTCCACAAATTCGTAAAAGAATGTAACATATGTCTTTAAATTAAATCCGATAACACCCCTCACAAAGGCCTCCTTCAACCTCTCTCGATTCCAGCACAAGTATGGGAAGATATAGCCATGGATTTCATCGCAAACTTGCCACCATCGGCAGGAAAGACGACTATTTGGGTCATCATCGAAAAACTATCCAAATATGCCCATTTTTTCGCATTACCCACATCAGTTTCAGCCACCCAGTTAGCCTCACATTTCATTCAGGACTATGCCCATCTCCATGGCTTTCCACGATCCATAGTATCCAATAGAGACCACATATTTACCAGTCACTTTTCGCACGAATTATTCCGTCTCCACGGCACAAAATTGCAAATGACCAGTGCTTATCACCCGCAAATCGATGGCCAATCCGAAGTTCTTAACCGCTTTCTTGAAAACTATCTAAGATCCATTGTAGGTGACATTCCCAATAAGTCGGCTAAGTACCTTCCCTGGGCAGAATATTGGTATAATACCACCACTCACTCTTCCATCAATGTTACTCCCTCCATGTTGTCTACGGTTGTCCGCCCCTCACCATCTCTAACTACATTTCAAATTCCACTACCATTCCAGAATAAGACACCTGGGCAACCTCCCGCGACCAGGTCCTCAATGCCACAAAAACAAACCTCTGAAAAGCCCAATCACGAATGAAAAGCCATGCCGACCAACACCACAGCGACAAGGAATACAAAGTAGGATCGTGGGTGTTCGTCAAATTGCAACAAAATCGCCAAACCTCTCTTTGCAATAACCATCACAAGTTGTCCAAGAAGTTCAATGGGCCATTTCAGATCACAGAGAGAATCAGTCCAATCACTTACAAGCTAATTCTTCCTCCAAATTCGTGCATACATCCAGTTTTTCATATATCGCTTCTCAAGCTATGCCCTAACCCAACGCTGCCACCAATCCTACTGTTGGACACTTACTGCAACGACCTTGAGGACAAAGTCAACTTTGATGGGATGTGCAATGATACGCACGTCAATTTAGCTAACACCCAGAATATGGTTACATGGCCCAGGAGAACAATAAGAACACCCCAGAGGTTTCTAGAATGATGAAAAAATCTTTGGACGTGCAAGCCGTTACAATTTGGCAGTATAATTTTACATTTATTTGATAATATAGTTTGTTATGAATTCTACTTTAATTTTTCTGCAAAATTATTTACAATGGGTAGTGCTACTTTCCACATGGACAATAGTAGGTAGGAATCTTTTTCTATAAGTGTAAGAAGAAATGGTAATGAGAATAGAACAGTTATCTGCAATTTCCTTCTTCCTCATTGTTTCTTCCTTTTCTTAGCTAAATTTTCTTCAACTTCCTTCTCTGCCTCACTGTGGTTGTATCAGATGCCTCTCTATGGAGATCCACTAAATTTTTCAATGTGCTCGTATAAAGTTTTGGATTCCTGAGGGTGAGGTTCAGTTGTCTAATAAGTATGAAGTTTTTGACCAGCCTCCACTGTGTTTATGGTTTGCCATCGTTACATGTGATTAAACAGAGTTATTCCTTCCTTCAATCCTTTTATGCAGTCGATCCTTCAAAAGCTAGGGGCAGCGCCATATCAGCTACACCCGAATGATTAAGTTGTGTTAACGGTTCTATATGTGCTTTTTATGTGAACTCTGCGGCGTATCCCTACTTTTACCGAAATTTGTTACCTTTGGGTCTTCAAGAGGAGAAAGGAACATTTGTCCCTTTTTTGTTGAAGCAGCCCAAAATTGGAAGCTTATTCTTAAACTCCCATACAAGTTCCTCTATTTATGAATTTTTTACTTCGTCCGATGCCCGGAGGGATTTAATAGCTTTTGGACGCGTGGAGTGAGTGTTGGATCTAGATTAACCCTAGATGGGAGGTGAATAGGGTTTAATACAATTTTTAATTAAGTTAAAATCTGACGGGATATTATAATAATAATCAAATCACAGAATACAGCAGAAATAGAAATGCAGAAAGTAAATGACCCAAGATATACCCAGCTTCGGCAAAATCCTACCTACTGCTGCATTCTTAAAGTTTCTACCAGGTGATAGAATAGATCCCGCTTACAAGACCATGTAAACTCACGAACCCCTCGCTCTTGTTCTAACCCTACGCCCAAAACTCTATATTGATTTAATCCCCTAGATCACATTTCCCCTAGTTTTGACAGACTCTAGTAAACTGCTAGTTAAACCCCTAATTGGATGCCTTAGATATTTACAGACTCTAGCAAGTGTTTGAAACGATTCAAAAGAAAATAAAAATACAATAAATAATAAGAAAAAAATCTAAAACCCTATTTCCCTTTTAAACATAAATGGGTCGGTCCACATCTTTAATTCCTTCTACATCAGTTGTGTCGAACCCTTTTGCTCTAGGAAAAAATAAATGGCTGCTAGGGTTTTACAATTTTCCCTATATCGATTGATTAATTTGATGAAAAGAAACTCGATGGCTTTGTCTTCTTGTATGTTGCTTCGTGATTGACTTCAGTGGCTTCTTGCTTCACGAGTTGGGGTTTTCTCCTGATCGAAAATCTGTGAGTAATTTGAATAATTTTGATTTCTTCTCTTGAGTTTTTGCCTTCCGTTTTCAATCATTTTCCTATGAAGAAAATGGTGTTTAAATAGGGATTAGAAACCCTAAGAGAAAACTTTGATTTT
Source organism: Allium sativum (assembly GCA_030737875.1). NCBI lineage: Eukaryota > Viridiplantae > Streptophyta > Magnoliopsida > Asparagales > Amaryllidaceae > Allium > Allium sativum. Next base: position 692,774,538 of record CM060920.1, read on the forward strand.
GTTTAATTGACTTGGTTGATTGGCTCGTTTTCCCTTTTTGATTGGCTTTGAAATTCACGATTTTGAATAGATGAATCTCGACTTGTTTTTGGCTGAAATTCATGACAGACACATTGAAGAATTTCCATATAATCGTGATTGAAATTATGGAAAAATAATTTCCCTTTTGAAATGATTTATTGCCATGAATGTTGTTGAGACGACCCGAACTTCCCCGTGAAAGAAATCCCGGATTGCTTTTGAGGACAAGACACATCGGAACACAAACAGAAGAACATTTCATTGCTTATTACAACAATTTCGTCAGAATACAAGAATATACAGAGTATGAATAAATAACATACATTCAATAAATATTAGAGATTCATAAATTACAATGCAGCCGAAAAATAAAACAAAACACAACTGAGAAGAATATACGGATACAGAGCTTTCCGGATATCATTCCAGCTGTAAACCAGGTTCCTATGAATATAAATCTGCAAAACCAAAACAACTAGCTGCCCGTGCGGAAAATAGGGGCACCCAGAGTTTAGGTTAAAACAATAAACTCCAGGTCAGTCATGTGACCGGTGTGAGAACTAAAACAGTTATTAATCTTTATTTTAAAGTTAGGTAAATCCAGGGACCACGCCGTATAACACGAAACGGGTTTCCTCCCAAGAATACCAGTGCATAAAACAACAGCGCAATGCTAAATAAAGAACAATGAAGCTATTATAAGACCCAGGTCCCATAACACAATGCAACACAAGCCGGATGATAGGGTTTTACCTTATAATAGCCAAAGAATGCTTTATTATTACTATAAGTGTATAGTGTTAAAACAATTTCAATCACAAGTATCAATCATAGACGGCATAAGTGCCCCATAAAACTATGTTGCCATATATAGGTTCTGCAATTAAAACCGGAAAGTCGCGTATTGGAAGTTGGATTTCCATCTGTGAATCGAGGCAAAAGATAGTCCTCACCGGCTTCGAGACTCTCTAGCCCGAGCCTCACTGTCAGAGCGCATCGACCCTTTGGAGCCACAGGCCCAGTCCACTCGATGTGGATTAAATAAAACCCTGAACACTACATCTCTCGGTCCTATGGGGCGTAAATGAGCCAAATGACTCCATATCCGAGGTGCCTCACATCCAACAACCACATAGGCGAAAATAATATAAATCTTAGGGCTGGTAGGTCACTGACACCACCCTAGCTAGAAAGAGACGCACGTTCTCCCTGGATCCTTCTCCGTTTCTGGTTCACACCGGGGTGTGAGGCTTGCGAATTAACGCCATACACAAAGCTAAGCCACACAGGCCGTGCTTTGATCATTAACCACAAGACTTTGCTTTTCAACAGAAGCCTTGATCAATTGCCACTTAGGCATGCCACACAGGCAATTTACTCCATGCAACTGATGTCCATCGATATACAACCTTTGATCCCGTTTGTCTCAGAGAAGGGTGAAGTAAGGGAATAAATTCCCCTTCACCAGGCAGATGTATATTTAATAGAGATCAATCAACACAGAGAAAAATCCAATGTCAGATACACAGTCTATACAAGTCCGTTCTGGGTCTGAACGAAACAGGAGGAACCTTATTCCTCGCATAACCATCGATCTCCAAGTATGTCTGGACGATCACCAACTGATTCCCTCCTCTTGGATGTACAACCCAATCAAGATCGTCAGTGATTATCCAAATGATGTGAAGATCTCCGGTCTTCGACCACCGTCTTCATCCTTGACACATCGTCGAATCAGTTATTCAGAATGGGATAAACCCGGTCTTTCTGAATAACTCGCGTATATAATAAACAAGTGTTACACAAACACAACTTACGCCTTATTCCAATTTAGAATATTCTTTTATTCAAATATTCTTATACTTTGGGAAAGGTTCCCATTAATTTTATCAAAGATAAATTCTTTAAATTTATTCATTAATCTTCCTTTGAACATCAATTCAAACCAAATTATGGCTTATCCAAACTAGTCGGGATTAACGAACCATACCGAAGTAATCATTTGTTTTAATTTCCCAATTCCAACCTATTCATCCCATGAAGTAAAACTTGTAATACTTCATATCTAACACCACGGTGTTATCTGTAAATTCAATTACCATTTCACGTTCAAATCTAATTAAAGATTTAACTGTCGCTTGGAGCAAAACTGGAGATACTCCATTCTGGATCATTTCTTAAATTTGATAATATTAATTATCAAATTCACTTGTCAATCTAATTAAAGATTCATTAAAACTCTAATTCAGTTTTAATTTCCAAAAATCATTACTTATTGATTATTCAAATCCAGGAAATAAATCCTATCTTTAACTGGGTTAAAGAACCAATGTCATTTAAAACACGGTTCACGATAAACTCAAAATCACATTCTATTAACAATGGAATTTTTATGGAAAACAAATCGATATATATAATCGATACAAACTTCCATATCTGACTAACAATATAAATGGAATAACGGCAAAGCCTTTTGAATTCCATATATATTAGCAGTCCTCATCCACAGAAATTCACTTCGATTATCACCAAATCGAATTCCATTCTATTCCAACTTATTTTATTAAATTGGAAAACTTTACTTTGAAAAATCTCCTTTAAATCTCAACAAAAGATTTATAAATTCCAAATCACATTTCACTGTAAATCGGGTTAAAGAACGAATGTCGTTAAAACACAGTTCACAACAAACCCAATTCACATTCCAATAATTATCGGGTTAAAGAACAAGTGTTATTTAAATCACCGTTCATGATAAACCCAAAAGTCAATTCCAATTCAATTCCAATTAAATATCATTTAATTGGTACACTTCATTAAATCTAAATAGAAAGATTTAATCTTTTTCTCAACTGGGTCTAAGAACAGTGTTAATGAAGAAACCATTCACGACAAACTGAAATCCCATTTGATATTAAATACAAGGCTCTGAATAGAAAATATATCGGCTTATATTCAATATCAAATTCTACAACCAACAAATATTGTATTGAAAATAACGATATAAATATATCTTTCAAATTTCCATAACAATATATGTATAATCACGAAATCCAACATCAAAATATTCCAAAGACAATTTCGATTCAAATCCATTCCAATTCAATTATTGGAAATTCTGGTTACTTTTAAAACCCTTTCAAATCCAACTTATTTATTTCAAAAATAAATGGATTATAATTCTAGTTTAAAACTAGTTCATTTCGATAAACATCTATTTTTATCTTTTCAAATATGGAATTTTTCATCCCAATTCTTTCCAAATCACTTCTTATGATTTTACACAAATTATTACTATTTTTAATAATTTTATCAAGGCCCGTACAGTCGATTTCCATAAACGGCCATTGATCTGCACTTACAGCGACCTTTTCGAAATTTGATTTGGACATAATTCCAAATCAAACCGTTAGATTTCAAATCTCAAATATTCATTAGAAAGCTCTTTTCGATATGAACCCAAGGTTCCGGTTTTAGGAGAATCCGACCGTCGGATCTCCCATAATATCCATTCGAAGTAATGGTCAAAATTCGCGAACTACCGCAGCGCGGCGTGTTCTGTTCAGGTCATTACATATAATATATATATATATATTATATTTCATCGATTTCCTTTCAAAATGTATTTTATAAATCGTTTTAAATTCGTTTTTAAAACGATTTCAACTTCCAATTCAATTTCTAATTGAAATTGAATATTCCATATCATCGATATATAAATGATAATATTTTCAAAACATTATATTTTGAAATCAATTCCTTTTCGTTATTCATTATAAAAATGAATAAAATCGATATAAATATCGTTCACGTCAAAATGGCGCAAATCTAATCAACACGGCTTTATATATTTCAATACTTCGTCATTCTATTCAACACATGAATATATATTTTATTCAACACATGAATATTTAATAATTCTTACTTACAATAAAAATGTGAATTTTATTGTACAAATATTCCGTTCAACACATGAAACGTTTCAACACATGAATATTTTGTTTATTCAACACATGAATATTTAGTTTCCTGTTCTAAATATTAATTTAAAATATTCTTTATTTTCTAAATTGGAATGAGGCCCCATCAATTACCATATAATGTTAATTATATGGTTTCCCTATAACACATGTATATAATAGCAACGATAAATAATCAACCATCATCTAGAGTGCATTCTACACTGCATAAGCATCAAATATAAATATTTAACGCTTATAACAGCCTGTCAATCCATCGATCGACATACAGCTAATTATTTGGGATTAGTGTACGCCAAATATCATCCCAACACCCGTGTGGGGTTTCAAATCAACAAACACGGATTTTTATTTGTGCAGTTTGGGCGATGTGTAAAATTTATCATCCCAATCAATATCAATCAAATTGGTGTACATAAACAAATCGTCCGATTTATTTATAAATATTTATTTTATATACACGTTAAAAATTATATTTTTAACTATAAAATATTTATTCATTCCATATCATACAATAAAATTTCACAACACATCAATCAAACAAACAAGTCATCCATGGTCTGTGGACGACGGGTGTCAGGTGCTGCTAAGCACCGTCTGCATCCTAGTATATATTTAAACTAGAAAACAAATTAAAAATGAGAAGTTCTCACCGAGGGTTCCACTCTGCCATTCTTTATTTCTGAACAGTTCGGACTTCGTTCTGCTTATGGTCAGTTCCATCGCACTCTTTTTCGCGTTGTTCATAATAAAATCACCTTTTTATTATGATGTTTATATATTTAAAAATCGCATTTTTATATCGCTACAAATATAAAAATCAAATTTTCATAACACTTCTCATATATATAAAAAAATAATTTTTACATAGCTAAAAATTATATTTTTACTTCGCTAAAAATTATATTTTTACTTTACCATTTCAACAATAAAAATCGAATCTTTATTCTTGATACTTCATGATAAAAATCCCATTTCTATAATTTCGCTTTCAACATAAAAATCATATTTTTATGATTTCGCTTCTCCATATATAAAAATTGTATTTTTATATTCTCTACATATATAAAAATCATATTTTTATATACTAAAAATTGTATTTTTCATGAATTAAAAATCGAATCCTTTTGTTGTTAAAAATCCATTTTTTGTTGTATAAAAATCTATTCTTTTTCCTATGAAAAATCATTTCTTTTCTATTAAAGAAAATCAGATTTTCTTTCATCGAAGAAAATAAACGAAATCACGAAAAGAAAATAAACGAAATCACGAAAATAAAACTTACATATACTGTTGAAGGAGGGGCGTTCCATGTCGTCGCTGGACAGTGGGGGAGGTGCATGCGGCGGGTTTCTGCAGGGTGGCAGCGGGCTAGGTTTTCGATGGAGGTGCGTAGGAAAGGCGATGGAGGTAGAAGCTGAGGGAGGAGGAGATGAAGGAGGGGTCGTCGATGGTCAGAGGGGGTCGGCGAGGGGCGGGGTTGCTCCTCCGGCATGGAGCGGCGACGGCGACGGTCATCAGGAGGGAGGGCGACGAAGTATCGAAGAACAAAAAAAGGGGGCTCGTGTTTTAATTTTGACCGGGTTGGGTTTGACTTAGGGCATAGGGAATTTCAACTTATTTATATATAAATATAATAATATTTTAGTTCTTCATTTCCAAAGAGGCTCGTTTATTGTTACAAACTCCAAATCAAACCCGACGACTGTCGTCTCTAGCCAATTACCCCCGTTCCGAACACAATGGGATATGTTCTGCAAACCAATTCAGCTGTTACGATCAGTTTTCATCAAATTTAAAATATAAATTAATATAACGTTCAAAATTGACTTCAACGTACATTTTAATTTACCGGGGCCACATACTGACCCTGAAAATTCCAGAAAAAATATTTCTAGCTTCGTATTGACGATATGGTCCTAACGAAACTAATCTCGTCAAATTCCGAGATCGCTTGAAAAATGGCCATTTTCGAGTCGATTAAAATCAACTAAAACTGGTCAAACGCGTTTTCTTTTGCCACACTCACATATTGATTCGAAAAATTATGGATTTTGGAATCTAGCAGTAATTCAACATCCTGGATCCAACAAAAGTGGTTTCGTCGAAAACAGAGGTCATTATTTTTAAGGGCCAAAATTCCATAGCGACTATTCTGAATTTTCAATTGGACATAACTTTTTATTCCCGCTATGAAATTTCAATTTTTCGGATTTGTTGGAAATATATTTTCAAATAGATTCTAATATTTTTAGTTCTGCTAAAATAGGTTTATTTTGAATCTTGTACATTCGTTTGAACTTTGAAATCAAATTTTCAAACTACCGCGCCAATTTTAATTTCTTCTATAATTAAAAATAAATATTTATATTCTAACATCGATTCAAATGAATATATTCATTCTGATTCTACTCAAAATAAATTTCACGTCGTTATTATTTAAAATAATTCATTTTAAATATTCAAAATTCATTAAAATTGCTAAAATAAAAAGTTTAAATTGGCTCAGATTTCCAGGTTGTTACAATCTCCCCCACTAAAAACTTTTCGTCCTCGAAAAGGAACGAAGCTGAAAGTTGTTTTACAAATCAACTCAACTTCCATTATTTTTATTATGGCTTAAGTTCTTCAACTTTTTAGTTTCTAAGAACTTTTCAAATTTTTCAAAAATTTGGCTAACACCCTAAATTTTCGAAAAATTTCGCCATAACCTCCCCTGCACTGGAGCACCGGGATAATCCCAAAATTGCCATACAGTCTCTCCAATCCAAAAAGAAAAAGAAACGGCGAAGCGGCTAGCCAATCGGCTCATAAAATCATCCAAAACCCAAGAAATACAATAAACATGTACCTATTTGTCGGGCAAACAATTTTATTCCTCTTCTCTAGCCTCCTTGCTATGACCTGTTCAATGTAAGTACATGTATATGCATGCAAATGCGACTAATTTTCAATACAACTCATTATTTGATTCAATTTGGCTAAATGGTTCAAATTATAATTAATCAACCAATACTCAAACAACACAATCAGCAATCAATTAGTTGATTATCTTTTCAAATTCATAACTTGGATGCATAGTAAAAAAAATCACATTTTTGACGCCAAATCAGATCAATAAGCCCTATCTAGTTTTGGTTCTCACATCAGTCAATTGGAATCATATAGAAATCCTACTTTTTTCACTCGAACGTAAATTCTGATGACAAGTACTCAATCATCAGAATAATCTTCGGGCTACTAGATTATGATTCTATATCCATCCAGTATATTAAAACTTCGAATGCACGCGGATCAGACATGTACGTGAAATATTTATATACTGGATTGTCCAAATTTAATACAAATAAATATTCAAATACGCTGAATAAGGTTTAAATTTTCAAAACAAAATTTGTTTTCATTTCTATTTTCAAAATATCACTCTTCACACTCGTTCTAGCATACTACGGATCCTCTCTCTAACGAGTCATTCTCATTGGATATTACTAATCCAATCTTTGATGAATTCTATCGTTTGGTTCTAACGTGTCTTGTTCTCGAGCTCTGCAAACCAGAGCTCTGATACCAAGCTAAGACGACCCGAACTTCCCCGTGAAGGAAAGCCAGGATTGGTTTTGGGGACAAGACGCATCGGAACACAAACAGAAGAACATTTCATGGCTTATTACAACAATTTCATCAGAATACAAGAATATACAGAGTATGAATAAATAATATACATTCAATAAATATCAGAGATTCATAAATTACAATGCAGCGGAAAAATTATAAAAAACACAACTGAGAAGAATATACAGATACAGAGCTTTCCGGATATCATTCCAGCTGTAAACCAGGTTCCTGTGAATATAAATCTGCAAAACCTAAACTACTAGCTGCCCGTGCGGAAAATAGGGGCACCCAGAGTTTTGGTTAAAACAATAAACTCCAGGTCAGTCATGTGACTAGTGTGAGAACTAAAACAGTTATTAATCTTTATTTTAAAGTTAGGTAAATCCAGGGACCACGCCGTATAACACGAAACGGGTTTCCTCCCAAGAATACCAGTGCATAAAACAACAGAGCAATGCTAAATAAAGAACAATGAAACTATTATAAGACCCGGGTCCCATCACACAATGCAACACAAGCCGGTGGATAGGGTTTTACCTTATAATAGCCAAACAATGCTTGATACATGAAATTTCATCTTTTATTATTACTATAAGTGTATAGTGTCAAAACAATTTCAATCATAAGTATCAATCATAGACGGCATAAGTGCCCCCATACCATTATGTCGCCATATATAGGTTCTAAAATTAAAACCGCAAAGTCGCGTATTGGAAGTTGGATTTCCATTTGTGAACCGAGGCAAAAGATAGTCCTCACCGGCTTCGAGACTCTCTAGCCCGAGCCTCAGGGTCAGAGCGCATCGACCCTTTGGAGCCACAGGCCCGGTCCACTCGATGTGGATTAAATAAAACCCTGAACACTACTTCTCCCCGCCCTATGGGGCGTAAATGAGCCAAATGACCCCATATTCGAGGCGCCTCGCATCCAACAACCACACAGGTGAAAATAATATAAATGTCAGGACTGGTAGGTCACTGACACCACCCTAGCTAGAAAGAGACGCACGTTCTCCTTGGATCCTTCTCCGTTTTTGGTCCAAACCGAGGTGTGAGTCTTGCGAATTAACGTCATACACAAAGCTAAGCCACATAGGTCGTGCTTTGATTGTCAACCACAAGACTTTGCTTTTCAACAGAAGCCTTGATCAATTGCCACTTAGGCATGCCACACAGGAAATTCACTCCATGCGACTGATGTCCATCGATATACAACCTCTGATCCCGTATGTCTCAGAGAAGGGTAAGGTAAGGGAATAAATTCCCCTTCACAGGCAGATGTATATTTAATAGAGATCAATCAACACAGAGAAAAATCCAGTGTAGACACACAGTCCATACAAGTCCGTTCTGGGTTTGAACGAAACAGGTGGAACCTAAATCCTCGCATATCCATCGATCTCCAAGTATGTCTGGACGATCACCAACTGATTCCCTCCTCTTGGGTGTACAGCCTAATCAAGATCATCAGTAATTATCCAAACGATGTGAAGACCTCCGGTCTTCGACCACCGTCTTCATCCTCGATACATCATCGAATCAGTTATTCAGAAAGGGATAAACCCAGTCTTTCTGAATAACTCGCGTGTATAATAAACAAGTGTTACACAAACACAACTTACGCCTCATTCCAATTTAGAATATTCTTTTATTCAAATATTCTTATACTTTGGGAAATGTTCCCATTAATTTTATCAAAGATAAATTCTTTAAATTTATTCTTTAATCTTCCTTTGAACATCAATTCAAACCAAGTTATGGCTTATCCAAACTTGTCGGGATTAACGAACCTTACCGAAGTAATCATTTGTTTTAATTTCCCAATTCCAACCTATTCATCCCATGAAGTAAAACTAGTAATACTTCATATCTAACATCATGGTGTGATTGGTAAATTCAATTACAATTTCACGTTCAAATCTAATTGAAGATTTAACTATCGCCTGGAGCAAAACTGGTGATACTCCATTCTCGATCATTTCTTAAATTTGATAATCTTAATTATCAAATTCACTTTTCAATCTAATTAAAGACTCATTAAAACTCTAATTCAGTTTTAATTTCAAAAAACCATTACTTAATGAATTCAAATCCAGGAAATAAATCCTATCTTTAACTGGGTTAAAGAACCAATGTCATTTAAAACACGGTTCACGATAAACCCAAAATCACATTCCATTAACAATGGGATTTTTATGGAAAACAAATCGATATATATAATCGATACAAACTTCCATATCCGACTAACAATATAAATGGAATAACGGCAAAGCCTTTTGAATTCCATATATATTAGCAGTCCTCATCCACAGAAATTCACTTCGATTATCACCAAATCGAATTCCATTCTATTCCAATTTATTTTATTAAATTGGAAAACTTTACATTGGAAATCTCCTTTGAATCTCAACAAAAGATTTATAAATTCCAAATCATATTTCATTGTAAATCGGGTTAAAGAACGAATGTCGTTAAAACACAATTCACAATAAACCCAATTCACATTCCATTAATTATCGGGTTAAAGAACAAGTGTTATTTAAATCACCGTTCATGATAAACCCAAAAATCAATTCCAATTCAATTCCAATTAAATATCGTTTAATTGGTACACTTCATAAAATCTAAGTAGAAAGATTTAATCTTTTTCTCAACTGGGTTTAAGAACAGTGTTAGTGAAGAAACCATTCACGACAAACCCAAATCCCATTTGATATTAAATACAAGGCTCTGAATAGAAAATATATCGGCTTATATTCAATATCAAATTCTACGACCAACAAATATTGTATTGAAAATAACGATATAAATATATCTTTCAAATTTCCATAACAATATCTGTATAATCACGAAATCCAACATCGAAATATTCCAAAGACAATTTCGATTCAAATCCATTCCAATTCAATTATTGGAAATTCTGGTTACTTTTAAAACCCTTTCAAATCCAACTTATTTATTTCAAAAATAAATGGATTATAATTCTAGTTTAAAACTAGTTCATTTCAATAATAATCTATTTTTATCTTTTCAAATATGAAATTTTTCATCCCAATTCTTTCCAAATCACTTCTTATGATTTTACACAAATTATTACTATTTTTAATAATTTTTTCAAGGCATGTACAGTGGATTTCCATAAACGACCATCGATCTGCACTTACAGCGACCTTTTCCAAATTTGATTAGGACATAATTCCAAATCCAGCCATTAGATTTCAAATCTCTAATATTCGTTAGAAATCTCTTTTCGATATGAACTCAACGGTTTCGATTTTAGGAGAATCCGACGGTCGGATCTCCCGTAATATCCATTCGAAGTCAATGGTCGAAATTCGTGAACTACCGCGGCGCGGCGCGTTCTATTCAGGTCATTATATATATATTATACATTTCGTCGATTTCCTTTCAAAACGTATTTTACTAATCGTCTTAAATTCGTTTTCAAAACGATTTCAACTTCCTATTCAATTTCTAATCAAAATTGAATATTCCATATCATCGATATATAAATGATATTATTTTCAAAACATTATATTTTGAAATCAATTCCTTTTCGTTATTCATTATAAAAATGAATAAAATCGATATACATATCGTTCACGTCAAAATGGTGCAAATCTAATCAACACGGCTTTATATATTTCAATACTTCGTCATTCTATTCAACAAATGAATATTTTCTTCAACACATGAGTATATATTTTATTCAACACACGAATATTTATTAATTCTTACTTACAATAAAAATGTGAACTTTATTGTACAAATATTTCGTTCAACACATGATACGTTTCAACACATGATTATTCTCAACACATGAGTACTGTCAACTAATGACTATTTTATTTATTCAACACATGAATATTTAGTTTCCTGATCTGAATATTAATTTAAAATATTCTTTATTTTCTAAATTCGAATGAGGCCCAATCAATTACCATATAATGTTAATTATATGGTTTCCCTATAACACATGTATATAATAGCAACGATAAATAATCAACCATCATCTAGAGTGCATTCTACACTGCATAAACATCAAATATAAATATTTAACGCTTATAACAGCCTGTCAATCCATCGATCGACATTCAGCTAATTATTTGGGATTAGTGTACGCCAAATATCATCCCAACACCCGTGTGGGGTTTCAAATCAACAAACACAGTTTTTTATTTGTGCAGTTGGGCAAGTGTAAAATTTATCGTCCCAATCAATATCAATCAAATTGGTGTACATAAACAAATCATCCGATTTGTTTATAAATATTTATTTTATATACACGTTAAAAATTATATTTTTAACTATAAAATATTTATTCATTCCACATCACACAATAAAATTTCACAACACATCAATCAAATAAACAAGTCATCGATGTTCTGTGGACGACGGGTGTCGGGTGCTGCTAAGCACCGTCTGCATCATATCATATGTTTCAACTAGAAAACAAATTAAAAATAAGAAGTTCTCACCGAGGGTTCCACTCCGCCATTCTTTATTTCTGAACGGTTCGGACTTCATTCCGCTTTCGGTCAGTTCCATCGCTCTCTTTTTCACGCTGTTCATAATAAAATCACCTTTTTATTATGATGTTTATATATTTAAAAATCGGATTTTTATATCGCTACAAATATAAAAATCAAATTTTCAAAACACTTTTCATATATATAAAAATCTAATTTTACATAGCTAAAAATTATATTTTTACTTCGCTAAAAAATATATTTTTACTTTACCATTTCAACAATAAAAATCGAATCTTTATTCTTGCTACTTCATGATAAAAATCCCATTTCTATAATTTCGATTTCAACATAAAAATCATATTTTTATGATTTCGCTTCTCCATATATAAAAATTGTATTTTTATATTCTCTACATATATAAATCATATTTTAATATACTAAAAATCGTATTTTTCATGAATTAAAAATCGAATCCTTTTGTTGTTAAAAACCCATTTTTTTGTTGTATAAAAATCTATTATTTTTCCTATGAAAAATCATTTCTTTTCTATTAAAGAAAATCAGATTTTCTTTCTTCGAAGAAAATAAACGAAATCACGAAAAGAAAATAAACGAAGTCACAAAAATAAAACTTACATATACTGTTGAAGGAGTGGGGTTCCATGTCGTCGCTGGATAGTGGGGGAGGCACATGCGGCGGGCTTCTGCAGGGTGGCAGCGGGCTAGGTTTTCGATGGAGGTGCGTAGGCAAGGCGATGAAGGCAGAAGCTGAGGGAGGAGGAGATGAGGAGGGGTCGTCGATGGTCAGAGGGGGTCGGCGAAGGGCGGGGTTGCTCCTTCGGGGTGGAGAGGCGGCGGCGATGGCCATCAGGAGGGAGGGGCGACGAAGTATCGAAGAACAAAAAAGGGGGGCTCGTGTTTTAATTTTGACCGGGTTGGGTTTGACTTAGGGTTTAGGGAATTTCAACTTATTTATATATAAATATAATAATATTTTAATTCTTCATTTCTAAAGAGGCTCGTTTATTGTTACAAACTCCAAATCAAACCCGACGACTATCGCCTCTAGCCAATTACACCCATTCCGAACACAATGGGATATGTTTCACAAGCCAATTCGGCTGTTACAATCAGTTTTCATCAAATTTAAAATATAAATTAATATAACGTCCAAAATTGACTTCAACGTACATTTTAATTTACCGGGGCCACGTACTGACCCTGAAAATTCCAAAAAAATATTTCTAGCTTCGTATTGATGATATGGTCCTAACAAAACTAATCTTGTCAAATTCCGAGATCATTTGAAAAATGGCCATTTTCCAGTCAATTAAAATCAACTAAAACCGGTCAAACGCATTTTCCTTTGCCACGCCCACATATTGATTCGAAAAATTATGAATTTTGGAATCTAGCAATAATTCAACATCCTGGATCCAACAAAAGTGGTTTCGTCGAAAACAGAGATTGTTTGCAAAATGGCTATTTTTAAGGGCCAAAATTCTATCGCGACTATTCTGAATTTTCAATTGGACATAACTTTTTATTCCCGCTATGAAATTTCAATTTTTCGGATTCGTTGGAAAGATATTTTCAAACAGATTCTAATATTTTTAGTTTTGCTTTTTGAATCTTGTACATTCATCTGAACTTTGAAATCAAATTTTCAAACTACCGCCATTTTCAATTCCTTTTATAATTAAAAATAAATATTTATATTCTAACATCGATTCAAATAAATATATTCATTCTAATTCTATTGAAAATAAATTTCTTGTCGTTATTATTTAAAATAATTCATTTTAAATATTCAAAATTCAATAAAATTGCCAAAATAAAAATTTTAAATTGGCTCAGATTTCCGGGTTGTTAAAATCTCCCCCACTAAAAATTTTCGACCTCGAAAAGGAACGAAGTTGAAAGTTGTTTTACAAATCAACTCAACTTCCATTATTTTCATTATGGCTTAAGTTCTTCAACTTTTCAGTTTCTAAGAACTTTTCAAAATTTTCAAAAATTCGGCTAACTCCCTAAATTTTCGAAAAATTTCGCCATAACCTCCCCTGCACGGGAGCACCGGGAAAATCCCAAAATTGCCATATAGGTCTCTCCAATCCAAAAAGAAAAAGAAACAGCCAAGCGGCTATCCAGTCAGCTCATAAAATCATCCAAAACCCAAGAAATACAATAAACATGTACCTATTTGTCGGGCAAACAATTTTATTCCTCTTCTCTAGCCTCCTTGCTATGACCTGTTCAATGTAAGTACATGTATATGCATGCAAATGCGACTAATTTTCAATACAACTCATTATTTGGTTCAGTTTGGCTAAATGGTTCAAATTCTAATTAATCAACCAATAATCAAACAACACAATCAGCAATCAATTAGTTGATTATCTTTTCAAATTCATAACTTGGATAATAGTAAAAAGAATCACATTTTTGACGCCAAATCACAACAATAAGCCCTATCTAGTTTTGGTTCTCACACCAGTCAATTGGAATCATTTAGAAATCCTACTTTCGTCACTCGGACATAAATTCTGATGACGAGTACTCAATCATCAGAATCATCTTCGGGCTACTAGAGTATGATTCTTTATCCATCCAGTATATTAAAACATCGAATGCACGCGGATCAGACGTGTACGCGAAATATTTATATACAGGATTGTCCAAATTTAAAACAAATAAATATTCAAATACGCTGAATAAGGTTTAAATTTTCAAAACAAAATTTGTTTTCATTTCTATTTTCAAAATATCACTCTTCACACTTGTTCTAGGATGCTACTGATCCTATCTCTAACGAGTCATTCCCATTGGATATTACCAATCCAATCTCTGATGAATTCTTTCATTTGGTTCTAATTTGTCTTGTTCTCGAGCTCTGCAAACCAGAGATCTGATACCAAGTTGAGACGACCTGAACTTCCCCGTGAAGGAAAGCCCGGATTGCTTTTGAGGACAAGACACATTGGAACACAAATAGAAGAACATTTCAATGCTTATTACAACAATTTCACCAGAATACAAGAATATACAGAGTATGAATAAATAATATACATTCAATAAATATCAGAGATTCATAAATTACAATGCAGCGGAAAAATAATTCAAAACACAACTGAGAAGAATATACGGATACAGAGCTTTCCGGATATCATTCCAGCTGTAAACCAGGTTCCTGTGAATATAAATCTGCAGAACCAAAACTACTAGCTGCCCGTGTGGAAAACAGGGGCGCCAAGAGTTCAGGTTAAAACAATAAACTCCAGGTCAGTCATGTGACTAGTGTGAGAATTAAAACAGTTATTAATCTTTATTTTAAAGTTAGGTAAATCCAGGGACCACGCCGTATAACACGGAATGGGTTTCCTCCTAAGAATACCAGTGCATAAAACAATAGCGCAATGCTAAATAAAGAACAATGAAGTTATTATAAGACCCATGTCCCATCACACAATGTAACACAAGCCGGAGGATAGGGTTTAACTTATAATAGCCAAAGAATGCTTGATACGTGAAATTTCATCTTTTATTATTACTATAAGTGTATAGTGTCAAAACAATTTCAATCATAAGTATCAATCATAGACGGCATAAGTGGCCCATATCACCATGTCGCTATATATAGGTTCTACAATTAAAACAACAAGGTCGCGTATTGGAAGTTGGATTTCCGTCTGTGAACCGAGGCAAAAGATAGTCCTCACTGGCTTCGAGACTCTCTAGCCTGAGCCTCAAGGTCAGAGCGCATCGACCCTTTGGAGCCACAGGGCCGGTCCACTCAATGTGGATTAAATAAAACCCTGAACACTACGTCTCCCTACCCTATGGGGCGTAAATGAGCCAAATGACTCCATATCTGAGGCGCCTCACAATCCAAAAGCCACACAGGTGAAAATAATATAAATGTCAGGGTTGGTAGGTCACTGACACAACCCTAGCTAGAAAGAGGCCCACGTTCTCCCTGGATCCTTCTCCCATTTCAGGTTCACACCGGGGTGTGAGGCTCGCGCATTAATGCCATACACAAAGCTATGCCACACAGGTCGTGCTTTGATCATCAACCACAAGACTTTGCTTTTCAATAGAAGCCTTGATCAATTTCCACTTAGGCATGCCACACAGGCAATTCACTCCATGCGACTGATGTCCATCGATATAAACCTCTGATCCCTTACGTCGCAGAGAAGGGTGAAGTAAGGGAATAAATTCCCCTTCACCAGGCAGATGTATATTTAATAGAGATCAATCAACACAGAGCAAAATCCAATGTCAGACACACAGTCCAAACAAGTCCGTTCTAGGTCTGAACGAAACCGGAGGAACCTTATTCCTCGCATATCCGTCGATCTCCAAGTACATCTGGACGATCACCAACTGATTCCCTCCTCTTGGGTATACAGCCCAAACAAGATCATCAGTAATTATCCAAACAATGTGAAGACCTCCGGTTTTCGACCACTGTCTTCATCCTCGACACATCGTCGAATCGGTTATTCAGAATGGGATAAACCCGGTCTTTCTGAATAACTCGTGTATATAATAAACAAGTGTTCCACAAACACAACATACGCCTCATTCCAATTCAGAATATTCTTTTATTCAAATATTCTTATACTTTGGGAAAGGTTCCCATTAATTTTATCAAAGATAAATTCTTTAAATTTATTCTTTAATCTTCATTTGAACATCAATTCAAACCAAATTATGGTTTATCCAAACTAGTTGGGATTAACGAACCTTACCGAAGTAATCATTTGTTTTAATTTCCCAATTCCAACCTATTCATCCCATGAAATAAAACCGGTAATACATCATATCTAACACGACGGTGTTATCGGTAAATTCAATTACCATTTCACGTTCAAATCTAATTAAAGATTTAACTATCGCCTGGAGCAAAACCCACCGTGGCTTCCAACTGGTTCCCCAGTACACTTGTTTTACTGCGACCCTCTCGAGCCTCCCGGCCACTGCCTAACCAACCCTCAAGAGGGACATGTGGGTTAAAAGTCTCCCGTTCGCCACCCATCCGCGAAGCAAGAACCCCCCATCATGACTGCAACAAGAACTGGTGATACTCCATTCTCGATCATTTCTTAAATTTGATAATCTTAATTTTCAAATTCACTTTTAAATCTAATTAAAGATTCATTAAAACTCTAATTCAGTTTTAATTTAAAAATATTAACTTAATGATTATTCAAATCCAGGAAATAAATCTTGTCTTTAATTCGGTTAAAGAACCAATGTCATTTAAAACACGGTTCACGATAAACCCAAAATCACATTCCATTAACAATGGAATTTTTATGGAAAAAAAATCGATATATATAATCGATACAAACTTCCAAATCCGACTAACAATATAAATGGAATAACGGCAAATCCTTTAAATTTCCATATATATTAGCAGTCCTCATCCACAGAAATTCACTTCGATTATCACCAAATCGAATTCCGTTCTATTCCAATTTATTTTATTAAATTGGAAAACTTTACTTTGGAAAATCTCCTTTAAATCTCAACAAAAGATTTATAAATTCCAAATCACATTTCACTGTAAATCGGGTTAAAGAACAAATGTCGTTAAAACATAGTTCACAACAAACCCAATTCACATGACATTAATTATCGGGTTAAAGAACAAGTGTTATTTAAATCACCGTTCACGATAAACCCAAAAATCAATTCCAATTCAATTCCAATTAAATATCATTTAATTGGTACACATCATTAAATCTAAATAGAAAGATTTAATCTTTTTCTCAATTGGGTTTAAGAACAGTGTTAATGAAGACACCATTCGCGACAAACCCAAATTCTATGACCAACAAATATCGTATTGAAAATAATGATATAAATATATCTTTCAAATTTCCATACCAATATCTGTATAATCACGAAATCCAACATCGAAATATTCCAAAGACAATTTTGATTCAAATCCGTTCCAATTCAATTATTGGTAATTCTGGTTACTTTTAAAACCCGTTCAAATCCAACTTATTTATTTCAAAAATAAATGGATTACAATTCTAGTTTAAAACTAGTTCATTTCGATAAAAAAATATTTTTATCTTTTCAAATATGGAATTTTTCATCCCAATTCTTTCCAAATCACTTCTTATGATTTTACACAAATTATTACCATTTTTAATAATTTTATCAAGGTCCGTACAGTTGATTTCCATAAATGGCCATCGATCTGCACTTATAGTGACCTTTTCCAAATTTGATTTGGACATAATTCTGAATCCAACTGTTAGATTTCAAATCTCTATTATTCGTTAGAAAGCCCTTTTCGATACGAATCCCAAGATTCCGGTTTTAGGAGAATCCGACGGTCGGATCTCCCGAAATATTCATTCGAAGTCAATGGTCGAAATTCGCGAACTACCGCGGCGCGGCGCGTTCTATTCAGGCTGTTATATATATATAATATATATATATATTATATATTTCTTCGATTTCCTTTCAAAACGTATTCTATAAATCGTTTTAAATTTGTTTTCAAAACGATTTCATCTTCCTATTCAATTTCTAATCAAAATTGAATATTCCATATCATCAATATATAATGATAATATTTTCAAAACATTATATTTTGAAATCAATTCCTTTTCGCTATTCATTATAAAAATGAATAAAATCGATATAAATATCGTTCACGAAAAAATGGCGCAAATCTAATCAACACGGCTTTATGTATTTCAATACTTCGTCATTCTATTCAACAAATGAATATTTTCTTCAACACATGAATATATATTTTATTCAACACATGAATATTTATTAATTCTTACTTACAATAAAAATGTGAATTTTATTGTATAAATATTTAATTCAACACATGAATATTCTCAACACATGAGTATTGTCAACACATGACTATTTTGTTTATTCAACACATGAATATTTAGTTGCCTGTTCTGAATATTAATTTAAAATATTCTTTATTTTCTAAATTGGAATGAAGTCCAATCAATTAATTATATGGTTTCCATACAACACATGTATATAATAACAACGATAAATAATCAACCATCATCTAGAGTGCATTCTACACTGCATAAGCATCAAATATAAATATTTAACGCTTATAACAGCCTGTCAATCCATCGATCGACATACAGCTAATTATTTGGGATTAGTGTATGCCAAATATCATCCCAACACCCGTGTGGGGTTTCAAATCAACAAACACAGTTTTTTATTTGTGCAGTTGGGCAAGTGTAAAATTTATCGTCCCAATCAATATCAATCAAATTGGTGTACATAAACAAATCATCCGATTTGTTTATAAATATTTATTTTATATACACGTTAAAAATTATATTTTTAACTATAAAATATTTATTCATTCCACATCACACAATAAAATTTCACAACACATCAATCAAATAAACAAGTCATCGATGTTCTGTGGACGACGGGTGTCGGGTGCTGCTAAGCACCGTATACATCCTAGTATATATTTCAACTAGAAAACAAATAAAAAATGAGAAGTTGTCACCGAGGGTTCCACTCCGCCATTCTATATTTCTGAACGGTTTAGACTTCGTTCTGCTTTCAGTCAGTTCCATCGCACTCTTTTTCACGCTGTTCATAATAAAATCACCTTTTTATTATGATGTTTATAAATTAAAAAATTGCATTTTTATATCGCTACAAATATAAAAATCAAATTTTCATAACACTTCTCATATATATAAAAATCTAATTTTTACATAGCTAAAAATTATATTTTTACTTCGCTAAAAATAATATTTTTTACTTTACCAATTCAACAATAAAAATCGAATCTTTATTCTGGCTACTTCATGATAAAAATCCCATTTTCACAATTTCGCTTTCAACATAAAAATCATATTTTTATGATTTCACTTCTCCATATATTAAAATTGTATTTTTATATTCTCTACATTTATAAAAATCATATTTTTATATACTAAAAATCGTATTTTTCATGAATTAAAAATTGAATCCTTTTGTTATTAAAAATCCTTTTTTTTGTAAAAATCTATTCTTTTTCCTATGAAAAATCATTTCTTTTCTATTAAAGAAAATTAGATTTTCTTTCATCGAAGAAAATAAACGAAATCACGAAAATAAAATAAACGAAATCACGAAAATAAAACTTACATATACTGTTGAAGGAGGGGGGGTTCCATGTCGTCGCTGGATAGTGGGGGAGGCGCATGCGGCGGGCTTCTGCAGGGTGGTAGCGGGCTAGGTTTTTGATGGAGGTGCGTAGGCAAGGCGATGGAGGTAGAAGCTAAGGGTGGAGGAGATGAAGGAGGGGTCGTCGATGGTCAGAGGGGGTCGGCGAGGGGTAGGGTTGCTCCTCCGGCGTGGAGCGGCAGCGGCGATGGCCATCAGGAGGGAGGGGCGACGAAGTATCGAAGAACATAAAAAGGGGGCTCGTGTTTTAATTTTGACCGGGTTGGGTTTGACTTGGGGCTTAGGGAATTTCAACTTATTTATATATAAATATAATAATATTTTAATTCTTCATTTCTAAAGAGGCTCGTTTATTGTTACAAACTCCAAATCAAACCCGACGACTGTCGCCTCTAGCCAATTACCCCCATTCCGAACACAATAGTATATGTTTCGCAAGCCAATTCGGCTGTTACTATCAGTTTTCATCAAATTTAAAATATAAATTAATATAATGTTCAAAATTGACTTCAATGTACATTTTAATTTACCGAGGCCACATACTGACCCTGAAAATTCCAAAAAAAATATTTCTAGCTTCGTATTGACGATACGGTCCTAACAAAACTAATCTCGTCAAATTCCAAGATTGTTTGAAAAATGGCCATTTTCCAGTCGATTAAAATCAATTGAAACTGGTCAAACGCGTTTTCCTTTGCCACGCTCACATATTGATTCGAAAATTATGAATTTTGGAACCTAGCAATAATTCAACATCCCGGATCCAACAAAAGTGATTTCATCGAAAACAGAGATCGTTTGCAAAATGGCTATTTTTAACGGCCAAAATTCCATATTGACTATTCTGAATTTTCAGTTGGACATAACTTTTTTTCCCGCTATGAAATTTCAATTTTTAGGATTCGTTGGAAAGATATTTTCAAATAGATTCTAATATTTTTGGTTTCACTAAAATCCGATTTATTTTGAATCTTGTACATTTATTTGTACTTTGAAATCAAATTTTCAAACTACCGCACCATTTATAATTCCTTTTATAATTAATAATAAATATTTATATTCTAACTTCGATTCAAATAAATATATTCATTCTAATTCTATTCAAAATAAATTTCTCGTCCTTATTATTTAAAATAATTCATTTTAAATATTCAAAATTCATTAAAATTACCAAAATAAAAAATTTAAATTGGCTCAGATTTCCGGGTTGTTGCAGTTGTTCTGGAAATATTTGATTCATTGTTGCTTGCTTGAATTGTTGCCAAAAACACTTCATCAAATTAAATCTGCTTTGTAAAACTGGAAAGAACAGAACACATTTGAAAAACGACTTGCGAAATAAAGCTTTCTCATTTGTTTGCATTTCAAAGTAAGAAATTTTGAAATTGCTTGCCAAAATTATTCACTTAGATATTTCTGCTCCTTGTATTATAACTGGAAAGATTTGCGATGCAAAACCTAATTTAAAAAATTGTTTTCTTGCCACAATTACCTGTACCTATTTAGAAAAATCCGCAAGAAAAAAAACATTTCCAATTTTTCCATAACTGAATTGAATTCACAAATGTTATTTGCCAAATAAGATATAACGTTTTCTTCCAAACATTACTCGTGTTTTCCCAAAATAGCTTTGCAAAAACACTTAAATGAGCTTGTGGTTCTTTGCTAGAAATTATTCATGCTGTTTCATTTCATCTGCTATGATCATGCTGATTTCCAATTATATATTTATTTCTAGAAGTGATCATAATTGCCAAAACACAAGCCTCTCATAATGATTGTGCAACTCTTGCGTCCTCATGTTTATGCACCGTGTGTGTATACACACACACACAGATATATATATATATATATATATATATGTATATATATGTATATGTATGTATGTATGTATGTATGTATATGTGCACAATCATTTGCTCCACACTATAAGCTCCACCCAGTTTCACTGATCTGTTTCATGTCAGCATTTGTGTGACCATGCTGATTTGAAGATGCACCATACATCACTAATTGCAGTTGCACACATGCCTGTTAATTGAGCTGTAGCTGTTGTGACTGATGCCTTTGCTGGTTGGACAATGATTTGTACATGCAAACTTGACCATTTGTGTTTCATGAATGCACATTGTTAACTCAACCACTTTGGCTATGTTAATGATGATCACTTGAAACATGAAACCTAGAAATGACAATCATGCTGAATCCATGCTTGCTGTTATGGTTCATTGATACTTAAGTTGTGTTCATGCATGATTGCTTCAATAAGTACTTGCTGTGTACACTTAGAACCGATATGTGTAAAAACTGTTTTTGAAGTTGCTGTGTGTTTTTCTGTATTGCTGTATGATCACTTGTACACTTTGGCACTGCTAAATATGATTGGGCTGTTTAAAAGGAAAGTGATTTGCGATGCTAAAACACTTGATTTTGAGTGATCTTGCCATGTGTGCCAACTATTTTTGAGTTGGTCTTATCTGAGTTATTCCTTGTCGTTTGTTGACCTCGACCATTTAGCTAGCTGAACATTTGCGCACAGATTTGTAATGTGCACTGAGTCGAGATGGTCCATGTGGCTACTCCTCAGTTGAACATAATATTTTGATTGGTGAGGCAGTGCACACGTGTATATTTGTGCACATGTGTATATGCAATCAATCAGAAAAACTTTCCATATCCCTGTACGTATACAAATTGGCTGTGTTGTGGTATTTACAGTGTTTCACTGTGAATATCACAAGCTGTCTCATCACAGACTAATCAGATTAAGTCATGAAAAATGATGAGACACACACCAGAAATCAGAGGCAAATAAAATTTTAAAAATTTATATTCACATGAATTCAGTTTTATTTCTATTGCAGTGTACTCTGTGTGTGTTACCTGTGACAAATAAGCAGATGATGACTAGACTAACAGTGAAGATGCTGTAAAGGCAGAAGACTGAAGATAGTGAACGAAGCAGTGTCAGTAAATGTGTCTGTATTTGAAAGTGAAAATGTATGTATATGTGATTTGTATAGATAGAGTGACTGTATGAAATAAAATATTATTTTATTGTGTTCAAACAAATTTGTCTACCATATTCAGTTTATTTACAAGTGCAATGAATGTAAATGATGTAGTGTATATGAAAGTGGATATGAAATGAAATGTATATCAGTGATATATTCAAATAGTGGAGTTATAGATAGTTGTGCTATTTGAATGTTTGAAATATAATATTCAATTTAAATAAAATACTGTATGAATATATGAATGTCTGTAAAGTCATATTCAATTTAAATATAAATATTATAATCCTGTCTGTGATGAATATATGAAACAGTACAACAACAAACACATTTATAATAATATATTTGGTTGTTATCATCAAACAAAAATCATATAATTGTGTATACAACTGCGTTATATACAACAATCTCCCCCTTTTGATGATGACAAACAAACATTAAGATTTTGAATCCAATAAATGTGTTTGGGAGTGAAGAACCGAACTCCCCCTATAACTGTGCATGAGTGAAAGAATGTAAATTGAATGAATTTTCAAAATGAAAATATTTATAAAATATTCACTCATAAATCAATGAAAATATTTATAAAATATTCATCATAAATCAAAATCTCAATCCATTCTCCCCATTTGTTATCATCAAAATGATATAGAATTTAAAATATAGATGAAAAATGACTAACAAATACAATATCAGCTTAAGAGAAAGAACGGTCATCATAAATCTCAATTAGTCAAATAAAAATCATAATATTCTGAGAACAGGTGGCATATTTCACATCGTAGAGAATGATGGATTACGATGAAATTTGTATAAAATGGAGAGAGTTACAAAAATATGATTTCCAATTATTTTCAGAAGAATTTTGTAAAATTGAGCCCAAAAACAGTGATGGATTTGGCTTATAATTATAATTTCAACTTAAGTGACGCAATCATATAATCTCATATACCAATAGTTATCAATCAACAAATCATAATATTTCATAAAATATTAACACATTTCACAAATTAGAACATGAATTGATAGGCTGGTTTTTACACACCAAGGAGGATATTATGTAAAAGTTTATTTAACAATTTATTCCTTTTTCTTCTTCTTTTTATTTAACAGCACACTAACCACGCATAACCAGATCTTGGATTTTTAAATGAGATCAGTTACAGCTTAAATATAAGTAATCTCATAACCATGCATAACCAGAGTTTGGATTTTTAAATGAGGTTAAAGAAGCACTTATGAATATTATATTTTCATTATTTTCAGTTTCAAAATGAAAAACTCCTCAGTATATAAAACCAATATGGATGCTAGAAATGTGATAGGTACAGAACTGGTTTGTGAAATAAATTTCTAAATTAATCATATTATGAAATATGTTCAACTGTATCCAGATCATTGAATATTTTCAATTGTCACTAATTCTGAAAAATAACATAGTCCCATTTCCATCATAAATATTTCCACTGTTTATTCAAAAAGATTTTAAAACATATTAACTCTCCACATTAATATAAAATTATCATGGAGGGCAGAATAATGATAGATAAAGGAGATGATCGCGAAATGATTGCCAATTCAAAGATACTATAATAAATGTTCAACCATCATGAAAATCCAAACAGAATCTCCTCTTGTTGTGAAATATACTGCAGTCACAATTCATCACAATTTCAAAATATGATAATACTTGATGAATTATAAATACAGTTCAATTTGGATATTGATTTCAATTTCTAAATGAATAATCAATAGATAATTTAAAATTTAAAATCAATTACAAGAGGGATATGAAGATCTATACATGCCAAGAGAGATAAGAAAAAAATATATACATAAAAATTCAGCACTTCCTATACCAATTGTGGTGTCTCTATTAATGAGGATTGTGAAATGAACCAGAAGACAAACCAGGATATTTCAAACCAGAAATTTAAGCCCAATGTCCAAGCAGACAAAACAACAGATTTGGCAAATTTATCAAAGCAGCAGATAGATCAAAACAAGCAGTTATCTAAGATTATTTTCAAAAGCAATATCAGAGTAGCACAGAAACCAATAGCACAACAGACTTGTCAGAAGATGTTTCTGATGGTCACAAAATATAATTCATGATTCAAGATTAAAAATACTGTTTATTTGAAATCATTTGAGGAAATATGAAAATCTCAAGATTTAATGAATCAATCACACCAGATTATAAATTTCAGATTCAGGATGTGAGATTCAATAAATCAATAATTTCAAATGATTTTAAACAAACAAATATTTAAATCAATTAACCATGAAATATCATAGAGATTTAAGACCGGATTTTCAAAGAATTTTTCACAAGAATTTCTAACAAGCACAAGAGTAATTTCAGATTATTTACATCAGACTTGAGAGATATTCATGATCTAGAAAATTAAACAATAATTTATTTGAAATCACTTGAGTCAATGTCATGTTTTGAGATATAATGAATCAGTCACACAAGATTGATAGTTTCAAATTTAAGAGGTGTGTGATATTCAAAATATCAAGTATTTCAGATGATTTCAAACAAACAAATTTCAACCATAATGATTATGAATAAAGATGAATTTCAAGATGTATCATTGATTCAAGATAATTCAAAAATACAAGCCAATCTAAAAAATAATGAAATTACCACAATTGATAAATATTGGTGCGCTGTAGTGAGTGTATTATTTCGAGCTTTTCTAAAATGAATTAGTAAAACTCAAAACAGCAGTGGTGTGTCAAATTCCATTAAACTTTCAGATCTTCAAGAATTTAGAATTCGAAGTAACAGTGTTCAAGATATGACTAGAATACATCAACACTTTTATGAATTCAGAAATCGGAAAATAAACATCAAAACAATTGCATATATTTACAAATTTAAATTCAAGATCTAGAAATGATTTAAACACCAGTGTTTTATTCAAATGATGCAGATTTACAGAAAATCATGAATTCTGCAATTGGAAGTTAAGGAAGCAAAAAAAATGTGCGGCAATGATAAACCAAAACAGAAGAGATAATGAAAATAAACAGAAGTGGTAGAAGGAGGAATAAACAAAGAAAAAAAGATAAAAACTGAGAATATTTACAAAGATTAGTTTGGAGATTATACCTGAAATCGATGAAAGCAAATGAATATCTAACTCAACAGATGTGGCTAAGGAACTGTGAATGATTCTGTGATATGTAGCAATTTGAATCCAGTTTTTCTTTAGCTATGCAGTTCCTCAGCCTCCTTCGGTACATAACTGCTAAGAGGATTGAGTGGTCTAACAAAAGCAGTAAAACCACTCACAGTTGTGTCCACATCTTTCGGTACCCAAACCTGTTTGTTTAACAATCCATTCGAATCGATTTTCGTACCTTTAGGAACCCAAACTTTTTTGAATTTAGACGAATTTATTTTATTTCTTTTTGGGGTCTAAAATGGATCAAATAAATTATTATCAAACAAATTCTTATCCTATTTGTGATTCAAAAATCTTTTGGAATTTTAAAAATTCAAATTTTCAGAATGACCCTTCTTGAAGCAGTTTGAAGGATTTTTAAAATCACAAGATTTCAAATTTTCAAAAACATTTTTTTCCCCAAAACTAAGACCAGTTTTATTTTTCGAAGAAAATTGGTTTTTCAACAAAATATTCAAAGATTTTTCTCCATCAGAAAATTTACTCAAAATTGTTTCAAGTTGTTGAATTTCAGTTTTAAGATCATTGGTTTCTTTCAATAAATATGAACAACGATTTCTAGTGTTATTACATCTTTCAAAATCAGATTTCAAAACCAAATTTTCAAAATTAAGCAATTTAATTTTGGTTAGGCACTCAACAATTTCAAATTCAAATTTTACTTTGTTTTCAAACTCAAATTTCTTGGATTTTTCAATCTCATTTTCCAGTTCTTTCAAAATCAAATTGGATTTCAACAAATTCGCCTTTTCAGCAATTTCAAATTTGGAACATATATCAATCTTAAGATTTTCAAATTCCTTTTGTAAAAAATTATTCAAATTTGATAACTCAATCTTGTTTTCTTTTAAAATCAGAATTTCCTTTTCAAAATTTTGAATATTTTTATTGAGATGAACAAGATTAGTTTTCAATTTCAAACAATTTTTGCAATCTGAATTTGAAGAATTTTTAAAATGTTCAAGTTGTGATTCCAAATCATCAATTTTGCTGGTCAACTCAGAATTCTTCGATTTCAGAGATTTATTTTTAGATTGGAGTTTATCAACAGATTTGGTTAGATCAACACAAAAATAAACCAGATCTTCATAAGAGAAATTTTCTATTTCATTGTCTGTTGAGTCTCCATCAGCTGATCCATCTGAATTATCATATGTAAGACCTATTAAGAATAAATCTGAATTTGAGTTGACATTCCGGGGTTTTGACCAGCTATTGTCAATTTTTCCATACTTTGTGTTGAGAGTTTTCCAAATTTATTGCGCAGTCAAACAATATGAGATAAAATTAAGTTGATTATTACTAAGATGAGAATAGAGAATTTAACACGAGCGTTAATATTCCTATCTATTATATCACGTCCACTATCAACGACATCCCAATATTTAATAGATTTCAAATATGATTTCATTTCTGATTTCTAATTCAAAAAATATATACCATCAAAAATACTTGGAATGTGATTGGACTGACTCTCTATTGACTGACAACTAGGGATCACCATTACTCTAGAGTTAACAGAATACCTGCTCTTATACCATTTGGTTAATCTAGATTAACCCTAGAGGGGGGTGAATAGGGTTTATTACAATTTTTCACTAAGTTAAAATATGACGGGATATTATAATAATCAGATCACAGAATATAGCAGAAATAGAAATACATAAAGTAAATGACACAAGATATACCCAGCTTCGGCAAAATCCTGCCTATTGTTGCATTACAAAAGTTTCTACTAAGTGATAGACCAGATCCCGCTTACAAGACCATGTAAACTCGCGAACCCCTCGCTCCTTAACCCTACGCTCAAAACCCTAGACTGATCTAATCACCTAGATCAGATTTCCCCTTAGTTTTTACAGACTTTGTTAAACTTCCAGTTAAACCCCTAACTGGATCCCCTAGAATTTTACAGACTCTAACAACTGTTTGGAACCATTCAAAAGAAAATAAAAATTCAACAAATAATAAAACAAAACTCTAAAACCCTATTTCCCTTTTAAACATAAATAGGTCGGTCCACATCTTTAATTCCGTCCACGTTAGTTGTGCCCGATCCCTTTTGCTCTGAGAAAAATAAATGGCTGCTAGGGTTTTACAATTCTCCTTATATAGATCGATAAATTTGATGAAAAGGAACTTGATGGCTTTGTCTCCTTGTATGTTGCTTCGTGATCGATTTCAGTGGCTTCTTGCTTCAAGACTTGGGGTTTTTCTCCTGATCGAAAACCTGTGAGTAATTTGAATAATTTTGATTTCTATTCTTGAGTTTTTGGCTTTTGTTTTCAATCATTTGCTTATGAAAAAAATGGTGTTTCAATAGGGATTAGAAACCTTAAGAGAACACTCTGATTTTATTTAATTGACTTGGCTGATTGGCTCGTTTTCCCTTTTTGATAGGCTTTGAAATTCTCGACTTTGAATTGATGAATCTCGACTTGTTTTTGGCTAAAATTCATGACAGTCACATTAAAGAATTTCCATATAATCGTGATTGAAATTCTGGAAAAATAATCTCCACTTTGAAATGATTTATTGCCATAAATGTTTTTCTGGAAATATTTGATTCATTGTTGCTTGCTTGAATTGTTGCCAAAAACACTTCATCGAATTAAATCTACATTGTAAAACTGGAAAGAACATAACACATTTGAAAAACGACTTGCCAAATAATGCTTTCTTATTCATTTGCAGTTCAAAATAGGAAAGTTTGAAATTGCTTGCCAAAGTTATTCACTGATATATTTCTGCTCCTTATACCATAACTGGAAAGATTTGCGATGCAAAACCTAATTTGAAAATTTGTTTTCTTGCAACAATTGCCTACACTAATATAGAATAATCTGCAAGAAAAAAAACATTTCCAATTTTTCCATATCCGAATTGTATTCACAAATGTTATTTGCCAGATATGAATACTATGTTTTCTTCCAAACATTACTCGTGTTTTCCCAAAACAGCTTTGCAGAAACACTTAAATTAGCTTGTGGTTCTTTGCTAGAAATTATTCATGTTGTTTCATTTTATCTGCTATGATCATGTTGATTTCCATTATATATTTATTTCTGGAAGTGATCATAATTGCCAAAACACAAGCCTTTCACAATAATTGTGCAACTCTTGTGTCCCCATGTTTGTACACTATATATATATACACAATCATTTGCTCCACCCTGTAAGCTCCACCCAGTTTCACTGATCTGTTTCATGTCAGCATTTGTGTGACCATGCTGATTTAAAGCTGCACCATACATCACTATTTGCAGTTGCACACATGTCTGTTAATTGAGCTATAGTTGTTGTGACCCATGCCTTTGCTGACTGGACAATGACTTGTACATGCAAGCTTGACCATTTGTGTTTCATGAATGCACATTGTTAACTCGACCACTTTGGCTATGTAAATGTTGATCACTTGAAACATGAAACTTGGAAATGACATTCATATTGAATCCATGCTTGTTGTTCTGGTTCATTGATACTTCAGTTGTGTTCATGCATGATTGCTTCAATCAGTACTTGCTGTGTACACTTAGAACTAAAATGTGTAAAAACTGTTTTTGAAGTTGCTGTGTATTTTTCTGTATTGCTGTATGATCACTTATACACTTTGGCATTGCTAAACATGATTGGGCTTTTAGAAGGAAAGTGATTTGCCATGCTAAAACACTTGATTTCGGGTGATATTGCCATGTTTGCCAACTATTTTTGAGTTGATCTTATTTGAGTTATTCCTTGTCATTTGTTGACCGCGACCATTTAGCTAGCTGGACATTTGCACATAGATTTGCAATGTGCACTGAGTCGAGATGGTCCATGTGGCTACTCCTCAGTTGCACACAGTATTTTGATTGGAGAGGTAGTGCACACGTGTATAATTGTGCACATATATATATGCAGTTGATCAGAAAAATTTTCCCTGTCCCTCTACATATACAAAATGGCTACCTTGTGGTATTTACAGTGTTTCACTGTGAATATCACAAGCTGTCTAGTCACAGACGAATCAGATCAAGTCATGAAAAATGATGAGAAACACACCATAAATCCAAGGCAAATAAAATTTTAAAAATTTATATTCGCATGAATTCAGTTTTATTTTTATTGCAGTGTACTATGTGTGTTTCATGTGACAGATAACAGATGATGACTAGAATGACAATGAAGATGTTGTGAAGATTGAAGACAGTGAATGAAGCGGTGTCAGTAAATGTGTCTGTATATGAAAGTGAAAATGTATGTATAGATGATTTGTATAGACAGAGTGACTGTATGAGTGTTGTAGAGAGAATTGTACTGATATTTGTAATAAACAAATTGTGTTTGAAATAACATATTATTCTGTTGTGTTCAAATGAATTTGTCTATCGTATTCAGTTTATTTACAAGTACAATGAATGCAAAATGATGTTGTGTATATGAAAGTGGATATGAAATGAAATGTATATCAGTGATGTATTCAAATAGTGGAGTTATAAATAGTTGTATTGTTTGAATGTTTGAAATATAACATTCAATTTAAATAAAATACTGTATGAATGTCTGTACAGTTGTATTCTATTTAAATATAAATATTATAATCTTGTCTGTGATGAATATATGAAATAGTACAATAACAAACACATTTATAATAATATATTTGGTTGTTATCGTCAAACAAAAATCATATAGTTGTGTATACAACTGCGTTATATACAACCGTGAGTTCCTAAGCTTGAATTTTTTTTCCCATTTATAGTCAAGATTTTATATTTTCCAACTCATTTCTCTCTTTTTCTTCCTCATAGATTGGACATTACTATTAAAGGTCTCAAGCACCTAACATCATTTGAGGCATTAAAAGTCGTCCCGGTTGAGGAGAGGATTAAGGACTTCCTGCTACAGGATGAGTTCCTTCACTAATATAAACTACTTAATGCTTCTAGATCTGTAATTCCTCGAGAGGTTCGGACTCCTGTCTATACCCATGCTTAGACTCATTCTACTCAAAGTGCCGGAGGAGATACTCCTGTTAAGGTTTCTTCAAGAGATAATCCTATAAGTGGGAGTTCAGATCATCTTATCAAGGCATAGTCGGGGGTCCAACTTAGGATGTCTCCAGTTCACGAGGACGATAAGGGAGAGTTCGTTTAGCATGAAGGGAAGGCTCATGTTGAACCAGAAGTAAAGGTAAAAGATGGAGAAGTAATAGGCGATGATGATTCTAGCATTCGGGAGAGTGATTCTGATCATGGGTTTATTGGGTCATTTGATAAGGCTTATGATTCTCATCTTATAAATCTTAGTGTTGATGATTCCCCAATTAACCCAACTTGTTCTCTTACCGCAACACTTTTAGGTAGGGATTACCCTGAAGGATTCAGGGATTGGAGCGACTTGTACGTAACGCAGTGAGTTGTTTAAATATGTTGTTACAACGATTATCTATGACATCTAGCTCAGGCACACCTACTACTCTAACCTATAACTTCCATGCCCGAAACTTTGCCAACAAATCAATTATGACTCCTACAATTCTTATGATGACAAGCAGTTCATAGGAAATTGGGGTTTAAATGACCCTTTACACACACTTAGGATCACGGATACTAAACATGTGCACCTTTCCCATACACGTATGCTTAGTTATGATGTTAAATCGGTTTCTTCTATTTCATTTTAGGTTTCATCATGAGCCATTAGTATTACGATGATTTCAAGTTTCATGCTACTCGGTATTCCTATAACTCAGGAAGACTGAGGAAGAAAGGAAAGCTCGCGACGAGCGTGACAAAGGAAGCGGGAAGATGAGGAGAGGAGATAATGGGATAAATATGATAAAAAAAGGCTGGAAGGGACGTGCCCTCCATGAATGTAATCGGAGCCTAGAGGACAAGCGTAAGAATAGAGAAAGAGATGAGACGAAAATGGCAACTGGCAAAGAGGGATCATGGAAGCGTGCCAAGATAGATCAAGGTCAAGATTTATAGATTGTAGCATCCACCGATTAGCATACTGCCAACCCCTTATAATTTGTTCCTACTGTTGTTACTTTAGTTGCCCTCAATGTCCATCTAATTGTTAAAAGGCCACTGTACTCACTCCCACCCCGACCTACTTGGCTATTTTAGAGATTACCGAGGTGGTTCATCAATGGAGTGCGGTTCAACCTTGATATATCGTCGACAAACAAGGATGAAATCCTTAAGAATATTGAACTTTTTAAGAGTGATTTGGAGAAGTTATCCAATTGGCATAAGCCGGACTTCGAGCTCCAAAGGCTTAATAAACTTAACTATGAGGTCCAATTAACTTTAGAAAGACCGCACATAAAGGGAGGAATCTCAATGAACACGATAACATAATCAAACAAATCATTCAAGCTAACAAAAACATCGAGGAAGGCCTATTGTTGCAGCTTTTAGTTTAGTCATCAAAAGATTCCTACCGTGATTAGGAGGTGAGGATGTCCTCTTAATGGAGGCGCTTGGTCTAAATGGTTAGGGTATTTTATCCTCGAATGGGGAGTGAGCTAGCCTTCTCTTTAGAGTCATGAGCCCAACGGCTGGGCTTTCGTTCTGTGTAAAGAAAAGTATGCATGCTTCGGAGTCATGAGCTTAACTTTGGAAGTGCATACCTCGAGAGGAAGTGAGGGAGCCTTCCCTTTATGATTGTGAGATTAGCGGTTTGGAGCTTTTCCTCATGTAGACATGAGGATGCTTGCTTTAGAGAGCTCAGTTTTGGAAGTGTTGACCTCAGGGGGAGTGAGGGAGACTTCTTTGTGAGCTCAGTGGTTTGGAACTTTTCTCATGTAGAGACGAGAGTGCTTGCTTCTGAGTCATGAGCTCAACTTTGGAAGTGTCGACCTTGAGGGTAATTGAGGAAGCTTTATATTTGGTGTTGTGAGATCAACGATTTGGCGATTTTCCTCATGCAAAAGCGATGATGCCTCCTTTGAAGCCATGAGCTCAGCTTCGGAAGTGTTTCCCTTAAGGGATTGACTTTGCCCGTTACCTCATTCTCTTACACAATTGGCTTTAGCCGAATATGTTCGCCAAGCCTTGGTGTTTTCGGCAATGATTGAGCTCGTGCCTTATCGTAGTAAGGTCTTTTTTGCACTATGGATTGCCTTTATCATGTGCCTTGATAGTGAATTCACTAGTTTGCCTCTTTATTTCGGCACGATGTTTAGTGATCCCCTTGAGCTTCTTCTTAGGACCCAAATTATGTAGCTAACGATTTAAGTATACAAAATTTAATGCGTTGTGATGCTTTTCCCTCTTGGATCGCTTTAAAGCAGCCTTTAGAGATAGTTACACTTTCGAAGAATGTAATCAAATAATTAAGCTTATGAGTATGCAAACTTGAATCGACTTCAGAACTTTGCATTTTAAACTGACTAAATAATTCTACAAAAACACAGTCAAAGTAATTCAAGAACGAATTTTATTAATAACAGAAACAGCATTGGTTAAGATACAATGCCCCCATTAACCATGGGTGGCTTATTATAGTTAAGAAATAACAAAAAAAAATCAAACTTCGAACAAAGCTTAAATAAAATAATGTTGCAAATGGTCGTTGTTCCAGGCCCGGGGATTTGGACTCTATCGACTGTAGTCAGCTTAAACATGATATCAAATAGTTTCTGGACGGTCACATAAGGCCCTTCCTAATTTGGCCTAAATACTCTAATGCTAGTCATTATTCATTTCAAAACAAAATCTCGACTTCAAAGGTTCATTGGCAAACTTTCGAGTTAAAATGTTTTGCCATTTTTTCTAGGGCACCGCAATTCTGAGTACCGCCTCCGCTCTTCTCTCGTTGAGTTATTCAAGAGCTTCTAGAAATAGTTCCTCGTTCTTTACTTTGTTTAAATGTACTCTTCGGTGAGTCGGAGCTTTCAACTTTGAGCTTATCATTGCTTCCAAACTAAATGCCTGAGAGAATGGTGTGTTTCCAATTGTAGATTTATATGTCGTGTGATAAGCCTATAGTGCAAATGGCACTTAGTTAACCCATCCTCTTTAGCTTTCATTAATCACTTCTTAAAGGTAGACTAGATGATTTTGTTTACTGCCTCCATTTTTTCTTTTGCATACGGATACATTGCAGTTACAAAACTCTTTTGAATCTAGTACCGCTTGCAAAAGTTTTGGAACTCAACACTTTCGAACTAGTTTCTATTATCCATAATTATCTTCTATGGAACTCCAAACCTACAAATAAAATTTTTAGTCACAAAGTTAGTAACTTTCTCAGCAGTAATCATGGAAAAGGGTTCCGTTTCAACCCATTTCATGAAATGATCGACGATAACAATTACGTAATTGGTGCCTGTTTTCGCCAATGGTAACACTCCAATAAAATCAATTCCCTATATGGAAAATGTCCATGGGACGAACATTTTCATTAAATTGATAGACGTGACTTTTAAAGTCAGAGAACCTTTGACATATGTCGCACTTTTTAGTGTAATCGGCAGCGTCTCTATTCAGTTCAGGACAGTAATAGCCATACCAAGCACCTTCTTAGCTAGGGTATTCCCCTTAGAATGGTCTTCGCATTCGTACTCATGCACTTTAGCCAGAATCCTCTTAGCTTCATTCTAAGTCACGCACCATAAAAGTGGCATGGGAAACCCTCGCCTATATAGCCATCTGTTCTGCATGATGAATATCGGGGCCTTCCTGAGTAGCCTCTTCTGTTTTGTTGGATTTATAATAAGTGTCCCATGAACTAATTATTCCTTGACTAGAGTCATTTGTGATTTTTATGACTCACCACGTCGAGACTCACATTAGTAAAGAGCATTAACAAGTAATGTCGTCAACTAATGCAGAGACTAGGGCAAGCTAGGAGCGACCCAACCAAAAGTCATGTATTAAATAAACTTTAAAGGTGTTGATAAGTGTTTTTTCCCTTCATGCGGAGAAAAACCATTAGCCTTTATTCAATATAATACTATGGTGCTCAAATTAATCCAAAACAAAAGTAATATAAATAAACATCTCAAATCACATAACAGAAATCCCAGCACATATATACAGATACAGGGTCATAAAATACATGCAGTGCCAAGTTGTGGCATCCAACCATGATATACACAACGAGTCAAAATAATATATACATATAAGAGTACATGGATCCTTCAAAAATATCTACAACAAAACGGCTAAAACTAAAAATCCTAAAAAAAAAAAGTAAAGTCCAAAGCAGAAGCATAAGCATGTCTACAAGAGCTAAGAAGGATATTTAAAAGCCCAGTCTGATTCGAATATTAACAC
Organism: Allium sativum; assembly: GCA_030737875.1. NCBI lineage: Eukaryota > Viridiplantae > Streptophyta > Magnoliopsida > Asparagales > Amaryllidaceae > Allium > Allium sativum. Next base: position 692,810,298 of record CM060920.1, read on the forward strand.
ATATTGTTCAGTCCAGTTAAAAGTGAGCAATAAAACAATAAGATAAAATATGGCATGTAAAATAACTCTTCGTCGAGAAGAGTCAATAAGCTAACTGCAAATGTGCGGCAACAATATAAGTTAATGCGGCAAAAAAGGGAAGTTCCATCTAATTTATGTACTAGGATATAAACCAAGTACAAGCAACAAACATCAAAACTCCATGCTTCAAATCCAACAAAACAACATATAAACCCATAAGAGTTTGAATAGCAACAAGATGATCATCAACAACAAAAACTCCATATCAACATAAGGTATGGATGTAAAATCCAGTACCAACAAATTAACAATGTATGAACATAATGATCAAAATCATTTAAAAACAACAAAGTGGATCCAACATCATCGAATTTATGCACATGCATCAACAACATAATATAGCTCCCTCCAAGCTCGATCCGAGTACAATACATGTGTTCAACTAAGCCTACGTGTAACTTGACCTCCCCCTCTAGGTAAAGTGAAAACGTATAAAAGACTCACCCCCAGAAAAGTGAAAAAGTATATAAGACTCCCATCCCCCTCCCCGAATCTAGATTTCCTTCAAAGCAAGTACTCGCTCAACAATAAAAAAACAAAATGTTTTACAACTCTCAGTTTGTAACTTAAATAGTGGTAACTGTGCGCCCTATGCTACACATTCTAACTACCGGTTTACTGCCAGCTAGTCAGCTCCACAATGGAAACACCAGAAATCCATGAATCTAAAGAGGAACAAATCATCAGCTTCAATTAGACGATCCTGGGATTAACCAATTTCGTATACCACGTGCCCCATACCACATGGTTTACGATACAACTTATCATCCATTATATCTTCTCGAAGGGTGCAAAAAAGTTTGGTTTTTATAGAGAAAATACTTGGTTTTCAAAATCATGTTTATAAAATGTTTTTCGGAAAACCAAATGATTTTATTCTTAGAAGCTAAAATAGATTTATACAATTGCTTCAGGTTAATTTATTAATGAAAACTAAAATCATAAGAATTATTTTAGCCTCAAAGCTATAAGAAAACCAATATTTATCTATCTATATATATATAAATAAACATTAGTTTAAAAAGGGGTGTATGTGTTTAACTCCATCAAAATTCATCTTGAAACTCATCAAATGAATCACCAAAATCTTCATAAATCTAGAGTTCGGATTGAGTACAGAATAAGTTGGTTTTCCAAGCTTGACTAGTAGCAAAACAAAGTGAAAAAGCATCAGAAAATCATTAGAAAATCAAGCTCCTAAGCGCAACATTCATTAGAAAATAACACAGTAAGGAGCAAGAAGCCTGTAAAACCCCATAATTTTTTTAACATTAGAGAGGATAAATTAAACAATAATTAATTTAATATTTAGGATTAAGGAAAATGGACGCGCCATTGCGTTTGTCTTGAAATTCTGGTCAAGATAGACATTTGATTTGCGTAAAACGGACATTGTATGAAGAAGTTATGAGGGTTTTAAGTTTATATACACACAGAAGAAATAAATATATACATATAAGTCATATAGGAGTTAGATATGAGTCAGCACCTTATCCAGGATCGTTCAGAAATCAAAATGGTAGAAGGCGGCAAACTTCCCGTTGTAGGGGGTCGACCCCCCTTAAGGGGTGTCGACACCAAGGTCGACCCACCTAAAGGGGTGTCGACACCCCTAGGGCTGATGTGGCATAGTGGGTTTGGCAGCTAACAGCTATAAATAAGAGTCCATTTTTCCTGTTTTCTGTCCTGGAATGCAATTGAGGCCAAATGCTGTCAGTGACTGGACTAAACCAAATTCTATTCATCTTCTGCAAATCAAATTATGAGATTCAAGCATAGATTCAACACCTACAACTTCTCTTCTATCATATTAACAATCCAAACACTGTGAGTTGGTTACTTGTAGGTTTAAATGAATAAAAGTAATTTGTGAAAGACTGTGATTTGGATATGTTGTAAATGCTGAATCTATATTGTTATTGGATCCTATGCTATGTCATGATAGATCTAGTTCAATTGTAGTTAATCTATTACGTCACCTTTGTCGATCTTGGTTTATATCAATATTGTGGTTAATGTAAATCTATCATTTTTGGGTAGCTGAAACCTTGTTTAAATCTAATCCTTTATGTATATCATCATTTACCTGTCATATTGTGGATAACTTAGATATGTCATTATTTGGACATTTAAATCTTTTTTTGGATCTAAACATGCTTGCTATGTCATCCTAGTTATGCTAGATCTGTTTTTATGTCCATTTTATAATTATGTTAGATCTGGTTTTATCATTGCCTGTCCACTAGATCTATTTTTATGTCCACCTTATTATTATGCCAAAACATGTCTATGCCAGTATATATGTTCATGTCACCTTTGTTAGAACGATCACTATTGTCATTTTTCCCATCACCTTTCCTGTATATGCCAAGGCTACTTTCTGGCCTACGAATGCCGCCAAATTTATGCAAATGTGTTAGTTAGGGGACGGGGGAAAATTTTAGATTTGGCATAATTTGATATGAATTTGGACATATAATTCTTTATTAGTATAATTGGACATTTAGTCATAATTGGAAATTTGAATGTTAATTTGGTTGTCAATTGAAGTAATGAATATGAATAAATTTGGCATAAAAACAATTATGGACATAATTAGGAAATAGGGGCATAAAACCTATAATTGACATAGGTATAATTAATAATAAATGCCTAGGATTACAATTAGAAATTTTAATGGCACTTATGACATGAGGTTAGGTTGCATTAGTGGTGGAAGTCTGCCCGAACCTGACCGGCATATTCAGCAGCCACTAATGTTGAACCAAATGTAAGAGGTCTAAGTGCGCAAATACGAATTGGGTTAAGGCACGAGGTTAGACCCAACTGTGGAATAAGGCTTCCCGGACCCGACTGACATATCCAGCATCCACAAGTTGTAGGCCTAATGTGGGAGGTCTAGCCCATTATAAACCGTAAATGGACATGGTAATAAATTAGGCTACTTAACCAAATCTAATCTATAGGGACTGTATGATTGTGAACTAAAGTTAGGGTTAAGTAAAATTGGTTGGATGGTGGGAGGGTTAAGAATATCTTGGGTAGGTGGGTAATATTAGTATATATAGGCCTACAAACTTAATTGTTAAATAAACATGCTTGAAATAGTGGAAGGGTTAAGCACATCTTGGGTAGGTAGGTAATATTAGTGTGTGTATATATATATAGGCCCACAAACTTAACCGTTAAATAAACATGTACTTGAAATAGTGGGAGGGTTAAGTACATCTTGGGTAGGCGGGTAATATTAGTATGTATTAGCCCACAAACTTAACCGTTAAATAAACATGCTTGAAACAGTGGGAGGGTTAAGTAAATCTTAGGTTGGTGGGTAATATTTGTATATATAGGCCCACAAACTTAACATGTTGGGATTATGCAATTTTATGACACCAGTAGGTAGGCATAATACATGGAAAACCTAGTAGTGAGGATGCAAGACGAAGGGGAGAGCTTGCATCATCTTGTGTGTGGGACCTGTTTCAGTCAGTAACCCTTAAATAGGTATCAAACGAGTACTCCGAACTAGGTCGGAGTAGGGCATGCTTACTGGGATGAATATAAGAGATCCAAACGTGGGGGATGGTGTCCTGACAGCGCGTTCCATCAGGGTCATGTGCGTGCATGACTCCGCCTGCGTGGTAAAATAAGATGTTGTGACATCAGTAGATATGGTTGTGCACATCTTGGAAATGAAGGGTTGCCACTTTATGAGGTGATACATCCTACTGTGGGGCCAGCACAGGGTATCTACGGAGTAGGGAGCCGATCGATGAGGGTAGTAATTAGGGTACATCTATTCATGTTTGTTTCTGTGGGGTACCTGTGTTTCTGTCTGGGCTAACACCCATTAATTCTATTTAGCTACCGACTAATTCTGTTTGGGTTAAAACCTGTTACTAGAGTACACCTAAAGCTTCCATTATATTTCTGTTGGGATCATCCTGTTTATATAAAGCAATTAGGGAGTATGTAATCTTGTTATATATCTGTTATACTAGTATTGGTGCAGGGAATAAACAGAGTAATCATTATAGAAGCGTATACACCTTATCCTGTCTTCCTTGTTACACCTGCCATTTTTGTAGTGGTCTCTCTTACCCACTTTATATGCCTGTCATGCTACTTTTATTTATTTACTTGCTAAAACTTGCCATACTTTATGTCTAACCCTTTTGTTTCTCTTCTTTCTTCCGTTCCCCTCCGCCTCACCCCCCTTCCCCAAGGTCCTCAGGGTGGGAACACTCAGACTTAGTCAGGACTCAGTTATCATCTTGCAAGAGCTGCTTTCGAAGTATGACACAAGTTCTTATCTCTACTATGGCTTTGTCTCTCTTATTTGGGGAATTATGTTATCTTTTAAGTATTTATGTACTTTGATGATAAAAGACAGAAGTTATATTGTTGTAATGGTTTTTGTTGTGACTTATGGTATTTTGGATCACGATGCATGATTTGTGTTTGAAATAAAAATTTGAATTTCCATTGTTATCTTATTTATATCTGTCTTGTAATATTCTGTGTCTGTTTACCTATAACGCTTCGCAAACTTAATGCATTCCCTTTGTGAGTGAGATTAATGGATGTGGGGTGTCAAACTTGGTATCAGAGTTGAAGGTTACAAGATTAGATAAAAGTTTTTGAAAATTATTTTCAAAAAGATTTCAAAAGGAAGCATTTAAAAAAAGTTTGTTTTGAAAACCATATTCTCCAAAGCCATAGGAAATATCTCTCGATTCTCTGCTTGATTCCTTTTTTTGTTTAGGGAACTAATCCTTCCCAAAAGGTGTCCCCATTGTGACATGGTTCCATAGGCATGTTAAGACTTTGGCACATGTCGAAGGGAAATGAAGTGCCTAACCTCCATCTGTAGCCGCAGTAGTTTCATCTGCGGCTAACTTTCTCGAGCTTCATAAGGATTTCCATGTGATGGAGGCAGGTTTCGAGAGACTAGTTAGCTTGTTACACAAATATGGTAAAGAGGAGAATAAGGGAGTTAGGGCTAAGGAGCACAGCCCAAGGATGATAAAAATGATGGCCCGGGAAGGGAACATAGACAAAGTTCAAATAAAGGTGAAAAGGAAAAAGTTAAGGTTGAGGAAACACTGATAAAAAGGTATGGCCCAAGAAAGGATGGCAACAGCAACAGAATAAGGGAAGAAAAAATGAAAAGGCTAAGGGTAAGAGGAAGTGCCAGAGTTGCGTGTAAGAGGGACACTTGGCCTAGGACTGCAGGAAAAGGAAGAATGCTTGCTTCGTTTGTGAAGAGGTTGGACACTATTCTAGAGAGTACCCAAGGAAGCAATGGCAAGGTCAATGGACATGAATCACTGGAGGGCAAACGAATGCTCTCGTGGCTAGTGCACCAGATAGAGGTAGGAAAGTTTCCATGGAAGGTTTGATTTCTCTTTCCAATCTTCTTATAAGAACTCTTTTTAATTCTAGCGCTTCACATTCGTTTATATCTAGTTCTGTAGTTGAATCTCTGCACTTAAATACTAGTATGGTAGTGGATCCCGTTGTTGTATCAAACCCCATAGGTGGTTCGGCTCATTAATATATGACTTGTCAGGGTTTGAGAATATCTTTGTTAGGCATCGAGTGTGAATGCGACGCGTATGTACTTAGTTTTATGGGCAATGGTTTGATTCTAGGGATGGATTGGTTAACCATATATGGTGCCATTCTAGATTGTGATAGGAGGGTCATTAGACTTTTGACTTGCCATGGGAGGACTCTCGAGATTTCTTGTGACCTGCAAAGGTCTGTCATGCTTAGTGACCTAGAGTCTCTTGATGCATCTATCGATGATCTGCGATCGGTACCAGTAGTCCGTGAGTATCCTGATGTCTTTGATGAGGTTTTGGGTTTACCCCCAAGGCGCGAGATCGATTTTCGCATACATTTGGTGGACAATGCAAAGCCAGTTGCATTACCTATGCGCTATATGGCTCCAAGAGAAAGAAGGGAGCTCAGCAAACAAGTAGGGGAGCTACTTGAGAAAGGGTTTTCTTTTGGGATGGGATGAAGAAAGATGTAGCAGAGTTTGTTTTTCAATGTCTGATTTGCCAGCAAGTCAAAGCTAAGCAAAGGAAGCCCGGTTGTTTACTTCATCCTTTAGAGGTCCCGCAGTGGAAGTGGGAGAGCATCTCCAAGGATTTCATAAATGGTTTGCCTAGATCAATGAAGGGCAACACCAACATTTGGGTGGTAGTAGATAGACTCACTAAAAGCGCTCACTTTATTCCAGTTAAGAGTAAGAGGACGACACCATGGTTGGTAGCAATTTATGTCCAAGAGATAGTTCGTCTTCATGGAGTACCTTCCAGCATCATGAGCGATTGTGATCCCATCTTCACCAGTGAATTTTGGAGGAGCTTTCAAGAAGCATTAGGTACACAGTTGTGTTTGAGCACCACTTATCATCCTTAGACCGATGGAGAGGGTGAACAGAATTGTAGAGGATCTTTTGAGGTTGTGTATCCTAGATTCGGAGGGACTTGGGAAGAGCACATTCCTTTAGTAGAGTTTTCCTATAACAATAGCTACCAATCCAGCATTGGCATGGCACCCTTCTAAGCATTGTACGGACGACCCTGTAGATCACCAACTTGTTGGTGGGAATCTACAAAAAGGTTATTACTTGGACCAAATATGGTTAGAGAAACGTCTGAAAAGATTGACCTCATTCGACGGCTGATGAAGATAGCTTAAGATAGGCAGAAGTCCTATGCAGACAAGAGAAGGACTGGCATCGAATTTGAAGTGGAAGACTTAGTTTTTATTAAAGTATCACCTCTGAGGAATGTGGTTCGCTTCCGATCGGTTGGTAGTTTGCACCTAGGTTTGTGGGACCATTTCCCATAACCGAGAGGATTAGCCAAATGGCCTATAGAGTAAAGCTCCTAGAAAATCTATCTGATGTTCATGATGTTTTCCATGTTTCCCATCTGCGGAAGTACCTGCATGACACCACAGTAATTGTTGAGCTGAGTGTGTTGGAAGAAGTAGAAGTGGAATGAGAGGCGACAGTCAAGCAAGTCCCTACCCGTATTCTTAGATCAGAAGTTAAGAAGGTACACAATAAATAGATCAAGTTGCTAAAGATTCAATGGGGAGATAACCCAGAGATGCGACTTGGGAGAACGAAGACAAGATTCGTGCTTAGTGCCCTTTCCTTTTCGAGGGTATGTTCTAAACTCCTTTTTCAAAGTTTTATCAGTGCTTGTTTCTATCATTTGAGTATAGCTTATCCATAGTATTTTTCGACCTTTAGATAGGAATCCTATGGATGTAAACATGTGTTTGAAACAAGTTATGTTTGATGGATGCAAGTGTTTTCTAGTGGTTGCATGTGGACGCATATACGCACACATTAGGCACTAGATTGGCTAAATCACTCTCATACTGCATATGGACGTGTGTGTGCATTTTCTTTTCTTTTATGGATGGAAATGGATGAGTTAGCATATGGATGTTGCACTTGGATGAATGAGTGTGCACACATGTAGAACTCACATGTTATAATAGGATTATTTGCATACATATTGGATTCATGGCACTAACATACATTGCATTAAGGGGGTCAACTGAATCAGTAGACCGCCTGATTTTCACATTAATATTAGGACATATACACACACCTTTGCATATATTCATATAAGCATTATAAATCTTTAAGGACAATGGATGCCAGTGATTGATGGATGAGTAGATGGATGATGGATGGTAGGATATTCATTCTTCTCAACTTGGAGATTTCGGGGGCGAAATCCTTTAAGTAAGGGGAATGTAACACCCCATAATTTTGTTAACATTAAAGACGATAAATCAAATAATAATTAATTTAATATTTAGAAATAAGGAAAACATACTGCGCCATTGTGTTCGTCTCGAAATTCTGGTCAAGATAGACATTTGGTTTGCGTAAAACGGACATCGTATGAAGAAGGTTATGAGGGTTTTAAGTGTGCATACGCGCATAAGAAATAAATATATACATATGAGTCATATAGGAGTCAGATATGAGTCATCAACTTATCCAGGATCGTTCAAAAATCAAAATGGCAGAAGGCGGCAAATTTCCCGCTCTAAGCGGTCGACCCCCCTTAAGGGGCGTCGATACCAGGGTCGACCCAACCAAAGGGGTGTCGACACCCCTAGTGCTGATGTGGCATAGTCGGTTTAGAGGATAGCAGCTATGAATAAGGGTCTATTTTCATGTTTTATGTCCTGGAATGCAATTGAGGCCAAATGTTGTCAGTGACTGGACTAAACCTAATTCTATTCATCTTCTGCAAATCAAATTTTGAGATTCAAGCATAGATTCAACACCTACAACTTATCTTCTATCATATTAACATTCCAAATACTGTGAGTTGGTTACTTTTAGGTTTAAATGAATAAAAGTAATAATCGAAAAACTGTGATTTGGATATGTTGTAAATTATGAATCTATACTATTATTGGATCATAAGCTATGTCATGATAGATTTAGTTTAATTGTAGTTAATCTGTTACGTCACCTTTGTGGATCTTGGTTTATATCTATATTGTGGTTAATGTAAATCTGTCATTTTTGGACAGTTAAAACCTTGTTTAGATCTAATCCTTTATGTAGATCATCTTTTACCTGTCATATTGTGGCCAACTTAGATATACCATTATTTGGACATATAAATCTTTGTTTAGACCTAAACATGCTTGCTATGTCATCCTAATTATGCTAGATCTGTTTTTATGTCCACATTATAATTATGTTAGATCTAGTTTTATCATTGCCTATCCACTAGATCTATTTTTTTGTCCACCTTATTATTATGCCAAAACATGTCTATGCCAGTACATATGTTCATGTCACCTTTGTTAGAATGATCACTACTATCATTTTTCCCACCACCTTTCCTATACATGCCTAGGCTACTTTTTAGCCTAGGAATGCCGCTAAATATATGTGAATGCGTTAGTTAGGGGACGGGGGAAAATATTAGATTTGGCATAATTTGGTATGAATTTGGACATATAATCCATTATGAGTATAATTGGACATTTAAGCATAATTGGAAATTTGAACGTTAATTTGGTTATTAATTGGAGTAATGAATATGAATAAATTTGGCATAAAATCAATTATGGACATAATTGGGAAAAAGGGGCATAAAACCTATAATTGACATAGGTATAATTATTAATAAATGCCTAGGATTACGATTAGAAATTTTAATAGCACTTATGACACGAGGTTAGGTTGCATTAGTGGTGGAAGTCTACCCGGACCTGATCGGCATATCTAGCAGCCACTAATGTTGAACCTAATGTGAGATGTCTAAGTGTGCAAATACAAATCGGGCTAAGACATAAGGTTAGACCCAACTGTAGAATAAGACTGCCTGGACCCGACCGGCATATCCAGTGTTGATGGCAAAAAATGTCGTAAACACCAAAAATTCCTATTACTAGGAATAGTTAATTTGGTCGCAAGACTATGTAAGAGAAAGCGGTAAAAGACGCAAGAATTTATAGTGGTTCGGTCGTGGATTAAGCCTACGTCCACTTTGGAAGGATGTTTAACTTTTATTAATCACTTAAGAATTACAAGGTAGAACCATGCTCATTAAATTCGCTTTTGTAATTGCCATATGCTAGGTATTTGGGAAAAAGAATATTTAATTCTCCTTCTTCCTCAAAGAGGGGATGCCATTAATGGAGTTCATGAAGCTCTAGGAGGGTCTCAAGTGAAGAAAATCCAACCTTTTGAAGTGTGAGGTCATGGGTTATTTATAGAAGTGGGGGTAGATAGGATTAGGTAGGAGTAGGTAGAAATAGGGGGCCACCTGTAGAATTTCGAACCCACCACCTGCGCGCCTCAGAATTTCGAACCTGGGCATGGGTTCGAAATTTCGTGCCCGTTGGGTTTGAAATTTCGCGTCCATGCGCGGGTGAGAAATCTTGCTCCCGCTGGGTTCGGAATCTCGATCCCAGCCATGGGTACGAGGTTTCGCACCCGCTGGGGTCGGAATCTTGAACCCAGCCATGGGTGCGAGATTTTGCACCTGCTGTGCTCGAGACCTCGCACCCACTGGGTCCGAAATTTCAAACCCAGGCATGGGTGTGAGATTTCTGACTCAGTTGGGTGTGAATTCCGCGACATGCCTGGCGTGAACTCCTTCCGAGGGACGCGAGGATCCCGGGACCGAGTGGTCGAGGCTCGTAACTCCTTCAGGGTCTGAGGCCTTGGTTCGCAGATGTCTTCTGGATGTCGTGAGATTACAAGCGGTGTAGTCCCTTCTTGATCCTGTTTCCTTCACTCTTGTGCGTCCCTTTTCGGCCTTAGTTTCATGAGGTATGTTGGGTTCAGCGTGTCTGATGCTCTCCTGGGAATCGGGCCAAAAAGTCGGTTAACATTTTCCCCCCAAAGTACGTCTTGTCTTTGACATGATGTGCTTTGTGTAGGATGAGGCAGTGGCAAAGCTGTTAATTTTACCTGTAATTCAAAAGGTAAATAGGTGTTAGCTGTGGGGCTCATTCTCCCTGGCGGTGTAGATGAGCCGTCGTTCGGAGGATGCGCCGCGCTCAAATCCTTAAGTGTCTGTAGTACATAGCCTATGTGGATGTACGGGAGTCAGCACGCACATGCATGGAGCACACACACGAGAGAGCATGTCACGGTGCTTTCAATCCTGGAGGTGTGACCATCGTCACCACCGTCATTTCATTCTTTCTTTTTTGTTGGTGGGGTCGGAAATTTCGAGCCCAGGGGGATTGAAATTTCGTACCCCGGGGCTTGGAAATTCGATCCTGGGGGTTCGAGATTTCGAGCCCAGGGGTATCGAAATTTCGAACTCTAGGGGCTCGGAAATTCATTCTCCTACGGCTCGAAATTTCGAGCCCAGGGGGATCAAGATTTCGAGCCCAGGGGTTCAGAAATTCGATCCCCTGGGGTTCGAAAATTTTAAACCCACGATGGAATGCGAAGAGACGTGATTTTCTTTTATAAATAGGCCCCCTTCACTTTTTTCCTTCTAATTTTTCTTTCTCCAGCCTCCATTGCCGAAAGCTTCAAACACGGTAATTTCATGCCCGTAATTTCGAACCAAGCTAGGTGAGGCCTTGAATCGAGGAGTTAAGAAGGGGAGGAGGTTGAAGGGCCACGGCGGAGACCTCGTGGGCTCGATTTTTCGATCCCAGCCAGGTTGGAATTTTCGAACCCCCGTGGGTTCGATTTTTGAACCTCAGTAGGTTCGAATTTTCGAACCCACCTAGTTCGAAGTCTTTAACCCTCATGGGTTCGAGTTTTTGAACCCGGGGATTCGAAGCATTGAACCCTTCTAGGTTCGGATTTTCGAACCCCATGGGTTCGAATTTCTGAGCCCCTTGTCTGGGTTCAAAATTTCAAACCCAGAGGGCCTCAGGTTTTCGAACCCAGGTTGGTTCAGAACTTCGAACCCTTCTGGGTTTGGAATTTCGAACCTGGAGCTCAGAATTTCGAGCCCGACATGGTTTGGGACATGGTCACTGCCAGGTTTCCAATTTGGCATGCCGATGGACTTTGACTTCTGAATATTTGCCTTTGGATTTGCATGCTTAGCGTCAATGCATATATTGTTAACCGCAAGAGCGGGGTTTAGGATTGTTCACGTAGTGTAGAGCATACAACCGAACTGGGACTTAGACTGTTACAGATCGTTCTGAACTTTCTTTATGTATCTCATCCTTGTATAGAATTACACTTACATATTAGTTGTCACCAACGTGAGGGGTACGGGCCACTATACTACCCGTTCTAACACTGATGCGTTAAAGTATAGCTAAATATACAGACCAGATCAAGGACTGGAAAGACTACGGAAGCCGAGGCTTCCTAGCCTGCATCACACACATCTGGATCTACCCCTAGAGGTAGCTCGTTTGGCAGTAAGCTTGAGACCACCACCGAAGGATCGAGACCTTCTCATTTGACCAGCTCGCCCAAAGCATCTGAGCCAACCTAAGCGATAATATTCCCCGGTCGTAACTGAAGAGGCCGAGAATGTAGATATCAGAGGCGAGGATGAGCACGCACCTCTAGTAGCTCTGGATATGTTGCCTGATGAGGTGATCTTGGAGAATCCTACCGATTCAGTGCAGTCCTGTATGGATGCTACCACGGTCAGGAAGATGGCGGCCTGATTTAACATAGCGGTAGACGATGCCCATGCCCCCGGGAGAGATGACAGAGCCCATATGCCGCCCGAGGGTCTTACTGCATGGAACCGACAAGCCTGCCTCACTGGGTGCGTGCCCCCAGCTAACGACTTCATTCGGGACATGTTGTTCTATTTCCCTCTTGCACCATCACAGCTACACCCCAATGCTTATGCTTCTCTTCTGCGAGTTTTTGAACAGGGAGCCCACTGGGGAAGATATTCGGTACTTCCTCCACTTAAGGAAAACGAGCGCTGCCTCCCCTTCTCAGTGGTCTCTGGAAGCAACGACTACCACAAAATTCTTTGTCGGGACGTGGCCCAGGCTGTCTGTGTTTAAGCGCGATTGGTTCTTCGTTAGTTGCCCTCTCGGATTTGCCAGAAGGTGGATTGAGGGAAGTAAGTATTTCTCTAACTTCGTTCCTTGCTGTAATTTTAGGATTCCTTCCGTTATTCATGGTTTTAAATGGGATATGACAGGAAATCCAAAGGCGCCCATGGGGAATGAAGATCGGCAACGCCTTAATGCTTTGCGGGCGATACTAGCGAATCTCCGCGATACTAGTACCGTGACAAATCAGGACCGCCTCCACCGCGCTGGGTTGCTGCTGGACAACCGGGTTGTGATCAGGCCCGTGGTTGCCCTTAGTGCACCAAAGGAGGGAGTAGCGACAGGCTCTACCCCTATTGGGTGGAAGAGGAAAATGCCCCCCGTGGGAGGATAATTGCAAAGGACTACTCTGCCTCATGGAGATGTGCGCGGGGGTGAGGTTCATGGTCAAGAGGAGGCTGCCAGAGATGAGGGGTTGCTGAGCACTCCCTTCCCGCCTCCGACAAGGGAGGGAGAAGGAGTGTTGGCTAGACCGCAGTCTCCTGTGACTCACTCAAGGGCCAGTACCTAGCTTGAACCCGCAGGCCAGTTTGATGGCTTAAAGGGACTTGCTTTAGTAGTGACTCCATGGCCGAATACGACGAGCCTAGAAGAACTTTCCTGTGCTACTGAGGTGTTAGCTCCCTCAGTCGGACCACAATCTGGTCCGTTGAGAGAACACTTAGGGCATACATCCATAACTATATAGCATAGATGGTTTCCTATGTGAGCTACTCGACTAACATCGGCTTGTTCCATTAGAAGGTGATATGGAAGGTGGACGTGGCGGACGAAGTTATGGGCGAGGGGATCGCTAGCATCCCCAAAGTTCTTCTTTCGGGATATTCTGAAGATCCGCCAGCTTGTATGGTGCTCCACCTTCGTTGGAACTAGGCGGTGGGCCTCAAGGCCGGGACCGGTCTAGGCAATCTCCGATGCCTCCCCCTCTTCCTCTTATTCGTGTGTTAATGGGAGATACATGGCTCAACATAGGTGGATCTCGATCTTTTCCTTCGAAAACTACCTCATCTATCGCTCCTTCGGTCACCGTTCATCTTATTAGGGAGGAGGAAGCACATCTTGGCCAGTCGAGGTCGGAGATAGAGGTGTCAGACTTGACAAAACCCTAATTTCAAGGGCTATCGATAGAGGAGCGAAGGGCATTCCTGAAACACCATTTCCCCCGGCATTATTTTGATGAGTTGAGATTTATCCCCGACCTCTGTCCAGGTCCTGATAGAGAGTCTGTGGAGGTGTGGATGCATGTGAAAGCTTCATGTCACCAAACCAACAAGTTTACCAAGTATTCCCTCTGGCTTTCGGAGCTGATAAAAAAGAAGAACTGACAGCTTGCATATTAGAGGTCGACTATTGACGCCGGGCAGACCACCGTCGAAGCTTTGAAAAAGAAGATAGGTATGCACATTCCCTGCATTGTAAGTTCTCTTTCATGCATTATCAGACCCTTTGACGATAGCTTTTTCGCTGCAGCTGATATGACGCAGGCTTATGATACACAAAAGAGGGAGTCGAACCATGCTCTCTCGAATTCTAAAGCCACTATGGCAGATTTAACTCCTGAGACCACAGCTCTAAAAAAGGACAAAGCTGATCCAAAGAGAGCGTGTGACATCTTGGAGAAGGATAATGCGAGAGTCACTGAGCTCCAGAATGATAATGTCGCTTTGATGGTGGAAAATGAAAGGTTGCGGGCCGAGAATGCCGAGGTCGCTGAGTTGAAGAGGAAGCTCGAGGTGATGACAAAGGAGAAGGAGGATGCCGAAGCTAGCAACAGGGATGTATTGAGTGAGTCCGAGAGTTTGAAGGCTGAATGCCTAAAAGAGATATAGGTATAGAGGGAACAGCTGAACGACGCAGAGTTCCGCGTTGGGTCCTCCTTCGAGGAGAGTATCCACAATATGTATGTCAAGGCATTGAGATTCCGAGGGATTTTGTGGGTCGAAGACTATCCCTACAAGCTTGCCAGAACTTGGGAGAGGTTAATCCCCTATGAGGCCTTCCTGTATCAAGTGGACGTTAGCACTTTAGATGAGCGTCAGCTTGCAAATGTTCTTCTGGACAGTGGTGAATGTGAGAAGCTGGAGGAAGGAAGGAGGCTGTTGCGAGAGGATGATGAGAATGAAAGGTTGGTGAGGCTTGCTAAGGATAAGGGGAAGTTCGTGCCGACTGATAGTGTGGTGGTGATAGAAACATTTGCAAGGGGGAGTTCCTATCAGCCCCTGGACCCTGGGTTTGCTATGGTGAGTAGCCTTGAGGCTTTGGCCTAAACCGCTACCGAGTACAATCCCGACTTCCCGACACTGGGGATACCAGTCTCTCCTTACCTATCGCCGCAAGCACCCTTCCTATCATTCCTATGCCACCCTTGACGATAGGTAAACTCCTTTTACCGTGCATCCCTGAGGATGAAGTGATTACCGAATTTATGGACTAAAAAGGTTGTGTATTTGCTATGCAGTTCCTATTGAGTCCACGATAGCAGTGGACCCCGCCCTTATGATCGCCCAAGTGACTGAAACGGGGTCGGGCCTTATAGGGACACAGGCTGGAGAGGGCGGCGACCAACTTGACACCTTTTCTGACATAAGAGTAACTTCTACCATGGTAGACATTCTCAACGAGGAAGGAGAGGTGGTCGACGGATAGAGTGCCCTGGCCAGAGGTTAAGTGGATGTCGATATGTCTATGATTAGGGATGCGGAGACCCTCGAGAAAACTGAGGCGACTGACATCATACCGCACAAGTCTCGGAAGCTTGCCGAGCGATAGGCCGCTAGAGAGGCTGAATGGGAAGGAAAAGAGAACCCAAAGAGGGGTGAGACCGTGGTTGGTCCTGCTACTGGGAGTGCCCCCGTTCCTACGCCGCTTGCTGTTACTACTGATGTTACGGAGGTCTCTAGCGGTGATGGTGCTGGGGGCCATCGCCTTTCTGTCACTCATGAATCAGTCACTTCTCCGAAGGGTCGGTCAAGCCCGAGTGGGTCGAGTAGGAAGAGGTCTGGTGCTGGTGTGAGGGAAGAACCGTCAAGCGCCGAATCTGCAAAAAAGAACAAAAACAAGCACAAGAGGGAGAAACATGATTAGCATTAGCAACCTTAGTAGGATTTACCGTTATTTTGGTAGTGTAGGCCGATAGTTTACACGAGTATGGCCCTCGCTTTTGGTTTTTCAAGACACGGTGTGGTTATCATGTACACCCTGTCATTAGAAAGTAAAAGTGTTAGACACGTAGTTGGTTTAGCATGTGTGTGTGAAAAGGAAATATGAATTAGTAATGATCGATGTTTATTTCAAGTGTTCGGATGTTCTTTTTACGTTTTCCACAATCCTGCACTTGCACAAACTTACTTATCATTACACTTGTCACAAAAGCAATTAGGGGTCGTCTCTGGGTAAATTATTCCAGAGAGGTGAGGTAGAACGTTGCTTTTAATAAGTTCCTCTCAGCTCAAGGAACCCTAGTTTGTGAAACTTTGCTATGCGCCTGTTGTTTTGGGTGGCTCAGGGTTAAACCCAAGTATAGCAAAGGCGTAGGGCGTCGCGTTGTGTGGTCCGCCAGGTGGGTGGCTCTCCCGTCATTCATCGGGTTGAGGCAAGCAGCCAGACGTCGTTTATTCGCCGGCGTAGTTTTCATCCCCGATCATCAGCTCGTAAGGTCGGATCGTGGCCACGGGCTAGCTCCTAGCCTTGAGAGCTATGGGGAAGAAACGATTTAAGGTCGGTCTTGGTGCTGAGTCAAGATTCGATAGGCACCCGCAACCGTCGAAGAGAGATTTGCATCGATCTTAGTCTGTCGCTGAGTAGCATCAAGCCGCCTGGACTAGGACGCAGAACGATTTATCCTCGGCCTCGGCACTGGGCCGCGGTTCGAGTTAGTGCTTGTGTAGAATCGGTCGCGCCACGGGCCGGCGATTCGAGTACCATTGTCGGCTCCAATGCTCAGGGTGTCGAGCGTAGCCAAGTGTCTCAGACTCGATGTTGCCTAGAAATTGAAATGGTTGTGCCAGCTCCCATGCTCGAGGTGTCGATGCGGCAGTCGTAGGCGTGAATCAAGCTGGTTGTTGGGACTAACAAGACACATTACGTGAGAAGTAAACAATAAGGAGATAGGAAATTGAACATCATTTCTACTAGTAACTTTGGCAGTAATAGCCTTTACAATGCCTTGGATTTCTGACAAAAAACAGAACATTGTTTGAAAAGCATTAACAACCATAGACTGAGTTATGTAAAGTCGCGGCGGAGATGTTCGTTGTTCCACGCCCTTAGGAATTTAGCACCGTCGACGGTGGTAAGTCTGAAAGTTCCATTGCTGAGCTTTCTATGTATGGAGTTCGGGCCTTCCCAGCGAGGCGCGAGGCCTATTGGCGGGGGAAGAACCCGCTTCAGAACAAGGTCGACGACATTGAGGTCCTTGTGGCGGACCCTGGAATTGAAGTATCAGGCTACTCGATGTCGTTGGGCGGCGGCTCTGATCGTTTCTTTTTTCTTCCAGCAAGTCGAGTGATCCCATAAGTAAATCTTGGTTTGTCTTTGGATCGAAGTACGTGACTCGATGGGATTGTAGCTTGAGCTCAATGGGAATGATGGCTTTAGATCCGTGTGCGAGGCCGAAAGGAGTATGATCGATCGTTGTCTTATTGGTGGTGCGGTAGGCCCATAGAGCTAGAGGAAGTTTGTCTGCCCATATGCCCCCAGCCTTTTCTAGACATTTCTTGATAATGGATTTGATGACCTTGTTAACCGCATCGACTTGCCCATTGGCTTGAGGATGAGCCACCGCTGAGAATCTTTTATCGATGTGGTGGTGCTGACATAAGGCTTTAAACATAGTGCGCTCAAATTGAGTGCCGTTGTCGGAGATGATAGCTTGAGGCACTCCATAGCGGGTAATGATGTTGCAGACAACAAAGTTGATTATCTTATTCGTGGTAATGGTGGCGAGAGCTTCAGCTTATGCCTACTTGGTGAAATAGTCCATTACGACGACAGCGTATCGTGCCCCGCCTCTGGACATTGGAAGAGTTCTGATGATGTTGATTTCCCACATGGAGAACGGCTCTGGGCTGGCCATTTGAGATAGTTCGGTAGGAGGAATCTTGGAGAAGCGCTGGCACTTATTGCACTTGCGAGCGTAGTTCGCGATGTCTTGATCAAGCGTGGGTTAGTAATAACCATGTCTGAGAATCTTTCTGGCCAGGGTCTTCCCCGCAGTTGATCGCCACATTCGCCTTCATGCACACTGCTTAGCACTTGGTGGGCATCGCCGTGAGCTACGCACCGGAGCAAGGGAACAGAGAAACCTCTACCGTAGAGTACCCCATTCATAAGAAGGTAACGGGCTGACTGGCGAGTGAGCGTGTGCCTTTCCTTGTAGTGCTTTGGTAGGATCCCGTGCTGCAGGTAATTTCTGATCGGTTTCATCCATGACTCAGGCTCGGGTTCGTTGCTCATGATCGTCTCGTCTTTCCCGTGCTTGATGCTTCGAGAGTTGAGGATTTCAACTGGAGAGAATCCATTAAGTTGCGGATCTTCGGAGTTTGCCATCCTGTTAAGTGAATCCTCTTTTTCATTTTGCTCGCACGGGATATGGGTGATGGTGAAATGCTCAAGGTAGACTAGTAGCCCCTGAACCCGGGCCAGGTACTAGGCAAGTCGTCCCTCTTTCGCTTAATACTCTCCCAGTATTATTGGACGATAAGATGTGAATCAAAGAAGATGTGGACAGTCTCTAGCTTGAGTTCGATCGCGATACTAAGCCCGGCGATTAAGGCCTCATACTTCGTGTCATTGTTAGTAGCAAGGAAATTTAGCCTCAACACCTAATACATTGAGCTTTCTTCAGGGGTGATGAGCACGACTCTGGCCCCGGAGCATTTTCTGTTAGCGGAGCCGTCTACGAACAATTTACACTGGGCATCGAGAGTTCCAACGTTCACTGTAGGATCCTACTCGGGAGCTGTGAACTCCACGATGAAATCTGCGAGAGCTTGGCCGAGAATGGCTCGTCGGGGGATGAAGGTTATCTCGAAATGGTTTAACTCTATGCTCCACTTTAATAATTGTCCTGACGCCTCGGGTCGCTGTAGGACCGGACGCAGTGTCTGGTCAGTGAAAACTTTTATGGGATGCGACTGGAAGTACTGTCGGAGCTTTCTAGAGGAAATCAATAAGCAGAATGCCAGCTTATCTAGCTTCAAGTATTTCTTCTCTGCCCCCGACAACCGCTTGCTGATATAGTAGACGTGCCGTTGAGTGCGGTCTTCGAGGCGTATTAGTGCCGAGCTGATTGCCTGCGCAGAAACAGCCATGTAAATATACAAGTCCTCATGGTCTATAGTCTTAAAGAGGACAGGTGGTCGCTCTAAGTGATCCAAAAGTTCCGTGAATGCGGAGATGCATTCGGGGGTCCACTCGAAGTTGCGTTTCCCTTTTCGGAGTAAATCGAAGAAGGGGATGCATTTTTCGGTGGCCTTAAAGATGAACCGACTTAAAGCGGCTACCTTTCCATTTAGACTTTGGACATCCCTATTGTTCTCGGGGACTCGGATGTCCCGAATAGCTTGGATTTTTTCTGGTTAGCTTTGATTCCCTAGGAATTGACAATGAAACCAAAGAATTTTCCCGAGGCAACTCCGAAGGAACATTTCAGGGTGTTGAGTTTCATGTCGTACTGGTGAAGGACATCGAACATTTTGGAGAGATCATGGACGTGATCGCGTGATATTTTAGATTTTACTAGCATATTTTCCATGTACACCTTCATGGACTTTCTAATTTTATTTTTAAAGATTCGATTAACCATTCGTTGGTAAGTGGTGCCGGCATTTTTGAGGCCGAAGGGAATAACACGGTAGTAGTAGAGCCCGAGGTCGGTTATGAAAGAGGTATAATTTTGGTCGCGGAGGCTCATCGGGATCTGGTTGTAGCCTGAGTAAGTGTCCATGAAAGATAGTAGCTGGTATCCGGCGGTCGAGTCGACTAATTGGTTGATCTTTGGGAGCGGGAAGCTGTCCTTGGGGCATGCCTTGTTCAGATCGGAGAAGTCGATGCATGTTCGCCATTTACCGTTGTCTTTCTTAACCAGAACTGGATTGGTCGGGATAGTCAGCTCCACGATTGAAGTTATTGCTGAGCAGTTGGTCTACCTCTTCTTCGAGTGCCTTGGACCTCTCGGGCCCTAAAAAGCGGCGCTGCTGTTTAACTGGAGGCAATCTGGGATCTAAGCAAAGGGAATGGCAATCAATTGCGGGGTCGATGCCCTTCTTGTCAGAGTGAGTCCATGCAAACACTTCTAAATTGGCTTTTAGGAATCATATGAGATCTTCTTTAATTGCTGGGTGGAGTTGTGACCCTACCTTCAACACCCTTGTTGGTTCATCGAGGTTGATGGGAATGTCCACTGTGGATTCGACCGGGGTAGTCCCCTCGTATTCGGGCTCTTCGTCCTTTTACGGGTCGAGGTCATCGGAAAGACAAGAGTGGTGCCTGAGCCAGGGCCCAGATGCTGCTGATTGCTATGCTGAGACGTTCTTGGTGCAAGAAGGCATGGGCACGGCTTTTCCCTTGTCCTTATTGCAAGTGTCCTTCCACTCTATTGCGTAACATTCCCTGGCGCTAACTTGGTGGCCTTTAACGGTTCCAATCTCATTCTCCATCGGGAATTTCATTAGGAGAGACCCTGGTGCCATGTAAACTCGGAATTTGGTGAGAAAGGGGCGCCCTAGGAAAGCATTGTAGGGGGAGTGGATGTTTATGACCATGAAAGTGAGAATTCGGACTCGGCTTCGGTCCCCTCGCCCAGTTCTACAGGTAGGTTGATCATCCCTACGGGAGAACTAGAGGCCACATTGAAGCCATGAATTGCGGCGTGACATGGCTTCAAGTCATTTGTTTCCAATTTCATCTGGTTGTAGGTGGCCATAAAGATGATCTTGACCGAGCTCCTTGAGTCGATTAAAACCTTTTGAACTGAAGCGGCACCAATCTGGGTAGTGATGACTAATGAATCGGTGGTTGCGATTTCCACCCGTGTTGATTCCCTTTCTCGGAAGACGATGTCGTCCCGCATGGTTTTTTGTAGCTTGGATGGGATGGACTCAGGGAGAACGGAGCAAGCTTCATAAGTAGCATATTTTATAGAACTCACATATTCTTCCATTTTTCGAAAGTTGTCATGAGTGGGGTAAGGTCCGCCACATATGGTGTAGATCACGATTCCTCGTCTTGGGTTCGATGGTCCTGGGGCTCCCTTGGTGGCTGCTTGTGGAGTTGGCACTGGAGGCTAAGAGTTTACTTCAAGGGGAAAGGGCTCTTGGACATATTGCTTGATTCGTTTCTTACGAATAAGTTTCTCGATTGCATCCCTAAGTTGGCGACATTCATTGGTATCACGCCTGTACATGTCGTGGTATCGACAGTACCTCCAGGTGTTCTTCTCGCGGTCAGTTGATTCTCTGATGCGCGGCTACTTGTATGGCAGGGTGTTACACGTTTCCATGTAGATTGTCTCTATGTCTTCATTCAGCGGGGTGTAGGTCTCGAAAGCTTGGCGAGGGTCGGGCTTTCTTAATTCTGTTGGGGCTTGCCCGTTGTTTTGTCCATCCGACCTGCCATTGCTTGGTTTTTGCCTTTGGGGACCTGCCCCCCTGTTTTGGTCGAAGGGCTCCCCGTCTCGCCTACATATGAAGTGGTTGTTGGTGGTATCTGCTTGGGGATCATTGGGACAAACCATGGCGGAAAGTCGGTTCCGCCTTACTTCTTCTTGGCACAAGTATTGATCTGCCTTCTCATAGAAGGCGTCGAGGCTCTTTGGCTGCTTTCGATCGATCCAGGCTCCGAACTCTGAAGTAAGGAGGACACCTTTTGCTAGCTGAAAAAGTATGGTGCGAGGATCTAGGTCTTCGACCTCGGCGAGAGCTGTGTTAAACTAGGAAAGGTAGCTCCTAAGTGACTTGGCGGGCCCTTGGTATAGGTTGGATAAAGTGAGGGCATTTTTCAGAGTTGGGATATGTACCTTGAATTTTGTGACCAGCTCTGTTGCTAGTTGCCCAAAGTTGTTAATGGAATCGAGATGGAGGCGGGAGAACCAAAGTAGAGTGGTACCGGATAGGAAGATCGGGAAGCATTTGCATTTGGCTAGATCATCGCCCCGGCTTGAGTCCATTTGCCAATCATAACGATTCAAGAAGGCACAAGGATTAGTGGTACCATCGTAGAGTGGCATTTGTGGCATGCTAAAGCACCTTGGCAACTCGACTTCATTTACTCTTCTTATAAAGGGGTTACGCCTAATGTGAGCTTCCCATGCGCCGTGTGCACACCCTCGCATTTCCCTCATGACCCTTCATATCATGTCGGGAAGATAGGTCAGGTGTGGATCCTCCATCGGGATCCACGGGTTTTGACGTCATTCTGGAGTCCTGTTGCGAGGTCGCCTTCTATGATGGATGTCCGGATCGTCTTCCTCCATGTCCTCGACAACTATGATTGGGTCTATGTGTGGACGTTGAGGTGGAGTGGGGTGATGCAGATCATGTTCTAAGGAGCGTGGGACATTGGTATAGCTGGCCCTTCACCCAGATTAGCGACCATTGGGTCATGTCAAGGAAGTGGTCGGTTTGTAGGATCGGGTCCGTCATTGATAATCAAGCGAGAGCAGTCTCGGTACTGTGTCCCCTCACTGTATGTGACTGTAGTTCAGTCGCCGTTGTCGTTCCCATTCCCGTTGGCATGACCGTTACCATTATCGACGACATTGGTACGAGCGGCGGCATTGTTGATGAGGGTGAACCTCCTCCTTTGGTGTGGGCCCCTTGACTCGGAAGAGGAAGTTTCTGATGCGGTCGATCAGGGTCGAGCATTGTTCCAAGCTAATTGAATTCGGGCGACGACGCGTTGACTTTCTTGAAGTTGCCGCATAAGGCTGATGTTATCCCTTAATGCTTGGCTTAGCTCGACCGTGGTGTTTTCATATCTTTCATTAAGCATGCGAATTTGAGCTTGGGTAACGCGCGCTTAGGGGTCCACCACGGGAGGGACGGTTTCATTAGGGGCCAAGACATCTACCGGTTGAGGTTATTGGGAGGTACAGGCCTCGGCTGCGGCTGAAGAGCCGACCATTGTGTTCTTTGACTTCTTTACCATCGCAAGGGGACTCGACAACAGGTTGTGCAAGGATCCTTAAGCTTGTCGAAGTCGAGATGATAATGTGGAAGAAAGATGCAAATCTTGAATTCGGATTCTCAGTGAAAGAACCAAATGTTGATAGCAAAAAATGTCGTAAACACCAAAGATTCCTATTACTAGGAATAGTTAATTTGGTTGCAATACTAAGTAAGAGAAAGCAGTAAAAGACACAAGAATTTATAGTGGTTCGGCCGCAGATTAGGCCTACGTCCACTTTGGAAGGATGTTGAACTTTTATAAATCACTTAAGAATTACAAGGTAGAGTCATGCTCATTACATTCGCTTTTATAACTGCCATATGCTAGGGATTTGGGAAAAAGAATATTTAATTCTCCTTCTTCCTCAAAGAGGAGATGCCATTAATGGAGTTCATGAAGCTCTAGGAGGGTCTCAAGTGAAGAAAATCCAACCCCTTTGAAGTGTGAGGCCATGGGCTATATATAGGAGTGGGGGTAGGTAGGATTAGGTAGGAGTAGGTAGAAATAGGGGGCCACCTGCAGAATTTTGAACCCACCACCTGCGCGCCTCAGAATTTCGAACCCGCTGGGTTTGAAATTTTGAACCCATGCGCGGGTGAGAAATCTCGCCCCCGCTGGGATCGGAATCTCGAACCCAGCCATGGGTACGAGGTATTGCACCTGCTGGGTTCGGAGTCTCAAACCTAGCCATGGGTGCGAGATTTCGCACCGCTGGGCTCGAGACCTCGCACCAACTGGGTTCGAAATTTCAAACCCAGGAATGGGTGCAAGATTTCGCATCGGCTGGGTGCGAATTCCACGTAATGCCTAGCGTGAAGTCCTCCGAGGGGTGCGAGGATCCTGGGACAGGGTGGTTGAGGCTCGTAACTCCTTCAAGGTCTGAGACCTTGGTTCGCGGATGTCTTCTGGATGTCGTGAGGTTACAAGTGGTGTAGTCCCTTCTTGATCCTGTTTCCTTCACTCTTGTGCGTCCGTTTTCGGCCTCAGTTTCACGAGGTACGTTAGGTTGAGCGTGTCTGATGCCCTCTTGGGAACCAGACCAAAAAGTCGGTTAACATCCAACATCCACAAGTTGTAGGCCTAATGTGGGAGGTCTAGCCCATTATAAACCATAGATGGACATGGTAATAAATTGGACTACTTAACCAACTCTAATCCATAGGGAATGTATGATTGTGAACTAAAGTTAGGTTTAAGTACAATTGGTTGGAAAGTGGGAGGGTTAAGTATATCTTGGGTAGGTGGGTAATATTAGTATATATAGGCCCACAAACTTAACCGTCAAATAAACATGCTTAAAACAGTGGAAGGGTTAAGTACATCTTAGGTAGGTGGATAATATTAGTGTGTATAATAAATGTTAAATAAACATGCTTGAAACAGTGGGAGGGTTAAGTACATCTTGAGTAGGTGGGTAATATTAGTATATATAGGCCCACAAACTTAACCGTCAAATTAACATGCTTGAAACAGTGGGAGGGTTAAGTACATCTTGGGTTGATGGGTAATATTTGTATATATAGGCCCACGAACTTAACCTGTTAGGATTATGCAATTTTATTACACCAGTAGGTAGGCATAGTCTGTGGAAAATCTAGTAGTGGGGATGCAAGACGAAGGGGAGAGCTTGCATCATCTTGTGTGTGGGACCCATTTCAGTCAGTAACCCTTAAATAGGTATCAAACGATTACTCCGAACTAGGTCGGAGTGGGGCACGCTTACTGGGCTGAATATAAGAGATCCAAATATGGGAGATGTTGTCCTGACGGAGCGTTCCATCGGGGTCATGTGCATGCATGATTCCGCCTGCCCGGTAAAATAAGACGCTATGACATCAATAGATATGGTTGTGCACATCTTGGGAATGAAGGGTTGCCATTTTTGGAGGTGATACATCCTACTGTGGGGCCAGCACAGGGTATCTACGGAGTAGGGAGCCGATCGATTAGGGTAGTAATTAGGGTACATCTAGTCCTATCTGTTTTTGTGGGGGTACCTGTGTTTCTGTCTGGGCTAACACCCGTTAATTCTTTTTAGGTACCGGGTAATTCTGTTTGGGTTAGAACTTGTTAATAGAGTACACCTAAAACAACAATTATATTTCTGTTGGGATCGTCCTATTTCTGTAAAGCAATTAGGGAGTACGTTATCCTGTTACATATCTGTTATACAAGTATTGGTGCAAAGAATAAGTAGAGAAATCATTAGAGAAGCGTATACACCTTATCATATCTTCCTTATTACACCTGCCATTTTTGTAGTGGTCTCTCTTATCCACTTTATATGTCTATCATGCTACTTTTATTTACTTGCTAAAAGTAACTAGACTTGCCAGACATTATGTTTGACCCTTTTGTTTCCTCTTCTTTCTTCCGTCCCCCCCCCCAAGCTTCTCAGGGCGGGAACACTCAGGCTTAGTCAGGACTCAGTTATCATCTTGCTAGAGCTTCTTTCGAAATATGGCTCAAGTTCTTATCTCTACCATGGCTTTGTCTCTCTTATTTGGGGAATTATGTTTTCTTTTAAGTATTTTGTGACTCATGGTATTTTAGACCACAATGTAATATTTGTATTTGAAATAAAAAATTGAATTTTCGTTGCTATCTTATTTATACCTGTCTTGTAATATTATGTGTTTGTTTACCTATAACGCTTCACGAAACTTAATGCATTCCCTTTGTGAGTGATATTAACGGACGTGGGGTGTCGCAAAGCCCTATGCAACAACCAGTTCACAGGTCGAATAGAGGGTCGACCCATGCTCTAAGGCGGTCGACCCAAGGGTTGACCCCTCTGAGGTCTGGTTCGACCCGTAGGTTCACCTAGTACATGCAAGTTGCTTCAGGCAGCTAACGTTGTCCGAGTGTAAATTCGATGATCTATCTAACAACCCAAACATGGTTGGATCGATAAGAAAACATTCATAGTCAAACATCAGAGACTTGACAACAAGATGTAACAAAAATTACACAAAATAGCAAGTACTGAAAGAGTTATAGCAGCTCAAAGTTATACTTTAGTTGTGTTTGCAATGAAAGCTACAGGATTTCATTCAAACTTGCATGGTTCGAACACAAATGATAATAACTCAACTGTAACTTGAAATTGTGAGTAAACAATCACCTTGGTTTCAGCTTACCGCGAGTCTAGAAGCAAATTAGAGATTTAGGAGGTGATAATGCTAAGGATAAGCTCTCTTTTTCGCTGTAAAATTGGCTATAGCAACATGCAAGAGGAAGAGCTTGAACTTACAGTAGAAACTTAACAAGCTTGAAAGAAAGATTGATTATATTCAAGATTTAGGGAGATTACCTGCTGTAGATTGAGATTAGCAACCCAAACTAACAACTTGCAATAATTTAGAGGCCTAGATTTTAATTTTACAGTGAAATCTCCTTTTCTTTTTTTAGTTCATACTTGAGGAAAATAAGGAGAGGAAGGAGTTACCCTAAGTGTTAAGTACTGTAAAAATTCTGGAGTTTCTTCCCTTGAGCCTTTTTGAGAGGCCCACCTAAGATAATTAAGCTCCTAACTAAGTAATTAAACCATTAAGTATGTATTTAACCATTAAACAAACATTTACCTTATTTTAGCCATAATAACTCAACTGCATCAAGTTTTACGATTTTTCTTCACATAACAGCCTTATTCTAATAACAAACAACATTACTAAAATTGAAAACAATACTTTTTAACATTTCAAAGTTTTTAATAATTGAAATCAACATTTTGTATCAAATATGTACATTTAACATAATTCGTGAAAAACTCACATAACACAAGACTTAAATATTTAATTGTTTCTCTTAAGTGAACAAACCATCAAAACACACAAAAATTTATATTTTAATTATTTATTAATATTTTATACTAAATTTACATTTTTATTTTTAACTTATGTAAATTGACACAACAGAAGCATAGATAATTTTACCATTCTATATTAATTAACAAATTACAACTAAATTTGCATTTTTCTTTTATTATTATATAAATTCCTTAATATTTACATTTTGTGACAACAAATTAAATATTTAACATTAAAATCCCTAAACCGTGTTTGTTCTTGAACAAAAACCTCTAACACACATATTTAAATAAGGATTTACATAAAAATATATTTTAAGTCATTACTTTCTATTTTAATTTATTAAACTTACTTACTAAACCAATCTGTGAAGTCAATTCTTATTCCTACCATATAACATTAGAAATAACCTTGGATTTCACCAAATTGATTTATTATAAACCTAACTATTCGAATTTCCTCAGTTATCATCAAAACCACATTTTCCATTATTTTATTATTTCCAAGCCTCATATTTAATGATTAAAATGATTAAATACTCATTTTTCCACCAACAAAACCTCAAAACACATATTTGAACCATTAAATTGCATAATTAAGCCAATTCATTGATTTCAATTTATAAATTTAACTTAATTATCCCTTTAATATTCATTTATTAAATTTTAATAATTACAGTAGATAATGACCAAAAACTCAGGTTATTACAGGCTCCCCCTTTAAAAAAATTATGTCCTCGTAATTTCCTAAGGGGTAAGTCGTATACAACCTAATCTATTCTTTCCATCAGCTATAAACAAAAGACAGATAAATAAGCTCGAGTTAAATTCTCATCCCCACCAAGAGAAGAAAGAAAACTATGATAAGAACAATCGATAGACTCTCCAGTTTCCCAAGTGCAATCTTTAGGATTATAAGAACACCGGATCTTAAAAAGCAGTACATTCTTGCTTTGAAGGCATCTCACCTCCGAATCAATGACACAAATAGGATACTTTATGATAGATAAATATGGGGAGATCTTGGGCTCAAGCAGCTCAGAAGGGTCGACCATAAGGGTCATTATGCTATGGAATATCGACTAAGCAAAGTTAGATCAACCAGGAAGCAGCTGGTGTGATGCTTCAGTTGTGGTCATCTCGAGCACTACAAGGATAAGTGTCTGAAGGTACCAAAGAGTAAAGCGGGTTGGTTCAGAGCCCTCATCTTCTAAACCAACTACCGTAGATAATAAGGAAAGATAGGGAGAAAAGAATACCAATGGTCTAAAGTTGAGGTATTCTGCCGTGATAGAGGAGAATCCTTTGCTATTGCTAGAAGGTGGATGTTGGTACACAATCAAATTTGGTGGAAAATGCTGCAAAAAAGATTGAGATGATTTGAGATCAGTTGTAGGAAGAAAGAATGTGCAAAGTAGCTACACAAGAAAGAGGCATAGGGATATTGAGTTTTAATAGAAATAGCATTTTACTCAAAGTATCGTTGATGTAGGCTGTGTTCTATATTGTTTTATAGAATTAGTAACTGGTGGGTTATACTAGTATAGTTTGTTGCTTTTTATGTTTATTATAGTCCTTGACTAAATTTCGAGGATGAAATTCTTTTAAAGAGGGGCGGATGTAACGTCCCTCATTTCTGTAAATATTATTCAAGATATTTAATTGAATGAACTAAGTAAGAATAATGTAATTAGATTGTTTAGTTGAGACTTGTACATATGAACAAATAACAGAAAGGTTCGGCTAAATGAATGAATCTAATATGAAAGAGGCATAATGAGGTAACATTTATCCTCCTATAAAAGATCATTTCCTACTTTTTATCTCCTATTTTCTCATTCTCTTAAAACGTAAAATAAGACTAGGGGCGGTCGGCCATTAAAAGAAAAAACAAAAGAAAGATAGAAACTAAAGCTTAGGAAATCAACATCTATAAATCTCAATCTCACAATCAATAAAAGGTAAATAATAATCTTTATCTATGTTTAGATTCATTTATTTTCTTATACCCTAATTTTTTGTGTTTATATATGATAGTTTTCATGTTTAATGGCTGCTACTTGATTATTTAGCAATACCCATGTTTTTCTTTTTGGGTTGTATGCTTGTTTTACATAAAAACGAATAGGCTTTAGGGTTAAACCTATAGTTAGGGATCTCCAAATATTATGAAATTTGGATATTTTTTATTTTACATGATTCGAAATGGGTTTCTGATTTCATAATATTCTGAGCATTTAGGAATATTCTGTGTATTCCCTAAGGAAGATAGTTTATTAACAACAAGATTAATTAATTATGGGGGTACATTAACTATTTTAAACCCAAAATTTTTATGAATGATAGAATAGGATATACTTCTCATTCTATCAAATTTTGAAAATTTTCTTATGCTTTTTCTAATTGATATGAATTTGCAAAGTTTGATTTATGCTTAAAAAAGCTTATGCATTAAATAGAGTGTTAGCGCATAAGTACAAATATTATATACTTTGAACTAAACAAAGTACATAAAGGACTGTATTTGGACTAAAATGCTTTTCATATTGACCAATGATGATTTGATAAATATAAAGGAGTAAGCCAGATTTCTTACTATCCTATGGTTAATGCCATCGTCCTGAAGTTAAAAAGCATCATTCGTGCCCATTGGAACAGTCGGAAGCACCTTCTGCTTCCTCTGGATAAGCTTTGGATGCATAGAATGTCATAGGTTGGCACATGATGTATTCAAACTACCACATTTACAACAAAGGTTTGGCCTTCGGGTTTCATTCAGGTCCTTGGCCATTGGTTTTAAGTTTTTACAGTGTTAACTCCAGTAAGGCCTATCACCTTTGCATATAGGCCTACATCATTTTTTGGAGTCGATGGGACTATTTTCTTAAAATAAATGATTTATAGAAAGAACCTAAGGTATAAAACCTTAATTTCCTTTAACTTAGTTGAAAGGATTATTTTCCTTAAAGCTTTGATTAGCCTTTGCATTTTTCATGTCTTGAAAGCCGCTTATTTGTATAAGGGAATGGGGGAAATGATCTATTACCCTTCAACAAAATTGAAATGGACTATTTCCCTTATAATTATTCTGAGAACATAAACCCATATTCTTCAACACATTTTGACGGTGTTGAATTATGCCTGTTTCACCAGACCGTGTGTTATAAAAAGCTAAAAGTTAATGCCTTAGAACCTTTTGATGGAATCAAAAGGAACCTTCAGATTTTAAGATAATTTGAAGGGTTATTACCTCCAAACCCTTCGGCATTGATGAAGGGTTTGGTTATATAAAGGATTTTGCTTAAAAGTATCTAAGACTATTGCCTCAACAAATTTCGTAGACAATAAAAGGAGTAGAATTTTCTAAAGTTCCTTTATATAAAAAGAAAAGACGGGATATCATCCCGATATCTCTCGACAAGGTCGAAGAGATATATCTTTTTGACTATGTTTTATAGAGGGATCAGAAACATATAGTTTTCGTACTATCCAACGGTGTTGGAAGGGTTCCCTCAAATTTTGTAAAATTGGTTGCCTAACTTTGTCTTTAGTTTAAGGTTGCCGCCTCAACGTCCTTCAAAGGATTTAGATGGATATTTCAGATGAGGACTTCATCTTAAAAGGAGAAAAGGTTATCGCATTGTTATCTTTTAGAGGAACCGGATAGGTTTTTTTTTATAACCTTAAACTAAGAATTGAGGCTATGGCCTCAATGCCCTTCGGTGGATCTAAATAAGAAGGTTTTTCGACATAATTTTTACCCATCGATTGTTGTTGGATTACGGAGATATTGCTTATAAAGCTTACTGACACAATTGACGTGAGCAAGGATTGTTTATGACCTATTACTTTAGACTCATGTCGACATGAATAATGTTGGGAAGGTATATGCAAAAGGGTATAATGGCTTATCGATATTGCTTCCTTCGACATAGTTGTTGCTAAAAGGGTTTTCTTTTACAGTGTTTCTTTCAAATAGATTTGCAACAAGTGTTCAAAGAGGAGGTTCTTGTTTATATCCCGGTCAACAGTGATAGTGTTGAAAGGGTTTATTTATATACTTATTTTCTAAAATTGAAGCTAATGCTTCTAAAACCCTTGAAGTTGATTGCCTATGATGATAGATCTTTATAAAGTTGTTTTCTAAATTTATTTCCTTGGACATGGTTGTTGTTGTCAAGGAAACTTTTATTAAAGATGTTATAAGGCTTTGCATCCATGATTTGTTGGGATTGACAGTTTTATCAAGGAAAACCTTTATTGTTATTGAAACTAGATAGAGGCTATCATCTTGATACCTAGTCGTTATGGTTTATGTCGACTGGCTATGTTTGCTTGTTTGCATGATGTTGATAGGGATTTGCCTATCATCTGAAATTCTACTACTTCGACACTTGCAGAGAGAGTCAAATGGGGTTTGTTTTTAAAAACGCAGATGTAAGAAATAGAGGCTGTAAGAACCCAAATTTTTACAATAGGAATATTTAATTATTTAAATGTTTGAAATAATTAATTTTAAGATTTACTGGTTGGGATTATATTTTAGTTGAGATTTGGATTGCCGACTCAATTTAAATTGGAACTTTCAAGTTTTAAAATAAACTTAAGTTGTTTTGAAGCCTTAGACAGTCCTATATGGATATGAATGATAATAAGAAATTATTATCAATAAATTTGAATGTTTGAAAAATCTAAATATTAGAATTCATGATTTAAGTATTAACTAACACAATTTCGATAATTTTAGTTGATACCATCCAGTTAATCAATATTTATTACGAAATCCATTTTGTAAATACATTGACGATAATAAGTAGTCTGGATTTGAATTAATATTTAGATTGTATTTTAAAACAATATTTTAACATGAAAAATAGCCAATTTTCAGATGATCTCGGAATTCGATAGAACCAGTTTCATTGGATTAGAAATGGTAAATTATTTTAAGATTTCAATTTTCGTACCATTAATGTTGTTTTCTTGTAACACCCCACCTCCGCCAATGCCACTCTTGCAAGGACATTAGCTTTGGAGGGGCGTTAAACGAGGTAAACATGCATGCAGATATCACAAGACAGAACATATAAGTAAAACAGAGTAGTAAAGCAGTGGAATAAACTAGTATTTCAAAACCATAGTTAAGTTACATCAAAGTACTTGTTCATTATTTTCCCATAAAAACAAAGACTAGAACATAAACTGAAAACTGAAAAAGAAACATAAAGTAACTATCCCCAAAGTAGCATAAGGCCATAGTATGCTCAAACCATACGTGAGCTATCCAGAAAAGCAGCAAAAGATCCAGCTAAGTAACAGTGTTCCCACCCTGCAAACCTGGGGGGGGGGGGGAACGGAAGAAAAGAGGCGAAAGAAAATGGGTCAGTCAAAAAGACTGGTAAGTCCTATCTACTATTAGTATAAAAACTAATAAAGTTAACTGAACATGTAAACAGGGGTGAGATGTGGGGTGATAACTGGCATGGTGAAAAGTTAACAAGATATATCAAGTGTGGCATCGCATATACAAGGTTAAGTTGCACCAGGTGTGTACTGGTATTCCTATCCATGTCAAGTATAAACAAGAAATGATCCCTTGGCCCAAAGCTGGCCCACATCATGAGATGACCTAAATCGTGGTCCAACTGCTCGGTCTAGTCGATCGGCACCCTATAAGACTAATTTGTCATGTATCGGTGTCATACAGTCCAAACATGAAATGTAGTCGACTGTGCTAGGTCCACCCTAGAGTGTATCCGGCCCTAGGGTGTCAACCACTGACACGAAACAAGCACGCACAGTCAAAACCTACTGGTGCCCAAGTCTGTCTTTCATCCCTGGACAATGTGCACGACCATGGTCCGTCGGAATCTACTATGGCGCACCCACTTTTGTCGTCTTTTTGGTCGCTTACCCTCCAGCCCAGTAATCGTGCCCCACCCTAGCCTAGTCCCTAGGGTATCCGATACTCCCTAGTGGGTTACTGCTAAGAAGGACCGCATAACTAGGGTTTTCTAGTGGGTTAAGTGTGGTTAACCCCATCCAAACCATGTATCAAGTTGGTTAAGTGTTCCTAAAAAGGTTCACGACTTAACCCTATCCAACTAAGCATTGGGTTGGTTAAGTGTGTCTGTGTTGACTTAACCCTATCAACCCATCATGTTCATGTGGTTAAGTATATTCAAGTGGTCCATGAATTAACCCTACCAATCCATCGTGTTTAATTGGTTAAGTATATTCAAGTAGTCCATGACTTAACCCTACCATGTGGCATTAATTAACTTAATGCACCCCAACCTCTCACATTAGACTTTGTTGTGGTTACTAGTTAAGCCGGGCTGGTCCGGGTAGCTTTACACCACAACCTAGTCTAACCTCGGGTTTTAAGTGCGATATGACCAACTACTCACATTGGGTCCTATTGTTTGTATCCACTAGTTAAGCCGGTCGGTTCCAGGTAGTTTTATGCTACAAACTCAACCCAACC
The DNA here is from genome assembly GCA_030737875.1 of Allium sativum. NCBI lineage: Eukaryota > Viridiplantae > Streptophyta > Magnoliopsida > Asparagales > Amaryllidaceae > Allium > Allium sativum. The sequence continues at coordinate 692,843,411 of CM060920.1, forward strand.
TCGAGTTGGCCATTCTCATGTTTTCTAGAAGTCCTTTCCAAGTCCATGTTTCAAGCATAAACACATGTCAAACTTTCATGTCATATATTTTCAAGTCATGTTCTCATGTTATTAAAGTTTGCCCAACTACCCATACATATTCCCATCGCACGTAAATTCGCATCACGCAAATAGATCAAAGAGGGAACCTAACAACATGACAAGGTGGGTATAAGATGGCAAATTCTATCACAAGTTAAACGTGGTGATATTTGAGGCATAAATAGGTTCATAAGCTTGCATATTACATCATAGGCCTCAAAACATGCATAATATCAACTTAAGCAAATAGGTGAAACATGATTATAAAGGACATAGGATGATGGCTAAAAGTTCACATATAGCATTATTAGGCTTCAAAAGTATGCATAAAACCAAACTTAGCATGTAAGTGATACATCGTGATAAATGACATGTAGAAGTTGCTAGAGGCTCGCATTTAGCCTCACATTCAAGTTATCATAAGGTATATGATAACTTCCATGTTGCCAAAATGCAACCTTTAATATAAAGCTTGAAGCTTTTAGCCCACAAGGTCAAGGTGATAGGTTTTCAAACATGCATAGAATATATTCATGCATAACATGATAAGATCAAAGCATATATCATACTTAGGCCCAAACTCAACTTGCAACATATCACATTTAACTTCATAGTTAGAATCTAAGAGTAGTATAGGGCTTACAATGCTATGAAGACTAGAGTAAATATAAAATAAGATTGAGACGAAGCCACTAGCAACTCTCTAAAAACCCCAATTGAATACAAGCTCCAAGTTGACTTGAGAAACAATAAGCTCCTTTGATTTGTATGAAGAAATATCCTTGTTTTGATGAAGAGAGGTGGCTCTTTTACTAGCTTAGGACACTCAAACTTTCATGAAGAGGATGGAGGCCATGATATGAAGATGGAGGCCATGATCAAGAAACATTTGGGCAGCATTTAGTTATAGGAATGATTAATGAGGGTTTAGGCTAGGTCTTGGGGTCTTTTTATAGGTGATTAGGTTAATTTAGACCATAGGATTAACCCTAAAACACATCAGGTCCATCTTCTCCTTGGTTTTCCAAGTTGCATCTTCATCGGCTTTACTCCACTGAACTTTCACCAATTTGACTTCTCGATTCCTTAGCTTCTTGATCTCTGTTCCCAAGATACGAATCGGAGCTCTTCTCAAGGTTGCCTCTTTCTCTACCTCCACGTCTTCAAGAATGCTCGGTTCGACCACCTCAGCTGACTCATGTAGGCACTTTCGGAGATGCGAGACATGAAAGACATTATGCACTCCGGCTAGCTTCTCGGGCAATTCCACCTTATAGGCTATCTTTCCAATTCTCTCTATGATAGGGAAGGGTCCTACAAACCTTGGTGCCAGCTTCCCAACTGCTCCAAAACGTATCACATTACGCAAAGGAGAAACCTTCACGAAAACCATGTCTCCCATTTTGAATTCCAAATATGCCCTTCGCTTGTCAGCATAGGATTTCTGTCTATCTTGGGCCGCTTTCATCCGTCTTCTCACCAATTCAACTTTCTCGGATGTATCCCGTATCATATCGGGCCTAAGTATAAGCCTATCTGTTGTCTCCCACCAACAAGATGGTGACCTACATGGCCTCCCATACAAAGCTTCAAATGGTGCCATCCCCATGCTGGCTTGATAGCTATTATTATAAGCAAACTCTACAAGAGGAAGGTGGTCTTCCCTAGTATCACCAAAGTCAAGAACACAAAGTCTCAAAAGATCTTCTAGCATTCTATTCACCCTTTCGGTTTGGCCATCTGTCTGGGGGTGATAGTCTGTACTCAGATTCAATTGCGTACCCATCGCTTCTTGCAAACTATTCCAGAACCAGCTAGTGAAAATTGGGTCACGATCGCTAACTATGCTAGAAGGAACTCCATGCAACCGCACTATCTCTCGAAGATAAACAGATGCTAGCCATGATACGGTCCTCCTGCTTTTCACCGGAATAAAATGGGCTCTCTTTGTAAGTCTATCAATTATTACCCATATCGCATAAAGCCCAAATGGTTTGGTGACGAACATCTTCACCTCAACCATATATGTAACAACCCGTATTTTAATAACATGTTAAAACGAGAATCAAAGCAGAGTTTAATTTTAAATTCTGAATCAAGTAAAACGGGCTATGACATTGCGTTCGTCTCGGAAAAATACGCGAAATAGAGTCCGAGTTTTCGAAAATCGGAGTCCGTATGACCCGGTTAAGGCCCAAAGAAGTTTTCGGAAAATTTGAATTTCGAAACGTGCAGAAATGGGGCCAGGCGGGAAAATTCCCGCCCAGACAAGTCGACAGGCATGTCGACAGGCATGTCGACATGCATGTCGACAGGGCTGTCGACTTGCCCTGTCGGCTGATTTTGATCTGGTGCACCTATTTGCTATCTTGGCTAGGTTTTTGGGCCTGGTTTGAAATCTGATGGTTCTGGTTGGTCCTATGGTTAATCTAAGGGCCTAAAACTATCCTAATCTCTATAAAAAGACCCTAAACCTACCCCTAAACCCTCATTATTCACTCATGTAACTAAACTATGGCCAAATTTCTACTCTCATGGCCTCCATCTCAAATCCCTAGAGCCTATGCACTCAAATCAAGTTCAAATCAAAAGATGCAAGCTTGCTACACCAAATGGAGGCCAAATCAACATAGCTATGCGAGTTTCATGAAGGTTCTTCTACAAAGGAGGCACCTTTCTTAGCCAAGATGATTCATGCTCCTTTCCCTAGGCCTGACTATGTAAGTTCTAGCTACTTTTGGATCAAAACGGTATTTTTAATGTTGACATGGGATAAAATGAGGCTAAACATGATTATGCGAACCTACATGAACCTTACCTTGCCTCTTGTGTTCATGTTTATGATTTTAGGCCATGTGAGTGACTTAATCATGCCTCTTATGCTATGCATAACCTAGTTTAACTTGCAAGTTTGGATCTTTATGCATGAAATACTAGCATGAACCTTTAGGAAATACTTTACTTATGAAACATTGGCTAAGACAAGATCTTGGGGCTTATGCATGTTTATGAACCCAAACCCCTTATGGTAACATGCGAGTTTGTGGCCAAATCCTTTATGAAATTATGCATGCTCGTGGCCAATCCCCTCTTTTTAAGTTGTGCATGTTTATGACCAAATCCCTTTTGATAATATGCATGTTTGTGGCCAAATTACCTTATGACACTATGCATGTTTATGGCCAATCCCTTTACGATGTTATGCATGTGGAAGCCAAGCCCTTTTTGGCATCATGCATGTTTTGAGAACAATATGTGACATAGTATTCTTACTATGTTGACTCGCTTTGCTTGCGTTGGGAAAACACGACTTTGGGTAGTTAGATAAACATGAACATGTCGCAAAATCTTAACTTGAATATGACATGTGTTTATACTTGAAAATATGACTTGAAAGATAACATGGAAGATGACATGTAAGTATGCATAAAAACATGAGCTTGGGAATTTACCTATTAAGTTAGGTCTACCCTTTGGGAATTTACCTATTAAGTTAGGTCTACCCAAATGCTCGGACAACTTGTAACATGGTTTGGAAACACGATGAACTTAGATAATATGAGGGTGGCCAACTCGAGGTTGGGTTGGGTTTGCAACGTAAAACTACCCGGAACCGACCGGCCTAACTAGTAGTTGCAAACAATAGGACCCAATGTGAGAAGTTGGTCATGTCGCGCTTAAGACCCGAGGTTAGACTAGGTTGTGGTGTAAATCTACCCGGACCCGCCCGGCTTAACTAGTAACCACAACAAGGTCTAATGTGAGAGGTTGAGGGTGCATTAATTAAATTAATGCCACATAGTAGGGTTAAGTTAATTTGATTAATGAGGCTTAACCAAATATGATATGGACAAATGGGTTAAGTAATTTGATTAGGCTAATGATACTTAACAAAACATGATAAGCTTGGGTAGGTTAAGTAACTTGATTTGCCTAATGACACTTGACCATTTTTATACGACTGGTGGACGGGATTAAGTTAACCAACACTTAATCAATCCAACACGATAACGTGACAAAGTTAAGTAAATTTTCTTAATGACACTTAACCGTATAATACAGTAAATGGATGGGGTTAAGATTAGGCTTAATTAATCTAAACACGGTAATTCGGTAGGGTTAAGTTAAACACTTAACCAATTTAAAATTGATAATTCAATGAGGTCAAGTAACCCGTACTTAACCGACTTAACTTGGTAATTTAATGGGGTTAAGTTAAACACTTAACTAATTTAACACGATAATTTGATGAGGTTAAGTGACCTATACTTAACCAATCTAACTCGTTAATTTGATAAGGTTAAGTTAACCTATACTTAACCAACCTAACGTGAAAACATGATAAGGCTAAGTCACGAATCTTTCGAATACGCTTGACCGATTTGACTCGGTAATCTGATGGGGTCAAATTAATATATACTTAACCAATCTAAAATGATAATTGGACGAGGTTAAATCATGGATTGCTTGATATACTTAACCAACTTGACACATGGTCTGTAGGGTTAAGTCTTGGACTTGGATACTTAGCCAGTTTCGACATGTTTTGTAGATGGGTTAAGTTGTGAACTTAAGTGACACTTAACCCATTAGATAAACCCTAATTCGGAGGATTAGGTAAATAACCATAGTTAACAAGGATAACGGAAATAAGGCTAAGTGGTAAACCTTAGTTAAGGGAAACTAAGTAATAATTCTTAGTCAAGGAAATCTGGACCACTTCTTAGATAGATGAGTAACCCGATACGGTAGGTCATCGTTTAAGTATACGCGTAGGAGCAGGCTATCTGATTTAGATAAAGGCTCCAACGAACTGGGTAACGAAGCAGCGGCTTCGGGGGACGTGAGGATATTCTTGGGATCCCTCTGTGAGCTGCCAGGTCATTATACTAGGCTCACGAGAGGTTGAGGTATGCGGTAGAAGAACCAAGAATATGCCTTGGTTGCTATGCGAGCGACCTAAAGACTGGGGTGGATAGCAGTGAGTCGGCGGATACATACGGTGCCCGAGATAGCAAGTTCGTCGATCATCTACCATCTTGAGTCAAGCGTGTACGTACGGAAAGGCAGGGAACACCCAACAGACCATAATTGCTATCTAATTATGGGTGAGGTAGGCCGTAGGATGTGGGCTGGCCGGAGTGTAGTTCTCATGCAAGATTTTCTCTTGTGTTGCCTTTCACTAGTTGAGGGAGGGGTCTCGTGGGACCATAGCCACGTGTAGAAAAGCAGACCTTAGTATCTGCATCGGCAGATAAATCTAAAGCTCCTGACCGAGTCCTGTATTTCTTGTTTTGGCCGGTGACAGGACTCGGATAACGCGATGTGATACATGTGCATCCAGTTATAGAAAAACGATTCACGATGAATGCGTGGGAAAAAGGGCGCGGTTGAGGGTTAGCGTAATCCCTAGTGGCCTAGGTGGTTTAACCCAGACCGAAATACGAAAGCGTGCAATAGGTAAGCGTAATCCCTAGTGGTGCTAGGTGGCGTAAGTCCTAATAGTTCAAACGATGATTCATATGGAAGAACCTAGCTAGAACAAGGGTGACAGTCCAAACGACTTCAAGGATAATACGACATGGGGAAGCCCGTACGAGGTACGGCAAAGGACTGAACTTATATACATGAAAAGAAACATATGATGTGAGTAACCTGTATATGTGATATATTGGGTTGACAGGGACCATTACACGACTTTGAGCAAGGGACGTTCATGGCGCGGGTAGGGATACTAGTACGAGAGGTGCAGAGCAAATATACATGTTAGGACTAGATACCTTGGGATAATGTACTCGTTAGAAATCTGACGATGTGATACCTTGACTTATCATAACACCGCAGTTTATCATGATACCTTGGTTTACCTTGCCACAGTAGTTCAACCGGCCATCCTGGTTTATCTGTCTTGTAGTTATCCTTATGTTTACTTTAAGTTTATGCATGTCATGTTACCTTTACCTGTTTTTATACTGGAAGTAGATAGGACTTACTCAGTCTTTTTGACTGACCCGTTTTGTTTCGCCTCTTTTCTTCCGTTTCCCCCCCAGGTTACAGGGAGGAAACAATGCTGTTTAGTTCGGACTTCTTCTACCTGAAGGTCATCATGGATGGCTTGGACTTCTCTTGGCTATGGCTACTTTACTGTTTTTACTTGGGGAATAATTTATGAAAAGGTTTTTATGCTTCTTTATTATTGCAAGACAGGTTTTGATGTACTCTGATGTAAAAGGCTTTAGACCTTATTTATTCATGTTATGAAAGTTGATTTTACTTCCGTTATTTATATATGTTCTGTCTTGTGATATTTCTGTGCATGTTTACCAATAATGCCCCTCTAAAGCTAGTGCATTCCTTTGCGAGTGACCCTAGCGGAGGCGGGGTGTTACATTTGGTATCAGAGCAGAAGGTTACCAGACTGGGCAAAAGTTTTTAAAGACCTTCTGAAAATCATTTGAAAAACCGTTTACAAAGAAGCACTTTTAAAGAAAATTTTCTTTTAAAAGAAAAAGGCTATTCCCCAAAGGCCATTAGCACTATCCTTGTTTCCTTAATTGAATCTCTTCTCTCTTTTTTTTTCCTCCATCTGTAGTCACAGTGGTTTTAACTGCGACTAGTCTTTTCTATCTACGAAAGTGCTTTCCATGCGATGGAGGTGGTTTTCAAGAGACCAGTGGCTGCGTTATTAGAAAGGATAGTGAGAAAGAGGATAAAGGATACGAGCTTAAGGATGAGCAACTTGTTGGTATGGCTTAGTCCTCAAAGGAGGGAGAAAGATGAACAATGAAACCCTTGACGAGAAAGTATCTTTGGTATAGTGAAACGGGACGGATAGTTAAGTATTGTGGGACAAGGACAAGATCATTGAGAGGGCAACAGTGTGCTCTCATTTCTAGGATAACGATCTTGTTAAAGGTTTAGTTTTCTTCTCTATTATCCCGTCGGGACTTTGTTTGGATCACCGCATCTTTTAAGTCCGCTTCGATAGTTGAGTCTCTGCACCTCAGTACTAGTGTAATAGAGGATCCCGTTTTGTCTCAAATCCTATTGGAAGATCGGTCCATTTATTCATGACTTGTTTGGATTTGAGAATGTCTGTGTCAAGTATTGAGCTTGGAAATAATGCTTATGTTTATAAGTGTGGATGGATTCTAGGGGTGAAGTGGTTATCCAGTAAGGGGTGCCACTCTCGGTTTTAGAAGGAGGGTAGTTAGACTCTCGGCTTGCTTTGGTAATACCCTCGAAATCTCGTGTAACCTTTTGGGGTCTGTCATGGCTAGTTACCTAGAATCCCAGGATACAGTTGTTGGTAATCCGTTTGAATAGAATTCGCCGCTAAGGCGGATGGTTCGTTTCGATCATGTATGAGTTATGGGGATCACCCTAGTAAGGACTCTTGGCAATTTGGATTGGCATCGGAAAACGAGATCCAGAATTCACTAGTGAATTTTGGAGAGCTGGCTTGAGTACGTAGATATGGTTGAGCCAAGTACACTAGGGAAAGGATAAGTGCAAGTGGAACGAGAGGCGACGAGGAAGTGAGTTCCAACTCATGTTATGGAAACAGGAAGTAAGAAGCTGCGAAATCGTGAAGAAAAAGGGGCGGTCAAGGCACGATGGAACTAAGCTCAAGGTAATGCGACTCAGGAGACTGAAGACTAAATACGTGCATGATATCTCTTTTGGGAATATATCCTCGATCCCTGTTTTCTGTTGAGCTTGCTTGTAGGCTATCTTTTAGGGATATCCCCTCGGCCCTGTTTCTGTTACAAACCCCGTAAGGAGTTTGTTTTGTTTATCTTCTCGACCCTGTTTCAGGGAATCTTAGGTAGAACCCTATGGATGTAAACATGTACTTGAAACATGTTATGGTTGATATGGTTGCAAATGGTTGCAAGTGGTTGCTCGTGGATGCGCGAATTTACATTAGATATTAGCTCGACTCGGTCACATTTCATGTTGCATATACACGAGTATTTATACTTGTTTATGGATGAAATTGAATGTGTTACCATGTGGACGTTGCATATGGATGAATGTTTGTGCACGCATATAGTGTATATATATGACTAGGACTATTTGCATACATGTTGGATTCATGGCACTAAACATATTTTTGCATTCAAAAGATTTTTCAGGCCTAATCATTAGCATTAGCTAAGGAACATGTACACACACGTTTTGCATATATGCATACAGCATTAGAAATCATCTAAGGACAATGGTTGCTTGTGGATGATGTTTTGAGTAGATGGATGATGGATGGTAGGATATGTTCTTCCTAACCTGGAGATTTCGGGGACGAAATCCTAAAAGGTGGGGAGAATGTAACAACCCGTATTTTAATAACATGTTAAAACGAGAATCAAAGCAGAGTTTAATTTTAAATTCTGAATCAAGTAAAACGGGCTATGACATTGCGTTCGTCTCGGAAAAATACGCGAAATAGAGTCCGAGTTTTCGAAAATCGGAGTCCGTATGACCCGGTTAAGGCCCAAAGAAGTTTTCGGAAAATTTGAATTTCGAAACGTGCAGAAATGGGGCCAGGCGGGAAAATTCCCGCCCAGACAAGTCGACAGGCATGTCGACAGGCATGTCGACAGGCATGTCGACATGCATGTCGACAGGGCTGTCGACTTGCCCTGTCGGCTGATTTTGATCTGGTGCACCTATTTGCTATCTTGGCTAGGTTTTTGGGCCTGGTTTGAAATCTGACGGTTCTGGTTGGTCCTAGGGTTAATCTAAGGGCCTAAAACTATCCTAATCTCTATAAAAAGACCCTAAACCTACCCCTAAACCCTCATTATTCACTCATGTAACTAAACTATGGCCAAATTTCTACTCTCATGGCCTCCATCTCAAATCCCTAGAGCCTATGCACTCAAATCAAGTTCAAATCAAAAGATGCAAGTTTGCTACACCAAATGGAGGCCAAATCAACATAGCTATGCGAGTTTCATGAAGGTTCTTCTACAAAGGAGGCACCTTTCTTAGCCAAGATGATTCATGCTCCTTTCCCTAGGCCTGACTATGTAAGTTCTAGCTACTTTTGGATCAAAACGGTATTTTTAATGTTGACATGGGATAAAATGAGGCTAAACATGATTATGCGAACCTACATGAACCTTACCTTGCCTCTTGTGTTCATGTTTATGATTTTAGGCCATGTGAGTGACTTAATCATGCCTCTTATGCTATGCATAACCTAGTTTAACTTGCAAGTTTGGATCTTTATGCATGAAATGCTAGCATGAACCTTTAGGAAATACTTTACTTATGAAACATTGGCTAAGACAAGATCTTGGGGCTTATGCATGTTTATGAACCCAAACCCCTTATGGTAACATGCGAGTTTGTGGCCAAATCCTTTATGAAATTATGCATGCTCGTGGCCAATCCCCTCTTTTTAAGTTGTGCATGTTTATGACCAAATCCCTTTTGATAATATGCATGTTTGTGGCCAAATTACCTTATGACACTATGCATGTTTATGGCCAATCCCTTTACGATGTTATGCATGTGGAAGCCAAGCCCTTTTTGGCATCATGCATGTTTTGAGAACAATATGTGACATAGTATTCTTACTATGTTGACTCGCTTTGCTTGCGTTGGGAAAACACGACTTTGGGTAGTTAGATAAACATGAACATGTCGCAAAATCTTAACTTGAATATGACATGTGTTTATACTTGAAAATATGACTTGAAAGATAACATGGAAGATGACATGTAAGTATGCATAAAAACATGAGCTTGGGAATTTACCTATTAAGTTAGGTCTACCCTTTGGGAATTTACCTATTAAGTTAGGTCTACCCAAATGCTCGGACAACTTGTAACATGGTTTGGAAACACGATGAACTTAGATAATATGAGGGTGGCCAACTCGAGGTTGGGTTGGGTTTGCAACGTAAAACTACCCGGAACCGACCGGCCTAACTAGTAGTTGCAAACAATAGGACCCAATGTGAGAAGTTGGTCATGTCGCGCTTAAGACCCGAGGTTAGACTAGGTTGTGGTGTAAATCTACCCGGACCCGCCCGGCTTAACTAGTAACCACAACAAGGTCTAATGTGAGAGGTTGAGGGTGCATTAATTAAATTAATGCCACATAGTAGGGTTAAGTTAATTTGATTAATGAGGCTTAACCAAATATGATATGGACAAATGGGTTAAGTAATTTGATTAGGCTAATGATACTTAACAAAACATGATAAGCTTGGGTAGGTTAAGTAACTTGATTTGCCTAATGACACTTGACCATTTTTATACGACTGGTGGACGGGATTAAGTTAACCAACACTTAATCAATCCAACACGATAACGTGACAAAGTTAAGTAAATTTTCTTAATGACACTTAACCGTATAATACAGTAAATGGATGGGGTTAAGATTAGGCTTAATTAATCTAAACACGGTAATTCGGTAGGGTTAAGTTAAACACTTAACCAATTTAAAATTGATAATTCAATGAGGTCAAGTAACCCGTACTTAACCGACTTAACTTGGTAATTTAATGGGGTTAAGTTAAACACTTAACTAATTTAACACGATAATTTGATGAGGTTAAGTGACCTATACTTAACCAATCTAACTCGTTAATTTGATAAGGTTAAGTTAACCTATACTTAACCAACCTAACGTGAAAACATGATAAGGCTAAGTCACGAATCTTTCGAATACGCTTGACCGATTTGACTCGGTAATCTGATGGGGTCAAATTAATATATACTTAACCAATCTAAAATGATAATTGGACGAGGTTAAATCATGGATTGCTTGATATACTTAACCAACTTGACACATGGTCTGTAGGGTTAAGTCTTGGACTTGGATACTTAGCCAGTTTCGACATGTTTTGTAGATGGGTTAAGTTGTGAACTTAAGTGACACTTAACCCATTAGATAAACCCTAATTCGGAGGATTAGGTAAATAACCATAGTTAACAAGGATAACGGAAATAAGGCTAAGTGGTAAACCTTAGTTAAGGGAAACTAAGTAATAATTCTTAGTCAAGGAAATCTGGACCACTTCTTAGATAGATGAGTAACCCGATACGGTAGGTCATCGTTTAAGTATACGCGTAGGAGCAGGCTATCTGATTTAGATAAAGGCTCCAACGAACTGGGTAACGAAGCAGCGGCTTCGGGGGACGTGAGGATATTCTTGGGATCCCTCTGTGAGCTGCCAGGTCATTATACTAGGCTCACGAGAGGTTGAGGTCTGCGGTAGAAGAACCAAGAATATGCCTTGGTTGCTATGCGAGCGACCTAAAGACTGGGGTGGATAGCAGTGAGTCGGCGGATACATACGGTGCCCGAGATAGCAAGTTCGTCGATCATCTACCATCTTGAGTCAAGCGTGTACGTACGGAAAGGCAGGGAACACCCAACAGACCATAATTGCTATCTAATTATGGGTGAGGTAGGCCGTAGGATGTGGGCTGGCCGGAGTGTAGTTCTCATGCAAGATTTTCTCTTGTGTTGCCTTTCACTAGTTGAGGGAGGGGTCTCGTGGGACCATAGCCACGTGTAGAAAAGCAGACCTTAGTATCTGCATCGGCAGATAAATCTAAAGCTCCCGACCGAGTCCTGTATTTCTTGTTTTGGCCGGTGACAGGACTCGGATAACGCGATGTGATACATGTGCATCCAGTTATAGAAAAACGATTCACGATGAATGCGTGGGAAAAAGGGCGCGGTTGAGGGTTAGCGTAATCCCTAGTGTCCTAGGTGGTTTAACCCAGACCGAAATACGAAAGCGTGCAATAGGTAAGCGTAATCCCTAGTGGTGCTAGGTGGCGTAAGTCCTAATAGTTCAAACGATGATTCATATGGAAGAACCTAGCTAGAACAAGGGTGACAGTCCAAACGACTTCAAGGATAATACGACATGGGGAAGCCCGTACGAGGTACGGCAAAGGACTGAACTTATATACATGAAAAGAAACATATGATGTGAGTAACCTGTATATGTGATATATTGGGTTGACAGGGACCATTACACGACTTTGAGCAAGGGACGTTCATGGCGCGGGTAGGGATACTAGTACGAGAGGTGCAGAGCAAATATACATGTTAGGACTAGATACCTTGGGATAATGTACTCGTTAGAAATCTGACGATGTGATACCTTGACTTATCATAACACCGCAGTTTATCATGATACCTTGGTTTACCTTGCCACAGTAGTTCAACCGGCCATCCTGGTTTATCTGTCTTGTAGTTATCCTTATGTTTACTTTCAGTTTATGCATGTCATGTTACCTTTACCTGTTTTTATACTGGAAGTAGATAGGACTTACTCAGTCTTTTTGACTGACCCGTTTTGTTTCGCCTCTTTTCTTCCGTTTCCCCCCCAGGTTACAGGGAGGAAACAATGCTGTTTAGTTCGGACTTCTTCTACCTGAAGGTCATCATGGATGGCTTGGACTTCTCTTGGCTATGGCTACTTTACTGTTTTTACTTGGGGAATAATTTATGAAAAGGTTTTTATGCTTCTTTATTATTGCAAGACAGGTTTTGATGTACTCTGATGTAAAAGGCTTTAGACCTTATTTATTCATGTTATGAAAGTTGATTTTACTTCCGTTATTTATATATGTTCTGTCTTGTGATATTTCTGTGCATGTTTACCAATAATGCCCCTCTAAAGCTAGTGCATTCCTTTGCGAGTGACCCTAGCGGAGGCGGGGTGTTACAATATATCACAAACAGGCGAGTCATACTCCTTATGGGGTTCGCAACAGAACTAAGATTGAGGATAGGACCGAGAGGATATACTTAAAAGATAGCATGCGAGTAAGCTCTACGGAATAATAGGGGTCAAGGATATACTCTTAGAAAGAGATTCAATGCGCGTATCTAGTCTTCAATCTTCTAAGCCGCGTTTTCTTATGCTTAATCCCATCGTGCCCTGACCGTCTTTTAACTTCACAACTCCGTAGTTCTTAATTCTTATTTCCAAAATATGAGTTAGAACTCATTTCACCGTTGCCTCTCGTTCCACTTCCACTTATCCTTTGCCTAAAATTCTTGGCTTAAACATAACTGCGTACTCATGGTTTCATGCAAGCTTTCCAAAATTCGTTAGCGAATCTTGGATCTCGTTTACATACTATACGGTATCCCACGCAGAAAACTATCTCTTGAAAACAAGTGCCAATCCATGTTGCCATATGTACTTACTAGGGTGATTTCTCTAACCCATGCTTAAGTGAAATGGACTATCCGCCTTAGTAGCGAATACCACCGGAGCATCCCATTCTAAAATGCTTCACCTAATGAAATTTTTCAAGCAACTCCTTGATTTTCTTGCCAAGCTCTCTTCTTTCTCGCGGGGCCATGTGCCTAACGGGCACTGTAACTGGCTTGGCATTATCGACAAGATAAATGCGGAAATCTGTCTCTCGTTTAGGGGGTAACCCTTTTACTTCTTCAAAGACATCAGGATAGTCTCGGACCACCCTTACAGATTGCAGATCATCGATGGACGAGTCAAGAGATTCAAGATAACATAACATGACGGGACCCATAGGGTTACTAGAAATTCCTAGGGGATTACCGAGGCGAGTCATGAGCCTCACTACCCTATGCTCACAGTCAAGAATGGCTCCATAACTGGACAACCAATCCACGCCCAAAATCAACTCGTATCCCATAAACCCGAGAACCTAAGCATTGCACATGAATTTTATGCTCAAGATAGAGGTTTTCAAATCCATACGAATCACAGGTAGATGGGCGGAACCCCCAATTGGACTTGAAACACAAACGGGATCCTCAACTAGACTAGTACTAAGGTGCAAACTTTCAACAAGATCAGAAGAAATAAAACTATGCGATGTACTAGAATCAAATAAAGCGCGAACAGGAAAATCAGAAATGTAAACAAGGCTTTCTACAGAAACACTACCTCGATTAAGAGATGGAAGAGTGAGGAAAGCCTGCAACTGCCCTCCAGAGGGTCCTGCTCGCTGAGTTTGTCCTTGCCCCTGTCCTTGCTTCTTCGGGCAATCCTTGCTAAAATGTCCAGATTCTCCGCAATGAAAACACTCGCTTAACTTCCTCTTCTTCTTCCTGCAATCCTTGGCCAGATGCCCCTTGATCCCACAAAAGTTGCATTTCCTCTTCTTACTTGACGTGTTGTCGTTCTTTCCTCCTTTCCCGGAGTATATCTTCTTGCCTTGAGACTTATTTGCCTTGACCTTCTTCTTGTCACTCTTATCTTCCTCTTGAAGTAGGGCCGTATTTACCAAATTTTCGAAGGTCGCCCCCATGAGTATATGAGACATAGCCAAACCGCGCAATGGCTCATTCAATCCTAGAGCAAAGCGTAGGGCCTTTTTCTGAGCTGTGTTAACCAAGTCTAAACCGAACCGAGCAAGTTGATTAAACTTATCCACATATTCCCTAACGGTCATGTCCCCTTGCTTTAGTGATAGGAACCTCTCCAGCTGAAGATTCTCTTCTGCTGATGATAAAAACCTTAGTCCAAACCTTCTCCTAAACTCATCCCAAGTCTCAATTGGTTTAGTAGTGGTGGTGACTACCCACCAATGAGCAGCTTCCCCTTTCAATAGCCATATCGCCAACAGAACTTTCCTACGATCTTCCACATCAAAGATAGCAAAGAGGTCTTCAGTTTCCTTTAACCAGTTTCTTGCCTCCACAGAAGTCTCCGTTCCGACAAAATTCTTGCAACCCATCGCCTTAAAGTCTTTGCAAAGCTCCGCGAAATTCGCCTGTGTATGCTGAGGGGGAGTAGGAATATCCGCGGGGCCGTCTTCATTCGCCCTTGCCTCCATGTACCTTCTAAACCAAATAGGTACTGGTACACCCTCCGGGATGGCAAAATTATCGGCCATACTGAAACGAAGAAAAAGATAGATAGACTCAGAACGAGGAAACGAAGGATAGTGCTAATGGCTTTTGGGGAATAGCCTTTTAAAATAACTAGACTTTTCTTGGAAAATACTTAATTGGTTTTGAAAATAGTTTTTCAAAAGGTTAGTTTTTAAAAACCTTTTGCTCCAATCTTGTAAACCTTATGCTCTGATACCAAATGTAACACCCCACCTCCGCCAATGCCACTCTTGCAAGGACATTAGCTTTGGAAGGGCGTTAAACGAGGTAAACATGCATGAAGATATCACAAGACAAAACATATAAGTAAAACAGAGTAGTAAAGCAGCGGAATAAACTAGTATTTCAAAACCATAGTTAAGTTACATCAAAGTACTTGTTCATTATTTTCCCATAAAAACAAAGTCTAGAACATAAATTGAAAACTGAAAAAGAAACATAAAGTAACTATCCCCAAAGTAGCATAAGGCCATAGTATGCTCAAACCATACGTGAGCTATCCAGAAAAGCAGCAAAAGATCCAGCTAAGTAACAGTGTTCCCACCCTACAAACCTAGGGGAAACGGAAGAAAAGAGGCGAAAGAAAATGGGTCAGTCAAAAAGACTGGTAAGTCCTATCTACTATTAGTATAAAAACTAATAAAGTTAACTGAACATGTAAACAGGGGTGAGATGTGGGTTGATAACTGGCATGGTGAAAAGTTAACAAGATAGATCAAGTGTGGCATCGCATATACAAGGTTAAGTTGCAC
Source organism: Allium sativum (assembly GCA_030737875.1). Taxonomy (NCBI): domain Eukaryota; kingdom Viridiplantae; phylum Streptophyta; class Magnoliopsida; order Asparagales; family Amaryllidaceae; genus Allium; species Allium sativum. The sequence goes on from CM060920.1 coordinate 692,859,109, forward strand.
CAGGTGTGTACTAGTATTCCTATCCATGTCAAGTATAAACAAGAAATGATCCCTTGACCCAAAGCTGGCCCACATCATGAGATGACCTAAATCGAGGTCCAACTACTCGGTCTAGTCGATCGGCTCCCTATAAGCCTAATTCGTCGTGTATTGGTGTCATACGGTCCAAACATGAAATGTAGTCGACTGTGCTAGGTCCACCCTAGGGTGTATCCGGCCCTAGGGTGTCAACCACTGACACGAAACAAGCACGCACAGTCAAAACCTACTGGTGCCCAAGTCTGTCTTTCATCCCCGAACAATGTGCACGACCATGGTCCGTCGGAATCTACTATGGCGCACCCACTTTTGCCATCTTTTTGGTCGCTTACCCTCCAGCCCAGTAATCGTGCCCCACCCTAGCCTAGTCCCTAGGGTATCCGATACTCCCTAGTGGGTTACTGCTGAGAAGGACCGCGTAACTAGGGTTTTCTAGTGGGTTAAGTGTGGTCAACCCCATCCAAACCATGTATCAAGTTGGTTAAGTGTTCCTAAAAAGGTTCACGACTTAACCCTATCCAACTAAGCATTGGGTTAGCTAAGTGTGTCCGTGTTGACTTAACCCTATCAACCCATCATGTTCATGTGGTTAAGTATATTCAAGTGGTCCATGACTTAACCCTACCAATCCATCGTGTTTAATTGGTTAAGTATATTCAAGTAGTCCATGACTTAACCCTACCATGTGGCATTAATTAACTTAATGCACCCCAACCTCTCACATTAGACTTTGTTGTGGTTACTAGTTAAGCCGGGCTGGTCCGGGTAGCTTTACACCACAACCTAGTCTAACCTCGGGTTTTAAGTGCAATACGACCAACTACTCACATTGGGTCCTATTGTTTGTAGCCACTAGTTAAGTCGGTCGGTTCCGGGTAGTTTTATGCGACAAACTCAACCCAACCTCGAGTTGGCCATTCTCATGTTTTCTAGAAGTCATGTCCAAGTCCATGTTTCAAGCATAAACACATGTCAAACTTTCATGTCATATATTTTCAAGTCATGTTCTCATGTTATTAAAGTTTGCCCAACTACCCATACGTATTCCCATCGCACGTAAATTCGCATCACGCAAATAGATCAGAGAGGGAACCTAACAACATGACAAAGTGGGAATAAGATGGCAAATTCTATCACAAGTTAAACGTGGTGATATTTGAGGCATAAATAGGTTCATAAGCTTGCATATTACATCATAGGCCTCAAAACATGCATAATATCAACTTAAGCAAATAGGTGAAACATGATTATGAAGGACATAGGATGATGGCTAAAAGTTCGCATATAGCATTATTAGGCTTCAAAAGTATGCATAAAACCAAACTTAGCATGTAAGTGATACATGGTGATAAATGACATGTAGAAGTTGCTAGAGGTTCGCATTTAGCCTTACATGCAAGTTATCATAAGGTATATGATAACTTCCATGTTGCCAAAATGCAACCTTTAATATAAAGCTTGAAGCTTTTAGCCCACAAGGTCAAGGTGATAGGTTTTCAAATATGCATAGAATATATTCATGCATAACATGATAAGATCAAAGCATATATCATACTTAGGCCCAAACTCAACTTGCAACATATCACATTTAACTTCATAGTTAGAATCTAAGAGTAGTATAGGGCTTACAATGCTATGAAGACTAGAGTAAATATAAAATAAGATTGAGACGAAGCCACTAGCAACTCTAAAAACCCCAATTGAATACAAGCTCCAAGTTGACTTGAGAAACAATAAGCTCCTTTGATTTGTATGAAGAAATATCCTTGTTTTGATGAAGAGAGGTGGCTCTTTTACTAGCTTAGGACACTCAAACTTTCATGAAGAGGATGGAGGCCATGATATGAAGATGGAGGCCATGATCAAGAAACATTTGGGCAGCATTTAGTTGTAGGAATGATTAATGAGGGTTTAGGCTAGGTCTAGGGGTCTTTTTATAGGTGATTAGGTTAATTTAGACCATAGGATTAACCCTAAAACACATCAGGTCCGTCAACCCCGTCAGAAACTTCTGGAACAAGACTCAGCATGTCACAATTGGTGCACCAGGAAAACTGGTCCGACAGGGGGGTCGACCCCTGGGTCGACATGGGTGTCGACCCCTGGGTCGACAGGGGGGTCGACCCATTGGGGGGGTCGACAAGGGTTTCGACCCCTGTGTCGACCCTGCCTGGGGCGGGAGAATTCCTGCCTATCCTGTTTTGGCTGAAAAATTGTTTTTGGGCTTGGAATTTTCTGAAAATTTCATTGGGCCACAACTTGGTCATATGGACTCCGTTTTTCGAAAACTCGGACTCTATTTCGCGTATTTTTCCGAGACGAACGCAATGGCACAGCCCGTTTCCCTTGATTCAGATTTTTCAATTTAATTCTGCCTTGATTTTCATTATAACATGTTATTCAAAAATACGTGTTGTTACATTTTTGGTCGTGCGCGATATAAACGTGCACCGATAATTGATTTGAAATTATAATATGATTTTGAAAATAACAGTAATATGATTTAATTATATTTCGAAAAAAATTCCATTGTTTATTTTAAGATTTACTGATTGGATTAAGATTTGGATTGTCGATTCAAGTTAAATTCGAACTTTGAAGTTTTAAAATCAACTTAAGTTATTTTGAAGTATTGGACAGTCATATATGGATATGAATGATAATTAGAAATTATTATCAATAAATTTGAATGTTTGTAAAATCTAAATATTGGAATTCGTGATTTACGTATTAACAAGTACGAATTCGATAACTTCAATTGATATCATTTAGTTAATCAATATTGATTATAAAATCCATTTTGTAAATACATTAACGATAATAAATAGTTAGGATTTGAATTAATATTTAGATCGTATTTTAAAATAATATTTTAATATGAAAATTATATAATTTTCAAATGATCTCGGAATTTGATGAAACTAGTTTCATCGAATCCGGAATGATAAATTATTTTTAAGATTTCTATTTTCGTATCCATTAGTGTTGTTTTGTGGTTGTACGCGATATAAACGCATATCGATAATCGATTTGAAATTATAATTTGATTTTAAGAATAAATGTTAAATATTACTGAATTAGCTTTCGAAACAAATTCCATTGTTTTCAAAATGTGGGTTATTAGTTATGAATGACTGTTAGAATATCTCGTTTCGAGTTCAGAAATTTTCAACCTCGATGAATAATGTTTTCTAAAAGCTATAAATAGAAGGTAACCCTCTCCATTTGTTAAACCCTAGCCTCCATCTCTCTTTTTCTTCCATCCAATAGGTATAATTTAGTCTTTCAATCCATCCACAATTAGCAAAAACTCCTAGCTAGAAAGTTGCCTGTATCAATGTTTAGAGTTAATTCATGGCCAGTGCTCAACCAATGGAGGTCGTGGGTGGTCGGAAAACCCATAAAACCCAAACTGTATAGTTTCGTTTTATCTTGGATTGCATGCAAATGGTGAGCCTTTATACGATGGCGCCTGAAGGAAGTAGCGGGAGAGTGAGGGCTTTCGATCCCAGGTGGTGTGGCGGTCAACGGCGGTGTATGGTTGGAGATTTTTAGGTTGATAGTTCTCCATTTGGCGGGCGTTTGCTAGCCAATGGCGGCATGGGTGGGGCAAGGCTACAGACGTTGGTGCGACGGAGAACAAGCAGTCGGAGGGTGGTCCTTGTCGAGTGTCCGACTGCCTGAGGTGGTGGTACGACTTCAATTTTGGTGGGTTGTGAGTTCATCTTCCAAGCTAAGAAGCACAAGGGAGAGTACAATTTATATTTGGCTAATGTCATTATTATTAACTCTAATCAGGGTTAGAAGCTAAGTCATTAGTGATAATATAATTTATGTTAATCGTGTATAAACTTTTAACAAGCATATCTTTTCCATACGAAGTCAGATTCGTACGAAACAAGCTGTGTTGGGGTTGTATGGACGAACATTACGCGTAAGAGTTGGATTGGAGTGTCTTGGAGCTGTTTGGATTTTTATGTAATTTCAAACGCCAGTTTGGAATTATATAAATCGATGTGAAATTGATGAAGTGGAATGGATGGTGAGTTAACTCACACACTCTCTAGAGTACTACTTTCATATTGTATAATATAAATATCTATTATTGAATCAATATTTATTTGTCTGATATGTTTGTTCATTTATTTGATTGGTTGATTTACTATTTCGTTGGTGGATGTTAATATATATTTCGTCTATGAACGGATGACCTTTGACATTACCTGCTTTTAAGTGGAATATTCATTTTAAATGAATAATATTATATTATCAATTCAAAATGCACATAAATAACCATTTTCCTGCAGGGGACTATAAAAGGAAAAGAGAAGTGTACATAGCGAATTAGGTGGCGATGTAACACTCCGAAATATACACACTATGTGCGGTTGTTACGTAATTAATAATTCCTTTGATTGTATTCATATGTTATCCATAACCATCCACTCTTCTATATTTTACTTTTTCTTGCATTTTTTTGTTATATTTGCTTATCATCCAAGTTTACTTATGTTTGTTCCCAAATTTGATTGTATTATCAATGATTGAAGTAAATTAGACGTTTTGTTTAATACAAGCTTGGGTTTTTAACAGAATCGATATTTGAATAAAATTATCATTTTAATTAATGGTATTAAAATTTTTATTTTTTATTTGGGTTAATAATAATATGATTCAATCGTTTATTTTAACAAATGATAATTGAGTCTGATTTTGCATAAGTAACAAACTAAGAAGTGATTGTTCATTATAATCAATGATATTAGAATTGAATCAATTGTTTTAGTTATTGAAAATATATTTTAAGTAATTATTTTAATTAACGATTGATTGAAACTTAATAATCATTTTAATAAATGATGCTTCAGTTCGAATAACTTACTTTAACTAATATCGCTTTGATTTGATTGATCTATTTTTCTAAGTTGCTTTTAAAAGGAAGTTGAACTTAATTAATGAAATGAATAAAACAACTTCAATTTATTTAATACAAAGGATTTAAGAATAGTTAACTAACTTATAAAAAGGTGTGAAAATAGTCGATTTAATGGTTGTTAAAGACCATAAATGTGATTATCTATCTTTCGAGAAAATTAATTTGTTTTAAAAAGTTACAAACAAAATTTGTATCTAGCTTACTTTCTTTTCAGATTATTTAATGGTTTTAAAAGTAAATTGAAAGAGTATAACAAATTATTCTTCAAGATGATTTATATTTGTTTTGAGTGTATTAAAGTATTAAATTTAATTTATTTTCCTTTGGGATAATGATATCATTTAGATTATATAGATAGTTTCGAATAAATATTTCCTTTCTAAATAGAAATGATCTGAAATTTAATCCAAGTGTAAAGTGTGTTGTGTTTTATCGAAATCGATGTTTTGATTTAAAATTGGTTTTGACTTTTCTTTTAAAATACAATTAGAATACCTCTTTTTAACTAATATTTTGAAGAATATTTTTATTAATGTTTTCATTCAAAAATCTGAAATGTGAAAACCAAGCATAAGTTCGAGTTTTGAAGTTTAAAGGTTTTCGATACGAATATGAAAAGAAATTTCCATTAACGATTACATGGAAAATATTTATTTATACTCTTATCACTAGATGTCGATGTATAAATAAAATTCCCCTATCTCGAAGTTTGAAAACATTTTCTGGATGAAGCCTAAGGGTAACACTACCTTAACTTGTCCGACTTTATTTTTAAATTAGAGATAGGATAAGTTTGGGATCGGCATATAATGATATGGGAATGTGATTTAGTTTCCATATATGTTCATTTTTGAATATTCCTAATAGTTGTTTTAGCTTTCTTGAGTTGTATCGTTAAATCAAAATGATTTATTGCTCTTTGAGCACTGTTATCCTTTGTTGAAATTGTTGAACCAATAGAGCGACTGGAAGTTAAGCTATGTAGGGTCGCTCCTATTTGGGTGTTATCACATCTAATATAGATTGGATTCGGTTATTCCACGTGTTGATTGGATTAGTTATTCCACGTATAGATGTGAATACCCGGATTCTCGAATTTTTAACGAGGTCAGGTTTGAATGTTTCTGAGATCATCGGAGTTCTTAGTATATTCTAGAGGTATACTTTCGATCAGGGGAGCACACTCTCCTAGTCATTATTTGTTTGGAAAATTTCTCATTCAATTCTTAAATTGCAAGTTTTCCTATTTTTTAATTTGCATCAGGAAGGCATAAATCCTTCGCAATGTTTAATTAATTTAATCCATGGTGAGATTGGATGTCGTTGAGATCGATCTAGTCCGTGGTTAATGTGTGGTCCCGTTTTCCTTGGTAAAATTCACTTTTACCTTGTTGGATCCGAAATCTTGGATCAGTATATTTTTTTCCATCGAGAAGTGTTGTATGCTCTTCTGCATAGGTTGTTTGGTTATTTCCATTTGGTGGGCTTTCGTATATTTTATATATGACATTGATCCCTCATTTACTTCAGCATTTCTACTTTGGGTTGTTGCTGATATATGTTATTCTAGAAACATGTTCCGCGACCAACAGCATGGTCTGACAAAATTATTGTATGTTTCCTTTTACATGAGTTTTCTCATGTTGGTATTTTAGACTAATCCGTGTATTATTTTATTATAATGCTCGGGACAAACTGAGCTTACTTTCAGGTTGTCTTCTTTTGGATGTGGAGCTCTTGGGTTAGAGTTGGAAGTTTGCTTCTCGCATTATTTTATTTCCGCTGTATTTTATTTTACCTACCAGCATTTGTAAGGTCCGAATTTTATAACTATCCAACTGATCAGATTTGTATTTAACTCTGATACACATTTTATCTTTGAGTGACCATTCATTTGCCGTTATTATTATTTTAAGTTGTTTTCACTGTGAGATTCTGTGTTTCTTCTGTTTTTCTTTTTCATTTTACCCTAACAATCTACATTTTCGACGACGGAATGTTCGACAATAAATTACAGTGGTCGTATTTAGTATCGCCTTTCGGTGTTAGGGAAGGTGGGTCATTATAGGTTGTCACCTCGATACCCTACGATGGAACTGAAGGGAATGCATTCTAATGTAAGCTTTAACTTGTTAAACAACTGGATTATTGTGTTTTCTAGGGCTAGTTTACTTGCAATGTTTGTTTCTATGGCTATATTTTATGACGGCTTTACCATGAGACCTCGACATATAAAGAAGGACTCAAAAGGGGTTGTGGGTCGGAAGGGGTTTTTAAACCCATTGATTTTCTTGATGCCTTCGGTGGCGAGTTGATTGCATCATTATCACTGTTATGTCCAGCTTGCGGAACATCGAGTTCTTGTTTAAATTATAGTAGGCAACAATGCTATGTCATTGCATTTGACCGAACATATTGGAGACACCAATGGGAGGGATAAATTGGGAATTTAATAATTGTGGATGAACGCTTATCGGGGAGACAAGTGTAAAATAAACTGATAGATTCATACTTAACTTAGCGTAAGACTATGAGATGCCGATAGGTGTTCCTCATAAGACATACATATATAGTTTACCTATAGATAAAACTTCATGATTTTAGAGAAAAGTCTATAGTTATCCTACGAAATAAAACTAAAGGATTTATAGTCACCCCATGGTATAAAACTATAAGATTCTTTGTTTACATACAGATAAAACTACGAGTTGTGCGATGGGTTATCCACATCAGGTGAAAGGTTTATAGTTATCGTATGGAATAAAAACACATTGTTTATAGTTATTCCACAGAATAAATGTGACACCCCACGTCTGTTAATGTCACTCTTATGAGAATGAATTAAGTTCCGTGAAATGCAATAGGTAAATAGTAACTAAATGTACAAGACAGATAAATAATGCAGCGGAAAAACTTAAGCTTTTATTAATAAAAAAACAACATTTCAAACCCAAAGTTACATCATCATGTTTCTCAAATATCAAAAGAAATATGTATCATATGTTATGTAACGACGGTCGGAACAAAGCCTCCTTCTTTGCATGCATATGAGCTGGCACATAACTCCCATATAACAAAAGGAATCCCCGTTGCTACGTGGCTACCATCTCATATTTGTACCCAACTCCTTCAATTTATTCCATGATGTAGGATTATTAATTCCAATACGTCATTCCTCCTTAACAACATGCGAGGCAATCCTAACAGTCTCCCCTTGACTCACATCCTATGAGTATCTTTTGAGAGTACTGCCTTGCCTGCATGGCCCAGTCTGAACCTTTGGCTCTGATACCATTGTTATGTAATGACAGTCGGAACAAAGCCCCCTCCCTTGCACACATATGAGCTGGCACAAAACTCCCATATAACAAAAGGAATCCCTGTTGTTACATTCCTACCAACTCATATTTGTACTCAACTCCTTCAATTTATTCCATGATGTGGGATTATTAATTCCAACCCATCATTCCTCCTTAACAACATGTGAGGCAATCCTAACATCATATTCATAATACATAAACCATAAGAATATCCCATAAGTGTCATTATAATGAGCATGAAGAAAATGATTGCAAAAGAAGAGCTATCCAAGTCCAAGCAGAATCACGATCTCAACTATTGACCTCTCCCACTCTGAGAACCTAAGTGGGGGAAAGGAAGTGAGAAGAAAAACAAAAATGGTCAGACATAAAGTCTGGCGAGTTCTAATAATTTCTAGCATATGTATATGAAAAAGGTGGCAAGACAGATCAATAATACTGGAAGAGATAGTATAGTAAACATGTATATATGCAAGAGGTAAACGAGATAGATTAAATTTCTCATTCATATCCCAAAGGTTAAACTAACTGCACCAACTTTACTAGTATTAACATGACTAGGTGTTACCATAATTACTACCCATGCGATCGACTTCCTAATACCCAAATATCTTGTGTCAGCCTCGGCAGTAGGGTGTATCAGTCCCTAACCCGGCAACTTATAGAACACAGCTATATCCGTAGCTGTTACTTGCGGCTTAGTATCCTATAGTCGGACTCATGCACGCTAATGACTCCACCGTAGCGCATCCTGTACATCCCCTTAAACCTTGAACCTCTTATAATCAAGTCCAGTAAATCGTGCCTATTCCCCTACCTAGTATGGGGTTCGTACCGTGATACCAACAGGGATACCAACTGATATGGGTTCCACATAACTTGACACAAGCCAACCCCTAGACTAGTGTCCCCGTTTACCTAGGATTTAAGAGTCCCGACAACTTTATACAATGACTAGATGTGGGACCTCTTTAGCTTATTATTTAATAAGCGTAACTTAGCAGGTTTAAGTCCAATAATAAGCCTAGTTGTAAAATTGCATTTATCTAAATATTATTAGTGTACAACCCTTTTTCCCCAACAAGCACCTGCCTAAATATTTAACTAGACTTACAGTAATTTACTTGTTTTTCACATCTGGAACTATTCAATCTTTACATGTCATACTTAGCAACATTAAGTCCAATTTAACTAATTATCATCTCGCATGTTCATGTAATTAACCCCAAATAGATTAACATGTAATTATCCAAATCTAATAGGTTAACATATAATTATCCCAAATAGATTAACATGTGGTTATCCAAACCTAATAGGTTAACATATAATTATCCCAATTCTTACAGTCAAGGGTTTTAATACATAATAGGCCAAATTTTCCTCATTTATATTTCATTATCTAATCGTTCCAATTTATGTCCTTTATACGCAATTATCGTAATATCCTGGCCTTGAGTAGCCTAAGTTCCACGTAAAATAAAAGGAAAAAGGGAGAAAACAGATCTCAGACTGATAAAGGCATATAGAAAAAACTGTAAATAAATAAAAGGCATAATAGGGATAAGGAAGATTAAAGTTCATAATATAACTTGTATATATGAATAGAAAAACATGTACAAACATATATAAGGATTATTTAGGCACTATTTATATTAGGTCTGATCTTATTTACTGTATAAAACCTTTTTAAATACTAAAATCTAAAAATCATATAGAACTCATAGTGGGACTTAGTGAAGAATCTGAATATACTACTGAAAAATGTCCACTGTAATCTTATGTGTATGCAAGTCCTGATGTTGCCTCTGTTTAATCTAATCCTTAGCAGCATTCCTCCATTATATGTTTATATTTTTCAGAATAATTTCATAGAGGTAGAAGAAGATGTGAAGAATATATGTGAGTTTGGAAATGAGAGAAGCCAACTATTTATAGATGCACAGAGCCAACCTCAGCCTTTATATTTTAGGTTTTAGATCTAGACCGTACACATATTGCTGAGTCAACAACGAATAAAGCCACAAAAGTGTCCACGTTCGTCACTCAGTACCTGCTCAAATCTGGGATGGGTCGGCCCCTAACAGGCCTATTTCTCTTTCGTCTTCTCTCTTCGTTTTATTTGATTTTTCTGGAATTATTTGTTTATATACAGGTTCTTTACATGTATACAAACTTCTATGGTTCATAACTCTCCATATGTTATCCGTTTTACGGAAACTTGGGTGTATCTAAACCAGTTCCGAGATGAACGCAACGGTAATGCTGGTTTCACTTACTTTTGAATATTTAATTAAGTTATACCCAACTTATTGTCTAAATGTATATTTATTGTGTATTAAATTCTAGGGTGTTATAATAAAACTACAAGTTTCTTAGTCAGCCTACAGATAAAATTAAAGGGTGCCTAACAGTTAGCCTATATCTATTGAAGGTTTACTTCATCAAATTATTAGGAATAGTTAATCCAAAAACCGAAGGATGGTATACTAACATTGAATGACAGAATAATTCATATAAATGAACGAGAAAACTAGAATGATACTAATGTATCAGAGAGGTCGAAAGGCACATGCAAAAACTATTAAGACAACCTGTCAATATAACGAGGGATGGAGAATCCACAACACGATTGCACACAATGCATGTTGCATATCATATTGTCATCGTTATTTTTGTATCGTGCTAACCAATGAAGTGCAGAAGCATAGGCTTGGTTGCTATGCTTTGTCACTAGCAAGTGGAAATCTACTCTACTAAACGATGGTGTCCCGCTAGATACCTGTCGATGTCGGGTAGAAAGAACAGTCTGTTTGACTGACCATTGTAATAACCTGGAAATCCGAGCCAATTTAAAAAATTTATTTTGGCAATTTTAGCGAGTTTTGATTATTTAAAATGAATATTTTAAATAAAAACGACGAGAAATTTATTTTGAATTGAATTCGAACGTATATATTATATGGATCATCGTTGGAATATAAATAATTATATATAATTATAAAAGGAATTGAAAATGGCGCGGTAGTTCGATAATTCGATTTCAAAATTCAAATGAATGTACCGGGTGCAAAATAAACTGGATTTTAGTGAAACCAAAAATAATAGAATCTATTTGAGAAGATCTTTCTAACGAGTCTGAAAAATCAAAATTCCCAAATGAATTTTCAGAATAGTCGCTATAGAATTCTAGCCCTTAAAAATGGCCATTTTGCAAACGACCTCGGATTTCGACGAAACCACTTTTGTTGGATCCGTGATGTCTAGTTATTGCTAGGTTTCAAATTTCGTAATTTTTTTGATTCAATATGTGAGCGTGGCAAAGGAAAACGCGTTTGACCAGTTTTAGTTGATTTTAATCGACTGGAAAATGAAAATTTTCAAACGGTCTCAGAATTTGACGAAATTAGTTTTGTTAGGACCGTATCGTCAATACGAAGTTAGAAATAATTTTTCTGGAATTTTTAAAGCCCGTATGTGGCCCCGGTAATTTAAAATGTGCGTTTAAAATAGAATATATAGATTTGAATTTTAATTTAAACGGAAACTGATCGAGACAATCAAACTGGCTCATGATACATATCTCATTATGTTCGGAATGGGGGTAATTAGCTAGGGACGACAGTCGGTGGGTTCGATTTCGTGTTCGAAATAAAAAGTGTTTTTTTTTATTTAAAAATACTGAAATATATATAATTTACTTTAAAACCCTCTCCCTCTCCCCTTTTACCAGTCAACGCCTCACTTTAAATAAAAAAAGGAGAGGGCCAGAGCCCTCGTCGATGTCGCGCCAACGTCGCCCCCTCCTCCCATCGTCGGCCTCCGCTCCCCGCGCCTCCCTCTTCTTCTCTGATCTCCCCTTCTCCTTCTCCTCCCTTCCCTATACAACCTGACGCGTGAAGACCCTCCATCCCTCTCTCCTTCGTTAAACCCATCCGCCGCTACCCAAGCCCTAGCCGACCCCACCAGCGACGCCTCCTCCGACGAGCCCCTCCAGCACTTCGAGCACCCCAAACTCTCCCCCCTTCGCTGAAAATCAAAAGTGGTGAGCTTTTTAGGTTATTTTATTTATTTATTTAGTTTAAATTACATTTTAGAGATTAAGAAAAATCAGTTTTATAGATGTTAGGCCATTGATTTTTATTTTCAGATTTTATATGAATAACCTAGAATTAAAAGGATTGGGGTTTAGAAATTAAAAAGTTTACATTTTTAATTTATAAAGAGTTTACATCTTTAAATAAAAGGTCGGATTTTTACTATATAAAAGGTAGGATTTTTGTTAGGAGAAAATGAAGAAAGGCGACATTTTTAAAGTAAGAAAGGCGACATTTTTAAAGTAAGAAAGGCGACATTTTTAAAGTAGGAAAGGCGATATTTTTATATAATGTAGATAATAAAAATATAATTTTTATATGATGTGAAGAATAAAAATATAATTTTTATATAGAAAGAAGTGTTGTAAATATATATATATATACGAAGTAAAATAAAAATAGAATTTTTATTTATTGAAATGAAGCAATAAAAATATAATTTTTATTGGAACAGCGTGAAAAAAAGACTGAATTGGAATTTCAAAGGAATCCAGATGTTTCAGCAGTTCAACAGCAAAGCACGACGGAGTGGAACCCTCTGTGAGAACTTCTCACCTTTAATTTAATTTTCTAGTTAAAATATATAATAAGATGCAGACGGTGTTTAGTAGCACCCGACACCCGTCGTCCACAGACCATGGACGGCTTGTATGCTTGTTTGTTTGATTTTGATGTGTAGTTGATTGTGTGATGTGATGTGAAATGAAATAAAATATTTATATAGTTAAAATATTTTATAGTTGAAAATAGAATTTCTAACGTGTATTTGAAATGAAATAAATATAAACAAATCGGACGATTTGTTTATATACACATATTTGGCTGATATAGATTGGGACGATAAATTTTACACATCGCCCAACTGCACAAATAAAATCTGTGTTTGATTGTTTGAAACCCCACATGGGTATTGGGATGATATTTGACGTACACTAATCCCGATTGTTTAGGTGTATGTCGATCGTTTGATTGACAGACTGTTATAAGTATTGAATATTAATATTTGATGCTTATACAGTGTAGAATGCACTTTGGATGATGGTTGATTATTCATCGTTGTTATTGTATACATGTGTTGTAGAAAATCCATATAATTAACATTATATGATAATTGATTGGGCCTCATTCCATATTTGAAAAAGAAATATTTGAAAAAGAAATATTTGAAATAGAAATATTTGAAATAGAAATATTTGAAATAGAATATTTGTAAATAGAAATATATGAAGCCGTGTTGATTAGATTGACGCCATTTTGACGTGAACGATATTTATATCGATTATATTCGTTTTTATAATGAATATTGAAAAGTGATTTCAAAATCGAATATTTTGAAATGAAATTCGAATTAAATTGTGATGATTTGAAATTCGAATTAAATTGAAAAGAATTGAAATTCGAATTAAATTGAATAGAATTGAAATTCGAATTAGATTGAAATAGAATTGAAATCGTTTTGAATTGAGTTTAAAACGTATTGAAATTGAACTGAAAACCGATTTGAATTGAAATCAATTCGAAATGAATTTAAAACGAATTTGTAATGGAAAGTACAATTTTGATTTGAATTTGAAAATGAAGTTGAAGTCATTTCGAAAACGAATTTAAAACGATTTATAAAATACGTTTTAAAAGGAAATCGACGAAGTATATATTATATATATAATATAATGGCCTGAATATAACGCGCCGCGCCGCGGCAGTTCGCGAATTTCGACCATTGACTTCGAACGGATATTACGGGAGATCCGACCATCGGATTCTCCTAAAACCGGAACCTTGGGTTCGTATCGAAAAGAGCTTTCTAACGAATATTAGAAATTTGAAATCTAATGGTTGGATTTGGAATTATGTCCAAATCAAATTTGGAAAAGGTCGCTGTAAGTGCAGTTCGATGGCCGTTGATGGAAACCGACTGTGTGGGCCTTGATAAAATTATTAAAAATAGTAATAATTTGTGTAAAATCATAAGAAATGATTTGTGAAGATTTGGGATGAAAACTCCATATTTGAAAAGATAAAAATAGATTTTTATCGAAATGAACTAGTTTTGAACTAGAATTATAATTCTATTTATTTTTAAATAAATAAATTGAATTTGAAAAGGGTTTTAAAAGTAACCAGAATTTCCAATAATTGAATTGGAATGGATTTGAATCTAAATTGTCTTTGGATTATTTCGATGTTGGATTTCGTGATTATACAGATATTGTTATGGAAATTTGAAAGATGTTTATATCGTTATTTCCAATACGATATTTGTTAGTCGTAGAGTTTGATATTGAATATGAGCCGATATAATTTCTATTCAGAGCCTTGTATTTAATATCAAATGTGATTTGGGTTTGTCATGAATGGTGTCTTCATTAACACTGTTCTTAAGCCCAGTTGAGAAAAAGATTAAATCTTTTATTTAAATTATTGAAGTGTACCAATTAAATAATATTTAATTGGAATTGAATTCGAATTGATTCTTGGGTTTATCGTGAACGGTGTTTTAAATAACACTCGTTCTTTAACCCGATAATTAATGAAATGTGATTTTGGGTTGTCGTGAACGGTATCTTCAAAAATACTGTTCTTAGACCCAAAGGAGTTAAGAAAATCAGAAACTAACTGGAGGTTAGTTAAGTTGAATGGTTTCTGGGGTATTTATCTGATGTTGGTTTCGGCCTTCGGGGTTAATACTTAGGGAATTGCTAACTTACTATTTTACGGTTAGGGACTGATTGAAATGTGATGTGATGGGGTTTATCGTGAACCGTGTTTTAAATGACACTGATTCTTTAACCCAGTTAAAGATTAAAACTAAGTGGAGTTTTAATGAATCTTTAATCAGATTGAAAAGATCGAGAATGGAGTATCACCAGTTTTGCTCCAGGCGATAGTTAAATCTTTAATTAGATTTGAACGTGAAATGGTAATTGAATTTACCGATAACACCGTGGTGTTAGATATGAAGTATTACCAGTTTTACTTCATGGGATGAATAGGTTGGGATTGGGAAATTAAAACAAATGATTACTTGGGTAAGGTTCATTAATCCCGACTAGTTTGGATAAACCAAAATTTGGTTTGAATTGATTTTCAAAGGACGATTAAAGAATAAATTTAAAGGAATTTATCTTTGATAAAATTAATGGGAACCTTTCCCTAAGAATGTGAAATTTAGAAACTAACTGTAGGTTAGCTAAGCAGAACAGTTTCCTGGGTATTGATCTGATGTTGGTTTCGGCCTTCGGGGTTAATATTTGGGGAATTATTCTCTTGTTAATTTACTGTTAGTGACTGATGAATTGGAATGTGGCGTATGTTGTGTTTGTGTAACACTTGTTTATTATATACGCGAGTTGCTCAGAAAGACCGGGTTTATCCCATTCTGAATAACCGAATCGACGATAAGAAATCAAAGATGAAGACGGTGGTCGAAGACCAGAGATCTTCACCTCGTCTGGATGATAACTGATGTCCTGATTGGGAGGCATACCGAAATATGGATAATGAGTGGTGATCGTATAGACGTACGTGGAGATTGATGGGTTTGCGAGGTATATAGTGCCTCCGATTTCGTTCAGACCCAGAACGGACTTGCAAATGGAATGTGTGTCTGACATTGGAATTCATTCTGTGTGATTGATAACCATCAGTTGCACAGTGTGAATTGCCTGTGTGGCATGCTAAGATGCAATGATCAGGACTTCTGTTGAAAAGCAAAGTCTTGTGGTGATGATCAAAGCACCGTCTGTGTGGCGTAGCTTTGTGTATAACGTGAATTCGCGAGCCCCACACCCCGGTATGAACCAGAAACGGGAGAGGACCTCGGGGGGGACGTGCGTTTTCTTTCTAGCTAGAAGTGGCGTCAGTGGTTTCACACGCCCTGACGAGTTTAACTTATGTGGTTGTTACTGTTGCAAGGCGCCTCGGTTATATCGGTCGATCCGGGACCGATGGAGTCATTTGTTGGCTCATTTACGCCCCAAAGGGCGGAGAGACGCATTGTTCAGGCATTATAATCCACTCCATGTGGACCGGCCCTGACGATCCAAGGTACGGTTGCGGCTGTGCCTGAGGCTCAGGCTAGAGAGTCTCGAATTCGGTAAGGACTAACTTTTGCCTTGGTTCATGACGGAAATCCAATTTCCAAATACATGATTTTGCGGTTTTAATTGTAGAACTAGTATGGCGACATGATATATGGTACCCATGTCGTCTATGATTGATACTTATGATTTGAAATTGTTTTGACACTATACACTTATAATATTATCAAATGATTTGTTTTAAATGTACTAAGCATGTTTGGCTATTATAAGGGAAAACCCTATCCCCTGGCTTACGTTGCATTGTGTGATAGGACCTGGGTCTTATAATAGCTTCATTTTTCCAAAAAGCATTGCACTGTTTTGTTATATGCACTGGTATTCTTGGGAGGAAACCCGTTACGTGTTATACGGCGTGGTCCCTTGATATATCTGATTTAAAGTAAAGATTTAAATAACTGTTTTAGTTCTCACACCAGTCCCATGACTGACCTGGAGTTTATTGTTTTAACCTAAACTCTGGGTGCCCTTATTTTGACACGGGCAGCTAGTAGTTTTGGTTTTGCATATTTATATTCATAGGATCCTGGTTTACAGCTGGAACGATATCCAGAAAGCTTTGTATCCGTATATCTCCTTCAGTTGTATTTTGTATTATTTTCCGCTGCTATGTAATTTATTGTAATCTCTGATATTTATCGAATGTATATTATTTGTTTATACTCTGTATATTCTTGTATTCTGATGAATTATTGTAATATACAATGAAATATTCTTCCATCTGCGTCCTAATGTGGCTTGTTTTCGACTCAATCCGGGCTTTCCTCAGCGGGGAAGTTCGGGTCGTTTCAACCGTAGTTTTTGTTTTCTCCTTTAACTCTTGTAGCTTCCAGAGATGAGCATGAGACTATAGCTATTTAGGAGCTTATTTCGTTGTGTGTTTACTTTGGATATAGGAAGAGACAAATCTATTTAATGCCTTTACCTAGACTTTGATCATCCAAGTGAGCATCTTTATATGTCGCTCTTGTATTTTGTAATTTTTATATATTCTCTCTGCGGTTATCCGAATGGGATATGTAATGAATAAGTTATTTCAATATTTTTCATATTTTCATGCTTTTTGATGTTTAGATTTAACTAACTCACTATTTTCTATCACCAAAAGTTAACTATAGAGGACTACGACATCCATAGTGCTTTGTTTTGAGCCTTAGAAAATGGGTGCTACATACAATAATCCTCAAACTTTGTAAAAATAGTTTTGAAAGCATACCTTGTTAAAACAGTTAACATCGATAACCAATAGAGGCAAAAACCTCAAAAGGTTGAAAGCAAGTTTGAAAACGAGCATTACTGACCAATGTATCGACGATAAAGAATAGAGTTGATAACTTCAAAGTACTTTTGAAAACAGTTTAAAACAATATTTATTGTCATAGACGATGACGACAAAGTTTAGAGATGATAGCCTTAATGTCTTTTGAAAAATGTTTGGAAACTAGCCTTGTCGACCGCATTGGTGATGTCAAGGAATAGAGGCAATAAGCCTCAGAGTATATTGGAAAACTAGTTAGAAAATAGCCTTATCAACAGAATTGACAGTCGGCAAGGTATAGAAGTGATAACCTCAAAACAAATTAAAGCAATTTTAGAAACAAGCCTTGTCGACACAGTCGACAAGGCATAGCGGTGATATGCCTCAAGCTTTAAAACAGTGGTGGCGATAAGCCTCATACTCAACATAAGAAAATAGTTATCCATTATGTACAACTGCGACAAGCTTATGTACAAAGGGGATAAACACTTATGAAGAGGTTAATTTTAAAATATAAGTAGACAAAGGTGATAATGACTAGCTCAAAAAGAGTGATGTTGACGATAGCGACAAACCTGGACGCATCCAATATCATGGTTCATGTTATTTTGTGCATCAAGAACATATCAATTATGTCGATAAGATGAAGGTGATAAGGCTTTGTCGGCTGGATCAATGGCGTCCTCTTTTGAATTCTCTTCTAAAAATCCCTCAAATTTCAATGCTCATTTAGATTTTGATTACATATCTACCAAACCTCCTGATCTTTCCTCGTTTCAACAACATGCAAGAGGAGTTTGGTCTTCTTTTCAGGGAAATGCTCAAAGTCCAGATCTTGGATCCAAAGTTGATTTTTTAGATTTTGTATCAACTGCGCAGGTAAGTTAGACTGTTAACAATTCGTTTCTAGCTAAAAAGTGGATCGAAGTTGTAGTAGAAAATAACATGCCTCTGAATGCCATTAAATTGGATTATTATGAAGCTTGTATTCGAGAAAACGTTAAAATAGCGGTTGTTAGTGATGATTTGGTGAATAAGACCAGGGAAAAGTGGAAGAATTCGATAGTATTCTACGTGTATGGAAACGAACCCTATTACAATTCCTTGAAAAATTATATAGATAGTATATGGAACTTGAAAGGTGGTTATCAATTATACTCGAGAGATAATGGAATTTTCATTATTAAATGTGAGTTTCCGGAAATGAAACTAACTGAGGAATATCTTAAATCCTTTCCGATCTGGATCAAATTACCTAACCTAGATCTAGATTTCTGGTCGGTTGAAGCTATTAGTAGGATAGTTTCAACATTGGGTAAGCCAATTCGTATGGATAGTGTGACTGTGGATGCATGTCGTATTTCTTTTGCGAAAGTTTTAGCATAAATTGATATAGAATTTACTTTTCCTGAGTTAATTCCTATTAAGTATGATAATGGGACACTAGTGTGGCAAAAAGTTGATATATGAATGGGTTCCACAAGCTTGTTCTCTATCTAAAGTCTTTGGTCATAAGTCTGATGTGTGTAAATCTGTTGAAGTTTGGGCTGAAAAAAGTGCTAACACAAATAGTAAGATGGAACTAGATAGTTGGTGGACATCCAAGACAAACGAATGAATGATTTTGTTAGAGTTCAGGATTTGAATCAGAATGATGATGCTGAAATTAATGGAGATAAAGATTCTGTTTTACAAAGAAAATCTCAGTATAAGGAAGATTTAATAATATCATGAATGTGTATTGATAATTATAAGCAGAAAACTGATTTTCAATCAAAAGATGTAGGAGTTAGTAATGATCTCATGCAAGAAGATAAAACTCAGAGTAAAGTGGAGAATAAGGATTCTATTAAATCTGGAATTAATGTTGAGGATGATATTAACTTTGGTAAATATAGTGATGATCATCTTCCTGATATTTCTTTTTTAAATGACTCACAAATGGAAGAATTCGATAGCTCAACCAGTAGTTACAAAAAGAGAAAGATAAAACTCAAAACAGGGAAATCAAAAGGAAAACGGCAATGGGTATATAATGAATCATTGGTTGAGGATAATCCTAAATGGATTAAACTGATGTTACAGTGTCAAACAAGGTTAAAGGCTAAGAAGTTGAAGGAAGAAGGATGTAGTACTACTGATGGTGTTATGTGTGGAGGCATTTCCAAGAAATGATTAACTATTGTTACTATATAAATTTTGCTTTGTTTTGTGAAGTCTCTTCTTCTTATTGGTTTTATGCTTTGCTTTGCTATTGCTTCTTTTTAGAGTTTGGTCCGTGGATTCGCTGAATGATCTTAGGTTACATGGTGGTAGTTTCAGAGATTTAACTTTGTAGTTGGGTGTGTCATTTTTCCAGTGATTTTATTGGAGGATAGATGTCTCTGGTTTCCAGGTTAGTTGCATAATGATAGAATTGGTCTTCTTTTGGTGTTTTCTGGGCCGTCTTCTCTTTTGTGTTTGGCCTTCAATTTGCTGGTTTAATATTTTTGGGTTCAGTTTTTTAGGCTCCGTGTTTTATAGTGTAGTCTTTAGTTCTTTTGAAGACTGCGCTGTGTTGATGTTTTGGGTTTAATGTGTGTTACGTTTTTAGTTTGAGCTGTTTATGTATTTTGTAAAGTATTTGTTCAAATGTGTGTTGTTGTATTGTAATACCAACTTGAAATTTTATCTGTAACTTCTTCTTGTAATATAAGTACCCTGTTCTTCTAAAAAAAAATTTAAGCTAAGTAAAGTTATTTTTTCACCTACTCCATTAATTTAGCAAAATGTATTTAGTTAATAAATGTTTTTTAGAACTATCATTCTGACTTTTTAGAATTCAAATATTAACACGTTTTAAAGTAACTAGTTATTCTTTAATTAGTATAGTGCTTACCTAAGTTTATCTAACTTCGTAAAATCATAATAATTCATAAGGATGTAGGATAAATCCCAATATTTCACAAAAATTTAAAGATAACAACTTCTATCCTACGTAGGAATTTTATAGCAAAAACTGCTATTTATTAATTTTAATAATTGAAATTCATAATTAACATATGTTCTTTCTTATGAAATTCATAGAAAATCACTAATTTCTTTGTAAAAAAAATTAAACTAAAAGCCCATCTTCAAAAACATGTTATAATCATCATATGAAGATTTTGAATCAATTGGTGATGTAAACTATAGGTTTTGATCGAAAACCTAATCAAATTAACGCAAAATAAGTACAAACATTTATATGCAAGCATTATTCTTCCTAAACAATGGAATAACACCAAAATCAACATGAAAACTATCATATAAACACCAAAACAATTTGGATATGAATAATAGTCAAATCAGACACAAGATAGAATTATTATCCACCTTAGATAGGGTATGAAAGTTAAACAAAATTGTTGCAAAATTCAATGCTTATTAGATTTTATTCTCCTAGATTGTAAGTCAAAGCTTTAAATGGTTGACAACTTCATAAATGGTTGAGTTTTAAGGTACATAATGCATTTCCAGCATAGATAATATATAAGTTGTTGAGTTCGAAAACATTAGTCTTAAATGCTCTTAATTTCATGTAGTTAATTGTAATGGTAAGATATTAATATAGTAAGGGTCTGTTTGATTTTGAACAAGAAGGGGTATTTAGAAGGGTTATTTTGAAGGGTTATTTTGAAGGGGTATTTGAAGGGGAATTGTTGCGAACGGAGAATGTGTTTTTTCTTAACGAAAGGGGCATATTGGGAGGGGTATAGTTACTATTTTATTGGTTTTGTATATTATGACACCCCACGTCCATTAATGTCACTCTATATAGAATGCATTAAGTTTCGTGGAGCATTATAAGTAAGAACATAATATCACAAGACAGACATGTAAAGTAGCAGCAGAATTAAAAACTTTATTTAAATCAAAACATCATGGTCCTAAATACTGAGTTTACATCACAAGTTGAAATAACCGAATACATTAATAATCTGTCTTGCCAAAAAAAATTATCAGAGTACAAAAGCATAAAACCATATTTCCCGTGCGAGCCATAAGAGAGTTGACAAGAAGTCAAAGTGGTACATCAATATCCAAAATCCAAGCTAAGCTAAAAGAATCCAAATCAACTCTAAGCACTTCCACCCTGAGAACCTGGGGGGAAACGGAATAGAGAGAAGAGGAAACAAAAAGGGTCAGACATAAAGTCTGGCGAGTCCAGTTACTTTTAAATATAAATAAATAAAAGTATCATGGCAGATATATAAAAACTGGAAGAGAAAGATAACACTAACAAGGACAAGTGTGAACTGATAAAGATAGGTTTGAACAGAATATATAGCGCTTCTTAAATACGTTTCTCTGCACCGCACCAATACTAGTATATCAGGAACAGAATAATCCCTACAAATACCGGTCCATTACATTTTCTTGATTGTTAAGTTACTAAGGATAACCGCACCAATACTTCTGCAGTCAAGACCCACCCACATAGTAGTTACGCGCAGACCCAACCTCCATGAGCACAGCCTAAAACATCTGCCACCACACAGAGGACTACTAGGAGCACCTTACGTACCTCAGGAAGTCGCGTGCTTCCCCTTCCAGTCCTTTGGAGTCGTCAGATCAATCAAATGAATGTGCGCTCCCCCTCGTGCCTTGTAACACCACGATGATCTACCCCGTTGGGTTATTCACTCTCAAACATGCGGACTGTCCAAGCGCCTCACTTTAATATGTTGTTAGACCCTATGTCTAATCATTCTTTTACGCGCTTGCCTTACCTCATCAGGTTTCCATTTAACTTGGTTATTCCCATTCATATTTGAATTCTTAATCAAGTAACCAAGTTCCTCTTGCTTATCAATTTCAGTTATATAACTTAACCCATTTAAGTTTATTAGTTAGCCCACAACATGTTATTCTTTATATTGTGGTCCAAGTTATGTGATCCACAATCCCTTTATATTCTTGTTTGGTTATCATAACATGTTCTACTTAACAGATTATTATGCATATCCAAATTCTATCATTTCTACAAGTTGTGCTAACCCTAAAAGGTGTCTTTAATTATGCAACTTTATTATTTCTACCGGTTATGTATACCATTAGGTGTCTTTAATTACATAACCTTACCGGGTTAAGTTTATGGGCCTATATGTAAATATTGCCCACCCCCTCAGATTTACTTAACCCGCCCCCTGTTCAACCAATTTTACTTAACCCCAACTTTAGTTTATATTCATACAATCCCTATGGATTCAACAGGGTTAAGTATTCAAAATTTATTACCATATTTTCATTTATGGTTACAGTATGCTAGACCTCCCGCATTAAGCCTACCATTTGTGGATGTCGGATATGGCGGGCGGGTCCGGGCAGACTTATTCCACAAGTTGGGCTTAACCTCGTGTTTGAGCACGTCTCGTATTTGTACACTTAGACCTCTCACATTAGATTCAACACTTGCGGTCACTGGATATGCCGGTCGGTTCCGGGCAGACTTTCACCGCAAGTGCAATCTAACCTCGTGTCATAAGTGCAATTACAGTTTCTAAATATTGTAATTCTAGGCATTTCATTATTATCAATTTTTCCTATGTCCTTATAGGCGTTCATTCCCTTTTTTCCCATATTTAATTATATGCCTAATTGATTATTCAAAATATAGATTTTTTTTTTTGTCCCTTTTCAATTCATTTTTAATTATGCACCATATGCTCTTTTTACCATGTCATAAATCAAGGCATATATATGTATATTATGCCCAAACCCAAATACACATGTTTTCCCACGTCATAAATCAAGGCATATATATGTATAATATGCCCAAATCCACATGTTTTCCAATTTATACCCCAAGTCCCTATTCACATATTTCAATACAAGTTATACCCAAATCCATGTTCACATATTTTTCCAATGTATGCCTTAAATTCGTATTCACATATGTTCCAATTTATGCCCCAAATCAATATTTTACATATGTTCCAATTTATGCCAAATCATATTTTACATATGTTCCAATTTATGCCCCAAATCAATAACTTACATATGATTCAATTTATGCCAAATCATATTTTACATATGATCCAATTTACTCCCAAATCATATTTTACATATGTTCCAATTTATGCCATATCATATTTTCCAATGTATGCCTAAATTTATATCTTTCCCAATCGTTCCTAATTTTGCACCTTCGCATATTTCAGCGTTAGGTCTAGGCTCGAAGGTAGCCTGACTATATAAAAATAAAAGGGAAAAGAGGGAAAGAAGGGAATCAAGAATAGGCATAATAACGAATCAATAATAAACTGGTAGAAATAGACATAAAACTGAATAACCATATTATGACAAGATTTGACATGGTGACGATATGAACATATAAAGGCAAATCTGATAATTATGTCATAACAGAACTTGTTTAGGCATAGATCCAATATCCAATTTTTATATACATTTTAAGATTACCAATTAAATATTTAGATCTAAAAATAACTTGAATCACAATGAATAGATCTAAGGAAATGGATCTAAATTACTGTGAAGAATACGTTGGATTTGTTGTTGTAGCAATCGTTGAATTTGTATAATCTTTGCTGAATTGGATTTGGAGAAGAAAAGGCGATTCAATTTACGTTGCAGCAGAGCTCTGCCGTCGCAACCAATTTTAAGATGAATAAAAACCTTGGTTTAGGGTCCTTTATATAGTCTAGGATCAATGAATCTTGCTCAGAAAGGTATCCAGACAAAAATCGAAGTATTTCGCCTAGATCTGCTCAGGGGGGTTGACCCCCCTTATGGGGTCGACACCCCTTTGTTGGGGTCGACCCCCCTTTGATGGGGTCGACACCCCTTTGAAGGGGTCGACCCCCCTTTGAAGGGGTTGACATCCATAGACGGGAAATCTGTCGCCTCCCCAAATTTCGAATTTTGAACTTCTGGACCTAATTTTAAATTTCTAGACTACATATATGTATATATATATATATACATATGTATATATATACATATGTATATATATACACATATTCTTCCTACGCGTATACAAACTTCAAACCTTGATAACTTCTTCATACGAAGTCCGTTTTACGCAAACTTGGTGTCTATTTTGACCAGAATTCCGAGACGGACGCAATGGTGCGGTCCGTACTTAATTTTGATTATTTAATTAAGTTTTCCTTAATTCATTGTTAACGGTGTATTTCAAATTAATTGTTCTTTAGTTTATCATCTTTAGAGTCATTAAAATTACGGGGTGTTACATTCTCCCCTACTCAAAGGATTTTATCCCCGAAATCTCTAAGTTAAGAAGAATGTATACCCTTACATCCAACAATCATACATTCATCTAGCAATCACAGGCATCCATTGTCCTTAAGGAATTTCTAATGCTTTTATGAATATATGCAATAGTTTGTGTATATGTCCGTAAACTAGTGCGAAAGATCAGGCGGTCTACTGATTCAGTTGACCTCCTTAATGCAATGTATGTTTGTGCCATGCAACCAAAATGTATGCAAATTATCCTAATACATGTAAGTTCTATATGTGTGCACAATCATTCATCCAAATGCAACATCAATGTATCAATACACCCATTTTCATCCATAAAAAAATTAAAATGCACACACATCCATATGAAATATGTAAGTGATTGAGCCGATCTAGTGCCTATTGTGTGTATATGCATCCACGAGCAATCACTAGCAAACACTTGCATCCATCAAACATAACATGTCTCAAACACATGTTTACATTCATTAATTTTCTACCTAAAGACTCGATCGATAGGAGATATTCAAACGATAGATACAAGTATTAATTCGAAGCTTGGAAAAAGAAGTTAAGAACATATTCTCGAAAAGGAAAGGATATGAAGGGCGAATCTTGTCTCCAGCCTCCCAAGTAGCATCCTCACGGTCCTTTCCCTATTGCACTTTTACTAGCTTCACTTCTTGGTTGCACAATTTATTAACCTTCGATCCAAGTATGCAAGTCGGAATTCGTCCAATCGTTGCTTCCTTCTCTACTTTCACTTCCTCTCGCAAGTTTGGCTCCACTACCTCGAACTCTATGCATTTTATCACCGCTTGGATGAATAGTCATCTCAGAATGATGGGCTTCCTCAAGGATTGTCTTCAATAGGTTTCCCATCCCGATATGATTCACTTATCAAACCACTTCTCAAGTAGCTCCCCTACTTGCTTACAAAGTTACCTCTTTTCTTTTAGGAGTCACATGTCGCACAGACAATGCAACTGGCTTTGCGTTGTCCACTAAGTATATGCGGAAACCAATCTCGTGCCTCGGGGGTAAACCCTGAATCTCATCAAATCATTAGGATACTCACAAGTATTGGTTCAAATCGCAAATCATCGGTAGATATATTAAGAGGTTCTAGGAGACTAAGCATGACAGACCCTTTTGGGGTCATAAGAAATCTCGAGAGTCTTTCCATGGCAAGTCAGAAGTCTAACGACCCTCCTATCACAATCTAGAATGGCTCCATATATGGTTAACCAATCCATCCCTAGAATCAAACTGTATCTTATGAAATCAAGAATATATGCATCACAATCAAACTCGAAGCCTAACACAGAGATTCTCAAACCCCGACAAATCCTCCATAAATGAGCCATATCTCCAATGGGGTATGTGACAATAACGGGATCTAAAACCATACTAGTATCTAGGTGCAAAGACTCAACTAAAGGATCAGATATAAAAGAATGTGAAGCGCCAGAAAAAGAATCCTAACAGGATGGTCAGAAATAGAAATCAAACCTTCGACGGAAACTTACCTACCCCTATCCTGTCCACCAGCTATGAGAACATTAGCTTTCCCTCTAGAAGTTCCTTCCCTCTGGCCTAGTCCTTGTCTCTTTGGGCACTCCTTAATAAGGTGTCCCGTCTTACCAAAATGGTAACAAATGCCTTTCCTCTTTCTGCGATCCTTTTTCAGATGACCCACCGTTCCGAAGTTATGGTATTTCCTCTTTTCTTCTTTTATCTATATTCCTTTCTAAAGATACCATTTTCTTTTATCTATATTCCTTGTGCTCTCTAGCCCCAACTCGCTTATTCTCCTTTTTACCATCCTTGTGCAACATGCTAACAAGTCTCTTGAAAGTTGCCTCCATCGCACGGAAATCCTTACGAGGCTTAAAAGAAAATAAGTCGCAGGTGAAACTACTGCGGCTACAGATGGAGGTTGGGCACTCCTTTTCCCTTCGACATGTACCGTAGTTTTAACATGCCTACGGAACCATGCCGAAATGGGGATACCCTTTAGGAAAGAAACGATTCCCCGAACAAAAAGGAAAAGGAATCAAATGGAGAATCGAGAAGATATCTATGGCTTTGGGAAATATGCTTTTCAAAAATAGATTTTTTATTTTAAAATACTTTGTTTTTGAGACCTTTTTGAAAACCATTTTCAAAATATTTTATCTGATTTTATAACCATGTGCTTTGATACCAAATGTGACACCCCACGTACGTTAGTGTCAATCTATATAGAATGAATTAAGTTTCGTGAAGCGTTATATGTAAATAAGAACATAATATCACAAGACAGACATGTAAAATAATAGCGGAATTAAAAACTTTATTTAAATCAAAACATCATGGTCCCAAATACTGAGTTTACATCATAAGTTGAAATAACCGATTACATTATAATCTGCCTTGCCCAAAAAAAATATCAGAGTACAAAAGCATAAAACTATATTTCCCGTGCGAGCCATAAGAGAGTTGACAATAAGTCAAAGCAGTACATCAATATCCAAAATCCAAGCTAAGCTGAAAGAATCCAAATCAACTCTAAGCACTTCCACCCTGAGAACCTGGGGGAAAACAGAAGAGAGAGAAGAGGAAACAAAAAAGGTCAGACATAAAGTCTGGCGAGTCCAGTTACTTTTAAATATAAATAAATAAAAGTATCATGGCAGGTATATAAAAACTGGAAGAACAAGATAACAATAACAAGGACAAGTGTGAACTGATCAAGATAGGTTTGAACAGAATATATTGTGCTTCTTAAATACGTTTCTCTGCACCGCACCAATACTAGTATACCAGGAACAGAATAATTCCTACAAATACTGTTCCATTACATTTTCTTGATTGTTAGGTTACTAGGGATAACAGCATTCAACGCTTATACACACATCATACCCATTTACTTCCCAGTGGACTAACCTAATATGGTATATATGTAGCTACCCCTGAATACTAAGGTACACCCCATGGTACCCCACTCGCACGGTCTCCCTCGTAATACTACAGAAAAGTATGTAGTCCCTCATCCTACGCCAGAGTGACGTACGGATCTCTATATAACAACGTTACGTTGCGCATATATCTTTCATTACTATGCTACGTAAGCGTACGGACTGCCACCATCGATCGAATCACATTTCATTCCGGAGTAATGCCTTCAAGTCTACGATACATCACCCAGAGCAGTTATACATGTATCTAGACTGTCCCACGTATGTATCGTAATTATAGCTCGATGCCTCAATTGCACGTCCTCTGATGTGCACCGAGTTCCGTGGCACGGCGATACAAGAAACATGAAACTCGGTCGGGAGCTTTTCCATATCTGTACAGGCCCGTCTTTAAGAGTCTCTACAAATATTCCTAGGGACTGTTTTCATTGTGGCTATGGCCCCATCTCGACCCCTCCATCAACTTGTAAAGGCTACAAGAGCTAAACGACTGCCCATAAAGAAAACAATCTAAACATCCATTTGGCGTTTTCCCTAAACCACCATACCCCGATAGTGAAGGGTGAATGGTCTATTGGTTTTAGCTCTAGTCTTTCCGCATCCCACTGGCTGTCGATGACGGGTATCCAACGATCTACTATCCCTGTTGGTCGTGACCCTTCGCCTCCATGTTGAGACAACCGCCGAATGACCCTAGTGTCACCGCTCACCGCCTCACAACATTCTGACTACATAACTACTTCTGTAGTCAAGGCCCATCCACCTAGTTGTTACGCGTAGACCCAGCCTCAGCGAGCACAGCCTAAAACGTCTGCCACCGCATAGAGTACTACTGGGAGCACCTTACGTACCACAGGAAGCCGCGTGTTTCCCCTTCCAGTCCTTTGGAGACGTCAGAACAATCAAATGAATGTGTGCTCCCCCTCGTGCCTTATAACATCGCGATGATCTACCCCATTGGATTATTCCCCCTCAAACGTGTGGACTGTCCAAGCGCCTCACTTTAATATGTTGTTAGACCCTATGTTTAATCATTCTTTTACGTGCTTGTCTTACCTTATCAGGTTCCCATTTAACTTGGTTATTCTCATTCAAATTGAATTCTTAATCAAGTTACCAATTTACTTTTGTTTATTAATTTCAGTTATATAACTTAACCCATTTAAGTTTATTAATAAGCTCACAACATGTTGTTCTTTAGATTGTGGTCCAAGGTCTGTGATCCACAATCCCTTTATATTCTTGTTTGGTTACCATAACATGTTCTACTTAGCAGGTTATTATGCATATCTAAATTCTATCATTTTCTACAAGTTATGTTTACCCAAAAAGATATCTTTAATTACGTAACTTTATTATTTCTACCGGTTATGTATACCACTAGGTGTCTTTAATTACATAACCTTATCGGGTTAAGTTTATGGGCCTATATGTAAATATTACCCACCCCCTCAGATTTACTTAACCCACCCCCTGTTCAACCAATTTTACTTAACCCCAACTTTAGTTTATATTCATACAATCCCTATGAATTCCACCTGGTAAAGTATTCGAGATTTGTTACCATATTTTCATTTATGGTTATAGTATGCTAGACTTCCCACATTAAGCCTACCATTTGTGGATGCGGGATATGCCGGGAGGGTCCGGGCAGATTTATTCCACAAATTGGGCTTAACCTCGTGTCTAATCACGTCTCGTAATTGTACACTTAGACATCTCACATTAGATTCAACACTTGCAATCGCTGGATATGCCGGTCGGTTCCGGGTAGACTTCCACCGCAAGGCCAATCTAACCTCGTGTCATAAGTGTAGTTACAGTTTCTAAATTCTGTAATCCTAGGCATTTCATTATTATCCAATTTTTCCTATGTCCTTATAGGTGTTCATGCCCTTTTTCCCCATATTTAATTATATGCCCAATTCATTAGTCAAATTATAGATTTTTATGCCCTTTTTCAATTCATCTTTTAATTATGCACCATATGCTCTTTTTTCCATATCATAAATCAAGGCATATAAATATATATATTATGCCCAAACCCAAATTCACATGTTTTACATTTTATGCCCCAAGTCCCTATTCACATATTTCAATACAAGTTATACCCAAATTCATATTCACATATTTTTCCAATATATGCCTAAAATTCATATTCACATATGTTCCAATTTATGCCCCAAATCAATAATTTACATATGTTCCAATTCATGCCAAATCATATTTTACATATGTTCCACTTTATGCCAAATCATATTTTACATATGTTCTAATTTACTCCCAAATCATATTTTACACCCAAATCATATTTTACATATGATCCAATTTATGCCAAATCATATTTTATATATGATCCAATTTACTCCCAAATCATATTTTACATATGTTCCAATTATGCCAAATCATATTTTCCAATGTATGCCTAAATTTATATCTTTCCCAATTGTTCCCAATTTCGCACGTTCGCATATTTCAGCGTTAGGCCTTGGCTCGAAGATAGCCTGGCATAAAAATAAAAGAGAAAAGAGGGAGAGAAGGGAATCTGGAATATGCATAATAACGTTCAATAATAAACTGATAGAAATAGGCATAAAAACTGAATAGGCATATTATGACAAGATTTGACATGGTGACGATATGAACATATAAAGGCAGATCTGATAATTATGTCATAACAGAACTTGTTTAGGCATAGATCCAATATCCAAATTTTATATACATTTTATGATTACCAATTAAATATTTAGATCTAAAAATAACTTGAACTCAGAGTCAATAGATCTAAGGAAATGGATCCAAATTACTACGAAGAACACGTTGGATTCGTTGTTGTAGCAATTGTTCAATTTGTATAATCTTTGTTGAATTGGATTTGAAGAAGAAAAGGCCATTCAATTTACATTGCAGCAGAGCTCCACCATCGCCACCATTTTTCAAATGAATAAAAATTTAGGTTTAGGGTCCTTTATATAGCCTAGGATCAATGAATCTTGCTCAGAAAGGTGTCCAGATACAAAACGAAGTATTTCGCCCAGATCTGCTCAGGGGGGGCGACCCCCCGCTCCCTTATGGGGTCAACCCCTCTTGAAGGGGTCGACACCCCTTTAGTGGAGTCGACCCCCCTTTGATGGGGTCGACACCCCTTTGAAGGGGTCGACACCCCTTTGAAGGGGTCGATACCCATGGGCCGGAGATCTGCCGCCTGCCCAAATTTTGAATTTAAAACGATTTTTAAATTTCTAGACCTAATTTTGAATTTCTGGACCCTATATATATATATTCTTCTTGCGCGTATACACACTTCAAACCTTGATAACTTCTTGTAATGACCCGGGGTTTAGCAAAACTAAAATGTGTTAAAATTTGTAAATAAACACAACATGGATAACTAAACTTATTCATGATAAAACATTTCGTTTACACAATTAAGAAAAAGAGAGCAGAAGCTTTTCTTTATAATAACTTGAATCAAGTATGTATTCAAGTACATATTTGATAAGTGATTCAAACTTTAGTATATACTTTTTATAGCAAGTATAACTCAAACATTTAGTAAAGTTAAAATATGATTTTTAAGAACAAATGGACCTTAAAATGACATACACTTGTAACAATTCACAAACTGGTCAAAACTTGGTATACTTAACCATTAGAACATCATGAATACAAACCCTTTGTTGCGCAAACATCAAGAAAGTCCTACGGCAAACAATAGGGTAAATGGATAAGAACAATACACCTTTGCACCTTAATTTTTCTCTAAGCAAACTTTGTAAATCAATTTATTTGTTAAGGCTAAAAAGTTGCCAACTCTTGCGCTAGAAATCATGACACATTCTCAGCCAAGAACAAGTACATTTAACAATGTAATTAGCCAAAACCTTTCTTATGAAAAGAGTAGAAGGACAAGGAAAAATATGACACTCGATTAGAATAAAAACACTTAAGTATTTTATAGATTGATGTAAGAATTCCTGCGTACAATCCACAGCAACATTAAATGATAAATGTACTTGAAACTAGTTCTTTTTATTTAGTTTCAAAACATTGTTATTGTGTGTAAATTCTATTGCCAAAAGAAAGCTCCTGTTTGGTTTTTTCATACGTATGTGATAGAATTTATAGAAAGTTTTAATGCAAAAAGGACCAAAGCATTTAAAGCTTTTGTCATCACTTAGACCACTTGCATGGACACCTTTTTCCCAACAAATCCTTGCAAAGAAATACATTGAAAAACTGAGCTTTCAGAGGAACATTCCTCTGTTGTAAAACCTGCGCCCAAATATTGGATCAGGGAAACTAGATTTTTCCCATTTAATGAATTTAAGAAAACCTTTTTTTAGCATTTCTTTTGCCTATAAATAGGCTAATAACTTGCTCTTCCTGAATGACTTGAATTCGAGCTTTTAAGAAGGGTAATAGGAGCTTTTAAAACACTATCACACAGCAGCATTTAAAGTGAGTAAACATTTTGTATTTACTATATTTTTCATGCAAGTTGAGATGTATGTTTTAATTGCTGTTGTGTACATATTTGCGTATGATAAAACCTACCTCGGACACCCATGATTTGAACACACTCAACTCTGTACTGATGTATGTTTGTGCTAATGAATTCAGAGAAGTTCATGGTTAGTTTAAAAGACACCGGAAGTTATACAGGAAGAAAACCTTTGGACTGTTTAAATCAATACATGAGTAGTTACCCTGTTAGAAACTGAACTGTGTATATGTTAGAAACCATTTACTGTGTGATCAAGTGTGGGTTCATGGATACATGTTCAGGGTTTTAATAACCTTTGAAGTGCCATGTCTGTAAGGCTTTTGCTTGATTGAACAAACACTTGAAGATGCCCTGTCAAATAAAAACTGTGTATTTAAAATGGGAACACAATGCTCTGTTTGGTACTCTCCTTTTAGGTGGTTTGCTAGTATGAAGTCTAACACTAGTCCTCCATGTGAATGATCCATTCAAGTGTATTTACATCATTAAATAAATTAGAAAATTGTATATATCAAATCTTGATACACCCTGTATATTAACAGTAAAAGTACTGTTAAAAATCAATGCATGCCAAACCATTTAGTTATGATATATATATATATATATATATATATATATATATATATATATATATATATGTATGTATGTATATGTATATGTATATATGTACATGATCAGTAAAAGAAATGATGAATTTAGAATTCAACATCAAGATTTTTATTATAAGGGTTCAAGAGAAAAACTGTTTTAGTCGAAAATGGCAAATATGATCATTTCTGAAAATCTACCCGATAACCGATTATGTAAACGAGTGTACAGGTGCGTGATGATCTCGAGAACATGGGAAAAATACCTCGGGATTTTTATAACATGTAGATTTGGATTTTGATCGAGTTTTGTTGGAGTTTTGTGCGTGTAGGTTGTCTCGGCTTTGAGCCGGAGCTGCATCTCGCCTACGGCGAGAGGGACCACCGCACCAACGGTGAATGAAGCGTCTGGACGGTGGCAGGGCATGGTCGGAGGCACCTGGTCTCCGATGGCCTGAGTCGTGGGATGGGGGAACTTTCTTTGATCGAGGTTTGTACAGGCAGAGGGGACAAGGTGATCGCCATATGAAATGGGGGGGTGATCCGAGGATTTTCCTAATGACTGAACGTGGTGCTTGGGAAAAGTGGTAGTACCACTTTGGTACTGTGTCAGGGGCCGAGCACATGGTTGCAGCAGATGATCGGGTAGTGGAAACATAGGGGCAGGGACGTGGTAGTTTGACAAGAGCAAAGTACCACCTGGTACTTTGGTACTGAGGACAGAACACATGATCTGGCCATTTTTCACCATGCGCCCACTGAGATTTAAAACCGGCACTTTGGTACTTTGTAAACCATTCTAAAAAGAAAGTTTGCGAACAAATTTTTAAATTAAAACTGTTTAATTTAAAAACTGAGAAAAAGGAAAAATGTTTTCGGAAATTTATTTAATATATTTTTAAATAAGTAAATATATGAATAAGGGAAAATTCAAATACCTCTTTTGTTAACATTTTTATGACATATAAAAATGATGATAGACGCGTAAATTATTTTGATAATTTAAAACTGAGAAAAGGGAAATGTTTATTAATCGAATCTGCGATAAATAAAATAAGAGTAAATCAAGAGAAAAGAATTTATATTCGATGTGAACTCCAACCGTTTTGAATAAACAACGAAATACGATTTTGTCAACTTAAGTCAGAAATCGTATTTAAAATGATTTAACGAATCAAATCATTTGTAAATAAAAAGGGAATTAATTATGAACTTCAAAACTGATCCCTTAAGTAGCACTTGTCCCTAAAAGATATTAAACGCAAATTGTTTTGAAGAGTCCGGAACTACGTTCCACTTCGATTCAGATTTTACGTCGTCAGTCAATAATTATCGAAGATAATAGAAGACGATGAAATGCAAGGAATCTTCTGTAATCCTAGGTAGGAATTACCTGAGATGGATTTATAGAATAATACTTTCGGTTTGTCTAATCCCAGGACAACTTGTATAGATGAATGTCTGACAAAGTAATTCTAACTAATCTCGTACATTGATCTTTCCAAACGTATGTACGTAGTGGCAGAAGAACTCGATCCTCTTGCTTTATACTCGTACTATATTTTTTGGAAAAGTCAATTAGAGATTGGCGAGTTTTGACAATGTGACATTCAAAGAAAATTATCGTGTTTGAAAAGGGTAAGTTTAGCCTCAAGCCTCACAACTGGAAATGACAAATATCGGACAAGCAGCATGACTATGTGGTTAGCTCCCATTAGGATGTATCGTCACCTATCTAGAGATATTTCCTTGTTTCTTATTCTATCGATTCTGTCCCGACTCGGGAAATGGTTGCCGTACACAACCATTGGTGATATACATTCGACAAACTCAAGAGATTTGAGTGGTCGGTCATGTGTGGCTGGGTTGCAAGAAGTTCTTGTTGAACCCAGTGTATTTGTATCTAGAGGTACACTATCGGAGGGTGATTCCATACATTGTCATAGTTGGGAATCCATTAACCATATGCGTTTAACGGTTTTTGTTTGTATACCATATAGTAAAATGTGAGATGAAAGCATTTTACTAGATTATGAAATATTTATGGAAACCCTAGACACTATCATAATATCTGTTTTAATTATACAAACTGCTTTTGATTCTCATAAGGTAAAAACCCGTTCCATATTTACGGCGTGGTCTTATGAATCATTTTGGATTTATTTAAACTTGTTTTTATAAATCGTTTACTCACACCAGTCCCCGACTGATCCAGAGTTTATTTTTCTGTGTTTCCCTTTAAACTCTTGGGTATTCATAACACTTGTTATGAATAGACGAGTGATCCAGGTTTTTACATAACTTGGGAGTAGCAGGAGGGCAGGATCTGAAATGTTGGCTTATCTATCTTATGTTATGTATAATTATCCGAATGTTGGTCTACTTATGGTATTATGTATTGTTGTTCTAGAAGTTGGTATCATGAATGATAATTATGTAATCATGATAACACGTATCCCTATGTAAGCAGTACTCTAATGTACTTGACTTTTGATGTATCCCTATGTATAAAGTACCCTAATGTACTTAACTGATGATATGTAATAATTTGGGTTGTTATGTTAAAATCAAGTTCCACTGTGAGATTCTGATGTTTTCTATAGTTTATCTTCTATCTATCTTTTATTCTTATATAATGATACAACCTCCGAGGTACTGGAAAGTTGGGTCATTACACTTCTTCATACGAAGTCCGTTTTATGCAAACTTGGTGTCTATCTTGACCAGAATTTCAAGACGGACGCAATGGTGTGTTTCAAATTAATTATTCTTTAATTCATCATCTTTAGAGTCGTCAAAATTATGGGGTGTTACATATATATTATTTTTAATTGTTTGTGTTTGTGTGTGTTTATTGTTGAACATAATAGAACTAGTGTAGTCAATAGCGAATAGCGCAAGGCTTGCGCTATGCGCTATAGCGCGCGCTATAAAAAAAAATTACACAACTAATCAAATTATCATACATAACTGAAATTTAATGTTTTTGTTGCAGATTTTGTGCCATATCCAAGACGTTTAAGGCTCAAAATGCAATGCTAACGTACTTAATGCATATGTTATCTTTATTTAATATTAAATGTAATTATGTTAAGAGAAAAATTAATAATTTCATATTGTACATTCAAAATTATTGATGGATATAACATATTTATGTCTTACACAATTTGGAATTTATTCTTAAATTAATGACTTATGATGAAATTTATTCTGTTTGTGAGTTATGATGAGATTCTACCAAAAAATGCATGAAAAGTACTATTCACATAAAATATAAAAGATCTCAGAAAAAATTAACACAGGAAAAATGCATGAAAAGTACAATTCACATAAAATATGAAAGCATGTATGTTCATCTAGAAAGTAGAAAATAGTTTTTTCTTTTAAAAAAATCTTAGCAAAAGGTTAACATAGGAAAAAAGTACAAAACAAAACCTATATGCTCAAAATATCTCAAAAAAAAAAAAAAAAAAACTGAAACAATATGTTCAAAAAAAAAACCTGTATGTCCATCTAGAAAGTAGATAAAAGGGGGGAAATGTCTCCCAAAAAAAGACATGGATAGTTTTAAAATTCGGATTTGGCGAAGTAGAAAATAAAAGTAAAGTCAATCATGAAATCAAATGAATAAAAAATAAACAAACTGATTGAAGTCAGCTTCAACTTTTCTAGCAGCAGAAATTAATTTGAAAAGAAAGTAATTTTGCCCTAGGTTAGAAGTTGATTCACTAATTACGTTATTGTCTGAATAAGAAACAAAATAGACCTCTTACGTTATTATTCAAATTAAATGGGCCAGACCGGCTTCTTTACACACTCTTCAAACCTTAAAAAGAAAAGAAAAAAATTGCGCGATATTTATCGCTATGCGTTTTGTTGCGCTATGATAAAATAGCGTGCTATTTCTGCGCTATAAAGGACCCCTGCGCTATAAGAAGTAGAATAGCGCAACCTATGTGCTATGTGCTATTTGGCGCTATAGCGATCGCTAAGATAACACAGAACAGAACGCAGGATACAAAATGCAGAATGCAAATTGCAGAATTCAAATTACGGAATACAAACTGAAGAATACAAATTACATAGATATAAAATACAGAAAACAGGCTATTGTGGTGGATACCGGGGTGCATACTGAGGTGGATATTGGGGGATTCATCTTAAATTGCCTGTATCGGAGTGCTTGCTTGCGAACTTCGATTTCAAAATGCAACCAGTTTGATGCTTCGTCATCAGGAAGAATCATGAATGTATATTGATTATCCTTACTTGTGAGAATTGATATTGCATAGGACATGTCAATACCATCAAATGTTCTTGCACGATCTATTGCATGCTTCACAATAGGAATTTCAGTAGATTGTGGGCTTGCGTTAGATGAGGAAAAATTACTACTAGATGGATTTGAATTCGGACTGTCGGATTCAGAACGAGTTTTCTTGCACAATTGCCTAGAGTGTATCATATCAACAATTTCTTCAACCTTTTAAGAAGTTTCAGTTCTTCCTCTTCTGCCAGAACATGGTCTAGTTGAAGAACCTGCACCCCGTGATTGGTTAGGAGGCTCATGAAATGACTGTTGAATCTAAATGTCTTCTAGTGGCACTGGAGATTCATCGAAGAACGCAGGTTGTACAAACTCGGGTGGAGGAGAACGTGGCTCTGGTTGCATGTTTAGCAGAGACTGGTATCTCAATCGTTGATGTAGCTAAAAACTCGTTCAAAGAAGATGCAATCCTCTTGTGTATCCTTTGTTTGTTCTTTCCAGCAACTTGGTAAGTTTCAATAGCTATATGGAGAAACTCTGAAGTTGCAAACGAAGACCACACTTTCTAAGGTCAACGAAATGTTGTTTTCGAACGAGTTACTTCAGTCATTGTAGATGAAAAGTTGTGGCATTTGACGTGTGGAATGTTGAAGGAAATGGAGTGGAAAGGGATTGATTTTATAAGATGGAAAAAAAGAGCCGTTGCAAAATATTTCTGTTGGCATCCGACGCCGCGTCCGACGATGCAAAAGCATCGATTCCAACCATTAAGCTCAACGGGGCAAAGTGGTGGGCCCCACGTTTGACGCGTCAGACGCATTCGATGTCGACACCTACGTAACTTGCCCCTGTCAGAAATCAAACGCTACCTAAGACATCTTTACAACCGACTGGGCAAGCTTAGTTGAACCATTTTACATCTTATGTCATTAACTTTAATAATTCATTTACTCCTCATTTTAAGTTTTTCAACCTATTATTAATTACAAGTAACCTTTGTTAATACGAACGCGTTAACATAATTTCAAGATTGACTTTTTAAATCAACGATATGATTTTAATTCTTCTGATCATTAGGGTCATTGATGATAAGATATCATCACCAAGTATATTTTGCTTCATTATAGTCTATTGTGTTGTCTTGCTACAATGATTTCTTCTTCTTGTATGTATCTTATAGAAATTGGGGACATCTTTCTTTTCTAAGCCTTTTTTTTATCTTTCTTTTTAGAAACTATTTCCTACATCTCTTTTTATAGATTTATTTCCTTTTATTTTATTTTTTGATATTTAAAAGTGACCGCTTCGACATGCATTAATGCGATTAGTTATTAAACGTAGAGCGCATGTTATGGTTAATAAGATTATCCAAATAACCACGTAAATATCGTTTTTATTTTCAAATACGGATGTAATTTACAAAAAAGTGAAATGGACACAGCCTCCTGCACGGTGGATTTGAGAATATTTTACAAGTTGAAGTAACACCGAAAGCAAAGAATACCAAAGGATTGGCCTGGCATAGCGGTGATCTTTTACTCATTCTTTCCTTGCTGGCGTTTTTACATAATAATTCATAAAATGTGAAAATTTTTGATAGTGTGCTGCTATTCACACCCCAATTTCCTCTTCTGGCAACCACACAAAATTTAATAAACTTGATTATATTTTTTACACTTCTGGCCACCACATCATTTTTCTTTATTCGGCCATAATCAACCGAATTAACAATATGAATTCGGCAGGAAGCAACCGTACTGCTACTACCAACCGAAATATGATTGTAAATTCGGCAGGAAGAAACTGAAGCTTTCGTTCCGTAGTGGGGTGTCTGTTCATATTAATATTTTAACGTACGGTAGCTGAAAGAAGAAAATGATATTCTTTATGGTGGCCTTTAGTTTTGGTGGCCAGAAGAGGAAATTAGGGTGTGAATAGCAGCACACTTTTGATACAGTAGTCCGTTCTACATACACGCAATGAAACCTAGAAAACAGAAAAGGATCTCTATTTCTACCCAAAAATGAAACTTAAACCATGACTTCCCTAACATCTCGTATTTCAGTCCATGTGGTAACTTCCACAGTGAAATCACTTAACTACTAGTTTGAACAAGGTTTCAAATGAAAATTCTAATTGTAAAGATATTTTCTTTTATAAATTCAAATGGTATTTCCCATAATATTTGTACATCTAACAGAAGGGCAAATACTATCTATTATTTAGTCTTATTTCCACTATTCTCAAATTTCATGTGCTCGTCCTAGGATCTTCAGCATTCACTTTAAAAAAACAATATTAATTGCATGGAAAGAGAGGAATTTATCCCTTGATAGAATTCTATGCTTCACCTCAGCAGCAACATGTTATTTTTAGAATTTCAAATCTTAGAAATAAATGTTAAATGAAAAATTAATTAATTAATTATCATCCTAACTGTTAACTGCATGCATTGAAAGCATAATGTGACCAATTTTTTTTTTTTAAATAATAAGAGGATGGATACTGCTTCCACTGAATGAGGGGAAAAAAGAGCATAGTTTAACAATTGTTGTACATTTAGTGCGTATAATATAAACTTTTAACTTAATAAAACAATAAATAAATAATTTTCATTGCATAAAAATAAGCATAACTTAAACCAAGATTTTGAAATTACTGAACAGATGATTTTCAAATGCAGATGCTTTTATTAATTCTTATCTCCATTATTTTTCTAAATATCAAATATTTATTCACTTTTTAGATACAAATATGAAAAAAATTCAAAATTTTCAAGTATTAAGTGACAGCCTTATTAACAAATCATGGCTTAGAAACCTTACCGTTAAACTAGATTTTAAAGCACATTTTCAAGAATTGCAATGGCATTAGAGACACTGGTATAACCTTAAATAATTTATAGCATTCTTACAAGAAGAACACTATGACTCTTCCTACCATATCTACACCGCTTTAATGACAGCATGGTCAAAAATGTAATTTACCGCCTGGACAGAGCAACCAGGAGAAACATAGACGCTGACATAATGATTTTGAACCCTGAGCTTTCCCAGAAGTTTTGTTTACCAGCATTGTTTTGCTTCACCAGCATTTGATCTTTCAGCTCCTTCAGTTGCTTGTTCCTCCTTTCTTCAGCCTGTTAATATTAAAAATGCAGTTAATGGAACGTGCAATAAATTACTATTAAGCATTATCTTGCACCTAAAAAAATAATCTGGATAAAGCTTTTATTGAAACGCTATTATTATTAATTCAATAGTAGCATTAAATAAGTCAAATGTACCATATTAACATTTGGTTTGACTAAAATCAGTCCCCATTGACCATTAATGCTATTATTTGTTACAGTAATGGTTAACACTTTTTTTGTATTTTTAATATTAGTATTACTTTTGTGGATAGTTATATTAGTACGATATAGTAAACATTTATTATTATTACTACTACTATTATTATGAACGTTATGACAAGTGCTTCGCGCGTGATCATGACTATGTTTTGCACGTGAATTATGCTTTTAAAAATTGTGCATGTCTAACACATTCAAGAAAAAACGATTTACATGAATTTTTAGTTATTCTTTTAGTTGAAATTATGTGTTATTAATTAATAAACAACATGCGTTAGAACATATTTTAAATGATAAAAAAGTTTGTTAATATTTGTAAAAATAAGGTTTGAATTCGTAAAAATTGTTTAGTTGATAGATCTTAATTTTAAGTGACATAAAGATAAAAATATCTAAAAGTGATACTAAAAGTTTGTGATCGAATCAGAAGTTTGCACGTCTAAGGCAATTATTAATAAAGGTTTTGCTATTGCAACTAGTGAATATTATTAGTATATATTTATGACACTAATAACTGATAAAAAAGTTAGTCATTAATATTATCGTTGCATCTATTATACACATTGTTCCTGTTACAATTACTAATACTAAGCAAAATAAGTAAATATAACATCTAATAGCAGCCGCATAGTCAACAAATCAAAGGTAAATTTAATCAACTATTCATGTATTTCCGTAATTTTGCCTTTTTAACGTGGTGTATTAATGCCACTAAGTGTCAATCTCAGATATCGAACTCTTGAAATTTAATCTCGTAGTTTATGGTATCAACCAACCGAGTTAATCACGTTGTCTAGTTTTGTTTATTGTTATTGATAATGCTCTTACAGCTAATTATCAATACAGCTGTTAGAACTGTTGTTTTAATCAAGTAGTTGGTAATTTTAGTGGCGTGAAGAGCAAAATGAAAATAATGATGACAGGTAAAAAAATTTGGAAATTTGAAGGTCGATTGTTTATGTGAGATTATAAAATATGAGATAGTAAAATAATTTAACCGAAAATTTCAAATCATGGAAGAATCAGATACTAGATAAGAGGAAAGGATTCAAAAAGCAGAGTACATGTTTTATCTTATTATTATTTATAATGGCCAAATCCCAAACGAATAAAAACATAGCGAAAGATAAATAAATAGTAAAATAGTTTTGTTAAAACTTGAATTAGTGACCCCCAACCTCTAATTGTACAATAACATTGAATGGAAGAGTAAATAAAGTGTCATGTCATTAAGGTAGTAGTGAGCTATTATTATTATTTTTCATACTTTTATTTAGTATTAGTTGTTATTCGTAG
Source organism: Allium sativum (assembly GCA_030737875.1). NCBI lineage: Eukaryota > Viridiplantae > Streptophyta > Magnoliopsida > Asparagales > Amaryllidaceae > Allium > Allium sativum. The sequence continues at coordinate 692,901,070 of CM060920.1, forward strand.
TATTCTTACAATTAATTATCAATACAACTATTACAGCTGTTATATTGTTGAGTAGTTGGCAGTTATCAAGCAGTTGTTTGTTTTAGTAATGCGAAGGCCATAATGAAAAAAATTAAGATGATAAGCAAAATATTTAGAAATGAATAAATGGTAGATTTATGTGAGACTAAAAAAATAACCAACCTAAACACTAGCGTGAAGAAAATATTTACGACGGCAACTTCAAAACTATGAGTGATTTAGATATATTAGATAATGAAAGAGAATTACTAAGCATTGGAGAGGACAGTGAACTTCGAATGAGTCGTGTAAGCCGTAACTCTCTCAAAATCATTTCAGCGTTCCGCTCAAAAGTACAAAATAGTCTTCAAATAAAGTTGTAGCTTCTAGGATAAAACAGTTTCTCTAATCTAAACAGTATATATTGGATTGTCAGCGCACACAAATCTGACCTCGTAGCTATTTGAAAATATTGCTCTGTTTTGATTTGAAAAATAGTGGAGAAGGCAGGTTTAGGCTGAGAGAAGAGCTGAAAACTGGACAATTTTCGGTTCTAGTTGAGGATCATTTTGTAGACAATAGAAAAATATATCTCGCTTCAAAAGTGAAAGGAAAATCGGATCTGAAGAGAGAATAGATCCAAATTTGGACGTCAACATTCTTTAATATGAATCGGTCTAATTGACAATTTCAGCTCGATCAACAACCGTTCAAAAATTGCTAAAATTTGTACTAAAAATATAAGTGCTATGCCCAGTCCTGCCCAGTTCGGATCGGTCAATCGATATGCATGTGTATAATGATCAAGCATGGTTTCCCTTTCACAAAGGAGCATTTTGGATGTCCAAATTGTCCAATTAAGGATCTAAGAATCAAGAATAAATACTTGATTTTTCTTTGTAATCCTACAATGTGAAACTACTCAAAACAACATGCACATACACGATTTTTAACAATTCACCTTAAACAATGCAAAACATTTCCAATAATTCCCGACCTGAATTTTTAAAAATATTTTGAGCGATTTCTGGAAACATAGGACTGACCATAAATAAAGGTGTTTGTCGACTTGAACTTTTTGCATAGCATATAACATTTGATTTTTACTAAAATGACTTGCAGTCTTAATTTTTTTTTTTTTTCAAACTCAAACCACAAATAGCCTCTCTAGAGTGCAATCAAATAAGCATATGTGTTTATAATCATGTTTGTCTATAACAATTCTGTGAATGCTGTAGGAATTTTTCACCAAATTCCATAGAAAACGTTCGCATTCCACATTCACACAGATGATTCTACCATTATTACTACTAAAGGTAGGTACTACACTCCAAATGGGAGTATAAATTTCATAACTCATCCTCTAATTACTTCAGGAATACACACTTCTAAATATAAATATAGCATATTCAACTCATATAAATTACAACTTATTTTCACCTGATCTATTGGAAGATATAAGTACTTCTCTCTTGTCAACCCTTTCATCAAAGGATCTGCCAAATTCTCATTAATGCATATATGATCCACTCTATCAACTCCTAAGAAAATCTCTCTAACGGTGTGGTGTTTACGACGTATTTGTTGTCTTTTACCGTTATAGAAATGGTTCTGTACTTTTGCAATAGTTGCGACAATATCACAATGAATCAACATAGCCGGTGCCGGTTTTACCCATAAGGGATCTCAGATAGTAAAGTGCTTAATTAATCTGCTTTTTCGCTAGCTGTGGTGAGTGTTATCATCCCAGACTACATAATATATTGAACCAGGATTTTCCAAAACGGCTATATCAGCAATGCTAAAGATATTACCGCCGGTTGTCATTGAATCATCAAATAAAGTATTCCAGTCTGCATTGATGTAAACTTAAGTACAACTTAAAACATTTCACGATGTAATCCAAGGTTCATGGTTTGTCTTAGGTATATCACGACGCTCTCAATAACGAGCTTGCTCTATACTAGATCTACTAGTAAACTTGCATAATAATCATACGACATGGGCAATGTCGGATCTAGTACAATCAGTAGCATATCGAAAGCTGCCAATAATACTCGCATAATCAAACTGTCTTAGACCTTCACTAGTGTTCTTAAACAACTTTACACTAGGATCATACAATGTACATGCTAATTTACAGTCAAAGTAATTATATTTTTTTAAGATCTTCTCAATATAGTGAGATTGATCAAAAGAAATTACATTTTCTAACCTAGTAACCTTAATATTAAAGATTACATTTGCATCACTTAGATCTTTCATATCAAAATTTGGACTTTACGAAAATTTAATAGTGTTTATAGCATGAACATTGGACCTAAAAGTAAATATATCATCCACATATAACCATAAAACAGTGCACATGTCATTCTCAGATTTATAATAAATACATCTGTTATTGTCATTAAATTTGAAAACATCAAATTATCAAATTTTTCATGTCATTGCTTAGGTATTTATTTTGAACCATATAAGGATTTATCTAACTTGCAGACTTTATGTTCTTGACCATGAACAACAAAATCTTCAGCTTGATCCATATAAATTTCCTTTTCTAATTCATCATTTAAAAAAGCAATTTTAACAGCTATTTGGTGTATAATCAAATCATGAATAAATGCAAGTGAAATTAGTACTTAAATGGTTGTAATTCTAGTTACATGAAAAAAAGCCAAAAATCTACATTTGCTCTTTGTCTAAATCACTTGGCTACCAAACGCTTTATATTTATCAATTGTACCATCATGTTTTAATATATATTTTTAGTTACTCGTTTACAGCCTATAGGCTTACAACTAGATAATAAATCTACCTAGGGATGGCAAAGAGACGGGTCTAGGATCCAAACTCGGTTGACCCACCCCTATTTTGATCCATTTAGACCCGCCACATAGGGTTTTTGGAGCGGACAGACACACGACCCACTTTTGAAGGTCCAGGTCTAAGGATGAGTCTGGGGCACGACTAACCCACCCCAACCCGACCTGCTTTATTGAAATATCATTAAAATATTTTATAACTATATTGATTACTTGTTAATCTTCTTAGGTATACAAGATTATGACTTGAATGTTATATTCTTCAATCAACAAACTATAAAAATTTCATAGTATTAAATTGCATAAATGGTAATCATACAATAACAAATACATATATTTTGTACTATTGTCTAACAACTCATTTTTATATTCTCTCATCATTGTGAACACATTATAATATGTATATAATTTATCATTTAGTGGTAAAAAAATATAAGTATATAAACTTGCGTACATTCGAACACTATCACCGGGTCATGTGGCGGGTCGGGTCTACCCTGATCCGTACGGGTTTCGGGGTAAAGGGTAAACTTCCAGACTCTCACCGGGTCTACGTGGAGGGTCTGGGGCGAGGTTTAAAAAGCCCGAGTCGGGTCTGGGGCATGAAAAACCCACCCATTCCTAAATCTACCAAGTACAAGTTTTATTAGATTCTAAGGAATTCGTCTCATCATTAACAGCTTCTTTTCAAAAATCGGCAAAACATATGCTAAACATCCCCAAGTTCTAAAATAAAACACATTAGGTTGATAATTTCTCAATATTTCAAAATGTAAAATTTGAGTTTTTTGAGTTAGAGATTCTATTCAACACATGACTAACAACCGATCGAATTTTCTCATACAATGTGTAGATGCACAAGAATCAAATAAAATAGCAAATAATCTGAAGACAGTGATAATGTATACGACTCAATCGAAGATCAATATCGTTGTTTCGAATAGATTTCCAACAATTTGAAGACGTTTCGACATTCCGTTCAAAAGTGCAAAGCAATCTTCAAGTGATGCGGCCGCATGTAGAATAAAACAATCTTTCTAACGTGAAGTGTATATATCGGATTGTCTGTACAAACAAATTCGACTTTGTAATACTTCAAAAATACTGCTCTGCTTTGATTTAGAAAACAACGGAGAAGAAGATAGGTTTAGACTGGAAGAAGAGCTGAAAACTGGATAATTTTCGATTTTGGTTGAAGTACATTTTATAGGCAGCAAAAAAAATAGCTCGCTTCAAAAGTAAAGAGAAAAATCAGATTTGAAGAGAGAACGGGTCCAAGTTTAAACGTTTACAAACGTTCTTTAATACGGACTGGTGTAATTTGACCGCTACAGCCCGATCAATAACCGGTAAAAATTTATTAAAAATTCGTATTAAAATACAAGTGTCACACCATACTAATCTAAGCCTGTTTCGGATCGGTCAAAGCATGCGTGCTTGGTGATCAAGTATGGTCTTCCTCCTTACAAAGAAGCATCTTGAGAATAAAGTATAAATATGTTTTTTCTATATAACCTCACTTATGCTGTTTAACAATTCACTCAAACTCGTGACTTAAAAGAGACAGAAAAGGGAACAAAAGAATAATAAACTGATACGTTGACAAAGAAGTGACTCGGCCATTGTTAATATGTATGATAGATACTAGATAAGGGAATAAGATATCAAATACAATGCCTTTCTAAAACTACCTCTCAAACAATTTGCAGTACTTAAAGCATTTATTACCAAAACTTCATTGAGTTTTAATACATGTTCATCAATTTTAAGTTGGATATGTTGATTGTTCTGTTGTTGATTAAATAATGAAGAATTCACGGATCGTTGCATTTTGGATCAAGCTGATTAAAAAGGAATTTTTGAATTTTAATTCAATCATTAGTCTAAGAAGAGTTCATAAGAGATGAGTTTGGCAAATTCATGAACTGTAGTTAATGACAGTAAATGTAAGATTGTTTAAATTAATTACCCTCTGAAGCTTCCGCATCTGAGACCGCGATTCTTGCAGACAAAATTCAAGCTTTAAAACTTTCTTCTTTAGTTCCTGATCTGCTCTATGGTGTTTCTCTAGCTGTATGACAAATGATATAAGTAAAATAAACCTTGCTTTTGTTACGGTGTTTATCAACCGTCAAATAAGTTTTCATATTTGGAGAACTGTGGAAGATAAATTATTTTGAACTGAAAAATAAATGCTCTCCTTAGAAAAAGACCGCTTTAATTGAACCTATTGTTACTGTAATTATTATTTGAGGAAAGGATATAAATGCACACACCACTATTTGCATTGAATCAAGATCATTACTCTCTGCAATCCGAACCCAAAGCAAACATGTCTCTAAATATTAATGACCAACAGTGTTCAGCATCCAGTTTCAACCGTTAATAAAATTGTGATACAATTGTCATACATGTAAGATGAATTTTATTTACATATAATTTCTTAATTGATGTTTCGGATGAGCAATTAAATACTCCATGGTAGCTAAAAACAATATTTGTTCATTCACATTACAAATGTAAAAGCATATTACCTTAATCAGAATTTTCCTTTTAGGTATTTTGTCCTACTCAACATCATTTTCACGTATTTGGCATATATACTACAATTAAAAGGACAGTACATAATTCATTCAATCAACGTTGAAGTTACATAAATACCCATCATCACTACAAAATGTGCAGATATATGCAAATTTTGCACATGTGCCAGTATATTAGATGTGAGTTTGATCTGTATATTAGATTTGAGTTTGATCTGTATTCATTCATTTTTCATGCAGTTTGGTCTATAGTTTCACAGTATGAAATTTATGCCTCTGTGCTTACTGTAAAATTACCTGGGACTCTAACTCCTTGGTTTTATGCCTCCAGTGTGCAGATAGAAACCTGATCTCATCTCTTAGCCGAACAATCTCCTCATTTTTTGTATTCAAAAGCTTATTCATCTTCTCGGTTAATTTTGGAGAAACTTCTTCCTGAATCTTCAAGAGCTCGCAGTCTCTATTAATTGCAGCTACTGTTATTACTTGCTTAATGTCCTTCTCCATTCTTAGAACTTCATCTTTAAGTTGTCCTTGTGATAGCTCTCTTGCTTCAAGATCGTTTTGTAAGTGATCTAACTGCTCTCGTAACTCATTAACTCGAGTTTCGTTCTCTTTCAGAGAAATACTCTTTTCATCCAATTCTTTTAATAAATTTAGACATTGAGATTGAGCTGACTCAGCAGACTTAGCACTTGCCTTTGCACTAGCTTGAGTTAATACTAACTGTGATTTTAAGTCATCCAACTCCTTGAGATACTGCATACAGAAAAAGAAAATTATTAGTGTTCATTTATTATGTATGCATTTATTATGAACAAGAATACATCATGGTTAATCGAAACAACGTATATTTCTGAAACAATGGCAGAAGGAATTACAGCTATAACAACAGTAAATTTATTTTGCCTCAAATAAGATTTTACAAATGTGCACAATCTAAATCTACGTGTTGTTTGTTTATTAGTTTATCTATTAGTGTTACAGAGTGATATATTTTCAATAAGACTAGGTTATCTGAAGAAGAAGAAAGAGTCCTATAGCATACCCCAGAAACATTTGACTAAACTAATAGGAGAAAAGAGTCAGTTCAGTACAATCGATGCTAGGATAACTTGCAGGTTAAACTCACATATAAGAGTAAAGAAATGTACAGTCTTTCATGTCTGGGTAAAATACGGTGCATTACATCATGTTCCTTCACACACTGAGACACATTAATGTTTTACCATTTTGAATACTATACTTCACAGGTAATAAATATATCCAATTTAAAAGACTTTTGGAAGTTAAGCTGAATTCGAGATGTGGAGGCTTAAAAATGAAAAGTAGTATCAGATAAAGGCTTTAGGCAGTGACACATCTTCCACAATCCAAATAAGGGGATGCTGAATGCTCTAAAAACCTTTATGCTTTCAATTTGAAAATGCCATTTACGACTGCATGAAGGTAGAAACGACAAAAATAAAAAAGCATGTGGATTTACTGAAAGTTGGAGATGAGCATTTAGTGCGGATTAAACTAAAATTATATTCATGAATTAAATAATTTACAATGTTACCTCAAAGGTTGTTGTATTACAACAAAACTTGTAGCTGGAAGCTATTGTTGTGAAATTCGAATAAATATCAAACTTAAATCCAAACTCACCATCCATGTAGAATAGACTTGCAAAAACAACCGATTACAATGTCTCAATCACCAAAATAGCCAATAACCAATCACAAGCAATCAAAATAAATCAGTAGAAATTAAAATAAAGCACACACCAAAATTATAATGGTTTCACTAACGATTTGTTACTATGCATCCGCTTTAAAGAGGGAATTTCATTATCATGATGAGAAGAGCACAAAAGATTAATAAAATGATCACCAATATTCAATTTAGAATTGAATTTGTGAAGAATATAATTGAAAAAAATAAAAATAGGTTATAAACTCTAATCTCGAACTTTTGATCAAGTTAAAGCATCCTCACTTTAAATATGAAAATTGCTTATATAAGGAAAATTTTCATCCAAGCAAATTACCAATTTGCCCATTCAAACCTTCAGCAAAAACCTCAACAAAACAAAGTTGCATAGGTCATTTTTTCCCAAATCAGACGTCAGGTTCAATCTTCGGGATGTTGTATGCAGAGAACCAGACGTCTGGATTTATGTTCGGGCTTCTGTTCTGGTCTTTGAACCTACTGTACAGAAATTCAAACGTCTAAATTTCCAAATCCCGACATTTGAATTTAAATCTAAACGTCTAGATTTAGATCTAAATATCTGGATTTGCTTTTAGCTTCCTCCAACCTGCATTCAGCACCTTCCAACTCCATGATGCAATAATTTGAGCTTCCGGGCTTCGATTCACATGCAGTTTTCACTGATTACAAGTGACTCTTGACCTCTTCAATCTACCATATGGTGTCATCATAAAATTTAATACTCCACCTCAACACTATAACCAACTACAAAGTACTCAATAATGTAAACAAGTACTTATCAAGAAGATAGAATCTCAACCTCTCAGCAGTACTAATGTTCATCATCGGACAAAGTACTTCTACCAAGCATATGACCCTATGGCACTTAGCACTTTAATAAGTGAATTAAATTCGAGCAATGCTCGACCTTTCCAATGTGCAATGGTTTGATGAACATAATTGTCGCGTATTCCATCGTGTACGCCTTCTGAAGGCATATTAGCTTACCTTCATCGATGTCTACAAAAAAAAGACTCTTACCGCATGCTTAATACATAAGCTTAATGCCAAATTTTCCACCAAATGAACAGCACTTTGATTATCACATCAAACATCGATACTATCATGTTCGAATCTCGTCACATAGCAATCACCTCAAATAAAGTGTTTTTTTTTGTCGTCTCCACCTCAACTATCAGTTATGTCTCCGTAGTTAATAAATCAACTACGGTTCGAAATCTCAATCTCCAAATAATGGTTGTACCACCACAAGTGTGAAGACATCCAAAAGTTGATTTCTTTCAACCTCTATCACCGACGTAGTCCGAGACATGATAACTAATTAACTTGCAACTTATTCCTTCACTACAGTCAAAAGCAAGACTATTAAAATATGTACCTCTAAGCAAGGTTTCAGATCACGGACTTATATCTGAATCAAAATAAACGATATTTAAAATACTTACAACTAAAAATGCTACCAAATATCGGATCTCGGGTAAAATCTCATATATTCATCTCGGGCAAGATGAGCGAGATTTAAAAGCCTGCCTCTAAGGTATTTTATAATCGCCTTCACGGCTTCCTAATGCGATTTTCCTGAACTAGTAATATACCGACCAACCTTCCAATGACATTTGCAATATCGGACCTTATACATACTATGACATACATTAAATTTTCAACCGCACTTACATATAACATATTTGTTTTATAAGCCTCGTCTTTTTTTAGGACAGGTGATCTCTTATTCTAAAGCTTCATATGTAAAGGTAAAGGTGTATCTAACATCATTGCATTCCCTATACTAAACCAGCAAAGCAGTTTCTCAATGTACTCATTTTATAAGAATCAAATCGTGTTATAGGGTGCAAACGGATTCATAAGGTTGACAAAACCACTTCGAGCTATCACTCGAAATAATGACGTTATTAAGATTCGTCAGCTCATCTTGGACTATATAAAAAGAAAAATTCGATTCACCATATGCACCGTGGTTGACAAAACTTGAATTCAAAATCCTTTAGACAAATCTAATGTCAACATCAAGTATCGAGCTTTCTCAAATAGAGTTCAATTCATTTCCTTAACTACTCCATTAAGTTGCAAATCACCCGATAGAGTTCAATTCATTTCCTTAGAACTTTTAAAGACTTGTCACTCTCATTTTCAACAAGAGTTTTCCACGTTTTGAACTTCGCAAATGCATCCGACTTGGCCTTCATTACATACATGGATGCCTTTTGAGAAAAATCACCAATAAAAGAAATATAATATCAAGGTCCACCTAAGGACGCAACCGCCGTCAGGCCCAAACATCTAAATGAACGTACTCAAGAACACCTCTTGAATCATGTTTTCCTTTACATAATGATACCATAGTTTGCTTTCCCATGGCATATTACTCGCAAAACTCTAGCTTGTTGGAACTGTCACCCTTGATCATCTCCATTTTTTGAAGAAACTCCTCTTCAAAACATGACATAATCTCGAATGTCACCACCTTATGGTCCACAACTATCAACATTCACACAAGTTTTACCTTCTATGGTCACTTCTTGAATCAAATAAACATCATGAGTTTTAGCGTCTTTCATAACCACAAGGTTCCCTTCGAAACCCTGAAGCAATTCTTCTCAACAGTAATTTTGCATCCTAGAATATCCAATTACCTCAAAGATATAAGTGACTTTTTAAATCCCGGAATATAGCCAACATTAGTGACCATCTAAACCACTCCATCACACATTCTTATTTGCACGGAGCTAATGCTCATTGACATGCATATAGCATCATTTTCCATAAAAATAGTATTTCTGTCTCCATAAAAGGAAAAATAATTCATATTTGATGTCATATGATAAGACGCACTCGAATCAAGTACCTATTAACTATCTAAAACACCTGATATTACTTCCGTCAATACATTCTCATGTACCTCACCAACACTACTCTACACCGCTACGAATGAGGACGCTACTTCCTTTCTATCTTTATCCAGGCATTCATTATTTCAATAACCAGGTTTTCTACAAATATAGCACTCATCATATCTCTTCTTTGATTTTCCTCTCCAACTAGCCTTCTTTAATTTAGAACTCACTCGGTTTTCCTTCTTCACATTCTTCTCCTACTCTACAGATTAACCATGACCACTGCTAGCTCCACTACCACCATTATTTAGATTGGTTTAGCAAATATGAAATTAAAACTCTTCCAAATTATTTAAAATTCAAGGTAGTGAATTTGTTAACTTCCAATCCTTCAATCTTGAGTGCACAACATTGAACATGATTATGTTAACCTTGGAGAGCGGGCATACTGCACCATAGTCGTGTTGAATTTCGCTCTTAAGGCAATGACATCATCCACAATGCAACTCGTATATCATCACTTTTCATATTTTTTTTCCTTATACATTAACTTCCCAACAATTTAAAAGCGAAATTAGATCCATCATTTGTAAGAATTAACTTTTTTGGGTTTTGGAGCAAAGAATGAATTCTATTGACAAATAATGCTTTCGAAAAAGAAAAACAAACAATGACATCAAAGTTGAATCTAATCTCGAAATTTCAGAACAGGAAAAGGATAACAAATACTGGATATTAACACTACAGTATTTCTAAGGTTTCAACTTTAATATTTGAATCATCTTTGAGTTTGACACTAACGTTATTTTGTTATAAAGATTGAAAATATAGAGGTTTAAAAATAGCCTTTGAATTGTGGCAAATGTTGAACGCATTGACATAAATTTATGTAAAATGTGATACAAATTTATTTGGTTAGTAAATATACAAACTCATGATAACTCTTTTTCAATAGTCTTGATGATTCAGAAAGGGTTTATAATACATGATTTGAATAAGGATAGAAACGCATATTTGATACAATTTTATTTGTCTCGTTATTTATCTTTCATTTACAAAGTGCCAAAAAGTAAGGTTTTATTAATTTTCATGTAAGCTATAAGTTTTACATAGAATAGAATCATTTAATTAATGTTAATAGCATGCAACCGTTGTAATCCTAAGGTAATGAATATGATAATTAATATGCTAAGAATATGACCATTAATATTATTTGTCAGTTTAGAATGATGTACTTATTTGTTTATAAAACTATTAATAATTTGAATAAATGGATCACTTATTGTTTTGTAGCATTAACTAATCAAAAACTTTATAGTTAAGTTTTTTGCAGTCAGATCATTATAATGAACGTTTTTGAATTTACAAATTAAGATTGCTTAAATCTTGTCCTTGCACATTATAGAAGTTACAATAGCATTTATATATCACAAGAAATACAAATATGACGCTGACTCAACAGATGTCTTCATTTGTTTGAGCGTTCATTATGTTTTTTTAACAGTAAAATTTATGGGATCAAATGGATAAGCACTCAAACGAAATCATATGAATAATTTTCAACATATTTCAAAAAAAATGACAACCATCCATTTATTATATGAAGTTAACCAATAAGTTTGGATTTACTTGCAAATGTACAATTGCATAAAAAAACAAATATAAACTTCTGATAAAAGTATTAATTTGCTTTAAATGATTCTACTAAGAATGTTATCATCTCAATAACATTGGTATATCATAGAATGTTATTACTATGCAGTATATTAAACTCCATGTTTACTATATTTGCAAGCAATTGATGATAAAGTTAAATCATATAAAGAAAAAATGCTTTAACGAGTAATATCTATTAAGTCAAACGAAGTATTGTTTAAGTAATCCATTAAATTAGGGTTGTCAACGGATACTTTCGGATTCGGATAGTGCCATATCCGTATCCGCATCCGGAACCATTTTCGGATATCGGATATCCGCATCCGCGGATACGGACGGATATCGGATAATTATCCGCTCCGCCAACGATCAATAAATCAGTGAACATTATTGAATTTTTTTGGCTTAATATTAAGCTTTTTCAACCTAATTAATTACTAAAGTGCTAAAAATAAATAAATATGATCATAATATATAATTTTGAGCAATTAACATGCATTTAGTAGACTTTTAATTTTGCAAAACAATAAATTATTATATTTAATTATGCTAAAATACACGTAACTTAAGCTATAATCGTGAGAAAAAAGTGAACGGATAATTTTCGGATGCGGATATGCCTATATCCGCATCCGCATCCGCTTTCCCGGATATCGGATATTTATCCGTTTTTCGGATGCGGATGCGGACGGATTTCGGATTTTTCGGATATCCATTGACAGCCCTACATTAAATATTTAATAATGAGATATTAATATTCATGGACAGATATTCTTATATGATCAAGAATATGAATGGTAATTTTGACTAATGTTTGAACCTATGGAAAACTATATTTATTGACAATTTTTTGACTCATGTTTGTATATTGATGAGATTTTTCTCTTAACATGAACACTATGATAAGAACTTATGTTTGGGATGTTATATTGTATAGGTACAGATCTTACGATTTTACATATGCATAATAGAAGAAAGAAATGAGTTAAATAAAATATTGCACTTATACAAGTTAGTATTATTCCATTATTATCATTACAAATGATGAGTTAATATATTGTGTACATGTATATGTAAACACATAACATGTTATATCATATTGAATGTGACTGAAGATATAAAGTTGAATATATTGATTTTCGCAAAATAGGTTGTTTTTGTGGAAAATACGTTTGTTATATTGTTTCAAAATAACATGGCTTTTCATCAGAACCGAAAAGATAATTCTTGAATTATGAAAATGTGTGATCTTTACTTGGTTTTTGCATAAATGAATAGAAAACATAATTAGTCGAACGATGAATGTAATAAAATTAAAGAAAGTGTTATGTTTCTTTTAAGTTACATTTATATCTCTATTAATAAACATTAAGATTTCTATTAGAATGTAGAATAGAAAGAGGATACTTGATTATTTCAAACCTGAAATAATCAATAAACTGATGAAATGTCGAGCAAACTAATCAAAATAAATAGAATCAAAGAGAATTTGATTATTTATAAAGGAAATCGACCTTTGAATTCTCAAGAACAACATACATCGAGCATGGAGTAAAAAATATATGAAACATACTTAGTTGTGATTTAAGAGAGTAATATAATTGCATTTTCAAATGCATAACCAGCATTGGTGGTAATTTTGAGATATTCTTATGAATTTTATTATTTATTTGAAGCAATATCTTATTACTCACATATAATTTAAAGTAGTGATGATTTTGAGATGCACTTGATAAATTATGTTATTTATCTCACGAGATTGGACTTTTTCGCTCTTAGTGAGTACTCACGTACCAAAGTAGAGCGTTTAATGAACCCATGTTCTTGAGTATAAATCTGGATTGTCTTCTTTGAGAGACTTACAGCTTTATGGAGCACTCTTGAGTTCTTAAGTTAGGCGCATGACTATTAAAAACACATATTTATCGCGGAGCTTGTAGAAAATGAAAGTGTAGTTCAAATCTTTATAGTCTAAGAAGAAATTCACTGCTTGAATTAAGTTTTGGATTCATCACTTAGGTACCAATTCAATTAATAAACACTGATACTTACGTATAAAACTTTCTTGCTTAGATTAATTTTCTTCATCTTATTTGATTTTTGTTTAAATTAGTGGAGGACTGTTAAATAATAATAACAAAAACCAAAACTATTTTGTGTCCTTTTGCATTTTTCTTTAATAAAAACATTGTAATTAATTTTGATTTATGAGCTTATAAGAGGAGAAAAAAATGTTGCACATTCATTCTCTTTCTTTTCTCTTTTTAGAAAAAAACCATGTAGAAAACAAGTTTTTTCATTGGCCTCTTGCATTCTCTATTAATGAGAAAACATTTACTTATGGAAGGTCCATTGATTAAGATTGACTACTTTAAGATGAGAGGATTTCACGTTTATTTTTATTCTATCTGATTTCTATCTTCAAAAAAACAAAAACAAAACTCTAAAGAAAATCTTCTTCACTCTTCTCTTTGCCTCTTCGATTTTCTCGAAAATTAAAATTATCTCCCAAATTATTTAAAATTTTAGATAGTGACTTTCACAACTCTTCAATCCTTCAACATGTAGTGTACAAGTTTGAAAGATAATACTGTTAAACTTGGAGCTTTTTATGTTGCCATTAGAAAATATAGAATAGATTTGTTTCAAATATAGAATAGAATCGTTTTTGTAAATAAAATGAACATTGTTTTTGTAAATAAAATTAGCATTGTTTTGGAAAATAAACATCGCATTGTTTTAAAATAGAAATAGCAATATAAAAAAAATGATTTTTATATAAACATAACGTAAATAAAAATATGATTTTTACCATATATAAAACAACATTAAAAATATGATTTTTAATATACATACCGCGTGCAACAGATTTCGATGGAACTGTCTGAAAACAAAGCAGAATCCACTAAATTAGCAATTGCATCATAGTTACGGCGAATTTCGTTTTCGAAGCAATGGTATTATCCACGACAACTCACATATCATTACTTTTCCTTTGTTGCTATTCTTCAATTTCGAACACAACTGTCAGACTAAGTGATTGTGGTTCTTAAACAAAAACCATCTGAAGACCATATTGACACCCAAAGGATGCAAATGGCAGGAAAGTAAGTAAATAAGCTAATTTTGTGCTATTCAATCAATTGGTAAAATCAAAGTCGTGTCAAAACATAAAATATTGTTGAAGCTAAAGCAATAACAAAAGCAAACTACTATTAGATGTAAATTTAAACCAATCTCTTAAACGAAAATAACATGTTTATTACTTCTATATGAAGAACTAAATACAACACAACAAGATAAAAGGTAATCAACTATCAAATTGAGGGTATGCATATATTTGAGAGGAAAAAGCACCTGCTCGGTATTTGAATTAGTCTTCAGTTGGGTATCTTTTTCTTCCAAACGCATTTGCAACAAACGAACTTCCTCCTCCAGTTTCTTAGCCTTCATCTCTGCTTCCTAGGAAAAAAAAAACTCATGCATTCATCATCTCCCTCATCACAGTTTTCAACTTCCATTATTATAATTCAGTGTGAACGAACCTTTCTAGATTCAGATTCTTGAATAACAGACTCCTCTTGTAATGCTAGCCTATTTCTCACATCCTTAAGTTCAGCTGCCAATGAAACAATGTTCTTCTTAAAACTCAACCTTTTCTCTGTGAGATCTTTCAGTAATGGATCCCGCTCTAACGTGGAAGAAGGAAAAGAAGCTGACTTCTCCATAGGTGACATAACTAAAACAAAAAACGAAAGTCTGATTGAATAAGCAATCAAATATGGTCTATTCAGACTCACATGTTATAAGTAAATGCATGGAAACCACACGTATTTAAATTGAAAGCTACTCATTTTACACACTTTTGTTTGAATAAAATTAATGGTAAAGATTAGAGTGCTTGTGAGACAGCAGAAAGATTTAAAGACAAATTATTGATTCAATAACTAAATACACGAAATGTCAACACTTTGCGTTAAATATTGTTTAAAAAACGAAGTGATCCTACATGTGCATGTGGACATAAACGTCGATATTTTTAAACAAGCAAAGAATGATTTTTATGCTGTATAAATTACAATCAAAGCATTAATATAGGTAATAACTAAGCTAGATTCATGAATAACTAAACCTAGTTACTGCAACAAAAATTTGATGCTTTGATGTATTAAAAAGAAAGCAATGCAAAAAAAAAAAAAAAAAAAAAAAAAAAAAAAAAAAATGTGGCTTTCAGGTTATTAAATTTGAAAGCGCCAGTTAGCACTTGTCGTATGCAAAATCATGACAATAACATTTCACGGTTAACATCAGACCTATCCAGCTAAAATTTCAACTTTTGCTTAAATCGCCTTCAACAATCCCAAATCTACAGCATATACCACCGTTAACACGTCCTAAAAACGATTACCAAATAAACTGAACCAAGACGCATATTTACGTAATCACGTACAAAAAGGAAGAACAAAAGGGAATTTATCATTGCTTTAGCCTTGTTTTAGATCAGGCCGTCTTCTTCTTCCCTTCGAATCAGAAACCAAGGAACCCAAATAATAAGCAAGCAAAATTTCAGTTCGACTAATATCATACCTTAAATCATTCGCGTCGACTGCATCTCGTCATAGTTCAGTTTTTCCTTTCAAGACCAAACATACCAGCAAAAATAGAAAAATCGGTAATATTGGACCTGATAGAATATCAATTTGAGCTTCGTCAAGCAATTGGTAAATTAGGGTTTCAAATCAAATATGGAAAGAAGAATTAAGGGGCTGAATTTATAATTCAGTATGTTGTGTATGCAGCTAGGCATTTCCGTTCGATTTTGTTGCGCGGCAAATTAAATTTTTGGATTTGACGGATGGATGTCCTACACGTGGATATCACCAGCCGTTGGATGTATCTCGAATACGGTGAGGGATTTATATGCGTCTACGCTTTAACGCCGATTGACCATAATTGATTGAAAACTATAAAATATGCGGCATTCCCGGTATTCATGTGTTAATTGTTGACTAAATGGAATCTATTTAAAAAAAATGTAATTATTGATTTTTTTTCTTTTCTTTTTATCTTAGATTTTGTTTGTGATGCGTTATCTCCGGATATATAAGTTGTAAAGTAGTTTCCTGTTATTGATTTCATTATACTAAGCTTGATATATGCAAAACATTATTCTTTTTATGGATTCGTGTTACTCAAATGCAAAATAATTAGTCTAAAGATATAGCCATTAAGAAAATTAGCATACGGTTTAAACAAAGAAAGTAACTAATTGAGTGAATATTCAATTAAAATCACTAATTAATGATAAAGATATAAACAACATTCTAAGTTGATGCATTCAATTATCAAATATTAAAATTATTCTAGTTCCTCCATCACAAACCGTCACATACTTTGAACTTATCTGGCGTTAAACATTGTTATTACACTACCATCGCCGAACCTGCTTACATCTTTCAAGTGCATAGATCTGCGATCATTCAAATGAAAGCTTGAGGAATAAATTAATTTGTGTTGGTTTATATGTAATTTCAAAAATCATTCTTCAAATTTTAGAAAATGACATTGATTTTGTGGCTTACATGGTGATCTTAGTGTTGCTCTTTATATTTGTTGTGCTATTTTGGAATAATATAAGTTTGTCTGATCAAATTTAGTTATCGATGTTGAAAAACTAGTTATTATTGGTTTTTGATTTACACGATGAAGTCGAATAATAAATATTCTAGGATCTCGTAGTGATTTTTGGAGCCTTGAACTTTACATAACCAAGTCCTACAATTTGAATTACCACACTAATAATATCTTTTAACTTTAAACGAATATAATTTTTTCATAAGATAATCCATGCTTGTGTATTTAGGATTACAATGGTGTGCTACTACTCGTGGTTAGAACAATATTTTTGCCTTCCAAACTAAAATTATCATATTGATTTTTTGCTTCTTAAGATCAACTATTATTTTGCTATAAGTAAACAAGCATTCAAATATTTCAAAACATAATAATTATTCTCATGTTCCCTAAACCAAAATTTGCTCTTTTCAAAATACAATAAAAAGCTTTCCTAAAAAAATATAGTAAAAAGCAAGAAACATGCATAAAGAATCAGAAATAAAATAGTGAAATTTTTTTCCCACCGTATTTAGAACGATGAAATTTAAGTTAATAAATACTTAATCATTTAATAAAATAAAGAAAGGGGTGGATATTGGTGTGGCCGTGAGCAAAAGAGAAAGGGGTTCCTTGTTTTGAGATTTTGGCGATAAAGATTAGAATTTTGGTTACGGTAGAAAGTGTAAACTTGGATATTTCTTATTTGTTTGGTTAAAGGTGAGTTAACATCTCATTTTGAATGAAAAGTATAGCATATGTATGATGTATCTTAGTATTATATTGTGTTTATGACGTTTTTGTTGTTAACTTATGTTAAAACATTGATTTGATTCTTACTTCGAAAGTAACATGTGTGATCCACTTGTATAGACTTATATGACAAGCAGTAAGGTCATAAAAAAAAATATAGGGTTTATTAAGGGATCGGCTTGAATTTGAAACTGCACTTATATCGATAGTCGTTAAAACACATTTAGAAATTGACGTGTATTCGACAAAATTCTATGAAACTATGTAGTGAGACCTTAGGGTTTCTCACCATATTTATTATGTATGCTTGTTATTTTGGAAATAATGGATAGTAAAAGGTTAAGTAACATCTCGAGAATGGGCAAAGCTTCGTAAGCACAAAACTTCTTTTAACCTTGACTTTTGAACGTTAAAGATTTCAAAAAGGGTCTTAAATTTACGCAAATTGATTAACTTTTTGAAAATATTTTCTCAACTCTTATTAGAATATTTAGAAGTAGTTCGAGATCTTCATAAATTTTCAGAAATTAGTTAATAGTTAATGCAAGAAGTGGGTTTTAAAAAAACATGGTTTTCTAATTTTTTCAATTAAATTACAGAATGATTATTTTTAGGTAATATTTTGTATGAACATCTTAAAACCTATCATACGTATTTTCTATAAAAAAAAGTCGTCTTCAAATATATATTATAAGTGTTGTTTGTTTAATGACTCAATTGAAAAGTAATTGATTGATTATGATTAACACTAATGAATCGACAAAGTAGGCATATCTATTTATGAAAGTTAAGAGTGATGTCGAGCAGGGATATAACAATAGAGCTCTAATCTATAGGCTTTCCTTTTGACTGGGGAATAGTTAAGTCAGGAATGACAGAAACATGTTAATCATGCTGATTTCTTACTAGTTAACAAAAATCGGTGATACTATGCTTAACACTAAAGAACGACGAGACAGATTTACCTATTTGTGAAATTCAAGAGGTGTCCAGGCATGGGGGATATTCAACCAGTGTCTAACTGAACTGGTTTCACTCTTGAGTGGGGAATATTTAAGCTAAGAATGGCGCAAACGGGTTAGTAATATGAATCATGATTTATGTTACTACCAAAATTGACTCCAAGACAGGCTAATGGTGAAGGGGTAGCGAACCGGCACAAGGATAAACAGATCTTCAACAGAAGCAAAAGTTAAGTACAGGATAAAATCGAGAACCTAGGAGAGACATCCGACAGAGCAAATAACTGACACCCTCATCAAAGAAAGATTACCAGCAGGGTAATTCCGACAGAGTAGTTCTGGCATGAAGGACAACCGACAAGAAGTCATATGAAAACCGGGAGCCAGTAAAGTGGAAAATAAAGGGCTTCACAACCCGAGACCAGAAGAACGGAAGGGTTATCAGTATCAACCAGCTTGATACCGATATGATAAGGACCAGGAGCCACATACCGTAACCTCAGTCAAATGGATACCGAGAGGTCATTTTAATAATCAACAAATAGTGCACTGGAAGTTAACCTCTGAAAAGCAAAGACACACTTCAGGAAATCTACCGAAAGGCAAGCCGGAACCCCAAAGAGAGACAAATTATCTGTACTAATCCGCTTAATGTCAATACCGACAGGGGTGGGGGACTCAGCTACCTTTGTCTTGGGTCACAAAGGCAAGTTCCACAAAGCGTTAATAGCAAGACTAAGAGTCCACATTCGGAAGCCTACATTCGGAAGTCGTTTGCACCGACAAACTCAAAATCAATACAAAGTGGATGAGCAAGCAATCAAAAAGGAGTTCCGCAAACCAGAACCCCCCTCCCGAAAATAGAGAACCAACACCTCAAATAGCCATGGGCAAAGCTTTCAAAATCTGAAGAAAAGGCGGCCGAGAGCCTGGACTTTCAGAACCAAAAGGGAAAAGAAACCGGCAGGGGATACCACTGGCCCAACAATAAAAGAGACCCCAATTTGTCTATAAATAAGACTCCAGGGGTCTCATTTTGGGGACCGAATTCTCATTTCTCAATCTCTCTCTCTCTCTCTTGCCCTCTAGAGAAAACCCTAATTTCCAAATCAAATTGGGAATTCATTCTACTCCTGTAATATATATGTGATTAATAAAGGGAGGAAGTCCGGGACTTAAGCATTTTCTCGATTTGATAATCCTATTTGTCCACAATGATAAGATAGGGAGTTAACACTAACCTTTCTTATGAAAGAGTTGATCACGGTTCTTTCGTGAGAAGGAAGGTCTTGGGTAAAACCAAGGCGTCACCCTCCTCGAACATTTATACGTGACTTAGATCTTCCATAATAAACCTAATGCAACTCAACCTCGAAAGAGATCTTGCTACAAGCTTGTAACTTGATAAATGACGTAACCAAAGCCTTCCCCGGCAGCTTCGATGCGGAAGTATCACATAAGTTATTAAGCGCAATAGCATGAAAACATATCCGAGCGTTGCGAGGCATTTGCCTGTTTCTTCTCAAAACAATGTATATTATTTCATCTAGGGTCTAAAGGTGTTCATCGCATAAGGTCTCGGCTTCATTTGACTAGTAAAAAAATACCTTTCTTCAAGATGGTCCTTCACTTCATAGTCTTGCAGGTGTGGTACTCACCCCTTAAGGGAAGGGTAACTAATCTTTCGACTAAAGTCTTGACACCTAAGAAACGGTGAAATTAGTTAAAGAACACTGATTCATAATTACATTTTAGTAACCTTTGAACTGTCTTTGCATCAAACTTATAAACGTATGCATTGTTTATTCTAGTTCGGGTGTTGACGAAAAATATCGTTAACATTTTCGTGCTAAAAGGAGGGGCTGAACCTCCGTCTTTGTGTTTAGCCTATCAAAAATTAATTTGGTAAACTTATTACTCTGTGGCAGAGAAAGATGAAATCAAAAAAGATTAGAGGATCAAAATAAGGAACCATCTCTTAATACGACCCTTGAAGGAAACATGAGCCTAACATTCAACCCAAACAATATGAAGAAGGAGCAACCTCCAAACCAGTGCAACCATCGAACCCAAAGGCCATGGAGCAGAATGCTGCTAAACTTATGGCCCTAGAGAAATAGATCCAAGAGATGCAAGCTTAAATAGACGCTAGTCAAGTGCAAAAGTCTTTAAAGCTCACTAAGTCCAGCCAAAGAGAGGTGAACGAATCTCCGAAGAAAAAGGCTCCCATTCAACATTCTGAGGCAAAAGAAAAGCTTAATACATTTTCCGCTAAGAAGAAAAGATCCCTTTCAATAGAGATAGATCATCAAGGGAATCAATGTGAACAGGAGCAATCTGGGAGTTCCACTACAAACGGCTACGACCCCAAAAGGGAAGATTATGACATTACGGAGACTTATCTCAAAGACATCGTTAGGAAAACTGTTAAGGACCTATTGGGAAGTAAAGGGAAGAGAACCCAAAATGATAGAGCTAATGATAACGAAAGAGTAGATCCTTTTACTAATGAAATCATGAGCACTGTAATACCATATAGGGTGAAAGTTCCAACCATAAGATATCTCAGAACAACTGACCCTGATGATCATTTAATGGCTTTTGACAGCCAAATGGGTTTATATAACACTTCAGGAGTCATTAGGTGCAGACTCTTTCCAGTAACCCTCCAAGGAGCAGCAGCTAAGTGGTACCGTCAGTACAGAGAAAATACCATCTATTCGTGAAAGCAGTTTGCCTACGAATTTTTCGCACAATTTTGTATTTGTAAGGATCCAACAGTTGACTACACGGTCATTGCTAACATCAAGCAGAGGCAAGGAGAATCCCTAAGAGATTACTTGAAAAGGTTCAATATGGAAGCGTTGAAGGCAAAGGACATGAATGACCATGATAAGATAATCATCGTGCATTCGGAGTTAAGTGAGAACACCCACTTCTGGAAGGAACTATACATCCATGGCTGTAAAGATTTACAAGACTTCCACTTTCAGTCTGACAAATTCATCTGTATGGACGAATTGTATTTCACAAAGAAGATGTTTGGGCCTCGAAGGGAAGGACTAAAGCTGAGCTTTGGTAGAAAGCCTCAAAGTGGGAGGTTTAGCTTGGATGGAAATAAAAAAAGGTCGAGGTGGAAGGATTCTAATTCCAACGCGGTTGCTTTAAGCAAGCCCATTTCTTTTGTGTACGCCGTGGAAAAAGATAGGTTCAATGACTTCTCCGTCTTGTTTAAGGCCCAGAATTGCCCTAAGCCCCATGCTGGTGGAAAGTATTGTGAGTATCACAAAACAAATGGACATAAGACCGACGAGTGTAAGGTTTTGGACAAGATCATTTAAAAGGTCATTCGAGAGGGGCATTTGGAAGAATTTGTTCTGAACAAGATAACATCTGCCCAGCATACGAATGGACAACAAAAGATTTCAGCTAACGCAATAGAAGCTTTTGTGGAGTAAGGTTTAGGTCTGCCAGTAAACCGAATTAATGTGATTCATGTTGGGCCACATCCTATTGGAAATTGCCCAGTAGCCAAGAACCGGTACCTAATAGAGGCTCGCGAGGGGATATTTTCCATTTAAGAGGAACCCTCATTGAAAAATGTCTGTTACACTCTCAAGATGCATAACTTGGTGATTTCGCCATAAGAGATAAAGAAAGGGTTCCGTCACCCGCACAATGATCCTCTTATGATAACAGCTCAGATTGGACTCTCTGTTGTTTCTAAAATCCTTGTTGATACTGGAAGTGCCGTCAATGTTATCTTCAAGAATGCTTTTGATCAAATAGGAATTTCTGAGAAAAAGTTGGAACCAAACAATGAGCCAATCTTTGACTTCAACAATAAAGGATCGACTTATGTGGGATAAATCAATCGCTTAGTCCAAGTTGGCTTATCTCCGCTCCACCAAACCTTTGAAACCCTCTTTGTTGTGATCGATCAACCATCCTACTACAACACCTTATTTGGTCGATCTGCTCTGGAAGGAATGGATGGTTTTGTCTCTTCCAAGTATCTTATGCTAAAATTATTGACTAAACAAGGATGAGAAACCATTCGAGGAGAGCAGTTTAGTTCCCATGAATTGTACATTGCAACGGTTGACAAATATAAAAGGGAGTATTCTTCGTATTATGATTCTTCTACTATTTTTAAACCTTCGAATGATGGGTTCTTACATCCAACATTCGAAGCTAAAGTTACACTTAATAAAGCTGACAAACCTACACATGGTAGGTACACTTCTTTGAGACAAAATAGGAAGAGTATCGATGACATAAATTTGGCAGAGGAAGAAGAAATTGTCACAAACTTGGATTCCAGAGGAGACACTGAAACGATAAGACCAATAGAGGATTTGGAAGAAGTAAATGTCGATTCAGAGGATAAGGTCACAGTCATCAACATAGGGAAAAGATTAGCAAAACCCTTAAGGGGTGACCTAGTTCAGGTCCTACAACTCAACAAGGATGTTTTCTCTTGGACCCATTCAGACATGGTCGGACTAAATCCTTCTATCATGATCCATTCCCTAAACATCAACCCTTATATAATCCAAGTCTGACAAAAGAAGAGGCAATACAATAGAGACCGACCAAAGGCTTTAAAGGAAGAAGTCAAGAGGTTAGAAACAAACGGGTTCATCCGAGAAGTTTTTTACCCCAAATGGTTAGCCAATCCTGTGCTAGTAAAGAAGTCCAACGAGAAATGGAGAACATGCGTTGATTATATAGACTTAAACAAGGCCTTCCCAAAGGATTGCTACCCCCTTCCGTAGATAGGTCAGCTGGTTGATGCAACAAGTGACCATAAGATATTGTCTCTAATGGATGCTTACTCCGGGTATAATCCAATTCCCATGCATAACCCGACGAGGAGCATACAAGATTTATCACTGATTGGGGAACATTTTGTTACAAAGTAATGTCTTTCGGATTAAAAAATGCGGGGGCAACATACCCAAGGCTGGTCAATAGAATGTTCCAAAAGCAGATAGGGCACCACATGGAAGTATATGTAGATGATATGCTAGTCAAGTCCGTTAAAGCGAAAAACCACCTAAAGGACCTAGTAGAGATGTTCAACATCTTAACAAGTTACCAAATGAAGTTAAATCCACAAAAGTGTTCTTTTGAGGTCCATTCCAGAAAGTTCCTGGGATATGTGGTAAGTGAACATGGCATTGAGGCTAGTCCTAACCAAATTCAAGCAATTAAAGGTGTGGAGGAGCCTAAAACAAGCAAAGAAGTCATGATCTTAAACAGAAATTTAGTAGCCCTCAGTAGGTTCATTTCCAAAGCGACTGACAAGTGTGTCCACTTCTTTGATGTTATAAAGAAAAAGAAGAATTTCGAATGGAATGAAGAATGTAGAAAAGCCTTCCAAGAATTGAAAGAATAAATGGGAAAAAACCCCGATTATGTACAGTCCCCAGAAGGGAGAAGAGTTATACCTCTATATGGTCATTTCAGAGTATGTGGTAAGCTCAGTCCTTATAAGAAAAAGTGATGAGACGCAACATCCAATCTCCTACGTCAGCAGGAGGTTAAAGGATGCAGAAACTCGATGCCCCGTGATGGAAAAACTAGCATATTGCTTAATACTTACAGCACGGAAGCTCAGAGGCTACTTCCAAGCACATCCTATTAAGGTCTTAACTACTTTTCAACTTAAGCAAGTTTTCAGCCAGCCAGAAACCTCAGGAAGGTTGGTAAAATGGGGAATCGAACTTAGCCAATATGAGATTGAATTCCAACCTCGAACAACAATCAAAGGACAAGCTCTTACAGACTTTGTAAACGAGTGTACAAGCTTCATTACTAAACAGTCAACTAAAGAAAATGTTTTAAAGGCTAAATGGCAACTATTTATAGATGGGGCTTCAAATGAACAAGGAGCAGGGGCAGGTTACATCATAATTACCCCCGATGGGCATCGCTTGCACTATGCAATGAAGTTAGGGCTCTCAGCTACTAACATTATGGCCGAATATGAGTCAATGATGGTTGGGTTGAATCTAGCATTACAGTTAAATATACCCCAAATAGAGATCTTTAGTAATTACAACTTATGGTAAATCATACAAAGCAAATCTATCAAACCAAGAACCCACGATTGGCCCTATATGTAGAAAGAATATTAAAGATGCTTTCCCAATTTGAGGATTTCTCGATACACCAAATACCCAGAGGGGAGAATGCCCAAGCTGACTCACTAGCCAAATTGGACAGCTCCCGAGGAGCACCTAAAACTCGAGTAATCCCCGTAGGATACCAAGAAAGACCCAGTATCGAGTAGAGGGAACCCGAAGAAAGAAAAGAATTGTTAGTCCTAACTGTATCCCAAGCTTCAAGAAGGGAAGATGAAATCAATAAGGAGGTAGCTTTTGGTGGGGAACCTCCTTCAACAATAATGAATTATCATTATGAGAGTACTTGGGTGACTCTTATATAGATTACGTTTTGAACGGAACCTTACCCCTAGCAGAAAAGACGCAAGGAAAATAAAACACCAAGCCCCTACATTTGCGATTATGGAAAGGGTACTCTATAAGAAAGGGCATTTACTTCCCTACCTGAGATGCATAAACTTCGAGAATGGACTTAATTTGTTAAAAGAAGCACATGAGGGATTGTGTGGAGATCACTCTAGTGGGATTAAGCTAGCTAAGAGGGCCATGCGACAAGGTTATTATTGGCTACAAATGTTTAATCAAGTAATTGAGTATGTCAAGAAATGTGAGAAGTGTCAAAGGTACTTTAAATACCCCAGCTTCTTCCTAGTGAGCTAACCACTATCTCAAGTCCTTGGCTATTCGATGTATGGGGAATAAAATTAATCAGGCCTTTACCAATCTTCAAAGGTGGAGCCAAGTATGCCGTAGTAGCCATTGATTACTTCACCAAATGGGTAAAAGCAGAACCCCTTCCAACAATTACATCTAAGAAGGTGTTGAGATTTGTAATAAAGAATATCATTACTCGCTTTGGGATTACTTACAAAATCATATCGGACAATGGAACACAATTCGAGAGTGAGGAGTTCACTCGGTTTTGTGAAAAGAATGGAATTATCAAAAGTTTTTCTTCGGTAGCCCATCTAAGGGAAAACAGAGCCATTGAAGCTGCAAACAAAACCATAAAAACAATCCTCAAGAAACGATTGAATCAAGCCAAAGGAAATTGAGTCGAAGTATTACCATTTGTGCTTTGGGCATATAAAACTTTTGCCAAAACAACGATAGGACACACTCCATTTTCTTTGACATATGGATGCGAAGCCATGCTTCCGATTGAGGTTGAAATCCCATCACACAGAAGGATAGCCTACGCATTTGATTCAAATCAAGAGTTAAAGAAGGAATCCTTAGACCTAATACAAGAATTAAGAGACAAGGCTATAATCAAAACAGTTGTATACCAAAGGAGAATCACAAAGTATTACACTCAAAGGTTAAAACTAGAACCTTCACGAAAGGGGATTTGGTTTTACAATGGGTAATGGCCAACACAAAAAAACCATCGGATGGTCCGCTTGGCCCAAATTGGGAGGGTCCCTTAACCATTCATCAAGAAGTCATACCTCGGACATATCGACTATGCAAACCAAATCGTGATTTCATTCCTAAAACATGGAACTCGGAACATTTAAGGCCATACTTCTCAATGATAAATGAGTAGAAGAAGACCTTCTCCAAAATATATTCACACAACTAAGGGAATGAAAACCCTATCAAAAACTCAGGGTAGCCCAAGATGGGTCTAACTACAAATGGATAATAAACCTTGTCATCTCCATTTTGGTCAGGGCAAGGCACTCCTCGGAGGGGGTTGGTGAGTAAGCCTTCCTCTGTGTCCAAGTCAGAAAGGGCTAGATTGGAGCATCAAAAGCATAATCCTCTAACCCACACCGGAAACGGTCGTGATGGAGCATCTAATTAGCACGCCCTGCCTCTTCTCACAGAAGAGTACGCCCTGCCTCTGCTATGAACTAAGCACGTCCAACCTCTGCTCGCAAGAAAAGCACGTCCTACCTTGGTTTATGTTCTGTGTTACCCATAGAAGGGAACGCAAACCCCTATCATCGCCTACGATGGTCAGGATAGGGCACCCCTCGGAGGGGGGGTGGAATGTAAGCCTCTATCATCGCCAATGATGGTTAGAATATAACATCAAAAGAGTAAGCCTTAATTCCGTGTCTATGATGGCCCTGTTTAAGTATCTAAGACCTTATCATCGCCTACAATGGTCAGGATAAGGCGCCTCATAGAGTGAGGTCGAGTAAGTCCTTAGGCCCTACTTGTGGATAAGCTAGCCAAGCGCACCAGATGCACAAGCCTAGAAAGTAGCCAACAAAGCACGTACATCCTCTGCTTTGACAATATAATCTCGGAGAGTGGCTCAAGAAGCACGTACAACCTCTACTTCATAAATCAAACCCCGAAAGGGGTGATAAAATACGTTACCAAAAGTGGATTTCTGGTCTTCAATCTTTCAATACTTGAACAAGGGTTGGTTCGGGACTTCTACTAATACCAGAAGTGGATTTCTGGTCTTCAATCTTTTAATACCCGAATAAGGGTTTGGTTTGGGACTTCTATTAATACCAGAAGTGGATTTCTAGTCTTTAATCTTTCAATACCCGAATAAGGGTTGGTTCGAGACTTCTATTATTCCCAAAAGTGGATTTCTGGTATTCAATCTTCCAATTCCCGAATAGGGTTGGTACGGGACTTTTATTATTTCCAATAAATGAATTTCTGGTCTTCAGTCTTTCAATACCCAAATAAGGGTTGGTTTGGGACTTCTATTATTTCCAAGAAGTGGATATCTGGTCTTCAATCATTTAATACCCGAATAAGTGTTGGTTCGGGACTTCTATTAATACCTGAAGTGGATCTCTGGTCTTTAATCTTTCAATACCCGAATAAGGGTGGATTCAGGATTTCTGTTAACACCAGAAGGTGATTTCTGGACTTCAATCTATTAATACATGAATAAAGGTTGTTTTGAGAAGGATCCCTGTAGAAGCGATGCCACAGACAGTTCATTATAAGAACTGATATTAATACCTTTTCACGGTTAGCAGCTAGGAAGTCCCCTAAAACTCTTTCCTCTACATTCCCATAAAACTTAAAAGACATGAGCCTGATATAATATTAATTATTAGTCCTGAACAAAACCTTATCTAATATATATGCAAATAGAAATAAAAACAAACGTGCGAAATTTGTTCTAATAGGTAAAATTAGTTGTTGAAGCTCTTGCAGGTGAAATGCGAAAGAATCCAAAGGACTAGAAAATTTGAAAACACCCCTTCACTAAGGGGGAGGGGGCAAATGTTACTACCAAAATTGACTCCGAGACAGGCTGACGGTGAAGGGGTAGCAAACCGGCACAAGCATAAAGAGATATTCAACATAAGCAAAGTTAAGCACATGGTAAAATCAAGAACCTGGGAGAGATATCCAGCAAGGCAAACAACTGACACCACAACAAAGAAAATTACCCGCATGGTAATCCCGATAAAGTTGTTCCGGCAGGAAGGACAACCGACAAGAAGTCATCTGAAAACTGGGAACCAGTAAAGTGGAAAACAAAGGGCATCGTGACCCGAGACCAGAAGAACGGAAGGGCTATTTGTATTAACCGGCTTAATACCAATTGATAAGGACTTGGAGCCATATTCCGGAACCTCAGTCAAATGTATACTGAGAGGTCATTTTAATAATCAACAAATCGTGTACCAGAAGTTAACCTTCGGAAAGTAAAGGCAAACTTCAGGAAATCAACCGAAAGGAAAGCCAGAACCCTGAAGAGAGACAAGCTGTCCATACTAATCTGCTTAGTGTCAATACCGACAAGGGTGGCGGACTTGGCTACCTTTATCTTAGGTCAGAAAGGCAAGTTCCACAAAGCGTTAATCGCAAGACCAAGAGTCCACATCCGGAAGACTACATCCAGAAGCCATTCGCACCAGCAAACTCATAATCAATACAAAGTGGATGAGCATGCAATCAAAAAGGAGTTCTACAAACCAAAACCCTCCCCTCGAAAAGAAATAACCGACACCTCAAAGAGCCATGGGCAAAGCTTTCAGAATCTGAAGGAGAGGCGGCCGAAAGCTTAAGGGAGCCCAATTTGGGGATACTACTGACCCAATAGCAAAAGTGTAACGACCCGGAAAATCTGAACCAATTTAAAATTTTTAAATTGGCTAAAATAGTGGATTTTAAATATTTAAAATAAATATTTTAAATAATAATGATGAAAGGTAAGTTTGAATCGAAGTTGAAAATAAATATAATTACTTTGAATTATAAACAAGGCCTGAAATGGCGCGGTAGTTTCAAAATTTGAATTCAAACTTCGACTAACTATACTGGGTGCAAAACAAAACGGATTTGAGTGAAACCAAAAATATTTAAATCTGTTAGTGAATACCTTTCTAACGAATCTGAAAAATCGAAGTTTCATAGTGGGATGCAAAAGTTATGGCCAAATGAATTTTCTGAAAGGTCGCTATGGAGTTTATATAGCCCGTGAAAATGGCCATTTTGCAAACGACCTCGGAATTCAACGAAACCACTTTTGTTGGATCCGGGATGTGAAGTTATTGCTAGGTTTCAAATTTCATAATTTTTGAAGCTAGTATGTGAGCGTGGCAAAAGAAAACGTGTTTTGGTCAATTATAGTTAAATTGGATCGACCAGAAATGGGCCATTTTACAAACGATCTCAGAATTTGATGAAACTAGTTTTGTTGGGACCGTATCATCAAAACATAGCTAGATTTATTTTTCTGGAATTTTTAGAATCAGTATGTGGTCCCGACAAATTGAAATGTACGTTCAAATCAAATATTGAATGTTTTATATTTTAATTTGAAGGAAAACTGACTGAAACAGTCGAATAGGCCTACGAAACATATCCCATTGTGTTCGGAATGGGGGTAAAACGCTAAGGATGACAGTCGTTGGGTTTGATTTGGAGGTCGTTTGTGAAGGGGGGGGGGTATTTTTGGATTTTTATAAATATATAAATAAAAAAACCCGGCCAATCACATTCTTCCTCTCTCCCCGCGTTGACTCCGAAACCCGCTCCCTCTCTCACTAGCGAACGACGGAAAAAGCTCCAATCTTCTCTCCTCTTTTTCTCCTCCGTCTCTCAATAGAATCGGGCGCCACCACCTGGATTCGAGAGCCCCTCCCCTCCTATTCAAATCCGACCTAGTCTCGCCCCTCCTCATTCAGCCGTCAGCAAGATCCGCCATCTCGAAGTCGAGCGTTTCAGGTCGCCGCACCTCGAGACCGGCGTCAAACTGAGGGTGGTGCACGGCGCCGGGAAGCTCTTTCCAAGCCCTTCGACGCTAAACCATCTGATCTTGACCTCGTGCAGTGGATTGGGAAAGAGATTCAAACCTAGTTTTGAATCATTTAAAAAGGTATACGCCTATTTAATTTCAAAGGGTTTCAACGGTTTAAAACCGTCGCAAACTTTGATTTCACGATAAAAATCATATCTTTTTCGTTTCTTGTCGAAATCCAGTGAAACAAGAGAAACCGGGACCGTGTGAACGTCTTCTACATTCTAGAAGAGACCGCATATTTTTCTGAGCCTTCTGCTATTTTTGGTGGAGTGGAAACCCAATGTGGGATTTCTAATTTATAAACGATATGGAAAACGACGATGTATAAATTATATAATCGATGTATGAGTTATATAAGCATTGTACACCTCTTGTATAAGCGTTGTATAAGTTGTACGTTCGATGTATAAGTTGTATATGCGTTGTAAAAATTATATATGTGTTGAAATAGAAGTGAAATGCTATATATATATATATATATATATATACGCCTCTCGTCCACAAACCATGGACGATATTTGTTGGTTGTGATTGGTGTGAAAATTGGTTGATTACGAATGGTTGATTGAAATTATTTGTGGTTGAAATTGATTGATTGTGGTTGAAAAATACTCGTTTGTGGTTGAGAAATATTTGGTTGAAACCACATAGGATTAGTTTGTGGAAATGAAAAAATATACATGCCGCCTGCGTGCGAACTAGATGCATGATTTCCCATTGTCAAAAGCTGCGAGGCTTTAAGGTAGAGCAAGGAGCCGTACTAGGGACGGTCCTGGTTTTAACTACCCTGCCATTATGCTGCCGAAATTTTGAATAATATTCATGTGTTAGAATTATTTTCCTGTGTTGAAACTATATTCGTGTGTTGAATAGAAAACCTTCATGTGTTGAATTGAAATTCATTCGTTGAATAGAAATTCATGTATTGAATGGTATTCGTGTTTTAAATATAAAAATCACGTTTTTATCTATATATACAAACTATAGAAAACCTTCATGTGTTGAATTGAAATTCATTCGTTGAATTGAAATTCATGTGTTGAATGGTATTCGTGTTTTAAATATAAAAATGACCTTTTTATCTATTTATATAAACTATATAAAACCTTCATTTGTTGAATCGAAATTCATTCGTTGAATTGAAATTCATGTGTTGAATGGTATTCGTGTTTTAAATATAAAAATCACCTTTTTATCTATTTATATAAACTATAGAAAACCTTCATGTGTTGAATCGAAATTCATTCGTTGAATTGAAATTCATGTGTTGAATGGTATTCGTGTTTTAAATATAAAAATCACCTTTTTATCTATTTATATAAACTATAGAAAACCTTCATGTATTGAATCGAAATTCATTCATTGAATTGAAATTCATGTGTTGAATGGTATTCATATTTTGAAATAAATTGTTTTATAATAAAAATCATATTTTTACCATCTATATGAACTATATAAAATAGTCGTGTTTTGAAAGAAATTGTTTTATAATAAAAATCATATTTTTATCATCTATATGAACTATATAAAATAGTCGTGTTTTGAAATAAATTATTTTACATTAAAAATCACATTTTTATTATATACATGAATTGTTAAAAATAGTGAAGTGTTGAAATAGAAGACAACTAGATAAAAATATCATTTTTATCAAATGTATGAAAATCATATATTTTTGAAATCGAAGAATCGATATATATATAAATAGGATTGAAATATATCGAATAACGAAGCTGCAGTTCGTATTTTGAAACCGTGATTTCAAACGATTAGTGCGGGAGATCCGACCATCGGATTTTCCCGAAACCACCACCGTTCGGTTCGCTTTGGAAATATCATTCCAACGGCACCAACTTTGTAAAAATCCAATGGTTGGATTGTCTGGAATGTTTAATTCAAATATGAAGAAAAACAACGTCAGAATCAATTATATTTGTATATATATAAATATAATTATATTAAATCGAATAACGACGCTGTAGTTCGTATTTTGAAATCGAAACTTCAAACGATTATACTGGGAGATCCGTCGGATTTTCCCGAAACTGGAACCGTTGGATTCGTTTTGAAAAGATCTTTCTAATAATGTAAATTTTTTTGAAGATCCAACGGTTAGATTTTTAGATATATGTAAATCAAATCTGAAGAAAAACAGCGCCACGGCCGCGTTATGGCCCGAAGCGTCGTTTTGAATAAATTGGCTATTTTAAAATAAATAAAAATAGCGATAAATCAATATAAAATATTATAAACGATATGAATGTGAAATTTAGAAACTAACTGATGGTTGGCTAGGTCGAATGGTTTCCTGGGTGTTGATCTGATGTTGGTTTCGGCTTTCGGGGTTAATATTTGGGAAATCGTTCTCTTACTGATTTACGGTTAGCGACTAATGAATTGAAATGATGCGTATGTGTGGTTGTGTTGCACTTGTTTATTATATACGCGAGTTGCTCAGAAAGACCGGGTTTGTCCCATTCTGAATAACTGAATCGATGATAAGAAATCGAAGATGAAGACGGTGGTCGAAGACCAGAGATCTTCACCTCGTTTGGATGGTAACTGATGTCCTGATTGGGAGGCATCCTGAAATATGGATAATGGGTGGTGATCGTCCAGACGTACGTGGAGATCGATGGGTTTGCAAGGTATATAGTGCCTCCGGTTTCGTTCAGACCCAGAACGGACTTGCAAATGGACGGTGTGTCTGACATCGGAATTTATTCTGTGTGATTAATAGCCATCAGTTGCATGGTGTGAATTGCTTGTGTGGCATGCTAAGATGTAGTGATAAAGACTTCTGTTGAAAAGCAAAGTCTTGTGGTGATGATCAGAGCACCACCTGTGTGGCGTAGCTTTGTGTATAACGTGAATTCGCGAGCCTCACACCCCGGTATGAACAAGAAACGGGAGAGGACCTCAGGGAGGACATGCGTTTCTTTCTAGCTAGAAGTGGTGTCAGTGGTTTTACATGCCCTGACGAGTTTGACTTATGTGGTTGTTACTGTTGCAAGGCGCCTCGGTTAAATCGGACGATCCAGGTCCGATGGAGTCATTCGTTGGCTCACTTACGCCCCAAAGGGCGGGGAAACACAGTGTTCAGGAATTTTAATCCACATCGGTGGACCGACCCTGTCGCTCCAAAGGCTTGACTGAGTACTTGCCTGAGGCTCGGGCTAGACAGTCTCGAATTCGGTAAGGACTATCTTTTGCCTTGGTTCATGACGGAAATCCAATTTCCAAATACGTGACTGTGCGGTTTTGATTGTATACCTATATATGGCAACATAGTGGTATGGGGCATTAACGCCGTCTATGATTGATAGTTATGATTTGAAATTGTTTTTTTTAAAACATATACACACTAGTAATAATATCAAATGCTTTTGTTTTATTCGTATCAAGCATATTTTGGCCATTATAAGGTAAAAACTCTATCCTCCTGTTTGTGTTGCATTGTGTGATGGGAACTAAGTCTTATAATGGCTTCATTTTTATAAAAAGCATTGCGATGTTTAAAAGAATTATCTGCTTTAAAGCACTGGCAATCCGATGGAGTAAACCCGTTCCACGAAAGTGGCGTGGTCCTGTGATTAGCCATATTTTAAATGTGTTGAGTAGATTTCTCATACCAGTCCCATGACTGACTCGTAGTTTGTTTCACTTTCAAACTCGGGTGCCCCTTTTTCTACATGGGCAGCCTTGTATTCAGGTTTTAGCTGGCTTTCTCTGGATAGCTGGAGCTGAAGATGAATTCTATCACTTATCTCTTTTTATGTTGTTCAGCTCCTATTGTACATTATGTTTGTTTTTCCGCTGTAGACATATATGTATAGCTGAACTGTATTTGTACTAAGTATGATCCTGTATACTGTGTAACTCTGATGATTACGTTTATCCAGTATATTCTATTGTGCATTATCTGGTGTATTTATTTATTTCTATTCTGCTATTATCTGTTTCTGTGTTATATTCCAAAGATTACCCTTGCCACCGTCAGAACGGGGTTCGGGGTTGTCTCAAAAAGGAAGCCCAATTTTTCTATAAATAAGACCCCAGGGGTCTTATTTTGGGGACCAAATTCTCATTTCTCAATCTCGCTCTCTTTCCCTCTAGAGAAAACCCTAATTTCCAAATCGAATTGGGGATTTCTTCAACTCTTGTAATATATCTGTGATTAATAAAAGCAGGAAGTCCATGACTTCAGCATTTCCTCAATTTGATAACCATATTGTGTCCGTGATGATAAGACAGGGGTTAACACTAGCCTTTCATATGAAAGAGTTGATCATGGTTCTTTCATGAGAAGGAAGGTCTTGTGTAAAACCAAGGTTTCACCCTCCTATAACATTTATATGTAGCTCTTCTATAATAAGCTTAATCCAACACAACCTCGAAAGGGATCTTGCTACAAGCTTGTGACTTGATAAGTGACGCAACCAAAGGCTTCCCGGGCCGGTTCGATGCAGAAGTGTCATATGAGTTAAAAAGCACAATAACATGAAAACGAATCCGAGCGTTGCAAGGTGTAACGACCCACGTTCTACGTATCAGATGATCATATAATATTTATTTTATTCTCATACGAAGTCATATAGTTGTGTAACTTCGGGGAACAACTATTGGGGTCATTTCCCATGTTCACGATTTTTGCCGATTTTTAAATGACCATTTTACCCCTAGCGAATCTTGTTTCGTCTATAACTTTTGATTGGTAAGGAGTTTTGACCTGAAACCACTTCCATTGGATTCGAATAATGGTTTCCTTTCCGTAAAGTGGTCACATTAATCAAACGGGCTTACCGTTTGGGAGATATGGCTGAAATAAGGTTTAGAAGGTGAAAAACTGCTTAAATGGGCTTAATAGGGTAATTAGTGGATGAGCCCATAACCCGTTTCAGGATTAGGGTTATGGGGAGGCTGAAATGAGTTAGGAAACCATCTCATTTCATTTTTCTTAGCCGCCACTTTCATTTCTTCAACCCTAGCAATGGCCTCCACCTTCTAAATTCACCTTTAATCACTCACTAATCACATATTAGCCAAATCCACACCAAATTAATTCGGATTAGCATAGAAATCGAGATAGAGCCGCTGGAATGCACTGGGATCTGTGCCAAAACAGTTAAAGTTTCAGATCTATAATTTATTTATGGCTAAGGTGAGTGATTTGCACTTTTATTCACCGATTATGGCTAATTAGGGGTGATTAGTGATAATTAGCGAAATTATACATTATAAAAATATGAAAAAATATGTAGAAATTATAAAATATTATTTTACGTCATTGGTGAAAATTTTGGGTTAATTTGGATTAAGTTTGCTAATTCTATAGTTAAAACATGGTTAAGGGGATTAAGAGGAAAATCATGGTTCTGCGAATGTTTGATCCATAATTACATGTTAAATCTTTGTTTGGATGTTTATGGTTGATTCTATATGTTACTATTACTGTTTGGGATGTTTTTTGGTTGCATAGGAAGGTTATAATGGTTGAAAACATCGTCGTATGGCGAAGATTGCTTACTAGAATGTATGCAGGAAATGGGATCGGTCGCACCTACGACAGCATTTGTGAAATGCTGTGGTCGGTCGCACCTACTACAGCATTTGTGAAATGCTGTGGTTGGTTGTGCATGCGTTTCGGTCGCACCTACGACAACATTTGTGAAATGCTGTGGTCGGTCGCGCATGGGTTTCGGTCGCATCTACGACATCATTTCTGGAATGCTATGGTCGGTCGCGCATGGGTTTCGGTCGCACATACGACAACATTCGTGAAATGTTGTGGTCGGTCGCACCTACGACAACATTTGTGAAATGCTGTGGTCAGTCGCGCATGGGTTTCGATCGCACCTGAGCTAAAATAGCACTTCTGAAACGCTGTAAAAAGGGCAAAAACGCTGTAAAAGCCAGATTTGACGTTCTTTTTATCTCTTCACACCAGATGAATGCAAAATTGAACCAGGAGATACAACAGGATTTCAGTAACGCTGTAAAAGGCTATTTTGACATTTTTGCCCGTTTTCATAGCCCAACAGCTTTGTAGCGGGACGCGTGCAAAGGAGTTATCAGCATCTATAACTTTGGTTCACCATTGAGAGAGGGGGCATGTGGACGAACTAGAGCCAGAGGATGTATGGTCTGGGAAGGGTTATTGGCTATAGACCAGAAGGGCATGGTCATGGCAATTAGTTGTACGGAGTCTAAAAGGGCATGGACCCATCGTGGCCCCAATGGATTTGATGATCAAAGCGGTGAATATCATATGCTTTACGCACTAAGTGAGAGATGTGAGGTTAATTGCTATGTTTGATGTTTGCTATCACCATGACACGCACACTCCCATTTTACACTCTATGTTAGTGTTTACCTTAAAGTACTATACATCTTGTTATGCTAACTCTTTGATTGCAGGTCCAGGACAGGTATGGTCATTTATACCTGTTATTGTTTTACTTTGCTGCTATCGCTCATACCAAACTTTTGTCTAACCCAGAGTTTTATGTCTCTTCTTATTACTCTGGGTGCTCTTAAACGAGTAGACTAGAGATAGGTCAGGTGATTATGCACGAGTAGTTGTCCGGAGACGAGCAGGAGGCTTCCACGTACTATTTACATGTATTCTCCCTGTGTTGTTGATGGTCACTGCTTTGGGCATTAGTAGTGTACCTTTCTATTTTTCTTTTGAGACAATATTTTGAAGTTGTAATAATGGGTTGGATCATAAGATGTATTTTGAATTCCGCTACTCTGATGGATATGATTTAGTTTTTCAGCTAATACACTGTCTCGCCTGTTTTATATCAAGTTATGTTATTATTATATTTTATTCCACGCATTGTGAGATATGCTATAGGTTTCTTTGTAGATCATAGTTTCATATTCTTTTCATTTGACGACCATCATGTACCGGTCGGGCATCGGCATAACGCATCTTCGGGGAAATGTCAGCTGGTGCGAGGTGGGCCGTCACACTTGGTATCAAGGCTTAGGTTGCGTAGTTTAACCTAGGGGAAAATATTAGGGAGAGATAGCATACGTATATATGAGCGCGTATTTGTGATATTTTTGTTTTTAAAAGCTATATATATATTATTAGTATAGCTAAGGATGAAGTTGCACTGCACTGGCACCACTAAAGAGTTGGTTAATCATTTTTTTTTACAGATTGAACGATGAGCCAATATACAAGAAGTACGGGTTCAAGGGCCAACAGTGGTAATGTCCCTGATATGAGGACGATGTTTACTGCCTTCATGTGAGAGATGCTTAGGGATGCTCAGGGAGCAGTTCCTAATGCTGCTAATAGTGGTGGTGCAGCAGTGCAGGCACCTAGGGCCGATTTTGCCAAGCTCAGTAAGGATTATACTAGTCTTGCACTACAACAAAAAAAATTACCATATTACAACTTTAATTTTACAACTGTCAGAAAAGCACAGTTATAATAAATGTTTTTTACAACTGTCAATTTCGTAAAGTTGTAATAAACATATTTTTAACAACTTTTCATTTTGTTAGTTGTAGTAGATGCCTATTACAAACTTCATGTTTATAATATCTATATTTAATAGCTAATTATATTAATATTTAATCATAATTAATAATTAATAATAAACTTAGAAATCAATAATATTTATTAATTATTATTAAATAATTTATAGTTAATAAGTAGTAATTTATTTTTAATAGTTAATGTTAGTTGTTTATTAATTAATAATTAGTAACATATACATTATAAACTTTTAATAATTATTACTTGATTATAACTAAGTAGAAATAAGTAAAAGTTAAATAATAACGATTATTAATAATAACATTTGTCAAAAATTAACCGTTTGTTTGTGCTTCTAATATTTTTTTTCCTTTTCTTTTTTGCATGTAAACTTAATCTTGTAAATAGTCCCTTGCATTGCTTTTGATCTGCCCGCTTTTGATAATTTTAATTAAGAAGTTGATACTATATACCTAATAATTAATTTTCGACAATTAACTTTCAATTACGGTTAAAAAGTAATAATAAATAAATAAAAGTAATATTTAGTACTTTTTAAGAAATCCAAGAAATTTATATTATTAGTTAATATAAAATTGGACTTGTTAATTCAGTTTTAATACGCTTCGTAAAAAATTGATAAAACACTTAGTTTGGTTAATACACATTTGGGGCATCTTATGAAAATGTGGCGGCTCTCTTGAAAATTTAGGTCGAAAGTATGGTGGCATCTTATGATAAACAAGTAGTATGGCTCCAAACTCACGCTCAAAGCTACAGGTCCACATCTTCATCTTCAAAAATTGGCGTCTTACAGAAATTTCAACGCTCAAAACTTAAGTTGCAAATCTGACATCAGCTTTTCCTTTTCCTCCTTCCAGACTCACGCAACTGGCTGTTTCAAGAAGCGCGGTTATCAGTTGATTGAATCTCCACATCGCTAGTTGCCTTGCCATCTACGAAGCTTATTCCACTCGTCGCCGCTTCGCTCACCGCCATTGCCATCGACTAAGCAAATCCACTCCCTATTGTTTTAATCGACATAATCCACAAACCCTACCAGCTACTCTCCACCAAATTGTGTTCTGCTCTGCAAACCCTAACCCTCGTGCAAACGCCAACCTGCAACTTTCCTCTATCTGCTTTGCTTGCTATTGCTGCTGATATAGATATGGTATTTTACTTCAAATTTTTTGGTTTTTTTGTTTATTAATATGTTGATTTGTTAAATCAAATTGTATAATGTTCAAAAAATCACATATAGCAGTTTGTTGTTTGATTACTCAAACTGAAGTTTTGGGTCATTATGTAACATAAATTGAGTCATTGCACACGGATCACATAGTCATAGTGATTCATAAAAAACCGGAGAACCAAAATGATAATGAATATTAAGTACAAGCAATTTAATTAATACAGGGACTACAACTGCAACGCAATTTAGCTTTGTGCTCTCTGTGTTCGAATGCTAACTTATATATTTGACTGTAGTCATCAACAAAATGAACCTCAAGTCCTTCATTGATATTATCAGCAAGCTCATCAAAGTCTCGTTATTTGCTGAAGGAAATACTAACGTCTTCACGTCACTTCTCCTTGCCGCAATTATTTTCTCCCTGACCCCACCAATTGGTAAAACTTTACCGGTCAAAGTAACTTCACCAGTCATAGCAATATCCTTCTTTACGGGTTTTTTCAAGGCAAGAGACATCATAGATGTGATCATTGTGCAGCCAACACTTGGCCCATCCTTTGGTGTGGCACTAGCTGGAACATGCAAGTGAAGCTTGGTATTTGCAAAGAAATTATTTTTAGGGTCTTTTTCGAGTAGAATTGATCTTGCTACTGTATGAGCTATTTAGGCACTTTCCTTCATAACGTTTCCCAGCTGACCAGTCAGTACTAATGCACCTTCTCCATCTCCATGTTCCACTTCGGTTGTTTCTATATATAAGGTGGACCTACCCATAGAAGTCCAAGCTAAACCCATTACAATTCCAATAGGGGTTTGATCATATATACGATCTGAATGGAAAATTGGCTTCCCCACATAGTCAGTTAAGTTTAACTCATCAACAGTGACCTTTTCAACTTTCAATTTCTTTATATCTCCTTTGTTATCCTCCATACTGGAACTGATCTTTGGTTGATCTCTCCCTGCGACACTGCACTATTTTCTGATATTGACTTGCTGAGATCCTTTTCACTGACAGATTTGTCAGTTTCAATTACTGATATGTTAGCCTCGTATTTATTTCCCAACTGACCATCTGATTCGCTAGAAGAATCACTGGAAGAATCACCGGATGAACCAATAGAATTTTTGGGTGACTGTTCAACATAACACTCAAGCACTGTTCATTTGATTCCTTGACGTACAAGTTTAAGCGCTATCTTGCAATATTTTTTTTCAATTTGTTTCCGTAGACCTCAAACACCTAATTCTCGGCAATAATTCTAGATTAGCTCATGAAGGGCAACATCCGTCACTTGCACCAGCAATAGGAATAACTTCCATTCTATCCAATAGTGGTTTTGGTATATCATCAATTATATTGGCAGTACAAACAAATAGAACCTTTGATAAATCAATGGGTACATCAAGATAGTGGTCAAGAAAATTTGCCTTTTTCTCAGGGTCTAATAACACAATTTACATTTACCGTCGTAGTGATTCATTGAATAACACAATTTGTCAAAAGAGTATGGTGAATCATTCATTATTTCAAGATATCATATATTAGAAAAAAATATCCATTTATTAGTCTATTTATGACGGTAAATTTGGTTGAGGTTATGTAAGTAACAGTTACACTACAAGAAAAACCGAGATTGACGATAGATTTTTAGCAGCGGAAAATTCCGTCGCTAATTAGCGGCAGATTTCCGTGGGCTTTTGTAATAGAAAATATTTTGGATTTTATGTCATCTTATTATAAATTATTACCGTCGAATACTAATTCTGTCGCCAAATCAATGGAAATTGCAGCTCTTTACCGTCATATAATATTTAACGCTAAATTCCGTTGCTAATAGAGTCGGATCACCATCGACATAATTTTGAAGCTATTTTCCTGCAGTTTTCCAAGAGATTTGAAATGAACTTTTATATTGATTATTTATAAAATGTTTTAAATTTGTGTTATTACTTAATAATTAATTAGTAAATTTAAATTTTAAATAATTAATGTTAATAATACATTAGTAATTAATAACAAATAATAACTATTAGAAGTAAATAAAATTCAATAGTTAATTATTATTATTATTATTATTATTATTATTTTGAAAATTAATGCTGATTAATTATTAATCACTATATAATATAAATAAGAGGTAATAGTAATTAATAAAATACATTGTTGTTCGATGTTTATTAAATTTGTTTTGATAATCAATGATTATTTAATAGTCTTTAATACAGTTAATTAAATTAATATCAAGAAATTATTAATACATATTTGCTTTTAAGAAATTGATTGGTACGTATTATTTGATAAATAATTATGTACTAGTAAATAATTAAGATTAATATTTAATAATCATTAATTAATAATGAAATTTAATTATTATAAAGTTATATTTATAGTTTATAATTCAATAATCAAGTAATAGTTAATGAATAATGTCTAATAGTCAGTATTAAAATTTTAAAGCCAGGTGCTTAATTGGTTCAAGTGGTGTATTTCTTGTGTAGAGGTAGAAAAGAAGCTGGTGTCCATTGCGTCCATAACAACAAAAATGGGAAAACATAATATTACATTGTTAAAATGTTTTTACAATGTTTTTTCACAATAAAAATCACCTTTTCACAACGTTTTTTCACAATAAAAATCACCTTTTCACAATGTTTTTTCACAATACTGATAACAAAATGTTGTAAAAAAATGAAATTTTACAATGTTTTTGGCAAAAATGTTTAAAAATCTTATGTTTTCACAATATAAACTTTTACAACGCTTTCATATAACACCGTAAAGTAGGAAGTTTTGACAATATTTTTACTAATGATTATCAATTAACCTTTTAACAACCATTTAAAAGGTTATAAAAACATTGGTTTCAACTACAAGGATTAATTATTCATAATTTATAATAAAATGATTATAAATAAATAATTTATAATTTATAACTCATAATTATTGTTTATAATTAGTAGCTAAACTTAAATTTAATATTTTATTATGGCTAAATATGAATAGTTAGTATATCACAAATAATAATTTATATGTTAAATCTTATTTGTTCCAAAAACGAAACTTTTGGCTCCAAGTTTGAAACTTTTGGCTCCAGCCCCAAAAAATTTACTTCGTAAGCCGCATTTTTACTGAACCATTCTCCTTCCTTCTCTCCCTACTACAAAAAAATCTGGTCCACTTCAATAGCTTCTTCATCCAACTTCGTTAATCTCGTGTACAAAAATCTAGTCCTTCGTTCTCTCCCTACTACACAAAAATCTGGGCAACAACAAATAAAACAAAAACTACTCCCTAATTTCGCGTACTGAAGACGGCAAAGGTACTGAAGACGGTTTTCGATCAAGATCCAGTAGTTGTGTACTCGATCGACAAGGTGTTGCAGCCTAAGGAGCTGTTTAAGGTGGTGAAGGAGGCAGAGGTGTCGGCAGACGCTCCGGAGGCGCCGAAGAAGAAGGGGAAGGGGAAGAAGAAGGCGCCAGTTGCTGATGCGGATGCACCTGCTCCTGGGTCGGATGAAGCATCGACGAACGATCAGAAGGCGGCGGATGTGAACGCCGGGGTGAGAAATGAGGGTTGGCTTTACTCGATGGCTGCTGCTGTAGTGTCGGTGGTGGCTATTACTATTTAGTAAGTTTTTATTTTTATTTTCCAATTTTACCTTTATTTTTATTTTATTGAGAAAAGTGTGAAAAAGAATGGATTGTCCTGGTTTGCTGTTATTATTTGCATTGATTTG
Organism: Allium sativum; assembly: GCA_030737875.1. NCBI lineage: Eukaryota > Viridiplantae > Streptophyta > Magnoliopsida > Asparagales > Amaryllidaceae > Allium > Allium sativum. The sequence continues at coordinate 692,943,784 of CM060920.1, forward strand.
TATTTATTTGGGTGATCATATAAGAAAAAAAATTGAAATAATAGCTGTAATACGTCATTTTGTATATAACTAGTATATTATGATGTTTGGTTCCCGAAAAAAGCAAGTTGAGGGCTGGAGTTTTCCATCTGCTGTTTGGTTTATTTAAACAACACATGGGAATGGTATGATAGTGGGAGTAGAGCTGTCTTGTAAATCATAAATTTGATCTTTTTCCCCCTTCTTTGCCTTTGAGCGATATACAGTAGTATCATGGTAGTAGAATCTTCTTCATGTGTGGTCTGCTGTGGCGAACAGCTCATTTCTCTGTGACTGAGATGCCAAAGTTACCTTGTGGTTAGTTTGAAAAACCTATACCTGGTACGACGAGGCAAAAACACAACCATTGTCCCTGCTTTTATCAGAGCACTCGTTTTTAGTAGGTCAGTTAGCTTGTGGTAGTCCCTGCATTAAACAAGTTTCCTAAATTAACTTGTGAATTGCATATGTTTATAATCATGCTAAATAGCTAACATTCTTGTAGTTTTGTCTGTATATAATCTGAATGAGATGGTAGGAAACAACACATTTTTCCTCTATGCACTTATAGTGCGGTATAATCACAAACTAAATCATCTCACTCCCATTATCAAATACAGTACATTTAGTTATTTTACTATTTGTTCTATTTGTAGAAATACACTAATTAATGAGATGGTGACCTCTTGTTTTTATCTCCTAGAAAAAACCGTATTTTTGCTTCTTATTTGATACGAAACTAGGTGTCTTTCGCAGCGTTGTTTCTGACACATCATTGTTTTGGAGAAGTAGATGGAAGAGGATGGAAGTGAGGGGTGTTTTATCTCACAATCTGAAAGATTTACTACGACAAAGACCAAGCGCTCATAATTGGTGCCATAATCACAGCCGATGCCAAAAAAACACAACTTCTCGGTGGGCTAGATGAGCAGTGAATTCATTTGAGTCCAAAAACCATTTTATGGAATCTTAAAGCTCATAATGCCATATTTTGGTTGCAACTTCGTCATCATCATCTTCGTAAGCTGGTTGGGTATGTTAGTTAGACTTATTTTGGTGTAAATATGATGTTATGTGGTTTTAGTATGGTTATGGATGATATGTGTTTGTATTTGAGATAATGTTAGCACCAATTGAATAATTTTGTTCATAATTGACTTGGTATATGAATTGATGAAGGATTATGGATGTTGTGGATTTTTGTATGTGATTATGAATGTTCTTTTTAGTTCTAAATTAATATTATTGGCTAATTTATCATTTTTTTAATATGTTATTTATTTCAGTGTTCACAGTTGAATGATTTTATTTCTATATATATAAATATATATATATTTGTGTGTGTGTGTGTGTGTAGAGAGGCAGATCAGAAGGGGAGTAGCGGCGGATTACCAACAAAAAAAGTGAGGTTGAGTTTACCCCAATTTAATTTCCATCGTTAATCCCTTGGCAATTAGCAAGGGTTTACCTACTCCTTTTTAAATAATATTTTATTATAAATTAATTATCCATCGGTAAACAATCGGTGTATAAATTATAATTAAATTAATAAATAAAATTTTATTTTTATTATATAATTAGTAAAATGACGGAAAACTCTTGCTAAAGTCCATCGCAAAATCTGACACAATTACCGTCATGGTCTTTACCGACCACCATGTTTTGCAGGAAATCCGTCGCTAAAGCCAAAATAGCGACGGATTAGCAGCAGATTCTGCCCCTGCTATATGTTGTTTTTCTTGTAGTGTTATTTTTACAAGTTTTCAGGTTTGTCTTATGTTTGTATACTTAGCTATCGGATCAGGGCTAGAATCTTTTTTCTATAGGCGCTTGCATATAATTTTCGAGAACTGGAAAAATAAATAAAAATTTCGAGTCAAAAATAGAATACAAAATCTGTAATTTGTGTTTATTCAGAGGTGTCTGGTTGGACGGCTACAGGTGAAAGACAAGCTGCAAGAATACAAAATTTGCATATGAAAACAATTTTAAAATTAGAAATTCCATTATTTGAAACAAGTGTGAAATTTGCAGGGATGTTTTATGAAAAGTTTAACAACTCAATTGTCTGGCCTGAATGTAATTTCTGGCATTGTTGTCCATGGGTTGGTGGCTTCCATTGGAGATGTTGGAGCTGTAGTAGAAAAAAGCCTCTATCGGTAGAAGAGTCACTTAGGGGGAACTGGGGTACTGATAAGGAGGTTACAAAAGTAGAGTCTGATGAGTAGCACGGGCGCTATATGGCTGCTGGTACCTAGCGCTGGAAAGGTATGGTGCCTAACATCATGTTAATTCTCATTAGTTTGAATTTAACTTCAACCTAGTCTGTTATTCACTTTTCTCATGTTAATTCTCATTAACATTATGTACATCCATACACGACATAGTTTAAGGTTGTGTATATTCAAAAACTATGATTTTTTTAAAAGGAAAGTTGCATGTTTAAATAACTGTAGCACATGCTTGCACTTGAAATCCATGTCATGAAAGGTGAGCTTTATGTATTAGCTGCTTGGAATTTATTTTATATTTTATATTAAAATCTATTGTATTATTGAGCAGAATAGTTGAAATATCTCATGTAGTTTGGCTTTTCTCCATTTTCAATTTTTTCTTTTTCATCTTTTGACAATGAGACAAATACAAGAGAAGTTATAGGAAGAAGGTTAGGTGATACTGTTCTTATTCAAGATGCAACGAGTGAAAAGGTTATCAGTCACATGCATACCTAGTACCAGTTTATGATTCAAATATTAACCTTATTCAATGCCAAATTTCGATGACAAACATAACATTAAATAGCAAGAATTAAATGTAAAAACAGTTAATGGTTATGTCTAAATTAGTCGATTCCATCCGAATTAAATTTGAAATAAATGAGATGTTTTCATATATTCATTTTGTTTATCCATCAGAAATGATATTTGTTATAGATTTTCATGAAAAATATGTGCATAATTCAGGAACTGGTATATATTTTCAATTTGTCCATACTTGTTTGATATTTGAATTGCAAACTATTGAAAAGCTTTAAAATGCGTGTATTATTCAATATCCCTTTTATATTTTGTAGTACCTTTAAAATAACACAAAACATGTTCCTTTTATATTCATGACTCAGCTTAAATCTTCCGAAATGATAAGTGGCATGGTGAATTATTCTAATCATTTTGCATTACCTTCATGCATGACTCAGTTGTTATTCAACAAGCTTAAGTTTTTTTTTTCTAATGCATCAAGTGTAGAATATATAACTATCCAATGCAAATAAATACAACAACTTAAGATTTAGGCATAGAAGAAATATTGCATGCAATGAAATACAACACTATTTCAAAGTTTAGACATAGCAGAAATAGAAGAGACTCCCATCTTAGGAAGTTTCAACTCCTCATCCAACTTATAAGAAAAGTACATATCCACCATTTTATGTTTACAACAAGCTTAAGGTTATGTTTATATATATGCATGTTTTGTGATTGTGCAGGTGGTGTGTCTTGTGGTGGTGGGGATGTTGAGGAAGTGCAAAGATGAAGCAAGCTGATAGTTGAAGCAAAGTTTTTTGATGGTACTGATTTATAATCATTATTTGTAATGAAGAATTGATATATTAATGTGATGATGTATGATTCATTAGTTTTGTATTTTGAATATTAATTTGTAACGTTTTTTTGTATGAATGGATCCCTTGCTTTGAATTCATATCAATTTGTTTTCTGTTTATCCAGCTTTTGTTGCATTTGCAAAATTTATTCAATTAAAGTTATAATGAAGTGTATTACAAATCGATAGAAATAGTTGTAAAAATTACAAAGTCACAACGGTGGATAAAAGTTGCAGTAGGTATTACTACAACGGTGAATAAAAGTTGTAATAAAGTTTATTACAATAGTGAAAAACAGTTGTAAAATATAAGAAGCTTCAACGGTGCAAAAAAGTTGTAAAAATTTTTCATCTATTACAACTTCTTAATACATGACAGTTGCATCACCATTTTAATATGGTCAATTTGTTGTAATGTTAGTGGGAAGCCGTTCCACAGAACACAGTCAGCAACGGAGGTTCAAAATTGGCTTGATAGTTGTGAGCGCATCTTCGAGGATTTAGGGATCGATGATGCGATGAAGAGAAAGTTAGCATCGCGTCAACCTCACGGACGTGCTATGAATTTGTGGAATGCTATTAAAGCAGCTACTCCCGAGGATCAAGTTACTTGAAATCAGTTTAAGACTCACTTCAGTGATAAGTTAATCCGGCTGCTAAGAAATCAGAATTATTTAGGAAAATTTTGGAGCTTAAGCATAATGGTAGGGCAGTCTCGGAGTATATTGCTGAATTCGATACCTTATCGAAATATGAATTATCTCTTATCGATACTGCCGAGAAGAAGAACGAAAGGTTCATAACTGGCCTAAATGAGTACTTGGGGGAAAGACTCATAAACCATATCGATGAGACTTTCGAATCTATTGTGGTAAAAGCATTGAGATCTGAGAGCCTTTACCCTAAGTCGAAGACCGAGGTTGCTGTTACATCTGCAGAGGAGCTAAAGCCGCAGGCAAGCGGTGGAGGAAAGAATAATTCCTAGAATAAGAGGAAACATGACCAGACTAAGGATAGTCAGAAAAAGAAGAATAAGAAGGATGCCCAGTGCTTTGGCTGCAGCAAGAAGGGCCACTATATCAAAGATTGTCGAGCAAAGAAGGGGGAGAGGAAGTGCTTCAACTGTGACCAAGTGGGACATTTCAAGAATGAATGTCCGCAACCCCCTAAGGAGAAGTCGATCATGAAAGCATATGCTATCAACGCTGTTCCTTCTTCGTCGAATACCCCAACTACGGTGCAGAAGGGAAAGGGTGTCGTTATTCAAGGTATGCTTTCTATTTATGATGTTCCTATTCGAGTTTTTTTTATACCAGGGATTCCCATTCCTTCGTATCTATTGACCTGGTACATAGGTTGGAAATGGAACTCGAGCTTGTCGATAGAACTTTAGTTGTGACAAACCCAATCGGTGGTTCGACTAGCCTTAGTATGATTTGCCGTAATTTGGTCTTATCGAGTCATGGATGTATGTTTGCTTGTGATTCCTTTATTTTGGGCTTTACTGGGTTTGGCATTATTTTGGGAGTCGATTGGCTCCAAAGGTATGGGGTGATGGTAGACTGTGAGGGGTCTTCGGTGACCATTAGAGTGGATGATGGGTGGAGGGAGGTATTGGGTTGCCTACCTAGTGATAGGGTGATGGCTAGTTTTCTAAATTCCCTTGACATCCCGCATGATGAGTTATTAGATGTGCCTATTGCCGGTGAGTATCCGGAACTCTTCAGGGAAGTGATCGGACTTCCACTACACCGAGAGATCGAATTTTGAATTGATTTAGTGAAAGATGTCAGACCTATAGTGATGCCACTTCGTCGTATGGCCCAAGGGAGTAGCGAGAGGTTGAGGTGCGAGTGGGCAACCTTTTGAAGAAGGGATTTATACGAAGAAGTGTTTCCAAGTGGGGAGCATCAGTTGTGTTTGCTACCAAGGCTGACGGTTCCCTTCGCTTATATGTGGATTACCGCGAGTTGAACAAGGTGACTAGGAAGAATAAGTATCCTCTTCCACGGATAGATGATCAATTTAATCAACTAAATGGAGCAAGAGTGTTTTCCCAGTTGGATCTCGCGATAGGTTTTCATCAGCTCCGAGTAGCAGTTGAGAGTATACCTAAAACAGCTTTTGTGGATGCCGTCTGGATTCTATGAGTGGTTGGTCATGTCATTCAGGTTGACCAATGCGCCCGCATATTTTGTGGATCTTATGAATAGGGTTTTCATAGATTAACTAAATAAGTTTGTTCTTGTGTTTGTAGACAATATGTTGGTTTACTCAAGGACAAAGGAAGAACACAAGAAACATTTGAGGTCAGTGATGGAGGTGATGAGGAAACACCAATTGAAAGCGAAATTTTCTATATGTCACTTCTGGAGGAGGGAAGTGAGGTTCTTGGGCTATGTTGTTTCAGAGAATGGTATTGTCGTGGATCCTGCGAAGGTGGCTACGGTACAAGATTGGTCTACGCCCAAGAATGCAACAAACGTGAGAAGTTTCTTATGATTTGCTGGATATTATCATAAGTTTATTCAATACTTCTCCAAGATAGCAGCACCATTAACTCAATTGACCAAGAAGAATCAAGCTTTCGTCTGGGATGGAAGGTGTGAAAACTCATTTAAGGGTCTAAAGGAAAAGTTGACGTGTGCACCAATATTAGTTATTCCTAAGGGGAATGAAGAGATGACGGTATACACGAATGCCAATGGTACTGGACTAGGTGTTGTACTGATGCAAGGAGGTAGGGTTGTAGCTTATGCTAGTCGGCAACTGAAATCGCATGAGAAAAGATATCCTACCCATGATTTGGAATTGGCAGCGATCGTATTCACGTTGAAGATGTGGAGACATTATCTCTTGGGAGAAAGATTCGAGTTGTTTACCGATCATAAGTTGTTAAAGAACCTTTTCTCTCAAAAGGATTTAAATCTTCGTCAGCGAAGATGGTTGGTGTTCTTGGCTTCATATGATTTCAATATCGCATATACACCCGGGAAGGGCAATGCGGTAGCTGATGCATTGAGTAGGATGCATGCCATTTTGGGAGCTATGTTTCTGGAATGTAAGCAACTGGAGTATATCGCAGGATATGATTTCAGACCTAGGTGTGAATTAGATCCAGAAATGTTAGCAAGTTTGACTATCAGACTGACTTTGATTGAGCAGATTGGTTCCAGTCAGGGGGACGATCCTAACCTATTGGAAATCATCTCCAAGGCAGAGATGGGCATCAAAGGTGAGGGAACGGACACGTATGGACTTGATCAAGAAGGATGGCTTCGAAAGAATGGGAGACTAGTTGTACCCAATGTTATTGGATTGAGAGATGAAGTACTTAGAGAATATCATCACTCAAAACTGACTATACATCCCGGTGATAACGAAATATATCGAGACATGAAGCAGACCTACTACCGGGAAGGGATGAAGAGAGACGTTGGGAAATTTATATCCAAGTGCATGAATTTCTAATTAGTTAAATCTGAGCAAAAGAGCCTAGTGGTCTGTTACAACCACTGGAAATTCCGAATGGAAATGGGAACAAGTCTCAATGGATTTCATTGATGGTTTACCAAGGATTAGATTGGTCCATGATAGCATTTGGGTGATTGTGGATCGATTTGGGTAGTGAGATTTCATGGAGTACCTAAAGATATTATGAGCGACCGAGACCCATTATTTACTAGTGTGTTTTGGAAAAGCTTACAAGAGGCTTTAGGGTTAGAACTACATCTTAGTACCGCATACCATCCTCAAACCGATGTTCAAACAAAGAGGGTGAATCATGTATTAGAGGATCCCTTGAGAGCTTGCATATTGGATTTTGGAGGTTCATGGGATGACCATTTGCATCTGGTTGAGTTCACATATAATAATAGTTATCAGTCCAGTATTGGTATGGCTCCATTTGAAGCTTTGTATGGAAGACCATGCAACTCACCATCATGTTGGTTGGAGACCGATAAGAAATTTGTGCTTGGGCCAGATGTAATAAGAGAAACTTCAGATAAGATAAACAGAGAATGAAGGCTGCCCAAGATGGGCAGAAAAGTTATGCTGATAAAAGACAAAGAGATTTGAAATTCTCCATTGGTGGCTTGGTATTCGTCAAAATTTCTCCGTTGAAGAATGTGATTCGGTTTGGTAGAAGAGGTAAATTGGCACCAAGGTTTGTTGGTCCATTCCCAGTTCTCGAACAAGTCGGGAATTTAGCGTATAAAGTTGGATTACCAGACCAGATGGCGGGAGTGCACAACGTATTTCATGTTTTCTAGTTAAGGAAGTTCGTGCACGATTCCGATTTGACTATCTCACCCAATCAGATGGATGATATCGAGGTAGAACCTGAGGCAGTTGAAAGCCGCAGACCGATTCGTATTGTCGAACAAGATACAAAGCAACTTTGAAGGAAGATGGTGAAACTGGTTAACGTCCAGTAGGGTGATAATGAGAATGACTATACTTGGGAAACCGAGGAAAGCATAAGGAAGACATATCCAGAACTCCTAGCCTAATAAGATTTTTGACAGCGATATAGTTATTTCTTTGTTAGCAAACCGCATGCTAAGATAGGCTTGTTGTGTTTATTATGTATGTTTGATTGTTGCAAATGGTTGATATGCATGCGGGACCTTTTGGCTGTTTTCTTAGTTAAGGAATTTCAAGGGCGAAATTTCTTAAGGGAGGAGAGTGTAACGACCCGCATTCTACGCATCGGAGAATCATAGAACATTTATTTTATTCTCATACAAAGTCGTATAGTCGTGTAACTTTGGGGAACGACTATTAGGGTCATTTCCCATGTTCATGATTTTTTCCGATTTTTAAATGACCGTTTTACCTTTGGCGAATCTCGTTTCGCCTATAACTTTTGATTGGTATGGAGTTTTGACCTGAAACCACTTTCATTGTATTTGGATGATGGTTTACCTTTCCGAAAAGTGGTCTCATTAATCAAATGGACTTACCGTTTGAGAGATATGGCTGAAATAAGGTTTAGAAGGTGAAAATCTGCTTAAACGGGCTTAATAGGGTAATTAGTGGACAAGCCCATAACCCCTTTCGGGATTAGGGTTATGGTGAGGCTGAAATGAGTTAGGAAACCATCTCATTTCATTTTTCCCAGCCGCCACTTTCATTTCTTCAACCCTAGCAATGGCCTCCACCTTCTAAATTCACCTTTAATCACTCACTAATCCCATATTAGCCAAATCCACACCAAATTAAGGCCGGATTAGCATAGAAATCAAGATAGAGCTGCTGGAATGCATTGGGATCCATGCCAAAACAATTAGAGTTTCAGATTTATAATTTATTTGAGGCTAAGGTGAGTGATTTGCATTTTTATTCACTAATTACGGCTAATTAGGGGTGATTAGTGATAATTAGCGAAATTATACATTATAAAAATATGGAAAAATATGTATAAATTCTAAAATATTATTTTATGTCACTGGTGAAAATTTGGGTTAATTTGGATTAAGTTTGCTAATTATATTGTTAAAACATAGTTAAGCGGATTAATGGGAAAATCATGGTTTTGGGAATGTTTGATCCGTAATTAGATGTTAAATCTTTGTTTGGATGTTTATGATTGATTCTATATGTTGCTATTACTGGTTGGGATGTTTTGTTGTCGCATAGGAAGGTTAGAATGGTTGAAAACGCCGTCATGTGGCGAAGATTGCTTGCTGGAATGTATGCAGGAAATGGGATCGACACCTACGACAACATTTGTGAAATGCTATGGTCGGTTGCACCTACGACCGCATTTGTTAAATGCTGTGGTCGGTCGCATCTGTGACAACATTTGTGAAATGCTGTGATCGGTCGCGCATGGGTTTCGGTCGCACCTACGACAGCATTTGTGAAATGCTGTGGTCGGTCGTGCATGGGTTTCGGTCGCACCTATGACAGCATTTGTGAAATGCTGTGGTTGCTCGCGCATGGGTTTCGGTCGCACCTACGACAGCATTTGTGAAATGCTGTGGTCAATCGCACCTACGGTAGCATTTGTGAAATGCTATGGTCGGTCGCGCATGGGTTTCGTTCGCACCTACGAAACCATTTGTGAAATGCTGTGGTCGGTCGCGCATGGGTTTCGGTCGCATCTGCGACAGCTTTCGTGAAATGCTATGGTCGGAAGCACCTACGACAACATTTGTGAAATGCTGTGGTCGGTCGCACTTGAGCTGCGACAGCACTTCTGAAATGCTGTAAAAAAGGCAGGAACGCTGTGAAAGCCAGTTTTGACATTCTGTTTAGCTCTTCATACCAGATGAATGCAGAATTGAACCAGGGGATACAACAACATTTCAGTAACGCTATAAAAGGCTATTTTGGCATTTTTGCCAGTTTTCATAGCCTAACAGCTTTGTTGCGGGATGTGTGCAAAGGAGTTATCGATATCAATAACTTTGGTTCACCGTTGAAAGAGGGGGCATGTAGATGAACTAGAGCCAGATGATGTATTGATTGGGAAGGGTTATTGGCTATAGACCAGAAGGGCATGGTCATGGCAATTAGTTGTACGGAGTCCAGAAGGGCATGGACCCGTCGTGGCCCTAATGGATTTGGTGAACAAAGCGGTGGATATCATATGCTTTACGCACTGAGTGAGAGATATGAAGTTGGTTGTTGTGTTTGATGTTTGCTATCACCATGACACACACACACACTCCCATTTTACATTCTATGTTAGTGTTTATCTTAGAGTATTGTACATCTTGTTGTGTTAACTCTTTGGTTGTAGGTCCAAGTCAGATATGGTTATTTATACCTGTTATTGTTTTACTTTGCTGCTATCGCTCATGCAAGACTTTTGTCTGACCCAGAGTTTTATGTCTCTTCTTATAACTCTGGGTGCTCTTAAACGAGCAGACTAGAGACAGGTCAGGTGATTATGCACCAATAGCTATTCGGAGATGAGCATGGGGCTTCCACGTACTATTTACATATATTCTCCTTGTGTTGTTGATGGTCACTACTTTGGGCAATAGTAGTGTACCTTTCTATTTTTCTTTAGAGACAGTATTTTGAAGTTGTAATAATGGTTTGGATCATAAGCTATATTTTGAATTCCGCTACTCTGATGGATATGATTTAGTTTTTCAGCTTATGCATTGTATCGCCTGTTTTATATCAAGTTATATTATTATTATATTTTATGCCATGAGCTGTGGGATATACTACAGGTTCCTTTGTAGGTCATAGTTTCAGATTCTTTTCATTTGACGACCGTCCTGTACCGATCGGGCATCGACACAGCGCATCTTCTGGGAAATGTCGGCTGGTGCGGGGTGGGCCGTCACACAAGGCATTAGCCTGTTTCTTCTCAACACAATGTATATTATTTCATCTAGGGTCTAAAGGTGTTCATCATATAAGGTCTCAGTTTCATTCGACTAGTAAAAAATACCTTTCTTCAAGATGGTCGTTGACTTCATAGTCTTGCAGGTGTGATACTCACCCCTTAAGGGAAGGGTAACTAATCTTCCGACTAAAGTCTTGACACCTAAGAAACGGTGAAATTGGTTAAAGAACACTGATTCATAATTACATTTAAGTAACCTTCGGACCGTCTTTGCATCAAACTTATGCATTGTTTATTCTAGTTCAGGTGTTGACGAAAAATATCGTTAACAATTTCTATTAGACACCACTTTTAACGGGAAAGTCCATTATTCGACCATCGAACTTAGCTAAATATTAACTTAGATATTTAAATGGATGTTTCAAAGATAAGAATAATTTAAATGGTATTGAATTTTTTATGATCATGTGTTAATTACATTCATATTTAATCTTTCAAATCATACATATGAAGTAAACAGATGTAAACAAATGCTTTAAGTAAATTCAGATTCAGTTTGTTATGATAATATGTTAACCATATATTTATCTTTAGCCCTCTTAGGTTATACTTAGTAATATTATTGCTCTTTTGAAGTGAATGTTTTAAAAATAATTATCCAATGAATGGATTTAGGTTTGTAGTAGACAATGTTTAGTTACATTTGTTTTTTAACCGATATCATATTACGATGGAAAATATCATTAAATAATTTTGAACATTATTGGCTTGATTTTTGATACTACCAAGTCCAATACCCAGATGAATAGAAATCACAGAATAATTCACAATCTTAAGTCATAAAAATGCATAAAAGTAGATGAACACAGAGAATTATAGTGGTTCGGCAACATGCCTATGTCTACACTTGTAATTTCTTGTTTATGATGCTCGATTATAGATCACAATTATGTTTACAATAATAAAATTGTGAAGATAAGAGGTTGATTCTTTAACTGGCAGAGTATAGGCGTTTAGGAGCTGAAGAGATCCTCCCAAATGATGTTGTAGAGAGGTATTTACAGGCGTGGGTGGATCTGGTTCAAATAGGTGCAATGGAGAGAAAGTAGGAGTATTGGAAGTAGTGGACAAAAGTGGAGCAGGTGAGTAAGCCACGTCATTAAGTCTTGACCCATGACTGTGCAATTAAATCGATTAACGGTTCTACAGCGACGGAGGTGCAAAAAGGTATAACGGCGATAAAGCGGGGAAGTAACGAGGATATAGGGGAGGCGTAAAAAGTTTCATTATATGTAAAACCAAAAATTTAAAAATTAATTAATAATCTTTCTCATATTATATGTGTGCAAGAAACCAATATCAATTATTCGTATATAATAAAATCAAAGAATATCATAGTTATGCATGCTAAATTTGATGAGTGTAATAGATTATTATTGTATATTAGGCACTTATGCCTTAAATTTAGCCTTTCATGCTAAATTTACTGAATTTTTTAAAAATAAAACTCAAATCAAGATTTATATATTAATACTACTAAAACGGACGCTAAAAAACCTTGATTTAGCGGATGTAACGGAAAATAATGGAGCTAAAAGAGGATCTACTATTCATCAGAAAATTGAAATAGCATAGCGGTTGAAGAGCGCTATGGGCTATAGCGGGAATATTGTAGGACTTTAGCGGATATTTAACTGCATAGGGTCACATCCAGGATAGGAGGAGGCGGCCTAGCCAAAGTGAGGCCAAGATGTGAATGTTGACTCGAGATACAAAATCATACTAACTCGAATTTTGTTTGTTGCACACTTGAGTTTGTTGAGTGTTGCTGCTTCAACCATGTGATTTTGGGAATTACACAAGTCCAGTTCAAATGACCCAATGTTCCAAAGTTCAAAGTGTGATAGCCTTGCAAAAAGCAGGTCAATATCTTACCCCAAAAAACATATCTTGTTAAACACCATTTGTACTCAACGATCCATGGTAACTCATGTCAGCATCAAGTATCAACCATACTTGATGATTTGAGGTTTCCACATGTCAAGCATTCGGCTACGCTCAGTGATCTGAAGCATGCTGTGCAAAGCATAAGTTGCCTTAAAGGGTTGGTGACCTTGCCGAGCCATTGCCAGATATTAGCCTACCTAGTGGTCCATATTCACGTCGGGTTCTTTCCAAGCATTAGACATAATTTACAATCCGTAGCCTTTTTTGGTTCTTGCCAATCATAAACCATACTTGATGGTCCTGACTAAGCAATCCCACGGTGAGGGGTCGCTAATCCTTGTCAAGCACCAACTGTACGTGATGATCCTGATTAGACTATCGCACATCCAGGGTTGTCTAACCCTTGTCAACCATCAACTATATTTGTCGATCATAGCTTCATTGTGTTTTTGCTGAGTGTTAGCCATACTCGATGATCCTGGTCGAACGGGTTCACGTTCGAGGCCACTTGACCCTTTCAAAGAATCAACCATACTTGACGATCCTGAGTGAGTGAACTTGTCAAGTTAATGACGAAGCAGCCTACTCATTGTCATGCTTCAACCATACATGATGATCCAAAGTGTACGTTAAAGTTTCAGATGAAGTTGTTAGTTTTAGTGCCCGAAAGCTTCAACCATACCCGCTGAACGTTTAGTTAAAGTGAAGGAAACATAAATGCTTTCTATTGATAAAAACGGATGGTTCATCACTGTCTTAGAGCTTGCCAAGGATTTTCTATGGATGCTATAAAAGAGTAAGAGGCTAAGCCATCGATTACAAGTTCATTAAAAATGAAAATAAAGATAATGGCTAATTGTTGGGTTCAAATCTGGCCTAGGGTATAAAGGTTAGTCCCATACATAGGTAGGCCGACTTAGCCACTTCTTACTAAAAGCAAAAGTGAAGTGATGGTTTGTTGTCGGGGACAGAGCATGCATAGTAAATGAAAGTTAGTTACGTGCATCGGTGAGCTGACATAGCCATCGTTCACTGTCTGATTTCCACACGGACTCGTTAGTCGATAATGAGTTCTCCCTGTGAGCTAGGGCCATTTCCATGTCTAACAGCTGATGGTTGATCATGCTCCGTAGTCGTGGCTCTGTTCAGGACATACTCTTCATCAACTCCTTGATGACATCAAAAAGGTACTTGAATTCATCTGTGTGATGGCGATCTATTTCATGTAATGAGCAAAATTTCCTAGAAGCATGCTCATGCTCAATGGACTGCCTTCCAGATGGCCTCCTCGTCGGGAGGTGATCTTTGATATCCTCAAAAGTTTTGTCCAGACTTGCGCTCATCCTTGTGTACAAGTCATATTTAGGCCCTATTTTAATCTTTTTGTACCGACCTTGACTATTCTCAACCTTGCACTTTCCTTTGTCATATGGTCCTTCATCCTTTATTGCATTTACTTTGAGGGCTTCATGATCTACTCTCGCATCTTCCTACCTAAGAAACTTGTCACTTTCAAAGTAGCATTCCTCGAGATTTCGCAGGATATCTCATTCCAGTGACATCTTAAACTAGGTGTTATCCAAAACTCCAGAAATAGCCGCCATCAATACCATTGATGGATCTGGTCAGTCGACCATAATTATTGCGGAGTTGAACCTTTCATGAAAGGCATGAAGAGACTCTTTGGTGCTCTTTCTACATTTTTGGATCTTGCAACGTGGACCCAAAACTATCTCATGAATCTTTCAATCAATCATGCCCATCTATTGATTGATTTATTTTCTAGCTTTCTAAATCATAGGGCAGCTATGTTGATAGAAAAAGTAGGAAGAAAGCAGGACACTTTCATGTGCCTCATGTAATGCATAAGGTGGTCGGTTAGATCTCTCCTTCCACCGTAAGCTTCCAACATTGGAAATTGGAAGTTCGATGTATCCTTGTGTTTTTTATATTTGTAGTGAATAGACTCCGATGCATATTGCCAACTTCCTAGTTTGATAAGCCGCCTCGAGTTGTTTTTCAAATGATTTCAGCAAACCTATTACTGTCTCCTAACAACATTCTCCAACCGTTAACACTCACCGTTTGGTGCATTGAGTTTTTCCAAGCCAAAGTTCTCGTTTCCAACAGTTGCCAAATTTGGGTTGGCACCAAGTTGATTTCCAAGAGCTGTGGTTGCCTCGCCAACCCTAAATTTACATTGCAAGGATGATCCCTATCTACATGAGTTAGGTTCCTTTTTCCACATTCAAAGTTGCTTTAATGTTAAGTCCAACAATGAGTGGCACTACAGAGGCGGTCGAGGGTGTGACCCCCACCCGATCTGGTCGGTACCGATTCGAACTTCTAGATCGATACCGAACCGAGATGATTCATAGGGATCTACCCCCGAGCTCTTGTTTTATACCACTATGGTATTCGGTCCAGCCCTAGTGTTCTGCCTTTGGTTTCCTGCTCCCCTCAATTGTGAAAAATTTCCTACATCATTGCTTCATGTTGCTCGAAGCGAGTTTGCATTCCATGCATTGCTTCTTCCATTTTCTCCCTTGTCAAGTAAACAAAGGGATTTCCTACCAAAGAGGTCTCTCGGCCTTCTTCTTCACTTCCATCTTGAGAGGTGTTCTTCCTTTTCTTTGCCATTAGAGATAGTTTCCTAAACTTTTGTTGAGTCGAAAAATTCGACCCCTTCTTGGTGCACTATAATACCGGTTTGATTTTTGGTTCTATCAAGTCTAACAACCAGATGAATAAAAATCATGGAATCCTTCATAATCACAAGTGAAGAAATGCATAATAGTAGATGAACATGGTGAATTATAGTGGTTTTGGAAACATGCCTATGTCCACTACTTGTAATCTCTTGTTTATACTGCTCGATTACAAATTACAGTTATGTTTACAATAAGAAAATTGAGAAGGCAAGAGGTTTATTCTCTAAATGGAAGAGTATAGGCATCTAGGAGTTGAAGAGATCCCCTTAAACGATGTGTAGAGAGGTATTTATAGGTATAGGGTGGATCTGGTACAGACAAGCGTAATGAAGTGAAAATGGGAGTAGTGAAAGTAGTGGGCAAAGTGGAGCAGGCGAGTATGCCACGTCACCAGGTATCGAACCATCCGGTCGGAATGAGGGCATATCAATTTGCATTAGATCGGTATGCTAATCCAGGATGGGAAAGAGGCAACATGGTTGTACCGAGAGCTAAGCTATAAATGCCGACCTGAGATGCCACATCGAATTTTGCTAGTTGCATACTTGTGTTTGCTGAGTCTTGCTGCTTCAACCATGCGATTTTGGGATTTACATAAATCTACGCTTGAGTCTTGAGTGTCCCAATGGTCCAAAGTTCATTATTTGACAACCTTGCAAAAAGGAGGATCGATATATTGTCCCACAAAACATATTTTATGGTAAAATATGCTTTCTAAATTTCCAATGGCTCAACGCTCAAGGTCCACTACTCCGTCGAATCATTTATGATTTCCATATCCGTAATAACTTTATGCTAATTATTGAGTTTGTAGCACCACCGAGCTCTTGTTGAACCCCAACCATGCTCGATGATCCATGGTTAGCTTGTGTCAAAATCAAGTATCAACCATACTCTGTTATTTGAGGTTTCCATATGTCAAGCGTTGGTCATGCTCGACGATCCAAACCATGTTGCACAAAGCATAGGTTGTACTGAAGGGTCAGTGACCTTGCCTAGTCCTTGCCAGATACTAGCCATATCCAACAGTCCCCACATTGGGCTTTTATTAGGCATAAGCCGTACCTGACGATCTGTAGCATTTTCGATTTCTCACCAAGCATAAACCATACTTGACAGTCCTGACTAACCAAGCCTACGTCGGGGGGTCGTCTAGACCTTATTAAGCACCAACCGTACTTGCGAACCTGATTAGACTAGCCCGTGTCTGGGGTTGCCTAACCCTTACCAAGCATTAACTATACTTGATGATCCTAGCTTCACTGGGCACTTGTCAAGCATCACCATACTTGACAATCTTGATCGAACAAGCTTGTGTCCGAGGCCGTTAGACCCTTGTCAAGAATTAATCATACTTAACAATTCTGAATGAGCGAACTTTTCAAGTTATGACGAAGCCGCCTACCCCTTGCCATGCATAATCCATACATAATGATCCATAGTGCTTGTTAAATTTTAAGATGTAGCTATTAATTTTAGTGACCAACAAGCATCAGCCATACTCATCGGACGTTTAATTGAAGTGTAGGAAACATAAATACTTTTATAATGATAAAACAGAAGGTTTATCAATGTCTCAGAGTTTTCTTGGTATTCAAGTGGATCCCATACAAGAGTGAGGGGCTTAGCCACCGATTATAAGTGAAAATAAAGACAATGGCTTATTTTCAGGTATAAAGCATGCCTAAGGGCTAAAGGTTAGTCCCGTACATGGGTAGGCCAACTTAACCATTGTTTATTGAAAGAAAAAGTGAAGCGATGATTTGTTCTCGGGCATAAAGCATGCATCAGAACTAAAGGTTAGTTCCATGTATGTGTGGGTCGATGTAGCCATCGTTCACTGTCCGATCTCCACACTGACTCATTAGTTGATAATGAGTTTTCCCCATGAGCTGGGCCCACGTACATGTCGAGAATGCCGATGATTGATCATGCTCCATATTCGCGGCTTTATTCAAGGAATACTCCTGCGGTCATCCCTTCTTCACTAGCTCCTCGATGACATTACAAAGGTGCTTATTCATCTGTGTCATGACCATCTATCTCATGAAGTGAGCAAAATTTCTCACTAGCTCGCTTATGCTCACTGGATTGCCTTCCAGATGGCCTCCCCACTAGGAGGCGATCTTTGATATCCTCAAAGATTGTGTTTAGACTCGTGTTCAGCCTTGTGTACGAGTCGTATTCAGGCCCTCTCTTGAACCTATTGTCCTAGTCTTGATTGTTCTCAGCCGTGCGCTTTCCTTTGTCAGATGGTCCTCCATCATTTATTGCGTTTACTTTGAGGGCTTCCCAATCTTCCTTTGCATCCTCCTGCCAAAGAAATATGTTGTATTTGAAGTAGTATTCCTCGAAATTCCAAGAGGGATCTCGTTCCAATGACACCTTACACTCAATGTTATCCAAAACTCCAGAAACATATGACATCAACACCGTTAATGAATACGATTGGTCGATCGCAGCTACTGCAACGTTAAACCTTTCCAATAAGGCATGTAGAGACTCTCTAAACTTTTCTCTCATTGTCCTTAATGTCATTACATTTTTGGATCTTGTAATGTGAACCTGAAACTATCCCATAAACCTTTCAATCAATCATGTCCAGATATTGATTGAGTCATTTTCTAGCTGCATAAACTATAAAGCAGCTATGTTACATAGAAAAAACGGGAATCACTTGGTTATCACTTCTTTTGATGCCCTCCAACACTTCCATGTGTCTCATGTAATGCATAAGGTGGACAGTTGGATCTCTCCTTTTTATCGTAAGCTTCCAGCATAGAAAATTTGAAGTCTAGTGGATTACTTGAGATTTTGATATTTAGAGCGAATGGACTCCGATGCACATTTCCAAGGTACTGGTTTGATAAGCTACCTCGAGTTGCTTGTCGAATGATTTCAGTAATCTTATTGCCATCACCTAGCAACATTCTCTAATCATCAACACCCGTCGTCGGAGCATTAAGGTTTTCCAAGCTAAATCTCTCATTTCCAATAGTCACCAAATTCAGGTCGGCACTAGGTTGATTTCCAAGAGCGGTAGTTCCCCCACGCGTACCCAGATCCACGCCGTAAGGACGACCCCTATCTGCATGAGTTAGGTTCCTCGTTTCCATATTTAGAGTTGTTCCAGTGTGAGGTCCAGTGATAAGTGGCACTCCAAAGGCGCTCGGGGGTGTGATCCCAACCTAATCTAGGTAGGTACCAATTCAGACTCAAGGATTGATATCGAACCGAGATGGTTCGTAGGGTATCTACCCTCGAACCCTTGTTCCGTGCCATTATGGTACTGGGTCTACCCTAGTGTTTTGACTTTAGTTTCCTTCTCCTTTCAATTGTGATAAAATTTCCTACATAGTTGCTTCCTGTTGCTCGAAGCGAGTTTGCAATCTATGCACTACTTCTTCCATTTCCTCCGTTAACAAGCAGATAGAGGGATTTCCGACCAAAAAGACATCCTGGTCTATTTCTTCCCTTCTAGCCTAAGAGCTGTAGAGATAGCTTCCTTAGCTTTTATTGAGTTGACTTACCCGCCCCTTCCCGACAAGCCAAAAATGTTGGCTTGAATTTTGATTCAATCAAATCCCACAGCCAGATGAATAGAAGCCACAAAATACTTCACAATAACAAGTTACAGAAATGCGTAAAAATAGATGAACACGGAGAATTATAATGGCTCGACAACATGCCTAGGTTTGTAATCTCTTTTTTATACTGCTCGATTACAGATAACAATTATGTTTATAGTAAAAAGTTTAAGAAGATAAAATGTTGTTTTTCTAACTAGAAAAGTATAAGCGTCTTGGAGTTGAACAGATCCTATCAAATGATGCAATAGATGGTATTTACAAGCATATGGTGGATTCAGTTCGACCAGTCGTAGCGGCAAGAAAGTGGGTATAGTAGAAGTAGTGGGCAGAGTGGAGTAGGAAAGTAGGCAATGTCACTGGGTCTCGACCCATTTGGATCGGCATGGGGAATACCAATCCAGATCGGATCAACATAGTCCATGTCGATTCGGATCTGATCGATATGTCGATCTAGGATAGAGGGAAGCAACCTGGCCGAAACGAGGCCAGGCTATGAATGCTGACCTAGGATACCAAATCATGTCGACTCGAATTTTGCTGCTTGCACACCTATTTGTTGAGTCTTGCTACTTCAATCATGTTATTTAGGATTTACGTAAGTCCATGCTCGTGGCTTGAGTGGTTAAATGGTCCAAAGTTCGAAGTGTACGGTCTTTCTAGAAGGCGGGTCAACAAACATACTTAGATCTTTAATAATGAGATTTTAAATACAATGATGACTACTGAATTTTCGAAATAAAGATAGTAAAAGAAGAAGTTTAATTTAAAAAAAGATAAGGGGCCTGTAGTAAATAATGTTTTAGCAATATTTATTTTTAACCTCTTTGATTTTATTTTAAAGCAAGTTCTTAAATGATTTGTGAATATATTTATGCTATAGGGATAAGTGTATGAATACTTATAGAAGTCACTACGCTATAAATGGCCTAATGCAACAAAAAAAATTGTTAGCACAAGCCCAAAAAATGTTGGCATAGGTCTTTGGAAACACTTTTAGTGTAATGCAATTTTCACCATTGTAGTAAACCTCAAAGGCAACATTTTGACTATCTAAGACGACATAGCAAATATTGTTACAATAGAACCCTATTTGGGTTAATAGCAACATCCTTAGGTGTGTAGCAACATTCCAAAAATGTTGCTATAGATATTAATTTTATTAATATATCTTGTGGAGCCCACAATGTAGGCCCACTAAGCCCACGACCCAATCTAATACCATCCCTATGGCAATACCTTGTATGACTATTGCAACATTATGTTAGGCAACATTTGTAATCCGGTGGCAACACTATATCAAAGCTATTGCAACACACTATTTTATTCAAATAAATATTTTATTTCAACATTTCAAGTAGTACAAATTTTATGACTCCACTTTTTACATTCACTAGTATATTACAGTCATTCATATTTACATATATTTCTCACTACATTGTCACTCGATTCACTCATGTATAGACTCACTGACACTCTCTGACACACTTAGCCTTCAACTGCTTCCATATCTATCTGTCCAGCCATCAGCACAAGTGCAACATAATGGTTGTGAAATATTATATTAGCTTATATATTCATAGATACAAAGCAAATCATAATGGTATCATTTAAGCTATTGTCTACTTCATGTGTCCAAAGCAAGAAATTCGATTCAAACAACGTAATCAGCGGAGTACGATTTGAAGGTTAAAGAGGCAGTGAATGAATAAAGTATAAAACTGATGGACATAATATGCCAGTGTAAATAAAAAAATATCGTAAACAACAACTTTGCATAAGTAAACTATGAAATTAATTTTGATACACAAAAACTGAAAGGTGGATAATTACATCGTTTCCCGTTCCTACATTATTCACCACTCAAAGTTATGATATATTCACCATTTAATGTATATTCAGCTCAATAGAGGCGGCTGGGTGATTGAACGAGGAGGTCACAAAATTGTAGTGTTAGTGATGACATAAGTACACCCCTTTAAAGTGTGCAGATATATGTTAAAGAGAAAGCCTGCATCCTTCAATACTCATTCCTTGGACTTTTGATGTTACTTATTTGATGTTACTGCACAATTAACATTGAAACTGCAAATAGGATAATCATATATTTCGTAACTGATAGGGAAGTTAAGAAGGAAACGACTGTAAAAATAAAAGTTATAGGAGACTTAATATATTGTGATATCAGTAAACAAATTAACTGCATTTAAGTTATAGGAGTTCATACACAGAGTAATTAACTGAAGTTCAAGAAGAAGAATAAAAGAGAGGGAAACCACTTGCTTCTGAGCCCCAGCCTGCCAAACAACCAAAGCGATTTGAACCATGACCACCGATAAAGAAATGAACAACGCAGTAGCATTTTTAGAAGGCAAAAAACTCTGAATCCAGCTGCCAAAAAAAGTATTGACTAATTTTCTATATATCTACACTATAACTTGAATACTTAGAATCGGAAGATGCAACAATAAGATGAGTTAACTTCATATCTTGAATAGGATGAATGTGCATAACTACTATGTAAATCGGTCATCCTAGAATGTAAATTATAACCGAGATACCTTAATATCGTGACATGACAAAAATACTTGATCCATACAGCAAGACCAATGTATAAAACATGAAGAAGAAAACGACGACATGGAAGCATTTACGAATTACCATGTGAATCCCTAATATATATATATATATATATATATATATGCATAACCTGATTGGATGAATATCGTTTATGAATTAGTCTGATTAAAACAAATATTTCTAACACATAATAACTATTTCTATCAGCATAATAGGGGCCAATAATTAGCATAATTTCATAAAGTTTATATCTGAAAAGCTCATTCATGGATGTTAATTAAAACATAAACCAGAAATAATAAAGAACAATGACATGTGCAAAGTTGATCAGTGTTTTGCTTTTCAGTTTTCATATTCAAATGTGCATGTGCATTAACTTCAAAGAAATATCTGTGTATGAAGCAGCTTACCTGCGACTGAAATGCATTTGGTACAGTATTCATTGCCCCAACAATGGTTACCCCCATAAAGCTTTTTGTTTAATAGGCGATATTTTCTCATGATCTGATCTGCTTAAAACTGAAGCACCGGTACTGCCTATATTGGAAAAGAGAATAAAGTGTAAATATTAACCAGGGCAACCACTGCATTCAACCTTGGAAACTCATGATACATGCACTTATGTTCGTTCTTCAATTTACCCTTTACATCTACTTCCACTGTAATTTAGGGGTGAGAACGAAAATGAAAGCGGGTGAATGAAAATAAAAGCGGGAAATAGAAATAGTTGAGGTGCAGATTGATGTTGTGGATGGACGGTTCAGATTTTGTTTTAACTAATGGTGTGGATTGCCATGTAAGACATGGAAAGGTCTGCTATAGCAACACTGTACAAAATGTTGCATCGTGTTACACTTGTCTAGCTAGAGCAACACATTTTTATGGCTAAGATAAAACTAAAAATAAAACGTTGTTGTAGGACCAAAATATCATAGCTATCGAGACATTTTAGCTAGCAACACCTTGCAAATCTGTTGCAATAGGTCGTTTATGGCACAGTGAGTATTGAAGATTATGAACAAATAGTGAATGGTAGAATATAGGTATATAACTTTTATATGGAGAAATGAGACATATATGCATGTATAATAAGTAAATATAATCAAGTAGAACTTTTGATTAATGATTTAGGTCTTATTAGATAAAGGAAGTTTACTAATAAAAGTGGTTTCAATTAATGAAAGATTAATTAGATAAAAAATGATTATAAACTGCTTATGTGACTTAATTATGCTTTTTATGACTTAATAGTACTTTGTATGTTTATCATTTGTGGAAGGCATTTAGACATGTACTTAGCACTAATGACGGGTGATGTACTTATCTATTTGTGCGAATCTAGGCTGATTTCAGGTAGGGATATGAGCAGTAGATCTCTAACCTACTAGCCTTACCCTTTATCGAGGGATAACGTAAGTTGAAAATGTTGGAAATGCAATACGTATATAAGATTTGGTTTTCAAATGCAATTCTCTGATTTGAATTTGATAGATGGTCAGTTTACTATGGAACTTAACCAAAAATCTTTTGAATTAGTTTTGAAGAGATCATGATAAGTAAGTGTTCTGCTTATCGAAAATAACTTCAAAACTTATATATGGGTTTTACGTTTTGAAAGCATCCATAAAGAGAAATGCTATGGAGATGCATTATCTATCCAAAGGTTAAGTTTGATGGAGAGGACAGCCTTTACATTTCAAATTATGTTACCATATGTGATTGTCTATCCTGAGGTAACCCCAATAAAGAGGACAATGTTAGCATCTGTCGGAGGCTTATGCAGGGATTTAAGTGGAGATTCGATATCTTCTCGAGATGCTCAAAACTATGTAGTAATTTGAGATCTGTTTAAGATGATGGATCTATTTTGGATTCACATTTTGTTTGAGCAATGAAAACTCATGTAAATGATGCCAAACGTAATCTTGACATCGGAAATGATAGAAAATAAAGTACAAGCATAACCAATAGGAATTAGCTAATCCATATGGTATATCAACTCCATATCTAGAGTATGCCTATCGATTTTACAAGCGAGAGTTGATCATATTCAAGATTATCAGTGTTTGTGCATGAACCAGCTATGTTTACCTTATAGTGTATTTTTATCTTGAGATATAGGACGTTGTAGTTTCTAAGCCTAATCGGGCAGCTGATCATACTGTGGATGTCTCCAATGGAAAATCCATACGTAAACATTCTTTAGCGGGTTTTGATTGTAGCATCCAATATGAATATGTCATTGAATGTAATCATTCCAGCTACTTGATATGATTTATATTCTATAGCTTAAATATTATCTGTTATATCACTACATTAAACTTAATGAATGGTTAGTTTCTTTTGTGGAGAAAACCATTACATGAATTCATACGGTCTCAAAAGGATATGTGTAACATCGTTAATTTTTAGTGAAACATTAATTCAAGATATTTAATTTGATAAATTAAATAAGAATAATATAGTGGCATGATGAGATAAGATTTAATAAATATATGATTTGATAAATAATATGTGCAAAAGCGGGATACACTGTCTTTCATAACCTTTCACCCTTTTCATTTATCTTTCATTTCCAAACAACTCAAATTAAAACAGTAGGAGTTCAATCACTATCACATCAGAAGGAGGAGGAAAGTAATGAGAACCCAAGGGAAAAACTAGGGGAGTAAAACAACATCAAATATCTACTAGTTTTTTCATTTTAAGCTGACTAATACACTTATCTATATATGATTGCTTTATTGAATTGGATAATGCATAATGCCCGAATATGTCCTTGATAGTTTTAAATGATTATGGTTGTTTGAATAGTAAAACATATATATATATATATGTAGATATATATACATATATATTTGTTTCAGATTCATTTAAATAAAATTTATTCAAAAATCTTAGGTTTTGGTTAGAAACCTATGGTTTACATATCCAGATATTTTGAAATTTCAATATGACATACTTAAAACGATTTTGGTGGTAGGTTATTAATTTTGAGAATTTGCCGATCGTCATTGAATATTTGATGAGTTTACAAAAGAGGAAATATCATTTATTTCTATTTAAATTAGTAAAATGATTTAATAAATAATTTAAACTTGAAAATTTATGAGAATGTTATATGCAAAATTTTGAGATTTTTGGGGATTATTCGCTATCCAAAATGATTTATTATAAATCGTTTCAGATTAAAAAGTTTAAGAAATTAGTTGGTTAGGATTACTAATTCATTAATCTCTTATTCTAAGCCTTTGGATAGTAGGCATGATTTTCACATGATTTCTGAATATAAAATTTCAAACTTTTCACTAAGATTTCTTTGTTTCATTTTCCATGAACTTGTTTCACTTCGAACTTTTGAAACATTGGATATCAACTTAGTTGGTATATAGTGCTTCGTTTGTAGATGAATACAAAGCAAAAATGTGTGAAGCCATCACTTCAGACTGAGGGGCCACATGTCTTTCCTTTTAAAGGAAGTACTTTATTCTATTCATTTCAAAGCCCTTTGCTTTGTTTCGAAGCAAAATACAGGGACAACACAATTGTATTACTTTACACTCTTTTAACTAAGATTTGAACCGGCTAATGTTGCTTCGAAGCTAGGTAGGTAGGATTGAACACATTCTTTGTTTTTACATTTTGAACGACTCAAAGCGGATGTTTTACTTAGCTTTGCATAAGCCAAATAAGGTGTAACACCCCACCTCCTCCATGGGTAACTCTTGCAAGCACCCTGACTTTGGAGGGGCGTTTGTACCGGGTAAACATGCATAATGATATATCAAGGCAGAACAAGAACATATGTTTATATGTAAACAGAGTAAAGAAGATAAGTAAAACAGCGGAAGATTTCAAACTATTTCAAAACAAGTTTGGTACAACATAATGTCAACTTTCCAAATACACAAGTCTAGATAAAAACAACATCACTGAAAAACTGAAATACATAAGTACTATCCCCAAAATAAGTGATAACCATAGCTAGCTTCATGTCAAGACCGTACATGAGCTAAAATCCCACAAGCAAGCGATCAGAAATCCAAGCTAAGCTCCAATATTCCCACCCTGAGAACCTGAGGGGGGGGGGGGGGAACGGAAGAAAAGAGGCGAAAGGAAAACAGGTCAGTCAAAAAGACTGAGTAAGCCCTACTACAAACAATGTAAACTGATAAAGTTAACTGGCATGAGAAGCAGGGATGAACATAAGGATAACAACATACTAGCATGATGATTAACTAACAAGGTAGATAAAGGTGTCATCGCATAATCAGGTTTAAGGTTTTTGCACCACAGGTGTACTAGCAAACTAACATGACTTGAATAAACAAGTATTGATCCCTTGGCCCAAGCTTTGGCCCAATAACATGAAGTGACCCTAATACGTGGTCCAACCAAACGGTCTAGTCGATCGGCTCCCTATAAGCCTAACTCGTCACGTGTTCGTGTCAATGCGGCCCAAACATAATTGTAGTCAGATTGTGCAGGGTGTCCCGTCGGGTGTATCAAGCCCTAGGGTGCCAACCCCTGGACACCATAAACATAAGTGCACAGTCTCGATCTACTGGTACCCGTGCATGTTTTCCCCGGCTTCGGACTATGTGCACGACCATAGTCCGCCCGGACTACACCGGCGTACCCTTCTGCCGTCGTTTTTGGTCTCTTACCTCAAGTCCAGTAATTGTGCCCCCACCCTAGCCTAGACCCTAGGGCCATAATGATACGAACTTGGGATTACTGCTGGAGTGGACCCCCATTGCTAGGATTTTCTAGTGGGTTAAGTACGGTTTAACCCTCTTGCTAATCATGGATTAACTTGGTTAAGTGTAACGATGAGTTCACGACTTAACCCTGATTAATCTACCAAGCCCAAATTGGTTAAGTATTAAGTGGACCATGACTTAACCCTAATCATGAGGCATTAATTAATTTAATGTGCCTTAACCTCTCACATTAGACCTTGTTGTGGTTACTAGTTAAGCCGGGCGGGTCCGGGTAGCTTTACACCACAACTTGGTCTAACCTCGGGTTCAAGGTACAACATGACCAACTTCTCACATTGGGTCCTATTGTTTGTAGCAACTAGTTAAGCCGGTCGGTTCCGGGTAGGTTTACGCTACAAACTCAACCCAACCTCGAGTTGGTCACACTTATATTTTCTAAGTGTCATGTCCATCATGTTTCCAAAACATGTTACAAGTTTTCAAGAATTTGGGTAGACCTAACTTAATAGGTAAATTCCCAATCTTACGTTTTTATGTCTTTTAAGTTTACCCAACCCCAAACGCAATCCCATCGCTTACATATCGCAATAGCGCATAAAGGATAGAAAGAGGGAACTTGGCAAAATCATGACATAAAGGGGTTGAAGCCACAAGTTTAACATGGTGGCATATGAAATGTACATATGTTCATATACTTGCATATTACATTTTTAGGCCTCAAAAGCATGCATAAAACCAAACTTAGCATATTGGTGATACATGGTGATAAATGACATGTAGAAATGGCCATAAGTTCGCATTTAGTCTCACATGCAAGTTATCATAGGAGATATGATAACTTACATGTTGCCAAAATGCAACCTTTAGCATAAAGCTTGAAGCTTTAAGCTCATAAACCCAAGATAAGCTTGCATAACATGATAACATGAACAAAAGGATCAACACAAACTTGCATAACATAACTTGCATATCATATGACAAACTTGCATATCAAACTTGCATAACATAACTTGCATATCATATGACAAACTTGCATATCAAACTTGCATAACATAACTTGCATATCATATGACAAACTTGCATATCAAACTTGCATAACATATCATAGCAAACTTGCATAAAACATCATAGTAAACTTGCATATCATAATGATCAAACACAACTTGCATCATTCATTAACTTTAGAGTTTAAATATGAAAGTAGAAAAGGGCTTACAATGCTTATGAAGACACAAAAATATGACAAAGCCTTTATGCAATCAAATAGACCCAAAATGCAAGCTCTAATAGAAAATCCCTTGAGCCAAAATGATCAAAACCCTTGCTTTATGATACAAATATAGTAACTTGACTTGAATGCAAGCTAACGACACTCATACAAGCTTGAAAACACTTGTATGCATGGAAAATCTCTCATAGAAATGACTTAGGAATTTTATGAAGAGAGTGGAGGCCATGAGAGGAATTATTTTGCCGTAGTTTAGTTGTATGAGTGAATAATGTTGATTTAGGCTTAGGTTAGGGTCTTATTTATAGAGATTAGGATTAGTTCTAGCCTTAGGATTAAACCCTAGTTCCAATCTCAGCCCTCAAAACCGAATCTGGCCCACAAACTCAACACAATTCCAAGATGGTGCACCAGGCAAAACTGCCCGGCTGAACCAAGTCGACAGGGCTGTCGACTTGGGTCCAACCAAGTCGACTCCCAAGTCGACACGGCTGTCGACTTGGGTGCTCTGGCGGGAATTTTCCCGCCTGGCCCAATCTGACCCAAATTTCCAAATTCAAACTTGAATTTGAAATCTGTTTTTACTTTGAATTTTTCTGAAAACTTCGTTTGGGCCTTAATCGGGTCATACGGACTCCGATTTTCGAAAACTCGGACTCTATTTCGCGTATTTTTCCGAGACGAACGCAATGGCATAGCCCGTTTCCCTTGATTCAGATTTATAAATTAAATTCTGCCTCGATTTATGTTATAACAGGTTATTGAAAATACGGGTTGTTACATTCTCCCCCCTTAAAGGATTTCGTCCCCGAAATCTTCAAGTTAGGAAGAACGTATCCTACCATCCAACATCCATCTACTCAAAACATCATCCACGAGCAATCATTGTCCTTACAAGATTCTAAATGTTGTATGAACATATGCAAAGGTGTGTGTATATGTACTTATCTAATGCAAATATCATCAATGCAAATTATGTTAGTGCAATGAATCCATATGTATGCAATTCCTAACATAATGTATAACATCTATATGCGTGCACATAACATACATCCATATTCAACATCCATGTGATAACACAAAAATTTTCATCCATGAATAAGCATAAACACTCATGCATATGCAATATAAGGAGTGTGTGAGCCAATCTAGTGCCTAATGTGTATAATGCATCCACGAGTAACCACTTGCAAACACTTGCAACCACTTGCAAACATCAAGCATAACATGTTTCAAACACATGTTTCATCCAAAGGGTTTCTACCTAAGGTTCTCATGACAAGATTAACATGATATAGATAGCAAAAGAAAGATATGCTACAAAGAGATCGGGAAGATAAGCAGGATATACTCCTTTCGGATTACAAGAAATCCCTTCCTAACCCAACCCATATTCTATAAAAGCCCAAAAGGTTTAGTCAACCTAACGGACCCCTTCAAACCCTGACATGTATTACTAGCCAATAAGTCATACCTCCCGACAGAAATAGGACCGAGAATGGGACCGAGAGGATATACGTAAAAAGATAACATGCGAGTAAGTTCCACAGGAAAACAAGGATCAAGAATATACTCTTAAAAAGAGATATGATGCGCGTATCTAGCCTTCAATCTTCTAAGTCACGTTTCCTTGAGCTTAACTCCACTGTGCTTTGACCGTCTTTTACCTCATGATTTCTTGGCTTCTTAACTCTTATTCCCAAATATGAGTTGGAACCCATTTCATTGTCGCCTCTCGTCTTCCTCTTTCACTTACTCTTCTATCATTCTTGGCTTAAACATAACTATGACCTCATGGTTTCATGCAAGCTCTCCAAAATTCACCAGTGAGTCCTGGATCTCGTTTACTTACTATAAAGTATTCCACGCAGCAGAACTTTTCTTGAAAATACCAATCCACGTTACTAACGTGATTTTCTATAACTCATGCTTGAACGAAATGAACCATCCGCCTGCGAATGATAGGCCGTACTTAGATTCAGTCGCTTGCCCATGACTTCCCGTAGACTATCCCAAAACTGGCTAGTGAAGATTGAGTCATGGTTACTAACTATACTTTAGGGAACCTCGTGCAACCGCTTTATTTCTTGAAAGTAAACTGTCGCTAGCTATGATGCAGTCCTTTCGCTCTTTACCGGAGTGAAATGAGCACTCTTCGTGAGTCTACCTACTATGACCCATATGCTCGTATTCTCTTTCCTTGACCTAGGCAATCCATCCACGAAATCCTTCGTGACGCTTTACTACTTCCATTGCGGGGACCTCCAATGGATGTAATAGCCCACCGGGTTTTTTATGACTCGACCTTAATCTGTTGGCACAACATGCACCTTGGGACAAACTCGGCCACCTCCTCGAGTGATGTGCATCTTCAAGAGCCTTCTTTCTCTCATCGCGTCTTAGCCATCCCTTGCTATCTATACCGAGGTGACTTACCATCTCGCCTCGAATCAACTTGTCCATGATCTCGACTAACTGCGGGTCTTCTTTCTGTGAAGTCCCTACTTGATCCAGAAGGGTAGGTCTAAGCTCAAGGGACGCTAACTAACTAATTAAATTGAGAGAACTTCTTACTTCAATTGTCCTCGTCGGAGCTTTTCGGTTTTGAACCGCGACCACTTTAGCAGGATCCACCACTAAGCCTTGCTTAGAAACTATGTACCCAAGAAATCTAACTTCTTTTTCTCCAAAATGACATTTGGAGGACTTGGCTTTCAACTGATGCGCTCTAAGCGTATCCATCACCTCCTTGAGATGTCTAGCATGTTCTTCCTCGTTCTTTAAGAAAGTCAGGATATCGTCTACAAAGACTACCACAAACTCGTTCAGAAACTCCCTAGACACCCTACTCATCAAGTCCACGAAGTAGGCGGGTGCATTAGTCAAACCGAATGGCATGACCAGCCATTCTAAGAATCCATCTGGAGTTCTGAACGCAGTCTTGTCTATACTATCTTCAGCTACCCTGAGCTGATGGAATCCAGTAGCAAGATCAAGAGAAAACAGATGTTCCTACAAGCTGATCAAACAAATCATCGATCCTTGGTAATGGTTGTCTATTCTCCTTGTTTAACTCACGATAATCAACACAAAGCCGAAGAGAACCATCTGCCTTGGTAGTAAATACTACAGGCGCTCCCCATTCAGATATACTTCATCTAATGAAGTTCTTCTCAAGCAACTCCTTGACTTGCTTTCTTAACTCTCATCTTGCGGGGCCATGTGCCTAACCGGCCACAAAACTATCTTGGCATTATCAACCAGATAAATGCGGAAATCAATCTCTCTCTTAGGGGTAACCCGCCTTCACTTCACCCAAGATATCAGGATATTCTCGGACCACCCTCACCGATTGCAAACTATCGATAGACGAGTTGAGGGATTCAAGATAACACAACATGACGGGACTCATAGGGTTACTAGAAATTTTTAGGGTATTACTGAGGCGAGTCATGAGCCTCACAATCCCTATGCTCAAAAATCAAGGATGGCTCCAAAACTGGACAACCCATCCATGCCCAAAAATCAACCCATACCCCATGAAACCGAGAATATAAGCATCACACGAGAACTCTACACTAAAGATAGAGATTTTCAAATCCACGTAGATAATAGACAAATGGGCGGAAACCCCAATTGGATTTGAAACACACACGGGATCATTAACTAGACTAGTACTTAGGTGCAAACTTTCAACTAGATCAGATGAAATAAAGCTATGCGATGCACCAGAGTCAAACAAGGTACGAACTGGAAAATCAGAAATATATACATGGCTCTCAACAGAAATACTACCTCGATCGGGTACTGGAGCGGCATTGAGAGCATGAACTTGCCCTCCTGATGGTCTTGCATACTGAGTCTGACCTTGCCCTTGCTTCTTCGGGCAATCTTTGCTGAAATGTCCAAACGCACCACAACGATAGCATTCACCATTCTTCCTTTTCCTCTTCTTGCAATCCTTAATAAGATGCCCAACTGAACCGCAATAATGGCACTTCCCCTTGTTGTTATTGCCCTTGTTGTTGTTCCCCTTGTTGCCTTGACTCTTGTTCTTGTTCATGTTCTTGTTCTGATTGCCTTGACTGCTCTGACCACTTGGATTACCCTGATTTCCTTTCCATTGGGGAATCAGTCTTCTTGGCTTGAGTATCATTCATCTTGATCTCTTTCTTGTCACTCCTATTCTCTTCATTGAGTAGGGCCATATTCACCAAGCTCTCGAAAGTTGCCCCCAAGGGTATATGAGTCATGGCTAAACCATGTAATGGCTCTTTTAATCCTAGAGCAAAGTATAGGGCCTTCTTCTGAGCTGTGTTAACCAAGTCTAAACCGACCCGAGCCAGTTGATTAAACTTATCTATGTATTCCCTAATAGTCATGTCCCCTTACTTCAGCGATAGGAACCTTAGTCCAAACTTTCCCCGAAAGTCATCCCAAGTCTCAATTGGCCTAGTAGCGGTGGTGACCACCCACCAACGTGCAGCTTCTTCCTTTAGCAACCATACTGCCAATAAAACCTTCCTACGGTCATCTATATCAAAGAAGGTAAAAAGATCTTTGGTTTCTTTCAACCAATTCCTTGCCTCTACATAAGTCTCGGTTCCAATGAAATTCTTGCAACCCATCGCCTTAAAGTCTTTGCAAATCTCCGCGAAATCCTCTTGTGGATGCTGAGGGGGAGGAGGAAGAGGAACCTCAGTGACAGGAGGAGGAGGAACATTAACTACCGGAGGAGGAGGAAGAGGAACATCGGCGGGGCCGGCTTCGGTCGCCCTAGCCTCCAAAAGTCTCCTATACCAAACAGGTACGTGTACTCCCGCCGGAATAGCAAAGTTATTGGCCATACTGAAAACGAAGAAAAAGATAGATTCAGAATGGAGAAAAACGAAGGAATTTTGCTAATGGCTTTTTGGGGAATAGTCTTTAAAATAAACTAGACTTTTCTTTGGAAAATACTTTATACTTGATTTTGAAAATAGTTTTCCAAAAGTTTTCTAAAAACCTTTTTGTTCCTTCTCGTAAACCTGGCTCTGATACCAAATGTAACACCCCACCTCCGCCATGGGTAACTCTTGCAAGCACCCTGACTTTGGAGGGGCGTTTGTACCGGGTAAACATGCATAATGATATATCAAGGCAGAACAAGAACATATGTATATATGTAAACAGAGTAAAGAAGATAAGTAAAACAACGGAAGATTTCAAACTATTTCAAAACAAGTTTGGTACAACATAATGTCAACTTTCCAAATACACAAGTCTAGATAAAAACAACATCACTGAAAAACTGAAATACATAAGTACTATCCCCAAAATAAGTGATAACCATAGCTAGCTTCATGTCAAGACCGTACATGAGCTAAAATCCCACAAGCAAGCGATCAGAAATCCAAGCTAAGCTCCAATATTCCCACCCTGAGAACCTGGGGGGGAAACGGAAGAAAGGAGGCGAAAGGAAAACAGGTCAGTCAAAAAGACTGAGTAAGCCCTACTACAATCAATGTAAACTGATAAAGTTAACTGGCATGAGAAGCAGGGATGAACATAAGGATAACAACATACTAGCATGATGATTAACTAACAAGGTAGATAAAGGTGTCATCGCATAATCAGGTTTAAGGTTTTTGCACCACAGGTGTACTAGCAAACTAACATGACTTGAATAAACAAGTATTGATCCCTTGGCCCAAGCTTTGGCCCAATAACATGAAGTGACCCTAATATGCGGTCCAACCAAACGGTCTAGTCGATCGGCTCCCTATAAGCCTAACTCGTCACGTGTTGGTGTCAATGCGGCCCAAACATAATTGTAGTCAGACTGTGCATGGTCTCCCGTCGGGTGTATCAAGCCCTAGGGTGTCAACCCCTGGACCCCATAAACATAAGTGGACAGTCTCGATCTACTGGTACCCGTGCATGTTTTCCCCGGCTTCGGACTATGTGCACGACCATAGTCCGCCCGGAACTACACCGGCGTACCCTTCTGCCGTCGTTTTTGGTCTCTTACCTCAAGTCCAGTAATTGTGCCCCCACCCTAGCCTAGACCCTAGGGCCATAATGATACGAACTTGGGATTACTGCTGGAGTGGACCCCCATTGCTAGGATTTTCTAGTGGGTTAAGTACGGTTTAACCCACTTGCTAATCATGGATTAACTTGGTTAAGTGTAACGATGAGTTCACGACTTAACCCTGATTAATCTACCAAGCCCAAATTGGTTAAGTATTAAGTGGACCATGACTTAACCCTAATCATGAGGCATTAATTAATTTAATGTGCCTTAACCTCTCACATTAGACCTTGTTGTGGTTACTAGTTAAGCCGGGCGGGTCCGGGTAGCTTTACACCACAACTTGATCTAACCTCGGGTTCAAGGTACAACATGACCAACTTCTCACATTGGGTCCTATTGTTTGTAGCAACTAGTTAAGCCGGTCGGTTCCGGGTAGGTTTACGCTACAAACTCAACCCAACCTCGAGTTGGTCACACTTATATTTTCTAAGTGTCATGTCCATCATGTTTCCAAAACATGTTACAAGTTTTCAAGCATTTGGGTAGACCTAACTTAATAGGTAAATTCCCAATGGGTAGACCTAACTTAATAGGTAAATTCCCAATCTTACGTTTTTATGTCTTTTAAGTTTACCCAACCCCAAACGCAATCCCATCGCTTACATATCGCAATAGCGCATAAAGGATAGAAAGAGGGAACTTGGCAAAATCATGACATAAAGGGGTTGAAGCCACAAGTTTAACATGGTGGCATATGAAATGTACATATGTTCATATACTTGCATATTACATTTTTAGGCCTCAAAAGCATGCATAAAACCAAACTTAGCATATTGGTGATACATGGTGATAAATGACATGTAGAAATGGCCATAAGTTCGCATTTAGCCTCACATGCAAGTTATCATAAGAGATATGATAACTTACATGTTGCCAAAATGCAACCTTTAGTATAAAGCTTGAAGCTTTAAGCTCATAAACCCAAGATAAGCTTGCATAACATGATAACATGAACAAAAGGATCAACCCAAACTTGCATAACATAACTTGCATATCATATGACAAACTTGCATATCAAACTTGCATACCATAACTTGCATATCATATGACAAACTTGCATATCAAACTTGCATAACATAACTTGCATATCATATGACAAACTTGCATATCAAACTTGCATAACATATCATAGCAAACTTGCATAACACATCATAGTAAACTTGCATATCATAATGATCAAACACAACTTGCATCATTCATTAACTTTAGAGTTTAAATATGAAAGTAGAAAAGGGCTTACAATGCTTATGAAGACACAAAAATATGACAAAGCCCTTATGCAATCAAATAGACCCAAAATGCAAGCTCTAATAGAAAATCCCTTGAGCCAAAATGATCAAAACCCTTGCTTTATGATGCAAATATAGAAATTTGACTTGAATGGAAGCTAATGACACTCATACAAGCTTGAAAACACTTGTATGCATGGAAAATCTCTCATAGAAATGACTTAGGAATTTTATGAAGAGAGTGGAGGCCATGAGAGGAATGATTTTGCCATAGTTTAGTTGTATGAGTGAATAATGTTGATTTAGGCTTAGGTTAGAGTCTTATTT
Organism: Allium sativum; assembly: GCA_030737875.1. Classification (NCBI taxonomy): domain Eukaryota; kingdom Viridiplantae; phylum Streptophyta; class Magnoliopsida; order Asparagales; family Amaryllidaceae; genus Allium; species Allium sativum. The sequence continues at coordinate 692,979,126 of CM060920.1, forward strand.
ATAGAGATTAGGATTAGTTCTAGCCTTAGGATTAAACCCTAGTTCCAATCTCAGCCCTCAAAACCGAATCTGGCCCCCAAACTCAACACAATTCCAAGATGGTGCACCAGGCAAAACTACCCGGCTGAACCAAGTCGACAGCCAAGTCGACAGGGCTGTCGACTTGGGTCCAACCAAGTCGACTCCCAAGTCGACAGGGCTGTCGACTTGGGTGCTCTGGCGGGAATTTTCCCGCCTGGCCCAATCTGACCCAAATTTCCAAATTCAAACTTGAATTTGAAATCTGTTTTTACTTTGAATTTTTCTGAAAACTTCGTTGGGCTTTAATCGGGTCATACGGACTCCGATTTTCGAAAACTCGGACTCTATTTCGCGTATTTTTCCGAGACGAACGCAATGGCATAGCCCGTTTCCCTTGATTCAGATTTGTAAATTAAATTCTTCCTCGATTTATGTTATAACAGGTTATTGAAAATACGGGTTGTTACATAAGGGGTGTACTAATCACCCTTTTTATTGTTATGCTTCAAAAGGTTGGAAGCATTCTCTAGTTATTTTGCTTTGGAAATTCGAAGTACTGCTTCGCATAATCTTGGTAAGAGGGTGTGAATCACTCTTTTCTTTGTTGTTTTGGTTAACAAAATACTGGAAAGCAGAGGAAAATCAGTTGTTTCAAAACCAATTGGTCCGATGTATTTTTTACGAACCCATTTGTTTTTTGGAAGAAGCTTTGTTTTGTTGTTTTGCCTTGAGTTAGGAATTTGTCACAAATTAAAGAGAGATGAGCTTTGCATCGAACTAGTGTTGCTTAACTAAATTTGTAGGTTACTTAAATAATTTGTTTCGAAACAATTTCTTTGCTTCGAAACGCTACTCTTTAACAAGTAATCATATGTTGTTGCTTCTAATGTGAAGTCGTATGTATAGGCTATACGTTGCTTTGAATCAGTGAGGATACCATTGTTTTATTATGTTTTATCATGCTATCACTAAACAAATGTTAGTTGGGGACACAAAAGGAAGATAAGTTGTTAATTATCAAATTGAGGGCACCAATATATATAAGTTAATTACGACTGGAAAAATGAAATTATGGGTCTGTATTTTCCCAAAGTAAAATCATAGACTGTGTGATGGGTAGTTGACAGGATGCCGTAAATGGATAGTCACTAAAATATGATAAGTTATGGGTTCATAGTTAGTCTAACGATAAAATTATGAGGTGCGTGATGGCTAAACCACAACCATTTAAATATTGAAACGCCAAGGAGATAGGTAATCCAGATGGCAGGGGATGGGTAATCTTCATAATTTTATGCTATGTAATCGTTTAAATTATGATCGACAAATGTATAATATTAAGGTGGAACGTTGCGTGCTAAGTGATGATTCAACATCAATTCTACATGAATTTTAAAAAAATCATAAAAATCCGAAGGCTCATCCCCGATGACGATTATAATAAGTAGTTATGCTACCATTTTTCCAATTTCATGGCCGAAGGTCTGGGTAACTCCTGTGGGAGAGTCGTATTATAGTTGACCTTATGGCATGGTTCAATGAGCACTTGTGTATGTGATGCAAGTGAATGTTAATTATGACAGGTAATCATAAATGTAACATGACGGGTAATCATAAATATATTAAGAAAGGTAGTCAAAAATAATGAGGATAAGTAATCCACTTAATGTTTTACACCTAAAAATGATTATTATTATAGATCCAATCATTGTGTGTGTGCAAGAGTACAAATGGGTTATTATGTTTTTCATATACTAGTGAGGGGAAATCTATTCCGCTAATCATCGCGGTCTCAATAAATATTTGTTTGAAATCTTAGGTTACCATTCACATTAGACTGTTGTCTAACCTGATGTTTTTGTTTTTTCCTTTAAACTCTTGGGTACACATTTTAGTAGACTAAAAATTAGGGAGTTTCAAGTTTCTTATCAAACAAATAAGCTTTCGGAGATGTGTTGGTTGCATTTATAGCTATTCAGGAGTTCTTCTGTTGTGATTTTATTTGACTTTGGGATGTAAGGGCAAAGTCATATTATTGCCTAACATTTACTATGATCAATCAAGGGGGTCTCTTCATATGTCGCTTTTGGATATATTTGTTTAAATTTATATTTCTCCAAATGTGGATTTCACATTGGAACATGTAATGAATGATATTAATCAATGACATGCGCTCTGTGATTTTATGCATTTGATATTTTGTACAGACAGCTAATCTCATTTTGTAACCAATGAATAATATTATTGATGATGTAACTACCCGTCGAAATTCGACACTCGTATTTCGACAATAATACATTATTTGTATTCACTTGTCAATGCTAAAAATAATTAAAAGAAAGAAATTAGAGGGTGAGAAAAGGAAGGAAAGAAGTTCTAGAATAGAAAAAAAAGAGAACACCACACTATAGAATCCAAGTATAATAGAATCTCACATCGGAATGAATAAAGTATAATACACCAATACTCTTTACACAAAGAGAAAACTGCAAATATATATGATTATACAATCAGAGTATACAACTAGATCACCCTATAGTTCTGATAAATACATCACACACAGTGGAAATAAATTAATACCAAAAAATACGGGAACATGTCTTGACTCGGCTTTTCTCCTGAAGCTCTAAGAAAAACCTAATTCAACCTGAAAAATATACTCGGTCTAACCCGAGCATATTTTTAGGAAAGAAAAATCACCTTGATCAGTCTGGAATACTTTCAGTGATAAAACTCACATCATAAACAACTTGCTTAACTTTTAGAAATCCTTTAAAAGAATGGAACTCACGTAAGAAATGGCCACATACAAACATGGCTCGTGTTTTAACCTTATGATAATCAAATCACCTTTTTATTATAAAATCCAATGATATTATAATAATGTCTATCAATCCATAAATAAAATAGGAATATAGACGAAAAGCTTGGATCTCGTTGTCCGATGTAGTTGGTTTACATCTAAAAACGTACGACTAGTATTAGAGTTTGGATTTTCAATATGACTAGGTATGGAACCACCTTCCAATTGGTGTTTTCTAGAGATGAAACACTGGGGTTCAATAATAATAATATCTTGCAACCCGACCATACAGAACCAGCCTGTAACACCCCACTCCCGCTATGGTCACTCTCTAAGGGAATGCCATAACATCGGTGGAGTATTTTAAGTGAATATAGAACAGAAAAATTACAACAAGACAGATATAAGTAATACTTGAAAATTTCAAAACATCATTTCATTACAGCGGAAAGTAAAACATGTTTGGTTACATCACAAAACCATAATAAGAGTCAAAATATCCATCCTGATAAATAAAAGTACATAATCCCAATACATGAACTGATAGCCATAATAGAAAGGGTAAGCTGAGCTCTACACCTATGGTCCAAGCTCCAAAAGAGAATAAAGCAGCCTGATCAAAGCCCACTCGTACTGGGCCCACTCTGATAACCTGAGGGTTGGGAAAAAAGATAAAAACAACGGGGTCAGACATAAGTCTGAGTGAGTCCTATAACTTTAACAATACAATCGTTAAAGTAACCAGAGAAGACATAAGCTTGATATACGGTAACGTCTGGGGATGAATGGCTACACTAAGCAGCTAGGTATACTTAGGATAAACTAAGATAACCGTAAAGACGCATTTTTCCCCCTAAGGATAATTCCTAGAGTTCACCACCCCAGATCTACCCACCCAAGGATAATTACTATACTGCACCACACCAGTCATTCCTACTTAAAGGTTGATCCCCCTAAGTGTACTTAGTAATTTAGTAGTTTCGTGTACCCCTATCTGACTACATAGGTGTACCCACTACTCCCCAAGCGATCGGCTCCCCTACGTAGATACCCGTGCTGGTCCCACAATGGGGTGTATCATTCCCCAACGTGGCCACCTGATAATATCAACGGTGCACGGCTTTATATCTACACGATGCAACAACGACTTACCAACCAGCCCGGGTCCACACACGCATATGAAACCCGTTGGTCCCGCATTGCCACCGCTAACCCGGTTTGGCCTCTTATAGTCAAGCCCAATATGCGTGTCCCGTCACTCGACTAGAGTCGAGCCCACAAAGATACGTTTGGGATATTGGTTGAAATGGGCCCCCACAAGCTACCACCTAAGCTTGTTATTTCTAGTGAATCCCACTTAACCCTTTAACCATGTCCCCTTACATGTTATAAATTTTGGTTAAGTCCTTTAATCATATCCTAATTGTCATACAAGGTACCCACTAGATTTTCACATGCCACCCATGGCACTTACTTAACCCTTTAATCATGTTTAATTACATGTTCCACTTTGGTTAAGTATTCTAATCGTATTTTCACATGCCACCCATGGCACTTACTTAACCCTTTAATCATGTTTAATTACATGTTCCACTTTGGTTAAGTATTCTAATCGTATTTTTCTATTGCCACCCAAGGCAACCCACTAGTCTCCTCATGCCACCCAAGGCACCCACTTAACCCCTCATGTCCCACTACATGCTAATATGGTTAAGTGTTTCTTAATTCATTAATTAAGATCATGACCTCATAAAGACCTCTCACATTAGACCGTCTTTGATGACTGCTGGATATGCCGGTTGGTTCCGGGCAGACTTCTGTTATCAAAAGGGTCTAACCTCGTGTCTTTACTTTAATCATGTATTTAATTTATGACTAAGACCTCTCACATTGGGCCAATCATTTGTAGCCGCTGGATGGCCGGTCGGTTCCGGGCAGACTTCCGCTACAAAAGGGTCCAACCTTGTGTCCTAGTTGATTAATTACACCTAATTAATCACCCCCATATTAATTATCCCTAATTAATATCAAGTTTTTCATAACATGGGTAGACCTAACTCAATAGGTAAATTCCCATGGGGTAGACCTAACTCAATAGGTAAATTCCCACTTATGCTTATTCATTTTATGGTATGCTTAATCATAACCATTTCACACCACCCCATCGTTTCCCCACGTACTTATGCTAACACGACATATCTCCAAGAGAAGATTCTTTCACAATTAACATGGGTTTCACTTATTAGCATTAACATGGGTTAAAAGGTGTCCACTTACATCATGACATTAACCCAACTAGCATTACTAAATAACCCAACTTGCATGAACATACATATATCATGTATAAAGGCGACTTGCATAAGTGTTCATAGTTTATACAAAGGTGAACTTGCATGTGTCTTAAAGATGTGAACTTGCACAACATGTTACATGTTAACTTGCATAACATCATACACATAACTTGCATAATATTATAAACATAACTTACATATCAACATACACATAACTTGCATAACATCTTGCACATAACTTGCATCACATCATACACATAACTTGCATATGAACTTGCATAACAACATGCACATAACTTACATAACATCATACACATAACTTGCATAACATGTTGAAATTGCATATAAGCATACACATAACTTGCATAACATGTTGAACTTGCATATAAGCATACACATAACTTGCATAACATGTTGAAATTGCATATAAGCATACACATAACTTGCATAACATGTTGAACTTGCATGTATGACTTGCATCTTAAAGGAGGGTAAACATGCATATATATATTCATAGCATATAAAGGTATCATCTTGCATATGCATGCATCACATTTTAAAAGGGTAAACTTGCATGTCATGATTTATGCATAATACCAAACACTTAGCATGCATAAAACCACCTATTTAGCATGCATAAAATCAATTACTTATTATGCATAAACCCACCACTTAACTTGCATAAACCCACATATCCAACTTGCATAAACTCACATATTCAACATGCATAAACTCACATATTTAACATGCATAAACTCACATATTCAACATGCATAAACTCACATATTCAACATGCATAAACATAGGATTAATATTAAACATTGATTAGCATATTCACATCATATCATATGACTTGAAAACCCATTAATCCTCATGTAAAACCATAGATCTCATCATATCTCATCTACTTAATTTAACAATTGATCATCAAAGTGATAGAAACTCACCAAAACCAAGATTAGCAAACTTATGAAGTGGAATTAGTTGAAGAAGATGTTGATTAGAGGTTGATTAGCTTGCAACTCTCTTCATTGATTTGTGGAGGCCATGATCAAGTTTCATTTTGCCATAGTTTAGTTACAAGATGTAACACCCTGCCTCCGCTAGGGTCACTCGCAAGGGAATGCACTAGCTTTAGAGGGGTATTATTGGTAAACATGCACAGAAAATATCACAAGACAAAACATATAAAATAGCGGAAGTAAAATAGAACTTTCATAAACATTAATAATTTAGGTCTAAAGCCTTTTACATCAGAGTACATCAAAACCTGTCTTGCAATAATAAAGAAGCATAAAAACCTTTTCATAAATTATTCCCCAAGTAAAACAGTAAAGTGGCCATAGCCAAGAGAAGTCCAAGCCATCCATGATGACCTTCAAGCAGAAGAAGTCCGAACTAAACAGCATTGTTTCCTCCCTGTAACCTGGGGGGGGGGGGAAACGGAAGAAAAGAGGCGAAACAAAACGGGTCAGTCAAAAAGACTGAGTAAGTCCTATCTACTTCCAGTATAAAAACAGGTAAAGGTAACATGACATGCATAAACTGAAAGTAAACATAAAGATGACTACAAGATAGATAAACTAAATCGGGGTAACAGGCTGAACTACTGTAGCAAGCTAAACTAAGGTATCATGATAAACCACGGTGTCATGATAAATCAAGGTATCACATCGTCAGGTTTCTACCAAGTATACTATCCCAAGGTATCTACCCCGTCTAATATCCCACGGTATCTATTATGTATATTTTTCCTGGTTCTAACATGTATATCTGCTCTGCACCCCTCGTACTAGTATCCCAACCTTGTTATGTGGTAACCATGAACGTCCCTTACTCAAAATCGTGTAATGGTCCATGTCAACCCAATATATCGCATATATAGGTTACTCAACTCGTATGTTACTTTCCATGTATGTAAGTTCAGTCCTTTGCCGTACCTCGTACGGGCTTCCTCATGTATTATCCTTGAAATCGTTTGGACTGTCACCCTTGTTCTAGCTAGGCTCTTCCATATGAATCATCGTTTGGACTACTAGGACTTACGCCACCTAGCACCACTAGGGATTACGCTTACCAATTGCACGCTTTCGTATTTCGGTTTGGGTTAAACCACCTAGGCCACTAGGGATTACACTAACCCTCAACCGCGCCCTTTTTCCCACGCATTCATCGTGAATCGTTTTTCTATAACTGTATGCACATGTATCACATCGTGCCATCCGAGTCCTGTCACAGGGCAAAACAAGAAATACAGGACTCGGTCGGGAGCTTTAGATTTATCTGCCGATGCAGATACTAAGGTCTGCTTTTCTACACGTGGCTATGGTCCCACGAGACCCCTCCCTCAACTAGTGAAAGGCAACACAAGAGAAAATCTTGCATGAGAACTACACTCCGGCCAGCCCACATCCTACGGCCTACCTCACCCATAATTAGATAGCAAATTATGGTCTGTTGGGTGTCCCCTGCCTTTCCGTACGTACACGCTTGACTCAAGATGGTAGATGATCGACGAACTTGCTATCTCGGGCACCTTATGTATTCGCCGACTCACTGCTATCCACCTCAGTCTTTAGGTTGCTCGCATAGCAACCAAGGCATATTCTTGGTTCTTCTACCGCAGACCTCAACCTCTCGTGAGCCTAGTATAATGACCTGGTAGCTCACAGAGGGATCCCAAGAATATCCTCACGTTCCCCGAAGCCGCTGCTTCGTTACCCAGTTCGTTGGAGCCTTTATCTAAATCAGATAACCTGCTCCTACGCGCATACTTAAGCGATGACCTACCGTATCGGGTTACTCATCTATCTAAGAAGTGGTCCAGATTTCCTTGACTAAGAATTATTACTTAGTTTCCCTTAACTAAGGTTTACCACTTAGCCTTATTTCCGTTATCCTTGTTAACTATGGTTATTTACCTAATCCTCCGAATTAGGGTTTATCTAATGGGTTAAGTGTCACTTAAGTTCACAACTTAACCCGTCTACAAAACATGTCGAAAACTGGCTAAGTATCCAAGTCCAAGACTTAACCCTACAGACCATGTGTCAAGTTGGTTAAGTATATCAAGCAATCCATGACTTAACCTCGTCTAATTATCATTTTAGATTGGTTAAGTGTATATTAATTTGACCCCATCAGATTACCGAGTCAAATCGGTCAAGCGTATTCGAAACGATTCGTGACTTAGCCTTATCATGTTTTCACGTTAGGTTGGTTAAGTATAGGTTAACTTAACCTCATCAAATTAACAAGTTAGATTGGTTAAGTATAGGTCACTTAACCTCATCAAATCATCGTGTTAAATTAGTTAACGTTTAACTTAACCCCATCAAATTACCAAGTGGGATTAATTAAGTCTAGGCTAACTTAACCCCATCCGATTACTATGCTTAGATTAGTTAAGCCTAATCTTAACCCCATCCATTAACTGTATTATACGGTTAAGTGTCATTAAGAAAATTTACTTAACCTTATCACGTTATCGTGTTGGATTGATTAGGTGTTGGTTAACTTAATCCCGTCCACTAGTCATATAAAAATGGTCAAGTGTCATTAGGCAAATCAAGTTACTTAACCTACCCAAGCTTATCATGTTTTGTTAAGTATCATTAGCCTAATCAAATTACTTAACCCATTTGTCCATATCATATTTGGTTAAGCCTCATTAATCAAATTAACTTAACCCTATTATGTGGCATTAATTTAATTAATGCACCCTCAACCTCTCACATTAGACCTTGTTGTGGTTACTAGTTAAGCCGGGCGGGTCCGGGTAGATTTACACCACAACCTACTCTAACCTCGGGTCTTAAGCGCGACATGACCAACTTCTCACATTGGGTCCTATTGTTTGCAACTACTAGTTAGGCCGGTCGGTTCCGGGTAGTTTTACGTTGCAAACTCAACCCAACCTCGAGTTGGCCACACTCATATTATCTAAGTTCATCGTGTTTCCAAAACATGTTACAAGTTTTTCGAGCATTTGGGTAGACCTAACTTAATAGGTAAATTCCCAAAGGGTAGACCTAACTTAATAGGTAAATTCCCAAGCTCATGTTTTTATGCATACTTACATGTCATCTTCCATGTTATCTTTCAAGTCATATTTTCAAGTATAAACACATGTCATATTCAAGTTAAGATTTTGCGACATGTTCATGTTTATCTAACTACCCAAAATCGTGTTTTCCCAACGCAAGCAAAGCGAGTCAACATAGTAAGAATACTATGTCACATATTGTTCTCAAAACATGCATGATGCCAAAAAGGGCTTGGCTTCCACATGCATAACATCATGAGGGGGTTGGCCATAAACATGCATAGTGTCATAAGGTAATTTGGCCACAAACATGCATATTATCAAAAGGGGGTTTGTTCATAAACATGCACAACTTAAAGAGGGGATTGGCCACGAGCATGCATAATCTCATAGAGGATTTGGCCACAAACTTGCATGTTAGCATAAGGGGTTTGGGTTCATAAACATGCATAAGCCCCAAAATCTTGTCTTAGCCAATGTTTCACAAGTAAAATAGTTTCTAAAGATTCATGCTAGCATTTCATGCATAAAGATCCAAACTTGCAAGTTAAACTAGATTATGCATAGCATGAGATGCATGATCAAGTCACTCACATGGCCTAGGATCATAAATATGAACACAAGAGGCATGGTAAGGTTCATATAGGTTCGCATAATCATGTTTAGCCTCATTTTATCCCATGTCAACATTAAAAATACCGTTTTGATCCAAAAGTAGCTAGAACTTACATAGCATGGCAAGAGGACTAGGAGCATGAATCGTTTTGGCGAAGAAAGGTGGCTCCTTTGATGAAGATCCGCCATGAAACTCGCATAGAAATGTTGATTTGGCCTTGATTTGGTGTAGCAAGCTCGCACCTTTTGATTTGAACTTGATTTGAGTGCATAGGCTCTAGGGATTTGAGATGGAGGCCATGAGAGTAGAAATTTGGCCATAGTTTAGTTACATGAGTGAATAATGAGGGTTTAGGGGTAGGTTTAGGGTCTTTTTATAGAGATTAGGATAGTTTTAGGCCCTTAGATTAACCCTAGGACCAACCAGAACCGTCAGATTTCAAACCAGGCCCAAAAACCTAGCCAAGATAGGAAATAGGTGCACCAGATCAAAATCAGCCGACAGGGCAAGTCGACAGCCCTGTCGACATGCATGTCGACATGCCTGTCGACATGCCTGTCGACATGCCTGTCGACTTGTCTGGGCGGGAATTTTCCCGCCTGGCCCCATTTCTGCACGTTTCGAAATTCAAATTTTCCGAAAACTTCTTTGGGCCTTAACCGGGTCATACGGACTCCGATTTTCGAAAACTCGGACTCTATTTCGCGTATTTTTCCGAGACGAACGCAATGGCATAGCCCGTTTTACTTGATTCAGAATTTAAAATGAAATTCTGCCTTGATTCTTGTTTTAACATGTTATTGAAATACGGGTTGTTACATTCTCCCCACCTTTTAGGATTTCGTCCCCGAAATCTCTAAGTTAAGAAGAACATATCCTACCATCCATCATCCATCTACTCAAACCATCATCCACAAGCAACCATTGTCCTTAGGCGACTCCTAATGCTTTATGAATGTATGCAAAACGTGTGTGTACATGTTCCTTAGCTAATGCTAATGATCAGGCCTGAAAAATCTTTTGAATGCAAAAATATGTTTAGTGCTATGAATCCATCATGTATGCAAATAGTCCTAGTCATATACACTATATGCGTGCACAAACATTCAACCATATGCAACATCCGCATGGTAACACATTCAATTTCATCCATAAACAAGTATAAATACTCGTGCATATGCAATATGAAATGTGACCGAGTCGAGCTAATATCTAATGTAAATTCGCGCATCCACGAGCAACCACTTGCAACCATTTGCAACCATATCAACCATAACATGTTTCAAATACATGTTTACATCCATAGGGTTCTACCTAAGATTCCTTGAAACAGGGTCGAGAAGATAAACAAGACAAACTCTTTACGGGGTTTGTAACAGAAAATAGGACCGAGAGGATGTCCACAAAAGATAGCCTACAAGTAAGCTCTACAGAAAACAGGGATCAAGGATATACTCCCAAAGAGAGATATCATGTGCGCATCTAGTCTTCATCCTTCTGAGTCGCATTTTCTTGAGCTTAGTTCCATCGTGCCTTGACCGTCCTTTAACTTCACGATTTCGCAGCTTCTTATTTCCTGTTTTCATAACATGAGTTGGAACTCATTTCCTCGTCGCCTCTCGTTCCACTTGCACTTATCCTTTCCCTAGTATACTTGGCTCAACCATATCTACGTACTCAAGCCAGCTCTCCAAAATTCACTAGTGAATTCTGGATCTCGTTTTCCGATGCCAATCCAAATTGCCAAGAGTCCTTACTAGGGTGATCCCCATAACTCATACATAATCGAAGTAAACCATCCGTCTTATTAGCGAACACCACTCGATCGGGTTTCTAATTTCCAACAAAGGCATCTAGGGATTCTAAGTAACTAATCATGACAGAACCCAAGAGGTTACACGAGGCTTCGAGGGTATTACCAAAGCAAGCCAAGAGTCTAACTACCCTCCTTCTAAAACCGAGAGTGGCACCCCTTACTGGATAACCACTTCATCCCTAGAATCCATCCACACTTATAAACATAAGCATTATTTCCAAGCTCAATACTTGACACAGACATTCTCAAATCCAAACAAGTCATGAATAAATGGACCGATCTTCCAATAGGATTTGAGACAAAACGGGACCCTCTATTACACTAGTACTAAGGTGCAGAGACTCAACTATCAAAGCGGACCTAAAAAGATGCGATGATCCAACCAAAGTCCCGACGGAATGATAGAGAAGAAAACTAAACCTTTAACAAGATCGTTACCCTCCTTCCGAGGTACCCTAGAAATGAGAGCATACTATTGCCCTCCCAATGATCTTGTCCTTGTCCCATGATACTTAACTATCCGTCCCGTTTCACCATGCCAAAGGTACCCTCTCGTCAAGGGTTTCATTGTTCATCTTTCTCTCTCATTCTGGTTTGAGCCATACCAACAAGTTGTTCATCCTTAAACTCGCATCCTTTATCCTCTTTCTCACTATCCTTTCTTATAACGCGGCCACCGGTCTCTCGAGAACCACCTCCATCGCATGGAAAGCACTCCCGTAGATAGGAAAGACTAGTCGCAGTTAAAACCACTGTGACTACAGATGGAGGAAAGAAAGGAAAAGAGATTCAATCAAGGAAACAAGGATAATGCTAATGGCCTTTGGGGAATAGCCTTTTCTTTTTAAAAGAAAACTTTCTTGAAAAATGCTTCTTTGTAAACGGTTTTTCAAATAATTTTCAGAAGGTCTTTAAAAACTTTTGCCCAGTCTAGTAACCTTCTGCTCTGATACCAAATGTAACACCCCGCCTCCGCTAGGGTCACTCGCAAGGGAATGCACTAGCTTTAGAGGGGTATTATTGGTAAACATGCACAGAAAATATCACAAGACAAAACATATAAAATAGCGGAAGTAAAATAGAACTTTCATAAACATTAATAATTTAGGTCTAAAGCCTTTTACATCAGAGTACATCAAAACCTGTCTTGCAATAATAAAGAAGCATAAAAACCTTTTCATAAATTATTCCCCAAGTAAAACAGTAAAGTGGCCATAGCCAAGAGAAGTCCAAGCCATCCATGATGACCTTCAAGCAGAAGAAGTCCGAACTAAACAGCATTGTTTCCTCCCTGTAACCTGGGGGGGGGAAACGGAAGAAAAGAGGCGAAACAAAACGGGTCAGTCAAAAAGACTGAGTAAGTCCTATCTACTTCCAGTATAAAAACAGGTAAAGGTAACATGACATGCATAAACTGAAAGTAAACATAAAGATGACTACAAGATAGATAAACTAAATCGGGGTAACAGGCTGAACTACTGTAGCAAGCTAAACTAAGGTATCATGATAAACCACGGTGTCATGATAAATCAAGGTATCACATCGTCAGGTTTCTACCAAGTATACTATCCCAAGGTATCTACCCCGTCTAATATCCCACGGTATCTATTATGTATATTTTTCCTGGTTCTAACATGTATATCTGCTCTGCACCCCTCGTACTAGTATCCCAACCTTGTTATGTGGTAACCATGAACGTCCCTTACTCAAAATCGTGTAATGGTCCATGTCAACCCAATATATCGCATATATAGGTTACTCAACTCGTATGTTACTTTCCATGTATGTAAGTTCAGTCCTTTGCCGTACCTCGTACGGGCTTCCTCATGTATTATCCTTGAAATCGTTTGGACTGTCACCCTTGTTCTAGCTAGGCTCTTCCATATGAATCATCGTTTGGACTACTAGGACTTACGCCACCTAGCACCACTAGGGATTACGCTTACCAATTGCACGCTTTCGTATTTCGGTTTGGGTTAAACCACCTAGGCCACTAGGGATTACACTAACCCCCAACCGCGCCCTTTTTCCCACGCATTCATCGTGAATCGTTTTTCTATAACTGTATGCACATGTATCACATCGTGCCATCCGAGTCCTGTCACAGGGCAAAACAAGAAATACAGGACTCGGTCGGGAGCTTTAGATTTATCTGCCGATGCAGATACTAAGGTCTGCTTTTCTACACGTGGCTATGGTCCCACGAGACCCCTCCCTCAACTAGTGAAAGGCAACACAAGAGAAAATCTTGCATGAGAACTACACTCCGGCCAGCCCACATCCTACGGCCTACCTCACCCATAATTAGATAGCAAATTATGGTCTGTTGGGTGTCCCCTGCCTTTCCGTACGTACACGCTTGACTCAAGATGGTAGATGATCGACGAACTTGCTATCTCGGGCACCTTATGTATTCGCCGACTCACTGCTATCCACCTCAGTCTTTAGGTCGCTCGCATAGCAACCAAGGCATATTCTTGGTTCTTCTACCGCAGACCTCAACCTCTCGTGAGCCTAGTATAATGACCTGGCAGCTCACAGAGGGATCCCAAGAATATCCTCACGTTCCCCGAAGCTGCTGCTTCGTTACCCAGTTCGTTGGAGCCTTTATCTAAATCAGATAACCTGCTCCTACGCGCATACTTAAGCGATGACCTACCGTATCGGGTTACTCATCTATCTAAGAAGTGGTCCAGATTTCCTTGACTAAGAATTATTACTTAGTTTCCCTTAACTAAGGTTTACCACTTAGCCTTATTTCCGTTATCCTTGTTAACTATGGTTATTTACCTAATCCTCCGAATTAGGGTTTATCTAATGGGTTAAGTGTCACTTAAGTTCACAACTTAACCCGTCTACAAAACATGTCGAAAACTGGCTAAGTATCCAAGTCCAAGACTTAACCCTACAGACCATGTGTCAAGTTGGTTAAGTATATCAAGCAATCCATGACTTAACCTCGTCTAATTATCATTTTAGATTGGTTAAGTGTATATTAATTTGACCCCATCAGATTACCGAGTCAAATCGGTCAAGCGTATTCGAAACGATTCGTGACTTAGCCTTATCATGTTTTCACGTTAGGTTGGTTAAGTATAGGTTAACTTAACCTCATCAAATTAACAAGTTAGATTGGTTAAGTATAGGTCACTTAACCTCATCAAATCATCGTGTTAAATTAGTTAAGCGTTTAACTTAACCCCATCAAATTACCAAGTGGGATTAATTAAGTCTAGGCTAACTTAACCCCATCCGATTACTATGCTTAGATTAGTTAAGCCTAATCTTAACCCCATCCATTAACTGTATTATACGGTTAAGTGTCATTAAGAAAATTTACTTAACCTTATCACGTTATCGTGTTGGATTGATTAGGTGTTGGTTAACTTAATCCCGTCCACTAGTCATATAAAAATGGTCAAGTGTCATTAGGCAAATCAAGTTACTTAACCTACCCAAGCTTATCATGTTTTGTTAAGTATCATTAGCCTAATCAAATTACTTAACCCATTTGTCCATATCATATTTGGTTAAGCCTCATTAATCAAATTAACTTAACCCTATTATGTGGCATTAATTTAATTAATGCACCCTCAACCTCTCACATTAGACCTTGTTGTGGTTACTAGTTAAGCCGGGCGGGTCCGGGTAGATTTACACCACAACCTACTCTAACCTCGGGTCTTAAGCGCGACATGACCAACTTCTCACATTGGGTCCTATTGTTTGCAACTACTAGTTAGGCCGGTCGGTTCCGGGTAGTTTTACGTTGCAAACTCAACCCAACCTCGAGTTGGCCACACTCATATTATCTAAGTTCATCGTGTTTCCAAAACATGTTACAAGTTTTCGAGCATTTGGGTAGACCTAACTTAATAGGTAAATTCCCAAAGGGTAGACCTAACTTAATAGGTAAATTCCCAAGCTCATGTTTTTATGCATACTTACATGTCATCTTCCATGTTATCTTTCAAGTCATATTTTCAAGTATAAACACATGTCATATTCAAGTTAAGATTTTGCGACATGTTCATGTTTATCTAACTACCCAAAATCGTGTTTTCCCAACGCAAGCAAAGCGAGTCAACATAGTAAGAATACTATGTCACATATTGTTCTCAAAACATGCATGATGCCAAAAAGGGCTTGGCTTCCACATGCATAACATCATGAGGGGGTTGGCCATAAACATGCATAGTGTCATAAGGTAATTTGGCCACAAACATGCATATTATCAAAAGGGGGTTTGTTCATAAACATGCACAACTTAAAGAGGGGATTGGCCACGAGCATGCATAATCTCATAGAGGATTTGGCCACAAACTTGCATGTTAGCATAAGGGGTTTGGGTTCATAAACATGCATAAGCCCCAAAATCTTGTCTTAGCCAATGTTTCACAAGTAAAATAGTTTCTAAAGATTCATGCTAGCATTTCATGCATAAAGATCCAAACTTGCAAGTTAAACTAGATTATGCATAGCATGAGATGCATGATCAAGTCACTCACATGGCCTAGGATCATAAATATGAACACAAGAGGCATGGTAAGGTTCATATAGGTTCGCATAATCATGTTTAGCCTCATTTTATCCCATGTCAACATTAAAAATACCGTTTTGATCCAAAAGTAGCTAGAACTTACATAGCATGGCAAGAGGACTAGGAGCATGAATCGTTTTGGCGAAGAAAGGTGGCTCCTTTGATGAAGATCCGCCATGAAACTCGCATAGAAATGTTGATTTGGCCTTGATTTGGTGTAGCAAGCTCGCACCTTTTGATTTGAACTTGATTTGAGTGCATAGGCTCTAGGGATTTGAGATGGAGGCCATGAGAGTAGAAATTTGGCCATAGTTTAGTTACATGAGTGAATAATGAGGGTTTAGGGGTAGGTTTAGGGTCTTTTTATAGAGATTAGGATAGTTTTAGGCCCTTAGATTAACCCTAGGACCAACAAGAACCGTCAGATTTCAAACCAGGCCCAAAAACCTAGCTAAGATAGGAAATAGGTGCACCAGATCAAAATCAGCCGACAGGGCAAGTCGACAGCCCTGTCGACATGCATGTCGACATGCCTGTCGACATGCCTGTCGACATGCCTGTCGACTTGTCTGGGCGGGAATTTTCCCGCCTGGCCCCATTTCTGCACGTTTCGAAATTCAAATTTTCCGAAAACTTCTTTGGGCCTTAACCGGGTCATACGGACTCCGATTTTCGAAAACTCGGACTCTATTTCGCGTATTTTTCCGAGACGAACGCAATGGCATAGCCCGTTTTACTTGATTCAGAATTTAAAATGAAATTCTGCCTTGATTCTTGTTTTAACATGTTATTGAAATACGGGTTGTTACACAAGATCTAATTATGAATGAATTAGGGTAGGGTTAGGGTCTTATTTATAGGATTAGGTAGTGTTTTAGGCCCTTAGATTAACCCTAGGTTAGATTAGGACCCTTAGATTTTGGCACCTTCCAGAAACCAGCCCTAAGACCAAGCCCCAAACCCCAAACTTGTGCACCCAACCACAGAACTCTCTAGAAACTGTGCAGGTTTCCTGGCTCGGCACGGGCGCACTTCCCAAGTGCGCCAGTGTATTTCTGTACTGGCGCACTTCATAAGTGCGCCAGTGCATTTTTGTACTGGCGCACTTCACAAGTGCGCCAGTGCATTTCTGGCCTGTTTCTGTTTTTTCTGCCTAACTTCGTTCGTCCATATCTCTTTCATACGGTACTCGTTTTACGCAAACTCGGACTCTATTTCGCGTATTTTTCCGAGACGAACTCAATGACGTAGCCCGTTTCCCCTAATTCCCACATCTGAGATTAATTATACTTTAATTTGTGAATTTTAGCATTAACCGAAATTCGGGGTGTTACATTCTCCCCTCCTTAAAGGATTTCGTCCCCGAAATCTCTAAGCTAAGGAGAATGCATATCCTACCATCCAAACAACCATCTACTCAATCCATCAAACACGGGCATCCATTGTCCTTAAAACAATTTCTAATGATGTATGAGCATATGCAAAGAGTGTGTGTATATGTTCCCTATCTAATGTATGAACATATGCAAACCATGATAGTGCCATGCATCCATTATGTATGCAAGAGAACCCTATCGACACATACAATATCTACATGAGTGCACAATCATTCACCAAAATGCATCATCCATATGATAACACAATCATTATACATCCATAAATATAGTTTCCTACACACAATTTTATGCAATATGCAATATGAAGTGATTGAGCCGATCTAGTGCCTAGAGTGTGTGTATATGCATCCACGAGCAACCACTAGCAAACACTTGCATCCACTTGCATCCATCATACATAACATGTCTCAAACACATGTTTCAACCATAGGTTTACCCTATCTAAAGGTCAAAGGTACTAATGAGAGGACATTCTAAGGATAAGATAAGCACTAGACAACCGATAAAGGAGACGCCTAAAGCACATACCCTCAAAAGGGATGGGTATAACGAACGCATCTTCGCTTCTGTCTCCCAAGTAGCATTGCTCTCACTTTCTCTCCTTTTTCATTTTGACTAGTCGAACCTCTCTGTTTCTCAACTCCCTAATCTCTGACCCAAGGATGCGGGTAGGAGCTCGTCGAATAATCACATCACGCTCTACCTTACTTCTTTAAGCAAGCTTGGCTCTATCGCCTCTACGATCTTATGTAGGCCCTTCCTCACATGGAATACATCATGTACACCACTAAGTCTGTCGGGCAACCCCACCAATGGAAGATGCTCTTCCCATGTACCTCCTAAATCCAAGATACATAGTCTCAAAAGGTCTTCTAAAATACGATTCACCCTCTCGGTCTGGCCGTCTATCTGAGGATGATATGCGGTACTCAAATACAACTGAGTCCCTACCGCCTCTTGCAAACTTTTCCAAAACTCTTTAGTGAAGATAGGATCTCGATCGCTCACTATACTGGAAGGTACATCATGCAATCTAATAATCTCTCGAATGTAAACTGAAGCTAGACATGGAATAGTCCTCTTGCTCTTCACGGGTATGAAATGGGCACACTTAGTAAGTCTATCTACCAAAACCCAAATCCCCGTATTACCCTTCCTTGATTTCGGTAATCCTTCGAGACACTATCCCATTTCCTTAGCGGAACTTTCAATGGGTGAAGCAACCCACTTGGTTTCTTTTGCTCCGCTTTCACCAAGCATCTAGCGACATACTCGGCCATGTCTTTCTTCATACCGGCCCAAAAGAAAACTCGCTTCATGTCTTGGTACATCTTGTCCCTACCGGGATGAATGGTCATCTTTGACCGATGTGCATCATCAAATATAGCCTTCCTCAAACCCCTGTCTTGCGGTACGCAAAGTCTACCGTCTCTACCAACTTAACTAACTGTGGGTCGTCCCGCTGTGCTCCGCCAATCCGTCCCAGAAGAGTAGGCCTAACCTCCAAAGAGGCTAGCAAACCGGGTATAAAGTCAATGGAAGGTCTAAAGTCAAACATAGAATTAAACTCCAAGCTTCGTTATCCCACGAACAATGGACTCACAGACAGCCTTCTTCTGCTTAAGGCGTCTGCCACCATGTCACCCTTGCCAGGGGTATACACTATCTCAAACTCATAGGATGCTAAGAATTCCATACACCTTTGTTGTCTTAAGACAATGCGCTCAAAGAGTCTCCAACACTTCCCTAAGATGTTGAGCATGCTTTTCTTCACTTCTAGAGAAAATCAGGATATTCTCCCATGCAAAATCATCACAATTGTCCATCTCTCACGCAGACCACCCTAGTCGAACTCGGCATCCCCCAAATGCAAGCCCCAAAGGCCTAAACCAATATCAGACAAACACCCAAGGGATACCTCCTTCGAATTCAGACGACCTACGTGAGATGATACTAGTAAAAACGGCTAAATAATTAAGCCCTCGTCCAACTCTGGATGTCCTTGCCAGTCTCGCTCCAAAACCACCGTTTATCACATAACTGGCTTTTCTCATCCTATTGAGCACATACGAAAACTTATTTCGCTCCTAGAAAAGACCAAGATGTCATTTACAAAGACCATCACGAACTTATTTAGGTACTCCCTGAACACCCTTCTCATCATATGCGGGGGCGTTCGTCAAACCAAATGGCATCTCCAGCCACTCATAAAAACCATCCGGAGTCCTAAAGGTAGTCTTCTCTATACTATCCTCAGTCACTCTCAACTGACGAAACCTCGTGGCTAAGTCTAACTGCGAAAATATTGAGGCGCCCACTAACTGATCAAAGAGATCATCAATCCTCGACAATGGGTGTCTATTCTTCTTTGTGAGTTTATTTAGCTCTCTTTAGCCTACACAAAGTCTGAGGGACCCATCCGCCTTCGTGGCAAAAACTACCGGAGCACCCTACTCCGATATACTTCGTCTTCTAAACCCCTCCTCAAGCAAATTGCCTACTTGCTTATGGAGTTCCCTCCTCTCACGAGGAGCCACGTGGCACACTGGCCAAGACACTGGTTTGGCATTGTCTACCAGATATATTTGGAAGTCAATCTCCCGCTCCGGAGGTAAGCCCTTCACCTCCTCAAACACATCCGATTATCCCCGGACCACTCTAACAGATCGCAAACTCTTGACCGACGTGTCAAGAGATTCTAGATAACTTAGCATAACAGATTCCATGGGATTACAAGAGATCTCGAGAGTGTTACCCTAGCGGGTCATAAGCCTAACAACTCTCCTTCCACAATAAGAACGGCACCATTACTGGATAACCAGTTCATGCCCAAAACTAACCCATAGCCCGTGAAGCCCAAAAAGCATCACATCTAAACTCAACGCTAAGTATAGAAACTTTCAAACCCAAACACATCATGGAGCCCCTATTGGGTTTGAAACAACTAAGGGATCATCTACTAACTGGTGTCTCAGTGCAGTGACTCAACTAACAATAATGAAATAAACGAACTCGATGCGTCAAAATCAAATAAAGTTTGACCCGGATAATCAAACAGAAAAACTAGACTTTCAATGGAAATAGTTCTACCTTTTTCCTGAATCGGTGGAACCGCGAGAGCCTGAGCTTGCCCCCTTGCCTGAGTTGGTGCCAAAAGAACTTGCACCTGTCCTCCTGAGGTAGATCCCGTCCTTTGCCCTTTCTTAGGGCAGTCCTTCACTAGATGTCCTGCTTCGTCACAGTGGAAGCAGCCAGCCTTCCTCTTCTTGCGACAATCCTTGCTTAGGTGGCCTAGTGTCCCACAGTTGAAGCACTTCTTCTTTCCCTTGCCACCGTTACCTTTCCCACCCTTATTTTGTTGTTGAGGTTTCTTCTGATCTTCATTCTTCTCGGGTGCTTTATTAGCATTGGGACCCTTCTCTTCCTCATGCATAAGTGCCATGTCCACTAGCTTCTCGAAAGTGGCCCCCATAGGGATGTGAGACATAGCCAATCCGTGCATCGGTTCGTTTAAGCCTTTAACGAACCTCAGAGCTTTCTCTTCCGGTGTGTTTACCAAGTCTATGCTGAATCTCGCTAACTGCTTAAACTTGTTAACATATTCTTTCACCGACAAGTTCCCTTGCTTTAAGTTCAAGAGCCTTTCCACGTGCATATTTTCTTCCGCTTTTGAGAGAAACTTTGCCTCAAACCTTTGCCTGAAATCCATCCAAGAGTCGACAGGGCGTTCTCCATTTGTGGCCTCCCACCAGAACGAGGCCTCTCCTTCCATTAACCAAGCGGCTAACCTGACTTTCTTTCCCTCTTCCACTTCCAAGATTTCCATCAATTCTTCCGTCTCATTAAGCCAATCCCTTGCTCCCACAAAAGGTTTTCCTCCCATAGCTTTAAACTTCCTACAAGTCATAGCAAAAGTATCCGCGCGAGGAGGAATGAGTGCAACGGGTGGAGGAGGAACATTTGCTGGACCTGCAGCGGCGGCCCTAGCCTCTAACAACCTCCTATACCATACTGGTACCGCTACACCGTCCGGAAGATAAAGATCTTCAGCCATGCTGAGACGAAAAAGGAAAGATTCAAAACGGAGAATTCGAAAGATAAAGATATGGCTATCGGGGATTATGCTTTTCTTTCAAAAACTTTTCTCTTTAAAGACATGTTTTTGAAAATATTTCTTCCAAAAATGTTTTTAGGAAAATAGTTTTCTAAAATTTTTATCTGTTCCGGTAACCTTTGCTCTGATACCACGTGTAACACCCCACTCCCGCTATGGTCACTCTCTAAGGGAATGCCATAACATCGGTGGAGTATTTTAAGTGAATATAGAATAGAAAAATTACAACAAGACAGATATAAGTAATACTTGAAAATTTCAAAACATCATTTCATTGCAGCGGAAAGTAAAACATGTTTGGTTACATCACAAAACCATAATAAGAGTCAAAATATCCATCCTGATAAATAAAAGTACATAATCCCAATACATGAACTGATAGCCATAATAGAAAGGGTAAGCTGAGCTCTACACCTATGGTCCAAGCTCCAAAAGAGAATAAAGCAGCCTGATCAAAGCCCACTCGTACTGGGCCCACTCTGATAACCTGAGGGTTGGGAAAAAAGATAAAAACAACGGGGTCAGACATAAGTCTGAGTGAGTCCTATAACTTTAACAATACAATCGTTAAAGTAACCAGAGAAGACATAAGCTTGATATACGGTAACGTCTGGGGATGAATGGCTACACTAAGCAGCTAGGTATACTTAGGATAAACTAAGATAACCGTAAAGATGCATTTTTCCCCCTAAGGATAATTCCTAGAGTTCACCACCCCAGATCTACCCACCCAAGGATAATTACTATACTGCACCACACCAGTCATTCCTACTTAAAGGTTGATCCCCCTAAGTGTACTTAGTAATTTAGTAGTTTCGTGTACCCCTATCTGACTACATAGTGTACCCACTACTCCCCAAGCGATCGGCTCCCCTACGTAGATACCCGTGCTGGTCCCACGATGGGGTGTATCATTCCCCAACGTGGCCACCTGATAATATCAACGGTGCACGGCTTTATATCTACACGATGCAACAACGACTTACCAACCAGCCCGGGTCCACACACGCATATGAAACCCGTTGGTCCCGCGTTGCCACCGCTAACCCGGTTTGGCCTCTTATAGTCAAGCCCAATATGCGTGTCCCGTCACTCGACTAGAGTCGAGCCCACAAAGATACGTTTGGGATATTGGTTGAAATGGGCCCCCACAAGCTACCACCTAAGCTTGTTATTTCTAGTGAATCCCACTTAACCCTTTAACCATGTCCCCTTACATGTTATAAATTTTGGTTAAGTCCTTTAATCATATCCTAATTGTCATACAAGGTACCCACTAGATTTTCACATGCCACCCATGGCACTTACTTAACCCTTTAATCATGTTTAATTACATGTTCCACTTTGGTTAAGTATTCTAATCGTATTTTCACATGCCCCCCATGGCACTTACTTAACCCTTTAATCATGTTTAATTACATGTTCCACTTTGGTTAAGTATTCTAATCGTATTTTTCTATTGCCACCCAAGGCAACCCACTAGTCTCCTCATGCCACCCAAGGCACCCACTTAACCCCTCATGTCCCACTACATGCTAATATGGTTAAGTGTTTCTTAATTCATTAATTAAGATCATGACCTCATAAAGACCTCTCACATTAGACCGTCTTTGATGACTGCTGGATATGCCGGTTGGTTCCGGGCAGACTTCTGTCATCAAAAGGGTCTAACCTCGTGTCTTTACTTTAATCATGTATTTAATTTATGACTAAGACCTCTCACATTGGGCCAATCATTTGTAGCCGCTGGATGGCCGGTCGGTTCCGGGCAGACTTCCGCTACAAAAGGGTCCAACCTCGTGTCCTAGTTGATTAATTACACCTAATTAATCATCCCCATATTAATTATCCCTAATTAATATCAAGTTTTTCATAACATGGGTAGACCTAACTCAATAGGTAAATTCCCATGGGGTAGACCTAACTCAATAGGTAAATTCCCACTTATGCTTATTCATTTTATGGTATGCTTAATCATAACCATTTCACACCACCCCATCGTTTCCCCACGTACTTATGCTAACACGACATATCTCCAAGAGAAGATTCTTTCACAATTAACATGGGTTTCACTTATTAGCATTAACATGGGTTAAAAGGTGTCCACTTACATCATGACATTAACCCAACTAGCATTACTAAATAACCCAACTTGCATGAACATACATATGTCATGTATAAAGGCGACTTGCATAAGTGTTCATAGTTTATACAAAGGTGAACTTGCATGTGTCTTAAAGGTGTGAACTTGCACAACATGTTACATGTTAACTTGCATAACATCATACACATAACTTGCATAATATTATAAACATAACTTGCATGTCAACGTACACATAACTTGCATAACATCTTGAACATAACTTGCATCACATCATACACATAACTTGCATATGAACTTGCATAACAACATGCACATAACTTACATAACATCATACACATAACTTGCATAACATGTTGAAATTGCATATAAGCATACACATAACTTGCATAACATGTTGAACTTGCATATAAGCATACACATAACTTGCATAACATGTTGAAATTGCATATAAGCATACACATAACTTGCATAACATGTTGAACTTGCATGTATGACTTGCATCTTAAAGGAGGGTAAACATGCATATATATATATATATATTCATAGCATATAAAGGTATCATCTTGCATATGCATGCATCACATTTTAAAAGGGTAAACTTGCATGTCATGATTTATGCATAATACCAAACACTTAGCATGCATAAAACCACCTATTTAGCATGCATAAAATCAATTACTTATTATGCATAAACCCACCACTTAACTTGCATAAACCCACATATCCAACTTGCATAAACTCACATATTCAACATGCATAAACTCACATATTTAACATGCATAAACTCACATATTCAACATGCATAAACTCACATATTCAACATGCATAAACATAGGATTAATATTAAACATTGATTAGCATATTCACATCATATCATATGACTTGAAAACCCATTAATCCTCATGCAAAACCATAGATCTCATCATATCTCATCTACTTAATTTAACAATTGATCATCAAAGTGATAGAAACTCACCAAAACCAAGATTAGCAAACTTATGAAGTGGAATTAGTTGAAGAAGATGTTGATTAGAGGTTGATTAGCTTGCAACTCTCTTCATTGATTTGTGGAGGCCATGATCAAGTTTCATTTTGCCATAGTTTAGTTACAAGATCTAATTATGAATGAATTAGGGTAGGGTTAGGGTCTTATTTATAGGATTAGGTAGTGTTTTAGGCCCTTAGATTAACCCTAGGTTAGATTAGGACCCTTAGATTTCGGCACCTTCCAGAAACCAGCCCTAAGACCAAGCCCCAAACCCCAAACTGGTGCACCCAACCACAGAACTCTCTAGAAACCGTGCAGGTTTCCTGGCTCGGCACGGGCGCACTTCCCAAGTGCGCCAGTGTATTTCTGTACTGGCGCACTTCATAAGTGCGCCAGTGCATTTTTGTACTGGCGCACTTCACAAGTGCGCCAGTGCATTTCTGGCCTGTTTCTGGTTTTTCTGCCTAACTTCGTTCGTCCATATCTCTTTCATACGGTACCCGTTTTACGCAAACTCGGACTCTATTTCGCGTATTTTTCCGAGACGAACTCAATGACGTAGCCCGTTTCCCCTAATTCCCACATCTGAGATTAATTATACTTTAATTTTTGAATTTTAGCATTAACCGAAATTCGGGGTGTTACAGCCACTCATTCAAGTTGAGTGTACTGGATATATCATCACCATAGTTGTTGGTCGTCCAACCGTTTGGAGCATACAAAAAGGGGCAATCGATTTCTCTAGATCAGGTGATGATATAACCTAATGGGTATGACCCACATATCCTGTTGCTTGCCCGATCTCAGTCATTTCCCGGTTGATGAGGTTTGAGGTCACGATCACCTTTTCAGACAGCACATTCAAACTTTGAATGCCACATTATTAGATCTGTCAATCACTAATTGATTTGCACAAATATACACTAGGTGTTAGGCTAAAAAAGGTTGCCTTCTTCGCTGTCGTACTCGGTATATTTGTAAAAGCCAGCGTACGTTATTCTAGGAAATACTTTGTCAGACATTCGTCCATACAAGTTCATTCTGGGATTGAACGAAACCAAAGAAACCCCATAACGTAGGGATTACTGCTACATGTTTAATCCTAGTCACTAACTAGAGACATCATTGAGCATCCCTTTCCCTTCAGAAGGTTTATGACTGCAAATCATCTTAATTCGAATAACCATCTCTATAGTTTAGTTTCGAACGTAAAGTCGGTTCAAAGTGATTTTGGGCCCAGTTCTCATCACGGTCTCCTCGAACTAACACACTAATAGTCAAAAGGGATTTTTATTGATAGTCGGTTTTTAACTATCAAATCAAAACAATGCAGACAATTACATCAGCAGCTAAAGCCCTTTTTAAAATCAAAACCATTCATTAAAATCATTTCACCGATTCTTACAAATCGATTTCATATATTTATCCCAACGAAGTATTATATTCACAAAGTCTTGTTTCCGTTTACTTTGAAAACGATACACTCATCTTTTATTTTCATTTCTTTGGAAAACGATATCCACACGCTCATCTCTTATTTCCATTTTAAACCAGTTTAACTTCTTATTTCATTTCTTTGAAAACCCTAGCCATTTACTTATTTTTTTGGAATAAACGTATTCCCAAAACTTTATTATTTCTATTACTGTGAAAACATCACTATATACCTAACTCAATGGTATAAGTATTCACACACGTCTTCTTTTGCTACGATGTCATGTGATACATCGTTCATTC
This sequence comes from Allium sativum, assembly GCA_030737875.1. NCBI lineage: Eukaryota > Viridiplantae > Streptophyta > Magnoliopsida > Asparagales > Amaryllidaceae > Allium > Allium sativum. Next base: position 693,005,598 of record CM060920.1, read on the forward strand.
TAAAACCAAGCAGTTTTTAGTTCACTTTTAACCTCTCCAAGTTAAAGTTTAAACTTTGCTTCTGGAAATAATAATTTAATTTCCATACACACTAACCTCTTTCAGATGTGCACATTCACAAACCATACTATTTCCCTCCTATAAACTTAATGGAATTGTATATGTATACTTACAATCAAATTCGAGCCCAAGCAATATTAAGTGGTACATTGTTTATCATAAACCCAAGTGGTTTATTCAACTTATAAACTTTTAAAATTTAAGTTTGTGATTTATTTATGGAAATAATATTAAATTTTATTTCCATCCTTTCCTTCGTTTCAAACTAGTACCATCCCTTGGATAAAAATGAAGTCTTTCAAGTTGGGGTATTCTTTTTACCTCTCAGATCTTGATTCAACAACATTTTTACCTTCGAGATAAATATATATTTGTTAACACAAGACAAACATTCAGTAAATTTCACCACAAGTACCATTTACTATTTATTTTATAAAAAAACGCTTCCTTATATTTCAAAATCTCCTTTCAAATCCAATCCCCTTTTCTTGATTCAATTATTAAGTAAACGCTTATTAAAACCATCGCATTAGCTTAAACCTCTTTATAAACTTCGTTTATAAAGCTTCAATTCCATTATAAATTGAATCCTTTTATCAAAAATGCTTATAAGGTTTATTTCAAATTTATTTTGGTTTTATCTTTATAAACTTTTTTTTATTTAGAACATTCGAATTTAAATCGAATCATTAGAACTTAATTTGCATAACCAAATTCAATAACTTTAGGCTTCTGTTTAGATTTCAAACTCATATCTTTCTCCTTTTAAGCTTTAACTCCATTTACAGGAAATTGCTTGAGTTCATAATCAATTTATAAAACACATTCCAATAGTTTTAATCACTTTATAAAACTTGGTTTTATAAACTCTGTTAAACTTTGATTTATTTGTAAAATCCATTAATATAATTTCGATTAAAAAATCTTTACTAACTTGATTACCTCCTTTTAATGAATTCTATTTCATAAAGAAATCATTATAATAAAAATAATAATAAATTTCAATGTTACCTAAAATAGGAGTAGTAACTTCTTTATAATTTAATACCTTTTAAAACTTTCTTAGAATAATAACTACCTCATTTATAGATATCATTTGATTATTATTTATATACACAGTTAATTTAAATATTAATTAACTTTTACAACCTCATTAAGTTTAAACAACCCTCTATTTAACTATTTCTATTAAATTATTGGGAATAGATTAATTTAATAACCCATTTAAATTAAAACAGTTGACCTTGTCACTTTGGAAACATAGTTAACTTGTTAACTGATTTCCAACTAATCCGCCTTAAATTTGTTAATAATATAATTAATTTAATAAAACTTCACTTAATTGTTTCTTAAAAACAATCATTTCAAACTGTAAACCCTTAGGTTAAGTTCTAACTTACTTGCTTATAAAACTTATTTAATCCCAACAATTTGCTATATATAAAATAGTTTATAACTACTTTATATAAACCAATTATAAAATATTGATTCTAGTATTTTATGTAACATATACAAAAATATAATTTAAAACTTTGCTTCAGTCATAAAAATAAATTTTGTAACTTCAACTTCGTCAATTCTCCTAATGACAAATCGACATCTTAAAAAAATGGATTTTAGGTCATTTGCTGCCAATCACTTAATCAATATTTTTTATAGATTAACAACATATAAATGTTGAATTTCGATTCAACAACAAACATCCAAAAAGAATTTTAACACTACCTGGGTTAAACAGTTCATATATGGATAATATGAAAGCAAGTAATATAATATATATTTAAGGAGTCCAGTTGGATCCCTCTAACATGTTTTCCCTGCATCACAGCTTATAATATCATTTAATAGATGCATATGAAATATAATTTTTAATCTAATTCATTCAAGATGACGTAAATATAAACAATGACAATCATCAGACAATCAATAATCATTCAAAGCATCCAAATACCCAATCAACGATAATATAATTAAATAAGTTTAATCACATCATAGTATTTCATAAAGCATGAGAGTTAACTTATAGCTTATTTCCGATCGATGATTTTATGTCGATTTATCCAGTTTTAAACGAACATTTAAAATTTGATGAAATTCCAGTCAGCTCCAAACCAGTCCCAACGAGTTCCTATGCGTAGTTTTTGTGAATACGATTCTAGTGCACTTTTTTCATTCAATTATGTTCATGTATGAATGGGTTACAGCTATTACAATTTTTATTTGAATTTAAAATAACTTAAGTCCTTAATGAAGGTCATTAACATTTATAATAACCATGAATAGTGCAAAACAGTCTTCCCTAATCCATGCCTATTCCAGGTTTCACGTAGTAGAACCCTCGTCCATGTTTAAACATCATTGCGCCACCTCAGCCCCACCGGAGGTCACCAGACTACCACCCACTACACCAGAAATTGCTTTTAGTAGTGTTGCGAAAACGCTACAATAACTTATAGCAGCGTTTCGATAAACGCTGCTATACGACATGCAACTAAAAGTCGAAAAGTTTTTGTTGCGTTTTGGTAAACGCAACTGAAAACGAAAATATTGTAGCGTTTCCAAAACCCTACAAAAAGTTTTTTTGGCAGCGTTATAAAAATGCTACTAAAGTGATACTTGCATCATTTTTCAATTTTTTTGTAGTGGGTTTTCAGTCCTACTATATGTTTTTTGTAGCGGTTTTCAATCCTACTATATGTTTTTTGTAGCGGTTTTTCAGTCCTACTATATGTTTTTTGTAGCGGTTTTTCTGTCCTACTATATGTTTTTTGTAGTGGTTTTTCAGTCCTACAATATGTTTTTTGTTGCGTTTCCTTTCATCTACAATATCTTTTGTAAATTACGTTTGTAGCATTTGTTCAATGCTACTAAAACTTTACACCACATTTTAATTGTGGTTATTTACTGTTAATGGCTTGTAACATTTCTATCAATCACTTATATAATAGAAATATTAAAACAAATAATTATATGAGTATCATTTTCGAACTAAAATCAACAATCACCATATTTAAATACTTAAAAAATACATTACTCCCAATATCAAATATAATACCCATAATCATCTCAATAGTAGTATTTCGACAAAATAAGTGAATCCACATACCACAATTGCTTGTTACAAGTCTACATGACTAATACAAACAAAACAACAGTTAACGTCTTCATAACTTAATATCCACATGTTCCTTGATGCGACATTCTTCACTTTGGAAATCTAATTACTTGTACATAAGTAAAACAATCAATGGTAAGAATTACATACAAGTATAACGACCAATTTTAGAATTACATAAACGTGTAAAATGCATAAATTATATATGCTGATAGGTGGTCAAATAGGTTTTATTTGCATGCATAAATTGAAGAAAACAAGTATGAACACTTGCAAGCAGATGCCAAGAACACATGCATATATTATATAAATTGAAGAACACATGCCAAGAACACTTGCAAGCAGATGAAGTTGTGGACACATCTCTGATATCCCCGACGATCAGTTTTCCCCTCCCACTTCAGTTTTGACACAATCAGGTGTGAAAAATTGGCCTTCACTCCTGTTGGCCTCCAGTGCCTGCTGCATACCTTTATCATTATCAAACTCAAACACCTCTTGTCCTAGCCCCAAGAGCAGCTACACTTTCCTTTAGCAGCAAGCACATGCAAGTGATACTCAATGCTTTTCTTCTTCACTTACCCCAAGGAAACATAAATAACATTTCAGAGCATGTTTGAACTACATACCTTCAGTGCCTGCTTGAACTACATTAATGCACATGAACTACATACTTTCATTTCTATCACCACCTCTGACTACATACTTGAACTACACAATCAGGTCTGAAATAACCTTCCTCCTACCAATTTAACCTAAGCTAGACTTATGCCCATCCTCATACTAAGCATGCATCACATCGGGCCAATAACTTTCCAGCTCACATCAAAGCAGACCGGTCTTAAATATAACCTGAACCAGTATGCACTGTCCAATGACCAGTCTCGCTTATGTTTGACTCTCGTGTCTGTCCACAACTAACATGGATCCAAGTAAACCCATATAGCAAACACAGCTCAAAACAGGTCTAAGGTGTCCTCATCTGCCATCTCACAACTAATATGGATCTAAGGTGTCCAAGTAAACCCATATAACCACATTTAACAACCACAATCTTGACACCCATCAACCGAACATAGAAAAATTAACTTCGAATGAAAACACAATTATCGTAGCAGAAAAGAGGAAAATGGCATGTGGGAAGAGATGTGACTGAGCCTCTAAGTCCACGCATGGCTGAATCTGCAGTAAGACAATTAGGTGCCGCTCAAAGAATGATGGAAATCATGGGAACTGTTAAAGAGGCACGACTTCGCTAATTGGCGGGAGCTGCTGGATTCGCTCTACAATATCCTCAACAATATGCTCAGTTATCTATCCTCAGTAAGACAGTATCCTCAGCAATATCCTCAAAAGTCATGGGAATTGTTAAAGAGGCCCGACTGATTCACTAATTGGCGGGAGCTGCTGGATATGCTGGCTTCACCGTCGCCTAATGATCAAAAGTGAACTTCGCTAATTACCGATGTTGCTTCCACTGAAATACAGCCCACAAGCACCTTCCGTACCATTCCTACATCCCCCATCATCCCCACGGAACTGCACCACTCACTGATATTACAACCCGGAACAATCCGACATGCAATTCACTGATATTACAGCCCACAAACACCTTCAGAAATCATGGGAATTGTAGGAAGTGAGGTTGTGATAGTGGTTTGAGGAACGTTTTTGGTTCAAACATGGGGGAGCATTGTATGTCAAAGGTGGTCATCGACTTCCTGGCCGATTACTACCCGGAACAGCCCAGAACTGATCGAAACCATCACTAATTCATTCCCAACATGCAATTCAGTCCCCACACGCAATTCACATGCAAAACAGTCTCCAACCATAATTCACTAATCAAACTCGACATGAAAAACTGCCACCAATTCACTAGTCTAAAGTCCACCATCAAAAAACTCAACCCAAACTTGACAAAATTCCAAAACTGCACCACTTTCCCTTCGCTTTCAGTTCACAACCTTAATTCAAATCAACAAATTGTCTAAAACCATCACTCGCATGCATTAACAAAATTTAGAGGTTTTGTAGCTATCGCGGACATGCATCAACAAATTAACATAATTTCCTTTTTTGCAGACAGTTAATTGTCTAACATTACAGTATGTCCATATAGTATAAACTAGCATAACCGTATAATGGTGTGAACTGACCGTTTACTAATGTAATTTCGTATAAAGACATTTGGTTTAGTTTTTTTTATTAATTCTGGTATACACAAGAGTGAGAATATGTTCAGCAGAGAAAAAAAGAAAAATATATAATTATTGACTGGTTTGAGAGTATTGACTTACTTGAACTTGATTCCCCAATGACTTTTGCGACTGGCCAAGCTACGGTCATACCAAATGCATCTTCGATGTATGTACATTCCGATGTAGGTCTCCATAACAATGCATCATTGACTCTCACAAATTTTATCCAAACTTCTACGGCATCTTTTCCCAATGGAACAAAGTGAACCATCGTTGTTGGATCGGTTGACATGATGGTACCTTCAGCCACTATTCGTCCCGTTTCACCAACATCAATCAACTGGCATTTACTATTTGCAGTCGTCTGTTGGGTAAGCAAAAATGCATGAATTATCATATTTTTGTGTAATTATATTATATGAGAAATCATGACTGCCAAATCATGTCTTCCAAACAAAATTACCTGAGGAGTCATAACACTTGTTGAAGCTATGTAAGGAGTGCTCACAACATTTGTTTTTCCAACTACAACTTTTGATTTCAGCCATGCTATTTTCCTACCAACGACGTCTTTAATGCATGAAATATCGGTTGTAGGTCACCATAAGAAAGCATCTCCTTTGTTGGCATAGTTTACCCGAACCACAAAGGCTAACAAATTAAGCAGAATACCATTTACTAACATTTCTGAATCACTGGAGCACAGTCTTCCTTTGGCAACTAACACTTCGCCCTCATTCCAATCATAAAGCTTGCATTTTTTGTTTGTGCTACTAGTTTTGCTCTAAAAAGAACAAAAAATTTAATGGGAAAATATATGTATACAATTGCAAATAGTTATCGTAAATTATGAAATTTACCACAATGTCATCCTCCAAGTTTCGTCGTGTCACAACATAATTAGCAGGCCATACTACTAACTTATTCTTAGCTCCCTTAATATTGACAAACTTGGTGTAGGCATCCATAAATAAGAATCTTCTTTTTTTACATGCTCTATAACAACTTCCATAGCATTTGTCCAATATGGATATCATTGACAACCTCATTAGGATCAGTGGACACTACTCATCCGTCAGCGACAATTTCGTTGGTTCCATCCAAATCCATTAACTCACACATGTTATCATTGCCAATTATTCAACCAAAATTTATATTAATTATTGGTTTGAGAAATAAATTATGATTGATGTTATATCAATAATATAAGAGTTTTTTTTTACCATTTCAATTGGGCTTCCCACTTTTGAACATTCTTTACCCTGTTAAATAAAAAGCTATATTGGATTAAAAGTAAACTACAACTAATGTTATATCAACAATAGAAGTGATTTCAACCATTTATGGTGTGCTCCCTTCTTTCTAACATTCTTTACCCTGTCAAAGCAAAAAATAGCAATATTAATATTAATAGTTAATGGTTAATAGTTGCCTTTGTGCAAATGTTAAGCAGTATTAAAAACATACCTGAGTTATGAATAACAGTATTAAATAGCTGCAGGGTGTTCAAATTGAATCATTGTAGTCAAGGCGCTCGCCTAGGCGCCAAAAAGCCCTAGGCGCCAGCCTATGGCTTTTCAGGCCATCGAAGCGTCAGCCGTGCTCGAGGTGCCAGAATAGCGCTCGAGGCGACGAAGCCCTAAAAAAGCGCATTTCAGTTAGGTTTTTCTGTAAGATTTTTTTTTTGTTTCTTTGAACATCAGCTATTTTTTTTTTAAACAAGTGTAAGTGCCGCGTTATTTTTTTTGAAACAAATGCTTTTTTTTAACAAATGCAGATTTTTTCTTATAAAAAAATGTAGTTTTTTTTGAAACAAATGCAGATTTTTGTTTTGAACAAATGCTGTTTTTTTTAAATTTTAACGAATGCAGTTTTTTTTTAAATCATTGTGGTTTTTTTTTTTAAAAAAAATCAGTGTAATTTTTTATTATAACAAGTGCAATGCAGTTTTTTATTTTTAAAAACAAGTGCAGTGCGGTTTTTTTATAAAACGTATGATGTTTTTTTTAAATAAATGCAGATTTTTTTGGAATTTTTGGACAAATTCAGTTTTTTTAATCTCAATATTGCATTTATATACACTTTCTAAAAGCCAAAAATGAAGTTTTATGCCATTTTTTAAGTGCAAATTTTTTTGCTATTAAAGAGCAAAAGTCATGCTCAAGGCGCCCAAAAATGCCCTTGGCGCCAACCTAGGGCTTTTTGGGGCTTTTTCGCCTTGACTACACTGAATTGAATATTGTGCAATTAATGTTAACTTTAACTGTTTGTCACAATTTATTATATTAGATGATCCGTGATTGAGTTTCATAGTCTACTGGAAGTTACTGAACAATTGCATAATAAATGCTAGAGTTTGTTCGTATATGACAAATGGAGTGCAGTGAAGACTCGACTGAAAGATATTCGACCAATTCTGCTTTCCCTGTCATGTGCCTATAATGTCATGGTGACCTAAAACATTAATTATAATGTGCTTTGACATGTAAGATTAATATTTCCCTGACATGTGCTTATACTGCTATTATTTAATGAAGTTAATGGTTAATAATTCCACAATATTTATAACTTAGGTATGTTTTTAATAATTAATAGTTTAAATTTTGAAATTTATAGAAATTCATGAAAAATCAATGATGCAATAAGTGAACCTTCTGATGTAGATTTTCTAGCTTGTTCATTAGCATGTGGATCATACTCTCCATTTCTGAAATTCTTTTATGACAGTGAGTTATCTGCTTATCTCTACATTGTGACAACATTAACTTGGTTTGGGTGTAGCCCCTTACCAGTGCTCTTAAGAATCCCGGTTTATCATGCCCCAATACTTGCACAATTGCATCTTGTTTGATATTATCTGCCAAGTCGGATTGTCTTGAATTATCAACTGTTTTAATCTTGTCCTACATAAATTAAGAAACATAAAGGCTATATACAATGGTAGAATTAAAGCAATGTTTAGTTGCTAAAAAAATATTCTTACAATAATACTTACAGCATCCATTTTCACTAGTTCGCCATTCTTTTTAGTGCGGGATTTAACCCAAACATCAACTCTACATACGGGAAATGAATCCGGACTTTACTTTTTCTACATTTAGACATTTAATAAATCAATTGATAATTAATTAAATAATTGGGCAAATAATGCTACAATTAAATAACTAACCAAATCATCTGTGAATCTGGCCATTCCTCTGCGTCCAGTCGTATGCGGCAATTGCTTTTGCCTAATGACAGTATATTTCTCATTCGTGCCTGAAAGAAAGTAAGGGATAATTTAATACCTACTCAATACATTAAAATTATGCAAACATAATATGCAATTAAAGATGTGCATTTAGAGCAAAACATTAAATGCATGAATATCCAATTCTTTAAAAAATGCATGAATATACAGGGAATTAGTATAAGTTCAATAAGCACGAGATTGTGAATCAGTTTTAAAAAAAGTTACACATGGAATTAGTATAACTTTTACTTTCAGTATAGTTAAATTCTCTAAACACCAGTCCAGTTAGATTTAGTATAAAATGCAGTTTTAGGAACAAAAGGAGAACCAAATGTAGAGGCCATTTTAGGAGCAAAAAACAATTATGGTTGTTTAAACTGTCTCGTAATTTCCCTTTATTTTCTTGTTAAAGTACGTAGGACTACATTATGCAACAAGTTAAACTCCAAATAACTTTACCAATAGGTTAAAAGTCATTCTTGTTTGAATCTTATCATATACAAAAAATGCTTGTATATCTAATTTTAATGAGAATAATTAGTTAGCAATGCTAGTTTCACAAAATTTAAAGGGTTGTGTTAATGTACATATTAAGAGCATAGTTTAAGGATGATATTCATTCGTTAAAAGACAAAATAATCCATTTCAAATATTTATTATGTCCTCATATCATAAATCTCATAGGCTATTGTGACGATTAGTGCGCTACTCTTTTTTTAGACTCAATTTTAGTATTTTGGGTAATCTTTTTCAAATATTGACAGCAGCATCTAAAGAAATTTTGTATTAGAACATGGAACCAATAGAAATAATATAGCATGCAACATGGCTGAGAAATGCATTAGGAAGGAAATTATGAAGCATTGGACAAAGCATGTCGGCAAGTCCTTTGTATTCATTTAGTCTAGGAAAATTGAAAATAGTAGCAAAAAAACTTGTACTTTATGTAGTAGAATTTGAACCATTGTAATGATGTAAAATTAAGCAGTAAAAAGGTTTGAACTTCTAATTTTGCAAGGTTCATTTAGCTTGCAGTTTTTTTTCTACCTGGCTATGCTACTAACCTATTTTTTTATCTTTTTATGCATGTCCAAATCTTTCTAACTAGCTTAAGTTAATTAAAATCCGGTCTTTGGTTCAACAGTTATGATGAAATCAAAATTTAGCCTTTTAATACAATAAACTACGCGCATGCCTGAGATACAAACACATGTATTAAGCCTAGTAAACGACAAATTTGGACTAAACACCTTAAGTAAAAGTTATTGCATATTTTCCAAGCTTTCCAGAAAGTCCAAGAACGTTGAAAATGGATTAAGCATTTGGAAATTATCGGTAAATGAATTTCAGCTCAATATAGCAACTTTTAGAGCTGCTCAATTTTCTCTCTTAACATGTGAACCTATACATTGACTTTTAAAAAGATACAACCTACGCTATTTGAGTTCAACTACTTTGAAATGTTTATGGATTATGAAACAAAGATGTATTAGTATTATTATTTCATGAACTATATTCATTAGTAGTAGATTAATGTGATATGTGTAAAACTGTTACATAAACAACACACTTATATGCTGAGTAACCTTCTTCGCATTAATAAAACCAAGCCTTTGCTCAGTTAAAACCTGACTGAGTTTGCTAAGTTCAAAACTAAGCATCCTATTATTTAAAAATGAGCGAGTTTTCTTAGTTAGAATTGATTTTTTGACTCCAACCTCATTTCACTTCGACTCAACGATAAGCACGATGTAGACATAACCCAATTATAATCACACAAAAAGATACTCTTCTTGTTGCAGACTTTGCCTAACACCTTTTTTATTGTATTAACCTACCTGTTCTACCATCTATACGTCGATAGTGTCGTACAACCATATATAAGTTTTCTCTAGTTGTTATCTTAGCATTCGTTCTTTCAATCATTCTCATTGCAGAAGCTACAAAATATACTGTTTCTTTGTCTGTAGCATTGTTATCACCATGTTTGTACCTAGTTGGATATGTGAAAAGCATCTTTCTTCTTATATATTTATATTCAACCTGCAAGCTTTTAGACGTCAGATTTTAGATCAGAAATAAAAGTTATGGATCCAATTCAGCTTCCAACTGATATTACAGATCATTTATTCAGTGTTAAATTCAAAAAACTAATCCAAAGAGGCATTCGTGCCATCACTTGTATTGCACTTGTATTAGTTGCTAATTAACAACATATGTTTCGCACTTGAATTTAAATGTAAGTATTTTACCTTAAACTCCAAACTTGTTTTCTCCTATACAAACTTTCTCCAATCCTTGACATTTTTTATGTTGTATGGTTTCAAAGCAAGTCTTTCATCTTTCGTCATCGTTCTAATTATTTTTCGAACCAATCTACTTTTTGAGGTTCTCTAAATGGTTCCCATTTGCTGAAATATGGCCGTTTTTTCCCATTCATCATCCACTTTAAATCTAGCCTACAAATCAAAAAGAAAAAACTAGTGTTATTTCACATTAAAATCAATTATAAAAAACATTTTATTAAATAAATTATTTCTGTAAATATAAAACTGACTGGAATCCCACAAGACAGTCTTTAGTTCATCGCTTAGAAGCCTCCAATCACTAAGTGTAACCGGAACATGCTCCCTTATTAGCAATCCAAGATAAGAAGATAAGTGGACCGAGCCTTCTCCTATCGGTACGCCTGCCTCATTGAATTCAACTTCAATTCGGCTCTCTGGATTTAATGGAAGTCGTTTTACTTTCGTTGGTCCTCTACCACGCTTTTTTACATTTACATTTGCAATTTCAGCTTCAACTGACCTCTCGATTTCCATTTCGGTAACACCATTTTTTTCAAAACCATTTTACATTCTTCATGCGCCTCAATTTCTTCGTGCATCTCATTTTCTTTACACGACATTTCATTTCCTTCACACATCTCATTATCTTCACAAGGCATTTCATTTTCTTTGCGCATTTCAATTTTTTCACAAGGCATTTCATTTTCTTCGTGCATTTCAATTTTTTCACAAGGCATTTCATTTTCTTCACAAGGCATTGGTATGATGTTAGGCCCTAATTCTTGTTCCTTCTCTACATGAAAAGATTCATAAGTTGGCACAACGGATTTGCCTTTTGGCTTATACTTCCGAGATTTCTCGTTCTTAAAATGATGACGAGTGCGTACATTGCTTGTATGCATATCCTTTTTTTGCAAAAAAATGAAATAAAAGCATTTAATAACAGCAAATGAAAACTGAGTTTAGGTGTGCTTATGCATTTAATAACAGCAAATTCTGTATTGAAAATGAAAACATTTACTCACTAATTTCCATTTTGTATGCAAAACTACACATACAATTTTAATATGCATATAATATAAATTTATATACAAGTCCAAAATGAACTCTGCGTTGAAAAAAGAAAACAAACCAGGATAGTTAACACATGGACGGATATATGATCATGAAGATTCGAGAGGCTGAGAAAAACCATCGTCTTCATGCCAAAGAATATCTTATCTAATCTACTAAATATAACTAGTTAAAATCTGAGCAGTTTTTATTTAGACAGCAAATCAACCAATTTGTTCCTTTCTCTTTCGACCAAAAGATTGAAAAGAAAAAACCACATGGGGTGGCCCTCCAAAATGCCGTGTTTTTAACTGTATGAATATTTGAATTATGTGATTAAAGTAGATGAAAATGAAGATTTTAAGAAAAGAGCCGTTGTGGCTTGTGGACTAAATAAAGTTAATTTCGCAGGGTTTCCATTGAGAATCTTATACTGCTTAACTTGCACTAATAAACTTCTCTGTTGAGCCGTCCATAGTCTCCCAATATCCACCTAACTTACAAAGAAATTTTTTAATCCAAAATTATATTAGAAAACGTAACATGAGTAGAAAAATCCATTAAAAATGACAAAATTTGAGGGTTTAAATATGGTTTTTGATGCATCAAAATGTTTTTCTTTATTTTTACATTTCAATGAATAGGTAATGTGGAAAAATAACTCTTCAAATCAATATCCTAGTATGGCTCCCCAGATCTGGACATTAGGGGTTGTTATATACATAAATTGACTGATGATCCATACATTAGCCTTCCGTGTATTGTAGAAGTCATATGTAAGGTGACCAGTATCAAATATTTATGTGCATTTGCATATACAAATATTGCAAAGAGAAGTAGTAACATGTGATTGGCCATCCTTTGTTTAACTAAAATAAGAAGCTTAGCCAGAATCATATATCTCAAGGGTCATGTACTAGAAAACTACCACGATTGAATGTCAATATTAGTTCTGTACATGAAGACATTACAAATGAATGTGCATACTACACCAGACAAAGCAGTTATTCAGTTTTGACCCTTTCCCGAAGGCCTGTTAGCTGCTTATTCTTATATTAAACAATTTACTCACTAAATTCCATTTAATAAAATTTATCACCGTACTGCACAAATGAATGAATATGGAAAATTAAACTAGTATCATTGTACAACATATTAGTCACCCAGGTTGGTATACCATGAAAAGCTTAATATGTTCAATGCATGAATAGAAGGAATGAAAAGTTGGTACACTTTTATTAATCCACAGGAAACAGTAAATAGCCGGAAAAAACATAAAACAATAACTCAGTATGCCAATTTAATAAAATAAAAAATAACATGGATACCTTCATGATGTAGATTGAGTATGCCTTCAAGTACATAGATCTTGATGATAAATCACTAACTCAATATTTGCATACAAGAAATATTAATTGGTTATCAACCATATTAATTACATTTGTCTAATTTAAACATACATTTACCTTAATTGCAACATCATTTCTTAAACAACAATCATTGATCTTATAAGCAAACAATGGTAAAACAAACAAGAATGACATGTTCATGTACTTGAAAACAATTCTTATAATCAAACAAAATACTTAAACTACTCAAGTATGCCTTCGCAATCCTCCCTTACATAACTAACATTTTCAACATCTATATCGGTATCATCGCAATCTTCAACGACATTGATAGCTTCTTCTTTATAATCATTTGTCTCTAAATCGTGAAGACCTCTTGGTGATACTTTCATTACAACATACCAATTCGACAAATCATTTTCTCTTAAATAAAATACCTGTTTCGCTTGAGATGCAAGGATGTATGGATCTTTAGAAAATGATGCTTTATTTTGATGTAAATTCACAATAAAACCATCCTTACAGACTTTTACTCCATTTCCTATATGTGCCCAACGTCACTTAAAAATGGGAATATAAAACACATGATAATCCAATAAAATTATATCAGTCAATATACCATAATAGGTGACCCCATCAACTACTTGAGAAATATCCTTTGCACTTGCTCTACACATAGTAGTTGCATCATAAGTCACTCTGCTATTTTGAGTTTCCCTCCCTATATCTTTTATATGAAATCGTTGATCATTGATAATAAATCCTTTGTAAGAGAAGGTATCATTCTTCAGACCGTATGTAATCCACTTTAACATTTCATCGTGATCGTTAGAGTTTATAGGTATCTGCAAAAAAATACATTTGACGACAAATATTTTAAAGTAATATTCTTAGGCAAACGAGAGAACATTCAAATAATTATTTAACCTTTTTTTAATCCAATCAGCAAATTTTTTTGCATGTGTTTCCTAAAGTATTGAATTTCTTTCCATACGCTTACTTGAATTTTGCAATTCCTCAAAGTGCAAACTAGTATAAAACAAGGCATGTTAAGTTATATTTATTAGCACAAACACATCCAAATAATTGAAAAATAACATAACGTATACATACCTTAAAAATGGTTCAACCACTACCATATTCATTAACACGGCTAAATGAGCAATTTCTTTCTCATAGGAGGACAATGTAACTATCTTAGACGCTGAAATTGGACGTCCTTCAAGTATTACACTATTTTCATATTCTTCATTTCGAGTTGTTGTCTCCTCAACATGTCCTTATTTTTTTAAAAATTGACTAAAAACCTCATGCACTCATCTGCAAGATAAGATTCTGCAATACATCCTTCGGGCCATGAATAATTTCTTACATAATCTTTAAGCGTCTTCATATATCTTTCAAATAGGTACATCAAATGAATTTGAACCGAACCACATATGAGTGCTTCTCTACTAAGATGAATTGACAAATGTACCATTATGTCAAAAAACGACGGTGGAAAATATTTTTCAAGCTCACACAAAATATCAATAATTTCAACGTTGATTTGCTACAACTTCTCTATCTCAAGGACACGCTGACATAATTTATTGAAAAATGAACATAAGCAAATTATTGCTTTTCTTGCCTTCTTTGACAATAACCCTCTTATTGCTACCGGCAACAAGTGTTGCATTGAAACATGGTAATCATGTGATTTCAAACCACTAATCTTACAATCCTCTGGCGATATACGATTTTTCAAATTTGAACAGTAGCCATCAGGTCCTTTGAAATCATACAATCTTTTGCAAAAAACTTTTTTCTTGGATTTTGATAATGTATAAAGAGCCGTTGGAAGATACGATTTCTTCCCACGAGATTGTGCACGAAGCTCGTGCCGAATTCCCCATTCTTCTAAATCCTTTCTAGAATTGAATCCATCTTTTGATTTGTTATCATGCAACATTGTACCTAAAATGCTTTCACTAATGTTTTTCTCCACATGCATTACATCTAAATTATGACATAACGACAGTTCCTATAAAAAATGTAACACATAATTTTATGTATATTTAATTGTTAAAACATTTAAAAAAAACACTCACCTCCCAATATGGAGAGTCAAAAAAAAAAAAAAATTGATCTCTTTTTCCATCTTGATAGCTCCAACTGTGTAGGATATTTATCTTTATCGCCTTCGCCGTTCATATCATGCGTACTCTTCCTCTTCCTTTTTTCAGCTTAATAGGCTTCGTCATAATGGCATTTTTCTTATTGTTTCTCCTCTGCCCTTTTTTCTTCTCTTTCTCTTTCCCAAAATTATTTGTAAAATCTTTTAATAACACCGAAATGTTTCTTCCAATTAAAATTCTAGGAGCATTACATAACTCCACTGTGTTATCAAACCAAGCCTTTTATTTCCGCCGTGATACTTACATAGATATCTTTTATGACCCATATAGACATTCTTTCGACTATAGTTCAACCAACGGTGATGAGTATTAACACCGCACAATGGACAAGCTTTTTCTCCCTTCACACAATGTCCAGCAAGATTTCCATAAGCAGGAAAATCATTAATTGTCCATAGCAAGATTGCTTTCATTTTAAATAATGTTTTACTAAATGCATCATAAGCACCAGCTCCATTGCTCCACAAATAATGCAAGTCTTCAATCAAAGGTGCCAAATATACATCGATATCGTTTCCGGGCTGCTTTGGACCAGTAATAAGTAATGTTAACAAAATATTTTCCTTCTTCATACACAACAGAGGTGAGAGATTATATATCACAAGCATTACCAGCCAACAACTATATTTGGAACTCAACATAGAAAATGGATTGAACCCATCTGCAATAAGACCAAGTCTAAGATTGCGTGGATCAGCTGAAAAATATTCCCATCGTTCATTCACCATAATCCATGCCATAGAATCCACCAGATGACACATTTTTCCGTCATTGCTTCTATTATTGAAATTCCATCTTAAATCTTCGGCCAACGTTTGAGATCTAAACATTCTTCTAAATCTTAGAATTATTGGAAAATATCTCAACGCTTTAACTGGAACACTTTTTATAACTTCCTTGGTATCATGATTTATCTTCCGTCTTGAAGAACCACATTTTGGACAAGTTTCTAAATCTTTGTGTTCTTTTCTAAAAAGAACACAGTCATTCCCACAAGCATGTATTTTTTTCAAAACCCATGTAAAATGCTTTAAGAAATTTCTTTACTTCATAAAAAGTTTTGGGAAGTACATTATCTTTTGGCAGAAACAATTGTTGCACGTTTAACAGTTTGTCAAATCCACTATCGAATAGACCAGTCTCACATTTAAGATTGTATAAGATGGTGATGGCGGATAACTTTGTATGGTCTGTGCATCCAGGATACAATGGAGTTTCTGCATCTTCCAAACTCTTAAGAAGTTCATCCTCCCTTCTTTGAGAGTCATCATCATCCTTATCGTCGGCAAAAAAATCAAAATTCAAAAAAATCTTCATCTTCATAGCGAATCATCTTGAACAAGTCATATGTGTCAAACGAATTTGCTTTCTTATCGTATTTTTTAGCTCACCATGGAAATACCATCTGCTAGTCTTATATTTAGAATCCATTCCTTTTATAATTAAATGCTTAACGATGATGTGGTCATCTTGCCGGCTAAGATTTCGACAATCTGTACATGGACACAAAAGTTTCTCCACATTTGTTAGATTTCTTTTTGCCACATGCACGAAATTCAAAGCTCCTTGTCGGTACTCTATACTGATCCTAAAATAAATATTAACAATAGATTTTAATATTAAAACATATGTGTTACTTCTCAAAATACAAATTTAGTTTAAGCATTAAATAGTCACCAGTTTAAATACACCTAATCCTTTTCCATTGGCAAAACGGACATTCTAATATGTTTTCAAACCTTGATGTAGAATTTGATTTCCTGCTATAATTAGACAATAAAATACTTCAAAACCAGCATACATGAGATATAATATATTATCTCTTTTACTAAGCTTCAAAAAATAGATAACCAATCATCTTTTCAGCCAATCCTTTTTAAACAAAATATTACTTCTACCCACAGTTTTTTTTAGCTTATATACAATCTGGCGAATGTCTTTTCTCCAGGCCACGACTCTAAGCTCTTTCATCCATATATATTTTATACTGAACTATGAAGTGTCCACTGTCCTCGAATCTTCAGGTCACCTGTAACCATCACTGACCTGACAGCATCAGGGATTGATTTAAGAAG
Source organism: Allium sativum (assembly GCA_030737875.1). Classification (NCBI taxonomy): domain Eukaryota; kingdom Viridiplantae; phylum Streptophyta; class Magnoliopsida; order Asparagales; family Amaryllidaceae; genus Allium; species Allium sativum. The sequence goes on from CM060920.1 coordinate 693,023,148, forward strand.
CATCGAGGGAGTATGGACTTTTTCAGAATATGCCCAGCCATTGCTGAGTATAATGTCCTCGCTGCCCCCAAACGATAAGGCTATTCTGGTAGGGCATAGCTTTGGCTGCTGATAAGTTCCCTGATAAGGTCAAGAAAATGGTTTTTGTCACATCTTTCATGCCTGACAGTATTTATATTCCTATTGAAGGCTTGAAGGTATTTTACATTTGGAAACTTTCCTAGAACGCTCTCTTTTATGTTTCAAAATTGCAAAAGAGAGAGGACGTATTCAAAATTTCCACTATGTTGGGCTTATATATACACGAATTATTAAAAAAAATTATGTATGTATGTATATGTGTATATTATATGTATGTATGCATGTATGTATGTTATGTATGTATGAAAGACCTTTCTGTACAAAATGCATGGTTTGAGCCTATGGCAACATTTAAAATTTTATTTCTGCATGTATTTACCTAAAATGACATTTTAATAAAAAATTGAGCTAATAATTGTTCTACTAAACAAAGTTTATGTCCAACATTAACATCCGATGGTCATATTTATTTGAATTCGCATATGTAATTATGTTTGTTTTGTAATGGGTTTTAAAGAATAAGGTGAGTATACTGGACTACATGTTACAGAGTTCATTTTTGACATATGTTGTAGTAACGTCTCCAGATATAATTTATGTTGGTTTTTTGTGTGCAAATTCAACATAACCATCTCAGCAAGCTCCACCTTTAATAATACTTATTCCACTGTTATGCCAACAGTGATGCATTGATTCAGGGAATGACTTAATGCTGCATTATGGAGCAAAGCATGTCAGAATCCCTACTTCAATCCAGTAAAAGCTGCAATGCAACATCGACATGCTAAATAAGCAAGCATCAACGACATTATACGAATCAACTGTGACCATGTAAGAATCTAAAATTGCAAATTAACAAGTTGAAAAAATTGGCCAACTAATAATTTCAAGCAATTCCTCGAAATTAAAGTCCCAGCTTATAGGAATTTGTATTAGAATATTTATAAGGCAAAAAAGCACATTTAAAGAACATGAGTATTAGGAGTTAGCATGCAGGGATAAACAATGGATGCTCCATGCATTCATTCCTCATACAATGAGGTCATATTGTGCAGTTGAACAATATTATTACATTTGTTGAACATTTATTGTAATCATTGTGACTGTTCCTACATGAACCCGTATGGATTCCTAACCATCGTCAACAGTAAGTTAAACATGCCCTATAATTATCAGGTCAATTGTGTTATTGTAGATTCAAATATTGTTTGAAGAGGAAGGTAATCAATTAATTGATTTCATCAATCAATTAATTTGATTTGCATGGAAGGAAAGATACTAATTATATTGTCAATCAATTAATTAATTAGTGAGGTACAAAGGAGGAAAGATACCTATTTTTAATTGATTGATTTTATAATGGAAAGAAATAGAAGGTATATTTTGGAGATTTTTAAGGCCTGATTAGAATATTTGATTAGGTCTTCTATTTGCCTATATAAGCAGCTTATAGGTTTGGATTATTTGCATTGTAAGGGAAAAGGTTATTTTCTTTTTGTTTGGGATTGAGATATCTTCTCATTTTTTTAGGCTTTCACTTTTAATCATTTTGGTGAATTAATAAAAAAATTGTTTGGAGGAATTTATTTGTCATTTTTCTTCACTTCTTATCTCTTCTAAAATCTAATTGTGTAGAGATCCTACAAATTTTCCTAATAGATTGGTATCAGAGCCTACTACACAATTTTTTTGAAGATAGTTTGAATATGGAGAAAATAATTATTGAAAAGCTTAATGGGAGAAATTAGGGATTATGGAAGGCGTTGATGGAAGATTTTCTCTATCTTAATGATCTTCACCAACCATTAGAGAACAATGGGGAAAAACCTAGCAATTTATCTGAATCGAAATGGGAGACATTAGATAGGAAGGCTGCTGCGTCTATTTGGTGTTTTTTGGATATTTCAGTGTTTCATATTGTTGCTAATGAAACATCTGCTTATGCAATATGGAAGAAATTGGAATGAGTTTATGCAAAGAACTCCGAAACAAACAAGGCTCTTCTTATGAGAAGATTGGTGAATCTGAAGCTTAAGGAAGGTGGATCAATTGGTGTAACACCCCACCTCCCCCAGTACTACTCTTGCAAGGGCACTGGCTTTGGAGGGGCGTTAAACGAGGTAAACATGCATGCAGATATCACAAGCCAGAACATATAAGTAAAACAGAGTAGTAAAGCAGCAGATAAAACTAACATTTCAAAACCATAGTCAAGTTACATCAAAGTACTTGGTCATTATTTTCCCACAAAGCAAAGTCTAGAACATAAACTAAAAACCGGAAAAAAACATAAAATAACTATCCCCAAAGTAGAATAAAGCCATAGCATGCTCAAGTCCAAACCGTACATGAGCTATCCAGAAAAGCAGCTAAAGATCCAGCTAGGTACCAGTGTTCCCACTCTGCAAACCCGGGGGGGGGGGGGGGGGGGGGACGGAAGAAAAGAGGCAAAAGAAAACGGGTCAGTCAAAAAGACTGGTAAGTCCTATCTACTATTAGTATAAAAACTAATAAAGTTAACTGGTCATGTAAAGCAGAGATGAAACATAGGGTGATAACTGGCATGGTGAAAAGATAGATCAAGTGTGGCATCGCATATACAAGGTTAGGTTGCACCAAGTGTGTACTAGTATTCCGATCCATGTCAAGTATAAACAAGAAAAGATCCCTTGGCCCAATCTTGGCCCAATATCCCGAGATGACCTAGTTCAAGGTCCAACAACACGGTCTAGTCGATCGGCTCCCTAAAAGCCTAACTCGTCAAGTGTCAGTGTCATACGGCCCAATCACGAAGTGTAGTCAAACTGTGCTAGGTCCACCCTAGGGTGTATCAAGTCCTAGGGTGCCAACCACGGACACAAATCGAGCACGCACAGTCTAAACCTACTGGTGCCCGTGTCTTTTTTTTTCAACTCCGGACTATGTGCACGACCATAGTCCGCCTGAACCTACACCGACGCACCTACTCAGTCGTCGTTTTGGTCGCTTACATGTCAGCCCAGTAATCGTGCCCCACCCAAGCCTAGTCCCTAGGGTATCATGATACAATAAAGAGGGTTACTGGTGAAAAGGACCATGTAACTAGGGTTTCTAACGGTTAAATGTGGTTAACCCTACCCAATCAAGTTGGTTAAGTGTACCCAAGGTTCATGACTTAACCCTATCAACCCATCGTGTTTAGTTGGTTAAGTATTCAAGTGGTCCATGACTTAACCCTATCATGTGACATTAATTAATTTAATGCACCCAACCTCTCACATTAGACCTTGTTGTGGTTACTAGTTAAGCCGGGCGGGTCCGGGTAGCTTTACACCACAACCTAGTCTAACCTCGGGTTTAAGCACAACATGACCAACTACTCACATTGGGTCCTATTGTTTGTAGCCACTAGTTAAGCCGGTCGGTTCCGGGTAGATTTATGCTACAAACTCAACCCAACCTCGAGTTGGCCACTCTCATATTTTCTAAGTGTCATGTCCATCATTATGTTTACAAACATAATCACAAGTTAATGTTCATGTCATATTTTTAAAACCATGTTTTCATGTCATTAATATTACCCAAACCCAACGCATTCCCATCGCATGTACGTTTCGCATAACATAACATAGATCAAAAGAGGGAACTTGGCAAAAGCATGACAAAAAGGGCATAAGGTAATAAGGTTGGCCACAAGTTAAACATGGTGGCATATGAGGCAAATGTGTTCTTAAACTTGCATATTACATTATAGGCCTCAAAACATGCATAACATTCAACTTAGCGAATGGGTGATACATGGAACTAGATGACATAGAATGATGACTATAGGTTCGCATATAACATTATATGCAAGTTATCATAAAGGTTATGAGAGTTCTCATGTTGCATAATGCAACATCTCAACATAAAGCTTATAGCTTTTAGCCCACAAGGTCAAGGTGATAGCTTTACAACCATGCATAGAATAAATCTATGCATAACATGTTAAAATCAAAACACATATCATACTTAGGCCCAAACTCAAACTTGCAACATGTCATATTTAACTTCATAGTTAGAATCTAAGAGTAGTATAGGGCTTACAATGCTATGTAGACTTAAAATATAAATAAGATTGAGACGAAGCCACTAGCAACTCTAAAAACCCCAAATGAATACAAGCTCCAAGAAGCTCCTTTGATTATATGAAGAAAGATCCTTGTTTTAATGAGGAAAGATTGAACTTTGGCCTTGAATCAAGCTTTAGAACTCTCAAACAAGCTTAGGAACTCTCATATGAATGAAGATGGAGGCTAAGACAAGATGGTGGAGGCCATGATTAAACATTTTGGCATAGTTTAGTTGTAGGATTGATTTATGATGATTTATGTTAGGTATTAGGGTCCTTTTATAGAAGATTAGGTTAGTTTAGACCATAGGATTAACCCTAATTCAGATCTTGGCCATCAATTCACGTCACTAGCCTCCAAACATGTCTTGAGAAATAAGTCAGGTGCACCCAGGCCAGACTGGCCGACCACCCAAGTCGACAGGGGTGTCGACTGGGCAGTCGACACAGCCTGGGGTGTGTCGACTCCCCAGTCGACTTGGGGTGGCGGGAATTTTTCCCGCCTACCCTGCCCAACTGAATTTGAAATCTGTTTTTAAATTTGAATTTTTCTGAAAACTTCCATGGGCCTTAACTGGGTCATACGGACTCCGATTTTCGAAAACTCGGACTCTATTTCGCGTATTTTTCCGAGACGAACGCAATGGCACAGCCCGTTTCCCTTGATTCAGATTTTGTCATTGAATTCTGCCTTGATTTATGTTATAACTTGTTATTCAAAATATGGGTTGTTACATCCTCCCCACCTTAAAGGATTTCGTCCCCGAAATCTCTAAGTTAGGAAGAATGTATCCTACCATCCATCATCCATCTACTCAAAACATCATCCACGTGCAGGCAATGTGCTTAACAAATTCTAAATGTTGTATGATTATATGCAAAGGTGCGTGTATATGTACTTATCTAATGCGAAAATCAGGCGGTTACTGATTCAGTAAACCCCCTTAATGCAAAGTATGTTAGTGAAATGAGTCCATATGTATGCAAAATCCTAACATAATTTATAATCTCTACATGACTGCACATAACATTCATCCATATGCAACATCCACGTGATAGCATAACAAGCTTCATCCATGAATAAGTATAAGCACTCATGCATATGCAATATGAAAGTGTGTGAGCCGATTTTAGTGCCTAATGTGTATCATGCATCCACGAGTATCCACTTGCAACCACTTGCAAACATCAAGCATAACATGTTTCAAATACATGTTTCATCCAAAGGGTTTCTACCTAAGGTTCTCATGACAAGGTTAACGAGATAACAAGATAAACAGGATAAACATGGATAGCAAAAAGGAAGATATGTTAACAAGGAAAAGAGGTCGAGAATGTACCCTCAAAAAGGAATGGATAAAGCCCATGCATCTTCTCCTCGGTTTCCCAAGTTGCATCCTCTTCGGCTTCACTCCACTGAACTTTCACCAATTTGACTTCTCGATTTCTTAGCTTCTTGATCTCCGTTCCCAAGATACGAATCAGAGCTCTCCTCAGGGTTGCCTCTTTCTCTACTTCCACGTCTTCAAGAATGCTTGGTTCAACTACCCCAGCGGACTCATGTAGGCACTTTCGGAGATGCGAGACATGAAAGACATTATGCACTCTGGCTAGCTTCTCGGGCAATTCCACCTTATAAGCCATCTTTCCAATCCTCTCTATGATAGGGAAGGGTCCTACGAACCTTGGTGCTAGCTTCCCAACTGCTCCAAAACATACCACATTACGCAAAGGAGAAACCTTCACGAAAACCATATCTCCAATTTCGAATTCCAAATCTGTCCTTCGCTTGTCAGCATAGGATTTCTGTTTGTCTTGGGCCGCTTTCATCCGTCTTCTCACCAATTCAACTTTCTCGGATGTGTCCCTTATCATATCGGGCCCAAGTATAAGCCTATCCGTTGTCTCCCACCAACAAGATGGTGACCTACACGGCCTCCCATACAGAGCTTCAAATGGTGCCATCCCTGTGCTAGCTTGGTAGCTATTATTATAAGCAAACTCTACAAGAGGAAGGTGGTCTTCCCAAGTACCGCTAAAGTCAAGAACACAAAGCCTCAAAAGATCTTCTAGCACTCTATTCACCCTTTCGGTTTGGCCATCCGTCTGGGGGTGATAAGCTGTATTCAGATTCAATCGCGTACCCATCGCTTCTTGCAAACTATTTCAGAACTGGCTAGTGAAAATTGGGTCACGATCGCTAACTATGCTAGAAGGAACTCCATGCAACCGCACTATCTCTTGAAGATAAACAGATGCTAGCCATGATGCGGTCCTCTTGCTCTTCACTGGAATGAAATGAGCACTCTTCGTAAGTCTGTCAACTATGACCCATATGCTCGTATTCCCTTTTATTGACCGAGGCAATCCATCCACAAAATCCATAGAAATACTTTCCCACTTCCATTGCGAGACCTCCAATGGATGTAATAGCCCACCAGGTTTCTTCGACTCAGCTTTCACTTGTTGGCACACCATGCACTTTGAAACATACTCTGCCACATCTTTCTTCATTCCAGCCCAAAAGAAAATGCGCTTCATATCCCTATACATCTTATCTCCTCCAGGATGTATAGTCATCTTCGAGTGATGTGCTTCTTCGAGAATTTTATGCACCAAGTCTCCTACTTGTGGAATGCATAGCCTTCCATCACGCCTTAGCCAACCCTTGTCATCAATAGTATATCTAGCAAGGTGACTAGACGTCTCACCACGAATCAACTTGTCCATGACCTCGACTAGATGTGGATCTTCCTTCTGTGAAGCCCCAACTTGATCAAGAAGCATAGGTCTAAGCTCAAGGGATGCTAAAGAACCCGTCATTGACTCAACAACTGTTGTGAAATCAAAGGTTGCCAAGAACTCTAGGCTCCTCATCTCAACAAACAAAGGACTCAAAGTCAACCTACTTCTGCTTAGTGCATCTGCCACAACATTTCCCCTGCCAGGGGTATAGGCTATCTCGAAGTCATAAGATGCCAAGAATTCCATCCATCTTTGCTGCCTTAGATTCAGATCCTTCTGCGAGAAGAGGTACTCGAGCGACTTATGATCAGTATATAACTCAAACCTTTCGCCTAGAAGATAGTGGCGCCAGGATTTGAGAGCAAATATGATCGCCGCCAACTCCAAATCATGAGTAGGATAGTTCTTCTCATGAACTTTAAGTTGCCTACCCCATAACATATCACTCTTCCTTTCTGCATCAGAACAGCACCTAAACCCGTGCCACATGCGTCAGTGTACACGGTAAACATCTTACCGCCATCAGGTAATGCCAAAACTGGAGCTGTGGTAAGGGCCCTCTTGAGCCTTTGAAAAGCAAGCTCACACTCTAAGTCCCATGCAAAAACTAAGTTCTTCTTCGTCAACTTAGTGAGAGGGGATGAAATCTTAGCGAAGTCCCTGATGAATTTCCTATAGTAGCCCGCCAGACCGAGGAAGCTTCTTACTTCGATTGCATTCCTATGAGTCTTCCAGTCTTGAACTGCAACCACTTTCGCGGGATCCACCGCTATGCCTTGCTTAGAAACTATATGTCCAAGAAACCGAACTTCCCTTCTCCAAAAATGGCATTTGGAGAACTTGGCTTTCAACTGATGAGCTCTAAGCGTATCCATCACTTCCTTGAGATGTCTAGCATGTTCTTCCTCATCCTTTGAGAAGATCAGAATATCATCCACGAAGACAACCACAAACTTGTTAAGGAACTCCCTAAACACCCTACTCATCAAATCTACGAAGTATGCGGGTGCATTAGTCAAACCGAATGGCATGACAAGCCATTCAAAGAATCCATCTGGAGTCCTAAACGCAGTCTTATCAATACTATCCTCAGCCACTCTAAGCTGATGGAATCCGGCGGCTAGATTGAGCTGAGAGAAAACAGAAGCACCAACAAGCTGGTCAAAGAGGTCATCAATCCTCGGTAACGGGTGCCTATTCTTCTTTGTCAGCTTGTTCAACTCTCGATAATCAACACATAGACGAAGCGAACCATCCGCCTTAGTAGCGAATACCACCGGAGCACTCCATTCAGAAATGCTTCGCCTAATAAAATTCTTCTCAAGCAACTCCTTGATTTGCTTACTGAGCTCTCTTCTTTCTCGTGGGGCCATATGCCTAACGAGAAGTGATACTGGCTTGGCATTATCGACAAGATAAATGCGAAAATCTATCTCTCGTTTAGGGGGTAACCCCTTAACCTCTTTAAAGGCATCAGGATATTCTCGAACCACCCTTACAGATTGCAGATCATTGACGGTCGAGTCAAGAGATTCAAGATAACATAACATGACGGGATCTCTAGGGTTACAAGAAATTTCTAGGGTATTACCGAGGCGAGTCATGAGCCTCACCACCCTATGCTCACAATCGAGGATGGCTCCATAACTGGACAACCAGTCCATGCCCAAAATCAACCCGTATCCCGTGAACCCGAGAACATAAGCATTACACGTGAATTCTACGGTCAAGATAGAAATCGTCAAATCCACACAAATCATAGATAGATGGGCGGAACCCCCAATTGGATTTGAAACACTAACGGAATCCTCAACTAGACTAGTACTTAGGTGCAAACTTTCAGCAATGTCAGAAGAAATAAAACTATGCGATGCGCCAGAATCGAATAAGGTGCGAACAGGATAATTAGAAATATAAACAAGGCTTTCTACAGAAATACTACCTCGGTCCTGAACTGGAGCAGTGTTGAGAGCATGCACTTGCCCTCCAGAAGGTCCTGCACGCTGAGTCTGCCCTTGCCCTTGTCCTTGCTTCTTGGGGCAATCCTTGCTAAGGTGTCCAGGCTCTCCACAGTTAAAGCATTCGCCCAACTTCCTCTTCTTCTTTCTGCAATCTTTGGCTATGGGCCCAACAATCCCACAAAAGTTGCATTTTCTTGGGTCCTTTGCCTTGTTGTTGTTGGCCTTATTGCCCTTGTTGTTCTTGTTGTTCTTGTTGTTCTGATTGCTCTGATTTCCTCCCCACTTGGAGTCCGTCTTCTTGGTTTGAGTCTCATTAGTCTTGACTTCTTTCTTGCCATTTTTATCGTCTCCTTGAAGCAATGCCATGTCCACTAGGCCTTCAAAAGTGGCCCCCATGGGTATATGAGATAGGGCTAAACCTTGTAATGGCTCATTCAACCCTCGTGCAAAGCATAAAGCCTTCTTCTGGGGAGTATTAACCATGTCCAAACCGAATCCAGCGAGCTGGTTAAACTCATTCACATACTCCCTCACTGTCATGTCCCCTTGCTTCAAAGATATAAACTTCTCCAATTGCAGATTCGCCTCAGCAGATGATAGAAACTTAAGCCCAAACCTCGTCCTAAAGTCGGCCCAAGTCTCTATAGGCCTAGTAGCATTGGTGACCTCCCACCAATAAGCAGCTTCTTCTTTTAATAGCCATGCTGCCAATAAAACCTTTCTATGGTCTTCCACATCAAAGATAGCGAAGAGATCCTCAGTTTCTTTCAACCAATTTCTCGCCTCTACAAAAGCCTCCGTCCCAATAAAATTCTTGCCACCCATCGCCTTAAAGTCCTTGCAAACCTTTGCGAAATCTGCTTGTGGATGCTGAGGAGGAGGAGGAACCTCAGTTACGGTGGGGGTATTTGCTGGGCCCGCATCGTTGGCCCTAGCTTCCAAGTACCTCCGGAACCATCCGGGAATGGTTACTCCCTCGGGAAGATTAAGATCGGCCATGCTGAAAAAGAAAAAGATAGATTCAGAACGAGGAAACGAAGGATAGTGCTAATGGCTTTTGAGGAATAGCCTTTTAAAATAACTAGACTTTTCTTGGAAAATACTTAATTGGTTTTGAAAATAGTTTTTCAAAAGGTAAGTTTTAAAAACCCTTTTTGTTCAAATCTTGTAAACCTTATGCTCTGATACCAAATGTAACACCCCACCTCCCCCAGTACCACTCTTGCAAGGGCACTGGCTTTGGAGGGGCGTTAAACGAGGTAAACATGCATGCAGATATCGCAAGCTAGAACATATAAGTAAAACAGAGTAGTAAAGCAGCGGATAAAACTAACATTTCAAAACCATAGTCAAGTTACATCAAATTACTTGGTCATTATTTTCCCACAAAACAAAGTCTAGAACATAAACTGAGAACTGGAAAAAAACATAAAATAACTATCCCCAAAGTAGAATAAAGCCGTAGCATGCTCAAGTCCAAACCGTACAAGAGCTATCCAGAAAAGCAGCTAAAGATCCAGCTAGGTACCAGTGTTCCCACCCTGCAAACCTGGGGTGGGGGGGGGGGAACGGAAGAAAAGAGGCGAAAGAAAACGGGTCAGTCATAAAGATTGGTAAGTCCTATCTACTATTAGTATAAAAACTAATAAAGTTAACTGGTCATGTAAAGCAGAGATGAAACATAGGGTGATAACTGGCATGGTGAAAAGATAGATCAAGTGTGGCATCGCATATACAAGGTTAGGTTGCACCAAGTGTGTACTAGTATTCCGATCCATGTCAAGTATAAACAAGAAAAGATCCCTTGGCCCAATCTTGGCCCAATATCCCGAGATGACCTAGTTCAAGGTCCAACAACACGGTCTAGTCGATCGGCTCCCTAAAAGCCTAACTCGTCAAGTGTCAGTGTCATACAGCCCAATCACGAAGTGTAGTCAAACTATGCTAGGTCCCCCCTAGGGTGTATCAAGCCCTAGGGTGCCAACCACGGACACAAATCGAGCACGCACAGTCTAAACCTGTTGGTGCCCGTGTCTTTTTTTTCAACTCCGGACTATGTGCACGACCATAGTCCGCCTGAACCTACACCGGCGCACCTACTCAGCCGTCGTTTTGGTCGCTTACATGTCAGCCCAGTAATCGTGCCCCACCCTAGCCTAGTCCCTAGGGTATCATGATACAATCAAGAGGGTTACTGGTGAAAAGGACCACGTAACTAGGGTTTCTAACAGGTTAAATGTGGTTAACCCTACCCAATCAAGTTGGTTAAGTGTACCCAAGGTTCATGACTTAACCCTATCAACCCATCGTGTTTAGTTGGTTAAGTATTCAAGTGGTCCATGACTTAACCCTATCACGTGGCATTAATTAATTTAATGCACCCAACCTCTCACATTAGACCATGTTGTGGTTAATAGTTAAGCCGGGCGGGTCCGGGTAGCTTTACACCACAACCTAGTCTAACTTCGGGTTTAAGCACAACATGACTAACTACTCACATTGGGTCCTATTGTTTGTAGCCACTAGTTAAGCCGGTCGGTTCCAGGTAGATTTATGCTACAAACTCAACCCAACCTCGAGTTGGCCACTCTCATATTTTCTAAGTGTCATGTCCATCATTATGTTTACAAACATAATCACAAGTCAATGTTCATGTTATATTTTTAAAACCATGTTTTCATGTCATTAATATTACCCAAACCCATCGCATGTACGTTTCGCATAACATAACATAGATCAAAAGAGGGAACTTGGCAAAAGCATGACAAAAAGGGCATAAGGTAATAAGGTTGGCCACAAGTTAAACATGGTGGCATATGAGGCAAATGTGTTCTTAAACTTGCATATTACATTATAGGCCTCAAAACATGCATAACATTCAACTTAGCGAATAGGTGATACATGGTCCTAGATGACATAGAATGATGACTAGAGGTTCGCATATAACATTATATGCAAGTTATCATAAAAGTTATGAGAGTTCTCATGTTGCATAATGCAACATCTCAACATAAAGCTGATAGCTTTTAGCCCACAAGGTCAAGGTGATAGCTTTACAACCATGCATAGAATAAATCTATGCATAACATGTTAGAATCAAAGCACATATCATACTTAGGCCCAAACTCAAACTTGCAACATGTCATATTTAACTTCATAGTTAGAATCTAAGAGTAGTATAGGGCTTACAATGCTATGTAGACTTAAAATATAAATAAGATTGAGACGAAGCCACTAGCAACTCTAAAAACCCCAAATGAATACAAGCTCCAAGAAGCTCCTTTGATTATATGAAGAAAGATCCTTGTTTTAATGAAGAAAGATTGAACTTTGGCCTTGAATCAAGCTTTAGAACTCTCAAACAAGCTTAGGAACTCTCATATGAATGAAGATGGAGGCTAAGACAAGAGGGTGGAGGCCATGATTAAACATTTTGGCATAGTTTAGTTGTAGGATTGATTTATGATGATTTAGGCTAGGTATTAGGGTCCTTTTATAGAAGATTAGGTTAGTTTAGACCATAGGATTAACCCTAATTCAGATCTGGGCCATCAATTCACGTCACTAGCCTCCAAACATGTCTTGAGAAATAAGTCAGGTGCACCCAGGCCAGACTGGCCGACCACCCAAGTCGACAGGGGTGTCGACTGGGCAGTCGACACAGCCTGGGGTGTGTCGACTCCCAAGTCGACTCCCCAATCAACTTGGGGTGGCGGGAATTTTTCCCGCCAGCCCTGCCCAACTGAATTTGAAATCTGTTTTTAAATTTGAATTTTTCTGAAAACTTCCATGGGCCTTAACTGGGTCATACGGACTCCGATTTTCGAAAACTCGGACTCTATTTCGCGTATTTTTCCGAGATGAACGCAATGGCATAGCCCGTTTCCCTTGATTCAGATTTTATCATTGAATTCTGCCTTGATTTATGTTATAACTTGTTATTCAAAATATGGGTTGTTACAATTGGAGAGCATCTTAATGATTTTCAGGCAATTGTGAATCAATTGGCTGCCGTGAATTTCAAGGTGGATGATGAGACACAAGCTTTGATGTTAATGAGTTGATTAACAGAGAGTTGGGAAACACTTGTTGTTGCATTGAATCACTCAAATTTGGATGGAGTCGTTTCAATGGGATCCGTGGTTAGCAGCTTAATTAATGAGGACATGCGGAGGACAAATCTTGTGGAAGGAAATGATAAGGAGGCAACAAAGAATAGAACTCCAATTGAAGAGGCTTATTTTGAAAAAAAGGTTACTCATCGAAACATGGAAAGACAGTCAGATAGACCGAATATGAAAAAGGAATTCAGTTGCTATTACTGTGAGAAACCTGGTCACCAGCTGAGATTTTGCAATAAGCTTAAAAAAGACAAGGAGAAGATGAAGGCTTTAGAAGAAGAGACAGATGAACAAAATAACATTAGCAATGATGAGTTGAATCTTGATGAGGAAATTGAGGGCGATGTTTTTTGTGTCAGTGAAGGCAAGAACAAAAGTTGGATCCTTGACTCCGGTGCATGTTTCCATATATGTAATCAAAAGAATGCATTCATTGAATATAAAGAGCAAGATGCTAATATGGAATCCGCTAATGGCGAAAAGTTGTGTGTTAAAGGGATAGGTTCTGTTAGATTGAGGATACATGATGGAAGGGTGCTGAAACTCACAGAAGTCAGATATATTCCATAAATTACGAAAAATCTTGTATCTACAGGACAGTTAGAAATAAAAGGGTGCAACTTTTCAACTCGAAGTAGCATTACAAGGGTTTGGAAAGATAATATGGAGGTGCTGCACGCTAAGAGAGATAGCAACAATATTTACAAAATTCTTGGAAAAATGGTGGATAATGAAGAAAGTTCTCATTTTATAGATAAAGGGAGAAATTTGTCTGAATTAAGGTGGAGCCGACAACGTAAAGCCACAAGTCCTGCATGGAGGCCATTGTGGTATTACAAACATTTTTAAGATCATTTTTTTAGTGGTACATCTAATGAGGAAGATGCACTTTTGTAGGCGGTAGTTGGGTTTATAATGTGGTTTTGTTTTGAGATTGATGATCGTTGGAGATATATGATATTTGAATCAAGGTGGAGTGTTGAAATTGTAGATTCAAATATTGTTTGAAGAGGAAGGTAATCAATTAATTGATTTCATTAATCAATTAATTTGATTTGTATGGAAGGAAAGATACTAATTATATTGTCAATTAATTAATTAATTAATGAGGTACAAAGGAGGAAGGATACCTATTTGTGATTGATTGATTTTATAATGGAAAGAAATAGAAGGTATATTTTGGAGATTTTTAAGGCCCAATTAGAATATTTGATTAGGTCTTCTATTTGCCTATATAAGCAGCTTATAGGTTTGGATTATTTGCATTGTAAGGGAAAAGGTTATTTTCTTTTTGTTTGGGATTGAGATATCTTCTCAATTTTTTAGGCTTTCTCTTGTAATCATTTTGGTGAATTAATAAAAATTTTTTTTGGAGGAATTTGTTTGTCATTTTTCTTCACTTCTTATCTCTTCTAAAATCTAATTGTGTAGAGATCCTACAAATTTTCCTAACAGATTGTGCAACATAAACTCAAATTTTAAAAAAGGTAAAGCATGCATCGGGAAGTTAAGCATGTCAGGAAAAATAATAATTCCAACAGCAATCAGAGCTGTCAATTTGAAGTATAGAGCAGGTTGCAAACTAGTACATAAAAACACACATAACATACTTAAAGCTACAAACTGAATTAATCAAATTAGCACTAGGGAGTTATTTTTACAGGCATGCTTGCAACATGCATCCAAAGATTAGTAGGAACTCATTAGGTAAAAATACAACTATGTGTGATAAAAACAGGTTGCAGCGTCAATCTGAGGTTGCTTTACTATTTTTAACCAACGACCCCTGTATACTTTGTACGTTTACTATTTTTAATGTACTCGGTGAAACCAATTTCCAACTTGCTTTTATTAGAGGGCATGTCTCATACGGGAATGAAAGACAAAACCTTTTTTTAATGATGGCAGAGCGGTTTGTTGAAGAACATGGAACCAATAGAAATAATATTGCATGCAACATGGCCGAGAAATGCACTAGGAAGGAAATTGTGAAGCATTGGACTAGGCATGTCAGCAAGTCCTTTATATTCTTTTAGTCTAGGAAAATTGAAAACAGTAGAAAAAAAACTTGTACTTTATGTAGTAGAATTTTAACCATTGTAGTGATGTACAATTAAGCAGCAAAAAGGTTTGGGCTTCTAATTTTGCAAGGTTCATTTAGATTGTAGTTTTGTTTCTACCTGGCTATGCTACTAACCTATTTTTTCTGCATGTCCAAACCTTTCTAACAAGCTTAAGTTAACTAAAATCTGGTCTTTGGTTCAACAGTTATGATGAAATCAAAATTTAGCCAGTTAGTACAATAAACTACGTGCAAGCCTGAGATACAAACACATGTATTAAGCCTAGTAAACGAAAATTTGGACTAAACACCTTAAGTAAAAGTTATTGCATATTTTCCAAGCTTTCCAGAAAGTCCAAGAACGTTGAAAACGGATTAAGCATTTGGAAGTTATAAGTAAATGAATTTCAGCTCAATCTAGTAATATTTAGAGCTGCTCAATTTTGTCTCCTGACATGTGAACCTATACATTTCCTATTTAAAAGATACAACCTATGCTATTTGAGTTCAACTACTTTGAAATGTTTATGGATTATGAAACAAAGATGTATTATTATTATTATTATTATTATTATTATTATTATTTCATGAAATATATTCATTAGTAGTAGATTAATGTGATATGTGTAAAACTACTATGTAAACAACACATTATATGCTGAGTAACCTGCTTAGCATTAATAAAACCAAGCCTTTGCTCAGTTAAAAGCTGACTGAGTTTGCTCAGTTCAAAACTAAGCTCCTCTTATTTAAAAATGAGCGAGTTTTCTTAGTTAAAACTAAGTGTATGTACAGTAAAAAAAATTGAGCATATGCTCATTTAAAAACTGAGAGACTACTTAGTTAGAGCATTACTCAGATAACTGGTGAGCATTTGCTCAGTTAAAAACTAAGCCCAAGCTTAGTCAAAAATCAAGCAAGTTCGCTTAGTCAGAAACTGAGCACATGATCAGTTATAATCCTTAAAATTAGCAGAAATATGTATCATAGATATAAATATACTCCTTGAAGTCGACTCTATTCCCGTAGACACAAACTTGCAATAAAATGTGTTATATTTAATACTTATGCTCTTCACACATAATTATATTCCCTTACAGTAGTTACCATATACAAATCAAATTATCTCAAGGAGTTAAATCAAATTATCAGAAGGAGTTTATTTTTCATTTTTTGAATTAGGACTGGAATTTTTGTATTTTAAAGATGAAATAATATAACTATGGGTATACTGATCAATATTGGATAATGATTCTTTTATGTAAATCGTATGAACATAAATAAAGAAAAATAATTTTATGGACTTTCATGGCTGAGTTGAAAGATGTAAAGATCTGATTCACAAAACATTTTTGATGGAGGTTGAAACATAGAGTATAAAAGTAGGATAACAAAAGGAACAGGAACCATCGGATTATGATTTTTTAAAAACTTCTTTTATATTTGGTAAAGGTAAATTTATCAGTCGAACTTGTTTTGCTTAGTTTCAATGTCTATTTTTTCCACCTTTGGACAACCTGGTATACTTCCATCTTTGTTTTCTTGGTTCTCATTTATGGCTGTTAAAACTATCTCGTAATTTCCCATTATTTTCTTGTTAAAATGCGTAGTACTGCATTTACGCAACAAGTTAAACTCCAAATAACTTTTACCAATAGGTTAAAGTCATTCTTGTTTGAATCTTGTCATATACAAAAACTGCTTGTATATCTAATTTTAACGAGCATTATTAGTTAGCAATGTTAGTTTCATAAAATTTAAAAGGTTGTGTTAATGTACATATTAAGAGCACATTTTAAGGATGATATTCATTCGTTAAAAGTCAAAAGAATTCATTTCAAATATTTATTATGTCCTCATATCATAAATCTCATAGGCTATTGAGATGATTAATGCGCTACTCTTTTTTTTAGACTTAATTTTAGTATTTTAGGTAAACTTTTTTAAATATTGACAGCATCATCTAAAGAAATTATGCATCAGAAGTTTTTGACTCCAAACCCATTGCACTTCAACTCAATGATAAGCACGATGCAGGCATAACCAAATATATTCACACAAAAAGATACTCTTCTTGTTGCAGACTTGGCCTAACACCTTTTTTTATTGTATTAACCTGCCTGTTCTACCATCTATACGCCAATAGTGCCGTACAGCTATATATAAGTTTTCTCTAGTTGTTATCTTAACATTCGTTCTTTCAATTATTCTCATTGCAGAAGCTACATAATATACCGTTTCTTTGCCTGTAGCATTGTTATTACCAAGTTTGTACCTAGTTGGATATGTGAAAAGCATCTTTCTTCTTATATATTTATATTCAGCCTGCAAGCTTTTAGATGTCAGATTTTAGATCAGAAATAAAAGTTATAGATCCAATTCAGCTTCCAACTGAGATCACAGATCATTTATTCAGTGTTAAATTCAAAAACCAAATCCAAAGAGACATTCATGCCATCACTTGTATTGCACTTGATAATTTCTAAATATGAACGATAATATTTAGTACATCTTACCGCAGCGTGAAACAAAGTGTCGGTTAAATTCTAAATTTGAAGCAGTAATTTGTAAATAAGAATTTTTTTCAATAAATCTTACCTCAATCTGAATGAAAATCTCTAGATCTGAAACTACACAAATTAGGGCTTCTGACTGAAAACCGCGATGGAAAGGTGAACAAACTTTGAGGGCAACGATATGGCGATTGGATTGCGAGATGAATCGTATGTGAAGCCGATGCAAATTTGGAGCGGGAAAATTTTCAGAAGGAGGGAAATTTTGGGTGAAAGCGTGTGTGAAGGAATAAAGGAAGAATCCGTATGTGAAGGAGAAGTAAATTTTGAGAGGGAAAATTTCCAGGAGGAGGGAATTTTTGACGCGTAAAGGAGAAATAGTAAACGTGACAGGATAAGTTTGGCCTAAGCGTTACTTTGGTTTACGTTAAATGAATAAAAATAAAAGAAAAAAATGGATTAAAATAGTATTGGTTGCTCTTACCCTATAAACGCTGCTAATAAATGTAACCAAATATATATTTTCTTGTGGTGACCATCAGATGCACCTTTGACCGGGCTTCCCCCTCTGACCACCCTCATTACCTCCGGTCGCCTGTAGCACTCGAACGAACCCAAAACACGAAACCCTACAGTTTCCAGTCCTCTAGCCCTTTCTCTGACCAGCGACCACGTGCAGCTTTACCACCAACACCAAAAGGATTGCCAGTCACTTACAAGCTTAACACCACAGCTCCCCAGCCTAATTCCCTCTGTATCGACATCAAACCCAAGCCTCATCGTCGCTGCAAAACAACTGAGCTCCGAGAAAATTGTGCCTGTCAAAATGGAAGGATACCAAGTTGATGCTCACATCGATACGAGCTCAAAAACATTGATTTTAATATTTTTCTACTAATTAATTTTTATTTTTTGAAGAACATGCTTTCTACAAAAAGTAGGGAAGAAAAGTGTCAATCTCAGTTTTTTATTTCAGCTTGCCTATTTCAAATGAGATAAAAAACGAAAGTAGACAATTTTTTAAAGTCAAGAGTATGTCAGGCTGAAATCTTTGAATCGGACCAAATCATATATTATATAAGATATTATGAGATTATAGTCGAGATTTGATAAGGATTGGAAAGGACTTTCCAATGATTTTCAAAGATTTTGTACAGATTTTGAAATTGACATTTTGAAAGTGACCCTTAATCTATAAAATATCCCGCGCTTTCAAACTGGCTTTAGCCGTTATTTTAAACATACTGGAATAACTTTCAAGGTCTAAATCGACTGTATGGAGAAGATAACAATTTATAGTTGACGTTTAAATTGATTTAAGTTAAATTATTTCTAGGCGTTTTTAATACATATGACTAAACGATAACTCCAATTGTTTCGAAACTGTAAATACAATAATAATACATTATTACGGATCCAATAAAACTCGTTTCGTAGAGATCATTTGCATAACACTATTTTTATTGTCAAATCGTCAATCGATACGTGTTTATACCGCAAAGGATCACTGAAGAACTCCGATTGATTCAAAACTTGAGATCTTGCAATAATTAACCATTATGGATTTTATGAAATTAGTTTCATTGAAATTCGAGGTCATTTGAAAATTAGCTATTTCCATATGTTAAATTAAAACAATAAAATATAAATCGACTTCAAAACAATCAATCTATTGGTAATAAATTATTATTATCGTATATATTCAAAATAGAATTTTATAATACTTCAAAATAAACTAATTTGGATTCTAAACTCAACGTCTTAGATTCCAAGTTAAATCAATATTCAATTTATTTAAATCCTTCCATTTTATTTAATAAATCGTTATCGTCCATAAACAATTATACCGGATTTTTATGAAAATTTGCTTTTGACATAACTCAAAATCTACAAGATGAAATTTTGATTTTTCTCTTTCATTAGAAAACTATAATCCAATAGATCCGGAAAATTCTTGTTTCAGAGAATTTCGACTTATATTGAATCCTATATATTCAATTGAAGCTTAAATCGCAAAAGTACGAACTACCATGACGCGTCAAGCTCATTTTAAATTTAATTTAATTTATACGTTCAAACTTCCTTTAATTAATAAATTCCTTATTGTAATTCAAATATAAACTTAATTGGTCTTAATAAATCATCCAATTCGTACTATACCTCAAATCCAATTTATTCTCACTTATTTTGGAATTAAATTTATGATTGATTATTCAAATTAAATTAACACTCATAATCGTAGAATTCGAGTTATTTAAATTTCCCAATCAATATTTAAATAAATTAAATATTCGACCACTAAAAATATGGGTTGTTACATTCCTCGCCCCTTAAAGGAATTTCGTTCACGAAATTATGAAAATTGGAAAAATACTATAAATCCTCCTATTTTTTCACAAATCCATTTAGTTAAAATCTTACTTTCTGAACGTTTAGTTCCAGTTGAACCAAATAGTATGTTTTCAATCAAAACACTAATTCATTTCTGTTAATAAAAATTGAATTTTTTCTAACATCTTAACTTTTTGATTTTTTTTTGGGCAAAGTCTCCTTTGTATTGGGGGACATTCATAATATAATAAGAGAGATAAATATGTATACCACGACCCATATGGTCATAAAACACAATTCGTATAACAATTTATGTATCTTTGTGTAGGCATACCTTATATGCGTTTAACTCGAACGAATTGTATATCAATTTTATTCATTTTTATAATGAATATAAAAAAGAATAGATTTCAAAATATAATATTTTAAAAATATTATCATTTTAATACTATAATGATATGGAAAATTCAATTTTGATTTAAAATTCAAAATGAAGTTAAAATTTGTTTTAAAATGAATTTATAAACGATTTATAAAAACATTTTAAAAAAGAAATTGATGATAATATATATTATATATGTATTGTATGGCCTGAATAGAACACGCCGCGCAGCGACCGTTCGCGAATTTCGACCATTAACTTCCAATAGGTACATATGGATCCAATATGTGAATGAAAGGGAAAATTTAGCCAAATCGAATTAAATATTGAACTAAATTGAAAATTTATTGAAATTGCTACATGTACATATATATATATATATATATATATATATGTGTGTGTGTGTGTGTGTGTGAACAGGTCATAGCATGGAATCTAGGAAGAGGAATAAAATTGTACGCCCGACAAATAGGTACACGTTTACTATTTTCTTGGGTTTTGATGATTTTATGAGCCGATTGGTTTTTTCTTTTTCTTTTTGACTGATGAGGCCGCTGTGAGGTAAGTTGCGGTTTTACCAATCAGCCGTACAAAGGAGGTGTAACAACCCGGAAAATCAGAACCAATTAAATTTTTTTAATTTGGCTATTCTAATGGATTTTGAATATTTAAAATAAATTATTTTAAATAATAATGATCAAAAATCTATTTGGATCGAAGTTACATTGAATATATTTATTTTAATTATAAAACAAGGCCTGAAATGACGCGGTAGTTTGAAAATTTGAATTCAAACTTTGACTGACTATACAGGATTCAAAATAAATCGGATTTTAGTGAAACCAAAAATATTTAAATCTGTTTAAGAATATCTTTCTAAGAATCTGAAAAATCAAAATTTCATGGCAGGGGTCAAAATTTATGGCCAAAAGAATTTTCAGAAAGGTCGTTATGGAGTTAATACAACCCTTGAAAATAGACATTTTGCAAACGACCTCCGTTTTCGATGAAACCACTTTTGTCGGATCCTGAATATCAAATTATTGCTAGGTTTAAAATTCCATAATTTTTGGAGTTAATATGTGAGCGTGGCAAAAAAAAATGTGTTTGGTTGATTTCAGTCAAATTGGATCGACCAGAAAATGGCCATTTTTCAAATGGTCTCCAGATTCGATGAAATCAGTTTTATTGGGATCGTATCATCTAAACATAGCCAGATTTATTTTTCTAGAAATTTTGGAATCAGTATGTGGCCCCGACTAATTAAAATGCACGTTCAAATACATATTTGAATATTTTATATTTTAATTTGAAGAATAACTGGCTGAAACAATCGAATGGGCCTACAAAACATATTCCATTATGTCCGGAATGGGGGTATTTAGCTAGGGGTGGCAGTCGTTTGGTTTGAATTGAGTTCTTATGTGGAGAGGAGTATTTTCGGATTAATAAAATAAAATATATAAATAAAAAAAATCAGCCAATCAAAATTCACTTTCTCTCTCGTTGAAAACCCGCTACCCCCCATTCATGAACGACGACGCCTCCTCATTTCTTCCCCCTCCGATTACTCCCTCCACACGCAGAATTAGGCCTCCCTCCAGTTAAAGATTTCGTAGAGGAGGCTGAGGGCTACAAATCCATGGTTGTCTCACCGCATATCGTGTAGCGTGTCTCGAGTTTGGAGCCTCGAAAGTCAGAGACTTTCGATCGCCGCGGCCACTTATCCCGGCCATGAACTGGGTCCCACGACCGGCGAACCTGCGCCTCTCCATCCTCTACAGCATGGTACAAGCCGATCCTCCTATCGTGCTACAGATCGAGTGCAAAGCCTAAACCTAGATTCGAATCAAGAACTGAAAGGTGCAGGCTTTATTTTTAAACCATTTATAACATTTAAAAGTGTTACGAAGTTTGATTACCGTATTAAAATCATATCGTTTTGCTATGTGGTCGAAATTCAGTGAAACAAGAGACATTGGACTCGTGTGGACGTCTTCTACATTCTAGAAGAGACCGGAGAATTTTTAGAGCTTCCTAAAATTTTTGAAGGAGTGGAACCTGATGTGATATTTCTAAACTACAAACGATATGGAATGGCGATGTATAAATTATAATCGATGTATAAGTTATATAAGCGTTGTACACCTCATGTATAAGCGTTGTATAAATTATATGTGCGATGTATAAGTTATATATGTACTGTAAAAATCATATGTGCGGTGAATGGAATTGAAATGATATTGAAATGAAATCGAAATATATTTGTATACGTATATATATATATATATACACACACACACACACTCCCCTCGTCCACAGACGATATATATTGATTGTGATTGTTAGGATTTTGGATGACGTGAAATTTGGTTGATAAATGCGAATGGTTGATAATGATTGTTTGTGGATGAAACAAAATTGGAATTGTTTGTGGAAAAATCCATTAGGATATGAAAATGATCGAAATATTTAGATTATAAGGATAAGCCCCTTAGGGAATGCTGCGAGGCATAAGGTAGTGTGAGGAGCCATACTCAGGACAGTGCCGGTTTTAAACCTCCTATCCTTATGCTGTCGAAATTTTCTGAAATATTCACGTGTTTGATTTATATTCATGTATTGAAATTTATTCATGTGTTGGAAAATTATTCATATGACGAATAAATTGTTTGAAAGATAAAAATCACATTTTTATAATATATACGAATCGCTAAAAATACTCATGTTTGAAATAAATTGTTTAAACAATAAAAATCACATTTTTATAATATATACGAATCGCTAAAAATATTCATGTTTGAAATAAATTGTTTTAACAATAAAAATCACATTTTTATCATAGACATGAAGTATATAAAATAGTCATGTGTTGAAATGAATATTTGTTGGATAAAAATATTATTTTTATCACATATATGAAATGAAAATGGTTTGGAAATCGAAGAACGAATTATATTTATATATATATAATTAAAATAAATCGAATAATGAAGCTGCAGTTCGTGTTTTGAAATCGTGATTTTAAACGATTGTACCGGGAGATCCGACCATCGGATTTTCCTGAAATCGAAATCGTTGGGTTCGCTTTGAAAATATCTTTCCAACGATATCAAATTTGTAAAGATCCAATGGTTAGATTGTGTGAAATATTTAATTCAAATCTAAATGAAAACAGCGCCAGAATGAATTTTATTTATATATATAAATATAATTAAAATAAATTGATTAACGACGTTGTAGGTCGTATTTTGAAATCGTAACTTCAAACGATTGTACCGGAAGATCCGACCGTCGGATTTTCCCAACCGTTGGGTCCGCTTTGAAAAGATCTTTCCAATGATATAAAATTTGTAAAGATCCAACGGTTAGATTTTCAGATAAGTGTAAATCAAACTGAAGAAAAACAGCGCCATGGCCGCGTTATGGCCTGAAGCGTCATTTGAATAAATAGGGCTATTTTTAAATAAATAAAAATTGCTATAAATCGTTATAAAACATTACAAATGATATGGAATGGAAATAAATCGAATTTACCTGGTTTTTTTGGATATTTGATGGTTGAATGTGTTTGACGTGAAAATTATATTAATGAACTGAATTATGGATGTCGAATAATTTAAACAGGAATTGAACTGATTTGAATTCTAAATATATGTGAATTATTTGAAAAGGCCGAGTTAATTCTCATTTCAAATAATTGATCGATGACTAGAAGTCGAAGATATGAAGACGGTGCAAGACTGATAATCTTCACATCGGATGGATGGCTACTAATGCCTTTGATGGGAGTTGCTGCCCTGAAGGGGTTACAGTAGTGGTCGTCCGGACGTACTTGTTGATCGTTCGGATGTGCGAGGGCCTCTCTCCTATATTGGACATACAGGAGAGGAATAAGGAGCCGCCGGTTTCGTTCAGACCCAGAACGGACTTGTAAATGGATGTGTGTCTGACGTTGTAGCTTGGCAACATGGCATACAGAGTTGCTGTGATCAAGGCTTTTGTTGAAAAGCTGAGTCTTGTGGTTGATGATCAAGGCACGACTTTAAATAGCTAGCTTTGTGTTTAGCGTTGATTCGCGAGCCTCACACCCCGGTATGAGCTAGAAACGGGAGAGCACATCAGGGAGGACATGCGTTTCCTTCTAGCTAGGAGTGGTGTTTTGGGTTTTACACGCCCGGGCATTTTACTTAAGTGGATGATGGATAGCGAGGCGCCTCGGTTATTTCGGTCTCTACGGAGCCGATGGATGGCTTGGTAGATATACCGGCCAGTTTGATGCCCCACAGGACGGGGAAACACAGTGTTCAGGCATTTTAATCCACTCCGTGTGGACCGGCCCTGACGATCCAATGGCCCACCTGATTCTGGGTCCTGAGACATAGGCTAGAGCGTCTCGAAACAGTAAGGACGACCCCTTGCCTTGGTTCATGGCGGAAATCCAATTTCCAAATACGACATCGTGCGGTTTTGATTGTAAACCTATATATGGCGACATGATATATGGTGCCCATGCCGTCTATGATTGATACTTATGATTGAAATTGTGTTCGAAACATATAAACACTAGTAATAATATCAAATGCTTTTGTTTTATTCGTATCAAACATATTTTGGTCTTTATAAGGTAAAACTCTATCCTCCGGTTTGCGTTGCATTGTGTGATGGGAACTGAGTCTTATAATGACTTCATTTTTATAAAAAGCATTGCAATGTTTAAATGATTTACTTGTTTTGAGCACTGGCAATCCAATGGAGTAAACCCGTTCCGCGTTAGCGGCGTGGCCCTGTGATTGGCCTTATTATAAAATAAGTTAATTAGATTTCTCATACCAGTCCCATGACTGACTCGTAGTTTGTTTCACTTGCAAACTCGGGTTACCCTATTTCTACACGGGCAGCCTTGTATTCAGGTTTTATCAGGCTCTTTCTGGATAGCTGGAGCTGAAGATGGATTCTATCACTTCTTTGTTTTTATGTTGTTCAGCTTCTGTTGTACATAATATGTTTTGTTTCCACTGTAGACATTTTATGTAAAGCTGAAACTGTATTTTGTATTAAGTATGATCCTGTTATACTGTATAACTCTGATGATTATTATTTCCAATGTAATTTGATGTACATTATCTGGTGTATTTATATATTTCTGTTCTGTTGTTATTTGTTTATGTGTTATATTCCAAAGATTACCCTTGCCACCGTGGAATAGGGGTTTGGGATCGTCACAACGTGGTATCAGAGCTTTGGTTAAGCTTAGTTCTGGAATATAACATATTAACGAATGTAACAACCCGAATTTTTAAAAATGTGTTAAGGCAAGAATCGAGGCAGAATTAAATTTTAACATAAGAATCAAGAGAAACGGGTTGCGCCGTTGCGTTCATCTCGGAATTCTGGTTGGAAACGAGTCCGAAATTTCGTAAATCGGAGTCCGTATGACCGAGATATGGCCTCTAGAAGTTTCACGAAAAATCAGAAAACGAAAACAGATTTTCAAATTTCGAATTTAGCCCCAAACAGCCCAACGCGGGAAAATTTCCCGCCCAGCCCAGGTCGACTGGGGAGTCGACCCCCCAGGGACCAGGTCAACTGGGCAGTCGACTTGGGTGTCGATCTGGGGGTCGACCTCCCTGGTCGAGCCAGGTTGGCCTGGTGCACCTGCTTGCTCCTTTGGGTCTGTTCTGTTGGCCTGTGATGAGGTTGGATGGTTCAGATCTAAACTAGGGTTAATCTAAGGGCCTAAACTAGTCCTAACTTCTATAAAAACACCCTAAGACCTAGCCTAATTCACCACAAATCATCCTAACAACAAAGTGCTACCCAAATGTCTCTTGATCATGGCCTCCATCTTCAACTTCAAGGGCTTAAGCATGCAAAATAGATTCAAATCAAAGGAGCAAGCTTTCTACATCAAATCAAGGAAGTAGAGCATCATCTCAACACTGTTCTACGACAAATGCTTGCTCATAAATCTCTAGCCACGCTTTGTAAGTTCTAGCTACTTTTAGATCTAAACGGTAGTTCTAATGTTGACATGGAATAATATGAGATGAAACCTAAGTATGTTAGTCTATGTGAATCTAGTCTTGCCCCTCTCTTGAACCTATGACTTTGGGCTATTTCTTAGTGATTAAATCATGCCACTCATGTTGTGTTTGACCTAGTTTATCATGCAAGATTGAATCTTGACTTGTGGAATGTTGGCATGAACCCTTAGAACAATTTGACTTGTGGAAGATTCATATGAACTTGACTTGGGGGCTTATGCATGTAAAAGAACCTAAACCCCTCATGACCATTTACATGCCTATGATGATGAACCTAGTGTTATGCTATCATACATGTTTGAGGCCAATCCCTTTATGCTATCATACATGTTTGAGGCCAATCCCTTTATGCTATCATACATGTTGAGGCCAATATGTTGTCATATTATTCCTACTATGTTGACTCGCTTTCACTTGCGTTGGGAACACGCCTTGGGTAGTTTAGGCAAACTTGAGATGGGCTATGAAACTTAACATGAACTAAGTAATGGGACAATGGGCATAAGTGGAAAACGTGGACTTTGTCATGGCCTAAATTTGACATGAACATGACAAGTAGGAAAACATGAAAGTGGCCAACTCGAGGTTGGGTTGAGTTTGTAGCATAAATCTGCCCGGAACCGCCCGACAAATCCAGTAGCTACAGACAATAAGACCCAATGTGAGAAGTTGGTCATATCGCGCTTAAAACCCGAGGTTAGACTAGGTTGTGGTGTAAAGCTGCCCGGACCCACCCGGCGTAACCAGTAACCACAACAAATCTAATGTGAGAGGTTGGGGTGCATTAATTTACTTAATGCCACATGATAAGGTTAAGTTAGTTTGACTAATGGAACTCAACCGATATGACATGAATGGGTAGGTTAAGTAAGACCAGACTCGATTACTTAAAGAAACTTAACTATATAACACGATTAGCGGATGGGTTAGTTTAACCTCAATGGGTTGATAACACCCGACTAGGATAACGCGATGCGTGGTAGGGTTAAGTAAACCCACAAGAATGATACTTAACCATTATAAATACGACTAGTGGATGGGGTTAAGTTAACCTACACTTAACTAATCCGACTCGGTAAATTGATGGGGTTAAGTTAACTTACACTTAACCAATCTGACTTGATGATTTGATAGGGTTAAGTCACGAACCTCTTAAATATGCTTAACCAATCCGACTCGATAATTTAATGGGGTTAAGTTAACCTATACTTAACCAATCTGACTCGATAATTTAATGGGGTTAAGTTAACCTACACTTAACCAATTTTACTCGATGATTTGATGAGGTTAAGACAACCTATACTTAACCAATCTGACACGGTAATTCGATAGGGTTAAGTTAATCTATACTTAACCAATCTGACACGATAATCTAGGGTTAAGTCATGAACTTCATGATATACTTAACCAACTTGATACATGGTTTGTTGGGCTAAGTCTTGAACTTGAATACTTAGCCAATTTTGACATGATTCGTAGGCGGGGTAAGTCATGAACTCGAATGACAACACTTAACCCATTAGACAAAACCCCAGTTCAGGGGACTAAGTGGAAAATCGTAGTTAATAAGGATAACGGGAAGGGAAACTAAGTGATAAACCTTTGTTAAGGATAACTAAGTAATAATTCTTAGTCAAGAGAATTGGACCAGTTCACAAATAGATGAGTAACCTGATACGGTAGGTCATCGTTTAAACAAACACACGAAGATAAGCGAATGTTTATCTGACTTAGATAAAGGCTCCAACGAACTGGGTGACGAAGCGGTAGCTTCGGGGGACATGAGGGTACTCTTGGTATCCCTCTGTGAGGTTGCAGATGATCCACCTGGGCTCACAGAGGTTAAGGTCTGCGGTATAAGAACCAAGGGTATGCCTTGGTTGTTGTGCGAGCAACCTAAAGACTGGGGTGGATTAGCGTGGAGTCGGCGATACTTAGTTTATCCCTGTGATAGCACGTCGTCGACTACCTACCATCTTTAGTCAATCGTGTACGTATGCGGAAAGGCAGAGAACTCCCAACAGACCATATACTTGCTATCTAGTTATGGGTGAGGTTGGCCAATAAGAAAGTGGGGCATGGATGGCCGGAGTATAGTTCTCGTGCATGATTTTCTTGGATTGCCTTTCAGTAGTTGAGGGAGGGGTCACGTGGGACCATAACCACCGGTAGAAAAACAGACCTTGATATCTGTATCGGCAGATAACCTAAAGCTCCCGACCGAGTCCTGTATTTCTTGATTAGCCCTGTCACGGGACTCGGATGGCACATTGAGATACATGTGCATCTAGACATGGAAAAACGATTCATGATACATACGTGGGAAAAAAGGGCGTGGTTGACGGGTAGCGTAATCCCTAGCAGTCCTAGGTGGCTTAAACCCAAAACGAGTTACGAAAACGGTTAGTAGATAGCGTAATCCCTAGTGGTCCTAGGTTGCATAAATCCTAGCCGAACATTCGAGAATTCATGGTAAGAAAATACAGCTAGATTAAGGGTGACAATCCAAAATGATTTCAAGGATAATGGAACTACGTTGAAGTAGTATAGAACTACGTGAGGATGCCCGTAGGATATACGGCAAAGGACTAAACATATACATGGAAAGAAACATACGAGCTGGGAAACCTACATTAGGTTGACATGGACCATTTCATGACATTGGGCAAGGGACATTTTGTAGCTAACACATGACACGGGTTGGGATACTAGTATGGAAGGCACAGGGCAAATATACTTGGTAGAACCTTGGGGTGTTATACTTGATAGAACTTTGGGATGTTATACTCGATAGAACCTTGGGATGTTATACTTGATTCATAGTGACCGTAGTTTATCTTGATACAGTAGCTCATCCTGTTATCTTGGTTTAGCTTGTCTATCTTGTCATCAACCTTATGTTTACTTTTAGTTTATGCATGTCATGTTACCTTTACCTGTTTTTATGCTGGAAGTAGATAGGACTTACCAGTCTTTATGACTGACCCCGTTTCTTTCGCCTCTTTGTCTTCCGTTCCCCCCCCCCAGGTTTTCAGGGAGGAAATACTGTTATTTAGCTCGGACTTCTTCTGCTTCAAGGTCATCATGTATGGCTTGGATTTTTCTTGGCTATGGCTGCTTTACCGTTTTACTTGGGGAATATTTTATGACTATTGTTTTATGCTTCTTTAACTAATGCAAGACAGGTTTCCAATGTAATGGCATTTAAAGGATTTTGATGTAAAAGGCTTTAGATCATGTAATTTTATGAGGTAATGAAATTTGTTTTTTCTTCCGCTGTTTTATATGTTCTGTCTTGTAATATTTCTGTGCATGTTTACCTAGACAACGCTTCTCCAAAGCTAGTGCATTCTCTTGTGAGTGACCCTGGCGGAGGTGGGGTGTTATAGAACTCATCAGAAATAGAACCAGTAGTGTTCTAGGATGGGTTACTCATTTCAGATAGGATCAGTAATATCCTAGAATGAGTATAGCAGAATGAAATAACCCCCGTAGATACATTTACATTCAAGTATATGTCTCAATGCTTTAAAAATACCTTTTCCGTTGGCCTAACACTTTGTCTGCTATTTGCAGACATTGAAAAATGAGTGGTAGAAGTAGAAGAGGTATGTCAGAACCAGATATTGAATCTTTGTTAAACAAGTATCGAAATCTAGGTGGAGTACCGTTCTCGGGCAATGAATCAATTATTCAAACACAAGCATGGATGCACTCTGCTGAGAAATTTTTTGAAGGATCAAAGCTGAGGGATGATCAGAAGAGATTACTGGCATCTTGGGCGCTCAAAGACGAAGCTTTAATCTGGTGGGATATTAAAGATAATCCTGAAGGTAATATTACCTGGGATAGATTTAAAGAAATTTTCAATGAAAGATTTATTCCTCCAGAAGCAACTGAGCGGTTAAGTGATGAATTCTACTATCTGATACAAGGAGATATGACCATTCTAGAATATCATAAGAAATTCAACGAACTTTGTCGTTTCGCCCCGCATTTAATTCAAAATCCAAAGATGAAGAATCTAAGGTTTATTAATGGGCTTCAAAGAAAGTACCAAAGTAGGGTAACTGCACATGTGCAACAATCTTTTTCTGAAATGATATACATGGCTTATCAGTATGAAGATCTCGATAAGCAAGGTCTTTTGAGAGACGAAGAGGAATGTAGTTCTAGCAACAAAAGGAACTTTGAAACTGATAGCCCAGATACAAGTACACAGCCTGAGGCAAGTACGATGTCTGAGGTCAGAAAGAAGCCTAGGGCCAATAGGAAAAGGTTTAAGTCTGAGAAAGGCCTGGTAACAACTGCCACCTGCACTAACTGTAATCGGAAGGGCATTTGGAGATAAATCGTGGACCCTTAAAGAAACGATTAAAGAGTGGATTTAAATCCAAGAAGGAGTTTCAAGAGAATAGGGGGTGCTATAAGTGCCACCAAGCTGGTCATATTGCAAAGAATTGCCAGTTATCAAAGAAATCTAGAGTAGTGCATGTAAATAAAGTGGCAGAAGTTCCTGCATCCTCTGCTAGTCAAGCAAGGCCGAATGTTTTAGAAGGCACGCTAATTGTCAAAGGTATTCCAGTTAAAGTACTATTTGATACATGCGCTTCGGGAAGCTTTATTGCAAGTAATGCAGATAAGAAACTGGATTTGCAACTGAAAAAGCTCAAAGCACCCATGACTGTCCATAATCCGGTTGGGGTTTCTCTCAATCTTAGTTGGATCTACGGGGTGCCTGTTTCCTTTTTTTATTATCGGTTCCCTACCATCTCGATCATCATGAATTTCACAGAATTTGATCTTATTTTGGGATTGGATTGGTTAACCAAATATGAAGCTGAGGTTAAATGCGCTGACAGAGTCGTTAAGGCGAAGATTAAATCAGGAATTATATAACCATTCCATGTGAAGGTCCAAATTCCGATAGAAAAGACTTTTGGGCATCTCTGGATGTTTCTCCTACTCAATTAGAACCTATTCCTGTCGCCACAGAGAATGTTCCGATGGATATAGAAAATATTCCTACCGTCAAGAATTATGCGGATGTGTTTGAAGAAGTTGTTAGCTTACCTCCGCATTGAAGAAGTTGTTAGCTTACCTCCGCGTAGGGAAATCGATTTCAAAATCTCTTTAGTTCTGAATGCAAGGCTATTAGTTCAAGTTGTTCGAAGAGTGACTTTGAAGGAAAAAGAAGAGTTAGATAATGAAACTCGATAGCTTGTATGGAAGGGTCTGATTAGAGCTAGTTTCTCTGATTGGGGAGCAGCAGTGGTGTTTGTCCCAAAGTAAGATGGTACTCTCCGACTATGTGTGGATTATCGTGACTTGAATAAGCTGACATTAAAGAATAAATATCCATTGCAGCGAATTGATGATTTGTTGGATCGATTGAATGGCGCACAAGTATTTTCACGAATGAACCTAGCAACAGGTTTCCATCAGCTTCGTATTGCCAAAGAGTGTGTTCCTTTGACAGCATTCAGAGGTCCAGATTTATTCTACAAATGGTTAGTAATGTCATTCGGCTTATGTAACGCTCCAGCTTATTTTGTCGATCTAATGAATAGGGTATTCAGAGAAGTATTGAATAAATTCGTACTGGTTTTCATTGATGACATATTGATTTTCTCTAAGTCAGAGAGCGAGCATGCAAAACATTTGGAACAAGTGTTAGAGATTATGAGAAAGAATGTTTTAAAAGACAAATTTTCCAAATGTATATTCTGGCAAGAAGAAGTCATGTTTCTTAGCCACGTCATATCAAAAGAAGGAATTTTTGTGGATCCTAGTAAGATCACAGCTATTCAAAATTGGAAGCAGCCAACTACACCTACAGAAGTCCGAAGTTTTCTCGGATTGGCTAGTTATTATCGGAAGTTCGTTAAGGATTTTTCGAAGATATCTAGTTCCTTAACAAAGCTTACTAAGAAACATTCAAGGTTCAATTGGACTCCAGAATGTGAGGCAGCTTTCCAAAAGCAGAAGTTAAGATTGACGACTGCTCCAGTGCTAACAATTATCGATGGCAATCAAGACTTGAAAGTCTAGACAGATGCTTCTAAAGAAGGTCTTGGTGCAATATTAATGCAAAGAGGCCAAGTAGTCGCCTATGCTAGCCGTCAGTTGAAGCCGCATGAGAAGAATTATGCAACTCACGATCTTGAATTGTTGGCCATCGTGTTTGCTTTGAAAATCTAGAGGCATTATCTATTGGGTGAGAAGTTTGAATTATATACTGATCATCAATCATTGAAGTATTTATTCACCCAGAAAGATCTGAATTTGAGGCAGTAGCGTTGGTTAGAATTTCTCGTGGAATATGATCTTGATATTTTATATACTCCGCGGAAAGCCAATGTTGTGGCTGATACGCTCAGCAGAAAGAATGTAATCATCGCCAATCTTATAATCACGCCTTCATTGATTGATAACATATCTACTCTTTAGAAGGATGGTCACTTCATTCAGAAGATTAGAGAGAGAATTCAGAAAGGTGAGCCCTCGAGTTTTCAGATTGATAACGATGGGATTCTGATGTTAAAGGGCCGAATTTGCGTTCCAAACATATCTGAGCTCCGAAAGAAGTATTGGATGAATGTCACAAATCTAAACTGAGTATCCATCCAGGGGTTAGTAAATTGTATAATGATATCAAATGTACCTTCTGGTGGAGATCTATGTAAAGAGACATTTCTTTATATGTTAACTGGTGTTCCACCTATCAACAAGTCAAAAGCGATCAACAGAAACTCGCCAGATTGTTATAAATGTTGGAAATTCTAGGTTGGAAGTGGGAACAGATTTCTATGGATTTCATAGATGGTTTGTCCAGAACCAGGAAAGGAAATGATAGTATTTGAGTGATCGTAGATCGTTTCACAAAGACCGCCCATTTCATACCTGTCAGATCGAATAGACCCGCTCAAAGTCTGGCGCAGATTTATTTTAAAGAAATTGTTAAACTACATGGAGTTCCCATGAGTATTGTTAGTGATCGTGACCCGATTTTTGCTAGTAAATTCTGGGAAGCATTCCAAGCAGAATTGGGAACAAAAATGAACTTGAGCACTGCTTATCATCCTCAAACAGATGGCCAAATTGAGAGGGTGAATCGTATTCTAGAAGATTTATTGCGAGCTTGTGTTATTGATTTTGGTGGATCATAGGAAGACCACTTGCATTTGGCTGAGTTCTCATACAACAACAACTACCAAGCGAGCCTGAAAATGTCACCATTCGAAGCATTGTATGGTAGACCGTGCAGATCTCCCGCTTGTTGGGTAGAACCTGGTAATAGACTTGTATTAGGACCTGATATGATCCAAGAAGCTTCAGACAAAGTCGATTTCATTAAGAAGTGATTGCAAACAGCTCAAAGCCGACAGAAGAGCTATGCAGATTCGAGAAGAAGAGATTTGTCTTTTTCTGTTGGTGACTATGTGTATTTGAGGGTTTCTCCGATGAGAGGAGTAGTCCGATTTGGCAAAACTGGGAAGTTGGCGCCCAGATTTATTGGCCCATTTCCTGTGCTCGAACGGATTGGAACTCTTGCTTATAGAGTTCAATTACCTAACTGGTTGCCTGGAGTACATGATGTATTTCACGTATCTCAACTTCGAAAGCATGTGCATGATCCCGACTTGGTCATGGAAGAAGCCGCGCAACAAGACTTGGAAATTACTCTAGAATTGGCAGTGAGGAGAGAGCCAATAAAGATTATTGGCAAAGAAACTAAAGAGATGAGGAACAAGAAAGTTCACTTAGTCAAAGTGCAATGGAGTGGAGATCCGCGGGACTGCACTTGGGAAACTGAAGAGAGCATTAAGCAAGCCTATCCTAATTGCAGGGTGGATATCTCTGGTTAACTCTGGTGCAAGGTACATTTACCATATTTTGCATTTCCATATTGTTTTCTACTTGGTTGTTGTTTCCTTTTCATGGATGTAAAATTTTAATTATATAGCCTGAATGATTTTAAAAGAGTATATGAATTAATTAGAATTTTTGAAAAGTTAATCAATAAATTGATTTCTGTTTGTGTGGTGTGATTAAGAATTTGATTAATCAAAATATTGGAATGATAGTTAATCTAATCAATAAGAGAATGAATGGTAAATTTATGCAAATGAATCAAATATTGAATTGATTTGAAAATTTATAGAAAAGCATGCATGTACATTATATATGTTTGAACAGGTAATTGGATTTGCTGTTGAGTAAAGAATTTATTTGCGTGCCTGACAAATAAGTAAACCTTAATGAGTTGAATGCGCAATTTTATTATTATATCAACTCCTGTGAATGCCATTAGATGCAGAGTGCTGGTTATTCTATGTGAAATAATAAACGTCTCCATAGGATAGTAACAATTAATTTTGAACTGCACTACATGGCATACTTCTTGAAGATAACATACCCTATCATATACCACATAAGCATTTGGAGCTTATGTGACGAGGTTGAAGATTTACCATACGAGCGAGAGGCTTGTATGGCGATGACTATATTACAGGTTGAATCGAAGACTGATGTGGACTATATAAAATGTAACGGTAAATCGCCAAATTAATAAAAACCCCACATGGGTCTGGAGATGACAATAAACATGTCCCTCTGGTCATTATGGCACAAAAACCATTTATAGGGTGATGAGAATTTACCCTCTGGAGTTATGATCTATACACACTCTCCTATGGACACCGGAATATATCACTATAAATATGTGTATTCTTTTTAGGATTTATTGGGTACCTAATACGACCCAATAAATTTCCAAACCCCTCCACGTACAAAGGAGGTTATGGCCAAATTTTTTGAAAATTTAGGGTGTCAGCCAAATTTTTGAAGAATTTGAAAATTCTTAGAAACTGAAAAGTTGAAGAATGAAAGCCAGAATGAAAGTTGAGTTGGTTAATTAAACAACTTTCAGCTTCGTTGTAACACCCCGTGATTTTAAATATAAAAAACTAACAAATTTGAGAATACTTAATTATTAAAGTGAGAATCAAGGGAAATGGGTTACATCATTGCGTTCGTCTCGGAATTCTGCTTGAGATAGAGTCCGAGTTTGCGTGAATTGGACACCATATGAAGAAGTTATGGCCTTCCAAAGTTTTAGAATTTAAATAAATTAAAAACAGCTCAAGTTCAGAAAATTTGAAATTCGAATTCAAAAAGGGGGGCAGGCTGGGCGCGATTCTCCCGCCCAAGGGCTAGGTCGGCCTGAGGGTCGACCTACCCCCCCCCCCGGGCAGATCTGAAATGTGACGATGTTTTGACTCACTGCTAAGTCATTAGGGCTGAGGTGGTTATTCTATCTTGTCTGGATGGTCTTGATTGCTTCTGGGTTAATTTGACGGCTCTTAATTAATTAAAATTTTATATAAGCAACCTAACCCTCAAACTAAAATCACACTAATTCATACCAAGAGCCATTATGCCATCAATGGTGAACCTAGAATAGCCAACGTTCTCTTTCAACTCAAAAGCAAGATAGAAGCAAGAATCAAAAATCAAATCTAACCTAAATAAGAATAACAATTAGTCTACATCAAAGGCGAGCAATTCAGTTTCAGAATACAGATCCCAGAAAAACAAACTGTTCTTTTGGTTGTGAGTACTATTTCTTTCACAATATAAGTATTAAATTAATTATGATGGGTTGTAATTGGATTATGAGAACATGTCTGTTGAATCGCATGATGTTGTTTAACTTTGTAGATCTATTTCATACATTAATTCATATGTGAATGTTATGCAAGTTTGGGTTGTTAAATCATATGCTAATTCGTATGTGAATCTTATGCAAGTTCGGAATGTTAAATCATATGTTAGTTTGAATAATGAATCTTATTCAAGTCTATATGTGAATTGTACACAAGTTCATATATGAATCAAGTATATACATATGCTAGTTTATATGCAAAACATGTGACAATAATTTACATGTTTAGATCCATATGCAAGTTTATAGGAATCTATATGCAAGTTCACAATTTATGTACATTTAGGTGAAAAACCATATTTATGTGCAAGTTCACATTTTTATGTTTAGATCTATATTCAGATCCATGATAGTTTATGCAAAATTATGTTATGCATGTTCATTGCCTATGTAAGTTCTTGGCTATGCAAACTTATGCTATAATTCTTAGATCTATTTTATGTGTTATGCAAGTTGTGAAGTTGTTTTTCTTTTTATAAGTTAGACTATTTGCGAGTCTAACACATTTCATGTTAAAACTTACGAACGACGTGGGGATAATGGGAAAAATATTAATTATGTAAATTGTGAATTAGCATAAAATGGATTTGAAGGCATATAAATTAATTTGAGACATTAATTTGTATAATTTTTATACCTAAAGAGTATGGACATAATTTGGGTGACAATTATGGACATAATTTGGAAATTATTGGAAATTTGAATAGGGATAATTAATTCATATTGGGGTGAAATAATTTGAAATAAAAAACGCCTAAGACACGATGTTAGACTCGTTTGTGGTGTAAGACTGCCCGGACCCGCCCGACAAATCCAGCAACCACAAACGGTAGTCTAATGTGAGAGGTCGAAGGCGTAAATTAAATGCGTAACAGCTTTAATGACACAAGGTAAGACACGTTTGTGGTATAAGACTGCCCGGACCCGCCCGGCAAATCCAACAACCGCAAACGAGAGTCTAATGTGGGAGGTCTTACAAGGTTACGGTTATAATGAATTAAGTAACACTTAACCAAGATAAACATGTGGTGGGACATGAGGGTTAAGTGGGTGACATGGGTGGCATGTGAAATACGATTAGAAACACTTAACCATATTGACACATGTAAAGAAGACATGAATAAGAGGGGGTAAAGTAGAAAATTCTAGTGGGGACCAAGCATAGGTGGAAAGCTTGTGTCAAGCATGGGGGACCCGTTTCAAACCAGTAACCCATTAAGTATCTTTGTGAGCTTGAGTTAGATCGAGGACGGGACACGCTTACTGGGTTTGATTATAATAGGTCTAAACAGGTTAACGGTGGCAACGCAAGTCCAACGGGGTCATGTCCGTGCATGGGCCCGGGCTGGTAGGTAAGACGTTGTTGCATCGTGTAGATATAAGCCGTGCATATTTAGTGGTATCGGGTTGCCACTTTGGGGAGTGATACACCTCACTGTGGGACCAGCACGGGTATCTACGAGTTAGGGAGCCGATCGCATGGGGGTAGTGGGTACAACTAGTGGAGATAGGGGCAGGCGGCACCTATGAAGGCAACTAGGGGTACACGAAATTACCATTACGATTATTATGTAGGCGGGATCAACTCTTAGGGTGACTAGTAGTGGTGCAGTATAGTAATTATCCTATAGTGATTAGGAGCGAGATTAACGCCAGAATATTCCTTCAGTTTGTTTTGTCTTGCCCACTTGTTTCACAGTCATTCCTTATTTTACCAGTTTATGCCTTATCCTAATTACTTTAATAATTGTATTGTTAAAGTTATGGTACTCGCCAGACTTTATTTCTGACCCTCTTTGTTTTCGCATCTTTTCTTCCTTTCCCCCCAGGTTCTCAGGGTGGGACTAGTACTAGTGGAGCTTGATCAGGATCTTTCTCTCTCTTTTGGAAGTGCTTGGATTGCTGAAAGTAAAGTTCAGCTCATCTCTTGTATGGCTACTTATGTTGGGGTTATGCTATTTATTTTATGTACTCATAAAAGAATTTGTCAAGATGGTTACTAAGTGTACTTGGTTTTTCTGTTAGTTTATGATGTTGTTGTAATCAAACTATTTCTCCGCTGCAATAAATGTTGTTTTGAAAATTTTCAAGTACCAATATATGTATCTTTCTTGTTATATTCTGTTCTATTCACCAATAATACTCCATGAAAGTTAATGCATTCCCTTTGAGAGTGACATTAATGGACGTGGAGTGTTACATGTGGTATCAGAACTGAAGGTTAACAGAACATATAAGAGATTTTGAAAAATTGTTTTTCAAAAGCGTTTTATAAAGAAATACTTTCAGAAGTATGTTTTAAGGAGAGTATTTTCAAGAGAAAAGCTTGTTTTAAAAAATATAACCCCCAAGATCCATATATCTTTCTTTCGAATTCTTCATTTTGAATCTCTTCATTTTCTTTTCAGCATGTCTGGGTTACCTGAGATACCCGAGGGAATACAACTACCAACCTGGTTCAGAAGGTATCTGGAGGCTAGGGCCACCGCCGCAGGCCCAGCAGACATCCCTCCTCCCCCAGCTGCAGCCGCTCCTCCTCCTCCTCTCCCCGTGTTGATACTTTTTCAAAGATATGCAAAGACTTTCGAGCAATGGGCGGAAAACCTTTTCATGGATCAGAGACATTTGCTGAAGCTCGAAATTGGCTTAAGGAGGTAGAAGACTTGTTTGGTATCTTCGAGGTATAAGATGGAAGGAAGGTCCAATTGGTCGCTTGGTTAATGAAGGACGAAGCCTCGTTTTGATGGGAGGTCATGAATGAAGAGTGTCCAATAGAGACGTGGATGGATTTCAGACATAGGTTCGAGATGAAATTTCTCTCACGAGCAGAGGAGAATCTATACATGGAAAGATTCTTGGCATTGAAGCAGGGGAATTTATCTGTAAAGGAGTACGTCAACAAGTTCAATCAGTTGGCGAGGTTTGGCTTAGACTTGGTGAACACACCTGAATAGAAGGCCCTGAGGTTCGTTAAAGGTTTGAATGAGCCCCTACATGGGTTAGCTACGACCCGCATTCCTGTGGGGGCTACCTTTGAGAAACTAGTTGACATGGCGCTTATGCATGAAGAGGAGAAAGGCGCTAATGCTAATAAGGCACCAGAAAAGAAAGGGGATCAAAAGAAGTCACAACAGCAACCTAAGAAAGCCGGTAAGGACAACAATAGCAAAGGAAAGAAAAGGTGCTTTAATTGCGGAACACCAGGCCATCTAAGCAAGGACTGTAGGAAGAAGAAGAAGACTGGTTGTTTCCACTATGGAGAGGCATGACATCTAATTAAAGACTGCCCAAGAAAACAGGGTCAAGGGCAAAGAACAGGATCTACTTCTGGAGGACAGATTCAGGCTCTCATGGCACCAGGGAAGGCAAGAGGGCAGGTTCATGCTCTCATGGTACCAGGACAGGAAAGAGGTAGGAACATTTCTGTTGAAAGTTTGGTTTTTCTGTTTGATCATCCTATTCGTACTTTATTTGATTCTGGCGCTTCACACTCATTTGTGTCTGCTTCGTTAGTTGAAACACTGCACCTAAATACTAGTCTAGTTACGGATCCCATAGTAGTCTCAAATCCTATTGATGGTTCAGCTCATCTTTCAATGATTTGTCGGTATTTGAGAGTGTCTATCTTGAGCATTGAGTTTGAACGCAACGCCTTCATTCTTGGCTTCACGGGCTATGGATGATTCTAGGCATGGATTGGTTATCCAGTAATGGTTTCATCCTCGATTGTGAAAAGAGAGTGGTTAGACTTATGACTCGCCTTGGAAACACTCTCGAAATCTCTTGTAACCCCATACATTCTGTTATGCTTAGTTACCTAGAATCTCTTGATGCGTCTGTTGAAAACCTGCAGTCTGTTAGAGTAGTCCGTGAATACTCAGATGTATTTGAAGAGGTGAAGGGCTTACCTCCAAAGCGGGAGGTAGATTTCCGCATATACCTTGTTGATAATGCAAAACCCGTAGCTATACCCGTTAGACACATGGCTCATAGGGAGAGAAAAGAGCTCAGTAAGCAAGTCAAAGAGCTGCTCGAAAAAGGGTTTATAAGGCGGAGTATTTCTGAATGGGGTGCTCCAGTAGTATGCGCAACCAAAGTGGATGGTTCACTTAGTCTATGCGTTGATTATAGGGAGGTAAACAAGCTGCCCAAGAAGAATAGGCACCCACTTCCTAGAATAGATGACTTGTTTGATCAGCTTGCAGGTGCGTCTGTTTTCTCCCAACTAGATTTGGCTACCGGGTTCCATCAGCTAAGAGTGGATGAAGACAACATTGAGAAGACCGCGTTCAGAACCCCAGATGGTTTCTTCGAATGGCTTGTCATGTCATTTGGCTTGACAAACACACCCGCTTACTTCGTTGACTTGATGAGTAGGGTGTTTAGAGAATTCCTTAATAAATTTGTGGTGGTCTTCGTAGACGACATTTTGATCTTCTTGAAGAATGAAGAAGAGCATGCTTTGAATTTAAGGGAAGTCATGGATACTCTTCGTGCACATCAGCTGAAGGCCAAATTCTCCAAATTCCATTTCTGGAGACAAGAGGTGAGGTTTCTTGGACATGTGGTGTCCAAAGAAGGGTTATCCGTGGACCCCGCAAAGGTAACTGCGGTGCAAGATTGGAAGGTTCCACGGAATGCAACCAAAGTCCGAAGCTTTCTTGGGCTAGCAGGCTTTTACCGAAAGTTCATTAAAGACTTTGAAAAAATCTCAGCCCCACTCACGAGATTAACGAAGAAGAACCTAACTTTCGCTTGGGATTTGGATTGCAATATTGCTTTCCAACATTTGAAAAGGGCTATAACAACAGCCCCAGTTCTGACATTGCCGGATGGGAGCAAGATGTTTACCGTATACACGGATGCATGTGGTACGGGACTAGGTGTTGTCTTGATGCAAGAAGGGAAGGTAGTAGCTTATGGAGGCAGACAGTTGAAAGTGCATGAAAAAAGCTACCCAACCCACGATCGAGAGTTGGCTGCCATCGTCTTTGCGCTTAAGTCTTGGCGCCATTATCTCCTAGGTGAGAAGTTTGAATTATATACTGACCATAAATCGTTGTAGTAACTTTTCTCGCAGAAAAATCTTAACTTAAGACAGCAAAGGTGGATGGGATTTTTGGCCTCCTATGATTTTGAGATTTCCTACACCCCAGGCAAGGGCAATGTGGTAGCGGATGCCTTAAGTAGGAAGAAGCTGACCTTGAGTCCTCTCTTTGTAGAAGGGCAAAGCTTGGAATATATAACAAACTTTAATTTTAGACCCTCCTCTAAAATTGTTCCTGGTCTGTTAGCATCACTAGAGGTGCGGCCTACTCTTTTGGACTCAATAGGAACCGCGCAACGAGAAGACCCTCAGCTTGTCGATGTGATGGAAAAGTTAGTTAGGGGTGAGACTTCTAGTCACCTCAATAGATACTCCATCGATGATAGGGGTTGGTTGAGACGGGATGGGAGGCTATGCGTCCCACAAGTAAGGGATTTAGTGAAGATGGTTCTCGAAGACGCGCACCATTCTAAACCGACCATACACCCAGGCGGAGACAAGATGTATAAAGATATAAAAAGGGTTTTCTTTTGGAATGGCATGAAGAGTGATGTAGCTGAGTACATCGCTAAGTGTTTGATATGCCATCAAGTCAAAGCGGACCAGAAGAAGCACGGTGGTCTACTTCATCCTCTCGAGGTCCCACAGTGGAAGTGGGATAGCATTTCGATGGACTTGGTTGATGGGTTGCCTAGGTCAAGAAGGGGCAATACTAGTATTTGGGTAATAGTGGACAGGCTCACTAACATCGCTCACTTTATACCTGTTAAAAGTAGAAGGACTTCCTCGTCCCTAGCATCCATTTAGCTTAAAGAAATAGTTCGACTCCATGGGATACCCTCCAGCATAGTGAGTGATTGAGATCCTATCTTTACAAACGAGTTTTGGAAGAGTTTGCAAGAGGTGTTAGGCACACAATTGTGCTTAAACATGGCCTATTACCCCAAACCGATGGTCAGACGAAAAGTGTGAACAGAGTATTAGAAGACCTCTTGAGATTGTGCGTTCTTGACTTTGGAGGGACATAGGAGGATCATCTTCCTTTGGTGGAATTCACCTACAACAATAGCTATTAAGCCACCATAGGCATGGCGCCCTTCGAAGCTTTATATGGAAGACCATGCCGATCACCAACTTGTTGGTGGGAGTCTACAGACAAACTCGTACTTGGGCCGGGCATGATTAGAGAAACCTCAGAAAAGGTGGACTTGATAAGAAGACGGATGAAGGCTGCACAAGATGGACAGAAGTCCTACGC
Organism: Allium sativum; assembly: GCA_030737875.1. NCBI lineage: Eukaryota > Viridiplantae > Streptophyta > Magnoliopsida > Asparagales > Amaryllidaceae > Allium > Allium sativum. Next base: position 693,065,513 of record CM060920.1, read on the forward strand.
AGATAAAAGAAGGACCGACCTTGAGTTTAAGGTCGGAGATAAGGTGTTCCTTAAAGTATCTCCTTTGAGGAATATCATTCGCTTTGGGTCCGTAGGAAAGCTAGCACCAAGATTTGTAGGTCCATTTCCTATCATTGAAAGGATTGGGACGATGGCATACAGAGTAGAGCTACCTAAGAGACTAGCTGGAGTTCATAATGTTTTTCATGTTTCTCAACTATGAAAATGCTTGCATGAATCTGTGGAAGTGGTGGAGCCAAGCATACTTGAGGAAGTAGAAGTGGAACGAGAAGCGACTGTGAGAAGAGTTCCAACTAATATCTTGGGTACGGAAGTCAAAAATCTACGCAACCGTGAAGTCAAGCTTGTTAAAGTTCAATAGAGTGATGATGAGGAAGATGCGACTTGGGAAACTGAGAGGAAAACACACGCAGCCTACCCTTTTCTCTTTGAGGGTACCTCCTTGATCTCTTTTTCCATAAGTTTATTCATGCTTAAATTTATCTTTCAAGTACTCCTCAGTCCTATTCTTTAGCCTTAAGTAGAAACCGATGGATGTAAACATGTATTTGAACCATGTTATGATTGATGGTTGCGAGTGGTTGCAAGTGGTTGCTCGTGGATGCATGTACACACACATTAGGCACTAGATCGGCTCAATCACCTTCATATTGCATATAAATGTGTGTGCATATTTAAGTTAATGGATGTATAATGGTTGTGTTATCATATGGATGCTGCATTTAAATGAATGGCTATGCATACATGTAGAAATAATATGTATCGTTAGGATCCTTTCGCATATATAATGGATGCATGGTACTATCATGATTTGCATTAAGGCGGTCAACTGAATTAGTAGACCGCCTGATTTTGCATTAGATAAGGAACATATACACACACTTATTTTGCATATGTTCATATGGCATTAGAAATCTTATAAGGACAATGGATGCCTGTGTTTGATGGTTGAGTAGATGGATGATTGGATGTTAGGATATACATTCTCCTTAACTTGGAGATTTCGGGGGCGAAATCCTTTAAGGAGGGGGGAATGTAACACCCCGCGATTTTAAATGTTAAAAATTAATGGATTTAAGAATACTTAATTATTAAATTGAGAATTAAGGGAAATGGGTAACGCCATTGCGTTCGTCTCGGAATTCTGCTTGAGATAAAGTCCGAGTTTGCGTGAATTGGACTCCATATGAAGAAGTTATGGCCTTCCGAAGTTTCAGAATTTAAATAAATTAAAAATAGCTCAGGTTCAGAAAATTTGAAATTCAAATTCAAACATGGGGGCAGGCTGGGCGGGAATTCTCCCCCCAGGCAGATCTGAAATGTGACGATGTTTTGACTCACTGCTGAGTCATTAGGGCTGAGGTGGTTATTATATCTTATCTGGATGGTCTTGATTGCTTCTGGGTTAATCTGACGGCTCTTAATTAATTAAAATTCTATATAAGCAACCTAACCCTAAACCTAAAATCACACTAATTCATACCAAGAGCCATCATGCCATCAATGGTGAACCTAGAATAGCCACCGTTCTCTTTCAACTCAAAAGCAAGATAGAAGCAAGAATCAAAAATCAAATCTAACCTAAATAAGAATAACAATTAGTCTACATCAAAGGCGAGCAATTCAGTTTCAGAATACAGATCCCAGAAAAACAAGACTGTTCTTTTGGTTGTGAATACTATTTCTTTCACAATATAATTATTAAATTAATTATGATGGGTTGTAATTGGATTATGAAAACATGTCTGTTGAATCGCATGATGTTGTTTAACTTTGTAGATCTATTTCATATGTTAATTCATATCTGAATGTTATGCAAGGTTGGGTTTTTAAATCATATGTTAATTCGTATGTGAATCTTATGCAAGTTTGGAATGTTAAATCGTATGTTAGTTTGAATAATGAATCTTATGCAAGTCTATATGTGAATTGTACACAAGTTCATATATGAATCAAGTATATACATATGCTAGTTTATATGCAAAACATGTGACACTAATTTACATGTTTAGATCCATATGCAAGTTTATAGGAATCTATATGCATGTTCACAATTTATGTAAGTTTAGGTGAAAAACCATATTTATGTGCAAGTTCACATTTTTATGTTTAGATCTATATTCAGATCCATGATAGTTTATGCAAAATTATGTTATGCATGTTCATTGCCTATGTAAGTTCTTGGCTATGCAAACTTATGCTATAATTCTTAGATCTATTTTATGTGTTATGCAAGTTGTGATGTTGCTTTTCTTTTTATAAGTTAGACTACTTGCGAGTCTAACACATTTCATGTTAAAACGTACGAACGACGTGGGGATAATGGGAAAATATTAATTATGTATATTGTGAATTGGCATAAAATGGCTTTAAAGGCATATAAATTAATTTGAGACGTTAATTGGTATAATTTTTATACCTAAAGAGTATGGACATAATTTAGGTGACAATTATGGACATAATTTGGAAATTATCGGAAATTTGAATAGGGATAATTAATTCATATTGGGGTGAAATAATTTGTAATAATAAACACCTAAGACACGAGGTTAGACTCGTTTGTGGTGTAAGACTTCCCGGACCCGCCCGACAAATCCAGCAACCACAAACGGTAGTCTAATGTGAAAGGTCGAAGGCATAAATTAAATACGTAACAGTTGTAATGACACGAGGATAGACTTGTTTGTTAGACATGTTTGCAGTATAAGACTGCCCGAACCCGCCCGGCAAATCCAGTAACCGCAAATGGTAGTCTAATGTGGGAGGTCTTACAAGGTTACGGTTATAATGAATTAAGTAACACTTAACCAAGATAAACATGTGGTGGGACATGGGGTTTAAGTGGGTGACATGGGTGGCATGTGAAATACGATTAGAAACACTTAACCATATTGAAACATGTAAAGAAGACATGAATAAGAGGGGGTTAAGTGGAAAATTCTAGTCGGGACCATGCATAGGTGAAAAGCTTGTGTCAAGCATGGGGGACCCATTCCAAACTAGTAACCAATTAAGTATCTTTGTGAGCTCGAGTTAGATCGAGGACGGGACACACTTACTGGGTTTGATTGTAAGAGGTCAAAACGGGTTAACGGTGGCAACGCAATCCAACGGGGTCATCTGCGTGCGTGGGCCTGGGCTGGTAGGTAAGACGTTGTTACATCGTGTAGATATAAGCCGTGCATCTTTAGTGGTATCGGGTTGCTACTTTGGGGAGTGATACACCCCACTGTGGGACCAACACAGGTTTCTACGAGTTAGGGAGCCGATATCATGGGGGTAGTGGGTACAACTAGTGGAGATAGGGGCAGGCGACACCTATGAAGGCAGCTAGGGGTACACGAAACTACCATTATGATTATTATGTAGGCGGGATCAACTGTTAGGGTGACTAGTAGTGGTGCAGTATAGTAATTATCCTATAGTGATTAGGAGCGAGACTAACACCAGAATATTCCTCCTGTTTGTTTTGACTTGCCCACTTGTTTCACAGTCATTCCTTATTTTACCAGTTTATGCCTTATCCTAATTACTTTAATAATTATTTTGTTAAAGTTATGGTACTCGCTAGACTTTATGTCTGACCCCCGTTGTTTTCGCCTATTTTCTTCCTCCCCCCCAAGTTCTCAGGGTGGGACTAGTACTAGTGGATCTTGATCAGGATCTTTCTCTCTCTTTTGGAAGTGTTTGGATTGCTGAAAGTAAAGTTCCATAATTTGGCTATTTTAGTGGATTTTAAGTGGGGGAGATTGTAACAACCCGGAAAATCAGAACCAATTTAAAATTTTTAATTTGGTTATTTTAGTGGATTTTGAATATTTAAAATAAATTATTTTAAATAATAACGAGCAAAAATCTATTTGGATTGAAGTTACAGCGAATATATTTATTTTAATTATAAAACAAGGCCTGAAATGGCGCGGTAGTTTGAAAATTTGAATTCGAACTTTGACTGACAGTACAGGATTCAAAATTAATCAGATTTTAGTGAAACCAAATATACTTAAATCTGTTTAAGAATATCTTTCTAATGAATCTGAAAAATCGAAATTTCATAGCGGGAATCAAAAGTTATGGCCAAATGAATTTTCAGAAAGGTCGCTATGGAGTTAATATAGCCCTTGAAAATAGACATTTTGCAGACGACCTCCATTTTCGATGAAACCATTTTTGTTGGATCCGGAATGTCAAATTATTGCTAGGTTTCAAATTCAATAATTTTTGGAGTTAATATGTGAGCATGGCAAAGGGAAATGTGTATGGTTGTTTTCAGTTAAATTGGATCGATCCGAAAATGGCCATTTTTCAAACGGTCTCCAAATTCGACGAAATCATTTTTGTTAGGACCGTATCGTCTAAACATAGCCAGATTTATTTTTCTCGAATTTTTGGATTCAGTATGTAGCCCCTACAAATTAAAATGTACGTTCAAATCCATATTTGAATGTTTTATATATTAATTTGAAGAATAACTGGCTTAAACAGTCGAATGAGCCTACGAAACATATTCCATTATGTCTGGAATGGGGGTATTTAGCCAGGAGCGACAGTCATTGGGTTTGAATTGGAGTTCGTATGTAGAGAGGGGTATTTTCGGATTAATAAAATAAAATATATAAATAAAAAATATTGGACAATCAAAATTCACTCTCTCTCGTTGAAAACTCGCTACCCCTCCCCCCCGGTTCACGAACGATGGTGCCTCTTCATTTCTTCCCCTCCGATTACTCCCTCCACACGCAGAATTAGGCCTCCCTCCAGTTGAAGATTTCGTAGAGGAGGCTGAGGGCTACAAATCCATGGTTTCTCACCACATATCGTGTAGCATGTCTCGTGTTTGGAGCCTCGAAAGTCGGAGACCTTCGATCGCCGCCGCTTATCCCGGCCACCGAACTAGGTCCCACGACCGACGAACCTGCGCCTCTCCAACCTCCATAACGTGGTACAAGTCGATCCTCCTATCGTGCTACGGATCGAGCGCAAGGCCTAAACCTAGATTCGAATCAAGAACTGAAAGGTGCAGGCTTTTTATTTTAAACCATTTATAACGTTTAAAAGTGTTACAAAGTTTGATTACCGTATAAAAATCATATTTTTTGCTATGTGGTTGAAATTCGGTGAAACAAGAGACATTGGACTCGTGCGGACGTCTTCTACATTCTAGAAGAGACCGGAGAATTTTTAGAGCTTCCTACAATTTTTTAAGGAATGGAACCCGATGTGATATTTCTAAACTATAAACGATATGGAATGGCGATGTATAAATTATATAATCGGTGTATAAGTTATATATGCATTGTACACCTCATGTATAAGCATTGTATAAATTATATGTGCGATGTATAAGTTATATATGCATTATAAAAATCATATGTGCGGTGAATGGAATTGAAATGATATTGAAATGAAATCGAAATATATTTGTATACGTATATATATATATATATACACACACACACACTCCCCTCGTCCACAGACCATGGACGATATATATTGATTGTGATTGTTTGGATTTTGGTTGATGTGAAATTTGGTTGATAAATGTGAATCGTTGATAATGATTGTTTGTGGTTGAAACAAAATTGGAATTTTTTTTGGAAAAATCCATTGGGATATGAAAATGATCGAAATATTTAGATTATAAGGATAAGATCCTTAGGGAACGCTGCGAGGCATAAGGTAGTGCGAGGAGCCGTACTCGGGACGGTGCCGGTTTTAAACCCCCTGCCGTTATGCTGCCGAAATTTTCTGAAATATTAATGTGTTTGATTTATATTCATGTGTTGGAAAAATATTCATATGACGAACTAATTGTTTGAAGGATAAAAATCAAATTTTATAATATATACGAATCGCTAAAAATACTCATGTTTGAAATAAATTGTTTAAACAAAAAAAAAATCACATTTTTATAATATACGAATCGTTAAAAATATTCATGTTTGAAATAAATTATTTTAACAATAAAAATCACGTTTTTATCATAGATATGAAGTATATAAATTAGTCATGTGTTGAAGTGAATATTTGTTGGATAGAAATATTATTTTTATCACATATATGAAATGAAAATGTTCTGGAAATCGAAGAACGGATTATATATATATATATATATATATATATATATAAATACAATTAAAATAAATCAAATAACAAAGCTGCAGTTCGTGTTTTGAAATCGTGATTTTAAACAATTATACCGGGAGATCTGACCATCGGATTTTCCCGAAAGCGAAACCGTTGGGTTCGCTTTAAAAATATCTTTCCAATGATATCAAATTTGTAAAGATCCAATGGTTAGATTGTGTGAAATGTTTAATTCAAATCTAAATGAAAACAGCACCAGAGTGAATTACATTTTTTTATATATATAAATATAATTAAAATAAATTGAATAACGACGCTGCAGTTCGCATTTTGAAATCGTAACTTCAAATGATTGTACCGGAAGATCCGACCGTCGGATTTTCCCAAAACTGGAACCGTTGGGTCCGCTTTGAAAAGATATTTCCAATGATATAAAATTTATAAAAATCCAACGGTTAGATTTTCAGTTATGTGTAAATCAAATCTGAAGAAAAACAGCGCCATGGCCGCGTTATGGCCTGAAGCGTCGTTTGAATAAAAGGGGCTATTTTTAAATAAATAAAAATAGCGATAAATCGTTATAAAACATTATAAACGATATGGAATGGAAATAAACCGAATTTACCCGTTGGATATTTGATGGTTAAATGTGTTTGACGTAAAAATTACATTAATAAACTGAATTATGGATGTCGAATAATTTAACCAGGAATTGAATCGATTTGAATTCTAAATATACATGAATTATTTGAAAAGGCCGAGTTAATTCACATTTCAAATAATTGATCGACGATTAGAATTCGAAGATATGTAGACGGTGCTAGACCGATGATCTTCACATCGAATGGATGGCTACTGATGCCTTTGATGGGAGTTGCTGCCATGAAGGGGTTACAGTGGTGGTCGTCCGGACGTACTTGTTGATCGTTCGGATGTGCGAGGGCCTCTCTCCTATATTGGACATACAGGAGAGGAATAAGGTGCCTTCGGTTTCGTTCAGACCCAGATCAGACTTGTAAATGGATGTGTGTCTGACGTTGTAGCTTGACAACGTGGCATACAGAGTTGCTGTGATCAAGGCTTTTGTTGAAAAGCAGAGTCTTGTGGTTGATGATCAAAGTACGACTTTAAATAGCTAGCTTTGTGTTTAGCGTTGATTCGCGAGCCTCACACCCTGGTATGAGCTAGAAACGGGAGAGGACATCAGGGAGGACATGCGTTTCCTTCTAACTAGGAGTGGTGTTTTACACGCCTGGGCATTTTACAAATGTGGATGATGGATAGCGAGGCGCCTCGGTTATTTCGGTCTCTGTGGAGCCGATGGATGGTTTGGTAGATATATCGTCTAGTTTGACGCCCTATAGGGCAGGGAAAAGCAGTGTTCAGGCATTTTAATCCACTCCGTGTCGACCAGCCCTGACGATCCAAGGGCCCACCTGAGTCTGGGTCCTGAGACACGGGCTAGAGCGCCTCAAAGCGGTAAGGACGATCGCTTGCCTTGGTTCATAACGAAAATACAATTTCCAAATATGACATCGTGCGGTTTTGATTGTAAACCTATATATGGCGACATGATATATGGTACCCATGCCGTCTATGATTGATATTTATGATTGAAATTGTTTTTGAAACATATAAACACTAGTAATAATATCATATGCTTTTGTTTTATTCGTATCAAACATATTTTGGCCATTATAAGGTAAAACTCTATCCTTCGGTTTGCGTTGCATAGTGTGATGGGAACTGAGTCTTATAATGGCTTCATTTTTATAAAAAGCATTGCGATGTTTAAATGATTTACTTGTTTTGAGCACTGGCAATCCAATGGAGTAAACCCGTTCCGCGTTAGCAGCGTGGTTCTGTGATTGGCCTTATTATAAAATAAGTTAAGTAGATTTCTCATAACAGTCCCATGACTGACTCGTAGTTTGTTTCACTTGCAAACTCGGGTGCCCCTATTTCTACACGGGCAGCCTTGTACTCAGGTTTTAGCAGGCTCTTTTTGAATAGCTGGAGCGGAAGATGGATTCTATCACTTCTTTTTTTATGTTGTTCAGCTCCTGTTGCACATATTATGTTTTGTTTCCGCTGTAGACATTGTATGTAAAGCTGAAACTGTATTTTGTACTAAGTATGATCTTGTTATACTGTGTAACTCTGATGATTATTATTTCCAGTGTAATTTGATGTACATTATTTGGTGTATTTATATATTCTGTTCTGTTGTTATTTGTTTATGTGTTATATTCCAAATATTACCCTTGCCACCGTGGAATGGGGGTTTGGAGTCGTCATAGGAGGTTATGGCGAAATTTTTCAGAAATTTAGGGTGTTTTCCAAATTTTAGAGAAATTAGAAAATTCTTAGAAACTAAAAAGTTGAAGAATGAAAGCTAGAATGAAAGTCGAGTTAGTTAAATAACTTTTAGCTCCGTTCCTTTTCGAGAACGAAAAGATTTTAAGTGGAGGAGATTGTAACAACTCGGAATTTCTGAACCAATTTAAAAATGGAAACCGAGGATATATTATATACTATATATACTTAATTGCCTGAATAGAACGCGCCGCGCAACGACCGATCGTGAATTTCGACCATTAACTTCGAATTGATGTAACGGGAGATCTGACCGTCAGATTCTCCTAAAACAAGAACCATTGGGTTCGTATCGAGAATAGCTTTCCAATGAATATAAGAGATTTGAAATCTAACGGATGGATTTTAAAATATGTCCAGATCAGTTTTGGAAAAGGTCGTTGTAAATGCAGTTCGGTGGCCGATATTGGAAACCGACTGTAAGGGCCTTAATAAAATTATTTAAAAATACATGAGCAAAGTAAATTTAAATGCGTTTTCAACTAATAATATTTAAATTCTTTACTAAATATTATTCTAAAATCTTTACTAAATATTATTTTAAAATCTTTACTAAATATTATTCTACAATAATATTTAGTAAAGATTTTAAAATTATATTTAGTATACGTTTTAAAATAATATTTAGTAAAGATTTTAAAATAATATTAAGTAAAGATTTTAAAATAATATTTAGTTAAGAATTAAAATATGATTTTAGTATCCATTTTTCAAATCCATTCCAATTTATTCACTGGAAAATTCTGGTTAGATTAAAACCATTCTCTAATCCCATTTATTTATTTTGCAAAAGTTCTGCAATTAATATTTCTAGTTATTAACTAGTTCATTCAGATAAAAATATCTTTTATCCTTTCAAATATGGAATTTTTCATCCTAAAATCTTTCCAAACCATTTATTATGATTTTACATAATTTATTTATATTTTTATAAATTTTATTAAGGCCCTTACAGTCGATTTCCATAAACGGTCATCGAACTGCATTTACAGCGACTTTTTGCAACACTGATTTGGACATATTTTAAAATCCAACCATTAGATTTCGAATCTCTTATATTCATTGGAAAGCTCTTCTCAATACAAACCCAACGATTCTGGTTTTAGGAGAATCCGACGGTTGGATCCCCCGTTACGTCAATTTGAAGTTAATGGTCGAAATTCGCGAACGGTCGCTGGCAATTAAATATATATATATCATCGATTTCCATTCAAAGCGTATTTTATAAAAACGTCAATAAATCCATTTTAAAACGATTTCATTTCTATTTCTAATTTAAATTAAACCTCTTATATTCTGATAATTTTAGAATGATAATAATTCAAAATGTCAGTTTTGAAATTCAATCTTTTCAATATTCATTTTAAAATTGAATAAAGTCGATATAAAATCCATTTGAGCAAAAATAGCATTTTCTACTTAACTCGGCTTCATTTATTTTTATGTTTTGGTGTCCATCCAAATTCGGACGTCAAAATCACTTTCTGTTTTCATTGAATATTATTTTGTAAAAATATTCGTGTTTATATTCCGGATTGGAATAAAATATCAACCAATATCCATATAAATAAATTTATATGGATTACACACATCATAAACATCCAACGATAGTTGCGAACAACTATCACCTCCAAATTGACATCCAATGTGAATTTATAATCCATGTAAGCCGTAAATAAACAATTCACACTTACAACAGCCTGTCGAACAAACGATCGACATACAAGCTAATCACTTGGCATTTGTGTAAGTCAAATATCATCCCAATACCCGTGTGGGGTATTCAAACAACAATAGTCCATTTTAATTAAATCATTGGTTAATAAATTTAACCAATTCTAATTCAGTTCAAATTATTTTTCTAATTAACCAATTTTCACTGTTTAAATTATAAATAAATATTTGTAATTTAATTTCAACTACTACATTAATGTTAACATTATTTTCAATACGTTAAACATTTCAACATCATAATCAAAACACAATACAACCAATTAAATCGTCCATGGTCTGTGGACGAGGGAGGTGAGCTAATAGGCACCGTATACAATTTATAATAATTAAAACTGATAAAAAATCTACACTAGCAATTCTATATATTTTTATATATGAATACAATAACATGATAAAATAATTTTGAGTGAGATAGGATTAGACCCAAACTTCCCCTTACAGGAAAGCCCGGATTGAGTTGAGAATATGACGCATCGGAATAGAGACAACAGAGCATTTCATTGCTATTAAAACAATTTACATCAGAGTACAAGATATTAGAGTTCAACTAAATTATATTACACAGCGGAAATAAAATAGTATCAGAGATTAAAATACAAAGTAGTGGAAATTTAAATGTATAAATACAATGTATAGCGGAAAATACATCAACCAGCAATGAATGAAATACACGGATACAAAGCTTTTCGAATATAGCTCCAGCTGTAATCCAGGATCCTATAAAATAGGAATATGCAAAACCAAAACTACAAGCAGCCCGTGTGGAAAATATGGGCACCCAGAGTTTAGGTTAAAACAATAAACTCTGAGTCAGTCATGGGGCTAGTGTGAGAACTAAAATAGTTATTAAATCTTTACTTTAAAAGTTAGGAAATCATGGGCTCACGCCGTATAACACGGAACGGGTCTACTCCACATGAATTTCAGTTTAAAATAAAACAACACAATGCTTTTTAGAAAAATGAAGCCATTATAAGACCCAGGTCCCATCACATAATGCAACGCAAGCCGGAGGATACTGTTTTCCCTTATAATAGCCAAACATGCTTGGTACATTTTAAAAAAATCATTTTGATATTACTATAAGTGCATAGTGTCAAAACAACATCAAATATAAATGTATCAATCATAGACGGCATATGTACCATATATTATGTCGCCATACTATTTTTACAACTAAAACCGCATGATGTCGTATTGGAAATTGGATTTTCATCCATGAGTCGAGGCAAGGGATGGCTCCTCCTCGATTCGAGACACTCGAGCAAATGCCTCAGGATCACACTCTCGTGACCCTTGAATTTTCAGGGCCAGTCCACACTTACTTTAGTGGATTAGTTATTCCTGAACACACATTTCCTGGTCCTAACGGACCTATCTCTGAGCCACTAAGGACTCAATATCCGAGGCGCCTCATTCCATCGTCCACATAAGTAAAAATATCTAGGCTCCATACCATGACACCACTTCTAGCTAGAAAGAAACGTCGTGCACTCCCTACAGTCACGATCCCGTTTTTGACTCATACCGGGTGTGAGGCTCGCGAATTAACATTATACACAAAGCTATGCTATTTAAAGCCGTGCTTTGATCATTAACCACAAGACTCTGCTTTTCAACAAAAGCCTTGATCATTTGCATCTCAGCATGCCACACTGACAATTCATGCCATACAATTGATGTCTATCAATATATAACCTCTAAGCTCGTATGTCTCAGAGAATGGTGTTAAGCAAAAGAATAAATACTCCATCACCAAACATATATATATATATATATATTTAATAGAAATAAATCAATACAAAATGAAATCTAATGTCAGACATAGATCCATTTACAAGTCCTTTCCGGGTTTGAACGAAAATGGAGGCACCTTATTCCTCGTCCCATATGTCCAATACAGGAGAGAGGCCCCCTCATATCTGGTCGATCCCCAAGTACGTCTGGACGATCATGAATTATTACCTTGTATTGGGTGTACAACCCAATCAAGACATCAGTAATCATCCAAACGATGTGAAGATCTCCAGTCTTCAACCACCGTCTTTATCGTCGACTTTTAGTCGCCTTATCGGTTATTCAGAATGGGATAAACCCGGTCTTCCCGAATAACTCGCGTATTTTATAATCAATAATCAAGTGTGATAAAAACACATCATATGCCTCATTCCAATCCAGAATATTCTTTTATTCAGATATTCACTTCTTTAGGGAAAGGTTCCCATAAATTTTATCAAAGATAAATTCTTTTAAAATTATTCTTCAATCTTCCTTTGTATATTAATTTCAAAAGATTTGATTTTATCCTTTAACCAATCTAAACCAAATTAAGGTTTATAAAACTAGTCGGTATTATCTAGCCTTACCGAAGTAATCATTTATTTTATTAATCCCATCCCAACCTATTCATCCCATGGAGCAAAACTGGTAGTACTGCATCTCTAGCACCCCCTATGTTATCGGTAAAATTAATTACCATTTCCCATTCAAATCTAATTAAAGATTTAACTATCACCTGGAGTAAAATTGGTGGTACTTCATTCTCGATCATTTCATGAATTCGATAAATTTAATTATCCCATTCTCATTCCAATCTAATCAAAGATTCATAAAAACTCCACTTGGTTTTAATCTCCAAAAATCATTATTTAATGATTATTCAAATTTTGGAAATAAATCCTTCCTTTAACTGGGTTAAAGAACGAATGTCCTTTAAAACATCATTCACGATAACCTCAAAATCCTATTCCATCAAAATGGAATCTCCACGAAAACCAGATCAGTCAAAATCAATATGAATTTCCTTATCAGACTAATAATATAAATGGAATAACGGCGAAGCCTTTTAAATTCAGAATATAGTAACGGTCTTCCTTCATAGAAGCTCATCTCGATTATTACCAAATCAAATTCCATTCGATTCCAATTTAATATATTAAATTGGAAAACTTTACTTTGGAAATTTTCCAATAAATCTTAATAAAAAGATTTATAAATTCCAAATCATAACTTCATTGTTAATTGGGTTAAATAACAAATGTTATTTAAAACACCATTCACAATAAACTCAAAAATCCAATTTCAATTCAATTCCAATTAAATATTAATTAATTGGTAAACTTCTCTAAATCTTAATTAAAAGATTTATTCTTTTCTCAACTGGGTTTAAGAACAGTGTTTTTTAAGACACCTTTCATGACAAACCCAAAATCCAATTTTTTATTATATGCAAGGCTCTGAATAGAAATTTTATCGGCTTATATTCAATATCAAATTCCGAAACCAACAAATATCATATTGGGAATAACGATATTTATATCTTCCAAATTCCTCAACCATATCCATATAATCACGGAATCCACTATCGAAATATTCCGAAGATTATTTCTATTCCATTCCAATTCATACGTTGGAAAATTCTGGTTATTAAAAAAACCCATTTCAATCCAATTTATTTGTTTCTAAAAATAATTGGATTATTATTCCAATTATTAACTAGTTCATTTCGATAAAAATATATTTTCTCTTTTCAAACTTGGAAATTTTCATCCAAAATCTTTCCAAATCAGTTATTTTGATTTTACATAATTTTTCCATATTTTTAATAATTTTATTAAGGCCCTTACAGTCGGTTTCCAATAACGACCACCGAACTTCATCCATATCGATCTTTTCTAAAATTAATTTGGACATATTTCCAAATCCGACCATTAGATTTCAAATCTCTTATCATCATTGGAAAGATCTTTTCGATACAAACCAAACGGTTCCAGTTTTATGAGAATTCGACGGCCGGATCTCCAGTTACAACAATTTGAATTTAATGATCAAAATTCGCGAATAGTCGCTGCGCGGCGTGTTCTATTCAGGCCATTAAATACATATAATATATACATCACCGATTTCCATTTAAAACGTATTTTATAAATCGTTTATAAATTCATTTCAAAACAATTTCAACTTCATTTCAATTTTAAATAAAAATTGAATATTCCATATCATTACAATATTAAAATGATAATATTTTCAAAATATTAGATTTTGAAATCAATTCTCTTTGATATTATTTTAAAATGAATAAAATCAATTGATAAACCCATTCGGGTTAAATTGTCGTTCCTATACTTAATCCGGCTTCATATTTTTATACATTTTCATGTCCATCCAAAATTGGACATCAAAATCATAATTTAATTCTTCACTGAATATTATTTTAAAATATTCGTTATTTTCTGAATCGGAATGCGACTCAATCAATTACCATATAATTTCAGTTATATGGATTTCATACATTACATGTATTCAACAATAATGATAAATAATCCTTCAACATTCAAACATCACCCAGAGTGCAATTTTCAACTGTATAAGCATTAAAATAAATAAATAATGCTCATCACAGCCTGTTAACCCATCGATTGACATACAACTAAATATTGGGATTAGTGTATGTCAAATATCATCCCAATACCCGTGTGGGGTTTTAAAACAACAATAGTCAATTTAAATAAATCATTGGTTAATAAATTTAACCAATTCTAATTCAGTTTGAATTATTGTTCTAATTAGCCAATTTTACTATTTAAATTATAAATAGATATTTATAATTAAATCTCAATTACCACATTAATGTTAACATCATTTTTAATATGTTAATCATCACAATCACCACACAAATCACCAAATCATCCATAAAAATAAATACTCAACAATCCAATGCCATTTACGGCGCCATAGGTGGCCATTCGCGGAGTATGAAATCCGAGTGTCAGTAATATCCATACATCGCTTCCAATTTATGTCATTTGTGTGAATTTGAGTGTTGAACCCCATACAACAAATCTATAATGGTAATTTCTATATATTTATAGTTATAAAATAAATTAAATAATTGTACAAAATTTTAGTGAGAGAATTCTCACATTCGTTTCCACTCCTCCAATCTTTATTTCTAAATGGTCCTGTTTTGATTTAAAATCGCCGCAAATTGTAATTTGCTCAAAATCGCATATAGTCAGTTCCATTCGTAGTGTTCGTCGCTGCGAATCCAACGCAACTTGAATCGTCAGATTTGGACCTCGTATGGAGAAGATATGATATTATTTGCATTGGTTACTTCAAATATGGAATTTTGATTAATTAATTAAATTAACAACATTTAATTAACGTTACCCTTAGATTTCTTCATTCTTCATATAGTCTGGACTAAATAAAACCCAATATTGATTTTTTTTATCTTGATGCCACACCTCCAGGAAGCCGCCGGCCGACCATCAGGCTGCGCCACTCCATCGCCTCCCTACACTGGCCATGTTTGCTGTTTCGCGGGTCCCACGAGCCCAAGAAATCGATTCGAACGTTTTGAGTTTAAGCCAGAAATTCGTACAAATCTTAGCTCAATTTTAGATCATAGCCATTGGTTAGGAGGATCTTGGAATGATCTACAATTTTCCCTTTAGTTGTTTTTGAAATTAATTGGTGGATTGGAAGAAAGAAGGGAATCAAATCTGGAGAAAACCGCCCGTTCATTTCAAAGCCGGTGGCGGAAATTTTAAGTGAGGGCTTAGGGTTTTTCCAAGGGGTTATTATAATATTTATTTAATATTATTTAATTTCAAAAATACATGTTAACCAATCCGAACTTCAAATCAAACCCAACGACTATCGTTTCTAAACAAATGCCCCCTTCCGGACACAAAGGGATATGTTTCGTAAGCCAATTCGAGTGTTTCGATCAGTTGTTATTTAAATTAAAATATATATCAATATGTATTAAATTTTAACATACATTTTAATTTACCGGGGCCACATACTGACTTCAAAAATTACAGAAAAATAATTCTATCTATATTTTAATGATATAGTCCTAACAAAACTAATTTCATTGAATTTGGAGACCGTTTGTAAAATGGCCCTTTTCCAGTCGATCAAATTCAAACTGAAATTACCAAGCACATTTAAATTCATCACACTCACATATTAATTCTAGAAATTATGAAATTTGAAACCTGACTATAGTTTGAAATTTCAGATCCAACAAAAGTGGTTTCGTCGAAAATGGAGGTCGTTTGCAAAATGGCTATTTTTAAGGGCTATATATTATATTAAAAAATATATAAATTCCATAGCGACTATTATGAATTTTAGTACTAGACATAACTCACAATTTATAAAGTGAAATCTCAATTTCTTATTCGTTAGAAAGATATAGTTAAACAGATTCTAATGTTTCTTGTTTCGTCCAATTCTGATTTATATTGAATTCTGTATATTCATTTGAAAATTAAAATCGAATTTCAACCGCTGAAAAGGATAATCTCAATTCAGGGAGACTTCCAAATCGGAGGCTAGGGAAAGAAGTGGTCCACTTTGATGACCTCACAGACAACATGGAGGCTAATGATTGGATCTCTGTGGCGAAAGGAGGAAAAACTGAAAGGGTCTCATTTTCAAATCTACCTATGCGTTCTGATCTGAGGTGTGACGGTGGATCTTCTGATCCCCAAAATTCTGCTTCGGCAGATCGTCCCCCACGAGTTCAGATCTTAGGGGGAGCGAATGCTCGAACTAGATCTGGAAATCGCTAGATTCAGTGCACAACTAGAGGCCAGCGTGGTTTTGAAGTGAATTTAGTTCGAGCAGATCTAGCCGTGGGCAATGCTAAGCCTTGGCTACAAGTTGCGATGGGAGGGACTGGACATGTTCAAGATGAATACTTTGATCTGTCGTATATAGCACCAACTGTGGTAGATTCAAAAAAGAAGGCCGTTTTTCTGAACGAGCAGCGTATAGATCCGTGGATAAGTGGAAAAATTCTATTATTTTTTATGTATTTGGGACAAAACCTTATCACATCCAGCTTAAAAAATATATTGAACTGATGGGGAAACCATTGGGTAATTTTCAACTGTTCTAGAGAGAAAATGGATTTTTTAATATTCGTTTCGATAATAATCTGGATTGTTGTAGAATTCTGAAAGGAGGACCATATTTATTTGATAGTAAAATCATCATCCTGAAAAGTGGAACATGGGCATGAGATTCTGGAAAGATTTATTGTCTACAATGCCTTTATGAGTTCAATTTTCGAATCTTGAATCGGAACTTTGGGACAGAGAAGCGTTAAGTGCGATAGCCAGTATGATTGGTCGACCAATAAAGATGGATAAAATAACGGCTAATGAATCAAGAGTTGCTTTTGCGAAGATTCTTATTGAAATTGATGCGGGGTTTGATTTTCCTAATGAAGTAGACGTTCTTTTACATATAGGGAAGAATTGAGCGTACGTGTTGACTACCTCTATAAACCACTATGTTGTAATCCATGTGTTGTTTTTGGGCACACTCACGCTCAGTGTAAAGCAAAAATATCAGAAAAATGGGTTCGAAAAGAGAGTGGAGTTTCAAGTGCTAATATTGATATTCAGCCGCTAATTCTGCAAACAAATGACCCAACAAATGACGTTTTGAGGGCAAATGAAATCTCAAAGACTTCTGAACCATTTACTGATTCTAATGAACAAGCTACTACTATAGATGCCATAGGGAATACTGGTGTCACCATATGCTTTGATAATGATAATGCCATGAATAATGAAATAATTATATTGATAGTTCGAATAATGAGCATCTTGAGCAACACGAAGAAGCAAATGCACAGTCCAATTACAATGAAAATATTGAGGATCAGACAAGTCAAAAAGATATAGAGATTTCAACAAATATTGTAACTTTGGAACAGGAGTGAATAATACTAAATCACAAGCCAGGATTATAGTTACATACTCTGGTAATACAATGGAAATCAATAATTCAATAGCTAAGGAAAAGATTACATAGAATTTGAGATCTGACAACTCAAGCACTCATCTAAATGGTAGTTTTTCCAGTGCCTTCAAAGATATTAACTCAATGGATGCGAGCTTATTTGGAGATGATCCACATAACGAGAACTTGGATGGCATTGCTGATAACTGGGAAGATTCAGAGGAAGACAACCTTGTAGGTCACATTGCCACAGATGAGGAAACTTCAAGTCAGCCTGAAAAAGAGATGGATGTATCACATAATATTGAGAAAAATAAAAAAATCCAACAAGAACTGGAGAATGGAACAGAAAAAACAAAAATAAAAGCAGTAAAACAGTCTCTATAGCTCCTCCTAAAGTGTCGACAAGGAGCCAAAGCAAGGTTAAATGAACGTCGTAGCATGGAACGTTAGGTGACTTAATGTGACAAATAAATAATTTGAACTTTTTAAGTTCCTTAACAAAAATAGGCCATCTATGATCGGCCTATTGGAGAACAAGCTGAGTGATAATATGTTCAAAGAGCTAAAAAAATAAGATGAATAGTAATTAGGACATTTTGGATAGAAACTGTACATGAAGCAAAGGCAGAATTGTAGTGTCTTGGGACTCTAACTTGTGGAGGGTCAATATTGAGGCTATTTCTTATCAACATATCTCTATTAAGGCAGACAATTCTGGAGTATTAGCTTACATATTTTCTTTTATCTATGCAAGTAATTTTCTTATTAATAGGGAAAAACTCTAGATAGAGTTGGTTAATGAATCTCGAACAGTAGACATGCCTTGGCTAGTACTTGGAGACTTTAACAATATTTTGTCTCCTAATAATAAAGGGGGTCTACTGTGCCATTCAGACATATTGTAGGTCTCATTGACTACATCTCCAATGCAGATTTGATGGATATTCCTATTGTAGGGTTTAAATACACATGGAGGAAGAAAGGAGTAGCTACAAAAATTGATAATGTTCTTTGCAACCACTAGTTTATTGACATATTTCCTAAGATTAATTCATATGGGGTTTCAAATTCCATCAGCGATCACATACCGATTTGTGTCAATTTTAGAAAAAGTAGAAATGAAATAAAAAATGTGCTGTTCAAATTCTTAAACTCTTGGATTATGAAGGGGGGATATAGAGACGCTTTCTACCAAGCTGTTAATTATGTGAGGCTATCATATTTTCAAGGACCTAAGATTTACAGATTTCAAATGTTTTTGAAAATTTGTAAATTCTTTTTAAAGGGATGGAACTACATGAGCTTAAAAGATGGAAATATTCATAAGAGTTTGGAGGAAAATTATAAAATAGCTCTTACTGAGATTGATCACAACCCAACAGATAAGGATAAGTATGACAAGCTCAGAGACGCATATATAAAATGGAAAGGTCAGTGTTATATTGATGTTTGTAACGCAAAGCAGAAAGCGAAAATTAATTGGCTCACAGAGGGGGATTCTTGCAAAAAAAAATTTCATGCAAAAATGTCGCTGAGGAAACATGTTAATGATTGGAGTAATTTGCTGATGAATAATGGAGATCTTGTGCATGATTCTGAGATCATAGAACAAGAAGCTATTCTTTACTTTTCCAAGATATTTAATTCAGATACCCATATGAAAGATTCTTTCTCTAATATTAATTGTATCAATATCATTAATGACAGGGGCAGAGAACACTTGACTGAAGAGGTTAATTTATAGAAAATTAGGAAAGCTATTTACTCTATACCAGATGATAAAAGCCTAGGACTTGATGGTTTTACTGCCAAATTCTTTAAATGTCATTGGGAGGAGCTTAAATTCAACTTAGTAGAGATGATGCAGGAGGTTTTTTGTTCTGGAAAAATTGCAAACTGTATAAGTCGTACGTTTATAACGTTAATACCCAAGGTCGATAAACCTAGTACTATTTCTGATTATAGACCTATAGTATACTGTAATGTCATTTACAAGATTATTTCTAAAATCATATGCAACAGAATTAAACCATACTTTAAACATTTGATTTCTGAGAATCAATCTATCTTCATTCCGGGTATATTTATTGCTAAAAATATTCTGCTGGCACATGAACAAATTAGACAATTTAATGTAAAGGGGAGTGGGAAAGTTTGCATTAAAATCGATCTACAAAAGGCTTATGATATGGTTAACAGAAATTTTATATGTCACATACTATTGAGAATGGGATTTCCAAGGAAAATAGTGTGAATCATCAAAACCTTCATTACAACTCCTACATACTCTATTTTGGTCCAAGGTGGCCCCAAGGATTTTTTACAAAGTAATAGAGGACTACGGCAAGGCGATCCTCTACCTCAATACCTTCTCTGTGTGGCAATGGAATTTTTTTCTATTCTCATGTACAAAGCAACGAATGTAGGGTTAATTCAGCCTATTTATAAGCAAGCGCCTTATATTACTCATTTAATCTACGCTGATGACCTTATGATCTTTTCCAAAGCAAAGACTAGCGGGATATTGGTTATTAAATTTATTTTAGACCAATTAAAGGATAATGTTGTCTTTATAATCAATAATATGAAGTCCAAGATTTTTTCCAGCAAAGGAGTCAACAACAAAAATATGGTTCTGCAGGAGCTAAACATGGCTGAAGGTAGATTACCGGTAAAATATCTTAGTGTCCCCCTTTCTAATAATTATCTAAAGTTTTTGGGTTGTGGCGCTCTAATTGACAAAATAACAGGCAAAATGGATTGCTGGGATTGCCATCTTCTACCAATGAAACGGAAAATTGAATTGACCAAAACTGTTATTACACCGATGGTTATGTACAGGTTGATGACATACTAATTGCTGGAGGCTACGATTAGCAAAATCAATAAACTTTGTGCTAATTTCATATGGGCAGGAAAAACTCATAAAATCGCGTGGGATACTTTGTGTACGCCTAGAGGTGAAGGAGGGGTTGGGCTACGAAATTTTAGAGACATTAAAACAGCAGCAGCCCTGAAACTTCTTTGAAATTTTGTAAATAGTAATAGTCTATGGAAAAGATGGATGATGAAGAGATTCTGTAATGGAAAATTCATTTGGGTGATGGATATTGATAATAACAGTTCTGCGACATGGAAAACCATACTTGAGACACATGCAAAAAAGTTTTCAATGCATTAATCATTGTATTGTTAACGGGAATGACACAATGCTTTAGTTTGACCCATGGATAAATAGTGACATTATGGTGAGACTTCTCAGGTGGGATCATTTAAGTCTTTTTGGAGGTGACGAACATAAGGTTAACTACATTATTCAGGATGGAGAATTTAACCCATACTGTTTAGATGCTACAAGGCAAATTTCAACCCAAATTAATGAGGTTAGTATACAAACAAATGGTGATGCTTATTACTGGACATGACTCGATAGAAAAGATGGTTTCACGTTCTATTCTGCGTGGGATATTTATAGATGTCATGACAATGAGCTGATGTGGTGTAAACTTGTGTGGCATTATATTAATAGCCCTAAAATGTCCTAATGCTTATATAAGGCTATTCTAAATCAGTTCAGTACAAAAGATATTATGACCACTTGGGGATACAATATCGATCCTATATGTGTTCTCTGTAATGAAGATTTCGAATCTAGAAATCACCTGTTTTTCCAATTCCCGTATGTTGCATACCTATGGGTTAGATGTCGCCTTAAATTGGGCCTTGCTCCATCGGCCTTCACTACGCTGCAGTTAGAGGATGAGATCTCGCTGCTGAAGAACTCCTTCACGTCTGCGTCGTTCAGCCAGGACGCTGCTTTCTATGCCATAACCACTATGGTTTACCACATCTGGAATGAGAGGAACCATTGAATTCATAGTAATCACAACTGGGATAAGTTTCGACGTTGGAATTTCATTGAAATTGAGGTCAAATATTTATTACATAAATCAAAGAGGAAGTTGAATCGTAGTCAGTTAGATAACGGGATTAGTGAACGATGGGGAGTAGATCTTCTCGACGCGGGTTGATGTTGGAGATTGCATTCGAGATTTTTTGGGGTTTCAGTGGAGCTCAATTTGAGGATGAACTAGTTTGGATCTGAAGATACCTTTTTTGAGCCGGTTTTATTTTATCTGTAGAGACACGTGTCTATTATCAAAGTAATGTTTTAGTCTGTTTCCGGTTTTTCATGTATTGTTATTTGGGTAATTTGGGTGGGCAGAAGATATGTTGTATTGCCTACCACTTTGTACTATTTGTACTGTTTTATCGATTCGTTGTCAATAAATCACCACACACTTTTTTCTCGTCTAGTTCTCTCGCTGAGTTCTAGTTCAGGTTTTTAACTAGGCGGTTAACCCATTTTCCAAAAATAATTTGAATTTTCAAACTACCGTGCCATTTCGAGTTCGTTTTATAATTAAAATAAATTTATACGTTCTAACTTCGATTTAAATAAATTTTTAGTCATTATTATTTAAAATAAACCATTTAAATATTCAAAATCCATTAAAATATCTAAAATATTTTTTTTTAAATTGGTTCAGAAATCACGGGTTGTTACAATTATTAAGTGAGTTCACTTAATATTTATGTAATTCACGCAAGCAAAATCAATCCATACAGCTCCATGTACCAGTACTTACTCAGTTGGAACAAGTAAGTCTCAAAAAAGTTAACTATATTTCATTCAATTAGAATGATTTTGTAATAACCCTGAATTTTGGAACCAATTTAAAATTTATTTTTAATTGATTTTAATGAAAATTAAATATTTTAAATGATTTATTCTGAGAAATAACAATTTAGAATTTATTTAAAATGAGTTTGAACGTAAAATTTATGATATAATTATAAAACGAATGTGTAACGTCGCGATAGTTTGAAAATTTAGTTCTAAATTCCAATTGAAAATATAGAATTTGATATAAGTTAGATTTCAGT
This sequence comes from Allium sativum, assembly GCA_030737875.1. Lineage (NCBI taxonomy): Eukaryota > Viridiplantae > Streptophyta > Magnoliopsida > Asparagales > Amaryllidaceae > Allium > Allium sativum. Next base: position 693,088,448 of record CM060920.1, read on the forward strand.
AAAATAAGAAAGGCCAGAATCTATTTAATAATATCTTTCTAATGAATATAAGAAATTGGGGTTTAGTGTTAACAGTTGTAAGTTATGTCCAAATTAAAATTTAAAGTAGTCGCTATGGAATTAATTAATATTTTAATTTTGATAAAAACTGATCAAAACAGTCGAATCAGCTTATGAAACATGTCCCACTATGTACGGAATGGGGGTATTTGGTTAGGGACGAAAGTCGTTGGGTCTCGTTTGGAGTTCAGACGCAAAGGAACCAACTAGAGAATTAAATATAAATTTTTATATATATATATAAAAAGGTTATTGTTTCTAAATACTAATTCCCAAACATTCAGGCCACCACCAGTTAAATTATCAGTGGCCGAAAAACAATAAATTTCCTCCTAGATTTCCACACATTCCATCGATTGATTTGAAAAACTTTCTACAACAAATCTCTAGAAGGTGAATTTGGGGCTCAACCCTTCACGTTCGCACGCTGGCCAAGGCGAGGATATGGCATCGAGTTTGACGCCGTTCCAGGCGAGGGTGGCGCATGGGTCGGGCTACGTCATGGCGTTTTCTAATGGGTGCCGGGCTGCTCCAGGTGATAGCAAGATCGAACCCTAGTTTTTGGGTGATGGGTTCAGGCGTTAAACAATTTGTTGAAGAAGAAGAAAATAAGCACAACTTTTTTTTATTACGGTTAAGGAGGGTTTTAATTAATATTACTTATATTATTAATGGCATAAATTATGTACCAGTTTATAAAATTAATAACTTTTGATTGCATTATCAGAATTTGACGAAACTAAGTTCGTTGTAACCGTAAAGACGAGAACTACACGATGAAATAGACTTGGACATAAACGGAAGTTGTTGGTGTAATGTCCCATATTTTTCGTAGCCAAATATTTAATTTAATTTATTATTTTAAATATTGATTTGGGATTTTAAATGGATTTTAAACATTTAATTAGTTATTAAACCGCAATTTGAACGTTAAATTTATATTTAATTTAAAACGAGCTCGTAATATCACGGTAGTTCGTAATATTGAGTTTTGACCTTCAATTGAATATACAGAATCCGATATAAGTTGGATTTCTGTGAAATAAGAAATGCAAGATTCTTGTTGATTATAATTTTCATACGAAAGAGAAAAATCCAGGTTTCCTGATATAGATTGTTAGTTACGTCCAATTCAAATTTTAAAATAGTCGCTATGGAAATCGTTATTAAACTATAGCGTTTAGGTAATATACTTAAAAGAGTTTAATATAATTTGGACATCTTTTAACTCAAAAATGATAATATTGAGTTGTATAAATTATGTTTGAATCTTTCTGATATTTCCAGTTGGGTATTTATAGTAATAATAATTTATTATTATTTTATTTGATTATTCTGGAATTTAATAATATTTTATAATATTATTATAGGCCTTTAAAATAGCGATTTTGCAAAAGGGCTCAGTTTTCGATGAAATTAGTTTCATTGGAACCGTAATGTAAAATTATTGTACGGTATTAAAATTCGCGGCAAACCAATGTCGTATATGACAACGGCAGCCGTAAACGCCAGTAATTTTCTATAGCGTGTAATTAAATTTATTTAATTTAATATTAGGGTATTTCTGTATAACTTGAGCAGACGATCGAATTAAGCCACAAAACAAATTCCGTTGAGTTATTATTGACATTTAGAGTCGAGATAGATACATAGTTGTTATTTTTGGTGATCGGGTAATTTGGTGTCCAAAATAGCATTGTGATGCGTATAAAAATAACATATAGGGAAACAGTCTCGGAATGCGACGTAACCGGTGCCATCGGATTCATATTAATTAATTATTATAAGATTTCAATTTTCATGTCAATCGGACTTATCGTTTGATCGTGGCAATGATAAACGCCTTTATCGTTTATATTATTTTGGTCAATTTAGACAGGGGTAACTTTGGAGGAATAAACGAATGGTCAAACAAACTCCAAATTTAATGAAACAAATTTCATTGGATCCGTTAAGAAAAGGACCAGTAGAATGTCATGGTTTCAATTTTTTTGATTTTTTTTGTAATTATAGGAATTTTAAACGCTTGATTTTTCATCGATAATTATAAAGGAATTTTTAACAAACGACCTTGGCATTTGATGAATTGTAATGACCTGGAAAATCTAAACCAATTTAAAAAATTAAAATTGGCTATTTTATGTTGATTTTAGATATTTAAAATAAATATTTTAAATAATAACGACGAAAAGTAAGTTTGAATCGACGTTCGAAAAAAAATATAATTAATTTTAATTATAAACAAGGCCTGAAATGGCGCGGTAGTTTCAAAATTTGGATTCAAATTTTGACTGACTATACCGGGTGCAAAACAAAACGGATTTGGGTGAAACCAAAAATATTTAAATCTGTTAGCGAATACCTTTCTAACGAATCTGAAAAATCAAAGTTTCAAAGCGGGAAGCAAAAGTTATGGCTAAATGAATTTCAAAAAGGTCGCTATAGGGTTTATATAGCCCGTGAAAAAGGCCATTTTGCAAACGACCTCAGAATTCGACGAAATCACTTTTGTTGGATCTGAAATGTCGAATTATTGCTAGGTTTCAAATTTCATAATTTTTGAAGCTAGTATGTGAGCGTGGCAAAGGGAAATGTGTTTGGTTGATTTCTATTAAATTGGATCGACCAGAAAAGGGCCATTTTTCAAATGGTCTCAGAATTCGACGAAACTAGTTTTGTTGGGACCATATCGTCAAAACATAGCTAGATTTAATTTTCCGTGAATTTTTAGAATCAGTATGTGGCCCCGGCAAATTGAAATGTACGTTCAAATCAAATATTGAATGCTTTATATTTTAATTTGAATGAAAACTGACTGAAACATTCGAATTGGCCTACGAAACATATCCCATTGTGTTCGGAATGGGGGTATTTAGCTAAGGACGACAGTCGTTGGGTTTGGATTGGAGTTCGTATGTAACAAGGGGTATTTTCGGATTTTACATAAATTAAAAATTAATTATAAAACCCCATAGCCAATCAGAATTCGACACTCCAGCATCTCTCTCCCCGATCCTCTACTGCGCGCAACGGAAAACAGGTCGCCACCTTCTCTCTTTGATTTCTCCTCCATCCTTCAACGAAATCGAGCGCCACCACCCACGTTTTGAAGCCCGTCCTCTCCTCTTCAAATCCGTCCTGACCTTGCCTCCTATCGCCTCGCCTGCTTCGAGTTTCGTGCCCTCAAAGGTCGGGACTTCCATTCGCCGCCGAGTTCGCCAGAGGCCATCGATCAGGGCGCAACCACCGGGCGCGGGAAGCCCTCACTTCCCTCTTCGATGCTGTGCAAGCGGATCTTCGTATTGTGCAACGGTTGGATCGAAAAGTTGAAACCTAGTTTTGAACGAATTGTGAAGGTAACGTCCGATTTTAAAATAAACTATTTAATAGCAATTTAAAGCGCTACGGTTTTCGATTTCACTGTAAAAATCATATCTTTTTCGTTTGTTAACGAAATTCAGTGAAACAAGAGACAGTGGACTCGTGTGGATGCCTTCTACATTCTAGAAGAGACCGCATATTTTTCTAAGACTTCTGCTATTTTCTGTTTATGTGTTATATTCCGAAGATTACCCTTAACACCGTCGTACGGGGTTTTGGGGTTGTCACATGAAACCTGTCCTAATGGGTTTGGAGTATTTTTTTATGCTATGATTACATTTGTTTGTCAAAAAAGAAGGTCGTATGTAGGTGTCTTAGGGGATACTTCAGTTGCAAGTTTCATACATAATAGAATAATATTATTTTATATCCCATCTCATTATAAACTAAATATACACACACGTTATAAGGGTGAAACCCTATTTTCTTCTTCACTGCATTCAACTCCATTTTGAGCCGCCACAAACTCATACAAGGGCCACTATTTCTAAGATTTCTTCTCCCTTAAATCACCATATCTGTTCACCCATATCTAATTTCCCCAACAACAATCTTGTAGTACTCTATGAGTACTATAATCTGAACGGTGATGATGAATATCTTCGAAGTGGTGTAGGTGGAAACGAGTCCGGAACAGTGCGTGGTTCGAAGGGTCTTGATGATGAACGGGGACGCCTGACGAAGTGAGGTTTGGGGCGGAGACCAAAGGAGACAAGGCGCTCTCGCCTGTCACCTCTAATTGGGTTCCGGCTGTCTGAAACTGTAACAACCCTCATTTTACGTATCATAAGATCGTAAAATATTTTTGTTTTTATTTTATTCCCTGAGGATTGGATCATTCTCATATTTTTATATGTTGTTTATGAGGATGTGAAACATGTCCATAATTTTTGCCAATTTTGTTTGTGACCATTTTACCCATGTCAGTCTTGTACAAGGTATAACTTTTGACTCAGGTCGAACTAGGCAATGAGACTTGTGCCATTGGAAAGGAAATGATGATTGCCTTCCCGTAGAGTGGTTACATTAAAGATTTGGCTCAGTGGTTTGGGAGGAATCATTGTTTTAAGGTTTTATAGTTGGCTGTCCAGGTTTGGAGAGCCACAATGCACTGATTTGGGAAGGCCCATTAGTGGGCTGGCGGAAACTATAAATAGGGGGTGAGAGGTATGGGAAATAGTTTACTTCCCTATTCTCTCATTTGGTGGCCTTGTGCTCTTCTTCCTCTAACACCTTTCCACCATTAAAAATCAAAATCTAAGAGGGGAAATCATAGATCTACACAATTAGAGGCAAGATCTACATCAACTGAAGTAAGAACTCATCGGATCAAGGGGTTTGCTGCAAGATGCTTGCTGTCCGGATTCTTATTTCTATCATTTTAGTTTGTTTTGGAGAATCAGTGAGTGATTTTCATTTCTCATATGGATTCAATGAAGTGTATGAGTGTTTGACCATGTTTTTCATTGATTTCAAGTATTTTTCCATAATTCTATGCATTTGTAAGTTCATTTTCATATAAATCACTCTATGATCTCATTCAGCAAATTTAAGTCCATGATTCTATGATATTTCTATGTTATTCCATATGATTATGCAAGTTAGGTCCATAGTTTTGTTCATATTTACATTTATGGTGAATTCGGTGAATCACATATAATTATTAATGAGATTGCCAAATTGTTGATGTTATTGGTTTCATAACACGCTTGTGGTTGTGTTGAATGGATTGGATGATTATATTTCGTCGATTATGTCAATCGGAGAAGTTTTGGTTGAAATTGGAGTTGCATTGGAGGTTGCAGGTTTTGGGCCACACGTATGGGGTCGGTCACGCACCAAGGCATGATTCTTGAGAAACAAGACAGAAAGAAGGTTTGAGCAAGCCAGGGAGTCGATCTATCGAGCGAGTTGTGTGTAAGGCAAGTAGACGAGCATGCCTGGAGGAAAAGGGTTCGGTCATGCATTCCTGGATAGTTGGTTCGGTCGAGCGAACATAGGGAAGTAGGTTCGATCGAGCGAACATAGGGAAGTAGGTTCGGTCGAGCGGCTTTGGTCGGTTGGTCGAGCAGAAATGCACGGGTTCAAGCAGAACTGGGTCGAGCAACATCTGGTCGTGTATGTTCAGTTAGGTCGATCAGCTTTGGGTCCATGGGCAAAACGGGTCGGTCATGCTTGAGTGGGTCGGTCTAGCAGGATTCAGGTTGGTTGAGTAAAGGAGGTCGAGCACCATAGTCCTGGTCGGTCACGCAAGCTAGGGTCGATCATTTTTGGTCGGGCATAGGTGGACATGGTTCGAGTTGGTCGACCAGGCATGATTCTGGTCGGTCGGGCACATTGGGTTCGAAGCACATATGGGTTGCTCGTACCAGGGGGTCGGTCGCACAGGGTCTTTTTATGAAAATTTATATTTTCAGGTACAACTCAGATTTGAGCAAAAGAGTCTGAAAAATATATTTTTCGGGGGCAACACCCTGAACCCTAGCTGCAGCGCAGTGATGTAATTTGACTTAGTGATGTGGTGACTTCGAAGTGGACTCAAGTAGGAATATTCGAAGTGTTGAAGGTGTTCGTTGATCGATGTAGAACAACGAATGGTATGACAACTCAAAGGTGTTCTGAGTGGGGTGATAATGTTATATACTATATTGAACCTTATATTGAAGTTGTTTGGTTCAATGGTAATGTTGGCTTCGACGAGAGTCCAGATGAGGATGTTCGAAGTGGTGTGATTTGTTCGTTGTTTGTTGTACACAACGAATGTGGGAATGACTCAAGGATGTATTGAGTTCATGTGAAAGAATGACTCAAGGATGTATTAAGCTCGTGTGAAGTAATGGTTGCTCTATAGTTTTCTAAGCTTGTTGATAGTCGCAAGTAAAGATGAATAGAGATACTGAAGGCCGAGGAATTATCTTTGTTGTAGGTTTCAGCGGGCTCAAAGCAGGGGTATAATAGGGGCGTACCTAAAAGACCGAATGTAGGTCGAGTACCCTGGGTATCGGTTGAAAAGGCCTAGATATGTATCGGTTGCAAGGCGTAACCGGGGTTACCATTAGCCCTTGACGGATGGCAGTATGGGCCAGTTATACGATTATGGTGGTTTCAAAGAAGGATTGGCAGTGATAATCAGAGTCTATCATGGATGCTTGGTTTCTTTATTTGTACCATCTCATGTAGATTGTCTAATGTCGAAGGAGATATTTCTTGGGTGCTTGTCTGATATTGGTTTCGACCTTTGGGACTTGTGCTTGAGGGATGTTGAATTCGATTAAGATGGTTTACGTGAGATCTATAATTTGAATGCGATCAGTGTTATTGGTCGGTTGCTTCTGTTTACCATGATTGAATGATCATTCTAATTACCCTGGATGGATTGTTATTCCTTTGGTTATATGGATTGTAAAGCATACCACTGTCCGATATGGGGAAGATGGGAGTTATGTTCTTCTCTGATGTTGTGGGTAGATTAGCTTGTTTATTCACCCATTCTCATATCCTTTATCGATGAAGTTTGTTAGATGTTTTATCGCTTACTAAGACTGTTGTTTGACTCAAGGTTTTATGTTTCCCACTTATTTCCTTGGGCTGTTCATCCAATTTTGGATGGGCAAACTAGGTAATAAGAGGGAAACAACTTAGTAAGGACGATGTAGCAGTTCAGAGGTGAGTAGGAGGCTGGCGTACTATCTCTCTTACCATATAGTATTTGGATTTCCACTATATGTTATTCTACTCTGAGTGCTGTAGTGAGGCAAATTGGTATAGACATATGTTGCAATCCTGGTGTAAGGATATACTTTCTTGTTCTTTTGAAAATTTGAGATTCTGCTCAAATATGCTTCACTAATATTACCTGTTGTATATGTTTATTATACTTTATCCTTGCGATGTGAGATTTACGACAGGTTCCGATGCTGTTTACCTACTTTGATGATCGTCCATAGCTACCTGGCACACCTTTCAGTGCATTATTCGTCTTGTTTAGTGCACGGGTTACGGGCGGTCGTCACAGAAACGACGCGGGACGTGATGAAATTTGGTGCGAGCTCCTGTCCGAAGCACAGATGTGTCAATAACGAAGAGATGCAGAAGAAAAGGGATGGATGGGCAACAGAGAACACGTGGAGCTTATTTTCGAAGCTGGAGCAAACATTTTGGAACCAAAACAAAACAAAGGAGAACATGTTGAGTACAAGGCTGCGATTTAAAAACGTATAAAGTAATTTGTTTATGATTAATTCACTCAGGAACAAAGGCCATTGGGAAACAATCCGAAACAAAGGAGACCTAAGTCGGCCATGTTTTGGTTTCATATCAACTGATGTAGGAAATTTTTTATAAATAACTTGGCCTAAGGATATGTCGCTAGCAAAGCAATAAAGGTTGATAATATTTTATTGTAGAGATAATTAATTTACTTATAATTAAAAACAAATTAACTAAAATGTTGATATCTTTTTATCGTGTTAATAGAATCCAATGAAACAATTTTACATTGGAATCACTGTAATGAATACTACATTCTGAAAACAATTTGGAAAGGTGTTGGAAGCAGCTGAAACTTTTGATTTAATTAAACGCATGTTCAATTTAATTAAATAGAACCGTTTTGATAATGAAATCAAATCAAGGTGATTTAAACTCACTCAGTTACCCCCACTTGTATTTCATATAAGTCGGGTTTTTATTTTGTATGCTATGGTTGCTAATGGTTGACTGTTTGTTGTTTGTTAAATATAAATTCATATATTGACTGAACCAATGAAATTAAATTTTGTTTAGTTTCAGTGAAACACCAAATCGTTATTCTAAAGATTGAACCCAATAGAGGTAACTTACCTTGTTGGTCACGTTTATAAAATAAACGTGTTAATTGTTTGAATTGTTTGTTAGTATAATATAAATTGGTTGATGTTAAATGGTCGTCATTTATTATTATATCAGTTAAATTGAATTGAATGAGTTTATAATGAGATAACCAATTTGAATGCAGCGAAGTACAGGTTGGAGGGATTCAACAGGATTTTCTCAAATATATTTAATGATATTTATTGTCATGTTATAATTATATGAACTATTCTGATTGGACGATTGATTTGGTGGTTAACAGTTAAACTGAAATTCAACGTTTGTTTTGTTTTAACCAATGGGGAAATATTGGTTGAGTATTTGGCAATATATGGCCTATAAATCAATCGTGTTATGAATATTTATTTACCGCCAGGTAAATTGATAGAAGTGAAGTTATAAAATTTATTTTATATCAGAAAATAGATTTTTAAATCTATTATTTGAATAAAAGTTATTAAACAGAAAGAAATGGCTATTATTTGTTATTTAGATTTATAAGTGATTATTAAATGATTTTATAAAGCAAATTCTGATATTTACCAGGTTTATAAACTATAGACTATAAAATTAACCTAACGGTTAAGTTTTGAATAATTGTTTTCAAGAAACAATTAAATGGAATTATTTAAATTAATTATATTATTCATTAATTTAAAGTGAGAACTAATTGGAATCGGTTAGCGAGATAACCATATTAGAGTTGACTACGTCAACCATTTAAACTGAGAATAAATATTAAAGTAATGGTTTGAATTAATCTAATGAAATAGTTTAACGAATATTTGTTTTAATTTTAATAAGATTTTAAAAAGGAATTTACTCCTTATTTTAGTTAATTAAGAAGTTAACTACTACTGTAGTTAATGATTAAAGTAAAATATTATTTTAATTAATAATAATTTAGGAGATTACTTTTTAATTGAAATTCATTTAAAAAGTGATCGAAGTGAAATGAATTTAATTGAGTTGTGAAAGGAGTTTATGAACGGGTTTTATTTTAAAACCAAGCTTTTATAACGTTGTAGAAAGGATTTTAAGCGAATTTGATAGCTTAAATCAAATATTTATTGAATATTTGAAGTTAGAAAAAACGAATTTAGAAATTGGGAAATGGTATGAAATAACGAAGTGAGATTTATTCCGAGGATCGGAATGTGTTATTCCGATGTTCGGAATGTTAAGCAGAGTTGAAAGTATAAGATAAGTAAAAGGTTTTGGAAATGCCAATGAATATAAGTTGTTGCAAATGATTTACAAACGATTTTAAAAAGGGAAGTTCGGAGTTGAAATGTAATTGAAATATTAGTTGTCAATAACAATTTACAAATGGGATTTGTAAATGAAGTGAGAGATGTGAAAAATGAATTTGTAATAATTGTTACAAATAATAAATTGGACTATTTAATTTATAATCTAAAGATCTTTAAAAAGGATCGCTATGTGATTTTAGACAACGCATAAGTTGCCGTAATGAATTTAGAAAGGATGTAAATAAAGAAAATAAAATATTTAAAATGAAATCTGTAACGTTTGTTACAGATGATAAGTGAAATTGTTTTGATAAAATATATATAAGAATTCGTAGGGAATGTTAATATAAGAGTTATAAAAGATATAAATATAAGATTTGTAAAAATATTTTAGATATTTAAAGATAGTTATATATGATTTTAAAACTAATATAATATTGTTGTCGCAAAAAAGTTGAAGAATATTTATAAAGAGATATAAAAGAAATTTTATAAAGGATTCTATTTATAATGGAATCGAAACTCTAGTGTAATATTTGAAAGGATTTTATAGATTAATAGAGAAGTATAATAATTGTTTACTTAATAATTAATCAAAGATTAAATAAAATTTTCAAAGGAAAACATGTGGTTAATAAACTTCTATCTGTTCTTAAAATATAAATGTTGTCGGTCAAGGCCTGAGAGGTAAATAAAATACCCCAACTTGAACGACTTCACATTATCCCAGAATGGTATTAGTTTATAAACAAGAGAAACCGAGGGAAACATAAGTTATTATTTCCGTAAATAATATTAAAACTGTATTCGAAAAGTTATAAGTGAATGAAATGATTCTTATTTATAATAAGAAGATAAACTAAAAATGTTGGACGATTTAAAGAATATAATTAACATATGTTTAATTAAAGAGGCCAAGTAATGTCGAGTACTGAATCAATAACTCATTTAATTCTCATGATTATTTATTTGATAGTTAAATAACCAACTATCAAATTTGACCAATACGATTGTTGGTACAGAAAGACCGGGAACAAATTTATATTCGAAAACCATTCCGAACCAGCAAATACATGAAGATACATATTTAAGATTGGAGCAATTGAAGACCGTGGGTCTTCATAAACGAAAGAACTAGTTGTTGAATTTCTCTGGTTTAGCAGCCAGAGATATTTCGGCAATGATTCTGTTGTGATTGAAATCCTCGGACTACAAGGACTACTCACTACTGATCTATAAGGTGATACCTAGGATGTGGTAGGATGGTTCCTTCGGTTCATCTTGTTCTTGGATGACTTGTATGAACGAGTGTCTGACAAAGTATTTCCAAAGGGATCATGTACGTTGATTTCTTCAAATGTATTTCTGTTGATGGCGGGGAAGGCTGTACGCCTTCTCTTAGCTAAATACGCAGAATATTTTTGTGGACGTCAATTAGTGATATCCAGCGGATCTTATGATTTGGCATTCAAAGTGAATGGTGATATGTTATTCTAAAGGTAATGTTAAACCTCAAGCCTCATCAACTGGGAAATGGTATAAAATCGGTTATGTCGCATGGCTATGTAGGTCGCACCCATTAAAAGGGTATATCATTACCTGGTCTTTAGAAATCAAATGCCTTCGGTTGTCCCTTTATTTTATTTATATGCTATCAGTTCGGTTGGCTGGCCCCCAACCGTGGTGATGATATATTCGATACTCTTAAGTGAAGTGATGGGCCGGTCATGTTTAGCCTAGGTTGCAAGATGTTCTTGTTGAACCCCAATGTATTCATCTCCGGAGGAACATTGTCAGAAAGGTGGTTGCCTAAACCTTTCCATGGAAATTAATTCTCCAATAAGCACCCGCGGTTTTGATTGTATACTATACATGTAGAGCATGAGATGCAAGCGTTCTGCTAGGTTGATGTTTATTTGTATTTAGACATTATTATAATATCAAAAAAGACATTGATTTCAAAAATGTTTTGGGTTATCGTAAGATAAAAACCATCCATATTTATGTGTGGATTTGGTCTTACGATTATCCTTTTCTTTTGAAAAGATTTTGGAACTTCAAAAATCAAGTTGTGTGATACCCATAAACTTAGAGTGTTTTCTCACTCTGGTTTACCAGACTGACCCGTCGTTTTTAATGCTTGGGGGTTAGACTGGGTTGTACATGTTCAGATTATCGGATGTTGCGAAGTCCAAAGACGAGCTGGAGGTGATTAGACATATGATATCTATTATGTATTACGCTGTGCGTTGTATATGAGGACATATTAATATAACTGTCCAGATGTATTGATGTACTCTGATGATGGTTAAATTTTATTTAAATCTCTCTTAAAGATGTATTTCTATATTATATTTTTTTCCACTGCGATGTAAGGTTCTTCGTTGCATTGGTTCTTCTTCTATTCTAATATTTCTTTCTTTCTTATCTCACCCTCTAATTTCTTTCTAGAAACGTTCGTTTATTTTCGATGCTTGAATGTTTGACATGATGTATTGGTGTCAATTTTCGAGGTCGAAAATATGTGGTTCGTTACAGTGGTATCAGAGCTATTGGTTTAGTAATAACCTTGGCTCTGTAGTGTAAATAGATAAAGATGGAGTTAGTAATACTCTAGCTTGAGTTGAGTGTATAAATATAAGAGAGCGTATTTGTAGATTTTATATACAAATGTTTTGTATTGTGTTATTTGATCGGTTCAATTGTTGAGAAGCATTGAACTAGCAAATAAATTCAATATTATTTTGTAAAGAGGGTAAATGGAATAATTTTACCCGAAATATTTTTTGTATAGAAAAGAAACAATTTTATCAAATTATTGAGATATTAGTGTTTTGGTTGATTTGAATGATATGCAAATTAGATTAAAAAATTGAATTGGAACTTGTTAAGTGAAATTAAATTAAGAAATGATTTTGAAAATAAATTATATAGATTCGGGATTTGAAAATTGAATGAATAATAATTCAATGAAACTCAATCTGATATTAATCGATTGATATTCAAATAAAATATTAATATTGAATGTAAATTCAATGGATTGGGTGATTTGGTTGTGTATTGGTTGTTGATTTTGAATTTGTTTGTTGTTAGATGGTAGATTGTTTAAATAGAAATAATCAACAATTTAATGAAGCTGAATGAATTTTAAAACTAAAGAATAAATTCCAATATAATAAAACTGAAATAAAACTGCATATGAATTGAAATTAAGGATTTAAACCTAGGATTGCAATTGAATTGATGTTCATGTTTGAATACGGAATTGGTATTGTTATATTTGTTGATCAATGAGATATTATTTAGGAATTTCATATATCTGTTACTTATATAGTGAATTGAGTTAAGCACAAGTGCTATATAGCTGTGGGGGTTGATTTTGGTTGAATATATCGCACGTAAATCGAGCAAGTATGCTCAATAGCGCTCGTAAAAGGTACGCCTACGCGAAAATATAAATTTCGTGTTTTTATTTTTATTTTTCGACCATGTGGGTTGACGTATATATATTATTTGATCATGCGATATCACAGAAGTCACTCCATACAGGGGAGAATCTACCGAATTTTTCGGGGAATTTAAAGCGTTAGAATTTTTTTAGTACTTATGAAAATTTATTTGGATTATTATAATGAATTGGTTTTCAATTTAAAATAAATTGATTTTTGAAAATAAATGGGATTACAGCATTTTTCGTACTTTACTAATTTCGAGGACGAAATTCTATTAAGGGGGGGGGGGGGAATGTAATGTCCTGTATTTTTGGTAGCAAAATATTTAATTTAATTTATTATTTTAAATATTGATTTGCGATTTTAAATGGATTTTAAACATTTAATTCATTATTAAACCGCAGTTTGAACGTCAAAATTTATATTTAATTTAAAACGAGATCATAATGACGTGGTAGTTCATAATATTCAGTTTTGACCTTCAATTGAATATATATAGAATCCGATATAAGTCGGATTTTTCTGAAACAAGAAACATTGGAATCTTGTTGATTATAATTTTCATATGAAAGAAAAAAATACAGATTTCATGTTATAGATTGTTAGTTACGTCCAATTCAAACTTTAAAATAGTCGTTATGGAAATCGTTATTAAATTATAGCATTTATTTAATATATTTAAAAGAGTTTAATATAATTTGGACATCGTTTAACTCAAAAATGATAATATTAAGTTGTATAAATTATATTTGAAGCTATATGATATTTCCAGTTGGGTATTTATGATAATAATAATTTATTATTATTTTATTTGATTATTCTGAAATTTAATAATATTTTATTAATATTATTATAGGCCTTTAAAATAGCGATTTTGCAAAATGGGCTCAGTTTTCGATGAAATTAGATTCATTGGAACTGTAATGTTAAATTATTGTATGGTATTAAAATTCGTGGCAAACCAATGTCGTATGTGACAACGGCAGCCGTAAACGCCCAGTCATTTTCTATAGCGCATAATTAAATTTAATTAATTTAATAGAGATATAGCATTGTGGAGCGTATAAAAATAGCGTACCGGGAAATAGTCTCGGAATGCGACGAAACTGGTGCCATTGGATTTGTTCTCATTAATTATTATAAGATTTCAATTTTCGTGTCAATCGGACTTACCGTTTGATCATGGCAACGATAAACGCCTTTATCGTTTATATTATTTGGTCAATTTAGATAGGGGCAACTTTGGAGGAATAAACGACTGGCCAAACAAACTCCAAATTTAACAAAACAAATTTCATTGGATCCGTTAGGAAAAGGTCTAGTAGAATGTCAAGGTTTCAATTTTTTTTGATTTGTTTTTGTAATTATATGAATTTTAAACACTGGATTTTTCATCGATAATTATAAAGGACTTTTCACAAGCGACCTCGGCATTCGACGAAATCTGTCCCATTGGGTCCAGAATATTTTTTATGCTAGGATTAAATTTATTTTTCAAAAAAGAAGGTTGTATGTAGGTGTTTTGGGGGATACTTCACTTGCAAGTTTCATACATAATAGAACAATATTATTTTCTATCCCATCTCATTATAAACAATATATACACGCACGTTATAAGGTTGAAACCCTATTTTCTTCTTTAGCGCAGTCAACTCCATTTTGAGCCGCCACAACTCATTTAACGGCCACTATTTCTTTGATTTATTCTCACTTAAATCTCCATATTTGTTCACCCATATCTAATTTTCCCTAAAACAATCTTGTAGTACTCTCTGAGTACTATAATCTGAACGATGATGATGAATATCTTCAAAGTGGTGTAGCTGGAAACTAGTCTGGAACAGTGCGCGGTTCAAAGGATTTTGATAATGAACGGGGACGCCTAACGAAGTTAAGTTTGGGGCGGAGACCAAAAAAGGCAAGATGCTCTCGCCTGTCACCTCTGATGCGGTTCCGGTTGTCTGAATGGCGCAGGACGTGATGCAGTTTGGTGCGAGCTCCTGTTCGAAGCACGGATGTGTCAAAGACGAAGAGATGTTGAAGAAAAGGAATGGATGGGCAGCAGAGAACACGTGGAGCATATTTTCAAAGCTGGAGCAAACATTTTGGAACCAAAACAAAACAAAGGAGAACAAGTTGAGTACGAGGCTGCAATTTAAAAATGTATAAAGTAATCTGTTTATGATTAATTCATTCAAGAATTAATATGTTATTAAATTTAGTCGGGCTTTCTTATTTTCAGGAACGAAGGCCATTGGGAAACAATACAAAACAAAGGAGAACTAAGTCGGCCATGTTTTGGTTTCATATCAACTGATGTCGGAATTTTTTTATAAACAACTCGGCTCGTTAATTTTAATCAAGGAAGGATATGCCGCTAACAAAGCAATAAAGGTTGATAATACTTTATTATAGAGATAATTAATTATAATTAAAAACATATTAAGTAAAACGTTGATATCTTTTTATCGTGTTAACAGAATCCAATGAAACAAGTTACATTGGAATCATGGTAACGAATACTACATTCTGAAAACAATTTGGACGATGTTGGAAGCAGCTGAAGCTTTTAATTAAATTAAACGCATATTTAATTTAATTAAATCGAACCGTTTCGATAACGAAATCAAATCAAGGTGAGTTAAACTCACTCAGTTACCCCCACTTGTATTTTATATAAGTCGGGTTTTTATTTTGTATGCTATGGTTGCTAATGGTTGACTGTTTCTTGTTTGTTAAATATATATTCATATGATGATTGAACCAATGAAATTAAACGTTGTTTAATTTCGGTGAAACACCAAATCGTTATTCTAACGATTGGACCCAATAAATGTAACTTACCTTGTTGGTCACATTTATAAAATAAACGTGTTAATTATTTGAATTGTTTGTTAGTATTAAATAAATTGGTTGATGTTAAATGGTCATCATTTACTGTTATATCAATTAAATTGAATGAGTTTATATTGAGATAACCAATTTGAATGCAAGGAAGTACACGTTGGAGGGATACAACGGGATTCCTCAAATATATTTAATGATATTTATTATCATATTATCATTATATGAACTGTTCTAATTGGGCAATTAATTTGGTTGTTGACCGTTGAATTGAAATTCAACATTTGTTTTGTTTTAACCAATGGGCAATATTGGTTGAGTATTTGGTTATATATGGCCTATAAAGCAATCGTTTTATAAATATTGATTTTCCAACAAGTAAATTAATGGAAATGAAGTTATAAAATTTGTTTTATAACTGAAAATAGATTTTTAAATCTATTATTTTGAATAAAAGTTATAAAAAAGAAAGAAATGGTTATTATTTATGTAACAACCCGTAAAATCCGAACAAATTTAAAATTTTTATTTTGGTTATTTTAATGAATTTTGAATATCTAAAATAATTTATTTTAAATAATAATGATTAAAAATTTTATTTTGAATAGAATTAGAACGTATATATTTATTTGAATCGACGTTATAATATAAATATTTATTTGTAATTATAAAAGGAATTGAAAATGGCGCGGTAGTTTGAAAATTCGATTTCAAATGAATGTACAGGTTTCAAAGTAAACCGGATTTTGGCGAAACCAAAATATTAGAATCTATTTGAAAATATCTTTCCAACGAATCCGAAAAAAATTGAAATTTCATAGCGGGAATAAAAGGTTATGTCCAATTGAAAATTCAGAATAGTCGCTATGGAAAATAAAGCCCTTAAAAATGGAAATTTTGTAAACGACCTCTGTTTTCGACGAAACCACTTTTGTTGGATTCGGGATGTCAAGCTATTGCTAGATTCCAAATTCATAGTTTTTGGGATTAATATTTGAGCATGGCAAAAGAAAACGTGTTTTGACAGTTCTAGTCAATTTGGACCGACTAGAAAATGGCCATTTTTCAAACGGTCTTCAAATTTTGAGGAAATTAGTTTTGTTAGGACCGTATCGTCAATACCAAGCTAAAAATAATTTTTCTGGAATTTTCAGAGTTAGTATGTGGCCCTGGTAAATTAAAGTGTGCATTCAAATTGAATATATATTGATTTAAATGTAAATTTAGTGAAAACTGGTCGAAACAGCCGAATTGGCTTACGATGCATATCCCATTGTGTTCGGACTGTGGGTAATTAGCTAGGGGCGGCAGTCGTTGGGTTCGATTTAGAGTTTGGATGGAAAAGTGACTTTTTGGAGGATTAAATTAATTAAATAAATAACTATATAATACACTAACCCCCCTTTCATTCAGTAGAACTTGCCCCCCTCCCAAATCAAACAAAACCCGTTGACCTCGATTCCCCTTTTCCCCGTCAGCCCCCCCTTCACAGCCTGCGCTGCCGCAACCAGGCCCCGCGCCCGCCTCCGCCGTGCTCCGGCGATCCCCCCCTTTTCCTCCATCTCTGCTCCCTCCTCCTTCTCCGTCCAATCGAAGAAACCCGACCCTAGATCCCCAAATCCTCCAGACCCGACCACCAACTACCCGACGCCACCCCCCGCACCAACTAGCAGCCACCTGTGCCGCTTCCCGCTACCCGCCTCCGACTGTGGGACCCCCATTCGCTGAAAAACAATGTAAGTGAGTTAATTTTCAAATGTAAACACCATTATTTTTATTTTCAAAATTATATATATATATAGCATTGCATAAGAATGTGTTTTTATATGGCTAGCAATATAAAGTTGAGATTTTTAATTAAGTAAAGGAAAGATTAGATTTTTTTATTCATGAAAAATATAATCGTTGCTAAGTTAAAAATACTATCTTTGTTTAGTTAAAAATACGATCTTTGCTAAGTCAAAAATACGATCTTTGTTAAGAAGAAAAATACGATTTTTATAGTTAAAAGGATTTGATTTTTGAAACTAAAAAGATTTGATTTTTGAAAACAAAAAGGTCTTATTTATATAAAAAGATACGATTTTATTTATATAACAGAGAATATAAAAATATTATTTTTATATGAGTAGCGAATTAAAAATAGATTTTTTTATATAATAGAGAATATAAAAATATGATTTTTAATTATGTAGCGAAGTAAAAATCTGATTTTTATTATATATATATATATATATATATATATTGTGAAACAAAAATGTGATTTTTAAATAAATAGCACGGTATTAAAAATATGATTTTTACTATGAACAACGTGAAAAGGAATGGATGGAACAGACTGAAATCAAAACAAAATCCGAACCGTTTAGAAATAAAGAATGGCGGAGTGGATCCCCATGTGAGGACTTCTCACTTGTATTTTATTTTCTAGTTAATATATATACTAGGATGCAGACGGTGCTTAGCAGCACCCGACATCCGTTGTCCACAAACCATGGACGACTTGTTTGTTTGATTGATTGTGTTGTGAAAATTGATTGTGTGATGTGGAATGGAATAATATATTTTATAGTTAAAAAATATAATTTTTAATGTGTATATGAATAAAATAAATATTCATAAACAAATCGAACGATTTGTTTATGTACACACATTTGACTGATATAGATTAGGACGATAAATTTTACATATCGCCCAACTGTACAAATAAAATTCAATATTTGTTGATTGAAACACCATAAGGATATTGGGATGATATATGACATACACTAGTCCCAATAATTAGTTGTATGTCAATCGATTGGTTGACAGATTGTTATAAGCATTAAATATTTATATTTGATGCTTATGCAGAGTAGAATTCACTTTGGATGATGGTTGACTGTGTTTGATTGTTGTTGTATACATGTTGTATGAAATCCATATAATCACATTATATGGTAATTGACTGTGTCTGATTCCAGTTCAGAAAGAATGAATATTTTAAAATAACGAATATTTTAAAATAATGAATATTTTAAAATAATATTTAGTAAAAGATCAAAATTTGATTTTGATGTCCGATTTGGGATGGACACGAATATATTTAAATATATAAAGCCATGTTGATTAGATTTACTCCATTTTGACGGGAACGATATTTTTATCGATTTTATCCATTTTTATAATGAATGTCAAAAAGGAATTGATTTCAAAATCTAATGTTTTGAAAATACTATCATATATATATCGATGATACGGAACATTCACTTTTGATTAGAAATTGAATATGAAGTTGAAATCGTTTTGAAAGAGAATTTAAATGATTTATAAAATATGTTTTAAGTGGAAATCGACAAAAAATATATTATATATATTGTTAGATCGAAATTTGGACCTAACACCCAAATTGTTATGAACAGTAAAGAATTTCAAATGAAGAGCAAGGAAAAAGAAAATAACACTCAGAATTTATAGTGGTTCGGCGTTAACGAGCCTACGTCCACTATATATATTATTGATTATGCTTTAAAAGCTAATACAACAATGATTTCTCTCAATATTTCAGTAGTTTGACAACAATGGCGGATTCAGTACTCAATATTGCCAAAAAGATCCCGAAAAATGCCAAGCTCTGGGCTATTTATAGCTGATTTTGTCAGGCGGATCGTGGACACGTGGCACGAATCCCGAGAGCATCGGATCGCATCGCCACCATTGAAGAAACAGTCAAATTAGCCGTTGTGGACAGGTGTCGTGATATGCTTGAAAATCGGATCGTGCAGATGGGGAGAATTGGTCCAGATGACGGTTGGGGACACGTGTCGCCAGATCCGTGCGATTCGGATCGCTGAAGACTAGCTCGCGCTTGAACAGGTCTGAGGGTTCGCCATGCACCAGGGGATCGGATCGGTTCGCTCGGGGGTAACAATGTATGTTTCGATCGGATCGCCCGGCTGCCTCGTTCGCTGATGAGATGGGGGCGAGACGATGGTGCACGATCCGATACTGGACGAGACGATGGTGCGCGATCCGATCCTTCATATTCTTGGGGAACGTGGTTTCCTGCTTTCCTCTTACAAATGATCCTGGCTGGCTTGATCAAAAAGCGAGCCAACATTTTGCCCCCTCGAAGTATGTTTTATCGAAGATGGAACATGCTTCGAAAACTTGCATCTTCCCATCGAATCGCGGGTCTCAAAACTCTTCTTTTTCTGTGATTTTCTCAGAATCCTTATTTCCGAATTCAGCGATTCGTATCGCGGTTTCGAATCGCGTAATGTCAGTGAGACGTTTGTTTCGTTCATGGGTGTGGACCTGGTCCTCGGAACGACGTGGGCTCCCCCTCAGGTTGTGGTGGGCCTTTGGTTCGCGGCCCATGGGTCTTTCGTGGATCGAGCAGGACAAAGAAGGGGAGACAAACGGTCGCCCTCGTTGCCTATATATGCCGACCCTCCCCTCTTCACTCTCCTTCTTCTTTCCCTCTGCCGTATCGTTTCGCCTTAGCCATTGAAAAACGAACCCAACTTTTGTAATCTTTCGAAATTTCAAGTATCGTCTCAGTTTTTAGAAAGGTAACTTCATAGAGAACATTCTCATTTGTAAACGAACTTTCCTGAATTTTTACGAATGATTCGAGGGAGAACTGGTGGAAATCCGCAATTTTCTGAAGAAATCACCAAGTTGCCATGGCCATCGGGCGTAGAGCTCGGAATTCGAGGATGGGAAGGAGAGGAGGAAAACGAAGGAGGCAGAAGGAGAAGGAAAGCCGACTCGGATCGTGGTCAAAGATAGAAGACGAACGCGAGTGGCGAGACGAAAGATCGAGGTGGCAGCGAAGGGACAGATCGTGGGGGTCGCAATGGTTCATGAAGGGGCGATCCCTTCGCTCGGCGATTCGATGGGGGGCGATTCCCCTGCTCTGCGAGTCGAAAGGGGGGCAATCCCTCTGCTTTGCGATCCGTCTCATAGCTAACGATACGAAGGAATTTCAGACTTTAATCAACGTCTTATCACCATAAAACACTGAACAGTTAGGCTAGAGCCGCGACGTTGGACTTTCTGGACTAAATGACCTCATAATTTGATTGCATATGACGACTAATGCTTCTGATAACCTTGACTGCTTTTATGCTTTATTTTTTTTGATAATGCGCACACACAAGCACACACACCGGCACTTGCACACACGGGGGACGGGTAGTGTTAATCTTATTATTCATATTTTCTCGTCCTAGCAGCAATGTCGAACGGTCACTCTTCCTCAAGATCTGTAGCAGAAGCGGAATCCGAGACTCCTGAACAGTATAATCCTGAAATTCCCCCAATCAATCCGGGAGGTGAAGATTCTTGATCTGAGTACGAAGCCACAGAATCAGACCTGACAGAAAGTACTTCATCCAGCAACAACTCTGAGACTGATGAGCGAGCTCCTGACGAAATCCCAGGCGCACTCGGGATAGATAAATTCTCTGATTCTTTAGCGTCTAAGCTTGACGAGATAAAACTTAAGAGAATCTGCTTAAGACACGGCATTCCTTGGGACGATGTCTTGACGCCCGGAAGCGAAGATAGACCCCACCTAGCACCGGAAGGGTATATGGCGATTAGTCGAACAATGTGTCTAGTAGGAGCTATCCCTCCGTTCCCTCCGATTGCCATCGAAACTTTAAGACGACTGGGCATCGCTCCGATGCAGCTCCATCCAAACGCCTACGCATCGTTATATACCCTGTACATTGCATATGTGGAGATCTTACATGCCGAACTTAAATTTAGAGATTTGACGTTCTTCTTTCTTTTCAAGCACCGTTCTTCGGCAACTCCAAACTTATCCTTCTTTGAGTCGGTGGCGAATAGGAAGGTTTTATACGATGGGTACAACAATATAGGGGACCCTAAATCGGACTGGTTTTATATAAAGAGACAGGCCGAATGCTCACGAAGATGGCTTAAATCAAGTAAGCTTTGATCACATAATCGAATATCTTGCTCGAGAAGTCTAAGCACTAACATTCTTCCGCTTTTTCCTTTGTTTCGAACAGATCATGTCTTCCCGAAAACGGAGGGTCCTCTATACAGAAATCGGTTATCCATTCTTTCACAAAGCAGATCCGACTTTCTAAGGATCAAAAAATGCATTACTGACGACAATCTCCATAAGCATCGCCTCCTAGACAGAAGATTTGGACTTGGCACCGGCGGCAAACCCTATAAGTACTTGCCCCCAACAGAGGGAGAGGGAACTTCACAAGCGGTAGAAACAACTAAATTTCGCAAAAGTCCTTCTCCGATAGTCATCCAAGATGACGAAGACTTGAACATATACAGAGGGGATGAGTCCCGTGGTGATGTGTCGAAGGAAATCCCTATCTCTGCTCCAATGGAAACTGTTGCTGACGATGACTTGACAGAAGAACAGTTATTTGACGAGCTGAATAAAATCCCTCTACCCGATATTGTATATACAGAAAAAGACTTCGGCGAGGAGCCTTTCTTTTCTGCTCCCGAAGAGGCGATTGCTTCAACAAGGGGACGAGAAACGGGTCAGATGAGCCTGTCTCCAGGCCCGGGTCTGTTAGGGGGAATTATACGGGATGCACACCTCACACACACTGTCTGACCTTGCACTCTAACTTCGCGGGTATTCAAAGTTTTAATATACTCTTTTCTTTTTTTGTAGGAACGATGTCCCGCAGGAAATCTTATTCGTATCGTTCTCTCCGCGAGGGCACACCCAGCCTTCGTCCGGATACTGAGCGCCCTCGCGGTCCTCCTCATAGGCCGAGTTCCTCGCAACCTCGATCTCCACCCAAATCAACCTCTACCAGGCCTCCGAGTCATCCGACAATTCCGACCGGGGGAAAGAAACTTCCAAAAGAGTTGACTCCTCCAAAGAGTGCGCCTTCCCACAGTCGGTCGTCCAAAAGGCGTCACGAATCCAAAGATAGGGATAGAGATTCATCCAAGAAACTGAGAAGGAGAAAAGTGACATTGTCCCCACCAGCCAACCAGAGTTAGCTGCCCCCGGATCACGGGATTACGTCCATGGTCCCAAGATCCAAGGTAGGCTGGAAAAGCTACGGGAACAATTTCCAGGCATGTTCTTTGACAGGATGGTCTTCGTTCCTGCCTTGGAACCGGTCCCTAAAAATTGGGATGATGAAGTTATCGGGCACATCCAGCACGCAGCCAGACAATACGAGATGATGAAAAAACACGCAGTTAATCTTTCGGAAGTCATTCGAACACTTGAAATAGAAGCTCACAGATCTAAAGCAAAACTTGAAAACAACGAGAGGGCTAGGACAAAATTGGAGAAGGACCTGGAAGATGCTCAGGCCCAGCTTGCTTTAGCACGGAGGGACGCTGAAAATTATAAGACTGAATTAGAGAATGCCAAACAGCGCTTTCATTCAGAACTGGACTCCAATAGCCAAGAAAAAATGGCTTTAAAGAAGGAGGTTGAAGATCTAAAAATGGCCAACGTCGAGCTGAAAACAGCACAAGGCAATTTGGAAGCTGAAAGGGCTGCTTGGGAGGCGGAAAAAGCGAGTCTAAAAGAAAGTTTGGCTCTGGCAGAAGCAGAAAAGGTGATCTTGAATGACCAGGTTGCGGACGCGGAGAGACGGGCAGCTCTCGCCGAAAAGAATGTTGACAGCGCCATTGAAATGGCCAATGCTTCTAACAACAAACTCCTTGCAAGAGAGAAAGAGATTGAGGGGTTTGAAGAGATGATTTTCGATTTCCTTGGCCAAGTTCTCAAAACTCGCAACATCTCATGGATCCCGGATTACCATGTTACTTTGGCCAACTTATGGGATGCCATTGTGGAGGGCGAAAAATATAGACTGGGGGTCGAAGAGATCAATGAGGATGAATTGATGAGGAGCATCCTAAGAGACAACGAGCCCGAGGACCTGGCAGAGGGTCGTCGCCTAATCCTGGCGGAAATGGAAAAGGAGAGAACCTTGGCTAAAGGTAAAAGCAAAATTGACGAAGGTTCCAGTTCCGCCGCGAAGCCTAAAACCTCGGAAGTTGAGGAGTACCATCCTGATGATCCGCTAATCCCTTTGGGCCTAACTCCCGTGGTTGTTGGAGCATCTGGAACTACTCAAGAGGGAGCATCTGCTGAAGGTATCTCTCTCTTTTCCCCGAAATTTGCTAAAGCGATTGCGAATTATCGTCGTCTGGCAGAACAACCAATTGAATTAGTAATGTGTGTCTCTCGTAATACAGGTGGCGAGCCCGTCGACAAGGGTGCTGAAAAAGAGAGAGAAGTGGAGGAGGAGACTGCCCTGCCGGGTGCTGGTATTGATGTGTCAGAGCGGGTCGAGGTCACAACAGTAGAAGGAAGCATCCCGGCGCCTAGCACCGATGTACCCAAAGATGCTGAGACTATCGAAGCTTTAAAAGACTTGGATTGTCGTCATGTGGATGACGAAGAGGACATTACCAGCACCAAAAAGGCCGACGATGATGATGATGACGAGAAACCCCTGGCCAGTCGAAAAGCCAGACAAGAGAAAGAGTTGGTTTTAAAGAAGGTGGGAGATGAGGCTTTGGACATAGTCCCTCTTGCAGAATTCGATCCCAAAACTGGGATGATTGTGAAAATCCAGCCCAAGTCCATTAGCCGGCAGCTTCATTTCGCAAACCCCGATGACTTCCCGGCTTCCCTCTCCAGTAGAAGCAAGAGAAAAGAGGTGGAAGAGGAGACCTCAGAGGAGTCGGATGTTCCCCTCGTAGACAAGCGGAAGAGGAAGAAAGGGGATCCATCTGAAGCCGACAAGGAGAGGCAGAAGCAAGAGAAGAGGTCAAAGCATAAATAGGATGTTTGTTGTTTGCTGATATTTTGTCTTTAGGTTTTCCACTGGCCAGGAAGTGTAATTGTGAGACTGGTCCTCACTTTTGTTTCTAGGTTGCTTTTCACTTTGTTGATTCGTAGTATATAAACAAGGATTTATCTCTCCTTGCATCATTGTATACCTGTATTCATAGAAACTTTCCATGTTTAGTCGTTAGCCAACTATTAATAATTATAAATCAGTCAATCAACAGGAAGAAGAATGTTCATGCTATGTTACACTGTTGTATCAAAGTTTAGTGTTTGCATATGAGTGCCTGGTGCCCCCCAATCAGTTGTTACCATAGCATCTGACTGGGGTTTACTAGGGATTGATTAGTACTGTCGGCAAGTTGCCCCCTATTTCTGAATACGGGGGTATAAGAGATTTCATGGGATAACAGTAGTTCAGTCTGCCCTTGTTCCTCTAGCAGGGAATAAGTTCTTTCTCAGCGCTCAATCGGAGATGCTTTTATACTCTCTCTCTCTCTGGAGAGTTAGAGTACGAGCTCAGTGATTCACTCGCTCCCCGATCCTTCAGCGAGAAAGGAGCTCTTTCTCAGCGCTCAATCGGAGAAGCCTTTATACTCTCTCTCTCTCTGGAGAGTTAGAGTTCGAGCTCAGCGATTCACTCGCTCCCCGATCCTTCAGCGGGAAAGGAGCTCTTTCTCAGCGCTCAATCGGAGACGCCTTTATACTCTCTCTCTCTCTGGAGAGTTAGAGTTTGAGCTCAGCGATTCACTCGCTCCCCGATCCTTCAGCGGGAAAGGAGCTCTTTCTCAGCGCTCAATCGGAGACGCCTTTATACTCTCTCTCTCTCTCTCTCTCTCTGGAGAGTTAGAGTCACGGATCATGCAGTCTGCAATCATGCATTCTCATCAAACTCATCCTTGGTGTGTACTTTAACCCGTGCTCCGTGGATTAAAGCTAGTCGGACAAGCAGTTGGAGCTTTTGCCCAAGCTTTGGGTTCCTCTGATTAGTTTACGGGAGGAACCGTTGGCACCGGACTTCGGGTACCTGCATTATTCACATTGATTTTCATAGGCAAATAAATAAAGATGCAATAAAGGTAAATGACACACGGTATATTTATAGTGGTTCGGTCGAATCATGACCTACGTCCACTTTGTAATCTCTTGCTTTAAGGAATTAGACTGTTCTAGGCAAGTCATGCCCTGTACATAGTTTTTTAACAAAGCAAAAGAATAAATTTGAAACTTCTCATGTCAAATATGGCCGTAAATGTTGGGCATTCCACACTCTGAGGATTTCCTTTCCATCTACGGTTGCCAGCTTAAAGGTTCCGTTATCAAGCTTGCTGAGAATAGAGTACGGTCCTTCCCACTTCGCTCCCATATGAGTTGGGGGTGGAAAGACACGTTTCAGAACCAAGTCTCCGGGTTCCCAGATTCGGGCTCGGACCTTTTTGTTGTAATATCGGGCGACCTGTTGTTTGCATCTTAGGGCACGCAGGTCTGCTTCATCCCTCTTTTCTTCGATCATATCCAGGGACTCAAGGAGCAATTCATTATTGGTCATTGGATCATAATAGGTCACCCGGTGAGAAGGTACCTTTATCTCAACCGGGATGACTGCTTCCGTTCCAAAAGCAAGGGAGAACGGGGTATGTCCTGTCGCTGATTTATATGTTGTCCTGTAGGCCCATAGCGCCAAGGGCAATTCATCAGCCCACATGGCTCTAGCCCGCTTCATTCTTATTTTCAGAATGGACTTAATTACTTTATTTGCAGCTTCGACTTGCCCGTTTGATTGTGGGTGTGCCACGGAGGTGTACCGATTCTCGATGTGGTATTTTTGGCAGAAGTTTCTGAATTCAGCACTATCAAACTGAGCTCCGTTGTCTGTTATCACAATCTTTGGAATTCCAAATCGGCAGATGATGTTTCTCACAATGAAGTTGATCACTCGTTTAGTTGTGATTGTAGTTAGTGGTTCTGCCTCGACCCACTTAGTGAAATAATCTACGGCCACAATAGCGAACTTTGCTCCGCCCTTTGCTATAGGGAGACTTCCTATGATATCAATTCCCCACATAGCGAAAGGCCATGGACTCATCATTGTTTTCAACTGACTTGGCAGCGCTCTAGGTATCTTTGAAAATCTCTGGCATGCATCACATCGTCGTGCATATCTTACTGCATCCTTGTTTATGGTAGGCCAAAAATAACCATGCCGCAATACCTTCTTTGCCAAAGTTTGCCCTCCAGTGTGGTCGCCACATTCACCTTCGTGGACTTCTTGCAGCACACGTTGAATGTCATCATGGGCTACACACCGAAGGAGGGGCATCGAGAACCCTTGTCTGTAAAGAACTCCGGCTTGTAGAACGTATCGGGCGGCTTTACGAATCACTTTACGCCTCTCACTTTTCTTGGTCGGAAGCGTTCCATCCATTAGGAAATTCTTTATAGGGGTCATCCAGGACTCCCTTCCCGGTTCCGTCTCTAGTACTAGGTCGATTTCCATCTGATCTATGCTGGGGGACCGAAGTACTTCAACGGGGGCTAGCCCAATCACTTCAGGATCATTAGAACTAGCCATCTTCGCCAACTTGTCTGCCTGCTGATTTTCTGACCGCGGAATATGAGATATGCTGTAGTGATCAAAATCATCCAGCAGTTCTTTTACTTTCTTTAAGTATAGAATCAATCTTGCACTTTTAGCTTGGAATCTTCCAGTGACTTGATTCACAACTAACTTGGAGTCGCAGAAGATGTTCAGCTTTGTGACTTCTAGTTCCTTTGCAATCTTTAATCCGGCTATCAGAGCTTCATATTCGGAATCGTTGTTAGTGGCCTGAAACTCCATTCGGATGGCATAGGTTATCAATCGTTTCTCGGGGGTTTCAAGTACTATTCCAGCGCCGGATCTTTCGTCGTTCCTAGCGCCATCAGTATACAATCTCCAGGCATTAGGATCGAAAAGTAACTTTGAAGGTTCCACTTCTTCGTTTGCTATATCTTCTTCAGGAACAGTGAACTCTGCTATGAAGTCGGCTATCACTTGCCCCCGAATTGACCATCTGGGCTGAAAGTTCAAGTCAAATTGACTTAACTCAATGTTCCATTTGAGTAGCCTTCCAGATGCCTCCGGTCTCTGTAAAACTTGCTTGAGTGGATGATCAGTGTATATGGTGATAGGATGTGCCTGAAAGTAGTGCCGAAGTTTTCTGGAGGCAATCAGTAAACTATACGCCAGCTTCTCTATCCGTGGATAATTACGCTTTGCTGCTGTCAATTTTTTGCTCACATAATACACAAGTCTTTGGACATTATCCTCTTCCCTTACCAACGCTGAGCTGATCGCATGGGATGACACTGCCAAATACACGAATAAATCCTAGTGATCTATTAGTTTAGATAGAATCGGAGGTTTCTCCAAGTGCCTGAGCAAATTCTGAAACGCTTCTACGCAGTCAGGTGTCCATTTAAAGTGGCGTTTTCCTCGCTTTATTAATTCGAAGAATGGGATGCACTTATCCGTAGCCCTGGAGATAAACCTGCTTAGTGCGGCCACTTTTCCGGCAAGGCTTTGCACATCTCTAATTTGCCTAGGTTCCTGAATGTTTCTGATTGCCGCGATCTGGTCTGGATTAATCTCGATACTGCGGGAACTGACAATGAATCCCAAAATTTTTCCAGAAGCAACACCGAATGAACATTTGGTTGGATTGAGTTTCATTCCATACTTTCGAAGAATGCCGAACATCTCCGCCAAGTCAGTAGTGTGTTGAGAGGATTGCTTGGATTTAACCAACATATCGTCGACGTATACTTCCATTGTTTTCCCGATTTGGTTATAAAACATTCTGTTGACCAAACGTTGGTACGTAGCGCCTGCGTTCTTCAAACCAAAGGGCATTACCACATAACAATATAATCCCAGATTAGTGATAAAACTAGTATGCTCTTGATCTGGAACATGCATTGGAATTTGGTTGTATCCTGAATAAGCATCCATAAATGAGAGAAGCTCGTGACCTGCCGTCGAGTCTACCAACTGGTCAATTCGAGGTAATGGGAAACTATCTTTTGGACAAGCTTTGTTCAAATCCGAGAAGTCGATACACGTTCGCCACTTCCCGTTGGCCTTCTTTACCAGGACTGGGTTCGAAATCCAGTCTGGGTAGGTTGAATCTCTGATAAACCCATTACTCTTTAGCTTTCCAACTTCTTCTTTTAAGGCAGCAGATCTCTCTGGGCCCAGCATTCGCCTTTTTTGCTTTACTGGAGGATGTTTGGGGTTAATGCTCAAAGAATGGCTCATGATTGATGGGGATATCCCGCACATGTCCGCGTGGGTCCAGGCAAATACATCCAAGTTGTTCTTTAAGAAATTCGTCAATTCTTCGGCAAGATTCGGACTTAACTGGGATCCAATCTTAAGGATCTTCTCCGGGTCACTGTCATCGATTGGTACATCCACAGTTGCCTCATTGGGAGTCGCCATTCTGCCCCCGGGTTCTTGATCCTCTCTGGGATCTATATCCTCGGGCATCTCTCTGGGCAACTCTCCAACGATTATCCTCTTTGGTTGCTATAAGGTCTCCGCCCCCGAAGGGGGAGAAGTGCCTTTAGTTTCGATATCCCCTCCGTTGCGAAGTAACTTTAGTTCGGCAACATAACACGCTCGCGCAACAACTTGATCCCCTCTGACGATACCAATGCCAGCTTCTGTGGGGAATTTCAATAGCAAGCACCAGGGGGCTATACAGGCTCTGAACTTTGCGAGGGCCGGTCGGCCCAAGAAGGCATTGTATGGCGATTCAACATCCAAAACCACAAAGGGAAGGATTCTCACTCTCTGGCGTTCTCCTTCCCCAAGTGTAACTGGCAACTCTACATAACCCATTGGAGCGGTAGATGCTCCGTTGAATCCACGGATCCATCCTTGGCAGGGTTTCAAGTCTTTTATTTCAAGATTCATCTAGTCAAAGGCCTTTTTGGAAAGAATATTAATGGAACTCCCGTTGTCCACCAGAACCTTATGAACAGTGGCTGGCCCAATGGGTATCGTAATTACAAGTGGATCTTCAGTTGGAGCATGGACTCCGATGCTTTCTCGCTCTCGGAATACAACATCATCGGTCATCATCTTCTGCTGCTTCACCGGGATATTGTCCTCGGGGTTGCTACATTCCCCCACCTCGAGGTGTTGTTTGGCCGCATTGACGTATTGATCCAATGCTTTGGAACTGTATCCAGCAAGATAAAGTCCTCCGATCACGGTATTGATAACAATATTCTTTCCTTTTTGCTGAGCAGTCGGCCTAGCAGCAAGTTGATTTTGATTCTGATTCGGGGCCTGCACTGCTTGCCCCCTGTCCCTGGGCGTTACTCTGTATTCGTCTAGCTTTCCTTCTCGAAGCAGCCTTTCGACTACATCCCTCAGGTGACGACATTCATTCGTCGAATGGCCGTGGATTTGATGAAAGAGACAAAACTTCCCTGTCTCACGCTCTTTCTCTGTTGACTCTCTAAGAGGTGGCCTCTTATTTTGGAGGACTTCGTACGCATCCATGAAGATATTTTCCAGAGTATCACTTATGGGTGTATAACTTTCAAAGGCCCTGGGACGAGTCCTTCTCTGGGAGTCGTTCCCTCGGCCCCTCTTCCTGTTGTTGCCGTTACCATTGTTATTGTTGTTACCTGGTTGGCGACCACCCTGATTCTGATTTC
This sequence comes from Allium sativum, assembly GCA_030737875.1. Classification (NCBI taxonomy): domain Eukaryota; kingdom Viridiplantae; phylum Streptophyta; class Magnoliopsida; order Asparagales; family Amaryllidaceae; genus Allium; species Allium sativum. The sequence goes on from CM060920.1 coordinate 693,118,813, forward strand.
CGACGTTAACTTCAACTTTCCCTGAGCTGTCTCCAGTCTGTTTGATGGCGACATTGCTCTGAATTTCCTCCTTATCAGTTGTTTTAACCTTTCGGTTTGCGTATACCTCTTCCCGGCGTAGATGTACATTGGCTTTCTCATAGAATAACTCTCTAGTGTGGGGCGGTTTGCCTGCCAAGTACCTCCCGAATTCAGTGTCCTTATCTACTCCATCAATCAGTGCTGCGACAATGGTCGGTTCATGAGGATCTTTAACCTCAGTGGCGGCCAAATTGAAACGATCCAGGTACATCTTTAGATTCTCGCCTGGTCGCTGTTTGACAAGGAATAAATCGATCACGCTTTTTGTCTTCTGTGCGTAGATACGGAATTGTTCTACGAACTTCTCGCTCAGCTCTCTGAAGCTAGAAATCGATCTCGCCGGCAGGCGAGTAAACCATAGCAAAGCCACGTCTTCCAGGAATATGGGAAACGCTTTACACTTAACCGCGTCAGAAGCAGCGGCAGCGGTCATCGACCAAGAGTATCTCATTAGGTGCTGAACAGGATCAGATCTTCCCGCATATCGGTTCATTTGTGGCATGTTGAAATGCCTTGGAAAAGTCGCATCCAAAATATCGTCAGTAAAAGGGGTATGACTGCGGTCGATCCCCCAATCTTCGTTCCGCTGTCCACGGCTGTCGGCCAGAATCTGGTGGACCATGGCTGCGACATTTACACTGGTCAAAGGAGGTTCAGGGTCAGCGCCTCTGGCCCGACGAGGTTCTCTGATCTCTCTTCGGGGAGCAGCCACAAAATCCGGGGCTCGGACAGGGCTTCGCTGCCCCCTGTTATCATGAGTATGCGTGCGGCGACGGGGCTGAGGTGGTCTGTTATGCACAGGACTGTTCACATCTCGAGTCCTGAGAGCTGTTGCTTGACCATTCACATTACGGTTTGTGGGCCCCGCCCCTAATTCTTCTTCTTCCTGTGAGGGCAGGGTCCCGAACCGAAGCTGTTCTATGTTTTCGGCTCTCTCATACGGTCGCCGCGGAGGTCTCGGCGATTCTTCAGATGAAGAAGAATATACTGGGGTGAGTGGACGAACCGGCGATGCTCTTTGCCTTGCTAGCTCATCAAGTCTTCTATCCATAGCCGTCAAATTTTGCCGTAGGATGGAACTTTCCTGCCTTTGGGCAGCCAACTCATCAAACAACCTATCCCACATTTCGACGAAGCGAGAGAGATCCCCCTCAGTGACAGGAGCGGCAGGATCATAGTGGTCATCATCACTCTCTCTTATGCGCAAAGAGCTCGAACCGGGTCGAGCAGAGGTTCCAGGACGATAGGAGTGGGTCATAGGTTCTTTTCCAGGTCGAGTTGTAGTCTGACCATCAGTTCGGATAGCTGCGGTTCGTGGAGGGCGATTCGCTGCGCCCCCCTGAGATCGACTCGTGGTCGTGGTACGCGAAGGCTGCGAGGTGTTACCTCGGGATCGAGTAACAACCCCTTCAGTGGCACGGATCGTCTCGTTCTCATCAACTCGGAACGAGGTGTCTTCGTCGGATCGGATCGCCCCCTGCGCTCCGCGATCCAGAGTTTCTTCGTTGCCCAGTTCGTGCACACTCTCCTCAATCGTTTCGTTGGTCTGCGAAACTTTAGATCTTTTTCCAGCCTTGATATCCGTATCGCTGGAACCCTCAAAGAAGCGAATAGTGAAACTTTAGGACTGAGGTTCTCAGTGAAAGCACCAAAAATGTTAGATCGAAATTTGGACCTAACACCCAAATTGTTATGAACAGTAAAGAATTTCAAATGAAGAGCAAGGAAAAAGAAAATAACACTCAGAATTTATAGTGGTTCGGCGTTAACGAGCCTACGTCCACTTTATATATTATTGATTATGCTTTAAAAGCTAATACAACAATGATTTCTCTCAATATTTCAGTAGTTTGACAACAATGGCGGATTCAGTACTCAATATTGCCAAAAAGATCCCGAAAAATGCCAAGCTCTGGGCTATTTATAGCTGATTTTGTCAGGCGGATCGTGGACACGTGGCACGAATCCCGAGAGCATCGGATCGCATCGCCACCGTTGAAGAAACAGTCAAATTAGCCGTTGTGGACAGGTGTCGTGATCTGCTTGAAAATCGGATCGTGCAGATGGGGAGAATTGGTCCAGATGACGGTTGGGGACACGTGTCGCCAGATCCGTGCGATTCGGATCGCTGATGACTAGCTCGCGCTTGAACAGGTCTAAGGGTTCGCCATGCACCAGGGGATCGGATCGGTTCGCTCGGGGGTAACAATGTATGTTTCGATCGGATCGCCCGGCTGCCTCGTTCGCTGATGAGATGGGGGCGAGACGATGGTGCACGATCCGATACTGGACGAGACGATGGTGCGCGATCCGATCCTTCATATTCTTGGGGAACGTGGTTTCCTACTTTCCTCTTACAAATGATCCTGGCTGGCTTGATCAAAAAGCGAGCCAACATATATATTATATATATATATAATATAATGGCCTGAACAGAACGCGACGCTCTGCGGCAGTTCGCGAATTTCGACCATTGACTTCGAATGGATGTTACGGGAGATCTGACCATCGGATTCTCCTAAAACCGGAACCGTTGGGTTCGTGTCAAAAAGATGACGAATATTAGAGATTTAAAATCTAATGGTTTTATTTGGAATTATGTCTAAATCAAATTTGGAAAAGGTCGCTGTAAGTGTAGTTCGATGGCCATTTATGGAAATTGACTGTACGGGCCTTGATAAAATTATTAAAAATGTCAATAATCAGTGTAAAATCATAAGAAATGATTTGGAAAGAATTGGGGTGGAAAATTCTATATTTGAAAAGATAAAAGTAATTTTTTATCGAATTGCTAGAATTATAATCCAATTATTTTTAAAATAAATAAATTGGATTTGAAATGGTTTTAAAATTAACTAGAATTTCCAATGTATGAATTGGAATGGATTTGAATCAAAATTATCTTCGGGATACTTCGATATTGGATTCCGTGATTATACGGACATTTTGGAGGAATTTGGAAGATATATATATATATACCGTTATTCCAATACGATATTTGTTGGTTTCAGAATTTGATATTGAATATATATTTTCTATTCAGAGCCATGTATTTAATATCAAATTGGATTTTGGATTTGTCATGAATGGTATCTTTAATAATACTGTTCTTAAACCCAATGGAGTTAAGAAAATTAGAAATTGACTGGAGATTAGTTAAGTTGAATGGTTTCCTGGGTATTGATCAGATGTTGGTTTCGGCCTTCGGGGTTAAAACTTAAGGAATTGTTCTCTTACTAATTTACGGTTAGAGACTGATGGAATGTGAATTGGGTTTGTTATGAACTGTGTTTTAGCGACATTCGTTCTTTAACCCGATTTACAATGAAATGAGATTTGGAATTTATAAATCTTTTGTTAAGATCTAAAGGAGATTTTCCAAAGTAAAGTTTTCCAATTTAACATATTAAATTGGAATTGAATGGAATTCGATTTGGTAATAATCGAAGTAAGCTTCTGTAGAGGAAGACGGTTAATATATATGGAATTTAAAAGGCCCTGTCGTTATTCCATTGATACTATCGACTGGATATGGAAGTTTATATCAATTTGTTTTCCATGAAGATCCCATTGTTAATGGAATGTGATTTTGGGTTGTCGTGAATGGTATCTTTAATAATACTATTCTTAGACCCAACGAAGTTAAGAAAATCAGAAAATAACTGGAGATTAGTTAAGTTTAATGGTTTCCTAGGTATTGATCTGATGTTGGTTTCGGTCTTCGGGGTTAATACTAAGGGAACTGTTCACTTGCTAATTTACGTTTAAAGGCTGATGGAATGGAATATGATGTTGGGTTTATCATAAAGGGTGTTTTAAAGGACATTGGTTCTTTAACCCAGTTAAAAATAGGATATGATTTCCCAAGTTAAACAATCGTTAATATTGATTTTTGGGAAGATTAAAACCAAGTGGAGTTTTGATGCATCTTTAATTAGATTGAAATGATATCCAAAGGAAGATTAAAGAATAAATTTAAAGAATTTATCTTTGATAAAATTAATGGGAACCTTTCCCAAAGTATAAGAATATTTGAATAAAGGAATATTCTGGATTGGAATGAGGCGTATGTTGTGTTTTTATAGCACTTATTTATTATATACGCGAGTTATTCAGAAAGGCCGGGTTGATGAAGACGGTGGTCGAAGACCGGAGGTCTTCACGTTGTTTGGATGATTACCGATGTCTTGATTGGGTTGTACAACCAAGACAAGGTAATAAGTGGTGATTGTCCAGACATACTTGGAGATCGACGGGATATGCGAGGACCTCTCCCCTATATTGGACATATGGGGGAGGAATAAGGTGCTTTCGGTTTCGTTCAGACCCAGAACGAACTTGTAAGTGGATGTGTGTCTTACATCGGATTTCATTCTGTGTGATTGATAGACATCGGTTGCATAGCGTGAATTACCTGTGTGGCATGCTGAGATGCAAATGATCAAAGCTTCTGTTGAAAAGCAGGGTCTTGTGGTTGATGATCAAAGCACGGTTTTAATATAGCATAGCTTTGTGTAGCCTTAATTCGTGAGCCTCACCCCCTGTGTGAATTAGAAACGAGAGAGAACTTTAGGGAGGACATGCATTTCCTTCTAGCTAGGAGTGGTGTCAGCATTTCGCACGCCCTGGCATTTTACTTATGTGGATGATGGATAGCGAGGCGCCTCGGTTATATCGATCATTCCAGGTCCGATAGTTTGGTCAGGATATGACCAGTTTACGCCCCATAGGGCGGGGAAACGCTGTGTTCAGGCATTTTAATCCACATCGAGTGGACCGGCCCTGACGACCCAAGGGACCACCTGAGTCTGGGTCCTGAGACATGGGCTATAGCGTCTCGAAGCGGTTAGGACGATCCCTTGCCTTGGTTCACTGACGGAAATCCAACTTCCAATACATGACATTTGCGGTTTTGATTGTAGAGCCTAGTATTGACGACATGATATATGGTACCCATGCCGTCTAGGATTGATACATTTATATTTGAAGTTGTTTTATACACTATGCACTTATACTAGTATCAAGTAATTTGTTTTAACGTACCAAGCATGTTTGGCTATTATAAGGGAAAATCCTATCCCCCGACTTGCGTTGCATTATGTGATAGGACCTGGGTCTTATAATAGCTTCATTTTTCCAAAAAGCATTGCGCTTGTTTTGTTATAGCACTGGTATTCTTGGGAGAAAACACGTTCGGTGTTATACGGCGTGGTCCCTTGATATATCTGATTTAAATTAAAGTTTTAAATTACTGTTTTAGTTCTCACACCAGTCACATGACTGACCTGGAGTTTATTGTTTTAACCTAAACTCTAAGAGCGCCTATTTTTTACACGGGCAGCTAGTAGTTTTGGTTTTGCAGATTTATATTCACAGGATCTTGGTATACAGCTAGAATGATATTCGGAAAGCTCTGTATTCGTATATTCTTTTTCAGTTGTGTTTTGTATTATTTTTCGCTGCATTGTAACTTGTAAATCTCTTATATTTATCGAATGTGTAATATTTATTCATACTCTGTATATTCTTGTATTCTAATGAAACTGTTGTAATAAGCAATGAAATGTTCTTTTGTTTGTGTTTAGATTCGTCTTGTCCTCAAAGCAATCCGGGCTTTCCTTCACGGGGAAGTTCGGGTCGTTATTGTTTGGTATCAGAGCTTTGGTTTACAGAGCTCGAAGAACAAGACATGTTAGAACCAAACGAAAGAATTCATCAGAGATTGGATTAGTAATATCCAACGGGAATGACTCGTTAGAGATAGGATCAGTAGTATCCTAGAACGAGTGTGAAGAGTAGTGTTTTTTTAAAATGATAATGAAAACAAATTTTGTTTTGAAAATTAAATCCAATATACGTATGTGTATATTTATTTTGTGTTGAATTTGGACAATCAAGTATATAAAGATTTTAATATACGTCTGATCCACGTGTATTTGAAGCCTCAAATATATTCGATGGATATAGAATCACACTTTAGTCGTCCGGAGATGATTCCGATGATAGTTCGAACATCATCAGAATTTGTGTTCGAGTTTCAAAAAAGGATATTTATATATTTCCAATCGACTGGTGTGAGAACCAAAACTAGATAGGGTTATTTGTTGTGACTTGGCATCAAAAATGGATTTATATATGTATATATATAAAGTATGCGTTTGAAAAGATTATCGCTAATTGATTGCTGATTGTGTGGTTTGATTATTGTTTTGATTAATAAGAATTTGGAGCTGTTAAGCCAAATTGTATCAAATATTGGACTGAATTGAAAATTGTTTGGAAATTCATGCATGTACATATATATGTGTGAATAGGTCATAGTAAGGAGGCTAGAGAAGAGGAATAAAATTGTTTGCCCGACAAATAGGTACATGTTTATTGTATTTCTTGGGGGGTTTTTGATGATTTTATGAGCAGATTGGCTATTTCTTTTTTCTTTTTAAGATGAGAGGGCATGTGTGGCGGTTTGGGGATTTTCCTGGTGCTCCCATACAGGGGAGGTTATGGAGAAATTTTTCGAAAATTTAGGGTGCTAGCCAAATTTTTGAAAAGTTCTTAGAAGCTGAAAAGTTGAAAAACTTAAGCCATAATGAAAAGAAAGAAAATTGAGTAGTTTAGTTAATCAACTTTCAGCTCCGTTCCTTTTTGGGGACGAAAAGATTTTGAGTGGGGGAGATTGTAAAAACCCGGAAAATCCGAACCAATTTTAAATTTTTATTTTGGTTATTTTAATGAATTTTGAATATTTAAAATAATTTATTTTAAATAATAACGACGAGAAATTTATTTTGAATAGAATTAGAATGTATATATTTATTTGTATCGACGTTAGAATATAAATATTTATTTTTAATTACAAAAGGAATTGGAAATGGTGCGGTAGTTTGAAGATTCGATTTCAAATTTCAAATGAATGTACAGGATTCAAAATAAACCGGATTTTGGAGAAACCAAAAATATTAGAATCTATTTGAAAATATATTTCCAATGAATCCAAAAAAATTGAAATTTCATAGTAGGAATAAAAAGTTATGTCCAATTGAAAATTCAGAATAGTCGCCATGGAAGATATAGCCCTTAAAAATGGAAATTTTGCAAATGACCTCCGTTTTCGACAAAACCACTTTTGTTGGATCCGGGATGTCAAGTTATTACTAGATTCCAAAATTCATAATTTTTGGGATTAATATGTGAGCGTGGCAAAAGAAAACATGTTTTGACAGTTTCATTCAATTTGGATCGACCAGAAAATGGCCATTTTTCAAACGGTCTTTAAATCTGACGAAATTAGTTTTGTTAGGACCGTATCGTCAATACAAAGCTAAGAATAAATTTTCTGAAATTTTCAGAGTCAGTATGTGGCCGTGGTAAACTAAAGTGTGCTTTCAAATTGAATATATATTGATTTAAATGTAAATTTAGTGAAAACTGATTGAAACAGCCGAACCGGCTTGCGATACATATCTCATTGTGTTCGGAATGAGGGTAATTAGCTAGGGGCGGCAGTCGTTGGGTTCGATTTAGAGTTTGGATGGAAAAGTGAATTTTTGGAGGATTAAATTAATTAAATAAATAACTATATAATACCCTAACCCCCCTTTCTCTCAGTAGAACGTGTCCCCCCAAATCAAACAAAACCCGTTGACCCCGATTCCCCTTTTCCCCGTCAGCCCCCCATTCGCGGCCTGCGCCGCCGCAACCAGGCCTAGCGCCCGCCTCCGCCATGCTCCGGCGATCCCCCCTTTTTCCTCCATCTCTCCTCCCTCCTCCTCCTCCCTCCAATCGAAGAAACCCGACCCTAGCTCCCCAAATCCGCCAGACCCGACCACTAACCACCCGACGCCACCCCCTGCACCCACCAGCAGCCACCTACGCCGGTTTCTGCTACCCGCCTCCGACTGTGGGACCCCCATTCGCTGAAAAACAATGTAAGTGAATTAATTTTCAAATGTATACACCATTATTTTTATTTTCAGAATTATATATATAGCATTGCATAATAATGTGTTTTTATATGGCTAGCAATATAAAGTTGAGAATTTTAATCATGTAAAGGAAAGATTAGATTTTTTTATTCATGAAAAATACGATTGTTGCTAAGTTAAAAATACTATCTTTGTTTAGTTAAAAATATAATCTTTGCTAAGTTAAAAATATGATCTTTGTTAAGAAGAAAAATATGATTCTTATATTTAAAAGGATTTGATTTTTGAAACTAAAAAGATTTGATTTTTGAAAACAAAAAGGTCTTCTTTATATAAAAAGATACGATTTTGTTTATGTAATAAAGAACATAAAAATAATATTTTTATATGAGTAGCGAGTTAAAAATAGAATTTTTATATAATAGAGAATATAAAAATATGATTTTTATTTACGTAGCGAAATAAAAATCTGATTTTTATTATATATATATATATAGTGAAACAAAAATGCGATTTTTTAATAAATAGCACGGTATTAAAAATATGATTTTTACTATGAACAGCGTGAAAAGGAGTACGATGGAACAGACTAAAATCAAAACAAAATCCGAACTGTTCAGAAATAAAGAATGGCAGAGTGGATCCCCACGGTGAGAACTTCTCACTTTTATTTTATTTTCTACTTAATACATATACTAGGATGTTGACGGTGCTTAGCAGCACCCGATCCCTGTCATCAACAGACCATGGACAGCTTGTTTGATTGATTGATTGTGTTGTGAAATTTGATTGTGTGATGTGGAATGGAATAAAATATTTTATAGTTAAAAATATTTTATAGTTAAAAATATATTTTTTAACGTGTATGTGAATAAAATAAATATTCATAAACAAATCGGACAATTTGTTTATGTACACACATTTGACTGATATAGATTGGGACGATAAATTTTACACATCACCCAACTGCACAAATAAATTTCATTATTTGTTGATTGAAACCCCATACGGGTATTGGGATGGTATATGACATGCACTAGTCCTTATAATTAGTTGTATGTCAATCGATTGGTTGACAGACTGTTATAAGCGTTAAATATTTATATTTGATGCTTATGTAGTGTAGAATGCACTTTGGATGATGGTTGACTGTGTTTGATTGTTGTTGTATACATGTTGTATGAAATCCATATAATCACATTATATGGTAATTGACTGTGTCTGATTCCATTTCAGAAAGAATGAATATTTTAAAATAACGAATATTTTAAAATAACGAATATTTTAAAATAATGAATATTTCAAAATAATATTCAGTAAAAGATCAAAATTTGATTTTGATGTCCGATTTGGGATGGACACGAATACATTTAAATATATAAAGCCGTGTTGATTAGATTTACGCCATTTTGACGGGAACGATATTTTTATCGATTTTATTCATTTTTATAACGAATGTCAAAAGGGAATTGATTTCAAAATCTAATGTTTTGAAAATACTTTCATTTATATATCGATGATACAGAATATTCAATTTTGATTAGAAACTGAATATGAAGTTGAAATCGTTTTGAAAACGAATTTAAACAATTTATAAAATACATTTTAAATGGAAATCGACGAAATATATATATTATATATATATATATATATATATATATATATATATAATGGCCTGAATAGAATGCGTCGCGCTGCGGCAGTTCGCGAATTTCGACCATTGACTTCGAATGGACGTTACGGGAGATCGGACCGTCGGATTCTCCTAAAATTAGAACCGTTGGGTTCGTATCGAAAAGAGATTTTTGGTGAATATTAGAGATTTGAAATCTAATGGTTGGATTTGGAATTATGTCCAAATCAAATTTGGAAAAGGTCGCTGTAAGTGCAGTTCGATGGCCGTTTATGGAAATCGACTGTACGGGCCTTGATAAAATTTTTAAGAATATCAATAATCAATGTAAAATCATAAAAAATGATTTGGAAAGAATTGTGGTGAAAAATTCTATATTTGAAATGATAAAAATAATCTTTTATCGAAATGAACTAGTTTTGAACTAGAATTATAATCCAATTATTTTTTTAAAAATAAATTGGATTTGAAATTGTTTTAAAAATAACCAAAATTTCCGATATATGAATTGGAATGGATTTGAATCGAAATTATCTTTGGAATATTTCGATATTGGTACGAACATTGTGGAGGAATTTGGAAGATATATATGTATATCGTTATTCCAATACGATATTTGTTGGTTTCAGAATTTGATATTGAATATAAGTCGATATATTTTCTATTCAAAGCCTTGTATTTAATATCAAATTGGATTTTGGTTTTGTCGTGAATGGTATCTTTAATAATACTGTTCTTAAACCCAATGGAGTTAAGAAAATTAGAAACTGACCGGAGATTAGTTAAGTTAAATGGTTTCCTGGATATTGATCTGATGTTGGTTTCGGCCTTCGGGGTTAACACTTAAGGAATTGTTCTCTTACTAATTTACGGTTAGAGACAGATGGAATGTGAATTGGGTTTGTTGTGAACTGTGTTTTAGCGACATTCGTTCTTTAACCCGGTTTACAATGAAAAGGGATTTGGAATTTATAAATCTTTTGTTAAGATCTAAAGGAGATTTTCCAAAGTAAAGTTTTCCAATTTAACATATTAAATTGGAATTGAATGGAATTCGATTTGGTAATAATCGAAGTAAGCTTCTGTAGAGGAAGACGGTTAATATATATGGAATTTAAAAGGCCCTGTCATTATTCCATTGATACTATCGATTGGATATGGAAGTTTATATCAATTTGTTTTCCATGAAGATTCCATTGTTAATGGAATGTGATTTTGGGTTGTCGTGAATGGTATCTTTAATAATACTATTCTTAGACCCAACGGAGTTAAGAAAATCAGAAACTAACTGGAGGTTAGTTAAGTTGAATGGTTTCCTGGGTATTGATCTGATGTTGGTTTCGGCCTTCGCGGTTAATACTTAGGGAACTGTTCACTTGCTAATTTACGGTTAAAGGATGATGGAATGGAACATGATTTTGGGTTTATCGTGAACGGTGTTTTAAAGGACATTGGTTCTTTAACCCAGTTAAAAACAAGATATGATTTCCCAAGTTAAACAATCGTTAATATTGATTTTTGGGAAGATTAAAACCAAGTGGAGTTTTAATGCATCTTTAATTAGATTGAAATGATATCCAAAGGAAGATTAAAGAATAAATTTAAAGAATTTATCTTTGACAAAATTAATGGGAACCTTTCCCAAAGTATAAGAATATTTGAATAAAGGAATATTCTAGATTGGAATGAGGCGTATGTTGTGTTTTTATAACACTTATTTATTATATACGCGAGTTATTCAGAAAGACCGGATTCACCCCATTCTGAATAACTGATTCGACGATATGTCGAGGATGAAGACGGTGGTCGAAGACCGGAGGTCTTCACATCGTTTGAATGATTACTGATGTCTTGATTGGGTTGTACACCCATGACAAGGTAATAAGTGGTGATCGTCTGTAACAACCCGTAAAATGCGAGCCAGTTTGAAATTTTTATTTTGGCCATTTTAGCGAATTTTGAATATTCAAAATGAAATATTTTAAATAATATCGACGAGAAATTTATTTTGAATATAATTATAACGTATATATTATATACGTCGTCGTTAGAATATATAATAATTATATATAATTATAAAAGGAATTGAAAATGGCGCGGTAGTTCGAAAATTCGATTTCTAATTTCAAATGAATATACAGAATTCAATATAAGTCAGAATTGAACGAAACAAGAAATATTTGAATCGGTATAACTATATCTTTGTAACGAAGTTGACAAACTGAGATTTCATCTTAGAAATGATAAGATATGTCCAGTTTAAAATTAGAAATAGTCGCTGTGGAATTTATATATATATAAGGCCCTTAAAAATAGCAATTTTGCAAACGACCTCGGATTTCGACGAAACCAGTTTTGTTGGGTCCGTGATGTTAAGTTATTGCTGGATTTCAAATTTCATAATTTTTCGAATCAGTATGTGAGCGTGGCAAAGGAAAACGCGTTTGACCAGTTTCAGTTGATTTTAATCGACTGGAAATTGGCCGTTTTTCAAACGGTCTCAGAATTCAACGAAACTAGTTTTGTTAGGACCGTATCGTCAATACGAAGCTAGAAAATATTTTTCTGGAATTTTTCTAGTTAGTATGTGACCCCAGTAATTCGAAATGTACGGTTAAAATTCAATATAATGATTTAAATGTAAATTCAAACGGAAACTGATCGAAACAGTCGAATCAGCTTGCGTGGCATATCCCATTGTGTTCGGAATGGGGGTAATTAGCTAGGGACGACAGTCGTTGGTCTCGAATCGGTGTTCATTTGAAAAGTCAATTTGAAGTGGAAGAAAAAAAATATAATAAATAAAAATAAAAAGAAAAAAAAAACTTTACAAAACCCCCCCTCGTTTTCTTTCTTCCCCACCTTCACTTTTTCTCAGATGAAAAAAAAAACGAAATAAAAAAAAAAGAGAAGAAGAAGAGGGAAATCGCGACGCCGCCTCCCTCCAGGCGCCGCCGGCGCGACCGTGACCTTCCCCTCCGACGCACGCCGCTACTTCCCCTTCGATCCCCCTCCTCCTCCTGAGACGCCGCAAAACCCCATTCCCCTGCTCCACTCGAGAACCGCAGACCCCCAAATCAATGAAGACCATCGCACCGCCATCCTCCCCGACCGCCACCTCCGTTGTAGGCACCCCCTCTGTAAGTTTTGTTTTAATTTATTTATTTTATTTTTATTTTATTTTGTTTAAGAAAAATAAATAAAAGAAAAATAAAACTGAAAACTGATTTTTGTTGAAACAAAAAAAACTGGATTTTAAAAAAGTGTTAAAACTGATTTGAAAAGGATTTAAACTGATTTTTTTTAAGTATATAAAACTGATTTTTATAAGTAGAAATTATAGATTTTTATCATTTTAAAGTTAAGTTTTTATTAATAAAAAGGTTTGATTTTTATTAGTTAAAAAGATTAGATTTTTCTTTTTCTCTTAAAGCTTTGATTTTTAATCATGAAAATATGATTTTTATTCGAAGGAATTTTGAATTCGTAGGAGGTAGAAAAAGTTTAGAATTTTGTTATAGGAAAAATAAGATTTTTGACGAGATAAAAATTAGATCTTAGCGGCTTAAAAATATAATCTTTATATTCAAAGTAGAGGTTTAAAAATATAATCTTTATATATGGAATAACGATGTAGAAAAATTCGATTTTTATATATTGAAAGCCGAAGAAAAAATCAGATTTTTATATATTGAATAGCGAAGTCAAAATCAGATTTTTATATATTGAATAGCGAAGTCAAAATTCGATTTTTATATATTGAATAGCGAAGTCAAAATTCGATTTTTATATATTGAATAGCAAAGTCAAAATTCGATTTTTATATATTGAATAGCGAAGTCAAAATTCGATTTTTATATATTGAATAGCGAAGTCGAAATTCGATTTTTATATATTGAATAGCGAAGTCGAAATTCGATTTTTATATATTGAATAGCGAAGTCAAAATTCGATTTTTATTTATTGAATAGCGAAGTCAAAATCAGATTTTTATATATTGAATAGCGAAGTCAAAATTCGATTTTTATATATTGAATAGTGAAGTCAAAATTCGATTTTTATATATCGAATAGTGAAGTAAAAATTCGATTTTTATATATTGAACTTTGAACTAAAAATTCGATTTTTATATATTGAACTTTGAAGTAAAAATTCGATTTTTACATATGTAGTGGCTACAACAACGAAGATGCGATGACGAGGAAGATTTCTATCAACGAAGTGCCGTGGAGCTAGGATAGCTATATGTGAGAATTTCTCACCTTTCAATTTCTTTTTCTAGTTATACATATATACTAGGATGCAGACGGTGTTTAGTAGCACCCGACACAAATCGTCCACAGACCATGGACTTGTTTGTTTGGCTGTTTGGTGATTGATTGCGATATTGGTTTGAATGTGGTTTGTGGTGTGAAAAATCGAATCGATAAATTGGTTAGGATTAGACGTGCGCCGTTATAAGGCGAAGGAGTAAGGCTAGGTTAGACTCTTACTCCAAATTTTGTGGTTTGCAAAATGAAATTGATTTGATTGATGAGTGAATGGCGTGGGCCTTCACTAGACCGGGGATAAGGCTAGGCCTCGTCCCGTTTCTAGTATCGTGCCGTTATGCCGCCGAAATTTTCTAAAATATGTTAGAAAATAAAAATATCATTTTATTGTGTAAATGAATAATAAAAATTCATATGTTGGAATAAAATGTTTTATCGTTAAAAATATAATTTTTAACGTGAATATGAATGTAGTGAAAGTGAATAAAATAAAATATTCATTTATAAACCAGACGGTTTGTTTATGTACACCTATTTGAATGACGTTGATTGGGTCGATAAATTTTACACATCGCCCAACTGCACAAATAAAATATGTGTTTGATTGTTTGAAACCCCACACGGGTGTTAGGATGAAATCCGAAGTTCACTCATCCTGATTGATTAAATATGTCGATCGATTGATTGACAGGCTGTTATAAGCGTTGAATATCTATATTTGATGCTTATACAGTGTAGTGCACTTTGGTTGATGGTTGATTATTTTCAATGCTATTATATACATGTGTTGTATGAAAATCCATATAATTAACTTTATATGGTAATTGATTGGGCCTCATTCCAATTTGAAAAATAAAGAATATTATAAAATAAAAGTTCATGTGTTGACAGTACTCATTCATTGAGATTGGTCATGTGTTGAACGAAATATTTTGATAATAACAAGTATTTTGAAAAAGAAATATTTGAAATAGAATATTTGAAAATAGAAATTTATGAAGCCGTGTTGATTAGATTGACGCCATTTTGACGTAAATGATATTTATATCGGTTTTATTCATTTCGAAATGAATTGAATTGAAAACGATTTCGAAATGAATTGAATTGAAAACGATTTCGAAATGAATTGAATTGAAAACGATTTCGAATATGAAATTAATTGAAAACGATTTCGAATATGAAATGAATTGAAAACGATTTCGAAATGAATTGAATTGAAAACGATTCCGAAATGAATTGAATTGAAAACGAATTCGAAATGAATTGAATTGAAAACGAATTCAAAGTGAATTGAATTGAAAATGAATTCAAATTGAATTGAAATTTGAATTGAATAGAAATGAATTTTAAAACGAATTTATAAGGAAGAATTCAATTTTGCTTTGAATTGAAATGGAAGTTGAAATAGGTTTTGAAACGATTTTAAAACTATTTATATAATTCGTTTTGAATAGAAATCGACGAAATATATATTATATATATTTTATATATAATATAATGGCCTGAATAGAACGCGCCGCGCCGCGGCAGTTCGTGAATTTCGACCATTTATTTCAAACGGACATTACGGGAGATCCGACCGTCGGATTCTCCTAAAACCGGAACCGTTGGGTTCGTATCGAAAAGAGCTTTCTAACGAATATTAGAAATTCAAAATCTAACGGTTGGATTTGGAGATACGTCCAAATCAAATTCGAAAAAGGTCGCTGTAAGTGCAGTTCGATGGCCATTGTTGGAAATCGACTGTACGGGCCTGGATAAAATTATTAAAAATAGTGATAATTTGTGTAAAATCATAAGAAATGATTTAGAAAGAATTGGGATGAAAAACTCCATATTTAAAAAGATAAAAATAGATTTTTATCGAAATGAACTAGTTTTGAACTAGAATTACAATTCTATTTATTTTTAAATAAATAAATTGAATTTGAAATGGTTTTGAAAATAACCAGAATTTCCAATGATTGCATTGGAATGGATTTGAATCGAAATTGTCGTCGGAATATTTCGATGTTGGAATTCGTGATTATACGGATGTTGTTATGGAAATTTGAAAGATATATGTTTATATCGTTATTTCCAATACGACATTTGTTAGTCGTAGGATTTGATATTGAATATAAGCCGATATATTTTCTATTCAGAGCCTTGTATTGAATATCAAATGTGATTTGGGTTTGTCGTGAATGGTGTCTTCACTAACACTATTCTTGAACCCAGTTGAGAAAAGATTAAATCTTTTTATTTAGATTTAATGAGGTGTACCAATTAAATAATATTTAATTGGAATTGAATTGATATGGATTTTTGGGTTTATCGTGAACAGTGTTTTAAATAACACTCGTTCTTTAACCTGATAATTAATGAATGTGATTTTGGGTTTATCGTGAACCGTGTTTTAAATGACACTGATTCTTTAACCCAGTCGAAGATTAAAACTAAGTGGAGTTTTAATGAATCTTTAATTAGATTGAAATGATCGAAAATGGAGTATCACCAGTTTTGCTCCAGGCGATAGTTAAATCTTTAATTAGATTTGAACGTGAAATGGTAATTGAATTTACCAATAACACCGTGGTGTTAGATATGAAGTATGACCAGTTTTACTTCATGGGATGAATAGGTTGGGATTGGGAAATTAAAACCAATGATTACTACGGTGAGGTTCGCTAATTCCGACTAGTTGAATCGAAATTCAAAGGAAGATTAGAGAATAAATTCAGGAATTTATCTTGGATAAAATTAATGGGAACGTTTCCCTATGAATGTGAAATCAGAAACTAACTGTCGGTTAGCTAAGCAGAACGGTTTTCTGGATATTGATCTGATGTTGGTTTCGGCCTTCGGGGTTAATATTTGGGGAATTATTCTCTTGATTAATTTGCGGTTAGTGACTGATGAATTGGAATGAGGCGTATGTTGTGTTTGTGTAACACTTATTTAAAATATACGCGAGTTATTCGGAAAGTCCGGGTTTATCCCATTCTAAATAACTGATACGACGATAAGTCGAAGATGAAGACGATGGTCGAAGACCGGAGGTCTTCACGTCGTTTGGGTAATTACTGATGATCTTGATTGGGCTGTACACCCAAGAAGATGGAAACAGTTAGTGATCGTCCAGACGTACTTGGAGATCGATGGATATGCGGGGTACTAGGTGCGTCCGGTTTCGTTCAGACCCAGAACGGACTTGTAAATGGACTGTGTGTCTGACATTGGATTTTAGTCCGTGTGATTGATCTCTATTAAATATATATCTGTTTGGTGGCGGAGAATTTATTCTCTTGCTTAACGCCCTTCTCTGAGACGTACGAGCTCAGGGGTTATATATTGATGGATATCAATCGCATGGAGTGAATTGCCTGTGTGGCATGCTAAGATGCAAATGATCAAGGCTTCTGTTGAAAAGAAAAGTCTTGTGGTTGATGATCGAAGCACGGCCTTTGTGGCGTAGCTTTGTGTAACGTTGATTCGCGAGTATCACACCCGGTATGAATCAAAAACGGGAGACGAACATCAGGGAGGGCATGCGTTTCTTTCTAGTTATGAGTGGCGTCAGTGCTTGAACTGGCTGACGAGTTTGACTCATGTGGATGTTACTTACTATTACTTGCTGAAAAGCGAGGCGCCTCGTGATATCGGTTTCGGCCGATGCTTCTGGTCGGCTGACGGGCCAGATTTACGCCCCAAAGGGCGGGGAAACGCAGTGTTCAGGCATTTTAATCCACATCGGTGGACCGGCCCTGACGATCCAAAGGCTTGACAGAGTACTTGCCTGAGGCTCGGACTAGACAGTCTCGAATCGGTTGAGGATCTTGCCCCTAGCCTCGGTTCATACCATAAATGATAACCCAACTTCCAATACGACATTTGCGGTTTTTAATTGTAAAACTAGTATGGCGACATGATATATGGTACCCATGCCGCCTATGATTGATACTTATGATTTGAAGTTGTTTTATACACTATGCACTTATAATAGTATCAAATGATTTGATTTAAACGTATCAAGCATTCTTTGGCTGTTATAAGGGAAAACCCTATCCCCCGGCTTGCGTTGCATTGTGTGATAGGACCTGGGTCTTATAACAGCTTCATTTTTCTTTATTTAGCATTACGCTGTTTGTTTTATGCACTGGTATTCTTGGGAGGAAACCCGTTCCGTGTTATACGGCGTGGTCCCTTGATTTACCTAAGCTTTAAAATAAAGATTTATAACTGTTTTAGTTCTCACACCAGTCCCATGACTGACCTGGAGTTTATTGTTTTAACCTAAACTCTGGGTGCCCTTATTTTGACACGGGCAGCTAGTAGTTTTGATTTTGCAGATTTATATTCACAGGATCCTGGTTTACAGCTGGAACGATATCCGGAAAGCTTTGTATCCGTATATCTTCTTCTAGTTGTGTAATGTATTATTTTCCGCTGCTATGTATTTAAATGTAATTTAAATCTCTGATATTTCTGTGTAATATTCAATTATACTCGGTATATTCTTGTAATCTGATGCATTGTTGTAATATACAATGAAATGTTCTTCTGTATGCGTTCTGTTGTGGCTTGTTCTCGAACTATCCGACGCTTTCCTTTACGGGGAAGTTACGGGTTTTCACAGTTGGTATCAGAGCTTTGGTTTACAAAGCTAGAGAACAAGACACATTAGAACCATACGAAAGAATTCATCAGATATTGGATTAGTAATATCCAATGGGGATGACTCGTTAGAGATGGGATCAGTAGTATCCTAGAACGAGTGTGAAGAGTATATTTTTGAAGTGAAAACAAAATTTAGTTTTGAAAATTTAAATCAATTATTCGTATTTGATTATCTATTTATATTGATGTGGACAATCCAGTATATATAGATTTTGCGTATACGTCTGATCCGCGTGTATTCGAAATTTTAATATACTGGATAGATATAGAATCACACTCTAGTCGCCCGGAGATGATTCAGATGATGAGGCCTCATCATCAGAATTTATATTCGAGTGGCGAAGGTGTGATTTTCTATATATTTCCTATTGACTGGTGTGAGAACCAAAATTAGATAGGGCCTATTGTTGTGATTTGGCATCAAAAATCTGATTTTTGACTATGTAATCAAAATTATGAATTTGAAACTCTAATTCACTAATTGATTGATGTTTGTGTTGTTTGGTTATTTGTTTGCTAATTTTTAGCCAATTAGCCTAACTGAATCACGTATTGAATTATACTGAAAATTAGTCGCATTTGCTTGCATATACATGTATATCATTGAACAGGTCATAGCAAGGAGGCTAGAGCAGAGAATAAAATTTGTTTGCCTGACAAATAGGTACATGTTTACTACATAACTTCCTGTTTTGTTTGGGTGATGATGATTTTGTGAGCCTATTGGCTAGCCGCTTGGCTTTTTCTTTTTCTTTTTGAGATCTGAAGGACCGGGGAAGCTATTTGAAATTCCCCGATGCTCCCGGTGCAGGGGAGGTTATGGCGAAATTTTTCGAAAATTTAGGGTGTTAGCCAAATTTTTGAAATTTTGAAAATTCTCAGAAACTAAAGAGTTGGAGAATGGAAGCCTGATCGATCGTAGAGCTGAATAATCAAACCACTTTCGACTTTGTTCCTTTTCGGGGACGAAAAGTTTTAAGTGGGGGAGATTGTAACAACCCGTAAAATGCGAGCCAGTTTGAAATTTTTATTTTGGCCATTTTAGCGAATTTTGAATATTCAAAATGAATTATTTTAAATAATATCGACGAGAAATTTATTTTGAATATAATTATAACGTATATATTATATATGTCGTCGTTAGAATATATAATAATTATATATAATTATAAAAGGAATTGAAAATGGCGCGGTAGTTCGAAAATTCGATTTCTAATTTCAAATGAATATACAGAATTCAATATAAGTCAGAATTGAACGAAACAAGAAATATTTGAATCGGTATAACTATATCTTTGTAACGAAGTTGACAAACTGAGATTTCATCTTAGAAATGATAAGATATGTCCAGTTTAAAATTAGAAATAGTCGCTGTGGAATTTATATATATTTTTATATATATAAGGCCCTTAAAAATAGCAATTTTGCAAACGACCTCGGATTTCGACGAAACCAGTTTTGTTGGGTCCGTGATGTTAAGTTATTGCTGGATTTCAAATTTCATAATTTTTCGAATCAGTATGTGAGCGTGGCAAAGGAAAACGCGTTTGACCAGTTTCAGTTGATTTTAATCGACTGGAAATTGGCCGTTTTTCAAACGGTCTCAGAATTCAACGAAACTAGTTTTGTTAGGACCGTATCGTCAATACGAAGCTAGAAAATATTTTTCTGGAATTTTTCTAGTTAGTATGTGACCCCAATAATTCGAAATGTACGGTTAAAATTCAATATAATGATTTAAATGTAAATTCAAACGGAAACTGATCGAAACAGTCGAATCAGCTTGCGTGGCATATCCCATTGTGTTCGTAATGGGGGTAATTAGCTAGGGACGACAGTCGTTGGTCTCGAATCGGTGTTCATTTGAAAAGTCAATTTGAAGTGGAAGAAAAAAAATATAATAAATAAAAATAAAAAGAAAAAAAAACTTTACAAAACCCCCCCTCGTTTTCTTTCTTCCCCACCTTCACTTTTTCTCAGATGAAAAAAAAAACGAAATAAAAAAAAAAAGAGAAGAAGAAGAGGGAAATCGCGACGCCGCCTCCCTCCAGGCGCCGCCGGCGCGACCGTGACCTTCCCCTCCGACGCACGCCGCTACTTCCCCTTCGATCCCCCTACTCCTCCTGAGACGCCGCAAAACCCCATTCCCCTGCTCCACTCGAGAACCGCAGACCCCCAAATCAATGAAGACCATCGCACCGCCATCCTCCCCGACCGCCACCTCCGTTGTAGGCACCCCCCTCTGTAAGTTTTGTTTTAATTTATTTATTTTATTTTTATTTTATTTTGTTTAAGAAAAATAAATAAAAGAAAAATAAAACTGAAAACTGATTTTTGTTGAAACAAAAAAAACTGGATTTTAAAAAAGTGTTAAAACTGATTTGAAAAGGATTTAAACTGATATTTTTTAAGTATATAAAACTGATTTTTATAAGTAGAAATTATAGATTTTTATCATTTTAAAGTTAAGTTTTTATTAATAAAAAGGTTTGATTTTTATTAGTTAAAAAGATTAGATTTTTCTTTTTCTCTTAAAGCTTTGATTTTTAATCATGAAAATATGATTTTTATTCGAAGGAATTTTGAATTCGTAGGAGGTAGAAAAAGTTTAGAATTTTGTTATAGGAAAAATAAGATTTTTGATGAGATAAAAATTAGATCTTAGCGGCTTAAAAATATAATCTTTATATTCAAAGTAGAGGTTTAAAAATATAATCTTTATATATGGAATAACGATGTAGAAAAATTCGATTTTTATATATTGAAAGCCGAAGAAAAAATCAGATTTTTATATATTGAATAGCGAAGTCAAAATCAGATTTTTATATATTGAATAGCGAAGTCAAAATTCGATTTTTATATATTGAATAGCGAAGTCAAAATTCGATTTTTATATATTGAATAGCGAAGTCAAAATTCGATTTTTATATATTGAATAGCGAAGTCAAAATTCGATTTTTATATATTGAATAGCGAAGTCGAAATTCGATTTTTATATATTGAATAGCGAAGTCAAAATTCGATTTTTATATATTGAATAGCGAAGTCAAAATCAGATTTTTATATATTGAATAGCGAAGTCAAAATTCGATTTTTATATATTGAATAGTGAAGTCAAAATTCGATTTTTATATATCGAATAGTGAAGTAAAAATTCGATTTTTATATATTGAACTTTGAACTAAAAATTCGATTTTTATATATTGAACTTTGAAGTAAAAATTCGATTTTTACATATGTAGTGGCTACAACAACGAAGATGCGATGACGAGGAAGATTTCTATCAACGAAGTGCCGTGGAGCTAGGATAGCTATATGTGAGAATTTCTCACCTTTCAATTTCTTTTTCTAGTTATACATATATACTAGGATGCAGACGGTGTTTAGTAGCATCCGACACAAATCGTCCACAGACCATGGACTTGTTTGTTTGGCTGTTTGGTGATTGATTGCGATATTGGTTTGAATGTGGTTTGTGGTGTGAAAAATCGAATCGATAAATTGGTTAGGATTAGACGTGCGCCGTTATAAGGCGAAGGAGTAAGGCTAGGTTAGACTCTTACTCCAAATTTTGTGGTTTGCAAAATGAAATTGATTTGATTGATGAGTGAATGGCGTGGGCCTTCACTAGACCGGGGATAAGGCTAGGCCTCGTCCCGTTTCTAGTATCGTGCCGTTATGCCGCCGAAATTTTCTAAAATATGTTAGAAAATAAAAATATCATTTTATTGTGTAAATGAATAATAAAAATTCATATGTTGGAATAAAATGTTTTATCGTTAAAAATATAATTTTTAACGTGAATATGAATGTAGTGAAAGTGAATAAAATAAAATATTCATTTACAAACCAGACGGTTTGTTTATGTACACCTATTTGAATGACGTTGATTGGGTCGATAAATTTTACACATCGCCCAACTGCACAAATAAAATATGTGTTTGATTGTTTGAAACCCCACACGGGTGTTAGGATGAAATCTGAAGTTCACTCATCCTGATTGATTAAATATGTCGATCGATTGATTGACAGGCTGTTATAAGCGTTGAATATCTATATTTGATGCTTATACAGTGTAGTGCACTTTGGTTGATGGTTGATTATTTTCAATGCTATTATATACATGTGTTGTATGAAAATCCATATAATTAACTTTATATGGTAATTGATTGGGCCTCATTCCAATTTGAAAAATAAAGAATATTATAAAATAAAAGTTCATGTGTTGACAGTACTCATTCATTGAGATTGGTCATGTGTTGAACGAAATATTTTGATAATAACAAGTATTTTGAAAAAGAAATATTTGAAATAGAATATTTGAAAATAGAAATTTATGAAGCCGTGTTGATTAGATTGACGCCATTTTGACGTAAACGATATTTATATCGGTTTTATTCATTTCGAAATGAATTGAATTGAAAACGATTTCGAAATGAATTGAATTGAAAACGATTTCGAAATGAATTGAATTGAAAACGATTTCGAATATGAAATGAATTGAAAACGATTTCGAATATGAAATGAATTGAAAACGATTTCGAAATGAATTGAATTGAAAACGATTCCGAAATGAATTGAATTGAAAACGATTTCGAAATGAATTGAATTGAAAACGATTTCGAAATGAATTGAATTGAAAACGAATTCGAAATGAATTGAATTGAAAACGATTTCGAAATGAATTGAATTGAAAACGATTTCGAAATAAATTGAATTGAAAACGAATTCGAAATGAATTGAATTGAAAACGAATTCAAAGTGAATTGAATTGAAAATGAATTCAAATTGAATTGAAATTTGAATTGAATAGAAATGAATTTTAAAACGAATTTATAAGGAAGAATTCAATTTTGCTTTGAATTGAAATGGAAGTTGAAATAGGTTTTGAAACGATTTTAAAACTATTTATATAATTCGTTTTGAATAGAAATCGACGAAATATATATTATATATATTTTATATATAATATAATGGCCTGAATAGAACGCGCCGTGCCGCGGCAGTTCGTGAATTTCGACCATTTATTTCAAACGGACATTACGGGAGATCCGACCGTCGGATTCTCCTAAAACCGGAACCGTTGGGTTCGTATCGAAAAGAGCTTTCTAACGAATATTAGAAATTCAAAATCTAACGGTTGGATTTGGAGATACGTCCAAATCAAATTCGAAAAAGGTCGCTGTAAGTGCAGTTCGATGGCCATTGTTGGAAATCGACTGTACGGGCCTGGATAAAATTATTAAAAATAGTGATAATTTGTGTAAAATCATAAGAAATGATTTAGAAAGAATTGGGATGAAAAACTCCATATTTTAAAAGATAAAAATAGATTTTTATCGAAATGAACTAGTTTTGAACTAGAATTACAATTCTATTTATTTTTAAATAAATAAATTGAATTTGAAATGGTTTTGAAAATAACCAGAATTTCCAATGATTGCATTGGAATGGATTTGAATCGAAATTGTCGTCGGAATATTTCGATGTTGGAATTCGTGATTATACGGATGTTGTTATGGAAATTTGAAAGATATATGTTTATATCGTTATTTCCAATACGACATTTGTTAGTCGTAGGATTTGATATTGAATATAAGCCGATATATTTTCTATTCAGAGCCTTGTATTGAATATCAAATGTGATTTGGGTTTGTCGTGAATGGTGTCTTCACTAACACTGTTCTTGAACCCAGTTGAGAAAAGATTAAATCTTTTTATTTAGATTTAATGAGGTGTACCAATTAAATAATATTTAATTGGAATTGAATTGATATGGATTTTTGGGTTTATCGTGAACAGTGTTTTAAATAACACTCGTTCTTTAACCTGATAATTAATGAATGTGATTTTGGGTTTATCGTGAACCGTGTTTTAAATGACACTGATTCTTTAACCCAGTCGAAGATTAAAACTAAGTGGAGTTTTAATGAATCTTTAATTAGATTGAAATGATCGAAAATGGAGTATCACCAGTTTTGCTCCAGGCGATAGTTAAATCTTTAATTAGATTTGAACGTGAAATGGTAATTGAATTTACCAATAACACCGTGGTGTTAGATATGAAGTATGACCAGTTTTACTTCATGGGATGAATAGGTTGGGATTGGGAAATTAAAACCAATGATTACTACGGTGAGGTTCGCTAATTCCGACTAGTTGAATCGAAATTCAAAGGAAGATTAGAGAATAAATTCAGGAATTTATCTTGGATAAAATTAATGGGAACGTTTCCCTATGAATGTGAAATCAGAAACTAACTGTCGGTTAGCTAAGCAGAACGGTTTTCTGGATATTGATCTGATGTTGGTTTCGGCCTTCGGGGTTAATATTTGGGGAATTATTCTCTTGATTAATTTGCGGTTAGTGACTGATGAATTGGAATGAGGCGTATGTTGTGTTTGTGTAACACTTATTTAAAATATACGCGAGTTATTCGGAAAGTCCGGGTTTATCCCATTCTGAATAACTGATACGACGATAAGTCGAAGATGAAGACGATGGTCGAAGACCGGAGGTCTTCACGTCGTTTGGGTAATTACTGATGATCTTGATTGGGCTGTACACCCAAGAAGATGGAAACAGTTAGTGATCGTCCAGACGTACTTGGAGATCGATGGATATGCGGGGTACTAGGTGCCTCCGGTTTCGTTCAGACCCAGAACGGACTTGTAAATGGACTGTGTGTCTGACATTGGATTTTAGTCCGTGTGATTGATCTCTATTAAATATATATCTGTTTGGCGGCGGAGAATTTATTCTCTTTCTTAACGCCCTTCTCTGAGACGTACGAGCTCAGGGGTTATATATTGATGGATATCAATCGCATGGAGTGAATTGCCTGTGTGGCATGCTAAGATGCAAATGATCAAGGCTTCTGTTGAAAAGCAAAGTCTTGTGGTTGATGATCGAAGCACGGCCTTTGTGGCGTAGCTTTGTGTAACGTTGATTCGCGAGTATCACACCCGGTATGAATCAAAAACGGGAGACGGACATCAGGGAGGGCATGCGTTTCTTTCTAGTTATGAGTGGTGTCAGTGCTTGAACTGGCTGACGAGTTTGACTCATGTGGATGTTACTTACTATTACTTGCTGAAAAGCGAGGCACCTCGTGATATCGGTTTCGGCCGATGCTTCTGGTCGGCTGACGGGCCAGATTTACGCCCCAAAGGGCGGGGAAACGCAGTGTTCAGGCATTTTAATCCACATCGGTGGACCGGCCCTGACGATCCAAAGGCTTGACAGAGTACTTGCCTGAGGCTCGGACTAGACAGTCTCGAATCGGTTGAGGATCTTGCCCCTAGCCTCGGTTCATACCATAAATGATAACCCAACTTCCAATACGACATTTGCGGTTTTTAATTGTAAAACTAGTATGGCGACATGATATATGGTACCCATGCCGCCTATGATTGATACTTATGATTTGAAGTTGTTTTATACACTATGCACTTATAATAGTATCAAATGATTTGATTTAAACGTATCAAGCATTCTTTGGCTGTTATAAGGGAAAACCCTATCCCCCGGCTTGCGTTGCATTGTGTGATAGGACCTGGGTCTTATAACAGCTTCATTTTTCTTTATTTAGCATTGCGCTGTTTGTTTTATGCACTGGTATTCTTGGGAGGAAACCCGTTCCGTGTTATACGGCGTGGTCCCTTGATTTACCTAAGCTTTAAAATAAAGATTTATAACTGTTTTAGTTCTCACACCAGTCCCATGACTGACCTGGAGTTTATTGTTTTAACCTAAACTCTGGGTGCCCTTATTTTGACACGGGCAGCTAGTAGTTTTGGTTTTGCAGATTTATATTCACAGGATCCTGGTTTACAGCTGGAACGATATCCGGAAAGCTTTGTATCCGTATATCTTCTTCTAGTTGTGTAATGTATTATTTTCCGCTGCTATGTATTTAAATGTAATTTAAATCTCTGATATTTCTGTGTAATATTCAATTATACTCGGTATATTCTTGTAATCTGATGCATTGTTGTAATATACAATGAAATGTTCTTCTGTATGCGTTCTGTTGTGGCTTGTTCTCGAACTATCCGACGCTTTCCTTTACGGGGAAGTTACGGGTTTTCACATCGTCTAGACGTACTTGGAGATCGACCGGGTATGCGAGGACCTCTCCCCTATATCGGACATATGGGGGAGGAATAAGGTGCGTCCGGTTTTGTTCAAACCCAGAACGAACTTGTAAATGGATGTGTGTCTGACATCGGATTTCATTCTATGTGATTGATAGACATCGGTTGCATAGCGTGAATTGCCTGTGTGGCATGCTGAGATGCAAATGATCAACGCTCCTATTGAAAAGCAGGGTCTTGTGGTTGATGATCAAAGCATAACTTTAATATAGCGTAGCTTTGTGTGGCATTAATTCGCGAGCCTCAAAGCCAGGTGTGAACCAGAAACGGGAGAGGACTTCAGGGAGGACATGCATTTCCTTCTAACTAGGAGTGGTGTCAGCGTTTTGCACGCTGTGGCATTTTACTTATGTGGATGATGGATAACGAGGTGCCTCGGTTATATCGGTCGTTCCAGGGTCGATAGTTTGGTCGGGATATGACCAATTTACGCCCCATAGGGTAGGGAAACGCAATGTTCAGGCATTTTAATCCACATTAAGTGGACCAGCCTTAACGATCCAAGGGCCCACCTGAGTCTGGGTCCTAAGACAGGGGATAGAGCGTCTTGAAGCGGTAAGGACGATCCCTTGCCTTGGTTCACTGACGGAAATCCAACTTCCAATGCGTGACATTTGCGGTTTTGATTGTAGAGCCTAGTATTGGCGACATGATATATGGAACCCATGCCCTCTAGGATTGATACATTTATATTTGAAGTTGTTTTATACACTATGCACTTATACTAGTATCAAATGACTTGTTTTGACGTACCAAGCATGTTTGGCTATTATAAGGGAAAATCCTATCCCCCGGCTTGCGTTGCATTGTGTGATAGGACCTGGGTCTTATAATAGCTTCATTTTTCCAAAAAGCATTGCGCTGTTTTGTTATATGCACTAGTATTCTTGGGAGAAAACCCGTTCCGTGGTATACGGCGTGATCCCTTGATATATCTGATTTAAAGTAAAGTTTTAAATAACTGTTTTAGTTCTCACACCAGTCACATGACTGACCTGGAGTTTATTGTTTTAACCTAAACTCTGGGTGCCCCTATTTTTCACACGGACAGCTAGTAGTTTTGGTTTTGCAGATTTATATTCACTGGATCCTGGTATATGGCTGGAATGATATTCAGAAAGCTCTGTATCCATATATTCTTTTTCAGTTGTGTTTTGTATTATTTTCCGTTGCATTGTAACTTGTAAATCTCTGATATTTATCAAATGTATAATATTTATTCATACTCTGTATATTCTTTTTATTCTGATGAAATTGTTGTAATAAGCCATGAATTGTTCTTTTGTTTGTGTCCATATTCGTCTTGTCCTCAAAGCAATCCGGGCTTTCCTTCACGGGGAAGTTCGGGTCGTTATAATTTATTATTTAAATTTATAAGTGATTATTAAATGATTTTATAAAGCAAATTTTGATATTTATCAGTTTTACAACTAAGAGAATATAAAATTAACCAAAAGGTTAAGTTTTGAATATTTGTTTTCAATAAATAATTAAATGGAATTATATAAATTAATTATATTATTAATTAATTTAAAGTGAGGACTAATTGGAATCGGTTAGCGAGATAACCGTGTTAGAGTTGACTAAGTCAACCATTTAAATTGAGAATAATTATTAAAGTAATGGTTTGAATTAATCTAATGAAGTAGCTTAACGAATATTTTTTTTAATTTTAATAAGATTGAAAAAGGAATTTACTATTTATTTTAGTTAATTAAGAAGTTAGCTACAGTTACTATAGTTAATGATTAAAGTAAATTATTATTTTAATTAATAATAATTTAGGAGATTAATTTTTAATCGAAAATCATTTTAAAAGTGATCGAAGTGAAATGTATTTAATTGAGTTGTGAAAGGAGTATATGAAAGGGTTTTATATTAAAACTGAGTTTTTATAATGTTGTAAAAAGGATTTTATGCGAATTTGATAGCTTAAATCAAATATTTACTAAATATTTGAAGTTAGAAAAAGGGAATTTAGAAATTGGGAAATGGTATGAAATAACGAATTGAGATTTATTCTGAGGATCGGAATGTGATATTTCATAGTTCAGAATATCACATTCTGAAGATTGAAATGTGATATTCCAAAGTTCGGAATGTTAAGCGGAGTTGAGAATATAGGGTAAGTAAAAGGTTTTAGAAATAGCAATGAATATAAGTTGTTGTAAATGATTTAAAAACGATTTTGCAAAAGGGAAGTTAGGAGTTGAAATGTAATCGAAATATTAGTTGTCGATAATAATTTACAATTGGGATTTGTAAATGAAGTGAGAGACTTGAAAAATGAATTTGTAATAATTGTTACAAATAATAAATTGGACTATTTGATTTATAAACTAAAGATCTTTAAATAGGATCGCTATGTGATTTTAGATAGTGCATAAGTTGTCGTATTGATTTGAGAAAGGATGTAAATAAAGAAAATAAAAGTTTTGAAATGAAATCTGTAACGTTTGTTACAGATGATAAGTGAAATTGTTTTGATAAAATATAAATAAGAATTCGTAGGGAATGTTAATATAAGAGTTATAAAAGATATAAATATAAGATTTGTAAAGATATTTTAGATTGTTAAAGACAATTATATATGATTTTAAAACCAATATAATATTGTTGTTGCAAACAAGTTGAAGAATATTTATAAAGAGATATTAAAGAAATTTTATAAAGGATTCTATTTATAATGGAATCGAAACTCGATTATAATATTTGAAAGGATTTTAAATATTAATAGAGAAGCATAATTATAGTTTACTTAATAATTAATTAAGTAAATGTTGTTGAGGTTTAAATAAGGTTTTCAAAGGAAAACGTGTAGTTAATAAACTTCTATCTATTCTGAAGATATAAATGTTGTTGCTCAAGGTCTGAGAGGTAAATAAAATACATCAACTTGAACGACTTCACGATTGTCCCAGAATGGAATTATTTTATAAACAACATAAATTAAGGGAAACATAAGTTATGATTTTCATAAATAATATTAGAACTGTATTCGAAAGGTTATAAGTGAATGAAATGATTCTTATTTTTAATAAGAAGTAAAAGATAAACGCCAAATATTGGAAGATTTAAAGAATATAATTAGCAGATGTTTAATTAAAGAGGCCAAGTAATGTCGAGTACTAAATCAATAACTCATTTCATTCTCATGATTATTTATTTGATAGTTAAATAACTGACTATCAAATTTGACCAATATGATTGTTGGTATGGAAAGACCGGGATCGTATTTATATTCGAAAACCATTCTGCACTAGCAAATATGAGAAGATGCAGATTTAAGATTGGAGCAATTAAAGACCGTGGATCTTCATAAATGGAAGAATTGCTTGTTGAATTTCTCCGGTTTAGCGGCCAGAGATATTTCGGCAGTGATTCTGTCGTGATTGAAATCTTCGAATTGCAAGGACTATTCACTACCGATCTATAGGGTGATACCTAGGATGCGGTAGGATGGTGCCTTCGGTTCATTCTGTTCCTGGATAACTTGTATGGATGAGTTTCTGGCAAAGTATTTCCAAAGAGATGACGTACGTTGATTTCTTCAAACGTATTTCTGTTGATGGCGAGGAAGGCTATGCACCTTTTCTTAGCTAAATATGCAGAATATTTTTGTGGACGTCAATAATTGATATCTAGCAGTTCTGACGATGTGGCATTCAAAGTGAATGGTGATATGTTGTTTTAAAGGTAATGTTAAACCTCAAGCCTCATCAACCAGGAAATGGTATAAAATCGGATAAGTTGCATGGCTATGTGGGTCGCACTCATTAAAAGGGTATATCATTACCTGATTTGGAGAAATCAAATACCTTCGGTTGTCCCTTTATTTTATTTATATGCTATCGGTTCGGTTGGATGGGCCCCAAACGTGGTGATGATATATCCGGTACTCTCAAGCGAAGTGATGGGTCAGTCATGTATAGCCTAGGTTGCAATATGTTCTTGTTGAACCCCATTGTATTCATCTTCGGAGGAACATTGTCGGAAAGGTGGTTGCCCGTACCTTGCCATGGAAATCCATTCTCCAATAAGCGCCCACGGTTTCGATTGTATACATATATGTGGAGCGTTAGATGCAAGCGTTATACTAGATTGATATTTATTTTGTATTTAGACATTGTTATAATATTGGAAAAGATATTGATTTCAAAAATGTATTGGATTAACGTAAGGTAAAAATCATCTGTATTTATTGTTGGATCTAGATTAACCCTAGAGGGGGGTGGGGGTGAATAGGGTTTGTCACGGTTTTTACAGGATATTAAAAATTTACAGAACACAGAATGCAGCAGAAATAAAAATACAGAAAGTAAATGACACAAGATATAACCAGCTTCGGCAAAATCCTGCCTACTACTGCATTCCTAAGGTTTCTACTAGGTAACAGAACAGATCCCGCTTACAAGACCACGTAAACTCGTAAACCCCTCGCTCCTATTCTAATCCTACACTCAAAACCCTAGACTGATCTAAACCCCTAGATCAGATTTCCCCTGATTACAATTCCGTAACCAGTAACCCTAGATTTTACAGACACTAGTAAACAGCCAGTTAATACCATAACCGGATACCCTAGTATTTTACAGACACTAGAAACTAATTTGGATGATTTACAAAACAAATTAAAAACAATACAAAGTAAAACAAAATGGAAACCCTAGTTTAAAATAAATCCTCCCCTTTCAAATAGATTTGGCTTAGTCAAGTGAAAAGTAGGCCGACCATTTCAATTTACTTCTGCCCGATCTCTTCTTTTCTCTAAAATGGCGGTGTAAAAACATAGGGTTTCTTCAAATCCCCCAAATCGAAACTTGATTGCTTCTAGAATTTGTTCGAATCTTTATGACTTGGAATCAGATGATATTCAGATCTTGATTGCTTCTCATTTGCTCCTTCTTGTCAACGATTTGGGATATTGTTGTGATCGAAAAACTGTGAGTGATTCTCAATTGATTTGATTTATGTTCTTTGAATTGTGGCTTATGTTTTCGATACAAAATTGCCAATTACGAACGGTTGTTCATATAGGATTATAGAATCCTAAAATTGCTCTCTGATTTCATTATATGACCTGGCTGATTTTATGCATGATTTGTGTTGCCTGATTTCCTCTTTTGGTTCCTTCGATGTCTTGTTTGAATTTCATGCGAGATTGTTGTAACCTTGATTGTATGCTGAGAATTCCTAGTTTAATTCTGGGAAAATATTGAATTTCGAATTGATGTATTACCAAAAAAATTGGTTCATGATTTGCTGATGAATATGGTCTATCTTTTATCCCCTTTTAAAAAAAATTGATTTGCACAACATACACTTGCCAAAAATTTCTTCAATTTATTCCTGGACACAATTTAAACCCGTTTCCAAATATATGCATGACACCATTTCAGGAAACTGATTTCTGGAAAATAAAAAGTTCACTTGCCAAAAAAGAATTCTAAAATCTGGAAAGTGATTTGCAATTTTGCTCTTTATTGCCGAGTTTAATTCTGCCTAGTCACCATGCCATATATGATTAAGTAGAAACAGGAAACATTATACACCCTTGCCACATCATGCAGATTGAATTGTTTGCCAAAAAAAGAAGCTTCACTGATTTCTTGTTGTGAAAACTGTGATGTGCTTGAACTATTTTAACTTGTCTTGCATATGCTTGTCCATACACCATTCCTGCTTGTATGTAGCAGCTTGTATTGTTTCTGACCATTCTAAAAAAATTGTGTTTACTTGCTTCCATTTGTAGACATGGAGTTCATCACTGTTTACAGCTTTGACCATGTTTCATTTTGTATATATGATGCTTTATGTTGCACCACTATTTGAAATGTGCTGAATTATTAGATTAGCAATTTCACATATTGCACATATGTGCTAAACTTTGTACACTTGCATGTCATTTGTAAAAATATCTTGCACCATTGGCTTGAACTGTTGAGTTGCTTGCATATTTGTATTTGTGCCCGACCCATGCTTCCTTGTACATGTTCATGTGCTCACTATCCAAATCTATGCTCATGCCATTGTTGCTGAGTTGTTTGATATATCACTTGTCCATTTACTTGAAACTGTGTATATTGGAGTTATACCCTGACCATGCTGAAACACTTGCCATGCCATGCCATGCTTCATGATGCTACTTGTATATTTGTTGTCTCTACATCATGGCTTGGCCATGCATAATCTAGTCATGATTACTAGTCCAAATGCTTGTCCGTATATCACTTGTTCACTTGCATTCTTGTATGCTTGGCATTTGACCTATACTGATATGTTACTTGCTACGCCCTTGCTTGTGCTTGTGCTTGATCATTTAGCTGGTCTGGTTTGAACTTCACTGATTTGTGTGCATGAACCATTCTTTGTTGCTGCTCGATCATGTATGTCTTGTCTGTTGCACTGAGTCGAGTTGGTCCACGTGGCTGCTCCTCAGTTGCACACGTGTGTATATATGCAGCCATCCAACATAGATTTTTCTGTCCCTGCACTATAATATGTGTATATACATACACATGTATGTGTATACATATATCGCGTGCGCGTGCTACATTCACATATCAGATCAAGTCATGAAAAATTATGAGAAACACACCGAAATTCTGAGGCAAATAAAATTTTAAAATAAAAATTTTATCTACTAGAATATGAAATTATTTCTGTTCCAGATACTGTGAGTGTTTCTGTATATGACAGGTATGGATGACTGGACTAACACTTAGCTGTGAAGGCAGAAGACTGAAAAACAGAGTGTCAGTGTGTCTGTATATGTGTCTGTATAAAAGAATGTATGAGTCACTCAGAGTTGTAGTGAGGAACTGTGTATTTAAAAAAAATATGAAATGTATTGTAATAGTGTGTGTTGTACAAATAGTGGAGTTGAATGATTGTACTGTTGAAATGTAGAAATAAAATATTATATTTAATAAAATATTGTTTGAATATTTAAATTCTTATCCAGTAGTATTTTATTTAAACATAAATATTATATATATGTCTGTGATGTACATGTGTAACAGTACAGTAACAAACACATTTATAACAATATATATTTGGTTGTTATCATCAAACAAAAATCATATAATTGTGTATACAACAACTTTATACACAACAATCTCCCCCTTTTGATGATGACAAACAAATATAAGATTTTGAGCACAATAAATGTGTTTGACAGTGAATATTGAACTCCCCCTATTTATTAGCTCCCCCTACAATAGAAAAACTCCCCCTATAATTGTGCATGTGTGAAATGAAATGAGTAATAATGAATTTTTAAAATTAAAAATATTTATAAAATATTCACTCATAAATCAAAATATCAATCCATTCTCCCTTTTTGTTATCATCAAATGGATATAAACATTAAAATATAGATGAAAAAATGACTAAAAAAATATATAATTTCAGCTTTAGAGGAAGAACGGTTGTCATAAATCTCAATCAGTCAAACAAAAATCATAATATTCTAAGAATTAGTACCATATTTCACATTGTAGAGAATGACAGATTTACGATGAAATTTATAAAAATGGGGAGAGTTAAAAAAAATATGATTTCCAATTATTTTCCAATAAAAATTTAAAAAATGAAGCACAAAAAACAGTGACGGATTCAGACTATAATTAATAATTCAATTTAAGTAGCAACATCGTATAATCTCAAATCTCAATACCAATCAATCAACAAATCATAATACGTCATAAGATTTCAACACATTTCACAAGTTAGAGTATGGATTGATAGGCTGGTTTTTATACACAAAGGAGAATTTCAGATTAATTTCAATTTATAGCACAATATTTCCTTTTTTTTCTTTTTATTTTATTTAAGCGCACACTGATCACGCATAAACAGAGCTTGGATTTTTAAATGAGGTCAATCGCAGCTTAAATTATAAGGTGCCTCATAACCATGCATGACTAGAGCTTGGATTTTTAAATGAGGTTAGAGACAAACTTATGTATTAATTATATATTTATCATTTTCAGCTTCAAAAGAAAAAAAACTCCTCGGTATATAAAACCAATATGAATGATAGAAATGTGGTAGGTATAGAAATGGACTGTGAAATAAATTTCTAAATTAATTATATTATGAAATATGCTCGACTGTACCGAAATCATTGAAAATTTTCAATTATCACTAATTCTGAATAATAAAATAGTCCAATTTCTATCACAAATGTTTTCACTGTTTATTCAAGATGGTTTTTTTAAAAAAATATTAAACTCTCCACATTAGTAAAAAAACATGATGGATGGCAGAATAATGGTAGATAAAGAAGATGGTCGTGAAATAATTGCCAATTCAAAGATATTATAATAATTATTCAACCATCATGAAAATCTAAATAAAATCTCCTCTTTTTATGAAACATACTGCAGTCACAATTCATCACAATTTTAAAATCTAATAATAATTTTGATGAATTATAAATACAGTTATATTTGGATATTGATTTCAATTTCTAAATGAATAATGAATAAATAATTTTAAAATTGAAAATCAATTACAAGAGGAATTTAGAGAGATATATACAAGACAAAAAATATATACATGATGAGAATAAGATCAAAAAATAATAATTCAGCACTTCTTAATCTGATTCCACTTGTTGTCTCTGCAAACGAGGATTTTAATATGCCACTGGTGTTTAACAAGGGTATCTCAGACAACAAAATTTAATCACAAAGCCTAAGCAGATGATTTTAACAAGTCAGATCCATTTATTAGAGCAGCAAGACAAAATCAGAAGAAGCTTCACAAGAAAGTTTTCAAACAGTTTTCAACAAGTCTAAGAGACAAATCGTGATTTAGTTTCAGACCTTTTTGTCAAAGTAGCAGATGATACCCAAACAAATAGACATCAAAACTTTTCAAAATGATTCCTTTTATTAGAGCAATAAAACACTTAATTTCAGGGAAGGCTTGTCAAGAAGACGTTTCATAGATATTCCAGATGGTCACAAAAGATATTCCATGATCCAAGATTATAAAATATAGTTTATTTAAGATCATTTGAAGGAATGTGAAAATATCAGGATTCAATGAACCAGTCACACCAGATTATAAATTTCAGATCCAGGATATGTGTGTGATTCAATAAATATATAATTTCAAATGATTTTAAACAAACAGATATTCAAATCAACTAAGCATGAAATAACATTGAGTTTTAAGACCGGATTTTCAAAGAATTTTCCACAAGTATTTTCTGACAATTATACGAGAAATTTCAGATCATTTACATCAAACTTGAGGGATATTCATAATCCAGAAAATAAAAAAAATTATTTATTTGAAATCACTTGAATCAATGTCAAGTTTTGAGATATAATGAATCAGTCACACAAGATTGATAATTTCAAATTTAAGAGGAGTGTGATATTCAAAATATCAAGAAGCTCAGATGATCAAACAAACAAATTACAACTATAATGATCATGAATAGATATGAATTTCAAGATGTATCACTGATTCAAGATAATTCAAAATATCCAAGCCAATCTAAAAAATAATGAAATTATCACAACTGATAAATATTGGTGTGCTGTAATGAGTATAATATTTCATGCTTTTATAATTAGAAGAAATGCAAAACAGCATAGGTGTGTGAAATTTCATTAAATATTCAGATCTTCAAAATTTTAGAATTCATATTAACAGTGTTCAAGAAAGAATATGAATGCTTCAGCACTGTTAAGAATCCAGAAATCAGAAAATAAACTTTAAAACAATTGCATAAATTTACAGTTTTGAATTCAAGATCTGGAAATGATTAAAACATCAGACTTTTATTCAATTAAAGCAAATTTCCAGAAAATAATAAATTCTGCAATTTGAAGTAAAGAAAGCACAAGAGAGAGAGAAAATGATATGACAATGACAAATCAAATCAGAAAAATCAAAGAAAAACCAGAAGGGATAAAAGGAGGAATACATAAAGAAAAAGAATATTTTCAAAGATGAGTTTAGAGGTCATACCTAAAATCGATGTAAACTAGGATCTAACTCATCAGATTTGGCTAAGGAACTTCAGATGATTCAATGAGATGAGGCAATTTGATTTCAGATTCTCTTTAGCAAAGCAATCCCTTAGCCGTCTTCGGTACCTAACAATTGAGGGAATCGAGTGGTCTAACAAAATTAGTGAAACCACTCACAGATGTATTTATATGTTTTGGTACCCAGACTTGTTTGTATAACAACCCATTCGAATTTACCTTTGTACCTTTTGGAACCTAAATCTGTTTGAATTTTACGAAGCCTGCTTTATTTCCTTATGGGATACAAGATCGTTTAAGAGGTTTGTTATATAACAAGTTTTCACCACAGTTGTGATTTAAAAATCCTTTGAAATTATCATAGTTCAGATTATCAAGTCGATTCTTTTCAAAGAAGGCTGAAGGATTTTTAAAAAACATTTGAATTTCGTTTTTCAAAACCATTGTTTTTCCCGAAGCCAAGACCACATTTATTTTCAGAAGAAAATTGGTTATTCAACAACATATTAAAAGATTTTTCACCATTAGAAAACTTAGCCAATGTTGTTTCAAGTTGTTGAATTTTAAATTTAAGATCACTGTTTTCTTTCATTAAATCTGAATAACAATTTTTAGTGATCTTATTCTTTTCAAAATCAGTTTTCAAAACCAAATTTTCAGATTCAAGTAATTTAATTTTGGCTTGGGATTCCGAGATCTCAGATTCAAATCGCTTTTCCTTTTCAGACTCAAGTTTTTCAAACCTTTCAATTTCTTTTTCAAAATCAATATTTTTTCTCAAAATCAACATTTTTTCTCAAAAACGATTTTGTCTTCATCTTTAGTTCCTTAGAAAGTTTATGTTTGGAATTATGAACCGTCTTAAGATTATCCGATTCCTTTTGTAATTTTTTTTTTGTATTTTCAAGCTCAATCTTGTTCTCTTTTAAGATCTGAATTTCATTTTCAAGCTTTTGAATATTTTTATTGAAATGAACAAGATTGTTTTCCAAATATAAACAATTTTCACAGTCAAAATTTTCTAACTTCGAGACATTTTAAAGTTTTGATTCCAATTAATTATTTTTGCTGATTAACTCAAGATTCTCATATTTCAAAGATTGATTTTTAGATTTGAGATTTTCAATAGATTTAGTTAGATCATTTAAAAGGTGAATCAGATCTTCATAAGAGAAATTTCCTGTTGATTCTTCATCGCTATCATCATCATCTGTTGAGGCTCCGTCTGTGACCATTGTTAGACACAAATCTGAGCCTGAGTTGGCAGCTGAGGATTTTGAGCAGTTGTTGTCATTTCCATACAGCGTGTTGAGAGTTTTCAAGATTTC
Source organism: Allium sativum (assembly GCA_030737875.1). Lineage (NCBI taxonomy): Eukaryota > Viridiplantae > Streptophyta > Magnoliopsida > Asparagales > Amaryllidaceae > Allium > Allium sativum. Next base: position 693,156,876 of record CM060920.1, read on the forward strand.
CTATGCAGTCAAATAGTGGGAGATATGATCAAGCTGATTGTTACTAAGATAAGAATAAAGAATGTGCATAACACGGGCATCTGTAACTTTATTTTCTTATCCAACATATCACCCATATTTACAATAATATTTCAATATTCTAAATTAACAGATTTTAAAAAGGATTCCATTGCTGATTTCCAAATTAAAAAAAATCGGTACCATTAAAAATAACCGGAATACAACTAGACCGACTCTCAGAAGGTTGACAACAAGGGAACACCATGACTCTAGAGTTAATGAAATATACCTGCACTGATACCACTTGTTGGATCTAGATTAACCCTAGAGGGGGGTCAATAGGGTTTATCACAGTTTTTACAGGATATTAAAAATTCACAGAACACAGAATGCAGCAGAAATAAAAATACAGAAAGTAAATGACACAAGAAATACCCAACTTTGGCAAAATCCTGCCTACTTCTGCATTCCTTAGGTTTCTACTAGGTAATAGAACAGATCCCGCTTACAAGACCATGTAAACTCGCGAACCCCTCGTTCCTATCCTAATCCTATGCTCAAAACCCTTGAATGATCTAATCCCCTAGATTAGATTTCCCCTGATTACAATTCCATAATCAGTAACCCCAAAGTTTATAGACTCTAGTAAATTGCCAGTTAATACCCTAACTGGATAACCTAGTATTTAACAGACACTAGAAACTGATTTAGACGATTTACAAAAACAATACAAACTAAAACACAATGGAAACCCTAGTTTAAAATAAATCCTCCCCTTTCAAATAGAATTGGCTTAGTTAAGTTAAAAGTAGGTCGGCCACTTCAATTTACTTCTTCCCGATCTCTTCTTATCACTAAAATGGCGGTGTAAAAAAATAGGGTTTCTTCAAATCCCCCAAATCGAAACTTGATTGCTTCTGGAATTTATTCGAATCTTTGTGGCTTGGAATCAGATGATATTCGGATCTTGATTGGTCCACGTTTGCTCCTTTTTGTCAATGATTTGGGATATTGTTGCGATCGAAAAATTGTGAGTGATTCTGAATTGATTTGATTTATGTTCTTTGAATTGTGGCTTGTGTTTTCGATACAAAATTGCTAGTGATGAATGGTTGTTCATATAGGATTATAGAATCCTAAAATTGCTCTCTGATTTCGTTATATGGCGTGGCTAATTTTGTGCATGATTTGTGTTGCCTGATTTACTCTTTTGGTTCCTTCGATGTCTTGTTTGAATTTCATGCGAGATTGTTGTAACCTTGATTGTATGCTGAGAATTCCTGGTTTAATTCTAGAAAAATATTGAATTTCTAATTGATGTATTACCAAAAAAATTGGTTCATGATTTGCTGATGAACCTGGTCTATCTTCTATCCCCTTTTGAAAAAAAATGATTTGCACAACATACACTTGCCAAAAATTTCTTCAATTTATTCCTGGATGAAATTTAAACCCGTTTCCAAATATATGCATGACACCATTTCTGGAAACTGATTTTTGGAAAATAAAAAGTTCACTTGCCAAAAAAGAATTCTGAAATCTTGAAAGTGATTTGCAATTTTTCTCTTTGTTGCCGAGTTTAATTCTGCCTAGTCACCATGCCATATATGATTATGTAGAAACAGGAAACATTATACACCCTTGCCACATCATCTAGATTGAAATGTTTTCCAAAAACAGGAAGCTTCACTAATTTCTTGTTATGAAAACTGTGATGTGCTTGAACCATTTTAACTTGTCTTGCATATGATTGTCCATACACCATTCCTGCTTGTATGTAGCAGCTTGTGTTGTTTTTGACCATTCTAAAAAAATTTTGTTTACTTGCTTCCATTTGTAGACATGGAGTTCATCACTGTTTATAGCTTTGACCATTTCATTTTGTATATATGACGCTTTATGTTGCACCACTGTTTGATATGTGCTGAACTATTAGATTAGCAATTGCACATATTGCACATATGTGCTAAACTTTGTACACTTGCATGTCATTTGTAAAAATATCTTGCACCATTGGCTTGAACTGTTGAGTTGCTTGCATGTTTGTATTTGTGCTCGACCCATGCTGCCTTGTACATGTTCATGGGCTCACTGTCCATATCTATGCTCATGTCATTGTTGCTGAGTTGTTTTGATATACCACTTGTCCATTTACTTAAAACTGTGTATATTTGAGTTATACCCTGACCATGCTGAAACACTTGCCATGCCATGCCATGATATGCCATGCTTCATGATGCTACTTGTATATTTGCTGTGTCTACATCATGGCTTGGCCATGAATAATCCAGTCATGATTACTAGCCCAAATGCTTGTCCATATATCACTTGTTCACTTGCATTTTTGTATGCTTGGCATTTGACCTATACTGATATGTTACTTGCTATACCCTTGGTTGTGCTTGTGCTTGATCATTTAACTAGTCTGGTTTGAACTTCACTGATTTGTGTGCATGAACCATTCTTTGTTGCTGCTCGATCATGCATGTCTTGTCTGTTGCACTGAGTCGAGTTGGTCCACGTGGCTACTCCTCAGTTGCACACTGGATTGGCGAGGCAGTACACACGTGTGTATATATGCACGTGTGTATATGCAGCCATCCAGAATAGATTTTCCTGTCCCTGCACTATAATATTTGTATATACATACACATGTGTGTGTGTACATATATCGCATGCGCATGCTACATTCACATATCAGATCAAGTCATGAAAAATGATGAGAAACACACCGAAATTCTGAGGCAAATGAAATTTTAAAATAAAAACTATATCTGCTAGAATATGAAATTATTTCTGTTCCAGATACTGTGTGTGTTTCTGTATATGACAGGTATGGATGACTGGACTGACAGTGAGCTGTGAAGACAGAAGACTGAAGAACATAGTGTTAGTGTTTCTGTATATGTGTCTGTATACAAGAATGTATGAGTCACTCAGAGTTCTAGTGAGGAACTGTGTTGTTAGATCCAAAATTGGCTCTAACACCCAAGTTGTCCAATTATGCAGAAATCAATATCAGAAAAAATACTAGAAAACCAGAAAAGACACGAGATTTATAGTGGTTCGGCGTTAATGAGCCTACGTCCACTTTATATCTTTGATTATACGTGGACTTAGAGTACAATCGATGACTTATCCCTCAATCTCACTCTTACAATGTTTATTCACTCAATAATTTCGAGACAACTCTGAGTAGCAATAATGGAGATATGATAATGGTGGAATCAGAGCTCTCAATTGCCAAAAGATCCTGAAAATGCCAAGTTCTGGGCTATTTATAGTTGATATTTGCAGGCGGATCGCGGTCATACGTGGCACAATTCCCGAGAATCTCGAACTGATTCATAGCTTGATGGAGAATTGGTCAATATGATAGTTGTGGACAGGTGTCACGAGATCTGACATTCTTGGATCATGGTGGACTCAGTCATGGCCTTAATTCTCTGTCTTCTGGTGTCGGATCGGGTCGAGCTGGATTAGGTGGATCGGATCACATGGGGGAGCGGCAATCCGGGGAGAGCAACTATAACACCCCACATCTGTTAGTGTCACTCACAAAGGGAATGCACTAAGTTCTGTGGAGCATTTAGGGTAAAAGATGCAAATAAATTACAAGACAGACAAAAATTACAACAGCGGAAAATAAAACTTTGCTTTATTGATAAAATAGTTTGTACAACGATTTCTTTATAATATCATAGTATCATCTGTCTTACAAAATAAAGAAGCATAAAACAACATTTATATTCCCCAATGTAGCAAGAGCTAGCCATAGCATCTGAAAAGAGAGTCCAAGCAAAACTTCGACAAATCTTCAAGTTGGGAAAGAGTGACAATCCAGCTTAACCCAAGCTATACTATTCCCTTCTTTACTACCTTGGGGGGGGGGGGAACGGAAGAAAAGAAGACGAAAGAAAAACAGAGTCAGACATAAAGCCTGAGTAAGTTCAGTAACTTCTAGCATGTGAACATGGAAAAACAAAACGACATGAATTAACTGAATACAAGATAACACCATGATGATAGGGTCAGCAAGATTAGACAAGATTAACACAAGATATGCTAAGATAAGATAAACTGGATATGCTCTACTACTTTCGCCACTTCGCTATTTCCTTGTTATACTGGTTTCTATATCTCTGCACCACCTAACTAATGTCCTAACTAGTAACGATAACGTGATCCCAATCCCTGTAGTTTCCATTGCCTTCAGGCATACATTTATTATTTATTACCTAGATCTAATCTAGGGTTTTCTATTAAGTGCTTTCTAGATTCAACTAGAGTTTACGCTATCTGCTGAACGCTTCTCGGATTCAGGGTTTATGCCACCTAGTCCAACTAGGGATTATGCTACCCGTCGAACGATGCCCCCAAGTCTAGGACACACTACCTAGACTGGTATATGTTCCTATACTTCCCCACGCATGTATCGCGAATCATTATCGCTTGTCTAGATGCACATGTCCTGTAATGTGCGGCCCGAGTCCTGTGGCAGGGCAAATCAAGAAACACAGAACTCGGTCGGGGGCTTTCAGATATCTGCCGATGCAGATGCTAAGGTCTGTTTTTATTCCAGTGGCTATGGTCCCACTCGACCCCTCCCTCAGCTAATGAAAGGCACACCTTGAAAAATAAGAACTATACGCTGGCCCCCTATGCCCCACTAACCTATGGCCATCCTCACCTATAACTAGATAGCAAGTGTATGGTCTTTTGTAGTTCTCCGCCTTTCCGCTTCACGTATCTCGATTGACTCAAGATGGATGGTAGAAGACGAGTTGCTATCACAGGGCTACCGTTTTCTCGCCGAATCACGCTGGTCCATCCTAGTCTTTAGGTTGCCATATTTTGCAACCAAGGCATACCCTTGGTTTTCTAACGCAGACCTTAACCTCTGTGAGCCCAGGAGGATCATCTTCAGCCTCACAGAGGGATACCAAGAGTACCCTCACGTCCGCTCGAAGCCTCGAGCTTCGTAAACCAATTCGTTGGAGCCTTCTTTTTACTCAGACGGACATTCGCTCCTTCCCGTGTTATACTAAGAATTACTAAGTTTTACTAACTAAGGTTTACCACTTAGTTTCCAGAATCGTTGTTTTCTTAACTAAGGTTTACTACTTAGCTCCTTTTAACTAAGGTTTACTACTTAGTTCTCTTTCCCGTCAATTTGGATTGGTTAAGTGTCATTAGTCAATTCAAGCTAACTTAACCCTCTTCATTTATCCTGTTAAACTGGTTAAGTGTTATCAGTAATTCATGTTGACTTAACCCTACCACAAACCAAGCTATATTGGTTAAGTATTTCTTATTACTTAACCCTACCCATTCATCCTGTATTGGTTAAGTGTTCCTTTTTAACTTAACCTTGCCCATCTGTTTTAGCTAACATGTTATTAATGGTTAAGTATTATCCCTTCATGTTTTAGACTTAACCCTATTCCTTTATCACAATCTGATGGTTAAGTGCTCAAGTTTACTTAACCCTATGGTCTAGTCCAGCTAACATATCAAATTGGCTAAGTGTATTAAATTTTACTTAACCCCAACCTCTAGTCTAGTTAACATGTTAATTTGGCTAAGTGTATTAACTTTACTTAACCCCACCTTCTAGTCTAGTTAACATGTTAATTTGGCTACGTGTATTAACTTTACTTAACCCCACCTTCTAGTCTAGTTAACATGTTAATTTGGTTAAGTGTTTTCTTAGTTACTTAACCCCTACAAATCTTGTCTTGTTACCATGTTAAGTTGGTTAAGTGTCCCTATGGACTTAGCCCTCCCATTCTAGCTTAACTGTGTTAAGTTGGTTAAGTGTTCCTATGGACTTAACCCTCCCATTCTAGCTTAACTGTGTTAAGTGTCTGTATGAACCTAACCCCACCCACCGGTCTGGTTATCATGTTGAATTGGTTAAGTGTCTTAGGTAACTTAACCCTACCATTCTTGTTCTAGCTTTAACTAAATAAATTAAAGCCGCTACCACTCACATTAGACAGATATTGTTGCGATTACTGGATGTGCCGGTTGGTTCCGGGCAGGTTTACATCGCAACTCAGTCTAACCTCGGGTTAGGCATATTCGTGTTTTCTAAGTTCAAAGGGTTTTGATTAATTTTCAAATCAGGTTTTGAAAGTAACCATCCCGTCCGTCGGATCAGTTAGGGATAGCCAGGGAGAGCAGGAAACTTGTATTTTCCAAACCCAAACCTAGACACTATCCTCTCTGTCACCCTAGAACTTTCTGGTGTATTATTAAAAGAGATGTCGTTAATAAACCTTTAATTTGTCTAAATTTACATTTTCTCATTTAGGACAAATTCTATAAGTAAATCATTCCTAATTTACTTATTTCCTAATTACTCTTTTAATGTAAATTGTCAATATTTATTCTTATGGCCCATTTTCCCCTCTATATCATATTTATGGCTTTCTGGTATGTAAACTATACCAAATTAAGTGTCACTAACCATGATTTTGCTAAACCTGACAAGTACTCCCAATTATGGCCAATTTCAAATTTATGCCAATATACTTATCATGCCAAATTAGCTAATCCAATTCTGGTTTAACATTCTAATTACAGTTCATGTCAAACTAGACTTATTATTCTAGTTCACAATTCATGTAAATGCTAGATTTACCAGTTAATACTAGATTCAAATTACACATCCTATAATTCATGTCAAATTTATCCAATTTGCATTTCTATGAACATGCCATAATACATGTTCCCAATTTATGCCAATTTCCAAGTTTAAAACTACGTTTTTACTAAATTTCATATTGTGCCCTAAATCATTCCCATCGTTCATATAATCGTGATTCAATCTAGATTATAGATAAATCTAGATACGTAGTAAATAGGAAATGAACCAAAGATGCTATGAAAAAGATAGACATAATAACTGGCATAAAATGACAATTTACTAATTACAGACCTAACGAATTACACTGAAATTGATCTAAAACATCGAAGGCCTATAGGTCTGAAAATCTTATGACATAAAAAGGGTTGAATAACGATGTAGGTTCAAGAACATGGGTAGACCTAACTTAATAGGTAAATTCCCAAGATCAAAAACCAAAGAAAGCCAAGAATAGACAGAATAGATAATCAGGTTTAGACCCAATTTCACAGTCACAAAACTTAAGAAACACTTTCCTAGTCATGAATCATAGGTGTTTAATCACAGTTGTTCTTGTTATGTCATAGGCAATAGTTTATGTTTCCTAATCAAAGGCAAAGGCTTGTGTTCATAGTCAAGGAAATGATTCTCATAGCCATAAGTCACAGTCATAGGCAGTGTTCTTAGTCATAGGAAATGTTCATAGTCAAAGAGGCATATGGTTTTAAGGTCCATAGTTTCATAGTCACAGTCTTATTGGTCCTCGAATCATAACAGTTCTTAATTAGGTCCAAAGATATAAGCACTGATTCGAATAGAAAGATTTGGCATATTCTTTTATTCCTTTAATTTCATGTTACGAATAGAGAAAACGTTCAAATCTAAAAAGTAACCGACTTACAGAGATTAGATTAGATTCGTAGAAAAACAGTCGTTTGAATCTTCACTTGAATCCTAGCTTGTTTTGAATCTCCTCTTGAAAGTCTTGAGCAGCATTTCCTTGTCTTGATTTATTATTTTATTTTATTTATTTATACATTTTCTCAAAGGCAGCATAAGGATAGAAAAGAATTGTGAATAGAGAAGGAGACTAAGGCTGTTTATATAGGATTAGGCGGACGAATCTAGACAGAAAACGAGACCAGGTACATCAGAATGCACCTAGGCCCAAAAGTGGGTTTCTGTATTCAGGTCGACACCCAGGTCGACTGGGCAGTCGACCTGGTCAGGGGGGGTCGACTACCCAGTCGACTCCCCAGTCGATCTGGGTCTTGGGCAGGAATTTTCCCGCCCAGCCCGCTTTTGGGTTTGAATTCGAATTTCGAGCTGTTTTCTGTTCTGAAAATTTCTGAAACTTTGGAGGGTCGTATCTCCTTCATACGGACTCCGATTCTCGCAAACTCGGACTCGTTTTCATGCAGAATTCCCAGACGAACGCAATGGCGTAGCCTGTTTCCCTTGATTTTGAATTTAAAATTTAATTCTGCCTTGAATTGTGAATCCTAGTGTTACAGAGTTACGGGGTGTTACATTCTCCCCCACTTAAAAGGATTTCGTCCCCGAAATCTTCAAGTTAGGAAGAATGTGTCCTACCATCCAATCACACATCTACTCAACCATTCAATCACAGGCATTCATTGTCCTTAAAAGATTTCTAATGCTTTCATGTTTATATGCATAGTGTGTGTAAATGTCTTTATCTAATGCAAAATCAGGCGGTCTACTGATTCAGTTGACCTCCTTAATGCGAATCATGTTAGTGCCATGCGTCCAATCATGTATGCAAGCATCCCTAGTTATGTAAATACTACGTGCGTGCACAACCATTCATCCATATGCAACATCCATATGATAACATATCAAGTTCAACTTACAAACAAATACATATCTGTAAATGCAATATGAAAGCGTCTGAAATGATCTAGTGCCTAATACGTATGCATATGCATTCACGAGCAACCATTAGCAATCACTTGCAACCGTCAACCATAACATGTTTCAAATACATGTTTACATCCATTGGATTCTACCTAAGGATCGAAGATACAACCTAGAGGATATACTTTGGAAAGAGAGAAACAATTATGCGTAAAGCTCCAAAAAAAAAAAATCAAGGATGCACCCTTAAGGAAAAGGGTATGATGCTAGTATCTAGCCTTCTTGAGCTTTACTCCACTGTATCTTAACTAATTTAACTTCATGATTATGAAGTTCCTGATCTCCATTTCCAAAATAAACAGATGTCAATCACGGTACCAACTATATGTACTAAGATGATTAGAGGTCTCCCTCTTATCCGCCATGCCATAACTATAAGGGTCGAAAGGTTACTACATGCTTTTTAGAGTGCCTGTCACAACTATTCATCTCTCACGCAAACCATCCTAGTCGAACTCGACATTCCTCAAGTACAAGCCCCAAAGGCCTAAACCAATATCAGACAAGCACCCAAGGAATATCTCCTCCGAATTTAGACGATCTACGTGAGATGATATATGCAAACTCGATAGCTATTCTCAAATCCCTACTAACCAAAAATAAACTGGTCAGACCACCAATTGGATTTGAGACTCTAGTGGGATCTTTCTACTATACAAGTACTATGGTGCAGAGACTCAACTATGGAAGTGGATATGAACAAATGCGAAGCGCTAAAACCAAAGGAAAGAGTATGAACAACAAAACTAGACTCTTCCAACAGAACTTTACTACCTTTCTCCTAGGTACGCTTGGTGGCGAAAGCAGGTACTTGCCCTTCTGAAAATCTTGTCCTTTTCCCTTAATTACATGCCCTATTACACCATAGTAAAGATACTTCCTCTTGTCTTAGGTATTATAATTCCTTCCTCCTTTTTGAGATAAATCTACATCCATGAATTCCTCATCCTCTTCCGTGTGTTGTCATGTTGACAAATCTCTCGAAAGCTGCTTCCATCGTACAGAAAACCCTATAAGCTTGAAAGAAAACTGGTCGTAGGTGAAACAACTACGGTTATAGATGGAAGCCAGGCACTACTTCACCCATCGATGAGGTTACCTCCCAGAAAGCCAGGAGCCCCAGAGACTCAAGAAAGAAGGAAACAAGGACCCAACAGAGAATCAAAAGATGGTGCATATGGCTTTGGGGAATATGCCTTTAAAACAAATCTTTTCTCTTGAAAATGCTTCCTTTAAAACCGTTTGAAATTTTTTTTTTTCAAATCCTTTATCTGATCTGGTAACCATTAGCTCTGATACCATATGTAACACCCCACATCCGTTAGTGTCACTCACAAAGGGAATGCACTAAGTTCTGTGGAGCACTTAGGGTAAAAGATGCAGATAAATTACAAGACAGACAAAAATTACAACAACGGAAAATAAAACTTTGCTTTATTGATAAAATAGTTTGTACAACGATTTCTTTATAATATCAGAGTATCATCTGTCTTACAAAATAAAGAAGCATAAAACAACATTTATATTCCCCAATGTAGCAAGAGCCAGCCATAGCATCTGAAAAGAGAATCCTAGCAAAACTTCGACAAATCTTGAAGCTGGGAAAGAGTGACAATCCAACTTAACCTGAGCTATACTATTCCCTTCTTTACTACCTGGGGGGGGGGGGGGACGGAAGAAAAGAAGACGAAAGAAAAACAGAGTCAGACATAAAGCCTGAGTAAGTTCAGTAACTTCTAGCATGTGAACATGGAAAAACAAAACGACATGAATTAACTGAATACAAGATAATACCATGATGATAGGGTCAACAAGATTAGACAAGATTAACACAAGATATGCTAAGATAAGATAAACTGGATATGCTCTACTACTTTCGCCGCTTCTCTATTTCCTTGTTATACTGGTTTCTATATCTCTGCACCACCTAACTAGTGTCCTAACTAGTAACGATAACGTGATCCCAATCCCTGTAGTTTCCATTGCCTTCCGGCATACATTTATTATTTATTACCTAGATCTAATCTAGGGTTTTCTATTTAGTGTTTTCTAGATTTAACTAGAGTCTACGCTATCCGCTGAACGCTTCTCGGATTCAGGGTTTATGCCACCTAGTCCAACTAGGGATTATGCTACCTGTCGAACGATGCCCCCAAGTCTAGGACACACTACCTAGACTGGTATATGTTCCTATACTTCCCCACGCATGTATCGCGAATCGTTATCCCTTGTCTAGATGCACATGTCCTGTAATGTGCGGCTCGAGTCCTGTGGCAGGGCAAATCAAGAAACACAGAACTCGGTCGGGAGCTTTCAGATATCTGCCGATGCAGATGCTAAGGTCTGTTTTTATTACAGTGGCTATGGTTCCACTCGACCCCTCCCTCAGCTAATGAATGGCACACCTTGAAAAATGAGAACTATACGAAGGCCCCCTATGCCCCCGCTAACCTATGGCTATCCTCACCCATAACTAGATAGCAAGTATATGGTCTTTTGGAGTTCTCCGCCTTTCCGCTTCAAGTATCTCGATTGACTCAAGATGGATGGTAGACGACGAGTTGCTATCACAGGGCTACCGTTTTCTCACCGAATCACGCTGGTTCATCCTAGTTTTTAGGTTGCCATATTTTGCAACCAAGGCATACCCCTGGTTCTTCTAACGCAGACCTTAACCTATGTGAGCCCAGGAGGATCATCTGCAGCCTCACAGAGGGATACCAAGAGTACCCTCACGTCCCCTCGAAGCCTCGAGCTTCGTAACCCAATTCGTTGGAGCCTTCTTTTTACTCAGACGGACATTCGCTCGTTCCCGTGTTATACTAAGAATTACTACTTAGTTTTACTAACTAAGGTTTACCATTTAGTTTCCAGAATTGTTGTTTTCTTAACTAAAGTTTACTACTTAGCTCCTTTTAACTAAGGTTTACTACTTAGTTCTCTTTCCCGTCAATTTGGATTGGTTAAGTGTCATTAGTCAATTCAAGCTAACTTAACCATCTTCATTTATCCTGTTAAACTGGTTAAGTGTTATCAGTAATTCATGTTGACTTAACCCTACCACAAACCAAGTTATATTGGTTAAGTATTTCTTATTACTTAACCCTACCCGTTCATCCTGTATTGGTTAAGTGTTCCTTTTTAACTTAACCTTGCCCGTCTGTTTTAACTAACATGTTATTAATGGTTAAGTATTATCCCTTCATGTTTTAGACTTAACCCTATTCCTTTATCACAATCTGATGGTTAAGTGCTCAAGTTTACTTAACCCTACGGTCTAGTCCAGCTAACACATCAAATTGGCTAAGTGTATTAAATTTTACTTAACCCCAACCTCTAGTCTAGTTAACATGTTAATTTGGCTAAGTGTATTAACTTTACTTAACCCCACCTTCTAGTCTAGTTAACATGTTAATTTGGCTAAGTGTATTAACTATACTTAACCCCACCTTCTAGTCTAGTTAATATGGCTAAGTGTTTTCTTAGTTACTTAACCCCTACAAATCTTGTCTTATTACCATGTTAAGTTGGTTAAGTGTCCCTATGGACTTAGCCCTCCCATTCTAGCTTAACTGTGTTAAGTTGGTTAAGTCTTCCTATGGACTTAACCCTCCATTCTAGCTTAACTATGTTAAGTGTCTGTATGAACCTAACCCCACCCACCGGTCTAGTTATCATGTTGAATTGGTTAAGTGTCTTAGTTAACTTCACCCTACCATTCTTGTTCTAGCTTTAACTAAATAAATTAAAGCCGCTACCACTCACATTAGACAGATATTGTTGCGATTACTGGATGTGCCGGTTGGTTCCGGGCAGGTTTACATCGCAACTCAGTCTAACCTTGGGTTAGGCATATTCGTGTTTTCTAAGTTCAAAGGGTTTTGATTAATTTTAAAATCAGGTTTTGAAAGTAACCATCCCGTCCGTCGGATCAGTTAGGGATAGCCAGGGAGAGCAGGAAACTTGTATTTTCCAAACCCAAGCCTAGACACTATCCTCTCTGTCACCCTAGAACTTTCTGGTGTATTATTAAAAGAGATGTCGTTAATAAACCTTTAATTTGTCTAAATTTACATTTTCTCATTTAGGACAAATTCTATAAGTAAATCATTCCTAATTTACTTATTTCCTATTTACTCTTTTAATGTAAATTGTCAACATTTATTCTTATGGCCCATTTTCCCCTCTATATCATATTTATGCCTTTCTGGTATGTAAACTATACCAAATTAAGTGTCACTAACCATGATTTTGCTAAACCTGACAAGTACTCCCAATTATGGCCAATTTCAAATTTATGCCAATATACTTATCATGCCAAATTAGCTAATCCAATTCTAATTTAACATTCTAATTACAGTTCATGTCAAACTAGACTTATTATTCTAGTTCACAATTCATGTAAATGCTAGATTTACAAGTCAATACTAGATTCAAATTACACATCCTATAATTCATGTCAAATTTATCCAATTTGCATTTCTATGAACATGCCATAATACATGTTCCCAATTTATGCCAATATCCAAGTTTAAAACTACGTTTTTAGTAAATTTCATATTGTGCCCTAAATCGTATTCCCATCGTTCGTATAATCGTGATTCAATCTAGATTATAGATAAATCTAGATACGTAGAAAATAGGGAATGAACCAAAGATGCTATGAAAAAGATAGACATAATAACTGGCATAAAATGACAATTTACTAATTACAGACCTAACGAATTACACTGAAATTGATCTAAAACATCGAAGGCCTATAGGTCTGAAAATCTTATGACATAAAAAGGGTTGAATAACGATGTAGGTTCATGAACATGGGTAGACCTAATTTAATAGGTAAATTCCCAAGATCAAAAACCAAAGAAAGCTAAGAATAGACAGAATAGATAATCAGGTTTAGACCCAATTTCACAGTCACAAAACTTAAGCAACACTTTCCTAGTAATGAATCATAGGTGTTTAATCACAGTTGTTCTTGTTATGTCATAGGCAATAGTTTATGTTTCCTAATCAAAGGCATAGGCTTGTGTTCATAGTCAAGGAAATAATTCTCATAGCCATGAGTCACAGTTATAGGCAGTGTTCATAGTCATAGGAAATGTTCATAGTCAAAGAGCCATATGGTTTTAAGGTCCATAGTTTCATAGTCACAGTCTTATTGGTCCTCGAATCATAACAGTTCTTAATTAGGTCCAAAGATATAAGCACTAATTCGAATAGAAAGATTTGGCATATTCTTTTATTCCTTTAATTTCATGTCACGAATAGAGAAAACGTTCAAATCTAAAAAGTAACCAACTTACAGAGATTAGATTAGATTCGTAGAAAAACAGTCGTTTGAATCTTCACTTGAATCCTAACTTGTTTTGAATCTCCTCTTGAAAGTCTTGAGCACCATTTCCTCGTCTTGATTTTTTATTTTATTTTATATATTTATACATTTTCTCAGAGGCGGCATAAGGATAGAAAAGAATTGTGAATAAAGAAGGAGACTAAGGCTGTTTATAAAGGATTAGGCGGACGAATCTAGGCAGAAAACGAGAATGGGTACATCAGAATGCACTTAGGCCCAAAAGTGGGTTTCTGTACCCAGGACGACACCCAGGTCGACTGGGCAGTCGACCTGGTCGGGGGGGGGGGGGGGGTCGACTACCCAGTCAACCTGGGTCCTGGGCGGGAATTTTCCCGCCCAGCCCGCTTCTGGGTTTGAATTCGAATTTCGAGCTGTTTTCTATTCTGAAAATTCCTGAAACTTCGGAGGGTCATATCTCCTTCATACGGACTCCGATTCTCGCAAACTCGCACTCGATTTCATGTAGAATTCCGAGTCAAACGCAATGGCGCAGCCCATTTCCCTTGATTTTGATTTTAAAATTTAATTCCGCCTTGATTTGTGAATCCTAGTGTTACAGAGTTACGGGGTGTTACAGCATCACGAATCGAAGGAGGATGAGCGGCCGCGATCAATTTTTCACGGACTATGGGCATTGAGCTTCGTATTTTCTTCGTATGTGGACCTTGGTGGCTTGGTCAAAAAGCTAGCCAACATTTTGCCCCCTCGAAGTATGTTTTATCGAGGATGGAACATGCTTCGAAACTGCTAAATGGACATCTTCTTGGAACGATGCGATCCAATGGTCATGTTCATTTATAACATCGCCTTGCTTTGGATGGTTACGTCTCTTGACGAGTATAAATATCTAATTAGATTGCCAACCATTTCTTTGCTTATCGGGCAATTTCCATCTTTTAGGCTCCCGGAGATATCATTATTAAATCACCAAGTAAGTCTCAAATCTTTTTGTAAAAAAAGTATTTATTTAATTTTTTATCTCTGTAAACTTGAAACACCATCTTCCCGATTCATAAATTACATTGGGGCTCGGATCATCCCTTTGCACTACGGATCTCAGTATACTGTGCAGTACATCTAGAGGGGAGCGCCTCACATGCCAAGGACCGTTATCTGGGAGGATCTTTTCTCGGACCGCAACAGGACTCCCTAGGTGCTCCGTGGCCCATTAGGCCCAGCGGATCGAGTGGGACAAAAAAGGGAATACGAGCGGTCAACAACTCACCTATATAAACCGATCTCTTCTCTCTTTTCCCTTTCTTCTTCGTTCGTTGTCGGGCCGCCAGCTCTTTTGAGAAAAAACCTAGTTTTTAATTCTCTGAAAACCCAATTGTTTCCTAATTTTTAGAAAGGTAATCATATTTGAAATGTTTTCATGCGATTCTATCCTCGTTTTTCTTTGGTTCCCACTGGCTTGAGAGTAGAAAACGGCGGATTTCTGTGGTGTTCGAGGCTTTGGAGGCTGATGAGGCGCCATAGGTTTTGTTGTCCGAGTTCAGATATAGAGAGGAGGAAAGAGGAGGAAGAAGGAGGGAGAAGGAGGGTGTCGGGTCGGTTCGTGGGCGAGGCTTCAGATCGGGTCGAGGAGTGTTGGCTCGTGGGGACGTGAGTAGGAGCGGATCGAGGGGCTCCTATCACGAGCCAATGGATCGCTGTGCCCAATCCATGAGTCAACCTTTCATTGCCGATTCAGCTCACTAGCTATTCCCTCCTGCCATCACGACCCGATCTGTTCCCAGAAGCCAAGCTGAGGGTTATGACCCAGTCATTCACGATCCGTAGATATACCATGATCCGATCCCTGCTGCACGATCCCGCTTGATGAACTTGTTAAATAAACAATGTGACCTAACTCTGATATATCGATGGACAGTTAGGCTAGAGCCCTTAAGAGATCCTTCTGGACTAAATGACAGCATAATTTGACTGCTGTTGACGACTAATCCTTCGATGACCTTGTTAACTTTTATGCTTTTCTTTAACGTATGCACAGGCACACACTTGCACTTGCACACACGGGGAATGGGTAATTGTATTCTAATCTCTCATATTTGCTCACCAAAACAGCAATGTCGGATAATCGTTCTCCTGAAAGATCTGAAATAGAGGTGGACCCGGAGGTGTTGGAACACCATAATCCCGAGGTTCCTTCAATTAACCCAGAGGATGAGGATTCTAAATCCTAATGTGAGGCCGAGACAGAGTCAAATTCATCTGAGAGTACCCCGCTAGAGGAGGAGTCCGAAGTGGATGACCGAGCTCCCGATGATGGCGTTCTAGGAATTGAGAAATTCACCGACTCTTTAGCTTCCAAACTAGACGAAATAAAACTTAAGAAAATTTGTTTGAAACACGGGATCTCGTAGGACGATGTGAAAACACCCAAAAGCGGAGATAGACCTCATCTTGCTCCAGAAGGGTACATGGCAATCAACCGACTCATGTGCTGGGTAGGCGCTATTCCTCCATTTTCTCTAATTGTCATTGAAACCTTAAGACGCTTGTGTATTGCCCCTATGCAACTTCATCTCAATGCTTACATAGTCTTGTACACTCTATATGTCGTGTATGTAGAGATTCTGCAAACTGAGCTTACTTTTGAAGACTTGAAATTCTACTATAATTTCAAGCACCGTTCCACAGCGACTCCAATTTTCTCTTTCTTTGAATCAGTAGCCAACAGGAAGGTTCTGTCCGATGGTTACAGCAACATAGGGGATCCCAAAGCTGACTGGTTTTACATAAAACACCAGGCTGGGTGTGCGAGGAGGTGGCTCAAATCTAGTAAGTTTCGGGCTTCCAGATGCATGACTGAATTACATAATCGAAGTATTAACATGTTTCCTTTTCCTTTGCGCAGATCACACATTCCCCAAGACAGAAGGCTCAGTGTATAACCGTCGATTATCCCGTCTTCTAAAAAGCAAGTCTGACCTCTTGAGAATCAAGAAATGTATTACCGACGAAAATCTTCACAAACATCATCTTTTGGACATAAGATTCGGACTTGGCGTGGGCGGCAAACATTATAAGTATGTGCCCCCAGCTGAAGGAGAAGGAACTTCTCAAGTTGTAGAGACGACTACTCTTCGCAAGAGCCCTTCGCCGATGATTAATCAGGACGACGAAGATTTAAACGTGTATAGAGGGGATAAGGGACGAGCTGATAAATCAAAGGAGGTTTCAACCTCCGAGGGGCAGTCTCCACTGAGGACTTCATCGCCAATTGAGTATGTCACTCACGATGAATTTACGGAGGAACAGATTTTCGGGGAATTGAGTAAAATTCCTTTGCCAGATGATATTTATACCCAAGAATATTTCGAAGGGGAACCAATTTTTCCCTTTTCCGAAGAGACGGGTGCCCCAGTTGGAGAAAAAGAATTTACCTAGACGAGCCTAACTTCGGGCCCTGGTCTGTTTCCAAAAAAAGGGGATTCCACGGGATGCACAAAACACATGCATCATTTATCGAAACACTCTTTTGCTACCGTGGTTCACACTTCTAACACGCACTTGTTTTCTTTTCAGAAAAAATGTCTCGCAAACGGTCTTATTCCTACCTTTCCCTTCGCGAGGGCACACCAAGCCTCCTTTCAGATGCTGAGCACACCAGCGATAGTCGGGGAAGGGATAGTCGTCGACCCTGGGATTCTCATCAATCTTATCCTACATGACCTCGATCTCCGGCGAAGCAAAGTTATGGAAAGCCACCTAGTCGTCCAATGCCACCAGCTAGGGGGAAGCAACTTCCTAGAGATTTAACCCCTCCAAGAAGCACTCCTTCTCAACCCCAATCCTCTAAGAAATACGCCGAGCCAAAGGACAAGGACAAAGATGAGGGAAGGATTATAGAGAAGGGGAAGACAGTTCCTACTTCCTCTGGTGAGCGTGGATTGGACACTACTGCTGCAAGGGATGTTGCCCCCAGTTCTGAGATCACGGCCATGTTAGAGCATTTACGAAAACAGTTTCCCGACAGTTACTTTGAGAGGATGGTGTTCGTCCCAGATCGTGAACTGGTCCCCGAGGATTGGGGCATAGAGGTGATAGGGTATGTGTGCCATGCAGCTAAACAATATGGGGTAATGAAGAAGCATGCAAATACACTCTCTTTTATCATCCGCCGGATGGAGACGGACACAGCCAGGGCCAGAGTAAAGATTGACAATGATGCTAGGGCAAGGTGCAAAATGGAAAAAGAACTGGAGGATGCACAGGCCCAAATGGCTTTAGCTCGGCAAGACGCAGAGAATTACAAGTCCGAGTTTGAAAGTGCCAGGGAGCGTTTTCGCAATGAGCTTGACTTAAATAGCCAGGAACGGGTGGCCCTGAGGAAAGGAGTGGAGGATCTCAGGGCGGTTAACACTGAACTGAAGATAGTTCAGGATCGCTTTTCTGCTGAGAAAGAGGCTTGGGAGAAAGAGAAGGCGAGCTTATAAAATGACCTTGCCCTTGCCAAGAAGGAGAAGGAGGTTCTAAATGATCAACTTGCTCAAGCTGAGGAGCAGGTAGTTGTCGCCGAAAATAATGCCAATAGCGCTCTTGAGTCAGCAGCTGCTGCGGCTGATAAGCTTGCCGAAAAAGAGAAGGATATAAATATCTTTGAAGAATTGTTGTTCAATTTCTTTGGTCAAGTTATCAAGCATCGAGATATCTCTTGGATTCCCGACTACCATGTTACCTTGGCCAATATATGGGATGCAATTGTCGAGGGTGAGAAGCGGCGACTCGGGGTCGATGAAATTGACGAGCACCAGCTGATGCAAACTTTTCTCAGAGGTGAATAGCCCGTAGCTTTGGAGGAAGGTAGACGCCTTATCTACGAGGAAATGGAGAGGGAGAAGAGTAGGCTCAAGGGTAAGGATAAAGTTGGCGAGAGCTCGAGTTCGATAGTAGAGCCCAGAACCTCTAAAGGTGAGGGATATGATCCTGGTGATCCATTGATCCCCTTGGCACCTACTCCTCCGATTGTCGGGACCACCAGTACAGGTCTGGGAGATGAGTCAGCCGAAGGTATCTCCACATTTTCTCTACAGTTCATTAAAGCAATCGTAACTTGTCGTCATCTTATGGGACGGTCATCTGAGATGGCCACATCTCCTCCCGATTTGCTAGCCCTTATTTCTAATGGTGTAGGTACCAAAGTAGATGAAAAGGGTGCAGAGGAGAAGGCAGAGGCTGAGAGGGTTGAGATTCCCCCGAGTTCTGGTATCGAAGCTTCCTAGGTCTCAAAGCAAACTGGGGGCTCAACCACTGATAGAGTTATAGTAGCACCCGTGGAGTCTAGCACTCCTGCAGACGTCGAGATCATTGCTGCTTTGCATGACACAGGTGGCGATCATGCAGATGAGGAAGAGGAGGTAGAAATCATTGACGAGGCCAAGGGTGATGATAGCGAAACCTTGGATGACATACAGGCTAGGAGGGAGAAGCAGCTGGCTCTTAAGAGGGAGGAACAGAATCCTATGTTCATGACTCCTATTTCTGAAATCGACCCCAAGACCGGATTGGTTATAAGATTCTCTTCTAGGTCGATAACTTCACAGCTTGCCTCCGAACCTTCCAGTCCTTCCCCGGAGCCCCTTGTCAACAAGAGGAAGAGGAAGAAAAGCGACTGCTTCGGTACCGATAAAGAGGAGATAGAAAAACAGAAGAAGGACAAGAAATCAAAGCCATCCCCCAAGCGCAAATAGAATGCAACTATTGGCTCATGTTTTAGTTTTAGGATTTCTTTTGGCCAAAAGATGTAGTTGTGAGATTGGCCCTCACTTTTTGCTTAGTTTCTTATTTTTTGTATATCCGTTCCAGTAAATAAGGACCTATTTTTTTGCATCACAGTGTTCCTACAAATTCATCGTGTTAGCAGAGTTCAAGTAATCATAATTGAAGCTCTCATAGTTAAATGTTAAAGTTGTAAGTAACGATCATTAATCATAACGAAAACAATCATCGGGAAATACATGTGTCAAGTAATCGTGTAGTAAGGCACGTATACATTCCTTATTGATCGTCATTATAGTGCCTGGCCAGGGCGTGTTGGCGATCGATTAGAATTGTATTTGTACTACCCCGATTTTTCCATGGGGTAATGGTCCTTGCGGCGCAAAGTCTCTAGCGCTTTTATACTCTCCCGATCCTTCAGCGGGTTAGAGTTTGCGCGGCACTAAGTCTCTAGCACCTTTATACTCTCCCGATCCTTCAGCGGGTTAGAGTTCGAGCTCGATTTTTGGTCTGCTCACCGATCCTTCAACGGGGCAGAAGTTCTGGGGGCGCTAAGTCTCTAGCGCCTTTATACTCTCCCGATCCTTCAGCGGGTTAGAGTGTTGCCAAGGCGGTTTTATTATGGTGCACCTGCATACCTCGGGGACGTCATCTTCGCATCCTTTATATTCTCTCCCCGATCTCGGGAGTTAAGTTGTAATGCAATTTACCCTGCTGTACCTTTTGAAGCTTTAATCATCGCGAACTTTCCGATTTGCCGAACGGTATTTTGAATTAATTGTTTTGAGATTACTACATAAATTTAAAACAATTTCCTGAAATGGTAACAGTATATATATTGATCAAAATAAAAGAGTAGATAAGAAATGGTGCAGTAAGGGTAAATAACACACAACATTTTTATAGTGGTTCGGTCGAATCATGACCTACATCCACTTTATAATCTTTTGTTCAAATAACCAGACTGTTCTTAGGCAAGTCGAGCCTTTTTACATGGTTCTAAAAACAAAAGAATAAAACCGACACTTTTTATGTCAGGTAAAGCCGCAAATTATGGGCATTCCACACTCTGGGGATTTCATCTCCATCTACGGTTGCTAGCTTAAAGGTTCCACTATCAAGCCTTCGTAAAATGGAGTACGGTCCCTCCCATTTCTGGCCTATATGCACTGGGGGTGGAAAGACACGTTTCAGAACCAAGTCTCCAGGTTCGAATGTGCGAGCTCGGACTCTTCTGTTATAGTACAGAGCTACTTGTTGTTTGTGCCTCAAGGAACGTAAGTCGGCTTCGTCCCTTTTTTCCTTAATCATGTCCAGGGATTCAAGGAGCAACTCATTGTTGGTCATCGAGTCGTAATAAATGGTGCGATGGGATGGTACTTCTAACTCGACCGGAATAACTGCCTCAGCTCCGAAAGCTAGGGAAAACGGGGTGTGACCCGTTGCCGACTTGTACGTCGTTCTGTAGGCCCATAGTGCCAGAGGCAATTCATCGACCCACATAGCTTTGGCCCTCTTCAACCTTTTCTTCAGAATGGATTTGATCACCTTATTTGATGCTTCAACCTGTCCGTTCAATTGCGGATGTGCCACAGAGGTGTATCTTTTCTCGATGTGATACTTCTGATAGAAATCTCGAAACTCCATGCTGTCGAATTGGGTCCCATTGTTGGTTATAATGACTTTTGGAATCCCAAACCAACAGGTGATGTTCTTAACGACAAAGGTGATCACTCGTTTGGTCGTGATCATGGTCAAAGGCTCTGCTTCTACCCATTTAGTAAAATAATCCATAACCACAATAGCGAACTTTGCTCCGCCATTTGCTATGGGGAGGCTTCCAATCATATCAATTCCCCACATAACAAAAGGCCACGGGCTTATCATTGTCTTCAACTGGTTAGGTGGCGCCCTAGGGATTTTGGAGAACTTCTAGCAAGCATCACAACATCGTGCATGCTTGGCTGCATCCTTGTTTATAGTGTGCCAGAAATAGCCGTATCGCAATATCTTCTTTGCCAATGTTTGCCTTCCTGTGTGGTAGCCACACTCACCTTCATGGACTTCCTTCAGCACACGCTTGATGTCGTCATGGGCAATGCACCGGAGGAAAGGCATCGAGAAACCTTGTCTGTACAGGACTCCGCCTTGCAACACATATCGGGAAGCCTTCCGTATGATCGTGCGCCTCTCGCTTTTCTTATTTGGGAGCGTTCCATTCATCAAGAAATTTTAAAGGGGGTCATCCATGACTCCCTTTCATGTTCAATTTCCAGTACCGGATCAACTTCCATCTGATCTACACTGGGGAACCGTAATACTTCAATCGGGACTAGCTCCGTATGTTCTGGATTATCGGAACTAGCCATCTTTGCTAACTTGTCCACTCTTTGATTCTCTGCTCGAGGAATGTGAGATATACTATGGTGCTCAAAACCACCCAATAATGTTCACACTTTTTCCAGATATGATATCAAACTTGGACTCTTAGCCTGAAAATTTTCATTAACTTGGTTCGCGACCAAATTGGAGTCACAAAAGATGTCTAGCTTTGTTACCCCTAGTTCCTTTGCAAGCTTCAATCCAGAAATCAGAGCTTCATACTCGGAATCATTATTGGTCGCGTGGAACTCTAATCTAAGAGCGTAGTATATTATCCGTTTCTCTGGAGTTTCAAGGACCACTCTGGCACCTGATCGTCTGTCATTTTTAGCTCCATTGGTATATAGTTTCCAGGCATTAGGGTCAAGGAGTAGCTTCAGCGGATCCTCTTCTTCAGTTTCCGCATCAACTTCTGGGATGGTATATTCTGCTATAAAGTTTGCAAGTGTTTGCCCACTTATCGACCTCCGAGGTTGGAAGTTCAGGTCGAATTGACTCAGTTCGATGTTCCATTTGAGCAATTTTCCCGATGCTTCTGGCCTTTGCAGGACTTGCTTAAGCGGGTGATCAGTATAAACAGTAATGGGATGAGCTTGGAAGTAGTGATGAAGCTTCCTAGATGCGATCAGCAGACTGTACGCGAGATTTTCTATCTTTGGGTAATTTCGTTCTGCGGATGCCAATTTCTTGCTCACATAGTATACTGGTCTTTGCACCTTATCCTCTTCTCTTACCAAAGCTGAACTGATCGTGTGGGATGACACTACCAGATACACGAATAAATCCTCGTGATCCACAGGCTTAGACAGTATCGGGGGTCTCTCCAGATGATTCAACAGATTTTGGAAAGCTTCTACACAATCAAGAGTCCATTTAAAGTTGCGCTTGCCTCGCTTTATTAATTCGAAGAACGGGATGCATTTATCTGTAGCTTTCGAAATAAATCTGGTTAGCGCTGCCACTTTTCCAGCAAGGCTTTGCACATATTTAATCTGCTTTGGTTCTTGGATATTTCGGATTGCTGTAATTTTATCTAGATTAATCTCGATTCCACGCAAGCTTACAATGAACCCTAGGAATTTTCCAGATGCTACCCCCAAACGAGCAATTCAAAGGATTCAATTTCATCCCATATTTTCGGAGAATTTGAAACATCTCTGCCAAATCGTTGGTAAGATCGGACGACCGTCTGGACTTTACCAACATATCGTCGACGTATACCTCCATCGTTTTCCTAGTCTGGTTGTAGAACATCCTATTCACCAACCGCTGATATGTTGCACCGGCATTTTTCAGACCAAAAGGCATTACCACATAGCTATATAATCCCAAATCTGTAATGATGCTAGTATGCTCGTGGTCTGGGACATACATAGGGATCTGACTATATCCTGAATAGGCATCCATAAAGGAAAGGAGTTCATGACCTGCAGTTGAATCTACTAATTGATCAATTCTGGGCAACGGGAAACTATCCTTCGGTCAAGCTTTGTTTAAATTAGAGAAATCAATACACGTTCTCCACTTTCCATTGGCCTTTTTTTACCAAAACCGGATTCGAAATCCAGTCAGTGTACGTCGAATCTTTAATAAATCCATTACTCTTTAGTTTCTTGACTTCTTCTCTCAATGTGGCAGACCTTTCTGGACCCAACATTCGCCTTTTCGGGTTGACAGGAGGATGTTTCGGGTTAATGCTCAGCGAATAACTCATTACCGAGGGAGATATCCCACACATGTCTGCATGGGTCCAGGAAAATACATCCAAGTTAGTTTTCAGAAACTTTGTTAATTCCTTGGCTCGAAAAGGATCCAACAGGGATCCAATCTTCAGGACCTTCTCTGGGTCACTATCATCGATTGGTACATCCATAGTTGTTTCATTGGGTGTCGCCATTCTGCCCCCAGGCTCTTCATCCTCTCTAGGATCTATGTCCTCGGGCAACTCTCTGGGCGACCCTCCTAAGGGTACTTCCTTTAGTTGCTATGACGATTCCTCCCTCGGAGCAGTTTTAACTCTGCGATGTAGCATGCTCGTGCCACAACTTGATCTCCTCTAACAATACCCACACCGGAATCCGTGGCAAATTTCAACAATAAGCACCAGGGTGCAATACAGGCCCTGAATTTGGCTAGGGCCGGTCGGCCCAAGAAAGCATTGTACAGCGATTCAATATCCAAGACCACGAAGGGGAGGATCCTCACTCTCTGGCATTCCCTTTCCCCAAGGGTTACTGATAATTCCACACATCCTATTGGAGCGGTCGAAGCCCCATTAAATCCGCGTATCCACCCTTCACATGGCTTTAAATCCTTCGGCTCGAGTTTCATTTAGTTGAACGTTTTCTTGAACAGAATGTTGACGGAACTCCCGTTATCTACCAAGACCTTATGAACTATCGCTGGGCCAATGGTGACGGTGATCACCAACGGATCTTCAGTTGGGGAGTGTACTCTAATACTCTCTCGCTCGCGAAATATGACATCATCGGACATCGTCTTCTGTTGCTTAATCGGAGCACTGTCCTCAGGGTTACTGCACTCTCCCACTTCGAAATGCTGTTTAACAGCATTTATGTATTGATCCATAGCTCTGAAATTGTGCCCTGCTAGGTGGAGACCACCAATTATGGTATTGATAACGATATTTTTTTCCTTTTTGCTGAGCCGTCGGTTTAGCAGTAGGTTGGCTTTGATTTGGAGCTTGTACGGCTTGCCCCTGTCCCTGGGAGTCACCTTATACTCATCAAGCTTCCCTTCTCGGAGCAGCCTTTCAACCACGTCTCTCAAGTGACGACATTCGTTTGTGGAATGACCATGGATCTAATGAAAAAGACAGAATTCCCCAGTTTCACTCTCTTTCTCGGTAGAATCTCTCGGGGGAGGTCTTCTATACTGGAGGACATTATATGTATCTAGGAAGATGTTCTCCAATGTATCATTTAACGGCATGAAGTTCTCAAATGGTCTGGACTGGGATCTCCTCTGAGAGTTGTTTCCTCGATTTCTCTTACGATTGTTGTTGTTATTATTCCCTGATTGCCGACCGTTGTCTTGATTCTTGTTCCCAACGTTAACTTCAACCTTTCCTGAGCTATCTCCCGTTTGCTTGATGGCCACGTTGCTTTCGATATCTTCCTTATCAGTAGCTTTTCTTTTTCGATTAGCGTATATCTCCTCCCGACGCAGGCGAATATTGGCTTTTCCATAAAATATTTCTCTGGTCGGGGGAGGTTTACCAGCCAGGTATCTTCCAAACTTGGTATCTTTACCGACGCCATCGATCAAGGCCATCAACACAGTTTGCTCATGCGGATCTTTGACTTCTGTGACAGCCAAGTTGAAACGATCCAAATATGACCTCAGGCTTTCGTCCGGTCGTTGTTTAATGAGTGATAGCTCGATCACATTCTTAGACCTCTGGGCGTGAAGACGGAATTGGTTTATGAATTTCTCACTCAATTCCCTGAAGCTGGATATTGACCGTGCTGGAAGGCGAGTAAACCACAATAACGCTACATCTTCCAAGAATATAAGGAACGATTTACATTTGACAGCGTCTGTAGCTGCAGCGGCATTCATTGATAGGAGTACCGCATTAAATGCTGGATGGGGTCAGTCCTGCCCGTATAGCGATTCATGGTTAGCATATTGAAGCGCCTCGGGAATGTAACATCTAGTATGTCATTAGTAAAAGGTGTGTGACTGCGGTTTATGCCCCAATCTCATTGCTTCAACCTCTGCATGGGTCAGGGTAGATTCGGGATCAACACTCCTTGCTCGACGTCCTCCTCTGTCGTTTCTTTGACGTGCTGCTATAAAATCTGGGCCCTAAGCAGAACTCCCTTGCCCCTGTTACCGCGGTCGATCACGCGACGAGCGGGAGGCATGCCATTCCTTGGTGGTAGAACAGGTTCATTTAAGTTGCGGTTACTAGTTCCCTGATTAAATGCCTCCTCTTCACGAGACGGAAGCGACCCAAATCGAAGTCGTTCTATGTTTTTGGGCCTTTCTAATGGGGGTCATCGTTGGTTCCTTCGGGGCTCTTCAGATGACGATGTATGTTCCGGAGAGAAAGGGTAAGCTGGTGGTGGCGAAACCTGCTTTTGAATATCATCAATTCTCCTGCCTAAGGCAGTAATATTTTGATGTAGTAACGAGCTCTCCTGCCTTTGAGCATCCAGTTCATTGGTTTGCCTATCCAATGCTTCAAGTATTCGAGTTAAATGTCCCTCTGTAATTGGGGCAGAAGGATCAAATTGGTCACCAACATTCTCTCTTATACGTAAAGATCTTGAGCTAGGTCAAGCAGATGTACCAGCACGAGAGGAACGAGCCATAACCTCCGTTTCGGGTCGGGTCGTAGTCTGCTTGTCTCTTATCACAGAATCCTTACCTTGTTGGCTCAGAGCGCCCCCCTAGGACCGGATCGTGGAAGTGTTGGGGGGACGGTTCGTGACGAGGTCGTGGGAGCGAGTGGTAACTCCTTCAGCTGGTTGGATCGTGACCCCCTCAACGGATCGGTTCGCCCCCTCCTCTCGGCGATCCGAGAGCTCCTCCTCGTCCTGCTCGTGCACACTTTCTTCGATTGCTTTGTTTTCGGCTTCGTTCACCTGCGAAGCTCGTACTTCCTTAGACTTCTTTCCAGCCATAATATCTGAACTTCGCTGAAATCTTAAAAAACTGAAACAGTGGAGTTTTGGACTGTTTTCTTCGTACTTGAGTATCCAAAGAACGGAACAACAATCCAATATACCGAGGATTCGTTTCTCAGTGAAAGCATGTGTATTGAGAAAAAATGTGAAATGTATTGTAATATTGTGTGTTGTACAAATAGTGGAGTTGAATGATTGTACTATTGAAATGTAGAAATAAAATATTATATTTAATAAAATACTATTTGAATATTTAAATTCTTGTCCAGTAGTATTTTATTTAAATATAAATATTATATTTCTGTCTGTGATGTATATATGTAACAGTACAGTAACAAACATATTTATAATAATATATATTGGTTGTTATCATCAAACAAAAATCATATAATTATGTATACAACAATGTTATATACAACATTTATGTGTGGATTTGGTCTTACGATTATCCTTTCTTTCGAAAATATATTGGAACTTTAAAAATCAAGTTGTGTGATACCCATAAACTTAGTGTGTTTTTCCTACTCTGGTTCACCAGACTGACCCGTCGTTTGTAATGCTCGGGTTAGACCGGGTTGTACAGGTTCAAATTATCGGATGTTGCGAAGTTCAGAGACGAGCTGGAGGCGTTCAAATGTATGATATCTATTATGTATTCCGCTGTGTGTTGTGTATGAGGACAGATTAATATAACTATCCAAATGTATTGATGTACTCTGATGATGGTAAATTTTTATTTAATGCTCTCTATAAATATGTATTTCTATATTATATTTTGTTCCGCTGCAATGTGAGGTTCTGTGTTGTGGTGGATCTTCTTCTTCTATTCTAATATTTCTTTCTTTCTTATCTCACCCTATAATTTCTTTCTAATAACGTTCGTGTGTTTTCGATGCTTGAATGTTCGACATAATGTTTTGGTGTTGATTTTCAGGGTCGAAAATCTGTGGCTCGTTACAATTGGGATTTTTAGTAAAATTAAACTTCTGTTTAATTTTATTAAATAATTGTTCTATAACAATTTCAAAACCGATCAATGTGAGAACTCTCTCACTTAAATATTTTGTACAGTTATTTTATTTTATAACTAAATATATTTATTTATTGTTTGTACTGATTTTATATTTGATTCAATAATCACAAATTGTTATACATCATATGGTAGCTCACATCACAGTTGTTTGCAAACTCTGTGGATGAATTTTGATTGTTTGCGATATGTTTTGAATATGATTTGGAAATAATTAACATTATAACATCCCGCCTTTTTGCTCACTTCAAATTTGTTATTAACCAACTTAAAATGTACAAATTGATGGATCCTTATTTAGCTTACAGAGTTTAAACCAGAATCAACACAAAAAAACACAGAATAAATAATACAGCTTTGAATAACAAAATAAAATTATATATATTACTCAGAATTTTTAACACAAGAAATTTTTCTATACGGCGGTATAAAAATATACAGTTCGAATATAAAAAAAATATTTACTGTTCAAGACTTCGGAGTGCGCCTTCTTTGGAATCCCCAGCTTCACCGATCTTCGAATCCTAAGCTGTAATCTTTAAATCTGTAATGCTCGAGTGTGACCCGAGCGTTTCGTGTAAAAACATAAAACACTCGAGTCAGGAATAAACTTATTTCAAGTTGGTAAACATCGGATGACACATAAATATAATTAGTTCCAATCCAACAATTTATTTAAATGGTTCAAGCATAAAAAATTAGTGAACTGTCGAAATATAACATTATGCACACAACTGCCTGCGTGAGGCATGTAAAAGAAGTGATCAGCAGTGCAAGGAATGTCATAACAACCTTAATTTGCAATCAATATCAAATAGACAAGAGTTTTTTCCAAGATCAATAACAAAACCTGAACGAACTGAGACGACCCCAAACCCCGTACAGATGGAGACGAGGGTAATCCTTGGAATATAACACAGAAACAGATAATAGCAGAACAGAAATAAATAAATACACCAGATAATGTACAATAGAATACACTGGATAAACGTAATCATCAGAGTTACACAGTATGCAGGATCATACATAGTACAAATACAGTTCAGCTATACATAAATGTCTACAGCGGAAATAAACATAATGTACAATAGGAGCTGAACAACATAAAAAGAGATAAATAATAGAATCCATCTTCAGCTCCAGCTATCCAGAAAGAGCCAGCTAAACCTGAATACAAGGCTGCCCGTGTAGAAAAAGGGGCACCCGAGTTTGAAAGTGAAACAAACTACGAGTCAGTCATGGGACTGGTATGAGAAATCTACTCAACACATTAATAATATGGCTAATCACAGGATCACGCCACTTTTGTGGAACGGGTTTACTCCATTGGATTGCCAGTGCTTTAAAACAAATCTTTCTTTTAAACAACACAATGATTTTTATAAAAATGAAGCCATTATAAGACTCAGTTCCCATCACACAATGCAACGCAAACCGGAGGATAGAATTTTACCTTATAATGGCCAAAATATGCTTGATACGAATAAAACAAAAGCATTTGATATTACTACTAGTGTTTATATGTTTCAAAAACGATTTCGAATCATAACTATCAATCATAGACGACATGAGCGCCCCATGACACTATGTCGCCAAATATAGGTATACAATCAAAGCCGCACAGTCACGTATTTGGAAATTGGATTTCCGTCATTTAACGACCTACCATTTCAAATGATTCAAATCGACAATAATCCACACATGTCTGACTTGAATTGCTCAAAATAGTAAATTGTTATATTAATTGGCAATACTTAACATATATAGCAAATAAATCAATCACAGAATCACGGATTTCAGACATAGAGTATTACAACATTTGCAGCGGAAATAACAACATAGTAGTTCATGAAGCTACTAGAAATAAACAAAGTCTCAAACAAATACATAAGAGAGGTCCAAAATAGCGAAGTTGCTAACAAAACAAATAAAATGAGTCTGAACAAAAAACACTGAATAACAAAAAACTGAATAGATAAATATCCAGCGAACTCCAATGGCTTCAGCTCCAAGAAGAATGCCTAAAGCTGCAACACTCAGGCTGACCCGAGAGTAAGGTAAAAACAAAACACTCGAGTCAGGACTAACATTCTCATGTAAGTAAACAAACTCAAGTGAAATGTCAACTGAAATGCAAAGTAACTTAAAGGATGTTGGGATCACCATCCTCCAAGGATCCGTTAAACTATTTACTACATAATAGAATACGTTACATACAATAATGTCTATTAGTAAGATAAAGTATCAAAATAGTGTAAGCGGGATTACCATATTACCCTTACACCGTTTATATATATTCCCGTAGTCTATACAGTATTGTAAGCCCCTCCAAACCGGCGGGATACTCAGGGAGCACTCCATAGGTATGGTACAAAACAAACTCGTAGTGGGCGCGATCAGGATAAATATGACAAGGCACGCGAGGCAATACCCAGGGTAGGAATCTACCATTTACAGAACCGGACTGGTGGTGACGCATAGCCGCAACTACCGCCCACCTCGAACATACTTCGAATCAAAGGTGCGCACCAAATCGATCACAAAAGTAATAGAATGGGTTCGAAGAAGCATGCTCGATAAGGGCTATGACCCCATTGGTCTCGGTATAGCTCCTGTTTTAGTCATTTTAATTATGACCCGAAAGTCAAGGCTATCCATTATCGTTCTCTTACTTCATTCCAGTAGCGTTCGTCAAACCATCCTACTTCATTCTGGAACTCCACCGCGTACACAGTTGTTAAAGTGGTTTTCGGTATTGGCAGAGAGTATGACAATAGCCGATCCTGGTCTCTTTAACAACCAATCGCTTACATTTTTTACACCATGGTCATTATTTATAATCACTTATAAAATCATTTATAGGAAATCTTAGATTTAAATAATTTTAGAAACATATGCTAATAAGTAAAATAAAATATTTGTTAAATTACCTAAAATCTTATTACATTATTTCTATATAAAATACCTTGAGAGAAAAAAAATTCTTTAAAAGAAACTCTAGATTTAAATAAAACTGATTTGATAACTTCTAAAAATACATATACATATTTAACTTTTATTAACCAAAAGCATAATAAAATCTTAAACCCAAAATAATTCATAAGTTAAAATAATTTATAGTTTTTAGAAAACTTAAAAATATAGACCAGCGGTGTCCATATAATAATTTTCTATCTAGGCCAAGTAATACGGATGTATATCATTTCAATCCGTTAAGTTCCAAATCCCGGGTGTGTATCATTTCAACCCGCATCCCAGATCGTTTCAGCTTGGTCCCTAAATCTATACAGTGATTCGGGTATATATCATTTCAACCCACAATGATTTTCTAAGTTACAGGGAACATGCAGTGTGAATTTCAGTAATCAAATAAACACAGAGACAATATCAATCATCAAGTCAAACATAATATCAGTGCAAATCGTGTGTCAGTGTGTCATACTTGCATATATGGTGCAAACATTTCAATAACATTTCAAATACAGTTATTTCACTTCCATGAAAATACTAGTCAGGTGTGAGTTGAACAACTCACCTTCAGTGGCGCAGAATAGAGACAACAACCGATAGACGCTAAAAAAGAACGGCACCGAAACTTCACCGAACTGTACAAACAATTTACGGTCAAGACACGTATAAACCGAGTAGCGTTTGATTTCAAAAATAAAATAAAAAAAAAAAAATTAAAGGTTTTTTTTTTACATTACGCACAAAGTCTGTTGTCAGCAATACAAAGTTTATTTGCTCTTTAAGTAAATACATAACGCACCAACCAAGGAATTCAGTTGATCTCCTGCAAATACATATTGAACCCCAACAACTAACATGTCCATTCCTTATCATTCGTTCCAGAAAGTTAAAAAATCTTATCAAAATAGTTTAACACACATTTATCTAAAAAGAAAAACATTCAAACAAATACTGTTTCAACAACATGATTTAGGACATGCTTCATATTTTCTCCATTTTTGACAGATTAAGGCAATACTCTTATTAACCTACAGGTCACGCGTTTCATGGTAGATATTGCTTTTGCCAAACATAAATATATGCACAGCATTTACCATCCGCCTCACTAATATGATATATATGCTACCGTTAAAGTTTTATATGGCAGACTTAAAAAAAATTCTTTTTTTTTCAGAAATGCGCATGTACAGCATGCCTCAATGCTTTAACTTGCTCCCAAGGATGTTTTAACGCATGGAAGGAATGTTAGCTCCATGCTACAGCAAACTTGCATACAAACTAATGTATCCATTTCTTCCATAAAACAGTTTGAGTTCTTGTCCCCTTAAAACAGCAATTTAACAAAATCATTTTTTTTCACAACAAAACTGAACTCAGATAGAACTGGAAGAATTTAAACCTCAAACTCTTGTATATATACAGTATATGTATAATAACCCGGTAGAAAAATGGACAATTGACATGAAACAGTACACTCATATTGACACATTTATCATATATAAAGCACAAAACGTAAAATTTAACTCAAAGAACTCACATCTCTAGCGCCTGTTTACGTCCAACAGAAGGCAGCGAAGCACGCTACACGAAGGAGATGAGTTGATGTGTTCCGGTGGCTTGTGGTTCAATGGTAAGGCTACAGAGATTGCCTTGGTGTTTTTTTTTTGAAAATGAAAACAATTTACTGAAAGAAGAGAGAAGCGCTAGAGGAGGGAGCCAAAAAGAGGAGCACGGCGTTTGGATTGGTGGCACGGCCCACGGTGAGTTGGAGTTGGCTGGGCACAAGTTCTTGGGAAGGTAGAAGAGAGAAAATGGCTACAGGAAAGGATTTGGAAAGGCTAAGAGGAATATAAAAATAGATGAACAGTACTACAAATGTGCCCACTTTCACTTAGTACGTTAGCTAGAAAATAGGATCTCCTAAAGATTTATTCAAATTTTCATTAGTCAAGCATTAACGTGGGTTGCAAAAAGATAAGAACGCGTTATATGGCACGTATCCATTCCAGAAACACACACTTATAGACACAAACTCGAACAATGGCATAGTGTAGGGTACCGATACGATACGCCATTTTATAAATATACAGATGTCCATCGAACACCAAAATGAACAAATGAATATACTACGGTGATCAGCGTGACGAGACAGACGCGATAGTACAATAATATCAGTGTCATGACTCTCCTATCAAAATTCATATTTTTGAATTACGGTACACTGCTACTTCGTACGGAAAAATTCAAACGGAGCTAGAAACGTCCGAATTTCGCGAAACGAATTGCGCCGTCGTCTTCGAAATGAGCAAATTAGTCTTCTTATATACAAACATTTAGTTTTCAAAATAATTTCATTCGTTCACTATTTGAACCAACTTACGTTGAAATAACGCTACAAATTGGACTTTTGTATTTACCGGCAAAATTTACCACTCGCTATCTTTAAATGGACGCATATCAAAACCAAAATTTTTACTTTTTTTTTATCGACCGCTAACATTTGTGACAAATTTTTGATTTAGTCGCAGTTTAAAACGTAGAAAATGCCGAACCGTTACACTCTCCCCCACTTGAAACTTTTCGTCCTCGAAAAGAAATGGAATTGGAAAATAGCTAACAAGATGATGGAAAATGATACATTTGAAAAGAAGAATACCTGATTCAAATAGTTCTGGGTTCGAAGCACGTATGCTTTCCTCAGTCTCCCAGGTACAATCTCGATCGTCCGTACTCCACTGTACTTTGACCAAGTTAACAGATTTTCTTCTTAGATGTTTCATCCTACTATCGACAATACGTAGTGGCTTCCTCTCGACGGTGAGATTCGACTCCACATCCAAAGTCTCTAATGTAAAGGGCTGAACAAATAAGGAAGGATCATGAAGGTACTTACGAAGATGCGATACATGAAACTCGTTGTGCACTCCCGACAATTTCTCAGGCAACTCCAATCTATAAGCCAAAGAACCAACTCTATCCAAGATACGAAAAGGACCAATGAATCTAGGAGCTAGCTTCCCTTTCCGACCAAAACGAATCACATTCCTCAACGGTGAGATCTTAAGGAAAACTTGATCTCCTACTGCAAATTCAAGATCCTTTCTCCGTATGTCCGCATATTTCTTCTGCCTATCCTGAGCGATTCACATCTTCCTTCTAATCTCCTCGACTTTCTCAGTTGCTTCCAATATCATATCAGGTCCAAGAACAAGGCGGTCGCCCGACTCAATCCAACAAGATGGTGATTTACAAGGTCGTCCGTAAAGAGCGGTAAACGGAGACATCTCGATGCTTGCCTGAATTTAAAAGAACAGAATCCAATTGAATCAAAATTTGATTTAAACACAACTGGTTCTAAATCTAAATAAAAGATATACCTGATAGCTGTTATTATAGGTGAATTCAACAAGATGGAGATGATCTTCCCAAGATCCTCCATAATCAAGGACACAAGCACGAAGAAGATCCTCTAGAACCTGATTTACCCGTTCCGTTTGACCGTCAGTTTGAGGATGGTACGCAGTGCTGAGATTTAGACGGGTACCCAGAGCTTCTTGAAAAGCTTTCCAAAATTTGCTAGTAAAGATAGGATCACGATCGCAAACTATACTAGATGGAACACCATGAAACCTTACAATCTCCTTCATATAAATCTCTGCCAAGCTCGAAGCCGTGCAACTTGCTTTGACCGGAATAAAATGAGCGGATTTGGTCAATCGGTCGACTACTACCCAAATACTCTCGTTGCCTCTCCTCATCCTAGGAAAACCATCAATAAAATCCATAGAAACCTGATCCCACTTCCAAATAGGGATCTCAAGAGGTTGCAACAATCCAGCGGTCTTCTGGTGACCATCCTTGACTTGTTGGCAAGTGGCACAGTTACTAACATATGTGGAAATATCCCGCTTCATGCCGCTCCACCAATACAACTTCTTCATATTCTGATACATCTTCGTGACACCGGGATGGATAGAAAGTCTGGAATGATGATTCTCCTTAAGAACTTCTTGCCTCAAGCCATCAACATTCGGAACACAAATACGATTATTTATTCGTAAAACCCCATGTTTATCAATATGAGCCCCTAATTCATTATGTTGATCTCCTTCTCTATTCTGAATATTATCCTTCATGAGCTTAAGCATTACATCATCATCTTGTTTAGCTATTATACGGTCCATAAGAGATGAAGTAGCCACTATCTGACACAACATGGCCTTCTTTCGACTCAAGGCATCCGCTACCACATTGCCTTTCCCTGGTGTATAATTAATGTCGAGGTCATAAGCTGCTAAGAACTTGAGCCACATAACTTGCCTCTGATTCAGATCTTTCTGGGAAAATATATACTTAAGCGACTGGTGATCGGTAAAGAGTTCAAACTTAGTACCTAAAAGGTGGTGCCTCCATAACTTCAAAGCAAACACAACAGCGAGCAATTCCAAATCATGAGTGGCATAATTAACTTCATGCGTCTTTAGCTGGCGACTAGCATAAGCAATTACCTTCCCATTTTGCATCAACACAGCACCCAATCCTTCTTTACAAGCATCAGTGTATACTGTTAATCCTTCACTTCCATTTGGAACGGTAAGAATAGGAGCAAAGGTAAGATTTTGCTTTAACTCATTAAATGCAGCTGCACACTTATCGCTCCAGTCAAACTTGGCATTCTTTCGAATCAAAGTAGTAAGAGGGGCATAAATTTGAGCAAAATTCTCGATAAATCTTCTATAATAACCGGCTAGGCCCAAAAAGCTACGGATGTCAGTCGGAGTCCAAGGTCTCTCCCAATCCTGAAATAGAATAGGGTGAACGAGTTCTGAAGAAGGAAAGGAATTCAAATAACAAAAGAAAGGTGGAAATACTTACATTAATCGCGGCGATCTTAACTGGGTCAACAGAAACACCATTCTCTGAAACAATGTGCCCTAGGAATCGGACTTCATCTTTCCAGAAATGGCATTTAGAAAATTTGGCTTTCAGCTGATGGTTTCTAAGTGTTTGAAGGACAAAGGTCAAGTGTGCTAGATGCTCCTTCTCAGATTTAGAAAACACAAGAATGTCATCGACAAAGACAAGGACAAACTGGTTGAGAACATCTCGAAAAACTCGATTCATAAGATCAACAAAGAAAGCTGGAGCATTGGTTAATCCAAAAGGCATGACTAACCATTCGAAAAATTCACTATCGGTTCGGAAAGCTGTCTTAGGAATACTCTCCTCGGCTACTCTAAGCTGGTGGAAACCAGTAGCCAAATCAAGCTAAGAGAAAACTTTAGCTCCATAAAGCTGATCGAACATGTCATTAATACGAGGCATAGGATAACGGTTCTTCATTGTGAGTTTGTTAAGCTCTCTATAATCAACACACATCCTTAAAGAACCATCAAACTTAGTGACAAAAACAACAGCAGCTCCCCATTCAGAAAAAACAGGTCTAATCAGACCTTTGGAAAACAAATCATCAATCTGGTTCTTCAATTCAACTTTCTCCTTAGGTGCCATTCGTCTGGGAGGAAGAACAACTGGACGGGCCCCAGGAATAAGGTCAATACGAAATTCAATTTCGCGCTTAGGTGGAAGAGAAGTGACCTCACCAAATACATCGGAAAAATCCTTGACTATAGGAGTAGAGTCAAGGTCACTAGGATGAGAGTCAAGAGAGAATATAAAGCTGCCTGCATAGTCCCGAGGCATTCGACATTCGATGACTAAGGATTCTCCAAGATCACTTACCAAAGAAACAGTTCGGGCCTTACAGGAAATAGTGGCATCATACTTCCCAAGCCAATCGCCACCAAGAAGAATGTCGAAGGCATCAAAACCCAAAACATAGAAATCTCCAGTAAAACGACGTCTATTGTAAAGGAGTTTTACCCCTCTACAAATCATACTCAGGTTGGCGGCACCGCCAATAGGGTTAGATACACATAAAGGTTCAGTTGGTACTTGAGGATGCAAAAGGTGCTCAAAATTATCACAAAGGTCAATAGAAATAAAACTATGTGAGGCTCCAGTATCAAAAAGAACACGAATAGGCAAATCGAATAAAGTAAAAGTGCTCTGAAGGGTACCTTGGTCATCAGGAGTAGCAGGAGTAGAAGAAGATGTCATGGCAAAGACTCCACTCGCCTTGCCTCTTTGCTGGGTGGGACAGTCCTTCTTAAAATGACCAGGCTGCAAGCAAATGTGGCATAAGTTGGTCCGAGTCGTCTGAGGTGGAGGGATGGCGGCTTTGGAATTGGTTGGACAATTGGTGGAATAATGGCCCTTCTGATTGCACTTGAAGCAGGTGATATTAGATAAGTCGGTAGGATTCTTACCAATGCCCTGAGTCTTCTGCCAGTTACTCTTTTGCTGCTCAAATTTTGACTTCCTTTTCTTAGAATTGTCAGAACTTCCCTGTGACTGAGATGACTGCACCGCCTGTTTCTGCTTTCCTTTATTGCTGGGGTTCTCAAATCTAATCGCCATATCGACGAGATCAGTAAAAGTTCCACGGACATGGCTAATCAAGCGGTCATAAAACTCTGGTTTGGCACCACGAATAAATTTTTCATTCTTCTGCAGCGGGGTTTCGATCAAATTGGGACCATACTTTGAGAGTTCATTAAATTTTCTTTCGTACTCCGCGAAAGTCATATCACCCTGCTCTAAATCCATAAACTCTGTGTAAAGTTGAGTCTTCCTCGAGTCAGGCATCCACTTTGTCACAAAGACTTCCCTGGGAAGAGATTGATTTAAAATCAAGATAGATTTGAAAAAGAGCACCCAAGATCGGAAGAACAAGCTTAAGCTTTACCTGAACTGTTGCCAGGTGATGTTTGATTCAATGGTATTTGCTGTAACTGTCCGCCACCAATTATAGGCAACACCCTTCATCTGCCAAGCAGCTAATTGACGCATCTGAGCATCAGTGATAACAAGACCGGTGAAAATCCTCTCGAGATTATCCAACCACTGCTCAGCTTCTACGACACATTCTAAACCCGTGAATTTGGTACCTCCTAGCTGATCATACTCTTTGCAAAGCTTAGTAAACTTGGTTGGTTGGACTGGCTGAATAACTGCTGCCGGATCAGCTGGGCCATCTTCCCGACCCCTACCTCTGGCATTCCTTCTAGTACTCATCTGGAAAGGTTCAAACGAATCTTTAGAACAAGGGGTAAAGATTATAGTCAAAAGAAAACAAAAGAAATCTACATCGAGGGTTTGAGGGTCGAACGAATATAATTCTAAGATTAATTTTCTCACTCTAGAGTATTAGTACCCTATCTCTAATGAGATTTACTCTATATGCTAAGTTTGCCTAAAACCTGGCTCTGATACCACTTTTAACGACCTACCATTTCAAATGATTCAAATCGACAATAATCCACACATGTTTGACTTGAATTGCTCAAAATAGTAAATTGTTATATAAATTGGTAATACTTAACATATACAGCAAATAAATCAATCACAGAATCACAGATTTCAGACACAGAGTATTACAACATTTGCAGTGGAAATAACAACATAGTAGTTCATGAAGCTACTAGAAATAAACAAAGTCTCAAACAAATACATAAGAGAGGTCCAAAATAGCGAAGTTGCTAACAAAACAAATAAAATGAGTCTGAACGAAAAAAACTGAATAACAGAAAACTGAATAGATAAATATCCAGCAAACTCCAATGGCTTCAGCTCCAAGAAGAATGCCTAAAGCTGCAACACTCAGGCTGACCCGAGAGTAAGGTAAAAACAAAACACTCGAGTCAGGACTAACATTCTCATGTAAGTAAACAAACTCAAGTGAAATGTCAACTGAAATGCAAAGTAACTTAAAGGATGTTGGGATCACCATCCTCCAAGGATCCGTTAAACTATTTACTACATAATAGAATACGTTACGTACAATAATGTCTATCAGTAAGATAAAGTATCAAAATAGTGTAAGCGGGATTACCATATTACCCTTACACCGTTTATATATATTCCCGTAGTCTATACAGTACTGTAAGCCCCTCCAAACCGGCGGGATACTCAGGGAGCACTCCATAGGTATGGTACAAAACAAACTCGAAGTGGGCGCGATCAGGATAAATATGACAAGGCACGCGAGGCAATACCCAGGGTAGGAATCTACCATTTACAGAACCGGACTGGTGGTGACGCATAGCCGCAACTACCGCCCACCTCGAACATACTTCGAATCAAAGGTGCACACTAAATCGATGACAAAAGTAATAGAATGGGTTCGAAGAAGCATGCTCGATAAGGGGTATGACCCCATTGGTCTCGGTATAGCTCCTGTTTTAGTCATTTTAATTATGACCCGAAAGTCAAGGCTATCCATTATCGTTCTCTCACTTCATTCCAGTAGCGTTCGTCAAACCATCCTACTTCATTCTGGAACTCCACCGCGTACACAGTTGTTAAAGTGGTTTTCGGTATTGGCAGAGAGTATGACAATAGCCGATCCTGGTCTCTTTAACAACCAATCGTTTACATTTTTCACACCATGGTCATTATTTATAATCACTTATAAAATCAATTATAGGAAATCTTAGATTTAAATAATTTTAGAAACATATGTATAATAAGTAAAATAAAATATTTGTTAAATTACCTAAAATCTTATTACTTTATTTTTATATAAAATACCTTGAGAAAAAAAAATTCTTAAAAAGAAACTCTAGATTTAAATAAAACTGGATTGTTAACTTCTAAAAATACATATACATATTTAACTTTTATTAACCAAAAGCATAATAAAATCTTAAATCCAAAATAATTCATAAGTTAAAATAATTTATAGTTTTTAGAAAACTTAATAATATAGACCAGAGGTGTTCATATAATAATTTTCTATCTAGGCCAAGTAATACGGATGTATATCATTTCAATCCGTTAAGTTCCAAATCCCGGGTGTGTATCATTTCAACCCGCATCCCAGATCGTTTCAGTTTGGTCCCTAAATCTATACAGTGATTCGGGTATATATC
The DNA here is from genome assembly GCA_030737875.1 of Allium sativum. Taxonomy (NCBI): domain Eukaryota; kingdom Viridiplantae; phylum Streptophyta; class Magnoliopsida; order Asparagales; family Amaryllidaceae; genus Allium; species Allium sativum. The sequence goes on from CM060920.1 coordinate 693,196,555, forward strand.
ATTTCAACCCACAATGATTTTCTAAGTTACAGCGAACATGCAGTGTGAATTTCAGTAATCAAATAAACACAGAGACAATATCAATCATCAAGTCAAACATAATATCAGTGCAAATCGTGTGTCAGTGTGTCATACTTGCATATACGGTGCAAACATTTCAATAACATTTCAAATACAGTTATTTCACTTCCATGAAAATACTAGTCAGGTGTGAGTTGAACAACTCACCTTCAGTGGCGCAGAATAGAGACAACAACCGATAGACGCTAAAAAAGAACGGCACCGAAACTTCACCGAACTGTACAAACAATTTACGGTCAAGACACGTATAAACCGAGTAGCGTTTGATTTCAAGAATAAAATAATAAAAAAAAATTAAAGGTTTTTTTTTACATAACGCACAAAGTCCGTTGTCAGCAATACAAAGTTTATTTGCTCTTTAAGTAAATACATAACGCACCAACCAAGGAATTCAGTTGATCTCCTGCAAATACATATTGAACCCCAACAACTAACATGTCCATTCCTTATCATTCGTTCCAGAAAGTTAAAAAATCTTATCAAAATAGTTTAACACACATTTATCTAAAAAGAAAAACATTCAAACAAATACTGTTTCAACAACATTATTTAGGACATGCTTCATATTTTCTCCATTTTTGACAGATTAAGGCAATACTCTTCCTAACCTACAGGTCACGCGTTTCATGGTAGATATTGGTTTTGCCAAACATAAATATATGCACAACATTTACCATCTGCCTCACTAATATGATATATATGCTACTGTTAAAGTTTTATAAGGCAGACTTAAAAAAATTTTTTTTTTTCAGAAATGCGCATGTCCAGCATGCCTCAATGCTTTAACTTGCTCCCAAGGATGTATTAACGCATGGAAAGAATGTTAGCTCCATGCTACATCAAACTTGCATACAAACTAATGTATCCATTTCTTCCATAAAACAGTTTGAGTTCTTGTCCCCTTTAAACAACAATTTAACAAAATCATTTTTTTTCACAACAAAACTGAACTCAGATAGAACTGGAAGAATTTATACCTCAAACTCTTGTATATATACAGTATATGTATAATAACCCGGTAGAAAAATGGACAATTGACATGAAACAGTACACTCATATTGACACATTTATCATATATAAAGCACATAATGTAAAATTTAACTCAAAGAACTCACATCTCTAGCGCCTGTTTACGTCCAACGGAAGGCAGCGAAGCACGCTACACGAAGGATATGAGTTGATGCGTTCCGGTGGCTTGCGCATTCAATGGTAAGGCTACAGAGATTGCCTTGGTGTTTTTTTTTTGAAAATGAAAACGATTTACTGAAAGAAGGGAGAAGCGCTAGAGGAGGGAGCCAAAAAGAGGAGCTCGGTGTTTGGATTGGTGGCACGGCCCACGGTGAGTTGGAGTTGGCTGGGCGCAAGTTCTTGGGAAGGTAGAAGAGAGAAAATGGCTACAGGAAAGGATTTGGAAAGGCTAAGAGGAATATAAAAATAGATGAACAGTACTACAAATGTGCCCACTTTCACTTAGTACGTTAGCTAGAAAATAGGATCTCCTAAAGATTTATTCAAATTTTCATTAGTCAAGCATTAACGTGGGTTGCAGAAAGATAAGAACGCGGTATATGGCACGTAACCATTCCAGAAACACACACTTATAGACACAAACTCGAACAATGGCATAGTGTAGGGTACCGATACGATACGCCATTTTATAAATATACGGTTGTCCATCGAACACCAAAATGAACAAATGAATATACTACGGTGATCAGCGTGATGAGACGGACGCGATATTACAATAATATCAGTGTCATGACTCTCCTATCAAAATTCATATTTTTGAATTACGGTACACTACTACTTCGTGAGGAAAAATTCTAACGGAGCTAGAAACGTCCGAATTTCGCGAAACGAATTGCGCCGTCGTCTTCGTAATGAGCAAAATATTCTTCTTATATACAAACATTTAGTTTTCAAAATAATTTCATTCGTTCACTATTTGAACCGACTTATGTTGAAATAACGCTACCAAATGGACTTTTGTATTTACCGACAAAATTTACCACTCGCTATCTTTAAATGGACGCATATCAAAACCAAAATTTTTACTTTTTTTTATCGACCGCTAACATTTGTGACAAATTTTTGATTTAGTCGCAGTTTAAAAGGTAGAAAATGCCGAACCGTTACACGTCATGAACCGAGGCAAGGGATCGTCCTCACCGAATTCGAGACGCTCTAGCCCGCCCCTCAGGAACAGCCGCAACTGCCCCTTGGATCGTCAGGGCCGGTTTACCGATGTGGATTATTATGCCTGAACACTGCGTTTCCCCACCCTATGGGGCGTAAACGAGCCAACGAATGGCTCCTTCGGCTTTACATAGTCACCAGTATATCTGAGGCGCCTCGCAACAGCTACAACCACATAACTAAAATGTCAGGCCGTGTAAAAACACCGACACAACTCCTAGCTAGAAAGAAACGCAGGCCCTCCCTGATGTCCTCTCCCGTTTCTGGTCCATACCGGGGTGTGAGGCTCGCGAATTCACGTTATACATAAAGGTACGCCACACAGGCGGGGCTTTGATCATCACCACAAGACTTTGCTTTTCAACAGAAGCCCTGATCATTTGCCACTTAGGCATGCCACACTAGCAATTCATGCCATGCGACTGATGTCCATCGATATATAACCTCTGACCTCGTGCGTTTCAGAGAAGGGCGTTAAGCAAAAGAATAAATTCTCCGCCGCCAAACAGATGTATATTTAATAGAGATCAATCAACACGGAATAAAATCCAATGTCAGACACACAGTCCATTTACAAGTCTGTTCTGGGTCTGAACGAAACCGGAGGCACTATATACCTCGCAAATCTATCAACCACCACGTACGTCGGGACGATCACCACTCATTATCCATATTTCGGGATGCCTCCCAATCAGGACCTCGGTCACCATCCAAACGAGGTGAAGATCTCCGGTCTTCGACCACCGTCTTCATCTTCGACTTTCAATCGTCGGTCAATTGTTTGAAATGAGAATTAACTCGGCCTTTTCAAATAATTCACGTATATTTAGAATTTCAAAACAATTTATTTCAATGGTTAAATCGTTCGACAACACCAATTTTGTTCTTTAATGTAATTTTCACACCGAACACATTCAACCATCACATACCACATAAATCGAGCAAATTCAGTTTATTCCCATTCCATATCGTTTATGATATTTTATAACGATTTATCGCTATTTTTATTTATTTTAAAATAGCCAATTTATTCAAAACGACGCTTCGGGCCATAACGCGGCCGTGGCGCTGTTTTTCTTCAGATTTTATTTACACATATATGAAAATCTAACCGTTGGATCCTCACAAAATTTGTATCATTAGAAAGATCTTTTCAAAACGAATCCAACGGTTCTAGCTTCGGGAAAATCCGACGGTCGGATCTCCCAGTATAATCGTTTGAAGTTTCGATTTCAAATTACGAACTACAGCGTCGTTATTCGATTAAATATAATTATATTTTTATATATATATATATATAAATATAATCGATTCTAGCGCTGTTTTTCTTTAGATTTGAATTAAACATTCCATACAATCCAACCATTGGATTTTTACAAAGTTGGTGCCATTGGAAAGATATTTCCAAAGCGAACCCAACGGTTGCGGTTTCGGGAAAATCCGATGGTCGGATCTTCCGCACTAATCATTTGAAATCACGATTTCAAAATACGAACTGCAGCGTCGTTATTCGATATATTTCAATTCTATTTATATATACATATCGATTCTTCGATTTCAAAGCTATATTCTTTTCATATATGTGATAAAAATGATATTTTTATCTAACTGCCTTCTATTTCGACACTTCACTATATTCAACAATCCATGTATATAATAAAAATGTGATTTTTATTGTAAAACAATTCATTTCAAAACACTATTATTTTATATAGTTCATATAGGTAATAAAAATAGGATTTTTATTATAAAACAATTCCTTTCAAAAGGAGATTATTTTATGTAGTTCATATAGATGATAAAAATGTGATTTTTATATTCAAAACATGAACACCATTCAACACATGAATTTCAATTCAACGAATGAAAATAATTCAAACACATGAATATTATTCAAAATTTCGGCAGCATAACAGCAGGGTAGTTAAAACTGGGACCGTCCCTAGTACGGCTCCTGGCTCTACCTTAAAACCTCGCGGTTTTTGACAATCGGGAATCATGCATCTAGTTCGCACGCAGGCGGCATGTATATTTATTTCATTTCCACAAACTAATCCTATGTGGTTTCAACCAAATATTTCTCAACCACAAATGGGTATTTTTCAACCACATTCAATCAATATCAACCACAAACAAACCCAATCAATCATTCACTATCAATCAATTTTCACACCAATCACAACCAATAAATATCGTCCATGGTTTGTGGACGAGGGGCGTATATATATATATATATATTTATATGTATAGCAATTCACTTCTATTTCAACACATATATAATTTTTACAACGCATATATAACTTATACATCGAACGTACAACTTATACAACGCTTATACATGAGGTGTACAATGCTTATATGACCCATACATCGACTATATAATTTATACATCGTCGTTTTCCATATCGTTTATAAATTAGAAATCTCACATTGGGTTCCACTCCACCAAAAATAGCAGAAGGCTCAGAAAAATATGCGGTCTCTTCTAGAAGGTAGAAGACGTCCACACGAGTCCACTGTCTCTTGTTTCACTGAATTTCGATAACATAGCAAAAAGATATGATTTTTCAAAGTTTGCAACGGTTTAAAGGTGTTAAAATCAGATTAAATAAAATCAGTCGTACCTTCAATAAAACGTTCAAAACTAGGTTTGCAATTTTCGATCAAACCGTGAATCGATAGGAGGATCGGCCGGTGCAGCGACGAAGAGGGGGGAGGCGCGCGCCTGCGCATGGTGGTGGGGTCCAGTTCGACGCTGGCAGGAGGTGGCGGCGGCGAGTTGAAGGTGGCGACTTTGGAGGAGGAGATCTCGCTGATGGGGCGACTAGGGGTGGCGTGCCAGCTATGGATGTGAAGCTCTCGGAGAGATCTACAAAAACCTTAACTGGGTGGAGGTGTTTCATTGCGTGGATTAGCCAGAAAAGAGGAGAGAAGATTCGAGCTGCTGCCATATAATCGGGGAGAGAGAAAGGTATTTTCTCTTTTTTTTTTAAAAAAAATCTGATTGGTCGATGGGTTTTAAAGGGGTTTTCTAACACGACCACCAATCGAAACCCAACGACTGTCGTCCCTAGCGTTTTACCCCCATTCCGAACACAATGGGATATGTTTCGTAGACCCATTCGACTGTTTCAATCAGTTTTCCTTCAATTTAAAATATATAACATTCAATATTTAATTTGAACATACATTTCAATTTGCCAGGGCCACAAACTGATTTGAAAAATTCCAGAAAAATAAATCTAGCTATGTTTTGACGATACGGTCCCAACAAAACTAGTTTCATTGAATTCTGAGACCGTTTGCAAAAAGGCCCATTACTGGTCGATCCAATTTAACTCTAATTGACCAAAACACATTTTCCTTTGCCACGCTCACCTACTAGCTTCAAAAATTATGAAATTTGAAACCTAGCAATAACTTCACATCCCGGATCCAACAAAAGTGGTTTCGTCGAATTCCGAGGTCGTATGCAAAATGGCCATTTTCACGGGCTATATAAATTTTATAGCGACCTTTCTGAAAATTCATTTGGCCATAACTTTTGCTTTCCGCTATGAAACTTCGATTTTTCAGATTCGTTAGAAAGGTATTCACTAATAAATTTAAATATTTTTGGTTTCACTCAAATCCGTTTTGTTTTGCACCCGGTACAGTCCGACAAAGTTTGAATTCAATTTTTGAAACTGCAGCGCCATTTCAGGCCTTGTTTATAATTAGAATTAATTATATTCTTTTCAATGGTCGATTCAAACTCAGTTTTCATTGCTATTATTTAAAATATTTATTTTAAATATTCAAAATCCATTATTTTAGCTAATTTAAAATTTTTAAATTGGTTCAGATTTTCTGGGTCATTACAATCTCCCCCACTTAAAACTTTTCGTCCCCGAAAAGGAACAAAGTCGAAAGTGGTTTGATTAATCAACTCTACGTTCGATCTGGCTTCCATTCTCCAACTTTTCAGTTTCTGAGAATTTTCAAATTCTTCAAAAATTTGGCTAACACCCGGAATTTTCGAAAAATTTCGCCATAACCTCCTTTGTACGGGGAGGGGTTTGGAAATTTATTGGGCCGTATTAGGTACCCAATAAATCCTAATAAGCATACACATATTTATAGTGATATATTCTGGTGTTTACAGGGGAGCGTGTATTGATAATAACTCCAGAGAATAAATTTTAGTCACCCTGTCAAAGCCTGAGCGAGTGTGTATTTTAAATGCTCCAGAGGATAAATCCTCGTCACCTCGTCCCGTGTGGGAAATAAATAGTCCATGTGCCGTATCTAATAACTAGAGAGACGTGATTATTGTCAACTCCAGACCCATGTGGGGTTTTTATTAATTTGGCAATTTTATCGTTACAATTTAAATAGTCCATATCAGCCATCAGTTCAACCTGTAAAATATAGTCATTGCCATACAAGCCTCTCGCTCGTATGGTAAATCTTCCACCTCGTCACACAAGCTCCAAATGCTTATGTGTTATATGATGAAGTATGCCTATCTTCCAGAAGTATGCCATGCAGTGTAGTTCAAAATTAATTGTTACTATCCTATGGCGACGTTTATTATTTCACACAGAACAACCAGCACTCCGCATCCAATGGCATTCACAGGAGTTGATATAATAATATTTCGCATCCAGCTCATTAAGATTTACCTATTTGTCGGGCACGCAAATAAAATCTTTACTCAACAGCTCTCCAAATACCTGTTCAAACATATATAATACACATGTATATATTTCTATCTATTTTCTTATCAATTCAATATGTGATATAATCGAATAAATTCTACCATTTATCCTATTAATTAAATTAACTATTGTTTCAACAATTTTAATTAATCAAATCTACTATCACACAACTCAAACAGCAATCAATTGTTTTTAACTTTTCAAAAATATACAAATCAATTTCTATATTCCTTTAAAATCATTCAGACTATAGAATTAAAAGTGCACATCCATGGAAAGAAAATTACAACAGAGTAGAGAACTAATTGGTAATGCAAAGTATGGTAAATGTACCTTGCACCGGAGTCAAACAGAGATATCCACTCGACATCTAGGATAGGCTTTCTGAATGCTCTTCTCAGTTTCCCATGTACAGTCTCGCGGATCTCCACTCCATTTCACTTTGACTAAGCAAACTTTCTTGTTCCTCATCTCTTTGGTTTCTTTGCCGATGATCTTGAGGGGCTCTCTCCTCACAGCTAATTCTGGAATAATTTCAATATCATGTTGAGCTGCTTCTTCCACGATCAAGTCTGGATCATGAACGTGCTTTCGAAGTTGAGATACGCGAAATACGTCATGCACTCCAGGCAACCAATCTGGCAATTTAACCCTATAAGCGAGCGTTCCAATCCGTTCAAGAATAGGAAATGGACCAATGAATTTGGGCGCCAACCTCCCAGTTTTACCGAACCGGATAACTCCTCTCGTCGGCGATACTTTCAAATATACATAGTCGCCAACAGCAAATGATATATCTCTTCTTCTCCTATCGGCATAACTCTTTTGTCGGCTTTGAGTGGCCAGTAATCGTTTCTTAATGAAGTCAACTTTGTCGGCAGCTTCTCGGATCATATCTGGGCCCAACACAAGTCTATTACCGGGTTCGACCCAACAAGCAGGAGATCGGCACGGTCTACCATATAATGCTTCGAATGGCGACATTGTCAGGCTCGTCTGGTAGCTGTTATTATATGAGAATTCAGCCAAATGCAGATGATCTTCCCATGATCCACCGAAATCTAGAACACAAGCCCGCAATAGATCTTCTAAAATACGATTCACCCTCTCAGTCTGACCGTCTGTCTGAGGATGATAAGCGGTGCTCAGGTTCAGCTTTGTTCCCAGCTCTACTTGAAATGCCTCCCAGAATTTGCTAGTAAATATTGTATCTCTATCACTGAATATACTAAGCGGCACTCCATGTAGTCTAACTATTTCCTTGAAATATAACTGCGCCAGACTCTGAGCAGTTCTGTTTGATCTGACAGGTATGAAATGGGCGGTCTTCGTGAAACGATCTACGATCATCCAAATACTGTCATTCCCTTTTTTGGTTCTGGGCAGACCATCCATGAAGTCCATGGAAATATGTTCCCACTTCCAACCAGGAACGTCTAGCGGTTGCAACAATCCAGCCAGTTTCTGTTGGTCGCTTTTGACTAGTTGGTAAGTAGGGCATCGGCTAACATATATCGAGATGTCTCTTTTTAACGACTTCCACCAGAATGTCCGCTTGATATCGTTATACATTTTACTCACACCCGGATGGATACTGAGCTTAGATTTGTAGCATTCATCAAGCACATCCCTTCTGAGTTAAGGAATTTCTGGAACACAAATTCGTCCTTCTAACCTCAGAATCCCTTCGCTGTCGAGCTGGAAATCCGAAGCATTGCCTTCACGAATTCGCTGACTCATTCCTTTGCTAAATTGGTCGTCTTTTTGAAGAGCCGATATCTTGTCAATCAACGAAGTCGCAATGATAAAACTGGCGATCATTTCATTCTTTCGGCTTAACGCATCGGCCACGACATTGGCTTTCCCTGGAGTGTATAGAATCTCAAAATCATATGCTGCAAGGAACTCTAGCCAACGTTGCTGCCTCAGATTCAGATCTTTCTGAGTGAACAGATACTTCAATGACTGATGGTCGGTATACAGTTCGAATTTTTCACCCAGAAGATAGTGTCTCCAGATTTTCAAAGAGAATACGATAGCCAACAACTCAAGATCATGAGTTACATAGTTTTTCTCGTGCGGCTTCAGTTGATGGCTAGCATAAGCAATCACTTGTCCCCTTTGCATTAACACTGCGCCAAGGCCTTCTCTAGAAGCATTAGTCCAGACTTTTAAATCCTGATTGCCATCGATGATGGTTAACACTGGAGCTGTCGTTAATCTTAACTTTAGCTCTTCAAAAGCCTCTTCACATTCTGGAGTCCACTTGAATTTAGAATGCTTCTTTGTAAGCTTCGTTAAGTGACCAGATATCTTCGAAAAGTCTTTAACGAACTTCCGGTAATAACTAGCCAATCCCAGAAAACTGCGGACTTCAGTGGGGGTACTGGGCTGTTTCCAGTTTTGAATAGCCGTGATTTTACTTGGATCCACAGCAATTCCTTCTTTTGATACGACATGGCCCAGAAATTTTACTTCATCTTGCCAGAAATACATTTGGATAGTTTGGCTTTTAATACATTCCTTCTGAGGATATCCAGAGCCTGTTCCAAATGCTCTTCATGTTCGGCCTTTGATTTAGAGAAGATCAGAATATCATCAATAAAAACCAGAACAAATTTATTCAAAACTCCTCTGAACACTCTATTCATCAGATCGACGAAATATGCTGGAGCGTTACATAAGCCGAACGGCATTACTAACCACTCGTAGAATAAGTCGGGACCTCTGAATGCTGTCATTGGAACACACTCTTCGGCAATTCGAAGTTGATGGAAGCCTATAGCTAGGTCCATTCGTGAAAATACTTGTGCTCCATTTAATCGATCCAACAAGTCATCAATCCACGGCAATGGATATTTGTTCTTTATGGTCTGCTTGTTCAAATCATGATAATCCACACATAGACGTAGAGTACCGTCAGATTTTGGGACAAACACCACTGCTGCTCCCCAATCAGAGAAACTAGGCCTAATCAGACCCTTCCATACTAGCTGTCGTGTTTGATTGTCTAATTCCTCTTTCTCTTTCAAGGACATTCTTCGAATAGCATGAACTACCGGCCTTGCATTAGGAATCAAAGCGATCTTGAAATCTATTTCTCTCTGCGGAGGTAAGCGAACAACTTCTTCAAACACATCCGCGTAATTTTTGATGATAGGAATGTCTTTGATGAGGTCAGGAATATTCTCTGTAACTTTAGAGATATTTTCTATTTGGGCTGGAGAGATATCGAGAGCTGCCCAGAAGTCTTTTCTACTAGATTTCTGACCTTCACACGGTATGGTTATACAATTCCCTGATTTAATCCTAGCCCTAACAACTCTCTCGGCGCATCTATCCTCTGCTTCATATTTGGTTAGCCAATCCAATCCCAGAATAAGATCGAATTCATTAAAATTCATGACGACGGAGATAGTAGGGAATTTATAGCAGGAAAAGGAGACAGGTACTGCGCAAACCCAACTGAGATCGATGAAACCCCCGACCGGATTTTGGACAGTCATTGGTTCCCTAAGCTTCCTCAATTTCAAATCCAACTTCTTAACTGCATTCTTGGCAATGAAGCTTCGTGACGTGCCTGTGTCAAACAGTACTTTGACTGGAATGTTTTTGACATTAAGCATGCCTTCTAGAACATCAGCCCTTTCCTGGCTTGCTGAGGGTGCTGAAGTTTCTGCCACTTCATTTACTTGAACCACATTGGTCTTTTTTAACATCCAGCAGTCTTGCTTTACGTGACCAGCCTGATGACAAAGATTACATTCTCGTGCTGAATGAACCTTGTTCTTGGATTTAGATTCATCCTTTCTTCGTTTGTTCGAAGACTTGCAATTTATCGCCAAATGTCCCTTCCTATTACAGCTTGAGCATATAGCAGTCATTATCGGTTCTTTCTCAGATCTAGTCCTCTTCCTCATGGCTCTGGGCTTCTTACCGACCTCTGACATTGTACTGGCTACAGGACGATCAGTTTCAGACTCAATTTTATTACTAGAGCTAACTCTCTCTTTGTACTGTAACATACCTTTCTTGTCTAGATCTTCGTACTGATAAGCCATATAAATCATGTCTGAAAAAGGAAGCTTCACACTCCTCATTACACTGTTCTGATATTTTCTTTGAAGACCGTTGATAAATCTCAAATTCTTCCTCTTCGGATTTTGAATTAGATGAGGGGCAAAGTGAGAAAGTTCATTGAATTTCTTATGATATTCTGGAATGGTCATATCTCCTTGTGTCAAATAAGAAAATTCATCACATAGTCGCTCAATTGCTTCGGGAGGAGTAAATCTTTCCAGGAAAATCACTTTAAATCTATACCAGGTGATATCACCTTCTGGATTATCCTTGATAACCGAATCCCACCAGAAAAAAGCTTCGTCTTTGAGTGCCCAGGAGGCCAGTAATCTTTTCTAGTCATCCCTCAGCTTTAATCCTTCAAAGATTTTCTCAGCCGAACGAATCCAGGCTTGTGTTTTCATAATTGATTCTTCACCCGTGAAGGGCTTTCCACCCAGATTTCTATATTTCATAAATAGAGCTTCTATATCCGGGTCAGTATTACTTCTTCTGTTTCTGGCACTCATTTTCTAGTACCTCTGCAAACAGAAGATCAAGTGTCAGGTCACCTAAAAGATATTACAAAATATAGAGACAATTACTTGAATGTAAATGTGTCTATCTAGGTGTTATTTCCTTCTGCTACTCATATTAGGATATTACTGATCCTATCTATATGAGTTACTCGTCCTAGAACACTACTGGTTCTATTTCTGACGAGTTCGTTAATATGTTATATTCCAGAACTAAGCTAAACCAAAGCTCTGATACCAAAATGAGACGACCCCAAACCCCGTACGGATGGAGACGAGGGTAATCCTTGGAATATAACACAGAAACAGATAATAGCATAACAGAAATAAATAAATACACCAGATAATGTACAATAGAATACACTGGATAAACGTAATCATCAGAGTTACATAGTATGCAGGATCATACTTAGTACAAATACAGTTCAGCTATACATAAATGTCTACAGCGGAAATAAACATAATGTACAATAGGAGCTGAACAGCATAAAAAGAGATAAATAATAAAATCCATCTTCAGCTCCAGCTATCCAGAAAGAGCCAGCTAAACCTGAATACAAGGCTGCCCGTGTAGGAAAAGGGGCACCCGAGTTTGAAAGTGAAACAAACTACGAGTCAGTCATGGGACTGGTATGAGAAATCTACTCAACACATTAATAATATGGCTAATCACAGGACCACACCACTTTCCTGGAACGGGTTTACTCCATTGGATTTCCAGTGCTTTAAACAAATCTTTCTTTTAAACAACGCAATGATTTTTATAAAAATGAAGCCATTATAAGACTCAGTTCCCATCACACAATGCAACGCAAACCAGAGGATAGAGTTTTACCTTATAATGGCCAAAATATGCTTGATACGAATAAAACAAAAGCATTTGATATTACTACTAGTGTTTATATGTTTCAAAAACAATTTCGAATCATAACTATCAATCATAGACGACATGAGCGTCCCATGCCACTATGTCGCCAAATAAAGGTATACAATCAAAGCCGCACAGTCACGTATTTGGAAATTGGATTTCCGTCATGAACCGAGGCAAGGGATCATCCTCACCGAATTTGAGACGCTCTAGCTCGCCCCTCAGGAACAGCTGCAACTGCCCCTTGGATCGTCAGGGTCGGTCCACCGATGTGGATTATTATGCCTGAACACTGCGTTTCCCCGCCCTATGGGGCGTAAACGAGCCAACGAATGGCTCCTTCGGCTTCACATAGTCACCGGTATATCCGAGGCGCCTCGCAACAACAACAACCACATAAGTAAAATGTCAGGCCGTGTAAAAACACCGACACAACTCCTAGCTAGAAAGAAACGCAGGCCCTCCCATATGTCCTCTCCCGTTTCTGGTCCATACCGGGGTGTTAGGCTCGCGAATTCACGTTATACACAAAGCTACGCCACACAGGCGGGGCTTTGATCATCACCACAAGACTTTGCTTTTCAACAGAAGCCCTGATCATTTGCCACTTAGGCATGCCACACTAGCAATTCATGCCATGCGACTGATGTCCATCGATATACAACCTATGACCTCGTGCGTTTCAGAGAAGGGCGTTAAGCAAAAGAATAAATTCTCCGCCGCCAAACAGATGTATATTTAATAGAGATCAATCAACACGGAATAAAATCCAATGTCATACACACAGTCCATTTACAAGTCTGTTCTGGGTCTGAAAGAAACCGGAGGCACTATATACCTCGCAAACCCATCGACCACCATGTACGTCGGGACGATCACCACTCATTATCCATATTTCGGGATACCTCCCAATCAGGACCTCGGTCACCATCCAAACGAGGTGAAGATCTCCGGTCTTCAACCACCGTCTTCATCTTCGACTTTCAATCGTCGGTCAATTATTTGAAATGAGAATTAACTCGGCCTTTTAAAATAATTCACGTATATTTAGAATTTCAAATCAATTTATTTCAATGGTTAAATCGTTCGACAACACCAATTTTGTTCTTTAATGTAATTTTCACACCGAACACATTCAACCATCACATACCACATAAATCGAGAAAATTCAGTTTATTCCCATTCCATATCGTTTATGATATTTTATAACGATTTATCGCTATTTTTATTTATTTTAAACCAGCCAATTTATTCAAAACGACGCTTCGGGCCATAACGCGGCTGTGGCGCTGTTTTTTTTCAGATTTGATTTACACGTATCTGAAAATCTAACCATTGGATCATCACAAAATTTATATCATTAGAAAGATCTTTTCAAAACGAATCCAACGGTTCCAGCTTCGGGAAAATCCGACGGTCGGATCTCCCGGTATAATCGTTTGAAGTTTCAATTTCAAATTACGAACTGCAGCGTCGTTATTCGATTAAATATAATTATATATATATAAATATAATCGATTCTGGCGCTGTTTTTCCTCAGATTTGAATTAAACATTCCAGACAATCCAACCGTTGGATTTTTACAAAGTTGGTGCCGTTGGAAAGATATTTCCAAAGCGAACCCAACGATTGCGGTTTCGGGAAAATCCGATGGTCGGATCTCCCGCACTAATCATTTGAAATCACGATTTCAAAATACGAACTGCAGCGTCGTTATTCGATATATTTTAATTCTATTTATATATACATATCGATTCTTCGATTTCAAAGCTATATTCTTTTCATATATGTGATAAAAATGATATTTTTATCTAACTGCCTTCTATTTCAACACTTCACTATATTCAACAATCCATGTATATAATAAAAATGTGATTTTTATTGTAAAACAATTCATTTCAAAACATTATTATTTTATATAGTTCATATAGGTAATAAAAATAGGATTTTTATTATAAAACAATTCCTTTCAAAAGGAGATTATTTTATGTAGTTCATATAGATGATAAAAATGTGATTTTTATATTCAAAACATGAACACCATTCAACACATGAATTTCAATTCAACGAATGAAAATAATTCAAACTCATGAATATTATTCAAAATTTCGGCAGCATAACGGCAGGGTAGTTAAAACCGGGACCTTCCCTAGTACGGCTCCTCGCTCTACCTTAAAACCTCGCGGTTTTTGACAATGGGGAATCATGCATCTAGTTTGCACGCAGGCGGCATGTATATTTATTTCATTTCCACATACTAATCCTATGTGGTTTCAACCAAATATTTCTCAACCACAAATGGGTATTTTTCAACCAAAATCAATCAATATCAACCACAAACCATCCCAATCAATCATTCGCTATCAATCAATTTTCACACCAATCACAACCAATAAATATCGTCCATGGTTTGTGGACGAGGGGCGTATATATATATATATATATATATATATATATATAGCAATTCACTTCTATTTCAACACATATATAATTTTTACAATGCATATATAACTTATACATCGAACGTACAACTTATACGACGCTTATACGTGAGGTGTAGATGCTTATATAACCATACATCGACTATATAATTTATACATCGTCGTTTTCCATATCGTTTATAAATTAGAAATCTCACATTGGGTTCCACTCCACCAAAAATAGCAGAAGGCTCAGAAAAATATGCGGTCTCTTCTAGAAGGTAGAAGACGTCAACACGAGTCCACTGTCTCTTGTTTCATTGAATTTCGATAACACAGCAAAAAGGTATTATTTTTCAAAGTTTGCAACGGTTTAAAGGTGTTAAAATCAGATTAAATAAAATCAGCCGTAACTTCAATAAAACATTCAAAACTAGGTTTGCAATTTTCGATCAAACCGTGAATCGATAGGAGGATCGGCCGGTGCAGCGACGAAGAGGGGGGAGGCGCGCGCCTGCGCGTGGTGGTGGGGTCCAGTTCGACGCTGGCAGGAGGTGGCGGCGGCGAGTTGAAGGTGGCGACTTTGGAGGAGGAGATCTCGCTGATGGGGCGACGAGGGGTGGCGTGCCAGCTATGGATGTGAAGCTCTCGGAGAGATCTACAAAAACCTTAACTGGGTGGAGGTGTTTCGTTGCGTGGATTAGCCAGAAAAGAGGAGAGAAGATTCGAGCTGCTGCCGCCGTATAATCGGGGAGAGAGAAAAGTATTTTCTCTTTTTTCTTAAAAAAAAAAAAATCTGATTGGTCAGTGGGTTTTAAAGGGGTTTTCTAACACGACCACCAATCGAAACCCAACGACTGTCGTCCCTAGCGTTTTACCCCCATTACGAACACAATGGGATACCTTTCGTAGACCCATTCGACTGTTTCAATCAGTTTTCCTTCAATTTAAAATATATAACATTCAATATTTAATTTGAACGTACATTTCAATTTGCCAGGGCCACAAACTGATTTGAAAAATTCCAGAAAAATAAATCTAGCTATGTTTTGACGATACGGTCCAACTAAACTAGTTTCGTCGAATTTTGAGACCGTTTGCAAAAAGGCCCATTTCTGGTCGATCCAATTTAACTATAATTGACCAAAACACATTTTCCTTTGCCACGCTCACCTACTAGCTTCAAAAATTATGAAATTTGAAACCTAGCAATAACTTCACATCCCGAATCCAACAAAAGTGGTTTCGTCAAATTCCGAGGTCGTATGCAAAATGGCCATTTTCACGGGCTATATAAATTCTATAGCGACCTTTCTGAAAATTCATTTGGACATAACTTTTGCTTTCCGCTATGAAACTTCGATTTTTCAGATTCGTTAGAAAGGTATTCACTAACAGATTTAAATATTTTTGGTTTCACTCAAATCCGTTTTGTTTTGCACCCAGTACAGTCCGACAAAATTTGAATTCAATTTTTGAAACTGCTGCGCCATTTCAGGCCTTGTTTATAATTAGAATTAATTATATTCTTTTCAATGGTCGATTCAAACTCAGTTTTCATTGCTATTATTTAAAATATTTATTTTAAATATTCAGAGTCCATTATTTTAGCTAATTTAAAATTTTTAAATTGGTTCAGATTTTCTGGGTCGTTACACGAATCGCTCACAGCGTGTGACAGCCAAGAAAAAGAGCATGACATCCTTATGTGCGTGTATACATTGGTCACATATCCACCTGAACTAATCGAAATAGTGGAACAGTTTTCAAACGAATAAAAGTATCAATGTTAGACAAGGACGGGCTTGGACTGGTGCGAGCAAGAACCAACAAAGCAAAATTATACATGACAACATGAAGCAAGACAAATTTGAACATAACTAAACACTTTCTCAGAAACCTTGCACAAATACTATTATCAGATAAGTAATTTAGCCATGAGAAATGAACCCAGGCTTACAAAGATCAAGCCAGCGAGCAGTAGAGCAAGTCAAATGATGGATATCGCAAATCAGAAGGCAAATTATCTAGCATCCAACATATGCATGAATTTTTTAGGCAACAAGTTTATTATATTACATTTATATACTCCTGAAACTTAAGGTAAAAACAAAAGATATGGCTTAAGGCATACCCAACTAACTATGAATACAAGACAATTCCGCAGTCAAAATGATAAAATGAAAGGGAGAAGCAAGGTATAAAGACAACACATGCATCCAGTCAGCATTAAATTCTATATGGTGTATTGAAAGAAAAAGAAATTAATTGCATTGAATCTTAAATGGGTGCTTCACATATGTTTCTAGCTTTGTCTAATTTACAGATTTATGTATAAATTTGGTTCCTAGGTACAACACTTATGACAATAGATTGGCATTTTTGATCAACTCAGACTGTCGTAATATTTTTTTCCTTTCTTTATACTTCCATTCATTTTTCACCTATTTTAAAAGTGCATCACCCAGGTTACAATGTTTCGGCACTAACATGCAACCAGATCAGGTAGCAAAGGATGATAATAATACTCCAAATGAGCCTAGGTACTAAAAAAAATCTGTATTCATTTCATGCAATAGATGGGTGCTTCAAATAAAATTTTGTATACAAGTCAAAGCGATCTTGATACATGCAACAATGCATGGGCAGAGTAAAAGGGTCAGGTAAGCACAGTTTAAAAAAAAACTGAGAATGGATTTATGAAATTAAAACATGGTGTCTATATTGACTATAACATAATGAAATAGATATCTCCAAAATATACATGTAACTACCTCATGTCCGCATGACTAATATTCAACCAATATTTCAGATTAAACAAGCATAGCAATGCTTTAAGTTTACCAAGCAATATAGGAAAGTTTCTGGTTCATGAATGCATTTTCATCAACTATGACATTCTAGATACAATTCAACCTTAACAGAAATGTAGCAGGGCAAGTATGCATATCACTGTACATAAGTGCAAACTTCTACAGGTGGAAGTCATGACGAAAATTTTTACAGGAGTCAAGTTCAAAAACCTTAAACCAAACTTTGATGCTTTCATACTAAAATGGAAAGGCAACTTTGACACTCAAAGCTCAGTACTAAATCAATTGGGTAATAGTCAGCCTATCCACTAAGATAAATGCTAACTCATTATCCCTCTTAAGTATGGACTTTTAACTTACCTTTGGGTTTATTAACAACTAGCCTTTCAAACTGTATAGAAATTAGGCCATTTAAAACAACAGATGACCAGAATAGAGATGTAACAACCCGAATTCCGACAGACCGATTTTTTTTCAAAAACCCAATCCATCAAAACCCGAGTTGGTTGCTCTGGTATCCTGCAGAAAAGGCAGCGACAAGAAATATGTCAGAGTTCGGAAAACACCTCACAGCGGAAGGAATAAAATATAATATATATAAACATAACTTTACCTTAATTACAATAATGCTAAATCAGTATCTCCAAAGCTATAAGTCTCTGTTATGAATCTAACCTGCGAACGTTATGAGGAGGGGGTCAGAACATAAGTTCTGTGTGAATGAGTTTAAACTGCACTTCTTGAATAATCCTACATATACCGTTCAATTACATTTTATTGTTTATTAGGTTATTTGTGTCGTTAGCGCTCAAGGCTTACACACACGTTGCACCCATCTACTCCCAGTAGATTAACCTAATATAATGTATATGTAGCTACCCCCAAACTGAGGTACACCCCGTGGTACTCCACTCGCATGGTCCCCACCGTATCCTCGCAGTGATAAATGCAGTCCCCCATCCTATGTCATAGTAATGTATATTCCTCTTATATATATAATACAACACTACGCCCATAGAGGATCACTCTAATTTGACTGCCGTTATCGAATAATGCCCACCAGTTTACGATACACCACCCAGAGCAGACATGGTTATATCTAGACTCGTCCACGTACGTATTCTCTATCGTATTCGATATCTAACCTGCACACCCATCGTGTGTGGGTGCCCGAGTTCCGTGGCAGGGCTACACAAGAAACACAGAACTCGGTCGGGAGTTTTCCTTATATTTGTGCAAGGCCCGCCTTTAAGAGCCTTCCACACAAATATCCCTAGGGTATGTTTTCTATTGTGGCTATGGCCCCACCTCGGCCCCTCCCATAACTAATAAAGACCACGAGAGCTAAGCAACAAGCCCCTAAGCATCCAATCTAAACATCCATGTGGCGTCTCCCCTCAACCATCGTCCCACGATAGTGAATGGTTAATGGTATATTGGGTCTAGCTCTAGTCTTTCTGCATCCTACTGGCTGTGGTGACAGGCACTCGACGACCTACTACCATTGTTGGTCCTGACCCTCCACCTCCGTTGAGGCAGCCGCCGAATCACCTTTTCCCTCACCTCGAACAACATTCTGACTGCCAGCTATTCTTGCAATCAAGGCCCACCCACCTAGTAGTTACGCGCAGACCCAACCTCTGCGGGCACAGTCTGAAACATCTGTCACCACACAGAGGACTACTAGGAGCACCTTTAACGTCTCAGGAAGTCGCGTGCTTCCCCTTCCAGTCCGTTGGAGCCGCCAAAATAACGAATGTGTGCTCCCCTCGTGTCGTATGACACCGTGGGGATTTACCTTGTTGGGTTATTCATCCTACAACGTACGGATTGCCCTAAGCACCTTGATTTTATATGTCATTAGACCCTACGTCTAATCAATTCTTACGCGCTTGTGTTACCTCGTCGGTTTTTCTTATTTAACTTGGTTATTCTTATTCATATTGACTTCCTTTTCAAGTTTACCAAGTTACCCTCACTTATTAATTCAATTTATACTTAACCCATTTAAGTCCATTAATAAGACCACAACATGTTGTTTTCCAACTTCATAAATTATTCCCTTTTAGGGTTACAACAACATGTTATACATAATTCATAGTTAAGTATGTCTTATCCACGTATATACTGATTAGGAGAATAATCCCCTAAACACCAGCCCCGAATACCGAAATCAACATCAGACTGGCACCCAGAGAATTACTCAACCCAACCAACATATATGATTCTAATTTACTTCTTTTCCGTTCATATAACTTATATCATCTTAAATTTCACATTTCTCCTTCCCAAACCACTTAATTTATAATTAAGTATATCTTCACATATAAGTTATCTTATTTTCCTCTATCATTTCTTATAACTTATCTTATTCCATAAGTTATACATTCCACTTGTCACTAGGACAAGTCTAACCTATTATTCTTCCTTTTATTCTTATTCAAATTCATTCATAATAGGTTATTTACCATTCCCCATATTCTGTTATTAATTTAAATTTACTTAACCCTTCCATTTCTTTAACCCGTTACTTCAACTTTACTTAATTCAATTGATTTGTGATACCATTACGGGTCCCATTTGGTTAAGCATTCATTTATTTATGTCTCTCATATCACCCATGTCCCACTTAACCCCTTTTATGATGGTTTCCATGTCTTACACATGCCTTACTATGGTTAAGTCTACATTAGTCATGTTCTACATCATATTCTTACCGCGGTTAAGTCCACATTAGTCATGTCTTACATGTCTTGTCCTATTCCGGTTAGGTCCATATTTACATGTCATAATTTACATGTCACCCACTTAACCCTTTAACCATACCCATGTCACCCACATGTCTTATTATGGTTAGTATTCCTTAATTCATTCATTATGACGAACGGTGCATGATCTCCCACATTAGACCGAACACTTTGTGGCTGCTTGATTTGCCGGGCGGTTCTGGGCAGTCTTACACCACAAAGCGGGTCAAACCTCGTGTCACCAACCGTTACGCCTACAATTCATGCCTTTGACCTCTCACATTAGACGTCCAATTGTGGCAGCTGGATTTGCCGGGCGGTTCCGGGCAGTCTTACACCACAATTGCGCCTAACCTCGTGTCAAAGGTTCATTAACATCGTATTTCACCCAAATCCCAATTTTCATGTTATGTGTTTCCAATTCAACATATAGTCATGTTTACAATTTTGCCTATTCCAACTTGTCACTAATTACATATTAATTAGCCTTAATTACAAATTTCCAATTATAGGCAATTTCATCAATTCCATGTAATCCATAACCAAATATGCCAATTTCTTTTATATTCCAATTATCCAAAATATCCAATAATACTCAAGTTCATAAAATCAATATTTTTCCAATATATTTCCCAATGTTCCCATGTTCATACATATAACCTAATTCACCTTTTAGGCTTATCTTACCAATAAATTTCACCAATCCATGTTATCCAATTACCTGTTGTTAATATTAAATTGTAATAATTCCATATCCAATTTCAATCATGCCAAACTACATAAATTTAAAATTACCATACAATTATGTTTATAATTCTATTCAAATCATACATAAATCCTTCCAACCCATGTTATGCCCAAACAACCCCTTTTTCCTTTTAATTTCTCGTTCTCGTTTACAACGCATAAATTCATGATAGATGTAGGCTCGAGATAGCCTAGCCATAAAAATAAAAAGGGGAAAGAATAAAAAGGAGAGAACTTAATCGTAAGCATAAATGAAATAACTGATCTTATTAAATTATCATCATATTCATTTTGGGGAATGGCAAACGATAGAAGTACAATTATACAACAATTGTATTTTAAATCACCCACCTTGACTGGATTGGAGAAATAAACAATTGGTTGTTGAGGTAGAATGTTGGTTTAGGCTTCTTATTTGATTATTGATGCAGAACGTGAATTGTTGTTGAAGAAACATGCTACTTGATTTGATTAAACTCCAAAATTGATGAAGAACTTGTGTGACGACCGAGAATTTCGCTCGATCCGAATCAGTCGTTAAACCGATCTAGACCGTTCGAAACCCCTAATCGTTTTCTATTCAATTCATTTCGAAATCGTTTTCTATTCAATTCATTTCGAAATCGTTTTCTATTCAATTCATTTCGAAATCGTTTTCTATTCAATTCATTTCGAAATCGTTTTCTATTCAATTCATTTCGAAATCGTTTTCTATTCAATTCATTTCGAAATCGTTTTCTATTCAATTCATTTCGAAATCGTTATATATTCAATTCATTTCGAAATCTTTATATATTCAATTCATTTCGAAATCGTTATATATTCAATTCATTTCGAAATCGTTTTTCAATATTCAATTCATTTTGAAATCGTTATATATTCAATTCATTTCGAAATCGTTATATATTCAATTCATTTCGAAATCGTTATATATTCAATTCATTTCGAAATCGTTTTTCAATATTCAATTCATTTCGAAATCATTATATATTCAATTCATTTCGAAATCGTTTTTCAATACTCAATTCATTTCGAAATCGTTATATATTCAATTCATTTCGAAATCGTTATATATTCAATTCATTTCGAAGTCGTTTTCTATTCGATTCAATTCAAATTGGTTTTCTATTCGATTCAAATTCGTTATATATTCAATTGAAATCAAATTCGTTATATATTCAATTGAAATCAAATTCGTTATATATTCAATTCATTTCGAAGTCGTTTTCTATTCAATTCATTTCGAAATCGTTTTCTATTCAATTCATTTCGAAATCGTTTTCTATTCAATTCATTTCGAAATTGTTTTCTATTCAATTCATTTCGAAATCGTTTTCCATTCAATTCATTTCGAAATCGTTTTCTATTCAATTCATTTCGAAATCGTTTTCTATTCAATACATTTCGAAATCGTTTTCTATTCAATTCATTTCGAAATCGTTTTCTATTCAATTCATTTCGAAATCGTTATATATTCAATTCATTTCGAAATCGTTATATATTCAATTCATCTCGAAATCGTTATATATTCAATTCATTTCGAAATCGTTTTTCAATATTTAATTCATTTCGAAATCGTTTTTCAATATTCAATTCAATTCAAAGTCGTTATATATTCAATTCATTTCGAAATCGTTTTTCAATATTCAATTCATTTCGAAATCGTTTTTCAATATTCATTTCGAAATCGTTTTTCAATATTCATTTCGAAATCGTTTTTCAATATTCATTTTAAAATGAATAAAATCGATATAAATATCGTTCACGTCAAAATGGCGTCAATCTAACCAACACGGCTTCATATATTTCTAATTTCAAATATTCTATTTCAAATATTTCTATTTCAAAATATTTCTTTTTGTCAACACACGACTAATCTCAATGAATGAGTACCGTCCACGTGTGACTATTTTTGTTAAATTATTTCGTTCAACACATGACTAATCTCAACGGATGAGTACAGTCAACACATGAACCTTTATTTTATATTGATAAAGATATAAATTTTATTATAAAAATATTTCGTTCAACACATGACTAATCTCAACGGATGAGTACAGTCAACACATGAACCTTTATATTATATTGATAAAGACATAAATTTTATTATAAAAATATGTCGTTCAACACATGACTAATCTCAACGGATGAGTACAGTCAACACATGAACCTTTATATTATATTGATAAAGATATAAATTTTATTATAATATTCTTCATCTTCTAAATTGGAATGAGGCCCAATCAATCACCATATAATGTTAATTATATGGATTTTCATACAACACATGTATATATTAGCATTGAAAAATAATCAACCACCAACCAAAGTGCATTACACTGTATAAGCATCAAATATAGATATTCAACGCTTATAACAGCCTGTCAATCAATCGATCGACATATTTAATCAATCAGGATGAGTGAACTTCAAATTTCATCCCAACACCCGTGTGGGGTTTCAAACAATCAAACACAGATTTTATTTGTGCAGCTGGGCGATGTGTAAAATTTATCGACCCAATCAATGTCCTTCAAATAGGTGTACATAAAAAACCGTTTGGTTTGTAAATGAATATTTTATTTAATTCACTTCACGTTAAAAATTATATTTTTAACGATAAAACATTTTATTTTAACATATGAATTTCTATTCAGTTCATTCCTTAAATAAAATGATATTTTTATTTTTCTAACTTGTTTTAGAAAATTTCGGCGGCATAACGGCACGATACTAGAAACGGGACGAGGCCTAGCCTTATCCCCGGTCTAGTGAAGGCCCACGCCATTCACACATCAATCAAATCAATTTCAATTCTCCAAACAACCAAATTCAAATCAAATAATCCAACTAATCTATGCAACCAAACAAACAAGTCCATGGTCTTTGGACGATTGTGTCGGGTGCTACTAAGCACCGTCTGCATCCTAGTATATATATGTAAATAGAAATGAAATTGAAAGGTGAGAAATTCTCCCAGATAGCTATCCTAGCTCCACGACACTTCATTGATAGAAATCTTCATCGCTATCGCGTCTTCGTCATCTTTGTTGCCCGTAGCCACTACATATATAAAAATCACACATTTTTATATTTTGATGTCTTTAAAATAAAAATCACATTTTTATTTACTCACTTTCAATTTAAAAATCATATTTTTATATTTGCTTCATACATTTAAAAATCGAATTTTCACTTTGCTATTCAATATATAGAAATCGAATTTTTACTATGCTATCCAATATATAAAAATCGAATTTTTACTTCGCTATTCAATATATAAAAATTCCATTTCAAAAATATAGATTTCGCCTTTTCAAAAATATAGACTTCATCTTTTCAAAAATATATCATTATAAAAATCACATTTTTATTTTTCTACACATATAAAGATGCTATTTTTAATATTTCTATCATGTAAAAATTATATTTTTATTTCTTCTATATAGTAAGACTATATTTTTAATACTTTAAAAATATAAAAATCATATTTTTATTACTTTAAAAATATAAAGATCATATTTTTATCTTTCTTCAATATAAAAGATTATATTTTTAATACTTTAAAAATATAAAAATCATATTTTTATAATCGAAAATCATATTTTTATAATCGCTACTTATACAAAAATCATTCCTTTTGCTTTATACCTATCATTCATTTTTGCTTTATACCTATCATTCATTTTTGCTTTATACCTATCATTCATTTTTTTCTTTATACCTATTTCATAAAATGTCAATTCATACAAAATCATAAAATAGGATTAAAACAAATAATTACTAAAATTTAGAAGAACGCTCACTGTTTTTGCGCGCTTCTGAGTGGTCGAAGGCTCCTCCAGCGGTGGGTGGTCGGAGGGCTTGCAGTGGTGGCTGCTCCTCTTCGTAGGGGGGGGGTTCGTCGAGGCGGAGGGCGTGGGGTCTTGGGGATGTGGTGGCGCGTTTCTGAGGGGGGGGGCGGTTGTCGATTGAAGAGGAGAGGGGAGCAAGAAGGCTGGAGGGGCGACAGTGGCCCGCCTGAGGCGCGGCGGCGCTCATCGGGGGGGGGGGGGGGGGGGGGGGCGACGAGTCTCCCCCCGTCCGCCTCTTTCTCCTTTTTTTTTTTTTGCGAATTCGATTGTGAACGGGGGGGGGGGGGCAGAAGATAAGGGAAAGGGTTTTTATTTTATTTTATTATTATTTAATTATTTAATTCAACCTAAAGTTGACTTTTTCATACGACCTCGAAACGAGGCCCACCGCCTGTCATCCATAGCGTTTCACCCCCATTCTAAACACAATGGGATATGTATCGCAAGCTGATTCGACCGTTTCGATCAGTTTCCGTTGAATTTACATTTAAATCTATATATTGAATTTTAAACGCGCATTTCAAATTACCGGGGTCACATAATAACTCTATAAGTTGCAGAAAAATATTTTCTAGCTTCGTATTGACGATACGGTCCTAACAAAACTAGTTTCGTCGAATTCTGAGACCGTTAGAAAAATGGCCAATTTCCAGTCGATTAAAATCAACTGAAACTGGTCAAATGCGTCTTCCTTTGCCACGC
Source organism: Allium sativum (assembly GCA_030737875.1). Lineage (NCBI taxonomy): Eukaryota > Viridiplantae > Streptophyta > Magnoliopsida > Asparagales > Amaryllidaceae > Allium > Allium sativum. The sequence continues at coordinate 693,222,278 of CM060920.1, forward strand.
TCACATATTGATTCGAAAAATTATGAAATTTGAAACCTAGCAATAACTTAACATCACGGACCCAACAAAAGTGGTTTCGTTGAAATCCGAGGTCGTTTGCAAAATTTCCATTTTTAAGGGCCTGAATTCCATAGCGACTATTCAGAATTTTCAACTGGACATATCTTTAGATTCCCGCTATGAAATTTCAATTTTTCGGATTCGTTGGAAAGATATTCACAATTAGATCCTAATTTTTTTGGTTTCACTAAAATTCGGATTGTTTTGCACCCGGCACGTTCAATTGAAGTTTGAAATCGAATTATCAAACTACCGCGCCATTTTCAATTCTATTTATAATTTTATATATAAATATTTATATTCTAACGACGACGCGTATAATATATACGTTCGAATTATATTCAAAATAAATTTTCTCGTCGATATTATTTAAAATAATCTATTTTAAATATTCAAAATTCGCTAAAATTGCAAAAATAAAATTTTTAAACTGGCCCAGATTTTCCGGGTTATTACAATCTCCCCCACTTAAAAATTTTCGTCCCCGAAAAGGAATAGAGTCGAAAGTGGTTTGATTATTCAACTCTACGTTCGATCTGGCTTCCATTCTCCAACTTTTCAGTTTCTGAGAATTTTCAAATATTCAAAAATTTGGCTAACACCCTAAATTTTCGAAAAATTTCGCCATAACCTCCCCTGCACCGGGAGCGTCGGGGAATTTCAAATAGCTTCCCCGGTCCTTCTAGTCTCAAAAAGAAAAAGAAAAAGCCAAGCGGCTAGCCAATAGGCTCATAAAATCATCATCACCCAAACAAAACAGTAAATTATGTAGTAAACATGTACCTATTTGTCGGGCAAACAAATTTTATTCTCTGCTCTAGCCTCCTTGCTATGACCTGTTCAATGTAAGTATATGTATATGCAAGCAAATGCAACCAATTTTCAATATAATTCAATGTTCGATTCTATTAGGCATAATTGTTCAAAATTAGCAAACAAATAAACAAACAACACAAACATCAATCAATTAGTGGATTAGAGTTTTCAAATTCATAATTTGATATATATACAGAAAATCATGTTTTTGATGCCAATTCACAACAATGCGTTCTAGCTATATAAGTTTTGGTTCTCACACCAGTCTAATGGAAATATATAAATATCACACTTTCGAAACACGAACATAAATTTTGGTGATGGAGCACCATCATCAAAATCATCTCCGAGCGACTAGAGTGTGAATCTATATCTATCCAGTATATTAAAATTTCGAATATACGTTCATGACGCGTATATGCAAAACCATTATATATCAGATTGTCCATATTCAAAATAAATAAATAATCAAATACGTTTTAAAATGGTTTAAATTTCCAAAACAAAATTGTTTCCATTTGACAAATATACTCTTCACACTCGTTCTAGGATACTACTGATCCTATCTCTAACGAGTCATTCTAATTGGATATTACTAATCCAATATCTGATGAATTCTTTCGTATGGTTCTAACGTGTCATGTTCTCGAGCTCTATAAACCAAAGCTCTGATACCAAATGTGACGACCGAGAATTTCGCTCGATCCGAATCAGTCGTTAAACCGATCTAGACCGTTCGAAACCCCTGATCGTTTTCTATTCAATTCATTTCGAAATCGTTTTCTATTCAATTCATTTCGAAATCGTTTTCTATTCAATTCATTTCGAAATCGTTTTCTATTCAATTCATTTCGAAATCGTTTTCTATTCAATTCATTTCAAAATCGTTTTTTATTCAATTCATTTCGAAATCGTTTTCTATTCAATTCATTTCGAAATCGTTTTCTATTCAATTCATTTCGAAATCGTTTTCTATTCAATTCATTTCGAAATCGTTATATATTCAATTCATTTCGAAATCGTTATATATTCAATTCATTTCGAAATCGTTTTTCAATATTCAATTCATTTCGAAATCGTTATATATTCAATTCATTTCGAAATCGTTATATATTCAATTCATTTCGAATCCAATCGAATATATTAGAAATTCCGATTATTTAAAACCCCTTTTTAAATCTAATTTATTTATTCAAAAACAAATCGGGTTTTAAATTTAGTTCAAAACTAGTTCATTTTGATAAAAATCTATTTTTATCTTTTCAAATATGGAGTTTTTCATCCCAATTTTTCCCAAATCATTTCTGATGATTTTACACAAATTATTGATATTTTTAATAATTTTATCAAGGCCCGTACAGTCGATTTCCAACAACGGCCATCGAACTGCACTTACAACGACCTTTTCCAAATTTGATTTGGACGTATCTCCAAATCCAACTGTTAGATTTCAAATTTCTAATGTTCGTTAGAAAGCTCTTTTCGATACGAACCCAACGGTTCCGGTTTTAGGAGAATCCGACGGTCGGATCTCCCGTAATGTCCGTTTGAAATAAATGGTCGAAATTCACGAACTGCCGCGGCGCGTTCTATTCAGGCCATTATATTATATATATATATATATATATAATATATATAATATATATTTCGTTGATTTCTATTCAAAACGAATTTTATAAATAGTTTTGAATTCGTTTCAAAAACAATTTCAACTTCCATTTCAATTCAAATCAAAATTGAATTCTTCTTTATAAATTCGTTTTAAAATTCATTTCTATTCAATTCAAATTTCAATTCAATTTGAATTCATTTCAATTCGCTTTCAATTCAATTTGAATTCATTCTCAATTCAATTCAATTCCAAAGTCGTTTTCTATTCGATTCATTTCGAAATCGTTATATATTCAATTCATTTCGAAATCGTTATATATTCAATTCATTTCGAAATCGTTATATATTCAATTCATTTCGAAATCGTTATATATTCAATTCATTTCGAAATCGTTTTTCAATATTCAATTCATTTCGAAATCGTTTTTCAATATTCAATACATTTCGAAATCGTTATATATTCAATTCATTTCGAAATCGTTTTTCAATATTCATTTCGAAATCGTTTGTCAATATTCATTTCGAAATCGTTTTTCAATATTCATTTCGAAATCGTTTTTCAATATTCATTTTAAAATGAATAAAATCGATATAAATATCGTTCACGTCAAAATGGCGTCAATCTAACCAACACGGCTTCATATATTTCTAATTTCAAATATTCTATTTCAAATATTTCTTTTTCAAATATTTCTATTTCAAAATATTTCTTTTTGTCAACACACGACTAATCTCAATGAATGAGTACCGTCCACGTGTGACTATTTTTGTTAAATTATTTCGTTCAACACATGACTAATCTCAACGGATGAGTACAGTCAACACATGAACCTTTATTTTATATTGATAAAGATATAAATTTTATTATAAAAATATTTCGTTCAACACATGACTAATCTCAACGGATGAGTACAGTCAACACATGAACCTTTATATTATATTGATAAAGATATAAATTTTATTATAAAAATATTTCGTTCAACACATGACTAATCTCAACGGATGAGTACAGTCAACACATGAACCTTTATATTATATTGATAAAGATATAAATTTTATTATATTATTCTTCATCTTCTAAATTGGAATGAGGCCCAATCAATCACCATATAATGTTAATTATATGGATTTTCATACAACACATGTATATATTAGCATTGAAAAATAATCAACCATCAACCAAAGTGCACTACACTGTATAAGCATCAAATATAGATATTCAACGCTTATAACAGCCTGTCAATCAATCGATCGACATATTTAATCAATCAGGATGAGTGAACTTCAAATTTCATCCAAACACCCGTGTGGGGTTTCAAACAATCAAACACAGATTTTATTTGTGCAGCTGGGCGATGTGTAAAATTTATCGACCCAATCAATGTCCTTCAAATAGGTGTACATAAACAAACCGTTTGGTTTGTAAATGAATATTTTATTTAATTCACTTCACGTTAAAAATTATATTTTTAACGATAAAACATTTTATTTTAACATATGAATTTCTATTCAGTTCATTCCTTAAATAAAATGATATTTTTATTTTTCTAACTTGTTTTAGAAAATTTCAGCGGCTTAACGGCACGATACTAGAAACGGGACGAGGCCTAGCCTTATCCCCGGTCTAGTGAAGGCCCACGCCATTCACACATCAATCAAATCAATTTCAATTCTCCAAACAACCAAAATCAAATCAAATAATCCAACTAATCTATGCAACCAAACAAACAAGTCCATGGTCTGTGGACGATTGTGTCGGGTGCTACTAAGCACCGTCTGCATCCTAGTATATATATATAAATAGAAATGAAATTGAAAGGTGAGAAATTCTCACAGATAGCTATCCTAGCTCCACGGCACTTCATTGATAGAAATCTTCATCGCTATCGCATCTTCGTCATCTTTGTTGCCCGTAGCCACTACATATATAAAAATCACACATTTTTATATTTTGATGTCTTTAAAATAAAAATCACATTTTTATTTACTCACTTTCAATTTAAAAATCATATTTTTATAATTGCTTCATACTTTTAAAAATCGAATTTTCACTTTGCTATTCAATATATAGAAATCGAATTTTTACTATGCTATCCAATATATAAAAATCGAATTTTTACTTCGCTATTCAATATATAAAAATTCCATTTCAAAAATATAGATTTCGCCTTTTCAAAAATATAGACTTCATCTTTTCAAAAATATATCATTATAAAAATCACATTTTTATTTTTCTACACATATAAAGATGCTATTTTTAATATTTCTATCATGTAAAAATTATATTTTTATTTCTTCTATATAGTAAAGACTATATTTTTAATACTTTAAAAATATAAAAATCATATTTTTATTACTTTAAAAATATAAAGATCATATTTTTATCTTTCTTCAATATAAAAGATTATATTTTTAATACTTTAAAAATATAAAAATCATATTTTTATAATCGCTACTTATACAAAAATCATTCCTTTTGCTTTATACCTATCATTCATTTTTGCTTTATACCTATCATTCATTTTTGCTTTATACCTATCATTCATTTTTGCTTTATACCTATCATTCATTTTTGCTTTATACCTATCATTCATTTTTTTCTTTATACCTATTTCATAAAATGTCAATTCATACAAAATCATAAAATAGGATTAAAACAAATAATTACTAAAATTTAGAAGAACACTCACTGTTTTTGCGCGCTTCTGAGTGGTCGGAGGCTCCTCCAGCGGTGGGTGGTCGGAGGGCTTGAGGTGGTGGCTGCTCCTCTTCGTGGGGGGGGGGGGGGGGGGGGGTTCGTCGAGGCGGAGGGCGTGGGGTCTTGGGGATGTGGTGGCGCGTTTCTGAGGGGGGGGGAGGCTGTCGATTGAAGAGGAGAGGGGAGCGAGAAGGCTGGAGGGGCGACAGTGGCCCGCCTGAGGCGCGGCGGCGCTCATCGGGGGGGGGGGGGGGGGGGGGCGACGAGTCTCCCCCCGTCCGCCTCTTTCTCCTCTTTTTTTTTTTGCGAATTCGATTGTGAACGGGGGGGGCAGAAGATAAGGGAAAGGGTTTTTATTTTATTTTATTATTATTTAATTATTTAATTCAACCTAAAGTTGACTCTTTCATACGACCTCGAAACGAGGCCCACCGCCTGTCATCCATAGCGTTTCACCCCCATTCTAAACACAATGGGATATGTATCGCAAGCTGATTCGACCGTTTCGATCAATTTCCGTTGAATTTACATTTAAATCTATATATTGAATTTTAAACGCGCATTTCAAATTACCGGGGTAACATACTAACTCTATAAATTGCAGAAAAATATTTTCTAGCTTCGTATTGACGATACGGTCCTAACAAAACTAGTTTCGTCGAATTCTGAGACCGTTAGAAAAATGGCCAATTTCCAGTCGATTAAAATCAACTGAAACTGGTCAAATGCGTCTTCCTTTGCCACACTCACATATTGATTCGAAAAATTATGAAATTTGAAACCTAGCAATAACTTAACATCACGGACCCAACAAAAGTGGTTTCATTGAAATCCGAGGTCGTTTGCAAAATTTCCATTTTTAAGGGCCTGAATTCCATAGCGACTATTCAGAATTTTCAACTGGACATATCTTTAGATTCCCACTATGAAATTTCGATTTTTCGGATTCGTTGGAAAGATATTCACAATTAGATCCTAATGTTTTTGGTTTCACTAAAATCCGGATTGTTTTGCACCCGGTACGTTCAATTGAAGTTTGAAATCGAATTATCAAACTACTGCGCCATTTTCAATTCTATTTATAATTTTATATATAAATATTTATATTCTAACGATGACGCGTATAATATATACGTTCGAATTATATTCAAAATAAATTTTCTCGTCGATATTATTTAAAATAATCTATTTTAAATATTCAAAATTCGCTAAAATTGCAAAAATAAAAATTTTAAACTGGCCCATATTTTCCGGGTTATTACAACTTGCAATTTAATTTAGAGTTTATAGGCGGCGGCTATGTTGGGTTGAAGTTTGGTGGCATGGATAAGAGATAGAATGATTTTAGGGTTAGGTTAGGTGTTCTTTTATAGGTGGGTGAGAGCAACTATGACCTTAGGATTAAATAAAAACTCATCTAAACCGTCCACCTCACCCTAGAAAAGAACCATCCAAAACAACCCTTTTCACACTTAGTGCTCCTTTAAATAAAAAAAAGAAACCGCTTTATTTCTCTCTAATTAATGCATTACATACTATTTTTAACGTATAGCAACCTCTTTCCTTCATGCATTCAATTATTTATTTATTTATTTATTTGCACTTATACGTGAACCTTTATTTGCTATATTCTTCTCCTAATCAATTAATTGATTTCTTTCTCTTTTTGTCTACTCTTTTTGAAAAGAAACCGCATGTCCTCAAACCATTTTCTTTTATTTATTTACATCTAATCACATGTGCATGCGTCTCTGATTTGGATGTTATTTAATAACATTAACCTTCCTTCAATTATGGCTTGCTTATGGCCTTATTAGTTTACTTTTTAAACGTTTAAATTTCAAAAGTTGATCACTTCACATTTTGCTAAGCTAATTTGCTAAGCCACTATTTAGCCCCTTTCCATTCTTTCAGTTAAAACTCTAATTAACTTATCCCCTTTCGCACTGATCCAATTTGCTAAGCCACTATTTAGCCGCTCCTTAAAACAAAAGCAAAAATATGGCACTGGTGGGGATTGAACTCACAACCTCTTATGTACAAATCTGATGTATTAACCAAATGAGCTACTAAGTCTTTTGTTAACAAGACTTAGGACCAAGCTACATATTATTCTTTTCCCATTGCTCTTTTTCATGTTTTGTTGCATTTCTTAAATTAAGGATAACTTCTTCGTTTTAAATCAGTTTTCTGCAAACTATAGGTCTAAATTGACTAGAAAATCGCCACGAACGTAATGACGCTAATTTCATGACCAAATTCTAGAGTCTCTTCAAATTATCCTTTTTATTTCTTTTTAAATGTTCGCATGTATTTCTTCGCATTTCACTGTATTTCTTCTTATTTCAAATATTACATGTAATTTCTTTATTAATCTTTTTCTTTATTTCACTGCATAAACTTCTTACATGCAATTACACTAATATTATTTAATCTTTCCTTTAAATATATCCATGCATATATACATATATCTCATTTTTAATTATATTAAAAATGCGGGGTGTTACAAGAGAAAAAAGGTAAATTCGCAAATAATGACCAAACATAGCAGCAAGAACCCAAAAGTTAATTGTATTTAGTGTATCTGAAGTAAACACTTGGAATAAGTAATCGTAAGTTGGAAACTTACTTTTGGTGAGGGCAGAGAAACGAGCAAGGGTTCGCGGTGGTCACGGTTTCAGGTGGCGACTTGGCTTGCTGTGGTGTGAAGTGTTGGCGAGGGCGCGACTTCGATTGTGGATACTCGAAATTAAAAGCGACAGAAAGGTGGGAGTTTCAATTTCTAAGGCTTCGGTTATCGATTAGTAGGAGGAGGATGGAGCGATTAAAGGAGAGTTTGACGCGATGGAGGCTATAAAATTTTGAAGAGAGCTCTGTTCATTGAAAAGTGGAAAGAATGATTCTTGCTGAATAATTGTGGAATTTTGTGATTTATAGAAGGGGAAATTTGAGGATAAGAATGAAGTCAGGTCAATAGCTTATAGGGTTGCGGCTTCTATCAGAAATAGGGTAGCGCGATTTTATCTGGTGTAGGTAATGTATTAGGATATAATTATTTTGGGATGGTTTATTTATGGTTAATTTATTACTTAAATGTACCGTAAACAAGTGTTGAATGCTCAATATTTATACTGTTAACACAAACGAAATTTGACGTACCTCTACATCTTCACATTCTGATCAAATAAAATTAGTCTAGTCGGATTCTGACTCTATTTGCAGATAACATTATTTTAAATTACGAATTATTTATCGGTTCATTGTTTGTTCACAAAACAACTCTGTTTGACTCCAAATTTGAAACGTTAAATTATTATTTTTAAACAAACAAATATATCCAAGCCGATTTCCCATAAATTTCAACAAATAAAATATCCAAATTATTTACTATCAACAACGTTTATTTTTAAATCCAACCACTTATATTTTTCAGTCAAACTTCAAATCCAATTCTAATATCCAACTAATTCAATTCAAATATTCAACAATAAATATTTGATTCTCAACCAATCAATCTGAAATAAATATTAAATTCAATTCGTACTCAAAATCATATACTTGATTTTAAATTTTTAACTCAAGTATCATTATAAATATTATTATTAATAATTAATTCCATATTTAGTTGTCGAAATTTATGGGACGTTACAATCTTTCCCCCTTTTAAACTTTTCGTCCTCGAAAAGGAGAGATCGTTTGAGTTACGTCAATATATACTTCAAAAATTTTCCTATTGGTATGTTTTTTTCCTTCTCCGCACTAATTTAAATATCGATATTTAAGTCATCGATCCTCTTTCTTCTTTCATCATATTCAATTAACTTGGAAAATCAATTTTCCTTTCTTATAGTTGAAGATCAATTTTAAACAAACATGATTTTCTTTATCTTCCGAATCGATTTTATTTAATTCCCTGCTTCTTAAACTAAATTGAATTTTCTTAGACTTATTTCTATCTCAAATCATTTTGAGATATCTCCCAACTACTCATTCTATCTGTAACGACCCGCATTCTACGCATCGAAGGATTGTAGAATATTTATTTCTTTCACATACGAAGTCTTATGGTCATGTAACTTTGGGTGATGACTAGTGGGGTCATTTCCCATGTTCTTGATTTTTGTCGATTTTTAAATGATAGTTTTGCCCCTAGCTGATCTTGTTTTGACCATAACTTTTGAATAGAAAGGAATTTTGACCTGAAACCACTTTCATTGGCTCCGGATGATGGTTTACAAAGGGTGGTCACATTAGCCAAACGGACTTACCGTTTGGGAGATATGGCTGAAACAAGTTTCAGATGGTGAAAAACAATTTAATTGGGCTTAATCGGGTGACTAACAGCTAGGCCCAAAGGGGGATTTCGGGATTTGGAGTATTTAAGGGCTGTTAGGGTTAGGGATTTCGGTTTTTCTCATTTCCCAATAGCCATATACATCTTAGAAAATCCTAACAATGGCCTCCAACATCTAGAATCATCCCTAATCACTTCTTAATCAAGTTTTAGCTTAAACAATATTAAATCAAGGAGAAATTGCACCAAATCTGAGTTGAAGCTGCTGCTAGGCATTGGAATTCGACCCATACAATAGATTATTTCAGATCTAAAGTTTAATTGTGGCAAAGGTGAGTGATTAGCATTGTTTTGACACTAATTGTAGTTAATTAGGGTAGTTGTGGCAAAGGTGAGTGATTAGCATTGCTTTACACACTGAGTGAGAGATGTGAGGACGATTGCTGTAACACCCCACCTCCGTTAAGGTCACTCACAAAGGGAATGCCTTAACTTTGGTGGAGCATTTTAGTAAACAGAAACAGAATACTACAAGACAGATAAACAGTAATTGAAAAATTATAACTTTATTTCAAACAGAAGCTTGGTTACATCCTTTCAAATCACAATATCAGAATTCAAGTACAAAATATCAGTCTTGTACAAAAGCCTTCAGAATGCATAGTTTAAAATCATAATCCCCACAGAAGAAGACAAGCCATACTTTAAGCACTGCAAGCGGAAGAAATCTGGATCAAGCTAGAGTATTCCCTTCTACAAAACCTGGGGGGAACGGAAGAAAAGAGGCGAAACAACCAGGGTCAGACAAAAGTCTGGCATGTCCAGTGATTTTCAGTTATGAACAGATAATAATAACATGACATGAAAATAAAACTGGATGAGAGATAACTGTAACAGATGTAGCAGATATAACAGAAGAACAGAATGATATAAGCTATTGCTTTACACTTCTCTGCACTAATACTAGTATAACCGAATTAGGTGTCACCTTAATGTCTAAACTGAAACAGAAACGGGTACGGAATAATTTAACAGAAACAGAATGATAATAATGGGCCTTTACTACCCGATCAGAAACAGACAGAAGCAGAAACAGATTAATCCCTACGGAAACAGAATGTAGAATTAGGTGTACACTAGTAATGGGCCTTTACCACCCGAACAGACGGTACCACGCAGAAACAGACATGTGTTACCACCCAACAGAAATAGACGGTACCAACAGAAACAGACAGAACTAAGTGTACCCTAAAACCCTACCCCATGCGATCGGCTCCCTAATACATAAATATCCTGTGTCGGCCCCACAGTAGGGTGTATCACTCCCTAAAGTGACAACCAATTGGCACAGACCTATTTACAGATGTCACGGCGTCTTACATCCTCAGAGGCAGACCGGGATCCATGCACACACATGACCCGGTTGGAACGCACCATCAACACCCCTCGCCATTATCAGAATGAACCGCTTATAATTAGTTCAGTAAGCGTGCCCGGACCCTACCTACTGTTGGGTCAAAGTTTTGATACCAGAAAGGGTTACTGACTAATATGGGTCCCAAACAACAGATGACACAAGTAATTCCCCTCCTAACCTTGTGTCCCCAGACTAACAGATTTCAGATTAACTTGTTTACAAGTTCAGACATACAGAATTCAGATCAACCGGTTCACAGACAAGTTTTCAGACTAACGGATCAGATATACAGATTTAACAGATTTACCGATTAACCAGTTACAGATTAACAGACTTAAAGATTTGTCTTACTTTATAATTGGACCTACAGATTCACGGAACAGATTTATTAAATTCATCAGTCTAGTGGGTTTAATCCAATCCGCCCAACACGTTTTAGACATCATGTTTATCTTAGATTTTCATTAATTAATTATTAATGCCCAGACCTCTCACATTAGACTGACAGTTTGCGGCTACTGGTTAGGCCGGTTGGTTCCGGGAAGATTTCTGTCGCAAACTGAGTCTAACCTCGGGTTTCAAGCACGTTATGACTAACTTCTCACATTAGAACCTATTGTTTGCAGCCACTGGAATATGTCGGGCTGTTCCGGGCAGAATTACGCCGCAAACTCATTCTAACCTCGAGTTAGCCATGTTTATCTTTGCGGCCAATTAATTAATGATTTACCATTTATACCCACGCCTAATATACATGTCAATTATTCATAGCTAATTCAGATTATGTCAATAACGGACTGAATATATCAACTTAACAGACATAGCAGATAACAGGTTTAGGCGACTTAACGAATTCTGCAGATTAAGCAACTAGCAGATTTAGCATATAACAGATTAGGCATCTCAACAGTTTTATGTTGGCATTCTTAACAGAATTAGCAGATGACAGATTTGGCAGATGAACAGATCTAGCAGACTAGGCAGTAGGGCAGAACTAGCAGATTAGGCAAATATAGCAGAACTAGCAAATTAGGAAAATATAACAGATTTAATCATTCCTTAAAGTTTCACAACATATCTTGCCTAATTATAAATCTTGCCTAAGTTCACATGCATAAATAATAGTCATGATTCACAATATGATCATATACCCCATGTTTGCATTAAATTTGCATGTCACAGATTAAGGTCATAATTTACACGTCCCAATTTAGTTCAACTTGCCTAGCACAAAAGATTCACATATAAATTATACCAAATATAGCTAGTGACAAAAATCTCCTACTTAGGTATTATTCACATTTGATAGATATCCTACTTTAATGTAAATCTTTATACCTAAACCATATTTTCTTTGTCTCAAGTCATATGTTAACATACTATGGTTCCTCTTCTTCCAATTCACAGAATATGCATAGATCTAAATCTAGTTTACAACCTATGTCCTTTTTCTTAAATCAGTCACAGATTGACCAACTTCTCAAGTCGTATGTTCAATATTCTTTATGCCATAAACTCAAGTCATAGGTTCCATTATATGCCTTAGATTTATGTCCTAAGTTCCAAGTTCAACCTATGTTCTTTCCTCAACTCAGTCACATATCGGTCATGCCCATTTCATGCATTATTCATTTTATTGTCACTAATATTTTAGCGTATGTTAATCTCTTAGGAGATTGGTGCAGGCTCGTAGTAGCCTGGCTATAGAACAGAAAGAAGAAGAGATACAGAATAAAATAGATCAGAACAGAACATACACAATCTCAAATTCAGATTTACAATCATGTCACAATTATGATTAAAGTTTATATCGGAAAATAACTGCACTTGCCTTGGTTGGATTCTAAAAGAAAAAGGTGTTGTAGCTGTTCTCTTTTAATCCTAATCAGAATTGGAGGAAGAAGAAGCACAAGTCCTAGCTTAGGTTTCAGCAGAGTAGAGACGCCATTGATTTATTTATTTTTAGAGAGGAAGAGAGCAATGGAGGCTAGAGAATTGTATATGAGATTTAGGTTTAGGTTAGGGATGTATACATAGGTGTAGGAAGTTATTTAGGACCATTAGATTAACCCTGAATCATGAGAACCATTCAAATGCAAAATCTGCATTTGAGCGAATCAGCCCACGGGATGACAGCCAAACACCCTGGATTAACCCCTAGTCGACCCAGTAGGGCTCAGGTCGACCTCAAAAATGGGTCGGTTTGGTTATTCCCCCTCCCAATTCGCTGTTTTGAACCTTTTTTGCATGTTTATTTATTTAATTTATATATATATCTATATATATTTCTCTCATATGCATACAAACTTCAAGGCTTAATAACTTCTTCATAATTAACCTTTTTTTTTATATTCTCAGAAAATACGGGGTGTTACATTCTCCCCTCCTTAAAGGATTTCGTCCCCGAAATCTTCAAGTTAAGAAGAATGTATCCTAACATCCAACATCCATCTACTCAACCATTCAATCACAGGCATCCATTGTCCTTAAAAGGTTTCTAATGCCGTATGAACATATGCAAAGTGTGTGTGTTTGTTTCTTATCTAATGCAAAATCAGGCGGTCTACTGATCCAGTTGACCTCCTTAATGCGAATCATGTTAGTGTCATGAGTCCAAATATGTATGCAAGAAATCCTATTTGATACACATCATTTCAATATGAGTGCATAACCATTTATCCAAATGCAACATCCATGTGCTGAGTCAATCATTTTGCATCCACAAAAATTGAAAATGCTCACACATCCATATGCAGTATGAGAGTGTTTTCGAGCCAATCTAGTGCCTAGTGTGTGTATATGCATCCACGAGAAACCACTAGCAACCACTTGCATCCATTTGCAACCATCAAACATAACATGTCTCAAACACATGTTTACACCCATTAGTTTCTACCTAAAGTTCGAAGATTCGATCGATAGGATACAGTCGAATGATGGAAGCGAGTACAGATAAAACGAAGACTTGGTTCCCATTAGACATTGGTTGAGAAAATAATTCCCCTAAGTATCAACCCCGAAGACCGAAATCAACATCAGATTGACACCCAGAGGATTACCCTCTTTAGACAATGTCAGAACTGGAAATTAGAATTATTCAGATATTTACAGACTACTGATACAGATCAGGTTCCCTAATGATTCTTAGGAAACTAAGCATGATAAAATCATATCCCACAAAACTTCAGAATGTATGCGTCATACTTGACGCCTAACACAGATATCTCTCAAACCCCAATCTATCACAAACAGATTAATCATAACCCTTATGGGTTTGAGTCTACAGCGGAATCAGAAACAATACTAGTATTAAAGTGCAGAGTATCGATTACAAAATCAAAATACCAGAATCAGAAAGAGTTTTAACTCAACAATCAGATAAAGAAATTAAACCTCCTACAGAAAGTTTTCCTAATCCTATCCTATCCACTAGCCTCGAGAGTGTTCGCCTTCCCTCCAGCAGTTGGTCCTGCCCTCTGCCCTTGTCCTCGTTTCTTCGGGCATTCCCTAGTGAAGTGTCCCATTTCACCACAGTTGAAGCAAGTGCCCTTCTTTGGATCCACTTTCTTATCGTGTGTCCTATCCATGTCTCCCATGTACGTTCTCCATTCGTGACCTTCCACCAAAATGAAGCTTCATCCTTCATTAACCAAGCAGCTGGTTGAACCTTCCTCCCATCGTCTATCTCAAAGGTACCAACAAGTCCTCCACTTCGTTCAGCCAACTTCTAGCCTCGACAACGTCTCAGTCCCATAAAGCGGTTTTCCGCCCATCGCACGGAAGTCCTTACATATCTTAGAAAAAGCATCTATACGCGGAGGAAGAGATTCAAAAAGGGAAAGAGGAAGGAACTCAAAACAAATAATCAAAAGAAAGATATATGGCTTTTGGGGATTATGTTTTTTTTTCAAAATAAGCTTTACTTTTGAAAATACTTCCTTTTTAAAACATAGTTTTCATAAACTTTTTATCAAATCTGGTAACCTTCAGCTCTGATACCAAGTGTAACACCCCACCTCCGTTAAGGTCACTCACAAAGGGAATGCCTTAACTTTGGTGGAGCATTTTAGTAAACAGAAACAGAATACTACAAGATAGATAAACAGTACTTGAAAAATTATAAATTCATTTCAAACAGAAGCTTGGTTACATCCTTTCAAATCACAATATCAGAATTCAAGTACAAAATATCAGTCTTGTACAAAAGCCTTCAGAATGCATAGTTTAAAATCATAATCCCCACAGAAGAAGACAAGCCATACTTTAAGCACTGCAAGCGGAAGAAATCTGGATCAAGCTAGAGTATTCCCTTCTACAAAACCTGGGGGCGGGGGAAACGGAAGAAAGGAGGCGAAACAACCAGGGTCAGACAAAAGTATGGCAAGTCCAGTGATTTTCAGTTATGAACAGATAATAATAACATGACATGAAAATAAAACTGAATGAGAGATAACTGTAACAGATGTAGCAGATATAATAGAAGAACAGAATGATATAAGCTATTGCTTTACACTTCTCTGCACTAATACTAGTATAACCGAATTAGGTGTCACCCTAATGTCTAAACAGAAACAGAAACGGGTACAGAATAATTTAACAGAAATAGAATGCTAATAATGGGCCTTTACTACCCGATCAGAAACAGACAGAAGCAGAAACAGATTAATCCCTACGGAAACAGAATGTAGAATTAGGTGTACACTAGTAATGGGCCTTTACCACCCGAACAGACGGTACCACGCAGAAACAGACAGGTGTTACCACCCAACAAAAATAGACGGTACCAACAGAAACAGACAGAACTAAGTGTACCCTAAAACCCTACCCCAAGCGATCGGCTCCCTAATACATAAATATCCTGTGTCGGCCCCACAGTAGGGTGTATCACTCCCTAAAGTGACAACCAATTGGCACAGACCTATTTACAGATGTCACGGCATCTTACATCCTCAGAGGCAGACCGGGATCCATGCACGCACATGACCCGGTTGGAACGCACCATCAACACCCCTCGCCATTATCAGAATGAACCGCTTATAATTAGTTCAGTAAGCGTGCCCGGACCCTACCTACTGTTGTGTCAAAGTTTTGATACCAGAAAGGGTTACTGACTAATATGGGTCCCAAACAACAGATGACACAAGTAATTCCCCTCCTAACCTTGTGTCTCCAGACTAACAGATTTCAGATTAACTTGTTTACAAGTTCAGACATACATAATTCAGATCAACCATTTCACAGACAAGTTTTCAGACTAACGGATCAGATATACAGATTTAACAGACTTACCGATTAACCAGTTACAGATTAACAGACTTACAGATTTGTCTAACTTTGTAATTGGACCTACAGATTCACGGAACAGATTTATTAAATTCATCAGTCTAGTGGGTTTAATCCTATCCGCCCAACACATTTTAGACATCATGTTTATCTCAGATTTTCATTAATTAATTATTAATGCCCAGACCTCTCACATTAGACTGACAGTTTGCGGCTACTTGTTAGGCCGGTTGGTTCCGGGAAGATTTCTGTCGCAAACTGAGTCTAACCTCGGGTTTCAAGCACATTATGACTAACTTCTCACATTAGAACCTATTGTTTGCGGCCACTGGAATATGCTGGGCGTTTCCGGGCAGAATTACGCCGCAAACTCATTCTAACCTCGAGTTAGCCATGTTTATCTTTGCGGCCAATTAATTAATGATTTACCATTTATACCCACACCTAATATACATGTCAATTATTCATAGCTAATTCAGATTATGTCAATAACAGACTGAATATATCAACTTAACAGACATAGCAGATAACAGGTTTAGGCGATTAACCGGATTCAGCAGATTAAGCAACTAGCAGATTTAGCAGATAACAGATTAGGCATCTCAATAGATTTAGGTTGGCATTCTTAACAGAATTAGCAGATGACAGATTTGGCAGATGAACAGATCTAGCAGACTAGGCAGTAGGGCAGAACTAGCAGATTGAGCTATATAACAGAACTAACAGATTAGGCGAATATAGCAGAACTAGCAAATTAGGCAAATATAACAGATTTAATCATTCCTTAAAGTTTCACAACATATCTTGCCTAAATATAAATCTTGCCTAAGTTCACATGCATAAATAATAGTCATGATTCACAATATGATCATATACCCCATGTTTGCATTAAATTTGCATGTCACAGATTAAGGTCATAATTTACACGTCCCAATTTAGTTCAACTTGCCTAGTACAAAAGATTCACATATAAATTATACCAAATATAGCTAGTGACAAAAATCTCCTACTTAGGTATTATTCACAATTGATAGATATCCTACTTTAATGTAAATCTTTATACCTAAACCATATTTTCTTTGTCTCAAGTCATATGTTAACATACCATGGTTCCTCTTCTTCCAATTCACAGAATATGCATAGATCTAAATCTAGTTTACAACCTATGTCCTTTTTCTTAAATCAGTCACAGATTAACCAACTTCTCAAGTCGTATGTTCAATATTCTTTATGCCACAAACTCAAGTCATAGGTTCCATTATATGCCTTAGATTTATGTCCTAAGTTCCAAGTTCAACCTATGTTCTTTCCTCAACTCAGTCACATATCGGTCATGCCCATTTCATGCATTATTCATTTTATTGTCCCAAATATTTTAGCGTATGTTAATCTCTTAGGAGATTGGTGCAGGCTCGTAGTAGCCTGGCTATAGAACAGAAAGAAGAAGAGATACAGAATAAAATAGATCAGAACAGAACATACACAATCTCAAATTCAGATTTACAATCATGTCACAATTATGATTAAAGTTTATATCAGAAAATAACTGCACTTGCCTTGGTTGGATTCTAAAAGAAAAAGGTGTTGTAGCTGTTCTCTTTTAATCCTAATCAGAATTGGAGGAAGAAGAAGCACAAGTCCTAGCTTAGGTTTCAGCAGAGTAGAGACGCCATTGATTTATTTATTTTTAGAGAGGAAGAGAGCAATGGAGGCTAGAGAATTGTATATGAGATTTAGGTTTAGGTTAGGGATGTATATATAGGTGTAGGAAGTTATTTAAGATCATTAGATTAACCCTGAATCATGAGAACCATTCAAATGCAAAATCTGCATTTGAGCGAATCGGCCCATGGGATGACAGCCAAACACCCTGGATTAACCCCTAGTCGACCCAGCGGAGCTCGGGTCGACCTCAAAAATGGGCCGGTTCGGTTATTCCCCCAACCAATTCGTTGTTTTGAACCTTTTTTGCATGTTTATTTATTTAATTTTTATATATATCTATATATATTTCTCTCATATGCATACAAACTTCAAGGCTTAATAACTTCTTAATAATTAACCATTTTTTTTATATTCTCAGAAAATACGGGGTGTTACAATTGCTATGGTTGATTTGTTTGCCACCATTATGACATGCACACCCCCACCCCCGTTATCTTTACACCATCTGTTCAGTGGCACCTTAGAGTATTGTACGGTATGTAGTGCTAACTCTTTGGTTGCAGGTCCAGGTTCAGGTCTGGTTTAGTATACCTGTTATTGTTCAGTTTAGCTGCTTATCGCTCATACCAGACTTTTTATCTGACCCAGAGTTTTATGTCTCTTCTTATTACTCTGGGGGCTCTCACTAGCAGACTAGAGACAGGTTAGCTGGGTATGCACGAGTAGCTGATCCGGAGACGAGCAGGAGGCTTCCACGTATGATACATATAGATATTCTCCCTGTGTTGTTGAAGATCACTGCTTTGGCATTAGTAGTGCATCTTCTACTTTGGCTTTATTTTTCTTTAGAGATAGTTTAAAGTTGTAATAATGATGTTGGATCATAAGCTGTATTTGTATTTCCGCTGCTATGTTGGTTTAGTTTTCAGTTTATGCACTGTCTCGCTGTTTTATGTCAAGATTATATTATTATTATATTTTGTTCCATGCGCTGTGAGACATTCTACAGGTTTTATATTAGTTCATTCTCTTCTTTCCTTTCTTTGGCGACCGTTCCGTGCTAGTTGGGCATGTGTACAACGCACTTTCGGAGGAAATGTCGGCCGGTGCGGGGCGGGCCGTCACACTTTGTATCAGAGCTCTAGGTTGTGTAGTTAACCTAGGGAAGTCATCAGGGAGAGATAGTATACGTATATGAGAGCGCGTATTTGTGATTATTTTGGTTTTCAAAATCTATATATATATACATACTATTAGTGTAGCTAAGGATGAAGTTGCACTGCACTAGCGCCAATATGGAGACGGTTAATCATTTTCTCTTTACAGATTGAACAATGAATCGATACGCAAGAGGTGCCAGTAGGGGAGCCAATAATGGGAATGCTGCTGACATGAGGACGATGTTTACTGGCCTCATGAGAGAGATGCTTAGGGATGTGTAGAGGGCATCTCCCAATAATGGTTATGGTGGTGGTCCAATAGTGCAGGCGCTTAAGGCCAATTTCGCCAAGCTGAACAAGGATTATACTAGTCTTGGTGGGAAGCCGTTCCACGGAATGGAGTCGACTACGGATGTTCAGGATTGGTTGGATAGCTGTGAGCGTATCTTCAAAGACTTGGGTATCGAGGATGCGGTGAAGAGAAGGCTAGCATCCCGTCAGCTGCAAGGATGGGCAATGAATTGGTGGAATGCTATAAAGGCAGCTACTCCCGAAGATCAGATTACTTGGGAGCAGTTTAAGGTTCGCTTTAGCGATAAGTTCATTACAGTTACTCAGAAGTCAGTGTTGTTTAAGAAATTCTTGGAACTCAAGCAGAATGGAAGAGCTGTCTCGGAGTAAATTGCCGAATTCGACACTTTGTCGAAGTATGGGTTATCTCTTATTGATACTGCCGAGAAGAAGAACGAGAAGTTCATAACTGGCTTGGATTAGTACTTGGGGGAAAGGCTTATTAACCACATCGATGAGACGTTTGAATCGATTATGGGGAAAGCATTGAGGTCACAGAGTCTTTACCCTAAGTCGAAGACTGAGGTTGCATCTGCAGAGGAGCCAAAGCCGCAAGCAAGTGGTGGAGGCAAGAGTGGTTCTCAGAAGAAGAGGAAGCCGAACCAGAATAAGGATGGCTAGAAAAAGAATTAGAAAGATGTTGAGTGCTGCAGCTGTGGTAAGAAGGGCCATTATGCTAGTAATTGTCGGGCCAAGCCAGCGGATAGGAAGTGCTTCAATTGTGGCCAAGTGGGACATCACAAGGACAAGTGTCCGCAACCCCCTAAAGAAAAGCAGGTGGTGAAAGCATATTCCCTTAATGCTATTCCTTCTTCGTCGAATGCCCCAACTGCAGCGGAGAAAGGAATGAATGTTGTTATTCAAGGTATGCTTTCTTTTTATGATGTTCCTGTTAGAGTTTTGTTTGATACTGGGGCTTCCAGTTCTTTTATATCTAGTGACCCGGTAGATAGGTTGGGATTGGAGCCCGAGATTGTCGATAGACCTTTATTAGTGACGAACCCGATTGGTGGTTCAACTAACCTCAGCATGATTTGTCGTAATGTGGTCCTATCGAGTCATGGATGCATGTTTGTTTGTGATTGCTTTGTTTTGGGTTTTACTGGGTTTGGCATTATTTTGGAAGTCGACTGGCTCCAAAGATACGGATTGGTGGTAGACTGTGAGGGCTTTTTGGTGACAGCTAGAGCAGATGATGGGCATAGGGTAGTGATTGGTGGTCTACCCAGTGATGGGGTAATGGCTAGTTTTCTGAATTCCCTCGACATTCCACATAGTGAGTTGTCAGGTTTGCCCGTGGTTGGCCAGTATCTGGACGTTTTCGAGGAAGTGATCGGGCTTCCACCACACCGAGAGATTGAGTTCCGTATTGATTTAGTGAAAGATGCCAAACCTATAGTGATGCCACTTCGTTGTATGGCACCAAGGGAGCAGCAAGAGCTCGGGGTGCAAGTCAGCGATCTTTTGAAGAAGGGATTTATCAGAAGGAGTGTTTCTGAATGGGGAGCACCAGTTGTGTTTGCTACCAAGGCGGACGGTTCCCTTCGTTTGTGTGTAGATTACCGCGAGTTGAATAAAGTGACGAGGAAGAATAAGTATCCTCTACCGCGGATAGATGATTTGTTTGATCAGTTGAGTGGCGCGAGAGTATTCTCTCAGTTGGATCTCGCGACAGGTTTTCATCAGCTGAGAGTATAGCTAAAACGGCATTTCGGACGCCGTCTGGATTTTATGAGTGGTTGGTC
Source organism: Allium sativum (assembly GCA_030737875.1). NCBI lineage: Eukaryota > Viridiplantae > Streptophyta > Magnoliopsida > Asparagales > Amaryllidaceae > Allium > Allium sativum. The sequence goes on from CM060920.1 coordinate 693,243,378, forward strand.
ATGCCATTCGGGCTGACCAATGTGAAAGTTCAATTAGGGTGTTTCAAAACAATTTAGCAGCGGAATAAACAACCCTAATAGGATCTATTATGAAAACAATAGATTGAAACAAACAAATCGTACCTAGGGTTCTTTCAGATTTGATTATCCCCAATTTCTTCGAGCCTTATTCTTGCCGGTAGTTGGATGATCGAACCTTAGCACGACAAAGCATCGTCCCTCTATATGTATCCACACAAACATCATCTCCAATTGTCTGACAGATCGAAGAAAAGGGGAGATAAGTGGTGCTAGCCGCCATTCCTATTTTGACCTAGGGTTTTCTTTTTAAAAGAGTCGAGAGCGAATAATGAATAACCGTGTGTCCTATATAAGAAGAAAAATCCCTTTTAATAGGTACACATGTATATCAAAATAAGGAACAATTCCTTATAGCCTTTCAACCACAAATATCAACGGTTGATATCTTACTTTAATCAAAATCAAAACAGTCATTCCCTTATAATGTTCTAAGCGTGTGACCCTATAGGTTATTACAACGTTGGCAATGATTTTAAATCATATTTAAAACCATAAACAGTGATTGGCATCTAGCAATACATCGCTGCTACCCAAGTTATAATAAGATCATCGATTCGATACAACCTGTTCTGTGACCAGTGTCTCAATGTAATATAATCCTTTTAACCGTTATATCCAGGATTAAACTGGAGGCATGGATCGTATCATCCTCGTTATAATTTAATCTGTATTTCTTGATCGATGAGCAGACTGTTTAAAACAAATAAGTATTTGAGCACGGCCATGCATTTCACAGTCTCACTCAATCAAGAGGCCCATGGATATCACTACGAATATATCGAAGGGTTAAATTCCATCTAGATCATTAATAATTTTCATTCGATTCTAGATATATACAATAATCACCGTTATCGTTACTCTGTTACGAATAACTTTAGATGATATCAAAACACAAATATCCTCGAATAAAATTATAATGATTTCAGGTCTGAGGACCATTACATCACTGTCACTATGAGAATAACTCATGATACTGTTAATTATATTCCATGGAGTTATCTCACGGTGGGTCAGCCCAATACGTTATTCTCCAATACGCATTTATATCTTGACTTTAATATCACGTATATTAATGATCAATGAGATGTGATCATCAGCCAATCAATATACCAGTCTCAACGTTTTATTGTTGTCCTATATACACAATAAAACTCGACTAGGGGCATTTAAGAATTATAATACTTAATAATTATATAATCTCAAATTCAGTCTTACTCGAACTATATAATTCCGTATTATTATTCTAAGGACTTCTATTATATTATTATTTATATTACGCAGTAAATACAATATAATAGAATAATATTTTATTCCAAATAAAATAATAGCATCAACAGTGTTATCAACCTCATCAAATGAATTGCCTCTAAGGCATATCTCTAACAATCTCCCACTTGCACTAGAGTCAATCATTTACATATCATATACTCATGAAACTAGTGTGACTATTAAACTTCTGTTGCGACAGAGTTTAATTCAGTAGGTCTGCAACATTACAATATTTGTAACTTTTGCAGATATGTTCATTTCTTATGTGAACAACTTCACATAGGAATTATATTTCTTAAATATATGTTTGGATTAATAGTGAGTTTAAGTGTAATAACCCGAAAATCTGGGCCAGTTTAAAATTTTTATTTTGGCGATGTTAGCGAATTTTGAAGATTTAAAATGAATTATTTTAAATAATATCGACGAGAAATTTATTTAGAATATAATTCGAACGTATATATTATACGCGTCGTCGATAGAATATAAAATATTTATATATAATTATAAATAGAATTGAAAATGGCGCGGTAGTTCGATAATTCGATTTCAAACTTCAATTGAATGTACCGGGTGCAAAACAAATCCGGATTTTAGTGAAACCAAAAACATTAGGATCTGATTGATAATATCTTTCTAACGGATGTAAGAAACTGAGATTTCACTTTAAAAATGGAGAGATATGTCCAGTTGAAAATTCTGAATAGTCGCTGTGGAATTTATATATATTTTATATAATATATAGCCCTTAAAAATAGCCGTTTTGCAAACGACCTCGGATTTCGACGAAACCAGTTTTGTTGGGTCCGTGGTGTCAAGTTATTGCTAGATTTCAAATTTCGTAATTTTCTGAATCAATATGTGAGCGTGGCAAAGGAAAACGCGTTTGACCAGTTTCAGTTGATTTTAATCGACTGGAAATTGGCCATTTTTCAAACGGTCTCAGAATTCGACGAAACTAGTTTTGTTAGGACCGTATCGTCAATACGAAACTAGAAAATATTTTTCTGGAATTTTTCTAGTTAGTATGTGACCCCGGTAATTTGAAATGTACGTTTAAAATTCAATATAAGGATTTAAATGTAAATTCAACGGAAACTGATTGTAACGATCAAACCAGCTGACGATACATATCCCATTGTGTTCGGAATGGGGGTTAAACGCTATGGACGACAGGTGGTGGACCTCGTTTCGAGGTCGTATGTAAAAGTCAACTTTTTTAAAAAAAAATATAAATTAATTAAATAAATTAAAACTCTCTTTTGCATATACCCCCCCCCCCCCCCGTTTATTCTTCAACTCATTCCAGAAGAAAAAAAAAAGAAAAAAGGAAAGCCCCCGTGACCTAGAAAACCCATCGACGTTGACGCCGCCCTCCCTGGCACCACCGCCTCCACTCGCCCCCCCGTTCATCTCCTCCCCCTCACGACCCAACCCGCTCCCTCACCGACGAACCCCAAAGCGCCATCGTTCGCGCCCAATTTCAGAACCCTAGGCGAGCTCGAGTTCGGCCATCCTCTCGGCGGTGGTGGCTCTGGCATGGCCCGACGTGATGGCGACCTTGGATGGATGAACGGCGACTAGAGGTCAGTGCGATGGGGAGCCCTAGGATTCAAGCAAGTTGCGTCTTCTCTGGAGCGCATTACAGAGCATCGAATAGAAGGTAATTTTATTTTTAATTTTATTCTGTAAAACTGATTTTTTTTTATAAGTATTCAAACTGTTTTTTTTATTTATTTTTAAAACTGAATTTTCTTTAGTTTAAAAACTGTTTTTATAAAATGATTAAAACTGAATTTTATTTTAAATTTAAAAACTGATTTTTTTTAAAAACAAAATTAAAACTGATTTTATTTCAAAAAGGAAACTGATTTTGTTTAAAGATTGAAACTGTTTTTATAAAAAGATTAAACTGTTTTTTTTATAAAGTTTTAAAACTGTTTTTTTTATAAAAGAGTTTTAAAAACAGAAATTTAAAATTGAAAACTGTTTGTTTTAAAAGGAAAATAAAAAAAAAAACAGAATTTTTAAAAAGGATTGTGAAAACTGTTTTAAAAGAAGAAAATGAAAAAAAACTGATTTGTTAGAATATAAAAACTGCATTTTGTAAAAGGCAAGACTGCATTTTTAAAAAAGGCAAGACTGCATTTTTAAAAAAGGCAAAACTGCATATTTTAAAAAGAATAAAATAAAAACTGCATTTTTCTAAAAGGAAAAAAAACTGCATTTTTAATAAAAGAAAAACTGAATCTTTTAAAAGATAAAAACTGTTTTGTTTTTAAAAGAGTTAAAACTGATTTCAAAGATTTTAAAACTGAATTTTTAAAAGAAATAAAAACTCGATTTTTATATGTTGAACAAAGAAATAAAAACTCGATTTTTATATGTTGAACTTTGAAATAAAAACTCGATTTTTATATGTTGAACTTTGAAATAAAAACTCGATTTTTATATGTTGAACAAAGAAATAAAAACTCGATTTTTATATGTTGAACTTTGAAATGAAAATTCGATTTTTATATATATTGAATAGCGAAATAAAAATTCGATTTTTTATATATAGTGGCTACGGGCGACGAAGCTGACGAAGATGCGAAAACGACGAAGACTTCTGCAAATGAAGTGCCGTGGGGCTTAGATAGCTTTCGGTGAGAATTTCTCACTCTTCAATTTACTTTCTAGTTATATATATATACTAGGATGCAGACGGTGTTTAGTAGCACCCGACACAATCGTCCACAGACCATGGACTTGTTTGTTTGGCTGTTTGGTGATTGATTGCGATATTGGTTTGAATGTGGTTTGTGGTGTGAAAAATCGAATCGATAAATTGGTTAGGATTAGACGTGCGCCGTTATAAGGCGAAGGAGTAAGGCTAGGTTAGACTCTTACTCCAAATTTTGTGGTTTGCATAACGAAAGTGATTTGATTGATGTGTGAATGGCGTGGGCCTTCACTAGACCGGGGATAAGGCTAGGCCTTGTCCCGTTTCTAGTATAGTGCCGTTATGCCGCCGAAATTTTCTAAAATATGTTAGAAAAATAAAAATAACATTTTATTTAAAAAAATTGAACTGGATAGATATTCATATGTCGAAATAAAATATTTTATCGTTAAAAATATAATTTTTAACGTGATTATGAATATAGTGAAAGTGAATAATATAAAATAAATATTCATTTACAAGCCAGATGGTTTGTTTATGTACACCTATTTGACTGATATTGATTGGGCCTCATCCCAATTTGAAAAATAAAGAATATATAAAATAAAGGTTCATGTGTTGACGGTACTCATTCGTTGGGATTAGTCATGTGTTGAACGAATTATTTTTATAATAAAATTTACATCTTTATCAATATAAAATAAAGGTTCATGTGTTGACGGTACTCATTCGTTGAGATTAGTCATGTGTTGAACGAAATAATTTAACAAAAATAGTCACACATGGACGGTACTCATTCGTTGAGATTAGTCGTGTGTTGACAAAAAGAAATATTTGAAATAGAATATATAAAGCCGTGTTAAATAGTGATGCGCCATTTTGACGCGAACGATATTTATATCGAATAAAACGATTTCGAAATGAATTGAATATATAACGATTTCGAAATGAATTGAATATATAACGATTTCGAAATGAATTGAATATATAACGATTTCAAAATGAATTGAATATATAACGATTTCGAAATGAATTGAATATATAACGATTTCGAAATGAATTGAATATATAACGATTTCGAAATGAATTGAATATATAACGATTTCGAAATGAATTGAATATATAACGATTTCGATTTGAGTTGAATATAAAACGATTTCGAATTGAATCGAATAGAAAACCAATTTGAATTGAATTGAATTGAATTGAGAAACGAATTCGAATTGAATTTAAAATGAAGTGAAATGAATTCAAATTAAATTGAAATTTGAATTGAATAGAAATGAATTTTAAAACGAATTTATAAAGAAGAATTCAATTTTGATTTGAATTGAAATAGAAGTTGACTTTGCTTTTGAAACGAATTCAAAGCTAATTATATAATTCGTTTTAAATAAAAATCGACGAAATATATATTATATATATTATATATATATAATATAATGGCCTGAAATAGAACGCGCCGCGCCGCGGCAGTTCGTAAATTTCGACCATTTATTTCAAACGGACATTACGGGAGATCCGACCGTCGGATTCTCCTAAAACCGGAACCGTTGGGTTCGTATCGAAAAGAGCTTTCTAACGAATATTAGAAATTTGAAATCTAACGGTTGGATTTGGAGATACGTCCAAATCAAATTCGAAAAAGGTCGCTATAAGTGCAGTTCGATGGCCGTTGTTGGAAATCGACTGCACGGGCCTTGATAAAATTATTAAAAATAGTAAAAAAATTTGTATAAAATCATAAGAAATGATTTGGGAAAATTTGGGATGAAAAACTCCACATTTGAAAAGATAAAAATGGTTTTTATCGAAATGCACTAGTTTGAACTAAATTTGAAACCCAATTGATTCTAATAAATAAATTAGATTTAAAAGGGGTTTTAAATAATCGGGATTTCTAATATATTTGATTGGATTTGAAATGGGTTTATCGTGAACTGTGTTTTAAATAACACTAGTTCTTTAACCCGATAATAAATAGAATGTGATTTGGGTTTATCGTGAACTGTGTTTTAAATAACACCTAGTTCTTTAACCCAGTAAAAGGAGCTTTAACGAATCTGCAATTAGATTGAAATGTGAATTCGTAATCTAAATTTCCAAATTTAGAAAATGAACGAGAATGGAGTATTACCAGTTTTGCTCCAAAGCGATAGTTAAATCTTTGATTAGATTTGAACGTGAAATGGTAATTAATTTTACCGATAACACCATGGTGTTAGATATGGAGTATTACCAGTTTTGCTTCATGGGATGAATAGGTTGGGATTGGGAAATAAAATAAATAATTACTTCGTTACGGTTCGCTAATCTCGACTAGTTGGGAAAACCATAATTTGGTTTTAAAAGACATCCAAAGGAAGATTACAGGATAAATTTTAAAGAATTTATCTTGGATAAAATTAATGGGAACCTTTCCCTAAGAATGTGGAATTTAGAAACTAGCTGTAGGTTGGCTAAGAAGAATGGTTTCCTGGGTATTGATCTGATGTTGGTTTCGGCCTTCGGGGTTAATGTTTGGGAAATTGTTCTCTTGCTAATTTGCAGTTAGTGACTAATGAATTGGAATGAGGCGTATGTTGTGTTTGTGTAACATTTGTTTTTAATATACGCGGGTTGTTCGGAAAGACCGGGTTTACACCCATTCTGAATAACCGATTCGACGATAAGTCGAAGATGAAGACGGTGGTCGAAGACCGGAAGTTTTCACATCGTTTGGGTAATTACTGACGATCCTGATTGGGCTGTACACCCAAGAGGATGGAAATAGTTGGTGGTCGTCCAGACGTACTTGGAGATGGATGGATATGCGAGGAAAGTGCCTCCGGTTTCGTTCAGACCCAGAACGGACTTGTAAATGGATTGTGTGTCTGACATTGGATTTTATTCTGTGTTGATTGATTTCTATTAAATATATATCTGCTTGGCGGCGGAGAATTTATTCTCTTGCTTAACGCCCTTCTCTGAGACGTACGAGCTTAGAGGTTATATATCGATAGATATCAATCGCATGGCATGAATTGCCTGTGTGGCATGCTGAGTTGCATGGATCAAGGCTTCTGTTGAAAAGCAAAGTTTTGTGGTTGATGATCAAAGCACAGCCTACATGGTAGCTTTGTGTATAGCGTGTATTCGCGAGCCTCACACCTCGGTATGAGTTAAAAACGGGATACGGACTGCAGGGAGAGCGCACGTTTCTTTCTAGCTTTGGTGGTGTCAGTGACTTACCAGCCCTGACATATATATACTTCTCACCTTTGTGGTTGTTGGATGAGGCGCCTCGATTATTGGTCTGTAAGGACCGGGAAACGTGTGTTCAGGAATTGCCAATCCTCTAACGTAAGTGAGGACCGGCCCTGAAGCATCCAGGGGTTACCCAGTGTGCGTAATCCTGAGGCATTTGCTAGAGTGTCTCGAACGCGGAGAGGAGCTTGCCCCTTGCCTCGACTCATGACGGAAATCCAATTTCCAATACGTGTATTGCGGCTTTATTTGTAGAGCCTAGTATGGCGACATAGTAGCATGGGATACTATGCCGTCTATGATTTATATTTATGATTGAAATGTTTTGACACTATACACTTATTATAGTATCAAATGATTTGTTTTAAACGTACCAAGCATGTTTGGCTGTTATAAGGTAAAACCCTATCCTCCGGCTTGCGTTGCATTGTGTGATGGGACCTGGGTCTTATAATGGCTTCATTTTTCGAAAAAGCATTGCGTTGTTTATTTTATGCACTGGTATTCTTGGGAGAAAACCCGTTCCGTGTTATACGGCGTGGTCCCTTGAATTACTCTCTTTTAAAAGTAAAGTTTTAAATAACTGTTTTAGTTCTCACACCAGTCACATGACTGACCTGGAGTTTATTGTTTGAACCTAAACTCTGGGTGCCCTTATTTTCCGCACGGGCAGCTAATAGTTTTGGTTTTGCAGATTTATATTCACAGGATCCTGGTTTACAGCTGGAATGATATCCGGAAAGCTCTGTATCCGTATATCACCTTCAGTTGTGCTTTATATTATTTTTCCGCTGCTATGTATTTAAATGTAATTTAAATCTCTGATATTTCTGTGTAATATTTATTCATTTATACTCTGTATATTCTTGTAATCTGATGCATTGTTGTAATATACAAATGAAATGTTCTTCTGTTTGTGTTCTGATTTGTCAAGTTCTCAACGTTCAGGGGTTTCGAACGGTTTAGATTGGTTTAACGACTGATTCAGATCGAGCGAAATTCCAGGCCGTCACATTTGGTATCAGAGCTTTGGTTTACAGAGCTCGAGAACAAGGCACATTAGAACCATACGAAAGAATTCATCAGATATTGGATTAGTAATATCCAATTAGAATGACTCGTTAGAGATAGGATCAGTAGTATCCTAGAACGAGTGTGAAGAGTATATTTCCAAATAAAAACAATTTTGTTTTGAAAATTTAAACCATTTTAAACGTATTTGATTATTTATTTATTTTGAATATGGACAATCGAGTATATAAAGGTTTTGTATATACGCGTCATGAACGTATATTCGAAGTTTTAATATACTGGATAGATATAGAATCACATTCTAGTCGCCCGGACCTGATTCTGATGATTGACGCGTCATCATTAGTAATTAGTTTCGTGTTTCAAAGGTGTGCTTTCTATATGTTTCCATTAGACTGGTGTGAGAACCAAAACTTATATATAGTTAGAACACATTGTTGTGAATTGGCATCAAAAACATGATTTTCTTTATATATAGATATCAAAATTATGAATTTGAAACTCTAATTCACTAATTGATTGATGTTTGTGTTGTTTGTTTATTTGTTTGCTAATTTTGAACCATTTATGCCTAATTGAACCAAATATTGAACTGTATTGAAAATTGGTCGCATTTGCTTGCATATACATATATATCATTGAACAGGTCATAGCAAGGAGGCTAGAGCAGAGAATAAAATTTGTTTGCCCGACAAATAGGTACATGTTTACTACATAATTTACTGTTTTGTTTGGGTGATGATGATTTTGTGAGCCTATTGGCTAGCCGCTTGGCTTTTTCTTTTTCTTTTTGAGATCTGAAGGACCGGGGAAGCTATTTGAAATTCCCCGATGCTCCCGGTGCAGGGGAGGTTATGGCGAAATTTTTCGAAAATTTAGGGTGTTAGCCAAATTTTTGAAATTTTGGAAATTCTCAGAAACTAAAGAGTTGGAGAATGTAAGCCGGATCGAACATAGTGTTGAATAATCAAACCACTTTCGACTTTGTTCCTTTTCGGGGACGAAAAGTTTTAAGTGGGGGAGATTGTAATAACCCGAAAATCTGGGCCAGTTTAAAATTTTTATTTTGGCGATGTTAGCGAATTTTGAAGATTTAAAATGAATTATTTTAAATAATATCGACGAGAAATTTATTTAGAATATAATTCGAACGTATATATTATACGCGTCGTCGATAGAATATAAAATATTTATATATAATTATAAACAGAATTGAAAATGGCGCGGTAGTTCGATAATTCGATTTCAAACTTCAATTGAATGTACCGGGTGCAAAACAAATCCGGATTTTAGTGAAACCAAAAACATTAGGATCTGATTGATAATATCTTTCTAACGGATGTAAGAAACTGAGATTTCACTTTAAAAATGGAGAGATATGTCCAGTTGAAAATTCTGAATAGTCGCTGTGGAATTTATATATATTTTATATAATATATAGCCCTTAAAAATAGCCGTTTTGCAAACGACCTCGGATTTCGACGAAACCAGTTTTGTTGGGTCCGTGGTGTCAAGTTATTGCTAGATTTCAAATTTCGTAATTTTCTGAATCAATATGTGAGCGTGGCAAAGGAAAACGCGTTTGACCAGTTTCAGTTGATTTTAATCGACTGGAAATTGGCCATTTTTCAAACGGTCTCAAAATTCGACGAAACTAGTTTTGTTAGGACCGTATCGTCAATACGAAACTAGAAAATATTTTTCTGGAACTTTTCTAGTTAGTATGTGACCCCGGTAATTTGAAATGTACGTTTAAAATTCAATATAAGGATTTAAATGTAAATTCAACGGAAACTGATTGTAACGATCAAACCAGCTGACGATACATATCCCATTGTGTTCGGAATGGGGGTTAAACGCTATGGACGACAGGTGGTGGACCTCGTTTCGAGGTCGTATGTAAAAGTCAACTTTTTAAAAAAAAAATATAAATTAATTAAATAAATTAAAACTCTCTTTTGCATATACCCCCCCCCCCCCGTTTATTCTTCAACTCATTCCAGAAGAAAAAAAAAGAAAAAAGGAAAGCCCCTGTGACCTAGAAAACCCATCGACGTTGACGCCGCCCTCCCTGGCACCACCGCCTCCACTCGCCCCCCCGTTCATCTCCTCCCCCTCGCGACCCAACCCGCTCCCTCACCGACGAACCCCAAAGCGCCATTGTTCGCGCCCAATTTCAGAACCCTAGGCGAGCTCGAGTTCGGCCATCCTCTCGGCGGTGGTGGCTCTGGCATGGCCCGACGTGATGGCGACCTTGGATGGATGAACGGCGACTAGAGGTCAGTGCGATGGGGAGCCCTAGGATTCAAGCAAGTTGCGTCTTCTCTGGAGCGCATTACAGAGCATCGAATAGAAGGTAATTTTATTTTTAATTTTATTCTGTAAAACTGATTTTTTTTTATAAGTATTCAAACTGTTTTTTTTTATTTATTTTTAAAACTGAATTTTCTTTAGTTTAAAAACTGTTTTTATAAAATGATTAAAACTGAATTTTATTTTAAATTTAAAAACTGATTTTTTTTAAAAACAAAATTAAAACTGATTTTATTTCAAAAAGGAAACTGATTTTGTTTAAAGATTGAAAATGTTTTTATAAAAAGATTAAACTGTTTTTTTTTATAAAGTTTTAAAACTGTTTTTTTTATAAAAGAGTTTTAAAAACAGAAATTTAAAATTGAAAACTGTTTGTTTTAAAAGGAAAAAAAAAAACAGAATTTTTAAAAAGGATTGTGAAAACTGTTTTAAAAGAAGAAAATGAAAAAAAACTGATTTGTTAGAATATAAAAACTGCATTTTGTAAAAGGCAAGACTGCATTTTTAAAAAAGGCAAGACTGCATTTTTAAAAAAGGCAAAACTGCATATTTTAAAAAGAATAAAATAAAAACTGCATTTTTCTAAAAGGAAAAAAAACTGCATTTTTAATAAAAGAAAAACTGAATCTTTTAAAAGATAAAAACTGTTTTGTTTTTAAAAGAGTTAAAACTGATTTCAAAGATTTTAAAACTGAATTTTTAAAAGAAATAAAAACTCGATTTTTATATGTTGAACAAAGAAATAAAAACTCGATTTTTATATGTTGAACTTTGAAATAAAAACTCGATTTTTATATGTTGAACTTTGAAATAAAAACTCGATTTTTATATGTTGAACAAAGAAATAAAAACTCGATTTTTATATGTTAAACTTTGAAATGAAAATTCGATTTTTATATATATTGAATAGCGAAATAAAAATTCGATTTTTTATATATAGTGGCTACGGGCGACGAAGCTGACGAAGATGCGAAAACGACGAAGACTTCTGCAAATGAAGTGCCGTGGGGCTTAGATAGCTTTCGGTGAGAATTTCTCACTCTTCAATTTACTTTCTAGTTATATATATATACTAGGATGCAGACGGTGTTTAGTAGCACCCGACACAATCGTCCACAGACCATGGACTTGTTTGTTTGGCTGTTTGGTGATTGATTGCGATATTGGTTTGAATGTGGTTTGTGGTGTGAAAAATCGAATCGATAAATTGGTTAGGATTAGACGTGCGCCGTTATAAGGCGAAGGAGTAAGGCTAGGTTAGACTCTTACTCCAAATTTTGTGGTTTGCATAACGAAAGTGATTTGATTGATGTGTGAATGGCGTGGGCCTTCACTAGACCGGGGATAAGGCTAGGCCTTGTCCCGTTTCTAGTATAGTGCCGTTATGCCGCCGAAATTTTCTAAAATATGTTAGAAAAATAAAAATAACATTTTATTTAAAAAAATTGAACTGGATAGATATTCATATGTCGAAATAAAATATTTTATCGTTAAAAATATAATTTTTAACGTGAATATGAATATAGTGAAAGTGAATAATATAAAATAAATATTCATTTACAAGCCAGATGGTTTGTTTATGTACACCTATTTGACTGATATTGATTGGGCCTCATCCCAATTTGAAAAATAAAGAATATATAAAATAAAGGTTCATGTGTTGACGGTACTCACTCGTTGGGATTAGTCATGTGTTGAACGAATTATTTTTATAATAAAATTTACATCTTTATCAATATAAAATAAAGGTTCATGTGTTGACGGTACTCATTCGTTGAGATTAGTCATGTGTTGAACGAAATAATTTAACAAAAATAGTCACACATGGACGGTACTCATTCGTTGAGATTAGTCGTGTGTTGACAAAAAGAAATATTTGAAATAGAATATATAAAGCCGTGTTAAATAGTGATGCGCCATTTTGACGCGAACGATATTTATATCGAATAAAACGATTTCGAAATGAATTGAATATATAACGATTTCGAAATGAATTGAATATATAACGATTTCGAAATGAATTGAATATATAACGATTTCGAAATGAATTGAATATATAACGATTTCGAAATGAATTGAATATATAACGATTTCGAAATGAATTGAATATATAACGATTTCGAAATGAATTGAATATATAACGATTTCGAAATGAATTGAATATATAACGATTTCGATTTGAGTTGAATATAAAACGATTTCGAATTGAATCGAATAGAAAACCAATTTGAATTGAATTGAATTGAATTGAGAAACGAATTCGAATTGAATTTAAAATGAAGTGAAATGAATTCAAATTAAATTGAAATTTGAATTGAATAGAAATGAATTTTAAAACGAATTTATAAAGAAGAATTCAATTTTGATTTGAATTGAAATAGAAGTTGACTTTGCTTTTGAAACGAATTCAAAGCTAATTATATAATTCGTTTTAAATAAAAATCGACGAAATATATATTATATATATTATATATATAATATAATGGCCTGAAATAGAACGCGCCGCGCCGCGGCAGTTCGTAAATTTCGACCATTTATTTCAAACGGACATTACGGGAGATCCGACCGTCGGATTCTCCTAAAACCGGAACCGTTGGGTTCGTATCGAAAAGAGCTTTCTAACGAATATTAGAAATTTGAAATCTAACGGTTGGATTTGGAGATACGTCCAAATCAAATTCGAAAAAGGTCGCTATAAGTGCAGTTCGATGGCCGTTGTTGGAAATCGACTGCACGGGCCTTGATAAAATTATTAAAAATAGTAAAAAAAATTGTATAAAATCATAAGAAATGATTTGGGAAAATTTGGGATGAAAAACTCCACATTTGAAAAGATAAAAATGGTTTTTATCGAAATGCACTAGTTTGAACTAAATTTGAAACCCAATTGATTCTAATAAATAAATTAGATTTAAAAGGGGTTTTAAATAATCGGGATTTCTAATATATTTGATTGGATTTGAAATGGGTTTATCGTGAACTGTGTTTTAAATAACACTAGTTCTTTAACCCGATAATAAATAGAATGTGATTTGGGTTTATCGTGAACTGTGTTTTAAATAACACCTAGTTCTTTAACCCAGTAAAAGGAGCTTTAACGAATCTGCAATTAGATTGAAATGTGAATTCGTAATCTAAATTTCCAAATTTAGAAAATGAACGAGAATGGAGTATTACCAGTTTTGCTCCAAAGCGATAGTTAAATCTTTGATTAGATTTGAACGTGAAATGGTAATTAATTTTACCGATAACACCATGGTGTTAGATATGGAGTATTACCAATTTTGCTTCATGGGATGAATAAGTTGGGATTGGGAAATAAAATAAATAATTACTTCGTTACGGTTCGCTAATCTCGACTAGTTGGGAAAACCATAATTTGGTTTTAAAAGACATCCAAAGGAAGATTACAGGATAAATTTTAAAGAATTTATCTTGGATAAAATTAATGGGAACCTTTCCCTAAGAATGTGGAATTTAGAAACTAGCTGTAGGTTGGCTAAGAAGAATGGTTTCCTGGGTATTGATCTGATGTTGGTTTCGGCCTTCGGGGTTAATGTTTGGGAAATTGTTCTCTTGCTAATTTGCAGTTAGTGACTAATGAATTGGAATGAGGCGTATGTTGTGTTTGTGTAACATTTGTTTTTAATATACGCGGGTTGTTCGGAAAGACCGGGTTTACACCCATTCTGAATAACCGATTCGACGATAAGTCGAAGATGAAGACGGTGGTCGAAGACCGGAAGTTTTCACATCGTTTGGGTAATTACTGACGATCCTGATTGGGCTGTACACCCAAGAGGATGGAAATAGTTGGTGGTCGTCCAGACGTACTTGGAGATGGATGGATATGCGAGGAAAGTGCCTCCGGTTTCGTTCAGACCCAGAACGGACTTGTAAATGGATTGTGTGTCTGACATTGGATTTTATTTTGTGTTGATTGATTTCTATTAAATATATATCTGCTTGGCGGCGGAGAATTTATTCTCTTGCTTAACGCCCTTCTCTGAGACGTACGAGCTTAGAGGTTATATATCGATAGATATCAATCGCATGGCATGAATTGCCTGTGTGGCATGCTGAGTTGCATGGATCAAGGCTTCTGTTGAAAAGCAAAGTTTTGTGGTTGATGATCAAAGCACAGCCTACGTGGTAGCTTTGTGTATAGCGTGTATTCGCGAGCCTCACACCTCGGTATGAGTTAAAAACGGGATACGGACTGCAGGGAGAGCGCACGTTTCTTTCTAGCTTTGGTGGTGTCAGTGACTTACCAGCCCTGACATATATATACTTCTCACCTTTGTGGTTGTTGGATGAGGCGCCTCGATTATAGGTCTGTAAGGACCGGGAAACGTGTGTTCAGGAATTGCCAATCCTCTAACGTAAGTGAGGACCGGCCCTGAAGCATCCAGGGGTTACCCAGTGTGCGTAATCCTGAGGCATTTGCTAGAGTGTCTCGAACGCGGAGAGGAGCTTGCCCCTTGCCTCGACTCATGACGGAAATCCAATTTCCAATACGTGTATTGCGGCTTTATTTGTAGAGCCTAGTATGGCGACATAGTAGCATGGGATACTATGCCGTCTATGATTTATATTTATGATTGAAATGTTTTGACACTATACACTTATTATAGTATCAAATGATTTGTTTTAAACGTACCAAGCATGTTTGGCTGTTATAAGGTAAAACCCTATCCTCCGGCTTGCGTTGCATTGTGTGATGGGACCTGGGTCTTATAATGGCTTCATTTTTCGAAAAAGCATTGCGTTGTTTATTTTATGCACTGGTATTCTTGGGAGAAAACCCGTTCCGTGTTATACGGCGTGGTCCCTTGAATTACTCTCTTTTAAAAGTAAAGTTTTAAATAACTGTTTTAGTTCTCACACCAGTCACATGACTGACCTGGAGTTTATTGTTTGAACCTAAACTCTGGGTGCCCTTATTTTCCGCACGGGCAGCTAGTAGTTTTGGTTTTGCAGATTTATATTCACAGGATCCTGGTTTACAGCTGGAATGATATCCGGAAAGCTCTGTATCCGTATATCACCTTCAGTTGTGCTTTATATTATTTTTCCGCTGCTATGTATTTAAATGTAATTTAAATCTCTGATATTTCTGTGTAATATTTATTCATTTATACTCTGTATATTCTTGTAATCTGATGCATTGTTGTAATATACAAATGAATTGTTCTTCTGTTTGTGTTCTGATTTGTCATGTTCTCAACGTTTAGGGGTTTCGAACGGTTTAGATTGGTTTAACGACTGATTCAGATCGAGCGAAATTCCAGGCCGTCACATTAAGGTTTCAGGCCTGAGCATCAGCCATATTGTTATCGCAATGTAAATCATTGGATCAACAATGAATTAAGTTCAATCATGAACCTTTTAATCCAAACATTTTCTTTCTTAGAATCAGTATTTATTTCTTGTTTTTAAACTAACATTATTTACAATAACCAATGTGTTATCAAATAACATTAGAGTTATTGTGTCACTCCCACTCAATTTCTTGTCTATAAAAGATTTATTGGTATCTTGTGGTTTTCGATATATCTCGAATTCTATTTTATTCCCATTGGCATCTAAGAGACTGACTTTCCTTCAAAAGGATACCAAATCAAGTAATAAACATTTTATTCTCAGGGAATTTATATCCACAAAATAGTTATTTGATTTGGGTCCGATCTTATCAGAGGAATGACGTTTAACAAACGCCTTACATCCCAAATCTTTGTATTAGACACACTAGGACATTTCCTAGTTCATATCTTATATGGCGTCTTCAAATTGTTTTAGTGGGATTTAATATAATTGCTCTAAATTTAACTTATATGAAGATCTATATGACTTATCATTAATCGTACTATATCTTATAAGGTTCGATATCTCCGTTCAGACATACCATTCTAATATGGTGTTCTAGGTGGACAGAGTTGTGAAAAAATTCCAAACTCATTCAGATAGTCATTAAATTTATTGGCTTAAATGTTCTCTTTCGAACTGTTCGAAAAATATTTAAAATTGGTTTCTAACTTCACTTTTAATTCTTTGAACTTTTCAAAGGATTTTGATATGTGTTTCATAAGACACACAGATCCATATCTACTGATATTATCAGTAAATATAATGAAATAATAAAACCTGCCTCTAGTTTATGTATTCATTGCTCCATATACATCATTATGTATAAGACCCAATATTTATCATTCATTAACTGTGCCAAGTGAGGGTGACTCAGTTATTTTGCCTAGTAAACAAGATTTGCATTTTCATATGATTCAAAATCAAATGATTTTAAAATTCCATCATTATGGAGTTTTAATACACTTTCTTGTTTACATTTTCAACTGGTAATGCTAAAGGTATGCTAGATTCAAATCATTAAATTTAATCCACTCTATAATTATGTCAGGTACATTATAGTTAACGATGTGTAAAGTTCATTAACTATTCGTGAAATTCCATTAATTATTTCATTTAAATAAAATGAATAACAATTATTTTTTATTATAAATGAAATTTAAACTTGTCTGAACAAGGTTCATAATAACATTTATTTTATATGGAATTTCATAATAACAATTATTTTATTTACTAAATTAAGCCAATATATATATATATATATATATAACAAGAATTAACTTCCTATTGATAATACAACAATATTTGCTTTATTTCCAATCGTAAGTTCACTTGTCTCTTTAGATTTCTACTTATTTTCCAATTACTGTGAATTCACATACATTTATGTGATTCATATCTAGTATCTAATACTAGAGATATATAAGTAGATTTTATAACATTTATATCTTAATTGTTTGAAGTCATACTTTAACTTATTTTAGATCCTCTCTTTATTTCTAAAATAATTACGTTTAAATTGGTTGAGGACAATCCTCAAATTTCAATGTTAGTCAAGAAATTCGATTTAAATCAATTTATCCTTCTTAAGAACAAATTTAAATTATCGGAGTTATCTGTTATTTAATATCAGCAACGGATAATAAATATTAACTGATTCTATTATAATTATATAAATACAAAATTTTGACAATCAAACTTTATATTTATATTAATGTATAATTCAAACTAAAATATGCTCCCACTCAAATTAACATCCCTCTGTTTATATATACATATCGGTATACATACATAACGGTGTTCCAAGATCCATATCTAGTCATGCCTTGACCCAGCTTTGGCTGAACCCAAGACCCAACCTTTTAGGTAGACATCTTATGTCAATTATATCGTATATAATTCTTGGATCGCATGATGAACATTTTGTTCAGTATTATTCATTTGCTCAAACTATAGAATAATTCATGCTATTGTCTCTAAGGCCATAATCGTATTATGCAGCCTAGTTAAGTCAGACCCAATAATAGGTTGGAGCACCACATTTTACTCCATCACATATAACCAAAATAAAAGGTGCACAATGCTTTGGCGTTAGTTACATCCAGTGATTTTGGACAGTGATGAGTATATTATTGGAAGATGTCACCATGACTTAATATAACAAAATTTGCTTTTAGACGGATTTTTAATTCGTAGTGGAGGACAACATCAGAGTTATTTATATATATCTAAATATATGTATTTCATATTTGTAATATATTAAATGGATTCAAGTAATATATATGAAACAAATATGTACGTATATAAATTTAATATTATATAGGAACCATGCCTACATATGGTTTTGAACATTTCAAAATTTTGGTAATCATAATTACCACATGTTTTATATATCATTTAAATATGGTCTTTCATTTATACACCAAGCCCTTACAAATAAAGGTCCAGTCTTAGATATAAAACCAGATTATAAGACTATAAATAATAAAACATACCAACAGTAAATTATTGCGTATGTTTGTTGACTTTCAAGTCTCTTTAAAGTGAAATCAGATTTCAATGTCAATTTCATATCCACACAATGTTAAATACTCAGGCCGACAAAAGCTAATGCATATATATATATATATATATATCATGTATCTGATTTGAAATCAGAAAGTGATATACAAACCAAATTATATAACATCTAACTTTGAAAATGTATTCATCATTCCATCAAAAAAAAAATATAATGATTCACCAAGTACAAAGATTAAATCATATATATATACAGACATTCTATGATACACAACATTGCTTTCTAGTTTCTTTGCGATCAACCAATCAGTTTTCACAAAACTAATTTGATCTTCAGATGTGCATATCATCAGAGTTTCAAGTCATACTTGCCGCCCTTTCTTTCTTCCTTTCACGAATCATCTGCAATAATGAGAAATATAAATATGCTTCTTGTCTGTGACATTCACGCAATAATGCATATATATACACTCAGTCCTTTGCTTTGTTTAAAAGAAAGTTTGTACATCTATATTATCTAGACATTTTATACTTACAGCATTAAATTCAAGTTCAAAACTTGTTTTAGTCAAGAGAAATAGTTGACATATGTTGTAGTATAATACTTAAGTCCCTCCTTATCATAATATGTATATCAACATATATATAGGATCATTCATGTATTGATATATGTGTAATTCCATCATATGAAATATGGGATTGTAACTGCTGTGATATTATGATCAATCATCAAATGATCAATATTACATATCAACAGGCTGTTTAAACCTTTTGATCAAAACTATAAGCATATGTTAACCTTTATGTTATGTGTGAATCTTTATAGATATACGAGTATATGTTAACTTAATCTATTTTATCAGGGTATACAACAGTCAAGTCAACAGCATGATCAATTCCATGTCAAGCAGTTAAGTATGCAGAGTTATAAGACAAATGCATGACTAAGAAGCAGTAAAAGGGACAATAACCAGATAACCAAAAACTGTCATGTAAAACAAGTCATAATAGACATATTTAATGATGTTCGCATCATAGATCTAAAGTATCATTCTGAATAGGGTTATTGATTCCTAAATCAAAACCATTACAAGGTTTCATCAGATCAGACAGCATTTTAACAGACTTATGTATATATATATCATTTTGAATTCATTAACCAAAATGAATGTTGTCTACTTAAAATCTAACAGAATTACACTAAATAACGTATATGGTTCATAACCATTTGGGTTAGACCCAGTAATTATGTTTAAGGTCTGTTGTTGATTTCAATACACAGATAGAACCATTATCATAATATAAAAGAAATAAGAACTGGAACTCAAATGGAAAAAGTAATTCACAATCACCATCAGACTTATATGAAACTGAATCCAACAATTAGATTTAATTCATATAAGATGTGAGAACATCAAATAATTTGAAGACTGGTGGAAGGTCCTCTAATTAAGGATCAACACAGTTTTATAAAGAAGTCATAACTTAAATTCAAGGATACAGCATTATATATGTGTACTTGACATACATGTATTTATGTGCATCCACTAAACATTAGCATTAGATTTTAACCTTTTAAAATTCTGCACGATGCTAAATGAAATAACTGAAACAAGTCCTTCAAATAAGTCATTGATCCATGTGTATGTGAATGGGTCAATACAAAGGTTACAATAACCAGTTGTTTCAATTTTTCATGATATTTCGATTTGCACAAATTAATTAATATCAGGATATTAAAAAAAATGTGATCTGATAATCATTAATATGAATCTATAATTCATTACTATGTCAGATTCATGATCACAATCCTGTATATGTTAACACCAAAATGTTCAGCTATGAATCTATAATTCATCCATTTGATCAACAAACAGAATTATATGAAACCTTTTTGATCGATGTATAATCTGATTGAATTTGTAATTATGATTCAAGTAATCATAAAACAAAACGTTGATTAATATAATATTAACTCATACTATAATTTAACATCTAAAGATCATGATATAATCGATCCAATTTTAAAATTGTGATTCCCTTTTCAACAACAATTGTTTCAAAGCAAATTCACAATTTCTTTTAATTCAGCAATACAATATATAAGTAAATTAGTATCCACAAAATTGGCTTTCTCTTTTAAAATAATCAAAACTGGATTACAGGATTAATACAGGATACATCTGTTTATCAACAAAGTGATAACAATTTGAAATTAGGTTGATACATCAGATTTAACCATTGATGATCTTAATGAGTCATGGTTTATCTGAGGGGTATCTTACTGATTCATTAACCAGTAATACTAATTTCCATTAATAGAGAAAATCTTCTAAGTTGTTGCATATCTAAGTAAGATTTTACGATGAAGTTGGATTTATAACATTCAGTTTATCATTATAAACTGTAGTAATGCAACAAAATGATTAATATATTTTGACACTGCTTATAAAGCAGATTTGATCAACTTGTATGTTAATTCCATTTTCAGTCATCAACTTTTGATCTATAGATGAGCAAATCATACTTATCTGATATGCAAATTTTCAGTAAACATCTGAATTTATTAGTTAAACCATATAATGATTAACTTTTAATCATTATAAATCAAAATAAATTCTTGCATGTTCACAGGAATTAGTTATAGCAATAACCCATTTTACTGAAAATAACTTCAATACTTAAAGAGCTATGTTCTTAAATCTGTTTTTGAAATATCAATATTTGTTTGGTTTTTCAAAATCAACAATTTGTTTTGAAAAATAAAATCATAGCAATATGTTACCAAATAACATAGATGCATAATTTCAATCAACCAAACAATTAAGATACTCTAACATCAATATGAAAACTAAATCAATTTTCAGTATTGAGTACAAATCCATTTTTCAAATTTTGTATCATATAACAAAATTTAACTGCAGCAAACTATTTTACTTTAGTATCGAATACATTTTAATCTACAGTGAAAATAATTTTCACTTTGACTTTATAATTGAATTTGTTTTAAATTCTAACAACAGGATTCAAATTACCAGTCAAGGTAAAATTAACTTTTAGCTTAATCAAAATCCAGATTTAATCATTAATAAATCCATTACAAAATTTTATACCAAATATAAAACTTTGTCAACAGTGAAATGGTTTTACAGACTGTATCAAATACAGATTTAATTTTCAAAATACAATCTTATTTGTAGAATCGTATTTATCAGTATATCCTGAATTCATGTTTTAGACATCCAATTAATCAGACAAATTATCAAATAACAATGTGCAGTCAAAACTGCGAATCTGTTTATTGTTATTCTTCTTAAGTTATCGATATCAAACCAGATGCAAAAATGAAACGATTGATACATGAAACATTATCAAATAAACACAATCAATCATTATCGTAAACCCTTGGCTCTGATACCATTGAAAGTTCAATTAGGGTTTTTCAAAACAATTTAGCAGCGGAATAAACAACCCTAATAGGATCTATTACGAAAACAATAGATTGAAACAAACAAATCGTACCTAGGGTTCTTTCAGATTTGATTATCCCCAATTTCTTCGAACCTGATTCTTGCCGGTAGTTGGATGATCGAACCTTAGCACGACAAAGCATCGTCCCTCTATATGTATCCACGCAAACATCATCTCCAATTGTCTGACAGATCGAAGAAAAGGGGAGAAAAGCGGTGCTAGCCGCCATTCCGATTTTGACCTAGGGTTTTCTTTTTAAAAGAGTCGAGAGCGAGTAATGAATAACCGTGTGTCCTGTATAAGAAGAAAAATCCCTTTTAATAGGTACACATGTATATCAAAATAAGGAACAATTCCTTATAGCCTTTCAACCACAAATATCAACGGTTGATATCTTACTTTAACCAAAATCAAAACAGTCATTCTTTTATAATGTTCTAAGCGTGTGACCCTATAGGTTATTACAACGTTGGCAATGATTTTAAATCATATTTAAAACCATAAACAGTGATTGGCATCTAGCAATACATCGCTGCTACCCAAGTTATAATAAGATCATCGATTCGATACAACCTGTTCTGTGACCAGTGTCTCAATGTAATATAATCCTTTTAACCGTTATATCCAGGATTAAACTGGAGGCATGGATCGTATCATCCTCGTTATAATTTAATCTGTATTTCTTGATCGATGAGCAGACTGTTTAAAACAAATCAGTATTTGAGCATGGCCATGCATTTCACAGTCTCACTCAATCAAGAGGCCCATGGATATCACTACGAATATATCGAAGGGTTAAATTCCATCTAGATCATTAATAATTTTCATTCGATTCTAGATATATCCAATAATCACCGTTATCGTTACTCTATTACGAATAACTTTAGATGATATCAAAACACAAATATCCTCGAATTAAATTATAATGATTTCAGGTCTGAGGACCATTACATCACTGTCACTATGAGAATAACTCATGATACTGTTAATTATACTCCATGGAGTTATCTCACGGTGGGTCAGCCCAATACGTTATTCTCCAATACGCATTTATATCTTGACTTTAATATCACGTATATTAATGATCAATGAGATGTGATCATCAGTCAATCAATATACCAGTCTCAACGTTTTATTGTTGTCCTATATACACAATAAAACTCGACTAGGGGCATTTAAGAATTATAATACTTAATAAATATATAATCTCACATTCAGTCTTACTCGAACTATATAATTCCGTATTATTATTCTAAGGACTTCTATTATATTATTATTTATATTACACAGTAAATACAATATAATAGAATAATATTTTATTCCAAATAAAATAATAGCATCAACAGTGTTATCAACCTCATCAAATGAATTGCCTCTAGGGCATATCTCTAACAAAATGCCCCAGCATACTTTGTGGATCTTATGAATAGGGTATTCAGAGATCAGTTGAATTAGTTTGTCCTTGTGTTCGTGGATGATATTTTGGTCTATTCGAGGACAGAGGAAGAACACAAGGAACATTTAAGAATAGTTATGGAGGTGTTGAGAAAACACCAATTGAAAGCAAAGTTTTCTAAGTGTCACTTCTGGAGGAGGGAAGTGAGATTCTTGGGCCATGTTTATCAGAGAATGGTATTGCCGTGGATCCTGCGAAGGTGGCTACGGTACAAGATTGGTCTATGCCCAAGAATGCAACGGACATAAGAAGGTTCTTGGGATTAGCTGGATATTATCGTAAGTTTATCCAAGACTTCTCTAAGATAACAGCACCATTAACTCAGTTGACCAAGAAGAATCAAGCTTTCGTCTGAGACGGAAGGTGCGAGAATGCATTCAAGAGCCTAAAGGAAAAGTTGACATGTGCACCAGTGTTAGTCATTCCTAAGGGGAATGAAGAGATGACAGTATATACGGATGCATGTGGTACCGGACTAGGTGCTGTATTGATGCAAGGAGGTAGGGTTGTAGCTTATGCAAGTCGGCAACTAAAACCGCATGAGAAAAGATACCCTACCCATGATTTGGAACTAGCAGCGACCGTGTTCGCATTGAAGATATGGAGACATTATCTCTTGGGAGAAAGATTCGAGTTGTTTACCGATCATAAATCGTTAAAGTATCTCTTCTCTCAGAAGGATTTGAATCTCCGACAGCAAAGATGGTTAGAATTCTTAGCTTCCTATGATTTCGATATCGCATACACACCAGGAAAGGGTAATGCGGTAGCTGATGCATTGAGTAAGAGACATGCCAGTTTAGGGGCTATGTTTCTAGAATGGAAGCAAATGGAGTACATCGATGGGTATGATTTTAGACCAAAGTGCGAATTGGATCCAAAAATGTTAGCAAGTTTGACGATCAGACCCACTTTGATTGAGCGGATTGGTTCCAGTCAGAGGAACGATCCTAACCTATTGGAAATCATCTCAAAGTTAGAGATGAGAATCGACGAAGAGATGAACAAGTATGGGCTTGATCGAGATGGATGGCTTAGGAAGAATGGAAAACTAGTTGTACCCAATGTCAATGGATTGAGAAATGAAGTGCTTAGAGAATGTCATCACTCAAAATTGACTATACACCCCGGTGGTAATAAGATGTACCGAAACATGAAACATACCAACTACTGGGAGGGGATGAAAATAGACATTGGGAAGTTTATATCCAAATGCATGAACCGCCAGCTAGTTAAAGTTGAGCAAAAGAAGCCTAGTGGTTTGCTACAACCATTAGAAATTCCAGAATGGAAATGGGAACAAGTGTCAACGGATTTCATTGATGGGTTACCAAGGACTAGATCGGGCCATGATAACATTTGGGTGATTGTGGACCTATTGACTAAGAGTGCAAGGTTTATACCCGTCAAGTCGAACAGGACGTCAGCTAAGTTAGCGGAGCTATATATAAAGTGGGTAGTGAGATTTCGTGGAATACCCAAAGGCATTGTGAGTGACCGAGATCCGTTGTTCACCAGTGGATTTCGGAAGAGCTTGCAAGAGGCGTTAGGATCAGAACTACATCTCAGTACCGCGTATCATCCTCAAACCGATGGTCAAACAGAGAGGGTGAATCATATTTTAGAAGATCTCTTGAGAGCCTGTGTATTGGATTTCGGTGGATCATGGGATGACCATTTGCATCTAGTAGAGTTTGCATATAATAATATCTATCAATCCAGTATCGGTATGGCTCCATTTGAAGCTTTGTACGGAAGACCGTGCAACTCACCGTCATGTTGGGTAGAAACTGGTGAGAAGTTTGTACTTGGACCCGATGTGATAAGAGAAACTTCAGCTAAGATTAAGGTTATCCAACAACGAATGAAGGATGCCCAAGATAGGCAGAAGAGTTATGCTGATAAGAGGAGAAGAGAATTAAAGTTCTCCATTGGCGACTTGGTGTTTGTCAAGATTTCTCCGTTGAAGAGCGTAATACGATTTGGAAGGAGAGGCAAGTTAGCACCAAGATTTGTTGGTCCATTCCCAGTTCTTGAGCAAATTGGAAATTTGGCATACAAAGTTGAATTACCAGAGAAGATGGCAAGAGTTCACAACGTATTTCATGTTTCCCAGTTAAGAAAGTTCGTACACGACCCAAATGGGACTATTTCACCTGATCAGTTGGATGATATCGAAGTTGAACCCGAGGCGGTTGGGAACCGCAGGCCTATGTGTATTGTTGGGAACGATACGAAGCAGCTTCGAAGGAAGGCGGTGAAATTAGTAAAACTTCAGTGGGGCGAGAATGAGAATGACTGTACTTGGGAGACAGAGGAGAGCATTAGGAAGACGTATCCAGAACTCTTCGCACGGTAAGATTTCAGTTTCAATTTAGTCTTTCCGCATGCTAGGATAGGTTGTTTTGTTTGTTTTGCATGTTTGGTTGTTATATGTGATTTGTAGGCATGCGGGATCCTTGGTATGTTTTGGGTTAAGGAATTTCGGGGACGAAATTTCTTAAGGAGGGAGAGTGTAACGACCCGCATTCTACGCATCGAAGAATCATAGAATATTTATTTCTTTCACATACGAAGTCGTATGGTCATGTAACTTTGGGAGACGACTAGTGGGGTTCTTTCCCATGTTCATGATTTTTGTCGATTTTTAAATGACCGTTTTGCCCCTAGCTGATCTTGTTTTGACCGTAATTTTTGACTACAAAAGGAATTTTGACCTAAAACCACTTCCATCGGCTCCGGATGATGGTTTACAATTCTGTAGACTGGTCAAATTAGCAAAATGGACTTACCGTTTGGGAGATATGGCTGAAACAAGTTTCAGATGGTGAAAAATAGCTCAATTGGGCTTAATCGGGTGATTAACAGCTAGGCCCAAAGGGGGATTTTGGGATTTGGAGTATTTAAAGGCTGTTAGGGTTAGGGATTTCGGTTTTTCTCATTTCCCAGCCGCCATATACATCTTAGAAAATCCTAACAATGGTCTCCAACATCTAGAATCATTCCTAATCCCTTCTTAATCAAGTTTTGGCTTAAACTACATCAAATCAAGGAGAAATAGCACCAAATCTGAGTTGGAGCTACTGCTAGGCATTGGAATTCGACCCATACGGTAGATTATTTCAGATCTAAAGTTTAATTATGGCAAAGGTGAGTGATTAGCATTGTTTTGACACTAATTGCAGTTAATTAGGGTGATTAGTGATAATTAGCGAATTTATATACGTTAAAAATCTAGAAAAATATTTATAAATTCTGAAATAATGTTTTAGACATCTGTTAGAAATTTTGTTTGATTTGGTTAAGTTTTACTAATCATATCATTAGTTTTGCCTAAACATGCTTAGGGGAAAATATGATATTTTGGCTATGTTTGATCTGTTTAACCTTGTCATATTGGTGTTTTGGTGTTTGTGGTCACTTCTATTTATTTCTATGACTGTATGCTATGCTTTGTGGTTGATTAGAATAGTTAGATTGGTCGAAAACGCCATCGTATGGTTTAAAACAGTCGTTGGAAAGTCGCTGGAGATATGCTGGGTTCCGAACCGGACCGGATTATTGGGCTCGGATCGGATAGGAGAACCGGGCAAGTGGACTCGATTCGGATTGGAACTTAGCATGAGGGGATTGGCGAGAAGGAAGGCCATTTTCTTAGAGTTGGAGTTGGGAAGAGGATCGGATCGGAGAGACAAAAAGGGGATCGGATCAGAGCTAGGGCGTGAGATCGGATCGGCTACCGAACCGAATCGGATCTGGCATCTTCTGAGGCGTGCAAACGAAAGAGACAACAAGGAAGGTTGCATCGGATCGGAACTTGACACTATAAGGAGGACCTTGGCACTTTACCACCGGACCGGACCAAGCCACATGTGGGAAGCTGAACCGAACCGTATGGAGGAGATGAACCCGAATCGAACCGAGTATGGGTGACCGGACCGAACCGAGCGTGGGCGATCGAACCGAACCGGACGTGTACTTCTACTTCTACAGGACGACTCTTCTGAAGGCCAAATCCAATTCGATCAAAACCCGAGATGCAAAGGAGGTCCAAATGAGGAGCTTTGACTCAGGATCCAGATAGGAACCAATGAGTGAGCTTCATAATTGGGCTTTGTTGCGGGATGTGTGCTAAGGGGTTGTCGATGTCTGTAACTTTGAATCACTATGTGTAGGGAGTACGTGAACGGATTCCGGGCCACAGTGGCCTATGTACGACTAAAGAGCTATAGACCAATGAAGTGGAGTCATTTGTAAAGATTTGGTCATGACTCCATGTGGTAAGCTTGGTAGTAGTAGTTGTTGTACAAGTCGAACTCCGTCACTACTTCGATGGGTCTAGTGATTGACAGTGGTGGACATCGTATGATTTACGCATTGAGTGAGAGATATGAGGATGATTGCTATGGTTGATTTGTTTGCCACCACTATGACATGCACACCCCCACCCTCGTTATCTTTAGACCATCTGTTCAGTGGCACCTTAGAGTATTGTACGGTATGTAGTGATAACTTTTTGGTTGTAGGTCCAGGTTCAGGTATGGTTTAGTATACCTGTTATTGTTCAGTTTAACTGCTTATCACTCATACCAGACTTTTTGTCTGACCCAGAGTTTTATGTCTCTTCTTATTACTCTGGGTGCTCTCACGAGCAGACTAGAGACAGGTTAGCTGGGTATGCACGAGTAGCTGATCCGGAGACGAGCAGGAGGCTTCCACGTATGATACATATATATATTCTCTCTGTGTTGTTGAAGATCACTGCTTGAGCATTAGTAGTGCATCTTCTACTTTGGCTTTCTTTTGCTTTAGAGACAGTTTAAAGTTGTAATAATGATGTTGGATCATAAGCTGTTTTTGGATTTCCGCTGCTATGTTGGTTTAGTTTTCAGCTTATGCACTGTCTCGCCTGTTTTATGTCAAGATTATATTATTGTTATATTTTGTTCCATGCGCTGTGAGACATTCTACAGGTTTTAGATTAGTTCATTCTCTTCTTTCCTTTCTTTGGCGACCATTCCGTGCTAGTTGGGCATGTGTACAATGCACTTTCGGAGGAAATGCTGGCTGGTGCGGGGCGGACCGTCACACTATCCAATCTTCTAAGAGATTCAAAATCATATAATTTCTTTTCAAAACCAATCTCTTTTCAATTTCAAAGTCTACATATGGATTTATGCATCTCAAATTAGATCTCATCTGTCAATGCTTACTTATCCATTGTTGCACTTCCAATCCCAGTTTGATCAAATCTCCTTATATTTCGTCCATTTAATCTTTCTCAACGCTCCTTGAGTGTAAATTCCAGATACAAATTTTCGACTTGTAAACTTCTAAAATCCGAAATCGTTCATATTTTTTTATACATAAAACATTTGTATTATTATTTCATAGCTATGGACTTTAAAATACTTTGAAATTCTCTTATTCTAAATTTTAAAATATTGATTTGAAAATATTTGGTAACTCGAAGTTTGACAAGTCTATTGTCATTATCACAGATGTTAGGCATACGCTGGCCAAGCGCACAACTAAAATCTCCAAGTATTAAATATCCTTGTTTTACTCCCAGTGAAAAGAATTTAAAAAATCTTTATAAAAGGAAACGAATACAGAGAGTACCAATTTGATGATGATATGTTGATTGTTCATGAATCAGAGATACACAATGGTTTCGTCTGGATCCCCCAGAAAACATCTGTATCCGTAGGAAATCACTTCGCTATGAATTTCATCATGGATAGATCAACGGAAGATATTTAAGAATCCAAAGAAAATCTAAGGCCACTGAGCGCTGACAGCTCTATCTCATAATCACGAATTTTTTATATCAAGTGAAGTTAAATCAAACCATGAGGATTAATCAAGTCCTAAGGACAATTCACGTCACGAAGACGAATCAAGTCACGAAGAAATAGTGCATCAACAAATAGGTGGCTTCCCATCACTAAGACATCTCAAACATCGCATGGCTCCATTCTACCTTTAGTAACTCTAGCGGTTACCTCTCTTTCACTTGTAGAAATGCCATGTGCACCACAGGTACACAATGGTTATGCCGATTCCCTTAGGAAACATCCATCTGTAAGCTTTCATAGCTCTGCAGATTACGCCATTAACACGACTGCGGATCGCAACAGACACAATGGTTACGCTTAATTCCTCTACGAAATATCCGTCTGCTGTAGGCCATCTACAACCCTGCAAATTTTGCTACACAGTCGTGTTCTTTAAGGAACTGACAACTCATTAGTTTTACGTCTGTACAACCTACTCCCACCAACAGCACATCTCAACTAAGCACGAAATTCAAAGGAGAAGAAAGGTACTTTCCTTGATTTGAAAACATGTAATACTGTATACATATAGTGCTTTATTTCATACTTCTCATAGATCATACTTATGTCAACTTACATATTTTTTTTCCAAATCATACCTCCGAACATTTCAATATACATTCCATTATATAAAACTTCATTTCAAATCGATTACCTTCCAATCAATAGTTCCCAAATTCGCTATATTCTTGTATATTTCTCATATGAGTTTCAGAAACTTTTATCCAATATCTAAATCACATATTCTCAAATTCTATTCTAATTTCATAATTTTAGTTTTGATCTCATAATCAATTCAGATATCTTGTATCCTTACAAATTCATATTTATGAATTTGTTGGTTCTAACCCAATTTTCTTCCAATTTTCCAGTTACTCCAGTTTTCCAATTATTCAATTCATCACTTAATTCAAATTTTTTTATACCCTCAAAATTTTAGAATTTTCCCTTCTTATACCAAATTCTCATTCACGCATTACTTCATATTCACACTGTAACGGCTGGAAATTTTCGACTCCTCGAGAGTCGAAAATTCCGAGACATTAGTGAAAGAATTTAGAAGGTGAGAAAGAAAAGATAGAACTAATAGAATAGAAGAAGAAGAAGAACATCAGAATCATCAGAGTAACACGAATCTCACAGCGGAACGAATAACATATAATATATAACATAACTTTGAATAAACAGTTATATATATACAATAGCACTTATCAGAGTACAACACTTACAACACAGCGGAAATAACTATAGCTATAAAATCTTGCGGCCTCCTCCTCCAAGCTCTCCAAGTATATCTGTAAATCCCGACTACTTGACTGCCCGTACAAATTTAGGCACCCAAGAGTTTAGGGAAAACAACAAAGTAAACTCCGGGTCAGTCATGGGACTGGTATGAGTAAAACAGTTTAAAACAATTGAACAGGTATATGATATCTCATAAGACCACGCCGTGAATACGGAACGGGTTTTCCTTATGAGTATCTAAACAACTTTGACAAGCAATATCATTGTGATATTATAATAATGTCTAAGTACAAATAGGTATCAATCTAGCAGAAACGCTTGCATCTCACGTTCTACATACATAGTATAAAATCATAAACCGCAGGGCGCTTATCGGAGAATGGATTCCAACAGACAAGGTATGGGAGCACCTTCTGAATAGTGTACTCTAGAGGTGATACACTCAGGGTTCAACAAGAACGTCTTGCAACCCGGCCACACATGACCGCTCATTCATTTAGCTTGAGTGTCGCGAATATATTGCCACCACGGTTGTAGGCCATCAAACCGTCATCCGAAGATACAGAATCAAAAAGAAGTATAAATATGAATATTCTCTAGATCGGTGACAATACACCCTGCTTGGGGATGACCCAACTAGCCATGCTGCCTAGCCCAACTTTTGTTACTTCCCGGTGTGAGGCTAGAAGCTACGTCTATCTTCAGAACATCTGATCACCATTCACTTTGAATGCCACATCGTCATACCCGCCAAATCACAAATTGACTTATACAAAAATAACACGGGTATATAGCTAAGAGAAACGAATTCCTCCGCCACCAAACGTGAATACGTTTGAACAGATCAACTTACGCGATCCATTGGATATACTCTGTCAGACCTTCTTCCATATACGTTGTCCTGGGACTGGACAAACCGAAGGCACTATTCAGTATATCCATCTTAGTCACTGTTATCTAAGACTTATACAACAGCCCTTGCACTTTACTCCGTCTTCAATTTATCTTTGGCAGATATTGCTCGCAACGCTTATGCCAATACAGAGTGGTTCTTTGGATAATAATCCAACTGGTCTCTCCATATTAACAACGTTAAAATGGTAAAAACTTTGATAGTCTGTGATTCAACTATCAAATGAAAACATGTCGGTGTACAAACAACGATCTTATTTCCAAATGGAAATTCGATCGATCAATCATCACATGTTCATATTTCCTTATTTCATATATTTAGAAAATATATGTTATTAATCATTAGAAAACATTTCCATAGCTTATTTTCACATCACTATTATTTCGCAGCTATCAGTCCCTAACTGTAACTAGTATGAGAACAATTCTCTAAGTATCAATCCGGAAGGTTAAAACCAACATCAAATCGTCACTTAGAAAACCGTTCAACTTACCCTCTCCAGTTAGTTTCTGAATTTGCTTAACTCTATTTCTTAAATTCTTATCATGAAAACATTTCATTTTCTATGTTTAGAAAACATATCTGACTATATTTGGAAAACGTTTCCAAAACTCATTTACGGATTTCCAATGAACGTTGTATAAAACATCGTTACGCTTAATCCATTAATCGCTTATTACTTAACTATATTTCAAATCAACCTTTTCTATCGAACCACAACTATTCCTTTGTCAATTCTGAAGTCAATCAAGTTGGGGTATAATTCCCTCTCAGACCTTAATTGAACAACGTCCTTTACTGTGAAATAGATGAAGCTCGTCACTCACTTTTTCCAATCATCTGTTTACGCAAATTCTCGGATTCAGGTTACGAATCTACTTCTTATATGAAAAAGTTTGATTATAACTATAACGTTATAATTCCTACTTCTGCAATGTCTAACCTAAATTATAACTTTATCTCCTAACTCGAATAATTTAACAGACACCTAATTTCTAAATCAATAACTAAATCTTGATTTAAACCCTGGAAAGTAAATAGTACTTTCCTGAATTCGCTATAATCGAATTCGACGTATAACTCTCTTCGAGTAATCTCTATTCGATTAACTCTCCCTTTTTAATAACCGATATTCGATAAACTCTATTTCGATTAACTCCTATCGTATAACTAATATTCGAATAACTCTTCTTGGTTGGCTCTATTTCATTAACTCTTATCGAATAACAAATATTCGATTTTCTTAAATGTGTCAATTCTTATCGAATAACTAACATCCGATTTAACTTAAATGGATTTACTCTTAACAAATAACTTATTCGATTAACTCAACTTGATTTTCTTAACGCGATTATCTCAACTCGATTTCTTAACTCGATTACTTAACTCGATAAATCTTAACTCGATTACTTAACTTGATAACTTAACTTAACCCAAATCGATTAACTCAACTCTAATCGATTAACTTAATTGGATTTACTCCTTCGAATAACTCATTCGAATAACTTAATTGATTAACTCCTTCGAATAACTAATTCAAATAACTTACCTTCGAATAACTAATATTCAATTTACTCTAACTCGATTAACTTAATTCTAATCGATTTACTCCATTTCGATTCAACTTAATTCAAATCGATTAACTTAACTCAAATTGATTAACTCCTTTCGAATAACTAAATTCGATTTAACTCTTTTGGATTAACTAACTTCGAATAACCAATATTCGATAACTACTCTTCGAATAAATAATATTCGGTAACTCTTCTCAAATGAATAACATTTGATTTCTCCACTCGAATAAACTATATTCGATTACTCTTCCCTCGAATACACTATATTCGATAACTCTACTTCGAATAAGTGATATTCGGCAACTCGACTCGATTAACTCCACTTGGATAACTCTAACTGGTCAACTCTAACTGGCCAACTCTAACTGAGTAACTCTAACTGATCAACTCTAACTGGTCAACTTTAACTGGTCAACTTTAACTGGTCAACTCTAACTGTTTATCTTTAACTGGTCAACTTTAACTGGTCAACTCTAACTGTTTATCTTTAACTGGTAAACTTTAACTGGTTAACTCCAATGGTTTAACCTATCTGGTTAACTCAAATGGTTTAACCTAACTTGATTTACTTGTCTCGGTTAACTGAACTAATCCACTTAGTTTAACTTAGTTAATTTACTTTGATTAACTCTAACCGATTTACGTAGTTTAAATCAGCTAATTCACTTTGATTAACCCAACTAATTTACTTCGATTAACCAATTAGTTTAACTTGACTAATTCACTTAGTTTGACGCAACTAATTCACTTTGATTTACCAATTAGTTTAACTTAACTAATTTACTTCGATTAACCGCTTAGTTTATCTTAACTAATTTACTTTGGTTGACTTAACCAATTACTTTGATTAACTCGACTAACTTGCTTTGGTTAACCTAACAAATTACTTTGTTTAACTCTATTCGAATAACTAATTCGAATCCCTCTAATGTGTTTAACTCTATTCAAATATCTAATTCGAATAACTCATTTCGAATAACTAAATTCGATTAACTCCTTTTATTAACATTTATTCATTTCAAAAGATTTCCTTTTTACAACGTTTATCCATTGATAAAGATTTACTTTTTACAACGTTTATCCATTTATAAAGATTTACTTTTAGTAACGGTTCTTCACTTTATAAATGTCCTTTTAATAACGTTTCTACTTTTCTATATAAGTCCAGACTTATATATATTCCATTTATCAACGATAAATAATTTATTTAATTTATAAAACATTATTTATAAATTAATATACTTCAATTTATCTGTTTAAAACAGATTTCCTATTTAATATCTCATTTAAATCCATATCGTGTTATACCGTATGCGAAGCACGTGTTTAAATCTATCCTTGTATAATTCTATTTATTTTCCGAACAAGTGTTCCTTTATTTATTCCCTAAATAAATATTCCTTCATTCCATTTATTTATAATCTAAATAAATGTTCCTTTATTTATTTCCTAAATAAATAAATGTTTTCATTTTATAAAATCCTATCGATTTTATAAATAAGATTTATTTTCAATATAAACATTGAAAATTCCCTTTTTACATTCTAGTATCACCTACGGTGTTTAACGTGTCGTATAACAATGATCGATATCATTCAAACATATGAAATCAATAACAGATTTCATAACACATCATATATCACAATATATGAAAAACGGTAAAATAAATTTTGAGGAATCCAGTCGGATTCCTCCAACCTGTTTCCCTGCATCCACAGATGTTACACAATAAAATATACATCAATTTCATTCCAACATGAAATATACTGATGAACTGAATCAATATTTGATTGTCGTTTATATATATAACTATATCTATGTTTCAATCAAATCTATTTAACAGTACAAACTATCAATACACAGCAATCAAATCATTTAACACAGTTTATATAAAAATATAGACTGAGGAGAGTTTGTGAGTTTTACTCACCTTGTCCGTAATCGTTAAGTAACGATTTACGGTCGGTAGTTCCATTCAGGCGTTTTCCTTTTGACACAAATTCCAACGGTAACAAGTTCTCGCAATTCTTTCCTTGACCTGGCCCAAAACATTTCCATGACCCGCCCGAACTAGCTCTTCTCCAATGTTGATTTAGGAAACATGCTGGCGACAGTAGGCCAAATTCTCACCATTCCCATGCTCACATATTTCCTTCTAACATTTACATACAAAACAGACCTGCTCCATGAAGTATTCATCCACCATTTTTATGCGATTTCTCCTTCATCATTTAAATCGCCCAACCTCTTCTTCCACCAACTTTGCACCTCCTTCCATTGACAGAACTCCAAACACAAAAACACCCACCAAACTTCAAAGCTATCTCCCCTTTCTCATACCTTACTCACGCACTAATCAGTAAAGTGTTATTTACCACCATTTAACACCATACAGTGTACTCAAATCCCTCAATCTAAAACTAGGATTTCATCACTAACTTGTAGTACACACTATTGGTCTCCTTCATCTCTCCGCCCTTCCTAGACTTCGACCGCAACTACAGTAAACACTCCGACCTCAATGTGCATCGAAATTCATGCAAATTGGCACACAAGTGCGGAAAACTCCCAGTAGTTCGTGGCCATGCTACAGACTACAGCAGCTGCTCACGTTATGTCTTCTTTCATAGCACTTGGATCCTCGTTCACCAACATGCAACCGTTTCTTTACACTAACCCACTCCGCATATACCCACTCCTCCTTTTTCAAACCTCCCTCCCACGCCAGCTTCTCCTTCAAAGAATTCTGCACCTTCCATCATTTCATGGTCCCTTAGATCGGTGAAGCGTGCGTTTTCAAATGGGTATAGAGAAGAAAACGATATTATATATATCGGACTATTTGTTTTAATTTCTTTGTTTGTTTATGAACGTTTTCGGTTTGGGAGGAATTACTGACGGCGCAAATTACTTGAGCAGAGGAAAGGATTCGGTTTAGAGAATTGTTGAGTGTTATTTATAGTAATTAATTTGCTTTGTGAAGGAAGGGCCACGTCTGTTGCTTTTGGGACCAAAGGAAATGAGTGGTTTTGAGAAGAATGAAACGTGGACAGTTAAGTATCAAGGAATATGTTTATTTATTTAGGGATACCTCATTTCATGAAATTTCGTTTGTTTACGACTGCTATAGACAGAAATGACCATACCGTTGTGATCAGCTCGGTGTCACGATCCCAAAAATGTAATAATACCGGTAGGTGGACTCATATTTTGAAACTTCAAAATGTTGATTTCAGGGTGCGAAATACTCCAAATAAAAAGTTGCTTATTTAATTAATTAAAAATTACAGTAAAATTCTAAAAATTAAATTATCACTATTTCCCTAAAGAACCCTGTCTAAATTCCAATCTGATATCTAGTTATATCGAATAAACCGATACGGTCGATAAACGATTCTATAGCGACTTTTCTAAAATTTGATTTGGACACAAATCAAAATCTACACGACGAAATCCCGATTTTTCTCTTCGACTAGAAAGATATACTCTACCAGCTCCACACGTTTCTTGTTTTACAGAATTCCGGCTTAAAACGGATTCTGTACATTCAGTTGAAGTTCAAATTGCCAAATTGCGAACTGCCGTGACGTTTCAGGTTCTTTTTAATTATAATTATAAACTATAAGTTCGAACGTTGTACTTTAAGTTATCGATATCGCCAAATCGATATATAAATCATTAAATAAATTAATTATTCGACAGCTAACAAAATGCGCCATTACAGACTTCCCCCCTTAAAATAATTTCGTCCTCGAAATTGCTAAGTTAGAAAAATGCTACTAACTCTACTAACTAGATTTAAAAATCTTTTTACCTCTAAATTTCAGTTTTGACTGGACCCATTAAATTTTAATTAATTTATTAATTCATTTCCGACCAACTAAAATTTTCAAAAATTCTAAAAAAATTTCTAACCCCTAAATTTTCGAAAAATTTCACCATAACCTCCTTTGTACGACTCTATACGTCAAACCACAACTCGCCTCTCTAGGCCTCCTCCAATCCAAAAGGAAATCAAAATAGCAAAACGGCTTGCCAATTCGGCTCATAAAATCCAAACTCATATATGATATAAACTTGTACCTTTTTGTCGGGCATTTCACTCCATCCCTTTCATCTGCCACCACTTCAACATATACCAATGTTATCCATTCCAATTGATCTCCCATCAGTTCATATCCTCAAATCCAAATCGAATTTCATTCGAACTCTAATATCAAATTCCAAATTATTGACTTATCAATTTGGTTCCATTCTAGATTATCTCTAATCCAATTCAATTTTATTTAACTCGGTTCAAGTTAAATTTCAATTTATTTTTACCATCTCATTTTATTTAACTTCATTAGTTAAATTTTAATTCCAGAACTTAAGTTCCTGGGTTTCTTTCAAATCAATTTAAAATCATAATGCCAATTCAAAACCGTTGAATTTCTAAACAACTTGTTTTCTCAAAACAATTCCAAAACAAAACCTTTGGTAGTAATCCGTCACTTAGAACTCGAAAATGAACACTGATGATGTCTAGATTCATCATCAGAATCTATTTTCCAGCTATTGAAGTGAGTTCAATACTATATCATTTTCAATTTGAAAAACATTTTCAAAATCTCCCAGGAACTTAAAATTTCCGTATTTTAATTCCAAATCTGATTTAAATTCATATTTAATTCAAACTATTTCATATATTACATTCATATGAATTCTGATTGGTCATTTATAACCATTTCACCCTTTTATAATCTTATTCGATTATAATAACAACCAACACAATCAATATACTATAATAATTTCAAGATATATATTTCTTCTATAAACAAATATATTTTGGGAAAATTATTTCATTTACCCTCTTTCAAAACATACCATGTCGGTTCATCGTATTCGAGTGTTTAGTAACCCTTATCGATACAGTGGATCAACTGATCGACCAGAATTTATAAGCCACTCAACCCATAAATCTCCACAATATAAAACCATTTTATATTGAATAACAATTACGCGCTCATATATATATATACTCAAACTCAATCTAGGATATTACTAATCCCATCTCTATCGAGTTATGCCACAGAGCCAAGGTAATCACTTAACTTAAGCTCTGATACCAACTGTGACGGCTGGAAATTTTCGACTCCTCGAGAGTCGAAAATTCCGAGACGTTAGTGAAAGAATTTAGAAGGTGAGAAAGAAAAGATAGAACTAATAGAATAGAAGAAGAAGAAGAACATCAGAATCATTAGAGTAACACGAATCTCACAGCGGAACGAATAACATATAATATATAACATAACTTTGACTAAACAGTTATATATATACAATAGCACTTATCAGAGTACAACACTTACAACACAGCGGAAATAACTATAGCTACAAAATCTTGCAGCCTCCTGCTCCAAGCTCTCCAAGTATATCTATAAATCCCGACTACTTGACTGCCCGTACAAATTTAGGCACCCAAGAGTTTAGGGAAAACAACAAAGTAAACTTCGGGTCAGTCATGGGACTGGTATGAGTAAAACAGTTTAAAACAATTGAACAGGTATATGATATCTCATAAGACCACGCCGTGAATACGGAATGGGTTTTTCCTTATGAGTATCTAAACAACTTTGACAAGCAATATCATTGTGATATTATAATAATGTCTAAGTACAAATAGGTATCAATCTAGCAGAAACGCTTGCATCTCACGTTCTACATACATAGTATAAAATCATAAAACGCAGGGCGCTTATCGGAGAATGGATTCCAACAGACAAGGTATGGGAGCACCTTCTGAATAGTGTACTCTAGAGGTGATACACTCAGGGTTCAACAAGAACGTCTTGCAACCCGGCCACACATGACCGCTCACTCATTTAGCTTGAGTGTCGCGAATATATTGCCACCACGGTTGTAGGCCATCAAACAGTCATCCGAAGATACAGAATCAAAAAGAAGTATAAATATGAATATTCTCTAGATCGGTGACAATACACCCTGCTTGGGGATGACCCAACTAGCCATGCTGCCTAGCCCAACTTTTGTTACTTCTCGGTGTGAGGCTAGAAGCTACGTCTATCTTCAGAACTTCTGATCACCATTCACTTTGAATGCCACATCGTCATACCCGCCAAATCACAAATTGACTTATACAAAAATAACACGGGTATATAGCTAAGAGAAACGAATTCCTCCGCCACCAAACGTGAATACGTTTGAACAGATCAACTTACGCGATCCATTGGATATACTCTGTCAGACCTTCTTCCATATACGTTGTCCTGGGACTGGACAAACCGAAGGCACTATTCAGTATATCCATCTTAGTCACTGTTATCTAAGACTTATACAACAGCCCTTGCACTTTACTCCGTCTTCAATTTATCTTTGGCAGATATTGCTCGCAACGCTTATGCCAATACAGAGTGGTTCTTTGGATAATAATCCAACCGGTCTCTCCATATTAACAACGTTAAAATGGTAAAAACTTTGATAGTCTGTGATTCAACTATCAAATGAAAACATGTCGGTGTACAAACAACGATCTTATTTCCAAATGGAAATTCGATCGATCAATCATCACATGTTCATATTTCCTTATTTCATATATTCAGAAAATATATGTTATTAATCATTGGAAAACATTTCCATAGCTTATTTTCACATCACTATTATTTCGCAACTATCAGTCCCTAACTGTAACTAGTATGAGAACAATTCTCTAAGTATCAATCCGGAAGGTCAAAACCAACATCAGATCGTCACTTAGAAAACCGTTCAACTTACCCTCTCCAGTTAGTTTCTGAATTTGCTTAACTCTATTTCTTAAATTCTTATCATGAAAACATTTCATTTTCTATGTTTAGAAAACATATCTGACTATATTTGGAAAACGTTTCCAAAACTCATTTACGGATTTCCAATGAACGTTGTATAAAACATCGTTACGCTTAATCCATTAATCGCTTATTACTTAACTATATTTCAAATCAACCTTTTCTATCGAACCACAACTATTCCTTTGTCAATTCTGAAGTCAATCAAGTTGGGGTATAATTCCCTCTCAGACCTTAATTGAACAACGTCCTTTACTGTGAAATAGATGAAGCTCGTCACTCACTTTTTCCAATCATCTGTTTACGCAAATTCTCGGATTCAGGTTACGAATCTACTTCTTATATGAAAACGTTTGATTATAACTATAACGTTATAATTCCTACTTCTGCAATGTCTAACCTAAATTATAACTTTATCTCCTAACTTGAATAATTTAACAGACACCTAATTTATAAATCAATAACTAAATCTTGATTTAAACCCTGGAAAGTAAATAGTACTTTCCTGAATTCGCTATAATCGAATTCGACGTATAACTCTCTTCGAGTAATCTCTATTGATTAACTCTCCCTTTTTAATAACTGATATTCGATAAACTCTATTTCGATTAACTCCTATCGAATAACTAATATTCGAATAACTCTTCTTGGTTGGCTCTATTTCATTAACTCTTATCGAATAACAAATATTCGATTTTCTTAAATGTGTCAATTCTTATCGAATAACTACATCCGATTTAACTTAAATGAATTTACTCTTATCGAATAACTTATTCGATTAACTCAACTTGATTTTCTTAACGCGATTATCTCAACTCGATTTCTTAACTCGATTACTTAACTCGATAAATCTTAACTCGATTACTTAACTTGATAACTTAACTTAACCCAAATCGATTAACTCAACTCTAATCGATTAACTTAATTGGATTTACTCCTTCGAATATCTCATTCGAATAACTTAATTGATTAACTCCTTCGAATAACTAATTCGAATAACTTACCTTCGAATAACTAATATTCGATTTACTCTAACTCGATTAACTTAATTCTAATCGATTTACTCCATTTCGATTCAACTTAATTCAAATCGATTAACTTAACTCAAATTGATTAACTCCTTTCGAATAACTAAATTCGATTTAACTCTTTTGGATTAACTAACTTCGAATAACCAATATTCGATAACTACTCTTCGAATAAATAATATTCGGTAACTCTTCTCAAATAAATAACATTTGATTTCTCCACTCGAATAAACTATATTCGATTACTCTTCCCTCGAATACACTATATTCGATAACTCTACTTCGAATAAGTGATATTCGGCAACTCGACTCGATTAACTCCACTTGGATAACTCTAACTGGTCAAGTCTAACTGGTCAACTCTAACTGAGTAACTCTAACTGATCAACTCTAACTGGTCAACTTTAACTGGTCAACTTTAACTGGTCAACTCTAACTGTTTATCTTTAACTGGTCAACTTTAACTGGTCAACTCTAACTGTTTATCTTTAACTGGTAAACTTTAACTGGTTAACTCCAATGGTTTAACCTAACTGGTTAACTCAAATGGTTTAACCTAACTTGATTTACTTGTCTCGATTAACTGTACTAATCCACTTAGTTTAACTTAGTTAATTTACTTTGATTAACTCTAACCGATTTACTTAGTTTAACTCAGCTAATACACTTTGATTAACCCAACTAATTTACTTCGATTAACCAATTAGTTTAACTTGACTAATTCACTTAGTTTGACGCAACTAATTCACTTTGATTTACCAATTAGTTTAACTTAACTAATTTACTTCGATTAACCTCTTAGTTTATCTTAACTAATTTACTTTGGTTGACTTAACCAATTGCTTTGATTAACTCGACTAACTTGCTTTGGTTAACCTAACAAATTACTTTGTTTAACTCTATTCGAATAACTAATTCGAATCCCTCTAATGTGTTTAACTCTATTCAAATATCTAATTCGAATAACTCATGTCGAATAACTAAATTCGATTAACTCCTTTTATTAACGTTTATTCATTTCAAAAGATTTCCTTTTTACAACGTTTATCCATTGATAAAGATTTACTTTTTACAACGTTTATCCATTTATAAAGATTTACTTTTAGTAACGGTTCTTCACTTTATAAATGTCCTTTTAATAATGTTTCTACTTCTCTATATAAGTCCAGACTTATATATATTCCATTTATCAACGATAAATAATTTATTTAATTTATAAAACATTATTTATAAATTAATCTACTTCAATTTATCTGTTTAAAACAGATTTCCTATTTAATATCTCATTTAAATCCATATCGTGTTATACCGTATGCGAAGCACGTGTTTAAATCTATCCTTGTATAATTCTATTTATTTTCCGAACAAGTGTTCCTTTATTTATTCCCTAAATAAATATTCCTTCATTCCATTTATTTATAATCTAAATAAATGTTCCTTTATTTATTTCCTAAATAAATAAATGTTTTCATTTTATAAAATCCTATCGATTTTATAAATAAGATTTATTTTCAATATAAACATTGAAAATTCCCTTTTTACATTCTAGTATCACCTACGGTGTTTAACGTGTCGTATAACAATGATCGATATCATTCAAACATATGAAATCAATAACATATTTCATAACACATCATATATCACAATATATGAAAAACGGTAAAATAAATGTTGAGGAATCCAGTCGGATTCCTCCAACCTGTTTCCCTGCATCCACAGATGTTACACAATAAAATATACATCAATTTCATTCCAACATGAAATATACTGATGAACTGAATCAATATTTGATTGTCGTTTATATATATAACTATATCTATGTTTCAATCAAATCTATTTAACAGTCCAAACTATCAATACACAGCAATCAAATCATTTAACACAGTTTATA
This sequence comes from Allium sativum, assembly GCA_030737875.1. Classification (NCBI taxonomy): domain Eukaryota; kingdom Viridiplantae; phylum Streptophyta; class Magnoliopsida; order Asparagales; family Amaryllidaceae; genus Allium; species Allium sativum. The sequence continues at coordinate 693,286,104 of CM060920.1, forward strand.
TAAAAATATAGACTGAGGAGAGTTAGTGAGTTTTACTCACCTTGTCTGTAATCATTAACTAATGATTTACGGTCGGTAGTTCCATTCAGGTGTTTTCCTTTTGACACAAATTCCAACGGTAACAAGTTCTCGCAATTCTTTCCTTGACCTGGCCCAAAACATTTCCATGACCCGCCCGAACTAGCTCTTCTCCAATGTTGATTTAGGAAACATGCTGGCGACAGTAGGCCAAATTCTCACCATTCCCATGCTCACATATTTCCTTCTAACATTTACATACAAAACAGACCTGCTCCATGAAGTATTCATCCACCATTTTTATGCGATTTCTCCTTCATCCTTTAAATCGCCCAACCTCTTCTTCCACCAACTTTGCACCTCCTTCCATTGACAGAACTCCAAACACAAAAACACCCACCAAACTTCAATGCTATCTCCCCTTTCTCATACCTTATGTAACACCCCACCTCCACCAGTGCCACTCTTGCAAGGGCACTGACTTTGGAGGGGCGTTTAAACAAGGTAAACATGCATGCAGATATCACAAGACAGGACATATAAGTAAAAAAACAGAGTAAATATAGCAGCGGATAAAAACTAGCATATCAAAACCATAAGTTAAGTTACAACAAAGTACTTGATCATTATTTTCCATAAACAAAGTCTAGAAACACAAAACTGAAACTGGAAAGGAAAACATAAAGTAGCTATCCCCAAGGTAGAAAACCATAGCGAGCTCAAGTCCAAAGCATACATGAGCTATCCAAGAAAAGCAGCTAAGATCCAAGCTAAGTACTGGTATTCCCGCCCTGTAAACCTGGGGGGGGGGGGGAAACGAAAGAAAAGAGGAGAAAGAAAATGGGTCAGTCAAAAGACTGGTAAGTCCTACCTACTATTGTACAACAACTAATAAAGTTAACTGTATATGTAAACAAGGATGAGTCATAGGATGATAACTGGCATGGAAAAAGTCAACAAGATAGATCAAGTGTGGCACCGCATATACAAGGTTGAGGTTTGCACCAAGTGTACTAGTATCACAAGTCATGTCAAGTGTAAACAAGAAGTGATCCCCAGGCCCAAGTTTGGCCCAACATCATGAATGATCTAAACCAAGGTCCAACTAGCACGGTCTAGTCGATCGACTCTCCTAAAGCCTAACTCGTCAAGTGTCGGTGTCATACGGCCCAACTACGAAGTGTAGCTAAACTGTGCTAGGTCCACCCTAGGGGGTATCAAGTCCTAGGGTGTCAACCACTGGCACAAACCAAGCACGCACAGTTTAAACCTACTGGTGCCCGTGCCTGCTTTTTCAACTCCGGACCATGTGCACGACCATGGCCCGCCTGAACCTACACCGGCGCACCTACACAGCCGTCGTCTTGGTCGCTTACATGTCATCCCAGTAATCGTGCCCCACCCTAGCCTAGTCCCTAGGGTATCATGATACAACTAAGAGGGTTACTGGTGCCAAGGACCACGTAACTAGGGTTTCCTTAATGGGTTAAACGTGGTTAACCCAACTCATCCAAGTACCAAGTTGGTTAAGTGTACCCAAGGTTCATGACTTAACCCTATCAACCCATCGTGTTTAATTGGTTAAGTATTCAAGCGGTCCATGACTTAACCCTACCATGTGGCATTAATTAATTTAATGCACCCAACCTCTCACATTAGACCTTGTTGTGGTTACTAGTTAGGCCGGGCGGGTCCGGGTAGGTTTACACCACAACTTAGTCTAACCTCGGGTTTCACGTGCAACATGACCAACTACTCACATTGGGTCGTATTGCTTGTAGCCACTAGTTAAGCCGGTCGGTTCCGGGTAGGTTTATGCTACAAGCTCAACCCAACCTCGAGTTGGCCATCCTCATGTTTTCTAAGTGTCATGTCCATCATGTTTCCAAAACACATTACAAATTTTCAAGCAATTGGGTAGACCTAACTTAATAGGTAAATTCCCAATGGGTAGACCTAACTTAATAGGTAAATTCCCAAGCTTACGTTTTTATGTCTTTTAAGTTTACCCAACCCCAAACGCAATCCCCTCGCTTACATATCGCAATAGCGCATAAAGGATAGAAAGAGGGAACTTGGCAAAATCATGACATAAAGGTGTTGGAGCCACAAGTTAAACATGGTGGCATATGAGACAAAGATGTGATCACAAACTTGCATATCATGTTATCAACTTGCAAAATATTCCTAAGCATGCATAACATCATTTTAACTTGCATAGTGTTCATATGCATGCATAACATGGTTTCAACTTGCATAAGGTTCATATGCATGCATAACATCAAACTTGGCAAATAGGCAGAACATGGCCATAGATAGCATGAGATAAGGACTAGTAACATGCATATAACATTATATGCATGTTAATACAAGGTTTATGAGAGTTTCAAAGTTGCATCATGCAACATTTCCAACCAAAGATCACATCTTTCTATGCATAAAGCCAAGGTAATGACTTTACTAACATGCATAGAGTAAGCTTATGCATAAAATCATAAGATCAAAGCACATATCATGATCAACCCCAAACTCAACTTGCAACATAACATATTAACTTCATAGTTAAAATACAAGAGTAGAAATAGGCTTACAATGCTTATGTGGACTCAAATGAGTATAGCAAATGTAAGAAACCCCTTATGCAACAAATTAAAACCCCAAAATGCAAGTAAACTTGATCAAGACTCCTCCTTTATGATGCCAATAGAGAAACAAGACTTTAATGCAAGCTAAAGAGGATCATACAAGCCTAAATACACTTGTATGCATGGAAATCTCTTAGAAATTTGATTTAGGAATTTATGAAGAGAGTGGAGGCCATGAGAGGATTGATTTTTCCATAGTTTAGTTGTAGGATAGATTAATGATGATTTAGGGTAGGTTAGGGTCTTATTTATAGATTAGGCAAGTGTTTTAGGCCATAGGATTAACCCTAGGATAGATCCCAGCCCTCAAAAATCGTCACAAGCCTCCAAAACAAGACCAAGGGCCAAAACAGGTGCACCAGGCCAGCCAGGGTCAAGCCAGAAGGCTGTGCAGGTTTCTGGCTCGACACGGGCGCACTTCCCAAGTGCGCCAGTGTATTTTTGTGCTGGCGCACTTCCCAAGTGCGCCAGTGCATTCTGGCTTGTTTTCGGTTTTTCTGCCTAACTTCGTTCGTCCATATCTTCTTCATACGGACTCCGATTTTCGAAAACTCGGACTCTATTTCGCGTATTTTTCCGAGACGAACGCAATGGCATAGCCCGTTTCCCTTGATTCAGATTTTAGAATTAAATTCTGCCTCAATTTATGTTATAACAGGTTATTGAAAATACGGGTTGTTACATTCTCCCCTCCTTAAGGGATTTCGTCCCCGAAATCTTCAAGTTAGGAAGAACGTATCCTACCATCCAACATCCATCTACTCAAAACATCATCCACGAGCAATCATTGTCCTTACAAGATTCTAAATGCTGTATGAACATATGCAAAGGTGTGTGTATATGTACTTATCTAATGCAAATATCATCAATGCAGATTATGTTAGTGAAATGAATCCATATGTATGCAATTCCTAACATAATGTATAACATCTATATGTGTGCACATCACATACATCCATATGCAACATCCATGTGATAACACAAAAATTTTCATCCATGAATAAGCATAAACACTCATGCATATGCAATATGAGAGTGTGTGAGCCGATCTTAGTGCCTAATGTGTATCATGCATCCACGAGTATCCACTTGCAACCACTTGCAACCACTTGCAACCATCAAGCATAACATGTTTCAAATACATGTTTCATCCAAAGGGTTTCTACCTAAGGTTCTCATGACAAGATTAGCACGATAACTAGATAAACATGGATAGCAAAGAGAAAGATATGCTAACAAAGAAAAGAGATTGAGAGTGTACCCTCAAAAAGGGATGGATAAAGCCCACGCATCTTCTCCTCGGTTTCCCAAGTTGCGTCTTCTTCGGCTTCACCCCATTGAACCTTCACCAACTTGACCTCTCCATTCCTTTGCTTCTTGGTCTCCGTCCCCAAGATACGAATCGGAGCTCTCCTCAAAGTAGCTTCTTTCTCCACTTCCACATCTTCCAGAACACTTGGCTCAACAACCTCTGCTGACTCATGTAAACACTTTCGGAGATGCGAGACATGAAAAACATCGTGTACTCCGGCAAGCTTCTCGGGCAATTTCACTCTATAAGCCATCTGCCCGATCCTCTCTATAATAGGGAAGGGTCCAACAAATCTCGGTGCTAACTTCCCAACGGCTCCAAATCGGACCACATTCCGCAAAGGAGAAACCTTCACGAAAACCATATCTCCAACATCAAACTCCAAATCAGATCTTCGCTTATCAGCATAGGATTTCTGTCGGTCTTGGGCCGCTTTCATCCGTCTTCGAATCAACTCGATCTTCTCGGATGCATCTCTGATCATATCAGGCCCAAGTATAAGCTTATCTGTAGTCTCCCACCAACATGTAGGCGACTTGCACGGCCTCCCATATAAAGCTTCAAATGGTGCCATCTCTATGCTTGCTTGATAACTGTTATTATATGCAAACTCAACAAGAGGAAGATGGTCTTCCCAAGTACCACCAAAATCCAGAATACAAAGCCATAACAGATCCTCGAGTACCCTATTCACCCTTTCGGTTTGACCGTCCGTCTATGGGTGATAAGCAGTACTTAGATTCAACATCGTGCCCATGGCTTCTTGCAAGCTATTCCAGAACTGACTTGTAAAGATTGGGTCACGGTCACTGACTATACTAGAAGGGACTCCATGAAGTCTCACAATCTCACGAAGATATACAGACGCTAGCCAAGATGCGGTCCTCTTGCTCTTTACCGGAATGAAATGAGCACTCTTCGTAAGTCTGTCCACAATAACCCAAATGCTCGTATTCCCTTTCCTTGACCTTGGTAGCCCATCAATAAAATCCATGGAAATACTCTCCCACTTCCAAAGTGGAACGTCTAGAGGATGCAATAGCCCACCGGGCTTCTTCGACTCGGCCTTAACTTGCTGGCAAATGATACATCTAGAAACAAACTCTGCCACATCCTTCTTCATCCCAGGCCAAAAGAAAATACGCTTCATATCTTTATACATCTTATCTCCGCCTGGATGTATAGTCAACTTAGAGCGATGCGCTTCCTCAAGAATTTTTCTTACTAGATCTCCTACCACTGGAACACATAACCTTCCATCTCTCCTCAGCCAACCCTTGTCATCAATAGAATATCGAGCGAGATGACTAGACGTCTCTCCTCGAATCAGCTTATCCATAATCTCAACTATCTAAGGGTCTTCTTTCTGCGAAGCCCCAACTTGACCAAGAAGGGTAGGTCTGAGTTCCAGAGATGCTAATGAACCGGTCATCGACTCAATTGCCAAAGAGAAATCAAAGGTTGCCACATACTCTAAATTCTTCTTCTCAACGAATAGAGGACTTAGGGTCAACCTCTTTCTGCTTAGTGCATCAGCCACAACATTACCCTTGCCAGGGGTATAAGCTATCTCGAAGTCATATGATGCCAAGAATTCCATCCACCTTTGCTGCCTAAGATTCAGATCTTTCTGCGAGAAGAGATACTTGAGTGATTTGTGATCAGTATACAACTCAAACCTTTCGCCTAAAAGATAGTGGCGCCAGGACTTGAGTGCAAAGACAATCACCGCTAACTCCAAGTCATGAGTGGGGTAGTTCTTCTCATGAACTTTAAGTTGCCTACCCCCATAACATATCACTCTTCTCTCCTGCATCAGAACAGCGCCTAACCCCATGCCACATGCATCGGTATACACGGTAAACATTTTACCGCCATCGGGTAATGCCAAAACTGGAGCTGTGGTAAGGGCCCTTTTGAGCCTTTGAAAAGCAAGCTCACACTCTAAGTCCCATGCAAAGACTAAGTTCTTCTTCGTCAATCTAGTGAGAGGGGCCGAAATCTTAGCGAAGTCTCTAATGAACTTCCTATAGTAGCCTGCCAGACCGAGAAAGCTTCGCACTTCGGTTGCATTCCTAGGAGTCTTCCAGTCTTGAACTGCAACCACTTTCGCGGGATCCACAGCTATACCCTGCTTAGAAACTATATGCCCAAGAAATCAGACTTCCTTTCTCCAAAAGTGGCATTTGGAGAACTTGGCTTTCAACTGATGGCCTCTAAGCGTATCCATCACTTCCTTGAGGTGTCTAGCATGTTCTTCCTCGTCTTTTGAAAAGATCAGAATATCATCCATGAAGACAACAACAAACTTGTTAAGGAACTCCCTGAACACCCTACTCATCAAATCTACGAAGTAGGCGGGTGCATTAGTCAAGCCGAATGGCATGACAAGCCATTCAAAGAATCCGTCTGGAGTCCTAAATGCAGTCTTGTCAATGCTGTCTTCGGCCACTCTAAGCTGATGAAATCCGGTGGCTAAATCAAGCTGAGAGAAAACAGAAGCACCAACAAGCTGGTCGAAGAGGACATCTATCCTCGGTAATGGATGCCTATTCTTCTTGGTCAGCTTGTTCAACTCTCGATAATTAACACATAGACGAAGCGAGCCGTCCGCCTTAGTAGCGAACACTACAGGAGCACCCCATTCAGAAATGCTTCGCCCAATAAAATTCTTCTCAAGTAGCTCCTTGATTTGCTTACTGAGCTCTCTCCTTTCATGCGGGGCCATGTGCCTAACTGGTAAGGAGACTGGCTTAGCATTATCAACCAGATAAATGCGGAAATCTATCTCTCGCTTAGGGGGTAACCCCTTAACTTCTTCAAAGACATCAGGGTATTCTTGAACCACCCTTACAGATTGCAGATCATCGATGGACGAGTCAAGAGATTCAAGATAACATAGCATGACGGGATCTAGCGGGTTGCAAGAAATCTCTAGGGTATTACCCAGGTGAGTCATGAGTCTCACCACCCTATGCTCACAATCGAGAATGGCTCCATAGCGGGACAACCAATCCATGCCCACGATCAACTCGTATCCCGTGAACCCGAGAACATAAGCATCACACGAGAATTCTACGGTCAAGATAGAAATCCTCAAATCCATACAGATCATAGATAAATGGGCTGAACCCCCAATCGGATTTGAAACACTAACGGGATCCTCAACAAGACTAGTACTTAGGTGCAAACTTCCAACAACATCAGAAGAAATAAAGGTATGCGATGCGCCAGAATCAAACAAAGTGCGAACAGGAAAACCAAGACTTTCCACAGAAATAGTACCTCGGTCTTGAACTGGAGTGGTGTTGAGAGCATGCACTTGCCCTCCAGATGAACCTGCGCGCTGAGTTTGTCCATGCCCCTGCTTCTTAGGGCAATCCTTGCTAAAATGTCCCGTCTCTCCACAATGAAAGCATCCACCCAATTTCATTCTCTTCTTCCTACAGTCCTTGGCCACGTGCCCAACAATCCCACAGAAGTGGCACTTTCTTGTGTCCTTTGCCTTGTTCTTGTTGCCCTTGTTGTTCTCGTTGTTCTGATTACTCTGATTCCCTCCCCACTTGGAGTCTGTCTTCTTAGGCTGAGTCTCATTGGGCTTGACTTCTTTCTTCCCATTCTTATCCTCTCCCTGCAGCAATGCCATGTCTACTAGGCTCTCGAAAGTGGCCCCCAAGGGTATGTGTGACATGGCTAGACCTTGTAATGGCTCATTTAACCCTCGTGCAAAACGTAGAGCCTTCTTCTTGGGAGTATTGACCATGTCCAAACCGAATCGGGCAAGCTGGTTAAACTTATTCACATATTCTCTCACCGTCATGTCTCCTTGCTTCAAGGCTATGAACTTCTCTAGTTGCAAATTTGCCTCCGCAGACGATAAAAACTTAAGCCCAAACCTTGCCCTAAAGTCGGCCCAGGTTTCTACGGGCCTAGTAGCACTGGTGACCTCCCACCAATAAGAAGCTTCCTCCTTTAGTAGCCAAACCGCCAACAGAACCTTTCTACGGTCCTCTATATCAAAGATGGCAAAGAGATCTTCGGTCTCCTTCAACCAATTTCTTGCTTCCACAAAAGTCTCCTTCACAATAAATTTTTTGCCACCCATTGCCTTGAAGTCCTTGCAAACCTTGGAGAAATCGGCTTGTGGTTGCTGAGGAGGAGGAGGAGGGGGTGGAAACTCAGTGATAGTGGGAGTGTTTGCTGGACCTGCATTGTTGGGCCTAGCTTCCAAGTACCTCCAGAACCATCCGGGAATGGTGACTCCCTCAGGAAGATTGAGATCAGCCATGTTGAAAAAAAAGGAAAAGATAGATTTAGAACGAGGAAACGAAGGATAGTGCTTATGGCTCTTGGGGGATAGCCTTTCAAAATAAACTAGACTTTTCTTTGGAAAATACTTAATTGGTTTTGAAAATAGCTTTTAAAAGTAACTTTAAAACCCTTTTTGCTCCAATCTTGTAAACCTTATGCTCTGATACCAAATGTAACACCCCACCTCCGCCAGTGCCACTCTTGCAAGGGCACTGACTTTGGAGGGGCGTTTAAACAAGGTAAACATGCATGCAGATATCACAAGACAGAACATATAAGTAAAAAAACAGAGTAAATATAGCAGCGGATAAAAACTAGCATATCAAAACCATAAGTTAAGTTACAACACAGTACTTGATCATTATTTTCCATAAACAAAGTCTAGAAACATAAAACTGGAAACTGGAAAGGAAAACATAAAGTAGCTATCCCCAAGGTAGAAAACCATAGCGAGCTCAAGTCCAAAGCATACATGAGCTATCCAGGAAAAGCAGCTAAGATCCAAGCTAAGTACTGGTATTCCCGCCTTGTAAACCTGGGGGGGGGGGGAACGAAAGAAAAGAGGCAAAAGAAAATGGGTCAGTCAAAAGACTGGTAAGTCCTACCTACTATTGTACAACAACTAATAAAGTTAACTGTATATGTAAACAAGGATGAGTCATAGGATGATAACTGTCATGGAAAAAGTCAACAAGATAGATCAAGTGTGGCACCGCATATACAAGGTTGAGATTTGCACCAAGTGTACTAGTATCACAAGTCATGTCAAGTGTAAACAAGAAGTGATCCCTAGTCCCAAGTTTGGCCCAACATCATGAATGACCTAAACCAAGGTCCAACTAGCACGGTCTAGTCGATCGGCTCTCCTAAAGCCTAAATCATCAAGTGTCGGTGTCATACGGCCCAACTACGAAGTGGAGCTAAACTGTGCTAGGTCCACCCTAGGGGGTATCAAGTCCTAGGGTGTCAACCACTGACACAAACCAAGCACGCACAGTTTAAACCTACTGGTGCCCGTGCCTGCTTTTTCAACTCTGGACCATGTGCACGACCATGGCCCGCCTGAACCTACACCGGCGCACCTACACAGCCGTCGTCTTGGTCGCTTACATGTCATCCCATTAATCGTGCCCCACCCTAGCCTAGTCCCTAGGGTATCATGATACAACTAAGAGGGTTACTGGTGCCAAGGACCACGTAACTAGGGTTTCCTTAATGGGTTAAACGTGGTTAACCCAACTCATCCAAGTACCAAGTTGGTTAAGTGTACCCAAGGTTCATGACTTAACCCTATCAACCAATTGTGTTTAATTGGTTAAGTATTCAAGCGGTCCATGACTTAACCCTACCATGTGGCATTAATTAATTTAATGCACCCAACCTCTCACATTAGACCTTGTTGTGGTTACTAGTTAGGCCGGGCGGGTCCGGGTAGGTTTACACCACAACTTAGTCTAACCTCGGGTTTCACGTGCAACATGACCAACTACTCACATTGGGTCGTATTGCTTGTAGCCACTAGTTAAGCCGGTCGGTTCCGGGTAGGTTTATGCTACAAGCTCAACCCAACCTCGAGTTGGCCATCCTCATGTTTTCTAAGTGTCATGTCCATCATGTTTCCAAAACACATTACAAATTTTCAAGCAATTGGGTAGACCTAACTTAATAGGTAAATTCCCAATGGGTAGACCTAACTTAATAGGTAAATTCCCAAGCTTACGTTTTTATGTCTTTTAAGTTTACCCAACCCCAAACGCAATCCCCTCGCTTACATATCGCAATAGCGCATAAAGGATAGAAAGAGGGAACTTGGCAAAATCATGACATAAAGGTGTTGGAGCCACAAGTTAAACATGGTGGCATATGAGACAAAGATGTGATCACAAACTTGCATATCATGTTATCAACTTGCAAAATATTCCTAAGCATGCATAACATCATTTTAACTTGCATAGTGTTCATATGCATGCATAACATGGTTTCAACTTGCATAAGGTTCATATGCATGCATAACATCAAACTTGGCAAATAGGCGGAACATGGCCATAGATAGCATGAGATAAGGACTAGTAACATGCATATAACATTATATGCATGTTAATACAAGGTTTATGAGAGTTTCAAAGTTGCATCATGCAACATTTCCAACCAAAGATCACATCTTTCTATGCATAAAGCCAAGGTAATGACTTTACTAACATGCATAGAGTAAGCTTATGCATAAAATCATAAGATCAAAGCACATATCATGATTAAACCCAAAATCAACTTGCAACATAACATATTAACTTCATAGTTAAAATACAAGAGTAGAAATAGGCTTACAATGCTTATGTGGACTCAAATGAGTATAGCAAATGTAAGAAACCCCTTATGCAACAAATTAAAACCCCAAAATGCAAGAAAACTTGATCAAGACTCCTCATTTATGATGCCAATAGAGAAACAAGACTTTAATGCAAGCTAAAGAGGATCATACAAGCCTAAATACACTTGTATGCATGGAAATCTCTTAGAAATTTGATTTAGGAATTTATGAAGAGAGTGGAGGCCATGAGAGGATTGATTTTGCCATAGTTTAGTTGTAGGATAGATTAATGATGATTTAGGGTAGGTTAGGGTCTTATTTATAGATTAGGCAAGTGTTTTAGGCCATAGGATTAACCCTAGGATAGATCCCAGCCCTCAAAAATCGTCACAAGCCTCCAAAACAAGACCAAGGGCCAAAACAGGTGCTCCAGGCCAGCCAGGGTCAAGCCAGAAGGCTGTGCAGGTTTCTGGCTCGACACGGGCGCACTTCCCAAGTGCGCTAGTGTATTTTTGTGCTGGCGCACTTCCCAAGTGCGCCAGTGCATTCTGGCTTGTTTTCGGTTTTTCTGCCTAACTTCGTTCGTCCATATCTTCTTCATACGGACTCCGATTTTCGAAAACTCGGACTCTATTTCGCGTATTTTTCCGAGACGAACGCAATGGCATAGCCCATTTCCCTTGATTCAGATTTTAGAATTAAATTATGCCTCAATTTATGTTATAACAGGTTATTGAAAATACGGGTTGTTACACCTTACTCACGCACTAATTAGTAAAGTGTTATTTACCACCATTTAACACCATACAGTGTACTCAAATCCCTCAATCTAAAACTAGGATTTCATCACTAACTTGTAGTACACACTATTGGTCTCCTTCATCTCTCCGCCCTTCCTAGACTTCGACCGCAACTACAGTAAACACTCCGACCTCAATGTGCATCGAAATTCATGCAAATTGGCACACAAGTGCGGAAAACTCCCAGTAGTTCGTGGCCATGCTACAGACTACAGTAGCTGCTCACGTTATGTCTTCTTTCATAGCACTTGGATCCTCGTTCAACAACATGCAACCGTTTCTTTACACTAACCCACTCCGCATATACCCACTCCTTCTCCTTTTTCAAACCTCCCTCCCACGCCAGCTTCTCCTTCAAAGAATTCTGCACCTTCCATCATTTCATGGTCCCTTACATCGGTGAAGCGTGCGTTTTCAAATGGGTATAGAGAAGAAAACGATATTATATATATCGGACTATTTGTTTTAATTTCTTTGTTTGTTTATGAACGTTTTCGGTTTGGGAGGAATTACTGACGGCGCAAATTACTTGAGCAGAGGAAAGGATTCGGTTTAGAGAATTGTTGAGTGTTATTTATAGTAATTAATTTGCTTTGTGAAGGAAGGGCCACGTCTGTTGCTTTTGGGACCAAAGGAAATGAGTGGTTTTGAGAAGAATGAAACGTGGACAGTTAAGTATTAAGGAATATGTTTATTTATTTAGGGATACCTCATTTCATGAAATTTCGTTTGTTTACGACTGCTATAGACAGAAATGACCATACCGTTGTGATCAGCTCGGTGTCATGATCCCATAAATGTAATAATACCGGTAGGTGGACTCATATTTTGAAACTTCAAAATGTTGATTTCAGGGTGCGAAATTCTCCAAATAAAAAGTTGCTTATTTAATTAATTAAAAATTACAGTAAAATTCTAAAAATTAAATTATCACTATTTCCCTAAAGAACCCTGTCTAAATTCCAAACTGATATCTAGTTATATCGAATAAACCGATACGGTCGATAAACGATTCTATAGCGACTTTTCTAAAATTTGATTTGGACACAAATCAAAATCTACACGACGAAATCCCGATTTTTCTCTTCGACTAGAAAGATATACTCCACCAGCTCCACACGTTTCTTGTTTTACAGAAATCCGGCTTAAAACGGATTCTGTATATTCAGTTGAAGTTCAAATCGCCAAATTGCGAACTGCCACGACGTTTCAGGTTCGTTTTAATTATAATTATAAATTATAAGTTCGAACGTTGTATTTAAGTTATCGATATCGCCAAATCGATATATAAATCATTAAATAAATTAATTATTCGACAGCTAACAAAACGCGCCATTACACACACCTTCGAACATAAATTTGCAAGCGAACAACTCCATAAGTATCAATCCTGAAGGCCGAAACCAACATCAGATCAACACTCAGGAAATCATTCAACTTAACTAATCTCCAATCAATCTCTAAATTTCTTATTCTATTTTTCGTATGCTTATCAAAACATTTCTTATGAAATACTCAAATTCAGTTTCAAATTCATTCCTTTTATGTTCTGACACCCTTCATTTTTGACGTGTAGTTATTTGTTCTTCAGTTCTTGTCATTCTGATTTATCAAAATCCGTTAGCCTCTCACTATATTTTGAAAAAACATTTCCAATTATCATATTTGATTTCTAAAATTCTTGAAAATCTCCTATCACTATTGGAAAACATTTCCAAATATTCACAAATCTTTATTTCTATAGACAGTATAATTTATTCTCAGGAGGAAACATTTTTAAATTCGTTATTTGGATGGAACCAGATGTTAAACAAACATCGTTATTCCCATGTAACCGTTGACATTTGTTAGCTTACTTTACTTAACCATATCTTAATATCGAACCTTAACCATTTCTTAGTTAATAATGAAGTCAATCAAGTTGGGGTATAATTATCTCTCAGACCTTAATTGAACAACACTATCAACGTTGAAATAGATAAAGTTCACAACTTCGAATACAAACAAAACATTCATTTTCGTAACTTCTAAATTCAAGTTAAGAATTTTTTTCTTTTACAATAATCTTTGATTGTAACCATAATTCACGCCTTCAAAATGTTTAACTTTAAAATTATACTTTATTCTTTAATCTGAATTACCAATTTATTAGTAATATATTAAATTTTAAATTAAAATGGAAAGTAAACAGTATTCTTCTGAAATTCGACATAATAGTTTCCATGCATAACCTTCTTTTCGAATAATCTATTATTCGATACCATATTCCGAACTTCGGAAAATCTCATTTGATTTATATTTTGAACTTCAGAATAATCTCAATGTACCAGTGAACTTCATTTCCTTTATCCCCAATTTCATTTGCAACATTTTTGCTTCCAAACGTTATTTACTTCTAAAAAGTAAATATTATTCCTTTTTATACGGATCTGGACTCGTTACGTCAAATCAACTTTGATTTCATTTTAAATCTCGTTAAAATCTTCATTTATATTTTGCCTCATTCATAACTCTCGTTTACCATTCACTTCTTGTTAATTAATTAACAAGTTTGTAACTTACTATCGAATTCATACATTCGATCATATATTATTGATGAAACCAATTATAATTTATCTTGCCATGTTTTGAATAAATAATACAGTTTTAAATAGCGAAATAAAATTATATATATTACTCAGAATTCTTGATATAAGAAATTTTTCTATATAGTGGTATTAAAATATACAGTTTGAATACAAAATTTTTTTTTACTGTTCAAGACTTCGAAGTGCGCCTTCTTTGGAATCCCCAGCTTCGCCGATCTTAGAATCCTAAGCTGTAATCTTTAAATCTGTAATGCTCGAGTCTGACCCGAGTGTTCCATGCAAAAACATAAAACTCTTGAATCAGGATTATACTTATTTCAAGTCGGTAAACTTCGGATGACACACATATATAATCAGTTCCAATCCAACAATTTATTTAAATGGTTCGAGCATAAAAAATCAGTGAACTGTCGAAATATAACATTATGGACACAACTGGCTGCATGAGGCATGTAAAAGGAATGATCAGCAGTGCAAGGAATGTTACAACAACCTTAATTGGCAATCAATATCAAATAGACAAGAGTTTTTGCCAAGATCAATAACAAAACCTAAATGAACCACTCAAGTCGTGTGACAGCCAAGAAGAAGGGTATGACAGCCTTATGTGTGTGTATACATTGGTCACATATCCACCTGAACTAATCGAAATACTGGCACAGTTTTCAAATGATTCAAAGTATCAATGTTAGACAGGGACGGGCTAAGACTGGTGCGAGCAAGAACCAACAAGGCAAAATTATACATGACAACATGAAGCAAGACAAATTTGAACATAAATCAACACTATCTCAGAAAACTTGCACAAATATTGTTATCAGATAAGTAAAATAGCCGTGAGAAATGAACCCAGGCCTACAAAGATCAAGCAAGCAAGCAGTAGAGCAAGTCAAATGATGGATATCTCAAATCAGAAGGCAAATTAGCTAGCATCCAACATATGCATGAATTTTTTAGGCAGCAAGTTAAGAATACTACATTTATATACTCCTGAAACTTAAGGTAAAAAACAAAAGATATGGCTTAAGGCATACCCAACTAACTATGAATACAAGGAAATTCCGTAGTTAAAATTATAAAATGAAAGTGAGAAGCAAGGTATAAAGACAACACATGCGTCCAGTCAGCATTAAATTCTATATGGTGTATTGAAAGAAAAAGAAATTAATTGCATTGAATCTTAATTGGGTGCTTCACTTGTTTTTTAGCTTTGTCTAATTTACAGATTTATGTATAAATTTGGTTCCTAGGTACAACATTTATGACAGTAGATTTGCATTTGAGATCAACTCAGACTGTCGTAATATTTTTTTCCTTTATATATACATATATCCATTCATTTTTCAGCTATTTTAAAAGTGCATCACCTAGGTTACATAGTTTCGTCACTAATATGCTACCGGATCAGGTAGCAAAGGATGATAGTAATACTCCAAATGAGCCCAGATACTAAAAAAAACATTTGTATTCATTTCATGCAATAGATGGGTGCTTCAAATAAAATTTTGTATACAAGTCAAAGCAATCTTGATACATGCAACAATGCATGGGCAGAGTAAAAGGGTCAGGTAAGCACATATTCACAGTTTAAAAAAAAACTAAGAATGGATTTATGAAATTAAAAAATGGTTTCTATATTGACTATGACATAATGAAATAAATATCTCCAAAATATACATGTAACTATCCCATGTCTGCATGACTAATATTCAACCAATAGTTCAGATTAAACGAGCATAGCAATGCTTCAAGTTTACAAAGCAATGTAGGGTAGTTTCCGGTTCATGAATGTTTTTTCATCAACTATGACATTCCAGATATAGTTCAACCTTAACAGAAATGTAGCAGGGAAAGTATGCATATCACTATACATAAGTGCAAACTTATACAAATGGAAGTCATGACGACAAAATTTACGGGAGTCAAGTTCCAAAACCTTAAACCAAACTTTGATGCTTTCATAATAAAATGGAAAGGCATCTTTGATAGTCAAAGATCTATACTAAATCAATTGGGTGATAGTCAGCCTGTCCACTAAGATAAATGCCAATTCATTATCCCACTTAAGTATGGACTTTTAACTTACCTTTCGGTCTACTAACGACTAGGCTTTTAAACTGTATAGAAATTAGGCCATTTAAAACATCAGATGACCAGAATAGAGAAAACAAGTGAGTCCGCAAATAATGACCAAACATGGAAGCAACAAGCACAAAAATTAATTGTATTTAGTGTATCAGAAGTAAACACTTGGAATAAGTAATCATAAGTTAGAAACTTACTTTTGGTGACGACGGAAAAACAGGAAAGGGTTCGCAGTGGTCACAGTTTCAGGTGGCGACTTGGCTTGCTGTGGCATGAAGCATCCGCGAGGGCACGACTTCGATTGTGGATACTCGAAATTAAAAGCGATGGAAAGGTGGGATTTTCGATTTCCAAGGCTTCAGTTGTCAATTAGCAGGAGGATGATAGAGCGATTAAAGGAGAGGTTGACGCGATGGAGGCCATAAAATTTTGAAGAGAGCTCCGTCCATTGAAAAGTGGAAAGAATGATTCTTGCTGAATAATTTAGGAATTTCGTGATTTATAGAAGGGGAAATTTGAGGATGAGAACGAAGTCAGGTCAATAACTTAAAGGGTTGCGGCTTCTATCAGAAATAGGGTAGCACGATTTTTATCCGGTGCAGGTAATGTATTAGGATATAATTACTTCGGGATGGATTATTTATGGTTAATATAATATTTAAACGTACCGTAAACAACTGTTGAACGCTCAATATTTATACCATTAACACAAATGAAATTTGACGTACCTCTACATCTTAACACTCTGATCAAATAAAATTAGTCTAGTCAGATTCTAACTCCGTTTGTAGATAACGTTATTTTAAATTACGAATTATTTATCGGTTCATTGTTTATTCACAAGACAACTCTGTTTGATTCCAAATTTGAAACGCTAAATTTAATTTTTATACAAACGAATATATCCAAGCCGATTTCCCATAAATTTCAACAGATAAAATATCCAATTTAATTATCGTCAACAACATTTATTTTTAAATCCAACCACTTATATTTTTCCATCAAACTTCAAATCCAATTCAAATATCCAACCAATTCAATTCAAATATTCAACAATAAATATTCGATTCTCAACCAATCAACCTGAATTAAATATTGAATTCAATTCGTACTCAAAATCATGTACTTGATTTTAAATTTTTAACTCAAGTATCGCTATAAATACTACTATTAATAATTAATTCTCTATTTAATTCCATATTTAGTTGTCGAAATTTCTGGGGCGTTACAAACATATTAAAATCTATGTTAAATTATTAGTGGTAGTCAAAATTGGGCTAAATATTACAAGTCAACTGACTTGTTTATGTTCGCCTATTTAAATAATATCGACTGGAGTAAATAAACAATTTATTAATTAATTATTTATTGGTTGAAGACCCCACGCGTGTATTGGGATAATATTTGATTTACATTAATCTCAAGTGTTTAGATTAGTTGTTAATAGATTGATTAACAGACCGTTTTAAGCGTTGTCTAATTATTTAATGCTTATACAGTTGTAGATGCACTTTGGATGTGAATTGGATGCTTAATACTTGTTTATAATTATTGTTGAACACATGTGATGTATGAAATCCATATAAATAAAATTATATGGTTATTGATTGAGTCTCATTTCAGTTCGGAAATAACAAATACTTTAAAATAATATTCAGCGAAGAATGAAAATATGATTTTGATGTCCGATTTTGGATGGACACAAAAATTATAAAATTATAATGGATATTGAGAAGATTTGATTTCAGAATTTGATATTGTGAAAATATTATTATTTTAATATTATAATAATATGGGATGTTCAATTTTAATTTAAAATTGAAATGAAAGTTGAAATTGTTTTTAAACGAATTTACTAATATTTTATAAAATACGCTTTTAACAGAATCGAATAAATCTATTATATATATAATATAATGGCTTAAAATGAAGATATCCGATTTTGAAGTAAAATTATCGAAATAAAATTTTGAACGGTAGTTGCGAATAATTAATAATATTTATAAATGATTTTGGAAATGTTTTCGATCCTATTTTAATTTATAAATCGAATTCGGGCTTAAACAGAACGCGTCGCGCAGAACAGTTCACAAACGTCAACCCGTAACTTCAAATTGACGTAACATGAAATCCATTCGTCGGATTCTCCTGAAACCGAAACCATTGGGTTTGTATTGAAATGATCTTTATAATAAAATATATTTTTTTTAAATCCAACGGTTCCATTTTAAGATAAGTTCAAACATATTTTGGAAAAGGTCATTATGGATGCAGTTCGGTGGCCAATATTGGAAACCGACTGTAAAGGACTTAATAAAATTATTAAACATATGAATAAATTATGTAGAATCATAATAAATGATTTGGAAAGATTTTGGATGAAATACTCCAAGTTTGAAAAGATAAATGATATTTTTATCTGAATGAACTAGTTAACAACTACTGAATTGAATTGAAATGGTTTTAATATAACCAGAGTTTACCAATATATAAATTGGATTGGATTTGAATGGAAATTATCTATAGATATTTCAATGTTGGATTCCGTGATTATACAGATATCCTTGAGAAATTTGGAAGAAATCCCAATACGATATCTGTTGGTTTCAGAATTTGATGTTGAATATAAGCCGATATGATTTGTATTCGGAGCCTTGTATTTAATATCAAATTGGAGTTTGGGTTTGTCGTGAATGTATTCTTAAATAACACTGTTCTTAAACCTAGTCGATAGTAGAATTAATCTTCTAATTAAGATTTAGTGAAGCTTTCCAATTTAATACATTTAATTGGAATTGAAGTGAAATTGGATTTTGGGTTTATCGTGAGCGATGTTTTAAATAACATTCGTTCTTTAACTCAATTAACAATGGAGTTATGGTTTGGAATTTATAGATCTTTTAATTAAGATTTAATGGAATTTTTAGAGTAAAGTTTTCCAATTTAATATACTAAACTGGAATTGAATAGAATTCGATTTAGTAATAATCGATATGAGCTTCTGTAAAGGAAGACCATTACTATTTATGGAATTTAAAAGGTTTTGTTGTTATACCATTTATAGTATTAGTATGATACATAACTTTATATCGATTACGACTGATCTAATTTCCATGAGGTTCCCATTTTAATGGAAGATGATTTTGGGTTTATCGTGAGTGATGTTTTAAAATGACATTTGTTCTTTAACGACATTTGTTCTTTAACCCAGTTAAAGGCATGATTAATTTCCTAAAGTTGAATAATCATTAAGCAATGATTTTTGAAGATTAAAAATGAGTGGAGTTTTAATGAATCTTTAATTATATTACGTGGTAATTAAAATTTCCAAATTCGAAAAGTGTTCGAGAATGGAGTACCACCAGCTTTACTCCATGCGATAGTTAAATCCTTAATTAGATTTGAACGTTAAATGGTAATTAAATTACCAACAACACAATGAGTGTTAGATATGGAGCACTGCCAATTTTTCTCCATAGGATGAATAGGTTGCGATTGGGATAATAAAATGAATGATTACTTCGGTAAGGCTCGTTAATCCCGACTAGTTGGTAAACCTTAATTTGATTTAAGTTGTGAAAAGATATTATAAAATCTTTTGAATTGATTTCGAAGAATATATGAATAAAAGAATATTCTGGATTGGAATGAGGTGTATGATGTGTTTCTATTTCACATGATTGTAAGATGCACGAGTTATTCGGAAAGACCAGGTTTTCTAAATAACTATTACGACGATTAAAAGTCGAAGATTTAAAGACGATGGTTGAAAACCAGAGATCTTCACATCGTTGGGATGATTACTGATGTCTCGACTGTGTTGTACACTCGAGATGAGGTAATAAGTGGTGGTCATCAGACGTACTTGGAAATAAACTAGATATGCAAGGACCTCTCTCCTGTACTGGACATATGGGATGAAGAATAAGGTGCCTCTGATTTCATTCAGACCCAAAACGGACTTGCAAATGGATTGTAATTCTGACATTGTACTTCGCGCTGTATTCATTGATCCCTGCTAAATATATATCTATTTGGTGGTGGAGAATTTATTCTCTTTTCTTAACACCCTTCTCTGAAACGTACGAGCTTAGAGGTTATATATTAGTGGAAATCAATGATATGGTATGGATTGACAATGTTCCATGCTGAGATGCATGGATCAAAAGCTTTTATTGAAAAGCAGGGCTTTATGGACGATGATCAAAGCACATCTTTAATATAGCACAGCTGTAGCGTTAATTCGCGAGCTTCACATACCACTATGAACCAAAAACGGGATGTGGACAGTTGGGAATTGGACATACATTGGTTTCTAGCTAAGAGTGATGTCATGGTATGGAACCCAGACATTTTACTTATGGGGACGATGGATAGCGAGGTGCCTCAGATATAGGGTTGTAGAAGGCTCATATTGTCGACATACTGACCAAGTGATAGGTCCGATAGGACCGGGAAACAAATCGTTCAGGAATAATTAATCTACAAAAGTAAGTATGGACCGGCCCTGTAACACCCCGTAATTTTATAACATTAAAATTCACAAATTAAAGTATACTTAATTTTTAAAAAAGAATTAAGTGAAATGGGTTGCGCAGAGAAACATATATATATTGAAATATATATATATATATATAAATTAAAAATTAAATAAATAAATATACGAAAAAGTTCAAAACAGCGAATTGGGAGGGGGAATAACCGAACCGGCCCATTTTTGAGGTCGACCCAAGCCTCGCTGGGTCGACTAGGGGTTAATCCAGGGTGTTTGGCTATCAACCCGTGGGCCGATTCGCTCAAATGCAGATTTTGCATTTGATTGGTTCTCATGGTTCAGGGTTAATCTAATGGTCCTAAATAACTTCCTACACCTATAAATACATCCTAATGCTAACCCTAAACCTAATTAAAATAGAATAGTTACCGTCATACCATCGCCATGGAAATCAATGGAGCCGCCGCCAACTAAGAAAGAAGAAAAGCAAATTCAATTCTAATTCTCTCAACCCTAAAGCAAAGAAAAACTCTCTCTTTTCTTCCCTAAATTGTGAGTATGATGATCTTAACAAGATTATTATCATTTTAATTAGGTTGAGTTATGAATGGATTACGAGTAGATGATGTGAATTATCATATATGTTGTTGTAAACCCCTTTTGCTATCATGTATATTGTAAATCCTATGTTATGTGATGATGATATCTTATATGTTGTAAATCATGCTATGATGATGTTATGTATGTTGAAAGTTTCTATGCTATGTTGTGATGAATCATACATGTTAAAAAGGCCACGATGTTACCATCTATGCTAGTTAGTTCATATTAATTAAATCATCATGTTTGGGTTATGTTGTTCTATATGACAAGTCACATATGCAAGTTAGATTGATTAGAAAAGTTATGAACATATGCCAAGACATCTATTATGACATCTAGAATTATGCTATGACATATGTGATATCCTATGCTAGTTCACACCATCATTATGTTGCCTAAAAACCCTATATGCAAGTTTATGTATAGATTTGGGCTATGATCATATCATATAAATTGAGACATTTAACAAGTTGACACCTTTTGATCCTTAACATGTGTAGTTTATGCAAGTTTCACCCCTATTATGATTAGATTTATTTTAATTGTCTATATGTTGTGATAATTTATCTTTGTGCTAGGTGTTAGACTATACAAGTCTAGCCTATATTATGCGTTGAATAAGCGAACGTATAAACGTGGGGTAGGGGTAATATTAAGGATTTAATATTAAAAAGTTGGGGTGCAATTGATATGATTTTGCATGCCATAAGTGGATGGCCATAATTGAGTCAATTATGGACATCATTAAAAGTTGACTTAATTAATAATTTGAATAGGGAATTATTAAAACTGGGGTAAAAGATTTTAAGTGTTAATCAATGCTTAGGACACGAGGTTGGACTCGTTTGTGACGTAAACCTGCCCGGACCCGCCCGACAAATCCAGTGGTCACAAATGTCAGCCCAATGTGAGAGGTCCTAGGCCTAAACTAAAGCATAACAGTTGTAAAGACACGAGGTTAGACTCTTTTATGGTGTAAGACTACCCGAACCCGCCCGGCAAATCCAGCTGCCATAAATGCCAGTCTAATGTGAGAGGTCTTTATGAGGTTATGGCCTGAACGAATTAAGAAATACTTAACCAGATAAACATGTAAGGTGGGACATGGGGGTTAAGTAGGTGCCTTGGGTGGCATGAGGAATCTAGGGGGTGCCCTTAGTGGCATGTGAAATACGATTAGTAAGACTTAACCAAACACACATGTAAATGAACATGACTAAGAGGGTTAAGTGGGATATACTAGTGACAAGCTTAGGTGGGTAGCTTGTGGGGGCCCATTTCGACCAGTATCCCAAACGTATCTTTGTGGGCTCGACCCAAGTCGAGGACGGGACACGCATGCTGGGTTCGACTGTAAAAGGCCAAAACGGGGAGCGGTGGCAACGCAAGTCCAACGGGTTTCGTATGCATGTGTGGACCCGGGTTGGCAGGTAAGACGTTGTTGCATCGTGTAGGTATAAGCCGTGCATTCTCAAGTTGTATCGGGTTGCCACTTTAGGGGAGTGATACACCCCACTGTGGGGCCAGCACGGGTATCTACGAGTAGGGAGCCGATCGAAAGTGGGTAGTGGGGTACACCTAGTGGAGATAGGGGCAGACGGCACCTATGTAGTCAGCTAGGGGTACGTAAGGCTATTTATAAAGTTTCTGTGTAAAGCAAGTGGGATCAAACAATAGGGTGACTGGTGTGGTGCAGTGTAGTAATGTGCGGTGCAGTGTAGTAATCATTCGTTAGTAATTAGGTGTGCCTTTACCGTTATCTTTAACGTTATCTTAAACGCTATCTTTATCTTCCTAAGAGTTCATAGACATTTACTTGTCTTCCAGCTTATGCCTTAGTCTAATTATTTTGATAATAGTATTGTTAGAATTATCATACTCGCCAGACTTTATGTCTGACCCCCTCTATTTCTATCCTTTTTCCCCATCTAGGTCCTTAGGTTGGGCCCAGCTCTAGTGGAGTTTGATTGAATTGCTTCATCTCTCTTTGGAAAGCTTGGACCGTTGAAGTAAAGTCCAGCTTGTTATCTTTTTAATGGCTATTTATGTAATGGGATTATGTATTTTGTTTTTATGAAGATGGATATTGTAATTGGTTATGATCTATGGTTTTATGATGTAACAAACATGTTTAATTTCCACTGCAATAAAATGAAGTTTTAGATTTCCAAGTACTATTTATTATCTGTGTTGTTGTAATTTTTCTGTTCTATATTCACTTATAACCTCCATGGAAGTTAATGCATTCCCTTTGTGAGTGACATTAATGGACGTGGGGTGTTACACGTGGTATCAGAGCTTAAGGTTACCAGAACAGATAAAAATACTTTAGAAAAATAGTTATTTTTGGAAGAAGTGCTTTCAAAAACATCTTTTAATGAGAAATTTAAAGGGAAAAGTTTTTAAGAAAAAAAACATAATCCCCAATAGCCCATATCTTTATCTTTCGAATTCTCCATTCTGAATCTTTCCTTTTTCGTTTCAGCATGGCTGAAGATCTTAATCTACCCGACGGTGTAACGATACCAGGATGGTATAGGAGGTTATTAGAGGCTAGGGCCGCTGCAGGTCCAGCCAATGTTCCTCCACCACCAGTTGCACCCGTTCCTCCTCCTCCTCGCGTAGATACTTTTGCAAAGACATGCAAGGAATTCAAGGCTATGGGTGGAAAACCATTTCAAGGGTCAGAAACGTTTGTGGAAGCTAGAGATTGGCTTAAGGAGGTGGAAGAATTGCTAGAAATCTTTGAAGTAGAAGAAGGGAGGAGAGTTCGACTAGAAGCTTGGTTGATGAAGGGAGAGGCCTCGTTTTGGTTGGAGGTCAATAATGGGGAGCATCCTGTTGACTCTTGGGCGGATTTCAGACGTAGGTTCGAGGCGAAGTTTCTCTCAAGGGCGGAAGAAAATCTATATATGGAAAGGTTCTTGACATTGAAGCAAGGAAGCTCATCAGTGAAAGAATATGTCAATAAATTTAATCAGTTAGCAAGGTTTGGCTTGGACTTAGTAAACACGCCGGAGAAGAAGGCTCTAAGGTTCGTGAATGGCTTGAATGAACCATTGCAAGGGTTGGCTATGACCCACATCCTTATGGGGGCCACCTTTGAGAAGTTAGTAGAAATGGCGCTTATGCATGAGGAGAAAAGTGCTAAAGCTGATAAGGCACCCGAGAAGAAGGGGGATCAGAAGAAACCACAATAGCAAAACAAGAAGGGTGGTAAAGACAATAACGGCAAGGGAAAGAAGAAATGTTTTAACTGTGGGACACCAGGCCATCTCAGCAAGGATTGCCGAAAGAAAAAGAAGACAGGCTGTTTTCATTGTGGCGATGCGGGACATTTAGTGAAGGACTGCCCAAAGAAGGGGCAGAGGGCAGGAGCTACCTCGGGAGGACAGGTGCAGGCTCTTGTGGCACCAGGGCAGGCAAGGGGACAAGTTCAGGCTCTCGCGGTCCCACCGCTGCAAGAACGAGGTAGAACCATTTCTGTTGAAAGCTTAGTTTTTCTGTTTGATCATCCTGTCTGTACCTTATTCGATTCGGGCGCATCACATTCGTTTATCTCTACATCATTAGTTGAATCACTGCACTTAAACACCAGTTTAGTAGAGGATCCCTTAGTTGTTTCGAATCCAATAGGGGGCTCATCTTATTTGTCCATGATGTGTTTGGATTTGAAAATTTCCGTACTTAGCGTTGAATTTAGATGTGATGCTTATGTGTTGGGCTTCACGGGCTATGGGCTAATTTTAGGAATGGATTGGTTATCCAGAAATGGGGCCGTTCTTGATTGTGAAAGGAGAGGAGTTAGGCTCGTGACTCGCCTTGGCAACACTCTCGAAATCTTCTGTAATCCCATAAATTCGGTTATGCTAAGTTATCTAGAATCGCTTGACGCGTCTGAGGAAAATCTACGATCTGTTAGAGTGGTCCGAGAATATTCGGATGTGTTTGAGGAGGTGAAGGGCTTGCCTCCGAAGCGGGAGATAGATTTTCGAATATATCTTGTGGATAATGCGAAACCATTATCTTTGCCAGTACGCCACATGGCTCCACGTGAAAGGAGGGAACTCGATAAGCAAGTGAAGGAGTTGCTTGAGAAGGGATTCATAAGACGAAGTATATCGGAGTGGGGTGCTCCAGTAGTATTTGCCACGAAGGCGGATGGGTCCCTTAGACTTTGTGTGGACTATAGAGAACTTAATAAGCTTACTAAGTAGAACAGACACCCACTGCCGAGGATTGACGATCTCTTCGATCAGTTAGTTGGCGCCTCAGTGTTTTCGCAGTTGGACTTAGCCACTGGGTTCCATCAGTTAAGAGTGGCTGAGGATAGCATTGACAAGACTGCCTTTAGGACTCCAGACGGTTTCTATGAATGGCTAATGATGCCCTTCGGTTTGACAAACGCCCCTGCATACTTTGTTGATTTGATGAGTAGGGTGTTTAGGGAGTACCTTAACAAATTTGTGGTAGTCTTTGTAGATGACATCTTGATATTTTCTAAGGATGAAGAAGAGCATGCCCTACATCTTAGGGAAGTGTTGGAGACTCTTCGAGCGCATAAGCTTAAAGCTAAATTTTCTAAGTGTCACTTTTGGAGGAAGGAAGTATGGTTCTTAGGACACGTGGTTTCCAAAGAAGGGATAGCTGTAGATCCCGCGAAGTTGGTGGCCATCCAAGATTGGAAGGTTCCCAAAAATGATACCGAAGTGAGAAGTTTCTTGGGGTTGGCTGGCTACTATAGGAAGTTTATCAAAGACTTCGCAAAGATATCAGCTCCACTGACACGCTTGACGAAGAAGAACCTAGTTTTCACATGGGACGTAGATTGTGATGATGCGTTCCAACGTTTGAAGAGAGATTTGACTTCAGCCCCAGTCTTAGTATTGCCAGACGGGAGTAAGCCGTTTACCGTTTATACTGACGCTTGTGGGACAGGACTAGGCGCAGTCTTAATGCAAGAGGGTAGGGTAATAGCCTATGGTGGAAGGCAGTTGAGAGCGCATGAGAAAAAATATCCTACACATGACCTAGAATTGGCCGCTATTGTTTTCGCGCTTAAGTCTTGGCGTCATTATCTTCTTGGCGAGAAATTCGAATTATTCACTGACCACAAGTCTTTAAAATACCTATTCTATCAAAAGGAATTGAACTTAAGGAAGCAAAGGTGGATGGAGTTCTTAGCGTCCTACGACTTCGAAATAGCCTATACCCCTGGCAAGGGTAACGTGGTGGCAGACGCCTTAAGTAGAAAAAGATTATCCTTAAGTCCTCTGTTTGTTGAGCGGCGAAGTTTAGAATTCATTTCAATGTTTGACTTTAAACCTTCCGTTGACTTCGTACCCGGTTTGCTAGCATCCTTGGAGGTCAGACCTACGCTTTTGGGACGGATTGGCGAGGCACAGCGAGACGACCCGCAGTTGGTTGAGTTAGTAGAAAAACTCAAAGGAGGGGAGTCATCAAGCCATCTCCGTAGGTATACCCTAGACGATAAGGGTTGGTTATGTAGGGACGGTAGACTTTGTGTACCAAAAGACGATGACCTAAGGAAGACTATTCTTGACGAAGCACATCATTCGAAGATGTCCATTCATCCCGGCGGGGACAAGATGTACAAAGACATGAAGAGAGTTTACTTTTGGGCCGACATGAAGAAAGACATGGCTGAGTATGTCGCTAGATGCTTGGTGTGCCAACAAGTAAAAGCGGAGCAAAAGAAACCCGGTGGGTTGCTTCACCCATTGGAGGTTCCACTATGGAAATGGGAAAGCATCTCGATGGATTTTGTGGATGGATTACCGCGATCGAGGAAGGGTAATACGGGAATTTAGGTTATAGTAGATAGACTTACTAAGAGCGACCATTTTATTCCCGTGAAGAGTAAGAGGACTGCTCCATGGTTAGCTTCCGTATACGTTCGAGAAATAGTTTGTTTGCACGGTGTTCCTTCTTTCATAGTGAGCGACCGCGATCCTATTTTCACTAGCGAATTTTGGAGAAGCTTACAAGAGGCGGTAGGGACTCAGTTATGTTTGAGCACCGCATATCATCCTCAGACGGACGGCCAGACTGAGAGGGTGAATCGCATTCTAGAGGATCTGTTGAGGCTATGTATCCTAGACTTTGGGGGTACATGGGAAGAGCATCTTCCATTGGTTGAGTTCGCATATAATAATAGCTTTCAGTCCAGCATTGGTATGGCACCATTCGAAGCTCTATATGGACGACCTTGTCGTTCACCTACATGTTGGTGGGAATCTACGAATAAGATCTTACTTGGGCCCGATATGATTAGGGAGACTTCGGAGAAGATCGACTTGATTCGAAGGAGGATGAAAGCAGCACAGGATAGGCAGAAATCTTATGCGGATAAGAGGAGGACAGATCTCGAGTTTGAAGTTGGGGACATGGTCTTTGTCAAAGTGTCTCCATTACGAAACGTTGTTCGCTTTGGGTCCGTTGGGAAATTAGCACCAAGGTTTGTAGGGTCGTTTCCTATTAAGGAGAGGATTGGACGGATGGCGTATAGAGTGGATTTGCCCGAGAGACTTAGTGGTGTACATGACGTATTCCATGTGTCACATTTGAGGAAGTGCTTGCACGAGACCGCTGAAGTGGTAGAGCCGAGCTTGCTTAGAGAGGTGGAGATAGAGCGTGATGCGACAATTCGACGAGCTCCTACGCGCATTCTTGGGTCGGAGATCAAGAGGTTGAGGAATCGAGAGGTCAGACTAGTCAAAGTGCGATAGGGAGATGATGAGAGCAACACTACTTAGGAGACGGAAGAGAAGATGCATTCACGATACCCTTTTCTTTTTGAGGGTATGTCCTTTAATTTCTCCTTTATCGCTTAGCTTGTACTTATCTTATCTTTAGTATATCCTCTCGCTAGTATCTTTGACCTTTAGTTAGGATAATCCTATGGTTGAAACATGTGTTTGAGACATGTTATGTATGGTGGATGCAAAGTGGATGCAAGTGTTTGCTAGTGGTTGCTCGTGGATGCATATACACACACTATTAGGCACCAGATCGGCTCAGCCACTTCATATTGCATATTGCATATATATGGATGTATTTAGTAAAATGGATGTATAATGGTTGTATTATCATATAGTTGCTGCATTCGGGTGGATGGTTGTGCACGCATATAGAATTAATATGTATCATTAGGAATCTTTTGCATACATATTGGACGCATGGCACTATCATGAATTGCACTAAGGAGGTCGACTGAATCAGTAGACCGCCTAATTTTGCAATAGATATGGACATATACACACACTGTGCAAATAAACATTAAAGCATTAGAAGTCTTTTAAGGACAATGGATGCTGGTGTTTGATGGTTGAGTTGATGGACGATTAGATGGTAGGATATACATTCTTCTTGACTTGGAGATTTCGCGGACGAAATCCTCTAAGGAGGGGAGAATTTAACATCCCGTAATTTTATAACATTAAAATTCACAAATTAAAGTATACTTAATTTTTAGAAAAGAATTAAGTGAAATGGGTTGCGTAGAGAAATATATATATTGAAATATATATATATATATATAAATTAAAAATTAAATAAATAAATATGCGAAAAAGTTCAAAACAGCGAATTGGGAGGGGGAATAACCAAACTGGCCCATTTTTGAGGTCGACCCAAGCCCCGCTGGGTCGAATAGGGGTTAATCCAGGGTGTTTGGCTGTCAACCCGTGGGCTGATTCGCTCAAATGCAAATTTTGCATTTGATTGGTTCTCATGGTTCAGGGTTAATCTAATGGTCCTAAACAACTTCCTACACCTATAAATACATTCTAATGCTAACCCTAAACCTAATTAAAATAGAACAGTTACCGTCATACCATCGCCATGGAAATCAATGGAGCCGCCGCCAACTAAGAAAGAAGAAAAGCAAATTCAATTATAATTCTCTCAACCCTAAAGCAAAGAAAAACTCTCTCTTTTCTTCTCTAAATTGTGAGTATGATGATCTTAACAAGATTATTATCATTTTAATTAGGTTGAGTTATGAATGGATTATGAGTAGATGATGTGAATTATCATATATGTTGTTGTAAACCCCTTTTGCTATCATGTATATTGTAAATCCTATGTTATGTGATGATGATATCTTATATGTTGTAAATCATGCTATGATGATTTTATGTATGTTGAAAGTTTCTATGCTAAGTTGTGATGAATCATACATGTTAAAAAGGCCATGATGTTACCATCTATGCTAGTTAGTTCATATTAATTAAATCATCATGTTTGGGTTATGTTGATCTATATGACAAGTCACATATGCAAGTTAGATTGATTAGAAAAGTTATGAACATATGCCAAGACATCTATTATGACATCTAGAATTATGCTATGACATATGTGATATCCTATGCTAGTTCACACCATCATTATGTTGCCTAAAAACCCCATATGCAAGTTTATGTATAGATTTGGGCTATGATCATATCATGTAAATTGAGACATTTAACAAGTTGACACCTTTTGATCCTTAACATGTGTAGTTTATGCAAGTTTCACCCCTATTATGATTAGATTTATTTTAATTGTCTATAAGTTGTGATAATTTATCTTTGTGCTAGGTGTTAGACTATACAAGTCTAGCCTATATTATGCGTTGAATAAGCGAACGTATAAACGTGGGGTATGGGTAATATTAAGGATTTAATATTAAAAAGTTGGGGTGCAATTGATATGATTTTGCATGCCATAAGTGGATGGCCATAATTGAGTCAATTATGGACATCATTAAAAGTTGACTTAATTAATAATTTGAATAGGGAATTATTAAAACTGGGGTAAAAGATTTTAAGTGTTAATCAATGCTTAGGACACGAGGTTGGACTCGTTTGTGACGTAAACCTGCCCGGACCCGCCCGGCAAATCCAGTGGTCACAAATGTCAGCCCAATGTGAGAGAACCTAGGCCTAAACTAAAGCATAACAGTTGTAAAGACACGAGGTTAGATTCTTTTATGGTGTAAGACTACCCGGACCCGTCCGGCAAATCCAGCTACCATAAATGCCAGTCTAATGTGAGAGGTCTTTATGAGGCTATGGCCTGAATGAATTAAGAAATACTTAACCAGATAAACATGTAAGGTGGGACATGAGGGTTAAGTAGGTGCCTTGGGTGGCATGAGGAATCTAGGGGGTGCCCTTAGTGGCATGTGAAATATGATTAGTAAGACTTAACCAAACACACATGTAAATGAACATGATTAAGAGGGTTAAGTGGGATATACTAGTGACAAGCTTAGGTGAGTAGCTTTTGGGGGCCCATTTCGACCAGTATCCCAAACGTATCTTTGTGGGCTCGACCCAAGTCGAGGATGGGACACGCATGCTGGGTTCGACTATAAGAGGCCAAAACGGGGAGCGGTGGCGACGCAAGTCCAACGGGTTTCGTATGCGTGTTTGGACCCGGGCTGGTAGGTAAGACGTTGTTGCATCGTGTAGGTATAAGCCGTGCATTCTCAAGTTGTATCGGGTTGCCACTTTAGGGGAGTGATACACCCCACTGTGGGGCCAGCACGGGTATCTACGAGTAGGGAGCCGATCGAAAGTGGGTAGTGGGGTACACCTAGTGGAGATAGGGGCAGACGGCACCTATGTAGTCAGCTAGGGGCACGTAAGGCTATTTATAAAGTTTCTGTGTGAAGCAAGTGGGATCAAACAATAGGGTGACTGGTGTGGTGCAGTGTAGTAATGTGCGGTGCAGTGTAGTAATCATTCGTTAGTAATTAGGTGTGCCTTTACCGTTATCTTTAACGTTATCTTAAACGCTATCTTTATCTTCCTAAGAGTTCATAGACATTTACTTTTCTTCCAGCTTATGCCTTAGTCTAGTTATTTTGATAATAGTATTGTTAGAATTATCATACTCGCCAGATTTTATGTCTGACCCCCTCTATTTCTATCCTTTTTCCCCCTCCAGGTCCTCAGGTTGGGCCCAGCTCTAGTGGAGTTTGATTGAATTGCTTCATCTCTCTTTGGAAAGCTTGGACCGTTGAAGTATAGTCCAGCTTTTTATCTTTTTAATGGCTATTTATGTAATGGGATTATGTATTTTGTTTTTATGAAGATGGATATTGTACTTGGTTATGATCTATGGTTTTATGATGTAACAAACATGTTTAATTTCCGCTGCAATAAAATGAAGTTTTAGATTTCCAAGTACTATTTATTATCTGTCTTGTTGTAATTTTTCTGTTCTATATTCACTTATAACCTCCATGGAAGTTAATGCATTCCCTTTGTGAGTGACATTAATGGACGTGGGGTGTTACAGGCCCTGGCGCTCCCAAGGGTTACCTATGGTGTGATCCTAGACAGCTTGCTAGAGGTGATCCGAAACCAGTGAGAAAGATCCTTTACCACGGCTCATAGATGGAATCCAATTTCCAAAACATGACATTACGATTTTAGACGTAAACCTATATGGCGACATAATATATGGTACCAAGGTCATCTAGGATTGACACATTGTATTTGAAATTGTTTCCTTAACTATGCACTTATAATATTATCAAAAAATAATTTTTTGAAGCATATCAAGCATGTTGGGCTATTATAAGGTAAAATTCTATCCTTCAGCTTGCGTTGCATTGTGTGATGGGACCCGGGTCTTATAATAGCTTCATTTTTTAAAAAAGCATTGCATTGTTTTATTTTTAAAATGATAAACATGTGAAGTAAACCCGTTTTGTGTCATATGGCGTGGTCCTATGATATGCCTTATCTTTTAAACAAAGATTTAATAACTGTTTTATGTTCTCTCGCATGACTGACTTGGAGTTTATTGTTCTCACCTAGACTCTGGGTGCCCATATTTTCCACACGGGCAACTAGTACTTTTGGTTTCGCAAATATTTATTTTCACATGATCCTAGATTACGGATGGAGCTTTACTCTTGAATGCTTTGTATCCGTGTATTTCTTCTAGTTATGTTAGTTGATGTTTTTCGTTGCATATTATATTTATGTATTATATTTCCGCTGTAATTAATTTAAACCTCTGATATATGTTGTTCTGCTCTATATCATTTATTTGTACTCTGGTATCTTATACTCTGATGTAAATTGTTGTAATAATAATGAAATGTTCTCTTGTCTTATGTTCTGATGCATCGTGTTCTCAAACAATCTGTATTCTTTTTTGGTTTAGGCCGGCCGAGGTTTTCGGGTTGCTACAGGTGGTATCAGAGCTTTGGCTTACAAAGCTCGAGAACAAGACACATTAGAGTCGAACGAAAGAATTCATCAGAGATAGGATTAGTAACATCCTATAAGAATATTCATTAGAGATAGGATCATAGTACCCTAGAATTATTAACTCATTAAAGATGGGGTTAGTAATGCCCTAAGATGAGTTGAGAGTGATATGTTTATAAGTAACATATTTATGTGTTAACGATATTTTTCATCAACACCATAGATAGGTCGACGGAAGTGGACCTAAGGTAAAAACGGGCTTATTTAGTTCCTATGAGTTTGAGTTAGTTCCCCGTTTCCTAGATATCAAGGTTCTAAGTTCGAAAGAATGGTTACTCTTCCCTCAAAGGGGTGAGCATTATGCTTAAGCAACTTAAGATCCGACAGTTATCTTGGGGTAAGGATTCCCTAAGTACAACCCTCGGTAGAAAACTGAATGGTTTGTAGGAACGGGTTTTGCAACAACTTTATGGAAGGGCTTAGACTTCAATAGGAAACCGTGACAATGTATAAAGCATAAGATATGTTATATAGGAAATAACTAAGAAATCCCATAAAAAACTCATAAGAAATATGCTAAGTGTTGATCTGCTATTTATTGATCATTGGTTTCAAGTACACAAGTAATTACGGTAGAAATCCCAAAATTGATTTAGAAATTAGGGTTTACTCTAGAAGAATATAGTATAAGAATGAAAAATGAGAAATTTTGGGTCTGAAAGTGAGACATTTAGGGTCTTACTTATAGAAAAATTGGGTCCCCTATTGTCATTAGGCCAGTAGAAGCCTCGTCGACCGCTTTTCCTTCTTATTCTGGTTGCTTTGGCTCTCGGCCGCTCTTTTGGCTTTGCTTATTGCTTTTAGAGTGTCTGTCTTGGCTCTCGGAAAGATGGTCTCGGTCTTTAGAGCTTTTCTCTGATGGTATTTTTATCTCCTTTATATCGATACCAAGCCTGTTGGTATAGATAGCATTAGGAAATGCTTTTGGATTCTGGTCATAAGCTCTCGTTCTTGCTATTAATTCTTCGTGAAGTTTGTCTTCGTGCTTCAAGTGTGTTGTCTTAGGAGCTGCCACCGCTTTCGGCGTCGACACCAAGTGAATTAGTGTGGATGGCTTGTTTTCTCTTAGAAGCTTTGACTACCCTTTCGGTAGATCCTGGAAGTAGGCTTCAGCTTTACGGAGGGAAAATCCTGGTGCTTTCTGCTAAGGTTTCCTTTCGGTTATCATCAAATTGGGATCTCGCTGTATAGTTTCCCCATGTTTCGAGATCTGTGGTTTTGGTTCTTTCGTATCTTTTTGTATCGGCATTAAGCATGTTAATGTCGATAGCCCATTCTCCCCTCTGGGTCTCAGGTTGTAGGATTCTTGGTCTTTCTCTTCATCAACTTCTGGTTTTTAGGTAACTTGCTTCCGACAATGTGCTATTGTTAGTTATTTTTCGTGCTGTATCTACCCTACAGGTATTCCTTCTTCATATCAGATCTGAGGTTTCTTCTTTGATGATGGTATCGGTTGCTAGCCATTCTAAACACCTCCCTTATGCTTTTAGTTTTATACTGTACCTAGTCTTTGCTTTCGGATTATTCTTTTCTGTTCGTGATGGTCCGATGCCCCTTCACCATCAGTCTGCCTCGGTGTTAATTTTGATAGTAACATTTGCCCCCCAGTAGAGTGGTATTTTCGACTTTTCAAGTCAGACATTGGATGAATTAACCGCTTCTTTCTTCCTATATGTACCCTCCTTATTCCATTTTATTAGATCCTTCTCTTCTTCCTCATTTCCTAAATTCGAAATTTATCTTGGAAAAGCATTAGCAATCTTTAATAAAGCATCGCATGTAAGTCATCCATACTTGATTTTATAATTAAAGTGTTGCTAGCTTATCGCGAGCTACAGTAACTATTAAATTTTCTTGTCGTAAGCTGATTTCAGTTTTCCAATTACCAGTTCTCTGCAACCAATTCCAAATTTACGTGGTAGCTTCAAATAGCGTTTATATTTACTTCTGTTCTCCTGAAGATGTTCGAGGGATATCCTCTTGTCATTATCAAGACATTTTAACGAGAATAAGGATCTTACCCTTTTGAGCATCGTTTTTTTAACCTTGCGTTATAAACTATGCAGATTGTACCTACAACATAAGAAAGAAACATATTTCCTTTAAACCTAAAAGAAATTGTCCTTTGCCTAATGACCCTTCTTCTTCGAAGAGGGTTAGTGCCGTCAAAAAGCATTCTCTGATTTCATCGCAAGAGCAAGTTAATGCTATTTTTCAAGATTTTAGCATTTCTGGTGTTGAAGTCATTGCCCCACATGAAATGGACACCATCTCTTCTACTCTAGAAGGTTACTTTTCCTACTCTGCTATTTGCATCTGGCATGAGGGTTTTATCCCTTTTCATGATTTCCTTTGTCGGTACCTCCAATATTTGGGAATTGATCCTATCTAAATTTCTCCCAACATTTACACCTACTTGTTAGGATTAGAACTCTTATCCTTAGAATCGGGTAATTTTTATTTAAGCCCTTCTACGCTTGATTACTTGGTTCATCTTTCCAAACTTGGCAATATGAACCCTCAAATTTTTCGTGCAAACCCCACAAAGAAATTGTCATATGAAGGAATGACAAGATTCAAAGACTGGGAAACTCAATTTTCCTTTGTGTGATGCCCTTTCGTCATCTCCGGCAGCTTCCATACCCCAAGCATTCAAACTCGAATGCGCTTTTTTCTCATTTTTACCATAGAGGGTTATCTTACCCTTCGTATTTGCTTTTTTACAGGTGTAACACCCAAACTGTCGGGTTTCTCAAATAAGGAGATAATTGATCTCCTTAGCGCTGCTTTTGAGAAGTTTGGCAACAGGTCTTCGCTACTCGCCTTTTCTACTCTTAGAAGGCATTCCCTTTAATCAGGCGGTCAATCCATTATTGGACAAACACCTTTGGTCTTACAGAGTAAAGGAACCCTTTCCTTGTCATTGGGAAGAAATGCTCCTTTTTCTCCTAACTCTCCTTTAATCCTTGGCAATCCAGATATACTCTTTACGTGAAAACTTAAAACGGAGTCATAACTAAGACTTCATTCAACTTTCTTTCATCCTATGTTAGGAGCCATCCGCACTAAGTCTAGTAAAACGGATCCACTTCCTTGGTTCCAAGAGTTGGAGTTTCTTCCCTTAAGGATGCTTTATTCAAGTCTAGGGAAAACGTAAAAAGGAAGGTTATGGAAAGGATCTTAGAAGATCCTCTGCCAAAAAGGCCTAAGGATGTGGTAGGTCCTGCTCTCTATTCCGATGTGGTCACTAACTCCCCGGAAATTATTTCCCCAAAGGAGGTTCTCTGCTCGAACATTCGTCTTTCCTGGTCTTTCGAAATTTCCAATGAATTACATTATGCGATGGGATTTTCCTCCTCTTCCGAGGACATCGCCCTTCCTGACTTTACCGATCCCCCTAATGGTGATAGCTTCAATGAATTAATCGGAAAATTATCTCTTCTTCTACTTTTTCCAATGTTGATTTTTCATTCAACTTCCCTGGTGGTTGTCAAGCTTTGGTTGAATAGCTACTCTTGGTATGAGTTTTTACCTCTCTTGTTTTCCTGTCCCTCTTTTGATTGTCTTATGCATGACCGTTGTTTCCTTTACAGGCTATCAAGCGGTGTTTTTCGACGCAAGATAATGCTTCAAAATATTGTTTTGAGTTGTTGAGACTTAGAGAAGAAAACATGTCTTTGAGGAAGGAAAATGATTCACTCATCCATGTTAAAGAATATGCAACTGCGGAGCGGAATAAGCTGGAGTGTATTCTGGCAGAAGCAAAAAACTCAATTGTCACAGAAAATGAATCCCATCTAGCCTTGGCTGAAGAAGCTCGGGATGTAAAGGGGACCTTGGAAAAGTCCAAAGAAGAGATTGCCATGCTTGGTTTTCGTTGCTCCTCTTTACAAAAGAAAATTTCTCTTTTGGAAAAAGAGAATGATTCTCTCAAGATCAAGCTTAGCAGGAAGGAGGCCATATTGGTCAAGTCTGTGGGAGTGGTAAACGATGTTAAACAGAGGATCTCTTGTTTTCTCGAGACCACCTTAGACGAAATTATGGTTAATTCTTTTGGGGATGCTTTCCTTCTTCTCTATGCGGATAATATGGACAGATGCTTGGATTTAAACTTTTCTTCTCTCGACCCGTCTTTGGTGGAAAGATTTATGTCTAAGATATCCTGCATGAGAAAGAGAGAAGAAGTTCCCACGAGGAAGGAGACTGACATGGCTGAGCTTTTGTTTATTGAGGATATCCCTTTTGAGGAGCCACACGATGATGATAAGAGAGATCTTATTGAGGTGTCAAAGGTTGTTTGTGCTAACGATGATAATCCTAAGTTCATAAATTTTGTTGAAGGCGGAGAAGAACATAATGGCAGTTTTGTTGGTGTTGGTTGCACCTTTTCAGCCCTTGACGGTCGAGATGAAGCGTGTGGCAAGGATTATGAAATTTCCGGAGGCAATCTTGTTTTGGTTGAATCTCCCAATCCTTCTACAGTGCAAAAGGTGAGGAAAGATCCAAGCTTCAAGAGTGCTTCTTCTGTTGAGACTTCTCAAGTTTCTGCTCCTGTTTCTGAGGTATAATAGCTTCTATGATATGTTTTTTACTTACTTTAAATAATTGATCTCTATTCCTTTTCACATAAGCAAAAAGGAGAAAATTAAGTTTTAGTCGTTCCATTCTTAAAAAGGCTTAGTCGGAAGTGATTCGTCTTACTACGGAGCTGAACAAACAAACAAATGTATATAACACCCTGTCCAACAGATACCACCTCCTTGATAAAAGTGATGCAAAACTATTTCTTTTTAAAGAGAGAAAAGCCATTCCTAGGTTAAAAACTACCCGACTGCGATGCGAGAGGCTTTTGAAAGAAAATGCTGAGCTCATGACTTTGTTCTGGATGTTAGTTGAGGACAGGGATGCATTGGTAAACTTTCTGTACCAAATTTACAGTAGATATGAAACAATGGATTTTCCTTTTTAGGTGACCATAGCAGGGATATCTTAGGTGTCTCCATAGAAGATGCCTCCACCCGGGTTAATGCTGGAACCTTCCCCTAGTTACCTCTATTCCAAGAGAGTTACCTTTAGACAAACTTAAGTTTAATAAGCATCGATTTGTATCTGAGACATTTAAGAAACCAGTCTTGTATGAGTAAGAGGACTATTTGTAATGAATGTACTTGCTTAGCGTATGATGTAATAAATTGTCTTTCTTCTAATTCCTTTAATATTTTCTTCAGAGTCTGTCCTCTACTTCAATTTTGATTTCTAGGGATTTCTTAGGAGATTACATTAAGTTGAAAAGAGAATATCGGGAATAGTCTTTTCTTATTAAGTCTTCCTCATTAGCACGGTATTACTTCCTAAGGGACCTTGAGAAGGTTTACACTTAGTATCCTTGGGTCCACCTCGATTTCCATAGTGGAGAAAAGGATCAACTCTTAAGAGATATCTGCACATAATGGTCGAAGCTGACTTGAGGATATGATAGTCCACCCACTAGAGAATGGGATTATCACAAGTGTCCCCCGACTTACACACTGGATGGATTTGAAATTTCATTTGATTCCTCACTTAACCTTTCTTCTAACACCTTGAATAAAGTAAGGAGGATCACTCTTCACCCTGAAAATTATACTAACCATCTGTAATAGTGCTTTTGAGAACTAGATTATGTTTACATTAAGCCATAATACTAGAGTTTGGATGCTTTTCTTATTGGAGATATACTTGTTTTAAAATCCTTTTGTAAATAATTATGCAGAATGCAAGCTACTTGGTGTATTATACTTCATATGTAATGTTCTGCAGTGATAGTGCTTATGAATGAAGTTATGACTTATAGAGGTGTCACCTAACGCATAGTTTTAGCTTGTGGTGAAGATGTTCCCTTTAAAGCGTCCTATCATGCTATTGTGTGCAAACTCAACACATATGATTTAATGTTAACCCTTATAGGATGTGCATGATGGTTTTTTCTGTTTTTCATGCGTAAAGAAGGAAACTCTATTTAATAATAATTCCCAAGGGTTTCACTTTCGCAGATCATTTGGAAAAAAATGCAACCCTTGTCGCGTGGTTCTATTAGGAAACAAGTACTTGTTGGAGCTCTCCCCCGAGTTTATATCCTAGTGTAATGTGTTTATTCATATCATATATGCATTTGACATAGTGAATAAGGACTTCATATATGTATGAGTTAAGGAAACCTCCCTGAGCTATATGGAAAATCACCGTCCTTTGCTTAATGACCACTTGTGCAATCGGCTTCAGCTATTGTGTTGATGGTATATTCCTTCCTTAAGGATTAGAACCTTGTTTCCCAGATTAAGGTACTAAGGATAGAGCTTTAGAAATCACCTTCTAGTGGCAGTAACGCTTTGACCCATATTTTGGACTAGGGTATAAGACTAGGAATTCGCTTCTGGCAATAATAGAAGTTTGGAACCAACCTAGATTTAGACTATTAAGAAAACCATAATATCCCTTTTTGGTAATAATTGAAATTTCGAACTGACCAATATTCGGTTATTTAGGATAAGACTAGAAATCCACTTTCGGGAATAATTGAGATCCGAACCAACCCATATTCAGCTATTAAAGTAGGACCAGAAATCCACTTCCAGCAGTAATTAAGATCTGAACCAACCCAGATTCATGTATTTAAGATAGGGAACCAGAGACCACTTCTGACACTAGTTTCGTTACCGCTTTTTGGGTGTGATTTGTGAAGCAGAGGATGTACATGCTTCTTGAGCCACTCTCTAGGCTTTTTGTTGTCAAATCAGATGATGTACGTGATTTGTGAAGCAGAGGATGTACATGCTTCTTGAGCCACTCTCTAGGCTTTTTGTTGTCAAATCAGATGATGTACGTGCTTTGTTGGCTACTTCCTGGGTCTGTGCGTCTAGTGCGCTTGGCTAGCTTATCCATAAGCAGGACCCAAGGACTTACCCGACCCCCTCTAGGAGGTGCCTTGTTTGGACCGTTGTAAGCAATGATAAGGTCTTAGATGCTTAAACCGGTCCATCGTAGATGCGGAATTAAGGCTTACTCTTTCGATGCTTTACCTTGCCATCGTAGGCAGTGATAGAGGCTTACACTCCACCCCCTCTAAGGGGTGCCTTATCCTG
This sequence comes from Allium sativum, assembly GCA_030737875.1. NCBI lineage: Eukaryota > Viridiplantae > Streptophyta > Magnoliopsida > Asparagales > Amaryllidaceae > Allium > Allium sativum. The sequence goes on from CM060920.1 coordinate 693,325,681, forward strand.
GCCATCATAGGCGATGATAAGTGTTTGCGTTCCCTTTTGCGAGTAACACATAACATAAGAAAACGTAGGACATGATCTTCTACGAGCAGAGGTAGGACATGCTTAGTTCATAGTAGAGGCAGGGCGTACTCTTCTACGGGCAAAGACAGGGTGTGCTAATTAGTTCCTCCGTCCTGACCATTTCTAGCATGGATCGGTAGCTTGCTCTTTTGATGCTTTGACTTGGGCGCGGAGAAAGTCTTACACATCACCGACTTCCAAGGGATGTCTTTCGCTGGCCAACTCGGCGGTGACAACGGTTTTTATCCATTTGTTATTTGACCTACTTTAGGACATTTCGAGTTCTTGAGAGGGTGTTCACACACTTATTTACATAGATAATCCTTTTCCTATGGATTTTATTGAACTTAGCTAGGTCCTTTTACAAAGTCTTGTAATTGGCCTTGATTAAGGAACTTGATGATCATCCCTTCGAGAATTCTACAATGGTTAGTTTCATGTCCATTCATTATGTGATAATGACATTAAGGCCCTCCGAATTTCCTTTCGTACTTTGGATTCTTCTTTGTGGATGGCCAATATTTGAGTTCAGTTGCGGTTAGGAAGTAAACGTTTTCCATTGAGGTTGTAAGGTGGCATTCCTCTGGCATTCTTGACGTAAAGTCGTTTCCTTGTCGCTGAAACTTAAACCTTTTGCTACTAAACCTTGTCGCTTCATCCATACCATTACATTTCCTTTACGAGGTATGTTGAGATTATGATGGTGTCTTTTTAGTCCATTTAGAAGCAAAGCGGTTAAAATCCTTCATTATTTCCTGTTGGAGGACCATGTCTTTGATTTGCTCATAGATAGCCTTCCTTATATGAGAGAAGTGGTTATACTCCCTTGATGTAGAACCACTTAGAGGAGAGACTGATGTTTGTCCTATGTAGGAAGGATTGTTATTCCAATAATCAGGATTGTATTGTTTTACTCCCTTTTCCACTTGGTTATTCGCAGGGATTCTACTTTTAACCTTTGTTCTTCTGTCACTCTTAGGTCAGTAGTATGTGATATAACCATTTGAGATCCAGAAGACTCTCGCTGGGACCTTTTGCCTATAATCTTGCTTCTTCAAAGCATAGTCCAATCCAGGATGGAACAACACAGATGTAGCTGTTAACCACAAGGTCAGAGGTTCAAGCCCTCCTTTGAACACCAAAATGTTAACTATATTTTTCGTCAACACCGGAGATAGATCTACGGAAGTGGATCTAAGGTAAAAACGGGCTTATTTAGTTCCTATGCTTTTGAGTTTGTTCACAGTTTCCTAGATATCAAGGTTCTATGTCCAAAAGAATAATTACTCTTCCCTTAAAGGGGTAAGCATTGCACTTAAGCAACTTAAGGTCCAACAATTATCTTGGGATAAGGGTTCCCTAACCACAACCCTCGGTAGAAGGCTAATTGGTTTGTAGGAAGGGGTTTTGCAACAACTTTACGGAAGGGTTTAGACTTCAATAGGAAACCATGACCAAGTAGAAAGCATAAGATATGTTATATAGGAAATAACTTAGAAATCTCGTAAAAAACTCATAAGAAATATGCTAAGTGTTGATCCGCTCTTTATTGATCTTTGATTTGGAGTACACAAGTAATTACAGTAGAAATTTCCAAATTAATTTATAAATTAGGGTTTACTCTAGAAGAAAAGAGTATGATAATGAGAAATGAGAAAATTGGTTCCGAAAGTGAAACCTCTAGGGCCTTATCTATAGACAAATCGGGTCCCCTTTTGTCATTACGCCAATAGAAGCCTACGTCGACCGCTTTTCCCTCTTATTCCGGTAGCTTTGACTCTAGGCCACTCTTTTGGCTTTGCTTATTGCTTTTAGGGTGTCAGTCATGGCTCCCGGAAAGATGGTCTCGGTCTTTGGAGCTTTTCTTTGATGGTAATTTTATCTCCTTTGTATCAATACCAAGCCTTTTGGTATGGATAGCTTCAAGAAAGGCTTTTTGATTTCGGTTGACAGCTTCCGGTCATGAGCTCTCAGTCTTGCTATTAATTCTTCATGAAGTTTGCCTTCGTGCTTCAAGTGTGTTGTTTTGGGAACTACCGCCACTTTCGGCGTCGACACTAAGTGAATTAGTGTATTTGACTTGTTTTCTCTTAGAAGCTTTGACTGGCCTTTCGGTAAATCCTGGAATTAGACTTCAACTTTCCGTAGGGGCATTCCCGGTGCTTTCTTCTTTGCCTTTTGGTTATCATCAAATTGGGGTCTCGGTAGTTGGCATCCGGATAGTTTCCCCATGTTTCGAGCTCTTTGCTTTTTGTGTTTTCATCTCTTTTTGTATCATCATTGAGCATGTTAGTGTCGATAGCCCTTTCTCCCCTCTGGGTCTTGGGTTGTAGGATTCTCGGTCTTTCTTTTCATCAACTTCCGGTTTTTAGGCAACTTGCTTCTAGCAATGTACTATTGTTAGTTATTTTTCTTGCTGGATCTACCCTACCGGTATTCCTTCTTCATATTGGATCTGAGGTTTGTTCTTTGATGATGGTGTCAGTTGCTAGCCATTCTGAATACCTCCCTTATTCTTTCGGTTTTATCTTGTACCTGGTCTTTACTTTCGGATTATACTTTTTTTGTTCGTGACGGTCCGATGCCCCTTCACCGTTAGTATGACACCACACATCCAATAACATCACTATTTAACAGAATGCATTAAGTTCTATGAAGCGTTATAGGTAAACATAAACATAAACATAAACATTACGAGATAGATATAAAATAGCAGCAGAAATTTAAAACTTTATTTTCCAACAGAAAACATCGCGTCCAAAATCTTGTTATAACCTCAGTCTAAAATACTGAAAACCAATTACATCAAATAGAAGTATTTACCTTATACTAAAACTATTAGACTACAGTAATATAAAATCATAGTCCCCAAAAATAGCCATAACAAGGTAGACAGGAAATCAAAGCGGTACATCTAAGCAGCTCCAAGCAGAAACAGAAGGGAGAATCCTAATTAAGCCTGAGTATTCCCACCCTGAGAACTTGGAGGGGAAACGAAGAGCGAGAAAAGGAAACAAAACAGGTCAGACCTAAAGTATGGCGAGTCTAGTTACTTTTAGCATATAAATAAGTAAAAGCATCATGACAGGCATAAAAACTGGATGAGAGAGATAATAGTATCATAAGACAGGTATAACAGACTAACTAGGATAAGAAGAATAAACTGAACAGAATAGATTACGCTTCACAAATACTTTTCTCTGCACTAATACTAGGACAACAGAAACAGAATGATCCCAACAGAAATAAATGGTAGACTTAGGTGTACTTCTAGTGATGGGTTACCCCCAATGATAATAATAGGTAGCCCAACAGAAATAACGGGTGTTACCCCAAATGATAATAACGGGCACATGAACAAGCAGGACTAGATGTACCCTAATTACTACCCTAATCGATCGGCTCCCTATCCTGTAGATACCTTGTGCTAGCCCCACAGTAGGATATATCACTTCCTAAAGTGGAAACTCCTTTTTTTGATAGGCACAACTATATCTATTGGTGCTATAGTGTCTTATTTTCCCTGGCTAGCGGATCCGTGCACGCACACGATTCCATTGGAACGCGCCATTAGACACCTCCACCCAGATGAACATCTTATAATAAGCTCAGTAAGTGTGCCCTGACCCCTACCTAGTTCGGGGTCCCCCTTTAGATACCAGTATGGGTTATTGACTGATAGCTTATGCCTAACAGATTAACAAGCCCGCATAACCCCAACACATAAAACAGTTTATCGTATTATTATAATCCCCCACAAATTTAACAGATTTACTTAACATCCCATCGATTCAAGCAAGTTTACTTAACCCTTACGCAAATTTGACAGGTCTATATAACCCCCACATATTTGAATAGGTTAAGTATTATAGGTTAACAGGTTCATATATCCCCAACAAATATAACATGTTAAGTCTTACATATTAACAGGTTTATATAAACCCCACAGATTAAACAGATTTACTTTAACCCACAGATTCAACAAATTACTTAACCCCACAGATTCAACAAATTTACTTAACCTCATAGATTAACCAAATTTACTTAACCCCACATATTCAACAAATATACTTAACCGCAAAAATTCAATAAGTTACAGTTTAACGGCTTATATAATCCCCGCGGATTAAACTGGTTAAGTATTACAGTTTAACAGATTATTCTCATTCCCCATTCCTGTATGTTAATGCACCAGACCTCTCATATTAAGTTGACCACGTGTGGACGTTGGATATGCCGGGCGGTTCCGGGAAGACTTCTACCAAAAGTTGGACTTAACCTCTTTTCTTGGCACCATTACATATATATATTTGCACACTAGATTCCTCACATTAAATTAACAACTTGTGGTTGCTGAATTTGCCCGGCGGTTCCGGGCAGACTTCTACCACAAGTTGAATTTAACCTCGTGGCTAAGTGCGGTTACAATTTCTATTTACTGTAAATTTAGGCATATTTATTCTTAAACAATTATTCATGTTCATCATAGGTTTTTCATTTAAAGTATTTAGTTTTTAACAGGTTTCAGCAGATTTTTCATTTTAACGGATTAAACATCTTTGCAAGTTACAATAGGGTACTTGAAGTTTCATTAACATGTTCCGCTTAATCTTAAATTAAGCCTAAAGATCTATATACCCCAAATTACGGTCATAGTTCACAATATAACATATGCCCTAAGTTTTCTTACAGTACAGTATAGGTTATGCCCCAAATCCCAGTCATGATTCATAATACAAGTTATGCCCCCAAATTACGGTTGTAATTCAAAGTATAACATATGCCCTTAATTTATTTTTGCCAACCATTTCCAATTTTGTCCTTTTGCATATTTCGGCGATAGGCCTAGGCTTGAAGGTAGCCTAGGCTATAAAAATAAAAAGGAAAAGATGGAGAAAAGAGAACAGAAATAGGCCTAACATAATAGGCATATGATGATAGAAATAGGCATATCAGGAATAGGCGTATGATGACAGAAATAGGCATATCAGAATATGCATATGATGACAGAAATAGGCATATGAGAACAGAAAAGTAGATCAGGTGTACAGAGGAATACATGTAATGATAGATCTGTTTAGGTATGAATCAGATTCTTAACCAACATAGGTTTAGATCGAGATTTATAAACATGTCAGGATTACTTATTACATGTTTATATCTAAAAGAAACCTCACAGAAACTAGATCTAAAGAAAAGAGAACAATAGGCTGAAGCTGTAGAAGAAATTATTTTATGCGTATAAGCTGTTGTTGGAGAAAATAGGCTAATTCAATCCAGGATGGGGCAACATCTCATTGTCTCCATTGTTTTTTATGTATAAAAATAATAAAAAAAGTGTCCTATTTATATCCTAAAGCCAACGAACCAAGCCACAAAACAAGTCCACGTTCAAAAAGGTGAATTCTGCCTAGATCTGTATAGGGGTCGATCCCCCCTTCTGCCCCCCCCGAAAGCATGCACCGGCTCTCCAGATGGTCCTGTCTTTTTCCCCTGTCCTTGCTTCTTCAGGCGTTTCCTAGTATATTGTCCAACTTTGCCTCAGTTAAAACAAGTGTTCTTCCTTTGTCGGCAATCTCTGACCAAATGACCCATGTTCCCACAAACATGACATTTCTTCTCGCCTTTATTTGTATTTTATTACGTTTTCCTTCTTTCATCTGTGTTCCCTTCTCAGGCCACCATTTTTCTCATCCTTGGGCTGTGCTCTTCAGCCTTAAATCCCTTATTCTCCTCTTTACCATCCTTGTGTAACATGTTAACAAATCTCTCGAAAGTTTCCTCCATCGCACAGAAATCCTTACGAAGTTTGAGAGAAAATTAGTCATAGGTGGAACTACTACAGCTATAGATGGAGGTTGGGCACTTCCTTTCCCTTCGACATGTTTTGTAGTTTTAACATGCCTATGGAACCATGCCGCAATGGGGACACCCTTCGGGAAGAATCGGTTCCCCAGACATGCTGAGAAGAAAAGGAAAAGGGATTCAAGTGAAGAATCGAAAGATATTTCATATAACATTGGGGAATACGTTTTTCAAAAGCAGTTTTTTCTTTTGAAAATGCTTTCTTTTTAAAACCTTTTTATCCGATCTTGTAACCTTCAGCTCTGATACAAAATGTGACACCCCACTTGTGTTAATGTCACTCTTTAACAGAATGCATTAAGTTCCGTGAAGCGTTATAGGTAAACAGAAACATAAACATCACAAGACAGATATAAAATAATAGCGGAAATTTAAAACTTTATTTTCCAACAGAAAACATCGTGGTCCAAAATCTAGTTACAACCTCAGTCTAAAATATTGGAAACCAATTACATCAAATAAAAGTATCTGCCTTGTACTAAAACCATCAGAGTACAATAATATAAAATCAAAGTCCCCAAAAATAGCCATAGCAAGGTAAACAGGAAACCAAAGCGGTACATCGAAGCAGCTCCAAGTAGAAATAGAAGGGAGAATCCTAATCAAGCCTGAGTATTCCCAGACTGAGAGCCTGGGGGGAAAGGAAGAGAAAGAAAAGGAAACAAAATGGGTCGGACATAAAGTCTGGCGAGTCTAATTACTTTTAGCAAATAAATAAGTAAAAGCATCAAGATAGGCATATAAACTGGATGAGAGAGATAATAGTATCATAAGATAGGTATAACTGACTGAGCAGGATAAGTAGAATAAACTGAACAGAATAGATTACGCTTCCCAAATACTTTTCTCTACACCAACACTAGCATAACAGTAATAGAATGATCCCAACAGAAACAAATGGTAAACTTAGGTATACTTCTAGTGACGGGTTTCACCCCTAATGATAATAATAGACAGCCCAACAGAAATAACGAGTATTACCCAAATGAAAATAACGGGCACCTGAACAAGCAGGACTAGATGTACCCTAATTACTACCCCAATCGATCGGCTCCCTATCCTGTAGATTCCTTGTGCTGACCCCACAGTAGGATGTATCACTTCCTAAAGTGGAAACCCCTTTTTCCGATAGGCACAACTATATCTACTGATGCTATAGCGTCTTATTTTCCCCAGCAAGAAGATCCATGCACACACATAACTGCGTTGGAACGTGCCATCAGACACCTCCACCCAGATGAACCTATTATAATCTACTCAGTAAGCGTGCCCTGACCCCTACCTAGTTCGGGGTCCCCCTTTGGATACCAGTATGGGTTACTGACTGATACGGGTCCCACGACGGGTTATGCCTAACAGATTAACAAGCCCACATAACCCCAACTATAATACAGGTTAAGTTTGTCAAGTTCGTATAATCCCTCACATATTTAATAGATTTACTTAACCCCCATTGATTAAAGCAAGTTTACTTGACCCTTACACATATTTGACAGGTTTATACAACCCCCACAGATTTGAATAGGTTAAGTATTATAGGTTAACGGGTTCATATAACCCCAACAGATATAACAGGTTAAGTCTTACATAATAATAGGTTCATATAACCCCTGCAGATTAATCAGATTTACTTCAACCCGCAGATTCAACAAATTTACTTAACCCCGCAGATTCAACAAATTTACTTAACCCCACAATTAACCAAATTTACTTAACCCCATAAATTCAATAAATTTACTTAGCCCCACAAATTCAACAAGTTACAATTTAACGGCTTATATAATCCGCGCGGATTAAACAGGTTAAGTATTATAAGTTAACAGATTATTCTCATTCCCCGTTCATGTATGTTAATGCAACTAGCTTCTCATATTAAGTTTATCCCTTGTGGACATTGGATATGCCGGGAGGTTTCAGGCAGTCTTCTACACAAGTTGGACTTAACCTCGTGTCTTGGCACCGTTACATGTATATTTACGCACTAGACCCCTCACATTAAATAAACAACCTGTGGATGCTGGATTTGTCGTGCAGTTCCAGGCAAACTTCTACCACAAGTTGAATTTAAACTCGTGTATAAGTGTGGTTACAATTTCTATTTACTGTAAATTTAGCCATATTTATTCTTAAACAATTATTCATGTTCATCATAGGTTTTTCAATTAAAGTATTCAGTTTCAACAGGTTTCAGCAGATTAGTCATTTTAACAGATTAAACATCTCTACAAGTTATAGCAAGTTGTTGCAGTTTCATTAACATGTTCCGCTTAATCTTAAATTAAGCCAACAGATTTATATACCCTAAATTACGGTCATAATTCACGGTATAACATATGCCCCAAGTTTAGTCTTACATTACAGTATAGGTTATGCCGCAAATCCCAATCATGATTCTTAATACAAGTTATGCCCCAAATTATATTCATAATTCAAATTATAACATATACCAAAAATTATCTTTCCCAACCATTTCCAATTTCGTTCGTTCGCATATTTCGGCGATAGGCCTAGGCTCGAAGGTAGCCTACACTATAAAAATAAAAAGGAAATATGGAGAGAAAAGAACAGAAATAGGCTTAATAACAGAATAGACATATGATGATAGAAATAGGCATATCAGGAATAGGAATATGATGATAGAAATAGTCATATCAGGAATAAGCATATAATGACAGAAATAGTTATATGAGAACTGAAAAGTAGATCATGTGTACAGTGGAATACATGTAATGACAGATCTGTTTAGGTATGAATCAGATTCTTAACAGGAAGAGGTTTAGATCTAAATTTATAAACATGTCAGGATTACTTATTATATGTTTATATCTAAAAGCAACATAAACTCACAGAGACTGGATCTAAAGAACAGAGAACAATAGGCATAAGCTGTAAAAGAAATTCTTATATGCGTATCAGCTGTTGTTGGAGAAAATAGTCTAATTCAATCTAGGCTAGGGTAGCATCTCGTTGTATCCATTGTTTTTGATGTGTAAAAACAATAGAAATAGGGTCCTATTTATAGCCTAAAGCCGACGAACCGAGCCATAAAACACGTCCGCGTTCAAAAAGGTGGATTCTGCCCAGTCTGTATAGGGGTCGACCCCCCTTCTGGGTTGACCAGCCGTGTCTCGGGTCGACCCCCCCCCCCAACGGGTCGATTCCCCCTAGCCATTCCCGCTTTCTTATTTTGAAAATTTTGATTTGTTTGTATATATATAATTCTCTTGTGCATATACAAAATTCTAGGCTTAATAACTTCTTTATATAATATCTGTTATACGCAAACTCGGAGTCTATCTTAAGTAGAATTCCGAGACGCAATGGCGTAGTCCTTTTACTTAATTCCCAATATTTACGTAAGTATTCTTTAGTTTATCATTGTAGTATTCTATAAAATTACAGGGTGTTACAGTCAGCCTGTCTCGGTGTTAATTTTGGTAGGAACATTGTGATAATCATATATAATCTGATTTTCAATTATGTCTTATATTCAAAGAAAATGTATGTTTTAAAAATATATGGATAACCCACTTGATTATTTTATAATATGATTTTAATGTTTATTTTGACGTTGAGGTTGGACTATCGAGTATAAGAAGATTTTGCATATACACCTAGCTAGCATATATTTGATGCCTTGAATATACTTGATTGATATAAAATCACATTCTAGTTTCCTGATGATGCGGCCACATCATCAATATTTATTTTCGAGTTTTGAAAGTGGGATGACTATATAATTCCAATTGAAACTTTGTTATATTCTTAATTTAATTTAAGTAAGCATTTGGAAATGAATTGAGCTATAAATTTAAATTATACTAGATAAATTGATTGAAGATCCAAAAAGTAAATCAAACAAATTAAAATTTAACTTAAATGAAGTTAAATAAATTTGGAATAATATAACAATATGAGGACGGAAGTTAAATTGAGTTAAGTCTAAATATATATACATACATACATACATATATACATATATGGTGGATAGGTTGTGCAAGCTAAGAAGAGGAATAAAATTATATGCCCGAAAAAAAAGTACATTTTTAGTATATTGATTGAGTTTGATGATTTTATGAGATGATTAGCTTTTGGATTTTCTTTTGATTTATGAGTGCCTGTAGAGGTGATTTGTAGTTGTACCGATCAACACGTACAAAGAAGGTTATGGCGAAATTTTTCGAAAGCTTAAGGCGTTAGCCAAATTTTGAGAAATTGAAAAGTTCTTAGAAACAGAAAAGTTGAAGAACTTAAGCTAGAAAGGAGGCTAAGTTTGTTAAGTAAATGACATTCAGTTTCTTCTTCCTTTTCGGGACGAAAAGTTTTAAGTGGGGGAGAATGTAACAACCTTAAATTTTGGAACCAATTTAAAACTTATTTTTAATTGATTTTATTGGAAATTAAACCTTTTAAATGATTCTTTTAATGAATAAAACGATGTAAAACTTATTTAAAACCAAGTTTGAACGTATAATTTAAAATTTAATTAGAAACAAACTCGTAACGTCGCGGTAATATGAAAATTTAATCGTATATCTCCAAGTGAAATATTATATAGCTTCAGAATAAGCCAATATATTTAAACTCAATATTTAAAATTTTGGATTAAAGAAACTAAAAAACCTTAATATATTATTAAATAAACATTATCGCTTATTAAGAAATTCCACAACGACTATTCAAAAAATTGAATTGGAAATAACTTGCAATCTATAATATGAAATCTTCATTTTTCTATTCCGAAAAATATAATCAAATAGATTCAAAGGTTTCTTATTTCAAAGAATTCTGACTTATATTGGATCATGTATATTTAATTAAAGTTCAAAACTCAATATTACGAACTACCATGTCGATTCGAGCTCATTTTAATTATTTTATAAATTTACATGTTCGAACCCCATTTTTGGTAAATATTTTCGATATAAAAGCCATTTATATTATCAAATCAACATTTAAAATGGATTTAAATATTCCTAATTAATGTTAAAAATCTGGGATGTTACATTCATCTCCCCTTAAAAGAATTTCGTCCCTGAAATTGCAAGGTAAGAAGAATTCCCCGAACCCAATTATTTTAAAATAACTATTTTTGAATTAACATCAAAACAAATTCAGACTCTTTAAAATATTTGAAAATTTTACCAACACCTCCTCTACATGGTTCGATCGGTATAACTATAATTATCACTTCGGGCCTCAATTTCTGCATAATAAAACCAAAAGCCAAATGGCTACCCAACTCCGTGGTATAAATCAATCATCAACCAATAATATTAAGGTTTTCCTATTTTTCAGGCGACTTAATTCCAATTTCGAAGCAATCACTAACTGCTCTTCGTCTTCCAATCTATACTTAAAATCTGTGTAACCAAATCAATTTCATAGCCCTCTCAAATCTGCACTTAACACAACTTACAATGCAAGTAGCAATCCGGGGTTATTTCATTCAACTTCTTTATTGACCTGTTTGATGAATTTTATTCGACCAATCCAACATTCAGATAAAAAACAACCAAATAATTTGAATTATATTCAACATTGATACTTACTGGTATGCATTCACTTTAGTTTAACATACATTAATATCAATGGATTAATATCCGATTGATTTCCATTATTATCCATTGATTTCAAAATCCCAAACTTATTTTATTCAATTCCATTTCTTAAATTAACTCTACTTAACTAGGTTAAGTCTCATTTCCATATTCAATTAACCAATTGGTTTCTAACCGGTTCAATTTCATTTCATAATTCAATTTGAATTCCAATCAAATCAAGCAAAACAACTAAACAACCAATATTACTATACTATAAAAAATATTTTCTTTTTATATAAAAATATTATTTGGGTAAAATTATACCATTTACCCTCTTTATAAAACAATATTGTGTCGGCTACCAGTTCAATATGGTTTCCTAATACTTGAACCGATCAGTCCACACAATACAAAACATTTTTATATAAAATCTACAAATACGCTCTTTCGGATATACACTCAAACTCAATCTAGGGTATTATTAACCCCATCTCTGCTAATTTACGCCATAGAGCCACGGTTACTTCTTAACCATTAGCTCTGATACCAAATGTAAAGGCCCGCAAATCCGTACCCCTTTTTGTTGACTAATATTACATAGGTCCAACCCAAAGTGCACAAAAATATGAATCTTTAATAGAAAGAAACGAGGACGAGAAAAGAAAGAAATATTAGAATAGAAGAATAGGAAGAAGAACCAACACCACACAAAGTCTCACGTTGCAACGGAATAAAATATAATATAACAACAAATCTTTATTGAGAGCTTAAAAAATACTTACAATCATCAAAGTACATCAATACATATGGAAAATTATAACAACCTACCCTCATATACAACACTCAACGGAATCAATACTAGGTAATACCATACGTCTAGATTCCTCCAGCTCATCTCTGGACTTCATAGCATATGATAACCTGAACCTGTAAAACTCGGTCCGACTCGAGCATTGCAAACTCCATGTACCAGTCTGGTGAACCAGCATGAGAAAACTCACTAAGTTTTATAAGTAACATCCCACTTTATTTTAAAGTCGAAAATCCTTTCGAAATAAAAGGATAATAGTAAAAAAATCCACACATAAACACAGACGATTTTTACCTTATGATAACCTAAAACATTTTTGATATCAAAATTCATTGAAATTATAATAGTGTCTATCAAATAAATAACAATCTGTTAGAGTGCTTGCATCTCACGCTCGACATACATAGTCTATAATCAAAAATCGTGGGGCGTTTATAGGAGATTGGATTCTGGCTATGACAAGGTATGGAACCACCTTCCGATCAGTGTACTCTAGAGGGGATACACCGAGGTTCAACAAGAACATCTTGCAGCCCAGCCACACATGACCAGTCATGCATTTAGCTTGAGTGGACCGAATGTATTATCACCCTCACAGTGGTAGCTACCCAACCATACTGGAAGATGCAGCAGCGAAAGAATAAGAAGACAAAAAGGAATTTATCTAGATGGTGATAACACACCCTGCTTGTGTGCGACCCAACTAGCCATGCAACCTGCCCGATTTTTGTCATTTCTCGGTTGATGAGGCTTAAAGCTACGATTACCTACCTTTTTAGATCAGCACATCAAATTTTGAATGCCACACTGTCATATCCGTCCAACCAGTAATTGACGTCCACAAATATACTCTGGGTGTTAAGTAAGAGAATTCCTCCACCACCAAACTTGGTAGTTTTGTAAAAATCAATGTACGTGAGTGTTAGGAAATACTTTGTCAGACACCCATCCATACAAATCATCCAGGAACAGGAAGAACCGAAGGCACACTCCTACCGCATCCAAAGGATCAGTAGCGTGTGGTCCTTGCAAATCCGCAAAATTTCACTTACGACCGAATCACGTTAGATTGCCTCTGGCTGCACTCCAGAGAATATTTGACAAGTAATCCTCCCGCTTATGAAGATCCACGGTCTTCAATTTCTCCATCTTCACCAGCATCTTCCATCTTCAACGTTACGTATTTTCTATTTGGAATGGTTTTAGAACATAAATTCGATCTCGATCTTTCCGTACCAACATTTGGTTTGGCCAGATTTTGATAGTCTGTGATATTACAATCAAAACAAACAACCATCATTCATAGAAAAATAAAACAGATTCATTGGTTTAGTGTACAGCATCACTTGACCTCTTTAGTTAAACAACTGTTAATTAAATTTCCAAATCTTCCAATATTTGGAATACCGCATTTTCACTTCTTATTTCCAATTCAGTTTATTCAACTTATAATTCTTCGAAATTTATTTTATAATATCCTTCGTGGAAATATTGTTTTAATTTCCTCATCTATTTTCGTTTCTAAACTAATATCATTCTTGGAAAATCCTGAAGTCGTTCAAGATGTGGCTTTATTTACCTCTCAGACCTTGAGTCGATGACATTCTTATCTTCGGAATAGGTAGAAGTTTAATTATGAATCTCAAATTCCAGTAACAATCCCAAAGTTCCGATTAATATGTAATCCCTTTTATAACCACGTATCTTAGTTTTGTTTTAAATAAACTCATTTCACATCTAAAATATTGATCTCTAGATCGTATCATTAGATCTTCACTTTTATAATTGAATTCAAACCACTTAAGCTTCCGTTCATTTTCAACTCATATTAAAGCTTATTTAAAATTTTCCATTTTATAAAATCAATTTAAATAATTTAATTTAAATTAATTAAAAATCTGATTAAATAAAATAAATGAAATTAATTGTCCATTTGAACAATTAATCCAATCCTTAGTCGTTGGGTTAATTCCCGCTCATTTGCTAATAAAACTTGTTAGCATAAGAACCTGGTTTATAATTACTAAATAATTGTTCATTTCCTTTAATAAACTTTCATTTAAAAATAACCTATATAAAATAGAGTTAAAAATCTATCTTTAGTTACAAAAACAAAATTTATAACTTCTTTTCTGTAGCGAACCGGGGTTTTCGACCCCGAAAATCGACACCAAAAAACACCATGTCGAACATTCAAGTATTAAAAACACACGAACGTTATTAGAAATAATATTAGAGGTTGAGATAAGAAAGAAATATTAGAATAGAAGAAGAAGAACTAACAACACAACACAAAGTCTCACATCGCAGCGGAACAAAATATAATATAGAAATAAATCTTTATAGAGAGCTTTAAATAAAACTTACAATCATCACAGTACATCAACATATCTGGAAAGTTATAATATCCTGTCCCCATATACAACACAGTGGAATAACAATCATATATCATATGTCTAGACTTCTCTAGCTCATCACTAGACTTCGCCGCATCCGATAACCTAAACCTGTACAAGTCGGTCTAATCCGAGCATTACAAATGTCGAATCAGTCTAGTGAACTAGAGTGAGAAAAACACACTAAGTTTAAAGGTATCACGGTACTTTGATTTTTAAATCCCAAAATATTTTCGAAAGAAAAGGATAACCATAAGACCAAATCCACAAATAAATATGAATGGTTTTTACCTTACGATAACCCAAAATGTAACAAACCCACGTCCATTAATGTTACTCACTAAGGGAATGCATTAACTTTCATGGAGTATTATAAGAGTATAGAACAGAATATCACAAGACAGATATATAAAATGGTAGTTAAGAAAATTAAAAATTTATTCATTGCAGCGGAAAGGAAAAACTTGTTTGGTTACAACATCAAAACCACATGCTAAAGCCAAGTACACCAATATCCATCTTGTACAAAATTATTATTAGAGTACATAAAAGTAAAAACATAATCCCACTCCAAATAGCCATAATGAAAGAGAAATAAAGCTGAGCATTACTTTCAACACTTCCAAACACTTCAAGAAGAAAGGAATCCAAGTCAAGCTTCACTTTTCCCACCCTGAGGACCTGGGGAAGGGGGGGAGAAAGAAAAGAGGCGAAACAAAAAGGGGTCAGACATAAGTCTAGCGAGTCCAGTGACTTTAACAATATAATCAGTAAAGTAACAGGATAGGAACATAAACTGGATATAAGAGATGACTGTAACATAAGCAGATATGACAAGGTAAACAAGATGTACAAGATATAACGTTGATTGCGCTTCTAATCACTATAAGATAACTCCTACACCGCGACAATACTAGTTCCATACAGAAAGTTGATCCCTCTTACTAAACATAATAATAATAATAATAATAATAATAATAATAATAATAATAATAATAACAACAATGGCAGTTTGGTGTAAACCTAGCTGCTGTCATAGGTGCCGCCTTGAAACAACCCACCTCCGTTAAGGTCGCTCACAAAGGGGAATGCCTTAATTTTGGTGGAGCGCTATAGGTAAAAGATACAGATAGTTTACAAGACAGACATATAAACAGAGGAAAAACTAAATTTATTTCATAAGCACGTGGTTCAGTCAAAACATTACAACAACTGTCTCAAACCAAATTACAACAAAATCTTCGTCTTGATTAAAACATAAAGAAGCATGAAATAACAATAAGGCAGCATAAATTCTCAATAAGAGTGTATCCCAAGCCATAGCCCAATCGAAGAGTGCAATGCACCAGAATCAAAGAGTATACGAATAGGATGATCAAAAAGATAAACTAAACTCTAAACAGAAATATTTCTACCTTATTCTTGCGGAGGAGCTATGAGAGCGTGAACCTGCCCTCCAAAAGTAGATCCAATCCTCTTCCCTTGCCCTTGCTTTCTTGGGCAGTCCTTAGCCATGTGTACTGTCTCTCTGCATTGAAAACAACCACCCATCTTCCTCTTCTTCTTTCTGCAGTCCTTAATCAGATGTCCAGGAATGCCACAAAAATTACACTTCCTCTTATCACGGGGTTTGTTATTCTTCCCGCCCTTCTTTGGATCCGTTTCTTATTCTGCGATCCCTTCACTTTCTTATCTTGAGGTACTTCCACATTGGCCTCTTTCTTGCCATCCTTGTCTTCCTCCTGTAACAATGCCGTGTCCACCAGTCTCTCATAAGTCGCACCTATAGGTATATGGGACATAGCTAGGCTGTGCGGTAGCTCATTCAACCCTCTAACAAAACGGAGAGCCTTCTTATGTGGAGTGTTTACTAACTCCAGTCCGAATCTAGCCAGCTGGTTGAATTGGTTGACGTACTCCTTGACCGACATACTTCCCTGTTTGAGAGCTAAGAACTTCTCCATCTGTAGGCTTCGTTCAGCTTGTGAGAGGAATTTCATTTCAAACCTCATTCTGAAATCCACCCAAATTTCAACTGGTCTATCAGCATTAGTAACTTCCCACCAATAAGAGGCTTCGTCTTTGAGCAACCATACGGCCAACTGTATCTTCTGCCTATCGTCCACGTCGAAAATAACAAACAAATCCTCGGTTTCTTTGAGCCAGTTTCTTTCTTCTACAAATGACCAAGTCCCATTAAAGTTCTTTCCACCCATGGCTCGAAAGTCTCTACATATCTTCGAGAAAGTATTTGCACGTGGAGGAGGAGGAGTAACGTTTGTTGGGCCTGCATCATTAGCCCTAGCCTCTAGGTACCTTCTTAACCAGCCAGGTACCGGTACGCCCTCTGGAAGGTTAAGATCCCTAGACATGCTGAAACGAAAAAGAAAAGATTCAAAACAAAGGATAGAAAGATAGTGCATATGGCTTTGAGGATTATGCCTTTAAAATGAAAACAACACTTTTTCATGAAAATGCTTCTTTAAACTTCTTTTCGAAAATTAGCTTCCAAATTTTTTATCGGATCTTACAACCATCAGCTCTGACACCAAGTTAAACACCCCACCTCTGTTAAGGTCACTCACAAAGGGGAATGCCTCAATTTCGGTGGAGCGCTTTAGGTAAAAGATACAGATAGTTTACAAGAAAGACATATAAACAACAAAAAAACTAAATTTATTTCATAAGCACGTGGTTCAGTCAAAACATTACAACAACTGCCTCAAACCACATTACAACAAAATCTCTATCTTGATTAAAACATAAAGAAGCACGAAATAACAATTAGGCAGCATAAATCCCCAATAAGAGTGTATCCCAAGCCATAGCCCAAGAAAAGAGAATCCAAGCAATACATCTACTCTCTTCAAGCAGGAATGGTCTGAACTAAGCTAAGGTATTCCCTCCCCGCGGACCTGGGGGGGGAGGGGGCGGAAGAAAAGAAGACGAAAGAAAAGAGGGTCAGACATGAGTCTGGTAAGTCCAGTGATTATTTAGCATGCAAACAGGAAAAAGGATCATGACATGAATAAACTGAACCTAGGACAACGCCCTGGAAATAAGATAATAAGACTGAATATGTTATCGCAACCATTACTATTTCTCTGCACCTGGCTTATTGTTTCAACCAGTCTCACGTGTTCATAACAAAGTGATCCACTTTTATCGATCGGCTCCTACTCGTATATGTTTTCTACTTGTATCAGTCGGCCCCGCTTGATTGTAGATACCTGTGCTGGTCCCACCATGGGGTGTATCAAATCCTATGGTGGCAACCCAACACAATTTAAGATGCACAGTGTATAACTACTGATGCCCAGTGCCTGCTTTTTCTACTCCAGAGTACGTGCACGCCCGCACTCCATCGGAACCTACACTGATGCATCACCCACCGTTTTTTTGACCGCTTATAATTAGCCCAGTAATCGTGCCCCCACCCTGCCTAGTTTAGGGTACCATGATACATCTATGTGGGTTACTGCTGAAATGGGTCCCCGTTACTAGGGTTTCCTAATCAACATGTTAAAATGGTTAAGTGTTCTCAAATTAACCTAACTCCCACCCATCAGTTTAGTTAACATGTTGTATTGGTTAAGTATTGCCTTAATTAACTTAACCCTACCTTTCCTGTCTTAGCTTTAATTCATTCATTAAAGCACCAACCACTCACATTAGATATGTATTGTTGCGGTCGCTAGATGTGCCTGTCGATTCCAGGCAGTCTTACACCGCAACTCAATCTAACCTCGGGTTCTTTTGGGCTTAAATGCACTAACCTCTCACATTAGATCTATATTGTTACGGTTTCTGGATGTGCCGGCCGGTTCGGAGCAGTCTTACACCGTAACTCAATCTAACCTCGGGTTAGGCATATTCGTCTTTTGCTAAATTTACATATTTACCCCTTCATATTTATATGTAAATTTTCCACAATTATTGTCATTCTAGTCATGCCCCAATTTACCCTCTAAATCATGTTCATAAATTTTAGGTATATAAATTATACCAATTTAGGCTACTAATCATTTACATGATTATGATCCAGACTATGCCAATAACATGTATTTCAATGTTTTTCCCAACGTTACCCCCGTTATACGCTCGCATAATTCACATAGAACGTTAGGATCGCAGCTTAGCCTAACTCATAAACAAAAAGGGAAAGAAAGGAGCATTTACCATTCTAAAAACATAAAATAATATGGATCTAAATAAACATGTGTCATATAAATTTGGCATAGAACAATGAACTTGCATTTTAGATTCAATTAACATAAATCTTAATCATATGAACATGAACTTGCATAGAATTACACAAATCCAATTAGGCATGTAGATGTGAACTTGCATTTGAGTTGGATCAAATCATAGATCTAAACATATGAGAATGTAGATCTAAACATATAGGCGTATATGACTTAGCCTAAAAACTTGCATGTAACATATCATGAAAGAATCACCAAACTTGTATACAACATGATAGGCTCATTGCAAAACTAATATTCAACATGATAGTTTCATCACTAATTCAACATACAACATGATAAGTCCAATAAACCACAATAGTCTCATAGTCATATATGATAGAATCGTTACAAGAATATATATGAGTCATCATCACTATTATCTTACAACTAGGCACAACTCTAGTTTTCACTTTATTACAAATCATAACTTTTAATTGTTCACATCTAAATAATAACAGGACTTACAAACAAAAGAAAAATCTTGTTTTCTGGGATCTGTTTTCTGAAACTGAAAAGCTATCCCTTGACGTAGACTATCGATTCTCTATTTTAGATTTTGATTCGTAGCTTCTAACTTGCTTTCTAGTTGGAAAAGAATGGTGGCTATGCTAGGTTGACCATGGACAACATGGTGGCTCCTTGGAATGAATTTGTGTGATTTAGGGTTGAGGGTTGGGGTTGCTTTTATAGAGGTTTAAACTTATGTGAGCCGTTAGATCAACCTAGGAGAAATCAGAACCATCCAAACAAGATAGAGCTATCCAGAAACCACCACCTATGCCCTAGTGACTCCGCAACAAGTCAGAAATTCGATACTGTTTGGATCAGAATGCAGGAGTCGACCTTTACAGGGGGGAGCGGTCGACACCTATGTCGACTCCCCTAAAGGGGGGTCGACACCTATGTCGACTCCCCTTGAGAGTGGGGATCAACCCCTAAGCAGGAATTTTCCCGCTCAGCCTATTCTGCTTGAATTTTGAATTTTGAACTTGGTTTGGGATATTTAATTATTATTTATATTTTCTGTTTAATTGGAATCTTCTGAACTCCATAACTTTTTCATACGAAGTCCGATTCGTGCAAACTCGGACTCTATCTCAAGCAGAATTTTGAGACGAACGCAATGGCGTAACCCATTTCCCTTAATTCTCACTTTTAAAATTAAGTACTCTTTAATTTGTTACTTCAGTAAACATAGAAAATATAGGGTGTTACATTCTCCCCTTCTTTAAAGGATTTCGTCCTCAAAATTTTCAAGTTAAGAAGAATGTATATCCTACCATCCAATCGTCCATCTACTCAACCATCAAACATCGGCATCCATGGTCCTTAAATAGATTTCTAATGCTTTCATGACTATATGTGCAGTGTATGTGTGTATATGTCCTTGTATAATGCAAAATCAGGCGGTCTACTGATTCAATTGACCTCCTTAATGCAAATTATGTCAGTGCCATGAGTCCATTATGTATGCAATTATTTCTAATCATTCTTTCTACATGAGTGCACAGTCGTTCATACAAATGCAACGTCCATATGATAACACACCAAGTTTCAATCCATATACAAATACATATATGTATATGCAACATGAAAGTGACTGAGCCGATCTAACACCTAATGTGTGTGTATGTGCTTCCACGAGCAACCACTAGCAACCACTTGCAGCTACTTGCAACCATCAATCATAACATGTTTCAAATACATGTTTACATCCATTGGAATGTAACTAAGGATAAGGAATAGGACCCAAGAGATATACTTAAAAAGGTAGACACAAACATGTATAAACTTATGGAAAAAGAGATCAAGGATGCACCCTCAAAAAGAAAAGGGTAGGCTGCGCGTATCTTATCCTCAGTCTCCCAAGTCGCATCTTCCTCAACGCCACTCCATTGAACTTTAACAAGCTTGACTTCACGGTTGCGTAGCTTTTTGACTTATGTCCACAAGATACGAGTTGGAACTCTTCTCACAGTTGCTTCCCATTCTACTTCTACTTCCTCTAGTATACTGGGCTCCACAACTTCCGCAGACTCATGCAAGCACTTTCGTAGTTGAGAAACATGAAAAACATTATGAACTCCAGCCAGTCTTTCGTATAGCTCTACTCTATAAGCCATCATCCCAATCCTTTCAACGGTAGGAAATGGTTCTACAAATCTTGGTGCTAACTTTCCTACGGACCCAAAGCGAATGACATTCCTCAAAGGTGATACTTTAAGGAACACCCTATCTCTAATCTCAAACTCAAGGTCGGTCCTTCTTTTGTCTGCGTAGGACTTCTGCCTATCTTGAGCGGTCTTCATTCGTCTTCGTATCAAGTCTACTTTCTCTGAAGTTTCTCTAATCATGTCTGGCCCAAGTACGAGCTTGTCTGTAGACTCCCACCAACAAGTTGGTGATCGGTATGGTCTTCCATATAAATATTCGAAGGGTGCCATGCCTATGGTGGCTTGGTAGCTATTGTTGTAAGCAAACTCCACCAAAGGAAGATGATCCTCCCATTTTCCTCCAAAGTCAAGAATGAACAGTCTCAAGAGATCTTCTAGTACTCTGTTCAACCTTTCCGTCTGACCATCGGTTTGAGGATGATAGGCAGTGCTTAAGCATAGCTGTGTGCCTACAGCCTCTTGCAAACTCCTCCAAAACTCGCTTGTAAAGATAGGATCTCGATCACTCACTATACTGGAGGGTATCCCATGGAGTCTAACTATCTCTTTAAGATAAGTAGGTGTTAGAGACGAGGCAATTGTTCTACTCTTAACAGGTATAAAGTGAGCGATTTTAGTGAGCCTGTCCACTATTACCCAAATACCGGTATTTCCCCTTCTTGACCTAGGCAACCGATCAACAAAATCCATCGAAATGCTATCCCATTTCCACTATGGGACCTCTAGAGGATGAAGCAAACCACCAGGCTTCTTCTGCTCCGCCTTGACTTGCTGGCATATCATGCACTTGGAAACGAATTCGGCTACATCCCTCTTCATGCCATTCCAAAAGAAAACCCTTTTCATGTCTTTATACATCTTGTCTCCACCTGGGTGTATGGTCAATTTAGAATTGTGTGCTTCTTCGAGAACCATCTTCACCAAATCCCTTGCTTGTGGGACACATAGTATTCCATCTCGCCGTAACCATCCCTTATCATCGATGGAGCATCTACTGAGGTGACTAGAAGTCTCACCCCTAATTAGATTATCCATTACATCAACTAGTTGAGGGTCTTCACGTTGCGTGGTTCCTATTAAGTCCAAAAGAGTAGGATGCACTTCTAGCAATGCTAACAAACCAAGTACAATTTCGGAGGAGGGTTTAAAGTCAAAGTTTGCTATGTACTCCAAACTTTGCCTTTCTACAAAGAGAGGACTTAAGGTCAGCTTCTTTCTACTCAAGGCGTCTGCTACCACATTTCCCTTGCCAGAGGTATAGGAAATCTCAAAATCATATGAGGCAAGGAACTCCATCCACCTTTGTTGTCTTAAGTTAAGATCTTTCTGTGAGAAAAGGTACTTTAATGATTTATGGCCAGTAAACAGTTCAAAC
Organism: Allium sativum; assembly: GCA_030737875.1. NCBI lineage: Eukaryota > Viridiplantae > Streptophyta > Magnoliopsida > Asparagales > Amaryllidaceae > Allium > Allium sativum. The sequence continues at coordinate 693,348,152 of CM060920.1, forward strand.
CTTTCTCCTAGTAGGTAATGACGCCATGACTTTAGAGCAAAAACAATGGCAGCTAGCTCCAAATCATGAATTGTGTAGTTCTTCTCATGTACCTTCAATTGCCTTCCCCCATAACAAACTACCCTGCCTTCTTACATCAAGACAACGCCTAATCCTGTACCGCATGCGTCTGTGTATACGGTAAACATTTTGCTCCCATTACGTAATGTCAGAACTGGGGTTGTCATAAGAGCCCTTTTCAAATGTTGGAAAGCAACATCGCAATCCAAATCCCAAGCGAAAGTTAGGTTCTTCTATGTCAATCTTGTGAGGAGGGTTGAGATTTTCGCAAAGTTTTTGATGAACTTTCGGTAAAAGCCCGCTAGCTCGAGAAAGCTTCGGACTTCGGTTACATTCCATGGAACTTTCCAATCTTGCACCGCAACTACTTTTGCAGGGTCCACAGCTATCCCCTCTTTAGACACCACATGTCCAAGAAACCTTACTTCTCTCTAGAAATGATATTTGGAGAATTTGGCTTTTAGCTGATGTGCACGAAGAGTATCCATGGCTTCCCTTAAATGCAAAGCATGCTCTTCTTCATTCTTCGAGTAAATCAAAATGTCATCCACGAAGACCACCACAAACTTATTAAGGAACTCCCTGAACACTCTTCTCATTAAGTCAACGAAATAAGCAGGTGCATTTGTCAAGCCGAAAGGAATGACGAGCCATTCGAAGAAACCATCCGGAGTTCTGAACGCAGTCTTACCAATACTGTCTTCAGCCACTCTTAGCTGATGAAACCCGGTAGCCAGATCTAGTTGGGAGAAAATCGATGCACCTACAAGCTGATCAAACAAGTCGTATATTCTTGGAAGTGGGTGCCTATTCCTCTTGGTCAGCTTGTTTAGCTCCTTACAGTCAACGCGTAGGCGAAGTGAGCCATCCGCTTTGGTTGTGAATACCACCGGAGCACCCCATTTAGAAATACTCCGCCTTATGAACCCCTTTTCGAGTAGCTCTTTAATTTGCATGCTGAGCTCTTTCTTCTCCGTTGGGCCATGTGTCTAACTGGTAGAGCTACGGGTTTAGCATTATCAACAAGGTATATGCGAAAGTCTATCTCCCACTTCGGAGGTAAGCCCTTCACCTCTTCAAATACATCTGAGTATTCACGGACTACTCTAACAGACTGTAAGTTTTCAACAGACGCATCAAGAGATTCTAAGTAGCTAAGCATAATAGAATTCATGGGATTACAAGAGATTTCGAGAGTGTTACCGAGGTGAGTCACAAGTCTAACCACTCTCTTTTCACAATCGAGGATGGCACCATTATTGGATAGCCAATCCATGCTTAGAATCAACCCATAGCCCGTGAAGGCCAAAACATAGGCATTACATCTAAACCCAACGCTTAGTATAGAAATTTCCAAATCCAAACAAACCATGGATAAATAAATCGAACCCCCAATTGGATTTGAAACAACCAAGGGATCCTCTACTATACTGGTGTCTAGGTGGCGAGATTCAACTAAAGCAATAGATATAAAAGAGTGCGATGCGCCAGAATCAAATAGTGTACGAACAGGATGATCAAAAAGATAAACTAAACACTCAACAGAAATATTTCTACCTCGTTCTTGCAGAGGAGCTATGAGAGTGTGAACCTGCCCTCCAGAAGTAGATCCAATCCTCTGCCCTTGCTTTCTTGGGCAGTCCTTAGCCATGTGTCCTGTCTCTCCGCATTGAAAACAACCACCCATCTTCCTCTTCTTCTTTCTGCAGTCCTTAATCAGATGTCTAGGAATACCACAAAAATTACACTTCCTCTTGTCATGGGGTTTGTTATTCTTTCCGCCCTTCTTTGGATCCGTCTTCTTATTCTGCGATCCCTCCACTTTCTTATCTTGAGGTACTTCCACCTTTGCCTCTTTCTTGCCATCCTTGTCTTCCTCCTGTAACAATGCCATGTCCACCAGTCTCTCACAAGTCGCACTCATAGGTATATGGGACATAGCTAGGCTGTGCAGTGGCTCATTCAACCCTTTAACAAAATGGAGAGCCTTCTAATGTGGAGTGTTCACTAACTCCAGTCCGAATCTAGCCAGCTAGTTGAATTGGTTGACGTACACCCTGACCGACATACTTCCCTGTTTTAGAGCTAAGAACTTCTCCATCTGTAGGCTTCGTTCAACTTGTGAGAGGAATTTCATTTCAAACCTCATTCTAAAATCCACCCAAGTTTCAACTGGTCTCTCAGCATTAGTAACTTCCCACCAATAAGAGGCTTCGTCTTTGAGCAACCATACGACCAACTGTATCTTCTGCCTATCGTCCAAGTCGAAAATAACAAACAAATCCTCAGTTTCTTTGAGTCAGTTTCTTGCTTCTACAAATGACTCAGTCCCATTAAAGTTCTTTCCACCCATGGCTCGAAAGTCTCTACATATCTTCGAGAAAGCATTTGCATGTGGTGGAAGAGGAGGAACGGCTGCAGCTGGGGGAGGAGGAACGTTTGTTGGGCCTGCATCATTACCCCTAGCCTCTAGGTACCTTCTGAACCAACCAGGTAGCGGTACGCCCTCTGGAAGGTTAAGATCCCTAGACATGCTAAAACGAAAAAGAAAAGATTCAAAACAAAGGATAGAAAGATAGTGCATATGGCTTTGGGGATTATGCCTTTTAAAATAAAAACAACACTTTTTCTTGAAAATGCTTCTTTAAATTTCTTTTTGAAAATTAGTTTCCAATTTTTTTATATATTTGGCAACCACCAGCTCTGATACCAAGTGAAACACCACACCTTCCTAAAGGTCACTCACAAAGGGGACTGCCTTAATTTCGGTGGAGCGCTATAGGTAAATGATACAGATAGTTTACAAGACAGACATATAAACAACGCAAAAACTAAATTTATTTCATAAGCACGTGGTTTAGTCAAAACATTACAACAACTATCTCAAACCAAATTACAACAAAATCTCTATCTTTATTAAAACATGAAGAAGCATGAAATAACAATAAGGCAACATAAATCCCCAATAAGAGGGTATCCTAAGTCATAGCCCAAGAAAAGAGAATCCAAGCAATACATCTACTCTCTTCAAGCTGGAATGGTCTGAACTAAGCTGAGGTATTCCCTCCCTGCGGACCGGGAAGGGGAAAGAATGGAAGAAAAGAAGACGAAAGAAAAATGGGTCAGACATGAGTCTGGTAAGTCCAGTGATTATTTAGCATGCAAACAGGAAAAAGGATCAGGATCATGACATGAATAAACTGAACCTAGGACAACACCCTAGAAATAAGATAATAAGACTGAATATGCTATCGCACTCATTACTATTTCTCTGCACCTACTGGCTTATTGTTTCAACCAGCCTCACGTGTTCATAACAAAGTGATCCTCTTTTGTCGATCGGCTCCTACTCGTATATGTTTTCTGCTTGTGTCATTCGGCCCCGCTTGATTGTAGATACCTGTGCTGGTCCCACCATGGGGTGTATCAAATCCTATGGTGGCAACCCGACACAATTCAAGATGCACACAATTCAAGATTCACAGTGTATAACTACTGATGCCCAGTGCCTGCTTTTTCCACTCCGGAGTACGTGCACGCCTGCACTCCATCGGAACCTACACAGACGCATCACCCGTCGTTGCTTTAACCACTTATAATCAGCACAGTAATCGTGCCCCACCCTGCCTAGTTCAGGGTACCATGATACTTCTATGTGGGTTACTGCAGAAATGGGTCCCTGTTACTAGGGTTTCCTAATCAACATGTTAAAATGGTTAAGTGTTCTCAAATTAACCTAACCCCACCCATCAGTTTATTTAACATGTTGTATTGGTTAAGTATTGCCTTAATTAACTTAACCCTACCTTTCCTGTCTTAGCTTTAATTCATTCATTAAAGCACCAACCACTCACATAGGTATGTATTGTTGCAGTCGCTGGATGTGCCGGTCGGTTCCGGGCAGTCTTACACTGCAACTTAAACTAACCTCGGGTTCTTTTGGGCTTAAATGCGCTAACCTCTCACATTAGATCTATATTGTTATGGTTGCTGGATGTGCCGGGGGATTCCGCGCAGTCGTAAACCGTAACTCAATCTAACCTCGGGTTAGGCATATTCGTCTTTTGCTAAATTTACAAATTTACCCCTTCATATTTATATGTAAATTTTCCACAATTATTGTCATTCTAGTCATGCCCTAATTTACCCTCTAAATCAGGTTCATAAATTTTAGGTATATAAATTATACCAATTTATGCTACTAATCATTTACATGATTATGATCCAGACTATGCCAATAACATGTATTTTAATGTTTTTCCCAACGTTACCCCCGTTATATACTCGCATAATTCACATAGAACGTTAGGCTCGCAACTTAGCCTAACTCATAAACAAAAAGGGAAAAGAAAGTAGCATGTACCATTCTAACAACATAAAATAATATGGATATAAATCAACATGTGTCATATAAATTTGGCTTAGAACAATGAACATGCATTTTAGATTCAATTAACATAAATCTTAATTATATGAACGGGAACTTGAATAGTATTAGACAAATCCAATTAGGCATGTAGATGTGAACTTGCATTTGAGTTGGATCAAATCATAGATCTAAACACATGAGAATGTAGATCTAAACATATAGGTGTATATGAATGTAACATATCATGAAAGAATCACCAAACTTGTATACAACATGATAGGCTCATCGCTAAACTGATATTCAACATGATAGGTTCATCACTAATTCAACATACAACATGATAAGTCCAATAAACCACAATAGTCTCATAGGCATATATGATAGAATCGTTACAAGAATAGACATAAGTCAGCATCACCATTATCTTACAACTGGGCATAAATCTTGTTTTCACTTTATTACAAATCATAACTTTTAATTCTTCACATCTAAATAATAATAGGACTTACAAACAAAAGAAAAATCTTGTTTTCTGGGATCTGTTTTCTGAAACTGAAAAGCTATCCCTTGACATAGACTATCGATTCTCTATTTTAGATTTTGAATTGTAGCTTCTAACTTGCTTTCTAGTTGGAGAAGAATGGTGGCTATGCTAGGTTGACCATGGACAGCATGATGGCTCCTTGGAATGAATTTGTGTGATTTAGGGTTGAGGGTTGGGGTTGCTTTTATAGAGGTATAGACTTATGTGAGCTGTTAGATCAACCTAGGGGAAATCAGAACCATCCAAACAAGATAGAACTATCCATAAACCGCCACCTATGCCCTAGTGACTCAGCAACAAGTCAGAAATTAGTCACTGTTTGTATCAGAATGCAGGAGTCGACCGCTACAGGGGGGATCGACACCTATGTCGACCCCCCTATAAAGGGGTCGACACCTATGTTGACCCCCCTTGGGGGGGGGGGTCGACCCATGAGCAAGAATTTTCCCTCTTAACCCATTCTGCTTGAATTTCAAATTTTGAACTTGGTTTGGGATATCTAATTATTATTTATATTTTCTGTTTAAACTTGAAGTCTTCTGAACTCCATAACTTCTTCATACGGAGTCCGATTCACCCTAACTCAGATTCTATCTCAAGCAGAATTTCAAGACGAACGCAGTGGCGTAACCTAGTTCCCTTAATTCTCACTTTTAAAATTAAGTATTCTTTAATTCGTTACTTTAATAAACATAGAAAATACAGGGTGTTACACGCCTGCTCCTATCTCCACTAGTTGTACCCACTACCCTCCTCATTCGATCGGCTCCCTTACTCGTAGTTACTCGTGCCGGTCCCACAGTTGGGTGTATCACTTCCAAAGGTGGCAACCCAATACTACTAAAATGCACGGCTTATACCTACACGATGCAACAGCGTCTTACCTACCATCCCGGACCCACGCATGCACATGACTCCGTTGGACTTGCACTGCCATCACTAACTCTTTATTGACCTCTTACAATCAATCCCAGTAAGCGTGTCCCTGTCCTCGACCTAGTTCGTGCTCATATAGATACTAAAATGGGTTACTGGTTGAAAAGGGTCCACCCACTTGACATAAGCTTCCCTCCTAAGCTTGGTCCCCACTAGGAATTCCCACTTAACCCCTCTTTATCCGCATGTCTAATCACATGTCTCATCTTGGTTAAGTGTTTTAATTATGTTCCACATGCTACCCATGTTACCCACTTAACCCTTTTGTCATTCCCATGTCTTACCACATGTCATATCTAGGTTAAGCATTCATTAATTCATTATAATTGTAATCTTGCAAGACCTCCCATTAGATTGCCATTTTGCGATTGCTGGATATGTCGGGCGGTTCCAGATAGTCTTATACCGCAATCCGAATCTAACCTCGTGTCTTTGCATTATTACGTATCTAATTTCTACCTCTGACCTCTCACATTAGATTACCAAATTGCGGTTGTTGGATGTGCCGGGCGGTTCCGGGCAGTCTTATACCACAATTTGAATCTAACCTCGTGTCTTAGGTGTTCATTATCACTTTCTTGATTCAAGTCCTAATTTTAAATCTTGGATTAAAATATATTCCAATTACCCATAATTTCCAAACTAAATTATGTTTATAATTTTAATCCAAATTAGACCTATAATCTTATGCATACATGTTATGCCAAATTACGCCCAAATTAATTTGCATTCATTGTTATTAACAATTTATGCCAAACCTCATGTATATAAATTATATCCAATTATGCCCAATCCAACTTATGCTAAATATCATGTATACAATTTATACACAATTATGCTCAAATTGATTTATGCCAATAATCTCATTTTATTACAAATTTCCCCAAACCTTTCCCAATCGTTCAAACATTATTCGTACGCAAATCTCAACGCAATATGTTAGGCTCGAAGTTAGCCAAATCTCATAAAAAAAGAAAGAAAAAGGAGAAGAGAATCAACATCAAAATTGCGTAAACATAAGAACAAGCATATGAAACATAAACAGGCATATAATGATAAACTGGATCAGAAAGGCATATGGCAGATTTATGGTATGAATTTAAAGGATAATGATTTACAAACTTGATGAGATTCATCTCAGTCACAGGCATATTCATTAAATCCAATTCACAATCCTATCACAATTACTTTTTAAATTCAATTATAAGTGAAAGTGACATAGACTCACATCGATAGGATACTTAGAAAATTAGACGTTGTTGTAGCAATTCGGATCTTGAATAATCTCTACTTGATTGACGTAGATCTGATCTTCTAATTTGATTGTTGAAGAAGAACTATCTCTAAATCTCTGCTTTGATTTTGGTTGGAGAAGAAAGGCTAGGTTAATTTAGATTAAAGCAGCATGGAGGCGACATAGATGAATAACAATGAGATTAGGGTTAGGTTTAGGGGTATTTTATAGACGCTCTAGGTGAATTAGGACCCTTAGATTAGATTAGGATCCATTTGAACCATCCAAACCAGAAAAACACGTCATCCAGCCAATCCCAGAAGACCATGTATCAGTCCAGACAACAAAACTCGTCAGGCGAGATCTGGGCCGATGGGGTCGACACCCCTATAGAGGGGTAGACACCCTAGAGCGGGAGATTTCCCGCTCACCCAGATTTGGCTGATTTTGATTTTTGAATTCATTTTTGATTTGTTATTTAATTATTATTAAATTCTGCTAATTCTTGAATTCTTCTAAGCTTCATAACTTCTTCATACTGTATCCGTTTTACGCAAACTCGGACTCTATCCCAAGCAGAATTCTGAGACGAACGTAATGGCGCAACCCGTTTCCCTTAATTTTAAAAGTATTCTTTAATTATCCCTTATGTCATGTTTTAAAATTACGGGATGTTACATTCTCCCCTCCTTAAAGGATTTCGTCCCTGAAATCTTCAAGTTAAGAAGAATATATCCTACCATCCAATCATCCATCTACTCATCCATCATCCACAAGCATCCATTGTACTTAAAAGATTTCTAATACTATATGAACATATTCAAAAATGTGTGTATATGTTCCTTATCTAATGCAAAGATCAGGCGGTCTACTGATTCAGTTGATCTCCTTAATGCGAAACATGATAGTGCCATGCGTCCATTATGTATGCAAAAGAATCCTAATGATACATATCATTTCTATATGAGTGCACAACCATTCATTCAAATGCAGAATCTATATGATAACACATTCAATATACATCCATTAGCTTAAATATGCACACTTATTCATATGCAATATGAAAGTGATTGAGCCGATCTAGTGCCTAATGTGTGTGTAAATGCATCCACGAGCAACCACTAGCAAACACTTACATCCACTTGCATCCACCAAACATAACATGTCTCAAACACATGTTTACAACCATAGGATTTTCTACCTAAGTGTCGAAGATATAATCGAGAGGATACACTAAATGATAGAACAAGTATTTTAGTGACTTAAGGTCTGTATTCAACTCAAACCTCCCACCAAGCAAGTAATGGCGCCAAGACTTAAGCACAAAAACTATGGCAGCTAACTCTAAGTTGTAGTTAGGGTAATTCTCCTCATGGACCTTTAACTGTCTTCCACCATAGCACATCACCCTTCCCTAAGATGTAGGCATGTTCTTCCTCGCTTTTAGAAAATATCAAGATATCATCCACAAAGACTACAACGAACTTGTTTAGAAACTCCATAAACACCCTACTCATCAAGTCTAAGAAATATGCGGGTGCATTCGTCAAACTAAAAGGCATGGTGAGCCATTCAAAGAAACCATCTGGAGTTCTAAATGTTTTCTTATCTATGATGTCCTCAGCCACCCTTAGCTGATGAAATCCTGTAGCTAAGTCCAACTGCGAGAAAACTAAAGCACTAACCAACTGATCGAACAAATCATCTATCCTCGGCAATGGGTGTCCGTTTTTCTTCGTGAGCTTATTCAGCTCCTTATAGTCCACGTAGAATCTAAGCGAGCCATCGGCCTTTGTAGCAAAAACAACAGGAACACCCCACTCTTAGATACTTCTTCTTATGAACCCTTTCTCAAGCAACTCTTTCACTTGTTTACTAAACTCCCTCCTTTCTCGTGGAGCCATGTGGTGCTCCGGCAATGCAACTGGCTTTGCATTATCCACCAAGTATATACGGAAATCTACCTCGCGTTTTGGAGGTAAGCCCCTAACCTCCTCAAAGACATCTGCATACTCACGGATTACTCGAACAGATTGAAAATCATCAATAAATGTGTCAAGAGATTCTAGGTAGCTAAGCATAACAGAACCCTTAGGGTCACAATAAATATCGAGAGTATTACCCAAACTAGTCAATAGTCTAACTACCCTCTTTTCACAGTCGAGAATGGAACCATACCTGGCTAGCCAATCCATTCCTAGAATCAACCCATAGCCCGTGAAGCCAAGCACATAAGCGTTGCATTCGAACCCAAGGCCATACACATATATTCTCAAATCCCGACATAACATAGAAAGATGAGCCGTGCCCCCAATAGGATTTGAGACAACTATAGGATCCACTACTATACTAGTATCTAGGTGTAGAGACTCAACAACAGAAGCAGATATGAACGAATGTGAAGTGCCAGAATCAAACAAAGTACGTACAGGATGATCAAAAAGGAAAATCAAACTTTCAACAGAAATGTTTCTACCTCTCTCTTGTCTAGGTGCCACGAGAGCATGAACCTGCCCTCCGGAAGTAGATCATGTCCTCTGTCCTTACCCTTGTCCTTGCCTCCTTGGGCAGTCTTTAATCATATGTCCTGCCTCACCACATTTGAAGCAACTCGTCTTCTTCTTCTTCCTACAGTCCTTGCTTAAGTGGCCCGGTGTTCCACAATTAAAACACCTTTTCTTCCCTTGGCCCTTGTTATCCTTACCACCTTTCTTTTGTTGTTGCTGTGCTTCCTTTGGATCCACATTCTTATCCTATGCCTTTACTACACTAGCACCTTTCTCCTCTTCATGCATCAATGTCATATCAACAAGTTTCTCGAAAGTAGCCCCCATAGGGATGTGGGACATGGCCAATCCGTGTAATGGTTCATCAGACCCTTGGCAAATCTCAAGGCCTTCTTCTACGGTGTATTAACTAATTCCATACCAAATCTTGCTAACAGGTTAAACTTGTTAACGTACTCCTTCACAGACAAACTCCCTTGTTTCAAATCCAAGAACCTCTCGATGTATAAACTCTCCTTTGGTTGTGAAAGAAATTTCAGCTCGAACCTTTGTCTAAAATTCATCCACATCTCCACTGCACGTCCTCCATTAGTTACTTCCCACCAAAATGAGGCTTCGTCCTTCATCAACCAAGAAGTTAGCTGAACCTTCCTTCCATCATCTATCTCAAAGATACCAAACAAGTCCTCCACTTCCTTGAGCCAATTCCAAGCCTCGCAAACATCTCAGTTCCATAAAATGGCTTTCCGCCCATCACACGGAAGTCTTTGCATATCTTATAAAAAGCGTGTACACGGGGAGGAGGAGGAGGAGCGGCTGCAGCTAGGGAAGGAGGGACGTCTGCTGGGCCTGCGGCAGAAGCCCTAGCCTCCAGATACCGTCTGAACCAGCGTGGTACCTATACGCCCACGGGTATAACGGGTTCTCCAGACATGCTGAAAGGAAAAAGGAAGAGATTCAAAACAGAGAATCGAAAGATAAATATATGGCTTTTAGGGGTTATGTTTTTCATAATAAACATTTCTCTTGAAAACACCTTCTTTAAAACATGATTTTGAAAATACTTCTTAAAAAATGCTTTTGAAAACGATTTTCAAAGTCTTTTATCTGTTCTGGTGACCTTCAGCTCGGATACCACGTGTAACACCCCACGTCCATTAATGTCACTCACTAAGGGAATGCATTAATTTTCATGGCGTACTATAAGAGTATGGAACAGAATATCAAAAGACAAATATATAAAATGGTACTTAAGAAAATTCAAAATTTATTCATTGCAGCGGAAAAGCAAAATATATTTGGTTACAACATTAAAACCACATGCTAAAGCCAAGTACACAAATATCCATCTTGTACAAAATTATTATCAGAGTACGTAAAAGTAAAACCATAATCCCACTCCAAATAGCCATAATGAAAAAGAGATAAAGCTGAGCATTACTTTCAACACTTCCTAGCACTTCAAGAAGAAAGGAATCAAAGTCAAGCTTCACTATTCCCACCTTGAGGACCTGAGGGGGGGGGAGAGGGGGGAAGAAAGAAAAGAGGCGAAACAAAAGGGGTCAGACATAAGTTTGGCGAGTCCAGCGACTTTAACAATATAATCAGTAAAGTAATAGGATAAGAACATAAACTGGATATAAAAGATGACTGTAACATAAGCAGATATGACAAGGTAAACAAGATGAAGAAGATATAACGTTGATTCCGCTTCTAATCACTATAAGATAACTCCTACACCGCAACAATACTAGTTCCATACTGAAAGTTGATCCCTCTTACTGAATATAATAATAATAATGGTAGTTTCATGCACTCCTAGCTGCTGTCATAGGTGTCTCCTGCTCCTATCTCCACTAGTTATACCCATTACCCTCCCCATTCGATCGGCACCCTAACTTGAAGATACCAGTGTTGGTCCCACAGTAGGGTGTATCACTCCCTAAGGTGGCAACCTGATACTACTAAAATGCATGGCTTATACCTACACGATGCAACAACGTCTTACCTACCAGCCCGGACCCACGCATGCACATGACTCCGTTGGAATTGCACTGCCATCACTAACTCTTTATTGACTTCTTACAATCAACCCCAGTAAGCCTGTCCCAGTACTCGACCTAGTTCGAGCTCATATAGATACTAAAATGGGTTATTGGTTGAAAAGGGTCCACCAACTTGACACAAGCTTCCCTCCTAAGCTTGGTCCTCACTAGGAATTCCCACTTAACCCATCTTTCTCCCCATGTCTAATCACATGTCTCATCTTGGTTAAGTGTTTTAATTATGTTTCCCATGCTACCCATGTTACCCACTTAACCCTTTTATCATTCTCATGTCTTACCACATGTCTTATCTTGGTTAAGTGTTCATTAATTCATTATAATCGTAATCTTGCAGGACCTCCCCACATTAGATTGCCATTTTGCGATTGCTGGATATGTCGGGCGGTTCCGGGAAGTCTTATACCGCAATCCGAATCTAACCTCGTGTCTTTGCATTATTACCTATCTAATTTTTTCCTTTGACCTCTCACATTAGATTACCAAATTGTGGTTGCTGGATGTGCCGGGCGGTTCCAGGCGGTCTTATACCGCAATTTGAATATAACCTTGTGTCTTAGGCGTTGATTATCGCTTTCTTGATTCAAGTCACAATTTTAAATCTTGGATTAAAATATATTCCAATTACCCATAATTTACAATCTAAATTATGTTTATAATTTTAATCCAAATAAGGCCTATAATCTTATGTATACATGTTATGCCAAATTACGCCCAAATTAATTTGTGTTCATTGTTACTAACAATTTATGTCAAACCTCATGTATACAATTATATCCAGTTATGCCCAATCCAACTTATGCCTAATCTCATGTACACAATTTGTACACGATTATGCTCAAATTGATTTATGCCAATAATCTCATTTTATTACAAATTTCCCCAAACTTTCCCCAATCGTTCAAACGTTATTTGTATGCAAATCTCAACGCAATACGTTAGGCTCGAAGTTAGCCTAATCTCATAAAAAAAGAAAAAAAATTGGAGAAGAGAATCAACATCAAAATTGGCGTAAACATAAGAACATGCATATGAAACATAAGCAGGCATATGGCAGATTTATGGGTATGAATTTAGAGGATAATGATTTACAAACTTGATAAGATTCATCTCAGTCACAAGCATATTCATTAAATCCAATTCACAATCCTATCACAATTAATTTTTAAATTCAATTATATGTGAAAGTGACATAGACTCACAACGATAGGATTCTTAGAAAATTAGGTGTTGTTGTAGCAATTGAGATCTTGAATAATCTCTACTTAACTAATGTAGATCTGATCTTCCAATTTGATTGTTGAAGAAGAACTATCTCTAAATCTCTACTTTGATTTTGGTTGGAGAAGAAAGGCTTGGTTAATTTAGATTATAGCAGCATGGAGGCGCCATGGATGAATAACAATGAGATTAGGGTTAGGTTTAGGGGTATTTTATAGATGCTCTAGGTGAGTTAGGACACTTAGATTAGATTAGGATCATCTGAACCATCCAAACTAGAAAAACACGTCATCCAGCCAATCCCATAAGGCCACGTATCAGTCCAGAGCACAAAACTCGTCAGGCCAGATCTGGGCCGATGGGGTCGACACCCTACCCCTATAGGAGGTTCGACACCTATGTCGACTCCCCTAGTGGGTCGATACACTAGAGCGAGAGATTTCCCGCTCACCCATATTTGGCTGATTTTGATTTTTGAATTCATTTTTGATTTTTTATTTAATTATTACTATTAAATTCTTGTAATTCTTGAATTCTTCTAAGCTTCATAACTTCTTCATACTTTATCCGTTTCACGTAAACCCGGACTCTATCCCAAGCAGAATTCCAAGACGAACGCAATGGTGCAACCCGTTTCCCTTAATTCTTATAAAAATTAAGTATTCTTTAATTATCCCTTATGTCATGTTATTAAAATTACGGGGTGTTACACAAAACATTTTTGAAATTAATATATTTTCTGTATAATAGTGTCTAAATACAAATAAATATCAATCCAGCAGAATGCTTACATCTCACGCTCTACATACATAGTATACAATTAAAATCGCGAGATTTATTGGAGAATGGATTTATATGGCAAGGTGTGGGAAACCAATTTTCCAATAATGTACCTCTGGAGATGAATACGTTGGGGTTCTACAAGAACATCTTGCAACCCAAGCAAAAGATGACCGGCCCCTCACTTCGCTTGAGAGTACCGAATATATCATCACCACAGTTGGGGGCCAGCCAACCGAAACGATAACATGCATACAATTAAAATAAAAGGGACAACCGAAGGCATTTGATTACTTCAGATCAGGTAATGATATACTCTTTTGATGGGTGCAACCCACATAGCCATGCGACCTACCCGATTATAACCATTTCTCCATTGATGAGGCTTGAGGTCTATGTATTTAATTAGTTGTTTATTTACCTTTATTATTATTTTTAGAACATCTAGTCACCATTCACTTTGAATGTCACATCGTCAAATCCGCCAAATCACCAATGGATGTCCACAAAAATATTGTTAATCTAAGAGAATGGCCGTTCTCCGCCACTAACAGAATACGTTTGTAAAAATCAACATACGTGATTCTTAAGAAATACTCTGTTAAACATTCGTCCATATAAGTCATCCAGGAACAGGATGAACCAAAGTCACCCTCCTACAACATTCTATATATGTATCACCCCAAGGATCAGTAGCGAGTAGTCCTTGCAACTTGAAGATTTCACTCACGACAGAATCACCGTCGAAATATCTCCTACCGCTAAACCAGAGAAATTCAACAAGTGGTTCTTTCATTTATGAAGATCCACAGTCTTCAATTCTCAATCTTCGATTAACATTTTCCACATATTTGCTGGTCGGAATGGTTTTCGAATATAATTCGATCCCTGCCTTTCCGTACCAACAATCGTATATGGCTAGATTTGATAGTCGGTTATTTAACAATCAAATAAATAATCATGTGAATGAAATGAGTTTACTGATTCAGTAGTCGGCATTACTTGGCCTCTTTTAATTAAACATCTGTTAATTATATTCTTAAAATCTTCCAATATTTGGATTTTATCTTTTACTTCTTATTATAAATAAGAAAGTTCTTAAAATCATCTCATTCACTGATAAACCTTTTGAATACAGCTTTTAATATCATTTACGGAATCATAACTTATGTTTCCCTTAATTATTTCTTGTTTATAAACTAATACGTTCGCAGATAATCGTGAAGTCGTTCAAGTTGGGTACTCTATTTACCTCTCAGACCTTGATCAATCAACATTCATATCTTCAAAATAAATAGAAGTTTATTAACCACACATTTCCTTCAAAAACCATATTTAAATCTCAACAACGTTTATTTAATTAATTATTAATTAAACTATTATTTTAATTCCCTATTAATCTTTAATAATCCTTTATAACGTTATACTCGAGCTTTGATTCCATTATAAATAAAATCCTTTATAAAATTCTTCAAAACTTGTTTGCAATACTATAATTGCTTTTAAATCATATATAACTGTCTTTAACAAGTCAAATATAATTATCTTTTCAAATGTTATATAAGTATCTTTATAAATATTTCTTTTTTGACTTTTACAATTCTTATATTGACATCTCGTACGAATCCTTATATTCATTTTTATCAAAATAATTCAACTTAACATCTGTAAAAAAATGTTACAGATTCCATTGCAAAACTTTTTATTTCCTTATTTATACTATTTTCAAATCATTACGACAACTTATGCGTTGTCGAAAATCACATAGCGATATTGTTAAGGATCTACAATTATAAATCAAATAGTTCAATTTATTATTTGTAACAATTGTTACAAATTCATTTTTCAAAGCTCTTTCTTTATTTATAAATTCCATTTGTAAATTATTATTGACAATTAACATTTCGATTACACTTCTAAACTCTTAACTTCCATTTACAAAATCGTTTGTAAATCATTTATGATAACTTGTTACTCGTTGTCATTTCTGAAACCTTTTATTTTTTATACTCTCGCCTTTGATTAACATTCCGAACTTCGGAATATACAATCTCGAACTTTGGAATAAATCTCACCTCGTTGACCATTCTAAACTTCGGAATATCACATTCCGAACCTCGGAATAAATCTCATTTAACCATTTCATACCAATTCCCCACTTCTCAATTTCTTTTTTTATTTCAAATATTAAATTAATAGTTAATTTAAGCTATCACATGAGCTTAAAAATCCCTTTCATCACTTCATTATAAAAACTCGGGTTTTAATATAAAATACGTTCATCAACTCCTTTCACCATTCAATTTGATTTCATTCCAACTTCGATTACCTTTAAAATGAATTCCAATTTATAAGTAATCTCTTATATTATCATTACTTCAAATAATAATTTACTTCATCATTAACTACTGTAGTAGTAGTTAATTTCTTAATTGACTAAAGTAAATAGTAATCCTTTTTAAAATATTATTAAAACTAAAACAAATATTCATTAAACTATTTTATTAAATTAATTCAAAGCAAAGTAATTTAATAATCAATTCCATTTAAAAACGGTCAACTTAGTCAACTCAAAACACGATTAATTCGTTAACCAATTTCAATTGGTTCTCCTTTTAAATTAATTAATAATATAATTAATTTAAATAATTTCATTTAATTGTTTCTTAAAAAAATTACCCAATCCTTAACTGTTAGGTTAATTTATGTTCGTTTACTTATAAATCTTCTTAATATAAGAATTTACTTTATAAAATTAATTAATAACTAATTATAAACTTAATTAACAAATAATAAATATTTATTTCCTTTTTACAAACTTTTATTCAAGATATAAATTAAAAAAATATGTCTTCAGTTATAAAATAAAATTTATAAATTCATTTCATCGATTAACCTGATGGTAAATCCATACTTACAAAACGATTGATTATTAGGCCAACTACTGCCAATTACTCAACGATACTGCCCGTTGGTTAGAACAAAACATTTGTTGAATTCAGGTCAATGATCAACAATCAAATCAATCATCCAATCAGAACAGTTCATATAATGATAATACGAAAAACAAACATCATTGAATATATTTGAGGAATCCCGTTGGATCCCTCCAACCTGTTCTTCCTTGCATTAAAATAGATTATCTCACATATATTCATTTCAATTCAATTTAACTAATAATTTCAATATCAGTAAATAACGGCTATTTAACAACACCCAATTAACAAAGCAATTCAAACAATTAAACACGTTTATTTAATAAACGTGATCAACAAGGTAAGTTACCTTAATTGAGACCAATCGTTAAAATAAAGATTTGACATTTCACTGAAATTAAACAGCGTTTAATTTCATTGGTTCAATCAATATATGCAATATATATAACACACAATCAATCAATAGCAACCATAGCACACAATTATAAAACCCGACTTATATATAAAATATAAGTGGGAGAACTGAATGAGTTTATCTCACCTTGATTTTCTTTTGTCGCTTAAGTGATTTGGTTTTTTAGTTAAATTAAACAGTTTTTAATTTAACGAAAATCCTCGTCATCTCCAGCTTTGTCTAAGCCAGTTCCAACATGTAGGGTTTGTTAATACGGTCACATCGCTTTTTGTCTAGTCCAATTCTAATAACATATGCACTAATTATCACCGTTATAACTACACGGTTCATATAAATACATAAGTTTCCTTAATATAGTATAGTTAAGACTTAATTACTTTGGTTAAGAATAATTATATGGCCGATTTCCTTTATCATTTGTTATCGCTGCTTCTCGTCTTTTGGGTTAACAGAGAATTAAGCCGATTCACAGTCTTTGTCTTCTTCGTTGCAGACATATTTTGTTCCCCTTCCTTCGTTATCTGCTTCGCCCGTTCTAATCCCAATACCCAAACTATTTTTTTCCTTCTATCTCATTATGTTGTTATTTGAGAAATCACGATTTTAGATTTAAACATTTAATACCTTAATTATAAATAAAATTAATCAGCTAATAAAATTAATTACTTTTATTCACGGGTCAAACAGGTCGATATGCCCTAGCCTTTCACCACGCTGCTACCACAGGTACATTGTTCTCCTCTGTACAACATTGCTCGCCACCAACTTTACACGCTCCAGAATATACCACCGCACCTAATTATTTCCAAATTCCCTATTGTTCACGCATCGTTCAAACATTCTGTCGCCTTTCTCACAGCTAATACAACATTTAAATAAATGTCCAAACTGATTTCCTACGTTCCTGTTATTGGTGCTCCACCATATTTCGTCCCTCCTGTTTTAAGCTCCAGCATGCACCAATTTCCCATTGCCCCACCTACCATCAGTCGATCATCAGCACCCTCCGGAAGAAGCGACGAAGCCGCCTCTACCACTACCCGAAGACTCACCCAGGTCGGTCCTCCCCATCGCCTGCAGCGTCGCCTCGAATTATAGACGCTTCGAGCAAGATTCATCCTTCCACGATCAACTAAACTCCATAACAACCGTTGATCAGGTAGATCGTGTCAAGTTCTTCCAATTGCAATTGGAGATTCTTAGATTAGATTAATGAATTAAGAGAAATTCGGAGGAGAGAATCATGAGATTTCGGTCGTCCATTGTTATGAAGGCGGCGACACAAACATTTGACCACGCAAACAACGATTTGACCAAATATGTAGGGCTACAGTGTGAAGGGTATATATATGTATGGGAATGTAAAATAATATTTTATTATATATTCAACCTTCACTATGAAATAATGTCACAAAACAACCCTTACAATCTCCCTTTTTGACAAAATAATGTATTTCTAGCATAAAAAAATTATTCCGGACCCAATGGGACAGGTTTCAACAAATTCCGAGGTCGTTTGTGAAAAGTCCTTTATAAATCACAGGCTAAAAATCATTTGTTTAAATTTACCAGGGTCACAAAATAAATCCAATCAACTTGAAACTTTGAAATTATACCAGAGTTTTTCCTTACAGATCCAAGAAAATTTGTTCCATCAAATTTGGAGTTCGCTTGATCAGCCGTTTATTCCTTAAAAGTTACCCCTGTCTAAATTATATAAATGATTAAATAAAAACAGAGACGTTTTTGGCCGTCGAAGTCACATACGACATCGGTTTGCCATGAAATTTGATTTTCTTACAATAATTTAACGATGTAGTTCCAATGGAACTAATTTCATCGAAAACCGAGACCGTTTGCAAAAATACCTATTTTTAACGCTTTTATAATAATAGAACATTAATTAAATTTCCAAATAATTCACTAAAATACTAATAAATTAATTTCATCATATATATCCAAATGGAATATATATACACAACTTCAAATATAAATTATACAACTTAATATCATCAATTTTGAGTTGACCGTTATCCAAATTATATTGAAACCATTAATATTTATTATTAAATGTTATATTTTAATAACGATTTCCATAACGACTATTTTAAATTTTGTGTAACGACCCGGAAAATCAGAACCAATTTAAATTTTTTAAATTGGCTATATTAGTGGATTTTAAATATTTAAAATAAATATTTTAAATAATAATGACGAAAAGTAAGTTTGAATCGATGTTTGAAAATAAATATAATTAATTCTAATTATAAACAAGGCCTGAAATGGCGCGGTAGTTTCAAAAATTGAATTCAAACTTTGACTGACTGTACCGGGTGCAAAACAAAACGGATTTTAGTGAAACCAAAAATATTCAAATCTTTTAGTGAATATCTTTCTAACGAATCTGAAAAATTGAAGTTTCATAGCGGGAAGCAGAAGTTATGGCTAAATGATTTTTCAGAAAGGTCGCTATAGAGTTTATATAGCCCGTGAAAATGGCCATTTTGCACACGACCTCGGAATTCGACGAAACCACTTTTGTTGGATTCGGGATGTTAAATTATTGCTAGGTTTCAAATTTCATAATTTTTGAAGCTAGTATGTGAGTGGGGCAAAGGAAAATGTGTTTGGTTGATTTCTATTAAATTGGATCAACAAGAAAAGGGGCATTATTCAAACGGTCTCAGAATTCGACGAAACTAGTTTTGTTGGGACAGTATCGTCAAAACATAGCTAGATTTATTTTTCTGGAATTTTTCGAATCAGTATGTGGCCCTGGCAAATTGAAATGTACGTTCGAATCGAATATTGAATGTTTTATACTTTAATTTGAAGGAAAACTGACTGAAATAGTCGAATGGGCCTACAAAACATATCCCATTGTGTTCGAAATGGGGGTAAAACGCTGGGGATGACAGTCGTTGGGTTTGGATTGGGGTTCATGTGTGAAAGAGGGTATTTTTGAAAAAAAAACAAAAAAAACAAAAAATCCTATTGGCTATCACTTTTCTCTCTCCCCGACTATCCTTCAGGCGCGAGACGGAAAGAAACCTCCACCTTGTCTCCTCATTTTCTTCAAATCCTCTCATCGAAATTTGATGGTCCAGTGGAGGTTTTTGTAGCCCTTGTCGAGAGCTTCGAATCCATGCCCGTTTCTCCACCCATCATTGCGCCATCAGGGAGATCGACCTCTTCAAAGTCAAGCACTTCAGGGCGCCGATCCAGGCGCAACCACCGGCGACGTGAAGCCCTCACCTTCCCCTTCGATGCAGCGCCTGCTAATCTAGACCTCGCTTCGCAGATTGGCAGAAAATCGACGACCTGGTTTTGAACGTGTGTGGATAGTGAAACAAGAGACAGTGGGCTCGTGTGGACGTCTTCTACATTCTAGAAGAGACCGCGTATTTTTCTGAGCCTTCTGCTATTTTTGGTGGAGTGGAACCCAATGTGAGATTTCTGAACTATAAACGATATGGAAAACGATGATGCAAAAATTATATAATCGATGTATGAGTTATATAAGCATTGTACACCTCATGTATAAGCGTTGTATAAGTTGTTAATCGATGTATAAGTTATATATGCGTTATAAAAATTATATATGTGTTGAATAGATGTGGCGGCCCGCCCCGCACCAACCGACATTTACTCCAAAGGTGCGCTGTACACATGTCCAATTGGCACGGAACGGGTCGTCAGAAGGAAAGGGAAGAAGGAAATGAACATACAAAGAACCTGTAGAATGTCTCACAGCGCATAGAACAAAATATAATAATAACATACTTGACATAAAACAGGAGAGACAATGCATAAGCTGAAAATCAGAACTAAACATCATAGCAGCGGAAATCCAAAATACAGCTTATTACAACTTTCAAACTGTCTCAAAGC
The DNA here is from genome assembly GCA_030737875.1 of Allium sativum. Lineage (NCBI taxonomy): Eukaryota > Viridiplantae > Streptophyta > Magnoliopsida > Asparagales > Amaryllidaceae > Allium > Allium sativum. The sequence continues at coordinate 693,369,108 of CM060920.1, forward strand.
AAAAGCAAGATAAATGAGGTACACTACTAATGCCCAAGTAGCGACCACCAACGACACAGGGAGAATGTGTATATATATATATCATACGTGGAAGCCTCCTGCCCGCCTCCGAATCAGCTACTCGCGCATCACCAGTTAACCTGTCTCTAGTCAGCTCGTGTGAGCACCCAGAGTAATAAGAGGAGACATAAAACTCTGGGTCAGACATAAAGCCTGGTATGAGCGATAAGCATCTAGAGTGAACAATAACAGGTAGACTAAAACATACCTGAACCTGGACCTGCAACCAAAGAGTTAGCACTACATACTGTACAACACTCCAAGGTATCATATCAAACAATATAAAGATACGGAGGTGGGGGAGGTGTGCATGTCATAGGGATGGCAAACAATCAAACGTAGCATCCATCCTCACATCTCTCACTCAGTGCGTAAAGCATACGATATTCACCACTTCGATCACCCAACATACCTTGCTACGATCACTTTGCCCCATGAAGTCATAAATGGCTTCACTGCACTGATAACGTAGCCACAAATCCTTCGCTATGTCCACTTTGCCCTATGGAGTCACAAGAACCCGACTGCACTGGCTCATAGCCTTACTAATCCTTACTATGTCCACTTTGCCCCATGGAGTCACAAGAACCCCACTGCACTGGCTCATAGTCTTACCAATCCTTACTATGTCCACTTGCCCCATGGAGTTATTCACCCCATCTGCGCTGGCTCATAGTCTTACTACGCATCACCTTGCCCCTCAGGTCATAATGACCCTACTGCACTGATAACGTAGTCTTGCTACCATCACCTTGCCCCTCAGGTCATAATGACCCTACTGCACTGATAAGTAGCCCATCATTCATTCTTAGTGGTGAATCGAAGTCATGAACGTCGACAACTCCTTAGCACACGTCCCGCAGCAAAGTCCAACCATGAAGTGAACTCATCGGTTCCCAACTGGATCCTGAGCTCTAACTTCCCATATTGGACTACCTTTGCATCTCGGGTTATTGGTCAATACTGGGTCGGGTTGGGTTCCTCCTCAAGTTATCGGTTCGGGTCGGTGTCCTTCATCCGTTCGGGTCGGGTCTCCTTCTGGTGCGGTTCGGGTCGGGTACTCCTCTGTGTTCGAGTCAGATGCTTCTCTTCGGGTCGGGTCGGGTGCTTCCCTTCGGGTCGGGTCGGGTGTCCCTTCTTGGTTCGTGTTTTCGATCCGTCTTCATGCTCCCTTCATATGCTCCTATCCGATCCGCTTCCGTTCTCCTGCTCTGATTCGTCTTCGTGCTTCCGATCCGATCCGTCCTCCTCGATCCGATCCGTCCTTCTCGATCCGATCCGTTTTCCTCTATCCGATCCGATCCCAGTTCAGCTAGCGTGGCCTTCCTTTTTGCCACTTTTTCCAAGTGTTGGGTTCCGATCCGATCAGATTCTTTGCTCAGTTCAACATATCCGATCCGAGCCCCCTTATCCGATCCGATCCGAACCCTGCACTGTTTTCTGAAACTATTCCAGGAAGTGTTTACACCATTCGACGACGTTTTCGACCATTCTAACTATTGGAATCAATCACAAAGCATTTCATACAGTCATAGCAACATGCATAATCAACCACAAGCATCATTCACATCAATATCATAGGTTAAAATGGATCAAACATACCCAAAATCCCATATTTCCCCTTAAGCATGTTTAGGTGAAACTAATGATAAGATTAGCAAAACTTAACCAAATTAACCCAAATTCATATCAGAGGTCTAAAACATCATTTAGGAATTTATGAACATTTTTCCCGAATTTATTAGTGTATAAATTCGCTAATTAACACTAATCACTCCTAATTAGCCATAATTAGTGTAAAACTATGCGAATCACTCACCTTAGCCACAAAATAACTAAGATCTGAAATAAAGCTCTGATTTGATGTGAATCTTTATGCCAAACAGCAGCTCCTAAGTTGCTTTGGTGGAGATCTTCCTTGATTAGGGGTTGCTAAGCCAAATCCTTGACCAAAAGATGATTTGGAGGTGATTTAGAGGTTGGAGGCCATTTTTAGGGATCCTTGGTGATAAGTGGAGGCTAGAAAACTGAAATGGAATGATTCTCCATCTCATTTCAGCCCTCCCATAAACCTAATCCCGAAATGGGTTATGGGCCTACTCACTAATCACCCGATTTGGCCCGGTTAAGCAGTTTTTCACCCTCCAAACCTTGTTTCAGCCATATCTCACAAACGGTAAGCCCGTTTTGCTAATGTAACCACTCTACGGAAAGGTAAACCATCAAACGAATCAAATGGAAGTGGTTTCAGGTCAAAATTCCTTTCCAATCAAAAGTTATGGCCAAAACAGTATCAACTAGGGGCAAAATGGTCATTTAAAAATCGACAAAAATCATGAACATGGGAAATGACTCTAATAGATGTTTCCCAAAGTTACATGACCATACGACTTCACATGGGAAAGAAATAAATATTCTACAATCCTATGATGTGCAGAATACGGGTCGTTACACTCTCCCCCCCTTAAGAAATTTCGCCCCCGAAATTCCCTAATCCAAACACACATAAAGGTCCCGCATGCTTATCAACCATTAAACAACCATCAAACATGCAAAACAAGTGAAATAAGTCTATCCTAGCATGCGGAATAACTAAATCTCAAAGTAAATCTTACCAGGCAAAGAGTTCTGGATATGCCTTCCTAATGCTCTCCTCTGTCTCCCAAGTACAATCATTCTCGTTCTCGCCCCACTGAACCTTGACTAGCTTCACCGACTTCCTTCGAAGTTGCTTCGTATCGTGCCCCACAATACGAATCGGCTTGCGGTTCCCAACCGCCTCGGGTTCTACTTCGAAATCCTCTAACTGATCAGGTGAAATAGTCACATCTGAGTCGTAAACGAACTTCCTTAGTTGGGAAACATGAAATACATTGTGAACTCCCGCCATTTTCTCTGGTAAGCCAACTCTATATGCCAAATTCCCGACTAGTTGAAGAACAGGGAATGGGCCAACAAATCTTGGTGCCAACTTGCCTCTCCTGCCAAATCGTATCACACTCTTCAACGGAGAGATCTTGACAAACACCAAGTCACCAACGGAGAATTTCAAGTCTCTTCTCCTCTTATCAGCATAGCTCTTCTACCTATCTTGAGCAGCTTTCATTCGTTGTTGAATGACCTTAATCTTATCTGAAGTTTCCCTCACCACATCTGTTCCAAGCACAAACTTCTCGCCGGTCTCTATCCAACATGATGGTGAGCTGCACGGTCTTTCGTACAAAGCTTCATATGGAGCCATACCGATGCTGGATTGGTAGCTATTATTATATGCAAACTCTACTAGATGCAAATGGTCATCCCATGATCCACCAAAATCCAATATACATGCTCTCAAGAGATCTTCCAATATACGATTCACCCTCTCTGTCTGACCGTCGGTCTGAGGATGATATGCAGTACTGAGATGTAATCTTGACCCTAGGGCCTCTTGTAAGCTCTTCCAAAACCCACTAGTGAACAACGGGTCTCGGTCACTCACAATGCTTTTGGGTACTCCATGAAATCTCACTACCCACTTCATATACAATTCTGCCAACTTGGCTGCTGTCCTGGTCGATTTGATTGGTATAAATCTTGCGCTTTTAGTCAATCGATCTACAATTACCCAAATGCTATCATATCTTGATCTAGTCCTTGGTAAACCATCGATGAAATCCATCGAGACTTGCTCCCATTTCCATTCGGGAATTTCTAGTGGTTGCAACAACCCACTAGGCTTCTTTTGCTCGGCTTTAACTAACTGGCAATTCATGCATTTGGATATAAACTTCCCAACGTCTCTTTTCTTCCCTTCCCAGTAGTAGGTCTGTCTCATGTCTCGATACATCTTATTACCACCGGGATGTATAGTCAGTTTTGAGTGATGACATTCTCGAAGCACTTCATCTCTCAAACCATTCACGTTGGGCACAACTAGTCTTCCATTCTTCCGAAGCCATCCATCCCGATCGAGCCCATACACATTCATCTCCTCACCGTCGATGTTCATCTCTAACTTAGAGATGATTTCCAATAGATTAGGATCGTTCCTCTGGCTAGAACCAATCCGCTCTATCAAAGTGGGTCTGATCGTCAAACTAGCTAGCATGATTGGATCCAATTCGCACTTTGGTCTGAAATCAAACCCCGCGATATACTCCAGTTGCTTCCACTCAAGAAACATTGCCCCTAAGCTGGCATGTCTCCTACTCAAGGCATCGGCTACCGCATTACCCTTTCCAGGTGTGTACGCGATATCAAAATCATACGAATCCAAGAACTCTAACCATCTCTGCTGACGGAGATTCAGATCTTTCTGAGAGAAGAGATATTTCAACGATTTATGATCGGTAAACAATTCAAATCTTTCTCCCAAGAGATAGTGTCTCCACATCTTCAGCGCAAATACAATCGCTGCCAATTCCAAATCATGGGTAGGATACTTCTTCTCATGCGGCTTTAGCTGTCGACTAGCATAAGCTACAACCCTACCTCCTTGCATCAATACTGCACCCAGTCCGGTACCACAAGCATCCGTGTATACCGTCATCTCTTCATTCCCCTTAGGAATGACTAACACTGGCACACGCGTCAACTTCTCCTTTAGACTCTTGAAGGCATCCTCACACACTCCGTCCCAGACGAAGGACTGATTCTTCTTAGTCAACTGAGTCAACGGTGCTGCTATCTTGGAGAAGTCCTGGATAAACTTACGATAATATCCAGCTAATCCCAAGAAACTTCTCACATCTGTTGCATTCTTGGGCATACGCCAATCCTGTACCGTAGCCACCTTCGCAGGGTCCACGGCAATACCACTCTCTGAAACAACATGACCCAAGAATCTCACTTCCCTTCTCCAAAAATGACACTTAGAGAATTTCGCTTTCAATTGGTGTTTCCTCAACACCTCCATCACTATCCTCAAGTGTCCCTTGTGTTCCTCTTCTGTCCTTGAATAAACAAGGATATCATCCACGAACACAAGAACAAACTTATTCAACTGATCTCTGAATACTCGATTCATAAGATCCACAAAATAGGCTGGTGCATTGGTCAACCCAAACGGCATGACCAACCACTCATAAAATCCAGACGGCGTCCTAAATGCCGTTTTCGGAACACTCTCATCCGCTACTCGAAGATGATGAAATCCTGTCGCGAGGTCCAACTGGGAGAACACTCTTGCCCCTTCCAGCTGATCAAACAAATCATCTATCCGCGGTAGAGGATACTTATTCTTCCTCGTCACCTTATTCAACTCGCGATAGTCCACACACAAACGAAGGGAACCATCTGCCTTAGTGGCAAACACAACTGGTGCTCCCCACTCGGAGACACTCCTTCTAATAAGTCCCTTCTTCAAAAAATTGCTGACTTGCACCCCGAGCTCTCGCTGCTCCCTTGGTGCCATACGACGAAGTGGCATCACTATAGGTCTGGCATCTTTCACTAAATCAATACGAAACTCAATCTCTTGGTGTGGTGGAAGCCCGGTCACCTCCTCGAAGACGTCCGGATACTGGCCAACCACGGGCACATCTGACAACTCATCCTGCGGGATGTCGAGGGAATTTACAAAACTAGCCATAACCCCATCACTAGGTAGACTACCAAACACTACCCTCCGCCCATCATCCGCCCTCACTGTCACCAAAAAGCCCTCACAGTCTACCACCACCCCGTATCTTTGGAGCCAATCGACTCCCAATATAATGCCATACCCAGTAAAGCCCAAAACAAAGCAATCACATACAAACATACATCCATGACTCGATAAGACCAAATTCCTGCAAATCATACTAAGGCTAGTCGAACCACCAATCGGGTTCGTCACAATCAACGGTCTATCGACTATCTCGGGTTCCAGTCCCAACCTATCTACCAGGTCACTAGATATGAAGGAACGGGAAGCCCCAGTATCATACAAAACTCGAACTGGTATATCATAAATAGAAAGCATACCTTGAATAACAACATTCTTTCCTTTCTCCGCCGCAGTTGGGGCATTCGACGAAGAAGGAACAGCATCAAGAGCATATGCTTTCACAATCTGCCTCTCCTTAAGAGGTTGCGGACACTTATCCTTCTGATGTCCCACTTGACCACAGTTGTAGCACTTCCTTTCCGCTGGCTTGGCCCGACATTCTTTAGCATAATGGCCCTTCTTTCCACAGCTGGAGCACTCAACATCCTTATTGCTCTTTTTCTGGCCACCCTTAGATTGGTCCTGCTTCCTCTTATTCTGAGAGTTACTCTTGCCTCCACCGCCTACTTGCGGCTTTGGCCCTTCTGCAGATGCAGCCTCAGTCTTTGACTTAGGGTAAAGACTCTCTGATCTCAAAGCTTTCCCCACGATCGATTCAAAAGTCTCATCGATGTGGTTGATAAGCCTTTCCCCCAAGTATCCATCTAAACCAGTAATGAACTTCTCATTCTTCTTTTCAGGAGTATCAATAAGAGACAGTCCATACTTCGACAAAGTGTCGAACTCAGCAATATAATCAGAAACCGCCCTGCCGTTCTGCTTGAGTTCCAAGAACCTCTTGAACAACACTGACTTCTAGGTAGCTGGAATAAACTTCTCGCTAAAGCGAGCCTTGAACTGAACCCAAGTAACCTGGTCCTCTGGAGTAGCTGTTCTAACGGCATTCCACCAATTCATCGCTCGCCCTTGTAGCTGACGAGACGCTAGCCTTCTCTTCATCGCATCCTCAAGACCCAAGTCATCAAAGATACGATCACAGCTATCCATCCAATCTTGAACATCCGTGGCCGACTCCGTTCCGTGGAACGGCTTCCCACCAAGATTAGTGTAATCTTTGCACAACTTGGCAAAATCGACCCTAGGCGCCTGCACTACTGGGCCAACACCAACTTCGGGATTGGGAATTGCCCCTTGCACTTCTCTAAGCATATCTCTCATGAGGTTAGTAAACATTGCCCTCATGTCAGCGACATTCCCTTGGTTGGTCCCCCTACCAGCACCCCTCGTGTCTCGGCTCATCGTCAATCTGAAAAAGGGAAACGATTAACGACCCCATAATGGTGCTAGTGCAGTGCGACTTCATCTTTATACTACTAATAGTATATACATACATAGCTTTTTGAAAACCAAAGTAATCACAAATACGCACTCTCATATACGTACTAACTCTCCCTAGTGTCTTTCCCTAGGTTAACTACGCAACCTAGAGATCTGATACCAAGTGTGGTGGCCCGCCCCGAACCAACCGACATTTACTCCAAAGGTGCGCTGTACACATGTCCAATTGGCATGGAACGGGTCGTCAGAAGGAAAGGGAAGAAGGAAATGAACATACAAAGAACCTGTAGAATGTCTCACAGCGTATAGAACAAAATATAATAATAACATACTTGACATAAAACAGGAGAGACAGTGCATTAGCTGAAAATCAGAACTAAACATCATAGCAGCGGAAATCCAAAATATAGCTTATTACAACTTTCAAACTGTCTCAAAGCAAAAGCAAGATAAATGAGGTACACTACTAATGCCTAAGTAGCGACCACCAATGACACAGGGAGAATGTGTATATATATATCATACGTGGAAGCCTCCTGCCCGCCTCCGAATCAGCTACTCGCGCATCACCAGTTAACCTGTCTCTAGTCTGCTCGTGTGAGCACCCAAAGTAATAAGAGGAGACATAAAATTCTGGGTCAGACATAAAGCCTGGTATGAGCGATAAGCATCTAGAGTGAACAATAACAGGTAGACTAAAACATACCTGAACCTGGACCTGCAACCAAAGAGTTAGCACTACATACTGTACAACACTCCAAGGTATCATATCAAACAATATAAAGATACGGAGGTGGGGGAGGTGTGCATGTCATAGGGATGGCAAACAATCAAACATAACATCCATCCTCACATCTCTCACTCAGTGCATAAAGCATATGATATTCACCACTTCGATCACGCAACATACCTTGCTACGATCACTTTGCCCCATGAAGTCATAAATGACTTCACTGCACTGATAACGTAGCCACAAATCCTTTGCTATGTCCACTTTGCCCCATGGAGTCACAAGAACCCCACTGCACTGGCTCATAGCCTTACTAATCCTTACTATGTCCACTTTGCCCCATGGAGTCACAAGAACCCCACTGCACTGGCTCATAGTCTTACCAATCCTTACTATGTCCACTTGCCCCATGGAGTTATTCACCCCATCTGCGCTGGCTCATAGTCTTACTACGCATCACCTTGCCCCTCAGGTCATAATGACCCTACTGCACTGATAACGTAGTCTTGCTACCATCACCTTGCCCCTCGGGTCATAATGACCCTACTGCACTGATAAGTAGCCCATCATTCATTCTTAGTGGTGAATCGAAGTCATGAACGTCGACAACTCCTTAGCACACGTCCCGCAGCAAAGTCCAACCATGAAGTGAACTCATCGGTTCCCAACTGGATCCTGAGATCTAACTTCCCATATTGGACTACCTTTGCATCTCGGGTTATTGGTCAATACTGGGTCGGGTCGGGTTCCTCCTCAAGTTATCGGTTCGGGTCGGTGTCCTTCATCCGTTCGGGTCGGGTCTCCTTCTGGTGCGGTTCGGGTCGGGTACTCCTCTGTGTTCGAGTCAGATGCTTCTCTTCGGGTCGGGTCGGGTGCTTCCCTTCGGGTCGGGTCGGGTGTCCCTTCTTGGTTCGCGTTTTCGATCCGTCTTCATGCTCCCTTCATATGCTCCTATCTGATCCGCTTCCGTTCTCCTGCTCTGATTCGTCTTCGTGCTTCCGATCCGATCCGTCCTCCTCGATCCGATCCGTCCTTCTCGATCCGATCCATTTTCCTCTATCCGATCCGATCCCAGTTCAGCTAGCGTTGCCTTCCTTTTTGCCACTTTTCCCAAGTGTTGGGTTCCGATCCGATCAGATTCTTTGCTCAGTTCAACATATCCGATCCGAGCCCCCTTATCCGATCCGATCCGAACCCTGCACTGTTTTCTGAAACTATTCCAGCAACTGTTTACGCCATTCGACGACGTTTTCGACCATTCTAACTATTGGAATCAATCACAAAGCATTTCATACAGTCATAGCAACATGCATAATCAACCACAAACATCATTCACATCAATATCATAGGTTAAAATGGATCAAACATACCCAAAATCCCATATTTCCCCTTAAGCATGTTTAGGTGAAACTAATGATAGGATTAGCAAAACTTAACCAAATTAACCCAAATTCATATCAGAGGTCTAAAACATCATTTAGGAATTTATGAACATTTTTCCCGAATTTATTAGTGTATAAATTCGCTAATTAACACTAATCACTCCTAATTAGCCATAATTAGTGTAAAACTATGCGAATCACTCACCTTAGCCACAAAATAACTAAGATCTGAAATAAAGCTCTGATTTGATGTGAATCTTTATGCCAAACAGCAGCTCCTAAGTTGCTTTGGTGGAGATCTTCCTTGATTAGGGGTTGCTAAGCCAAATCCTTGACCAAAAGATGATTTGGAGGTGATTTAGAGGTTGGAGGCCATTTTTAGGGATCCTTGGTGATAAGTGGAGGCTAGAAAACTGAAATGGAATGATTCTCCATCTCATTTCAGCCCTCCCATAACCCTAATCCCGAAATGGGTTATGGGCCTACTCACTAATCACCCGATTTGGCCCGGTTAAGCAGTTTTTCACCCTCCAAACCTTGTTTCAGCCATATCTCCCAAACGGTAAGCCCGTTTGGCTAATGTAACCACTCTACGGAAAGGTAAACCATCAAACGAATCAAATGGAAGTGGTTTCAAGTCAAAATTCCTTTCCAATCAAAAGTTATGGCCAAAACAGTACCAACTAGGGGCAAAATGGTCATTTAAAAATCGACAAAAATCATGAACATGGGAAATGACTCTAATAGATGTTTCCCAAAGTTACATGACCATACGACTTCACATGGGAAAGAAATAAATATTCTACAATCCTATGATGTGTAGAATACGGGTCGTTACAATAGAAGTGAAATTTACTTTTATATATATATATATATATATATATATATATATATATATATATATATATATATATACGCCCCTCGTCCACAAACCATGGACGATATTTATTGGTTGCGGTTGGTGTGAAAATTTGTTGATAGCGAATGGTTGAGTAGAATTGTGTGTGGTTGAAAAATACCCGTTTGTGGTTGAGAATTATTTGGTTGAAACCACATAGGATTAGTTTGTGGAAATGAAAAAAATATACATGCCGCCTGCGTGCGAACTAGATGCATGAAATCCCCATTGTCAAAAGCTGTGAGGCTTTAAGGTAGAGCGAGGAGCCATACTAGGGACGGCCCCGGTTTTAACTACCATGTCGTTATGCTGCCGAAATTTTGAATAATATTCATGTGTTAGAATTATTTTCATATGTTGAAACTATATTCGTGTGTTGAATAAAAATTCATGTGTTGACTGGTATTCGTATTTGAAATAAATTGTTTTATAATAAAAATCATATTTTTACCATCTATATAAACTATATAAAATATTCGTGTTTTGAAATAAATTGTTTTGTAATAAAAATCATATTTTTACCATCTATATAAACTATATAAAATATTCGTTTTTTGAAATAAATTGTTTTATAATAAAAATCATATTTTTACCGTCTATATGAACTATATAAAATAGACGTATTTTGAAATAAATTGTTTTACAATAAAAATCACATTTTTATTATATACATGAATTGTTAAAAATAGTGAAGTGTCAAAATAATTGTCTGTTGGATAAAAATATCATTTTTATCAAATGTATGAAAAGAATATGGTTTTGAAATCGAAGAATCGATTATATATATATATATATATATATATATATATATAAATAGAGTAGAAATATATCGAATAACGAAGCTGCAGTTCGTGTTTTGAAACCGTGATTTCAAACGATTAGTGCGGGAGATCCGACCATCGGATTTCCTCGAAACTGAAACCGTTGGGTTCGCTTTGGAAATATCTTTCCAACGACACCAACTTTGTAAAGATCCAACGGTTGGATTATCTGGAATGTTTAATTCAAATCTGAAGAAAAACAGCGCCAGAATCGATTATATTTATATATAAATATAAATAAAATTAAATTAAATCGAATAACAACGCTGCAGTACGTATTTTGAAATCAAAACTTCAAACGATTGTATCGAGATATCCAACCGTCGGATTTTCCCAAAACTGGAACCGTTGGATTCGTTTTGAAAAGATCTTTCTAATGATACAAATTTTGTGAAGATCCATGGTTAGATTTTCATATATGTGTGAATCAAATCTGAAGAAAAACAGCGCCACGGCCGCATTATGGCCTGAAGCGTCGTTTGAATAAATTGGCTATTTTTAAATAAATAAAAATAGCGATAAATCGTTATAAAATATTATAAACGATATGGAATGTGAAATTTAGAAACTAACTAAAGGTTAGCTAAGTCGAATGGTTTCCTGGGTTTTGATCTGATGTTGGTTTCGGCCTTCGGGGTTAATATTTGGGAAATCGTTCTCTTACTGATTTACGGTTAGTGACTAATGAATTGGAATAAGGCGTATGGGGGTTTGTGTAGCACTTGTTTATTATATACGCGAGTTGCTTAGAAAGACCGGGTTTATCCCATTATGAATAACTGAATCGACGATAAGAAATCGAAGATGAAGACGGTGGTCGAAGACCTTAGATCTTCACCTCGTTTGAATGGTAACTGATGTCCTGATTGGGAGGCCTCTCGAAATATGGATAATGAGTGGTGATCTTCCAGACGTACGTGGAGATCGATGGGTATGCGAGGTATATAGTGCCTCCGGTTTCGTTCAGACCCAGAACGGACTTGCAAATGGACTGTGTGTCTGACATTGGAATTCATTCTGTGTGATTGATAGCCATCAGTTGCATGTTGTGAATTTCCTGTGTGGCATGCTGAGATGCAGTGATCAAGGATTCTGTTGAAAAGCAAAGTCTTGTGGTGATGATCAAAGCACCGCCTGTGTGGCGTAGCTTTGTGTATAACGTGAATTCGCGAGCCTCACACCCCGGTATGAACCAGAAACGGGAGAGGACCTCAGGGAGGGCATACGTTTCTTCCTAGCTAGAGGTGGTGTCAGTGCTTAAACTGGCTGACATTTATATTATTTTCACCTATGTGGTTGTTGCTGTTGCGAGGCGCCTCGGATATATCGGTCGATCCGGGATCGATGGAGTCATTCATTGGCTCATTTACGCCCCAAAGAGTGGGGAAACGCAGTGTTCAGGCATTTTAATCCACATCGGTGGACTGACCCTGACGATCCAAGGGCTCACCTGTGTCTGGGTCCTGAGGCTCGGGCTAGGCAGTCTCGAATTCGGTAAGGACTATCTTTTGCCTTGGTTCATGACGGAAATCCAATTTCCAAATACGTGACTGTGCGGTTTTGATTGTATACCTACATATGGCGACATAGTGGTATGGGGCATTAATGTCGTCTATGATTGATACTTATGATTTGAAATTGTTTTTGAAAATATAAACAATAGTAATAATATCGAATTCTTTTGTTTTATTCGTATCAAGCATATTTGGCCATTATAAGGTAAAAACTCTATCCTCCGGCTTGCGTTGCATTGTGTGATGAGAACTGAGTCTTATAATGGCTTCATTTTTATAAAAAGCATTGCGATGTTTAAAAGATTTACTTGTTTTAAGCACTGGCAATCCAATGGAGTAAACCCGTTCCGCGAAAGTGGCATGGTCCTGTGATTAGCCAATTGTATAATGTGTTAAGTAGATTTTTCATACCAGTCCCATGACTGACTCATAGTTTGTTTCACTTGCAAACTCGGGTGCCCCTTTTTTTTACATGGCAGCCTTGTATTCAGGTTTTAGCAGGCTCTTTCTGGATAGTTGGAGCTGAAGATGGATTCTATCATTTATCTCTTTTTATGATGTTCAGCTCCTATTGTACATATTTTGTTTGTTCTCCACTGTAGACATTTATGTATAGCTGAACTGTATTTGCACTAAGTATGATCCTCTATACTGTGTAACTCTGATGATTATCTTTATCCAGTCGATTTTTTATTATTTATCTGGTGTATTTATTTATTTCTGTTCTGCTATTCTCTGTTTACGTGTTATATTCCAAAGATTGCCCTTGCCACCGTCAGTACGGGGTTTGAGGTCGTCACGTCGTGGTATCAGAGCTTTGGTTAAGCTTAGTGCTGGATTACAACATATCGATGAACTCGTCAGAAATAGAACCAGTAGTGTTCTAGGATGGGTAACTCATTACAGATAGGATCAGTAATATCCTGGTATGAGTAAAGAAGAATGAAATACACCCCAGTAGACACATTTACATTTGAAGTATTTGTCTCTATGTTTTGAAATATCTTTTCTGTTGACCTGACACTTTGTCTGCTAATTGCAGACGCACTAGAAAATGAGTGACAGGAACAGAAGAAATAATCGTATGGCCCGTCAAGCTAATGAGCCAGTTGTGCTCCCGCAGCCAGAATCAGATATAGAAGCTCTATTCAAGAGATTTCGAAATCTGGGTGGATCACCATTCTTAGGCAAAGAGTACATTATGGAAACACAAGCTTGGATTCGTTCTGCTGAGAAAACCTATGAAGGTTTAAAGCTGAGAGATGATCAGAAAAATTACTGGCGTCTTGGGCACTCAAAGAAGAAGCTTTGTTCTGGTGGGATTCGATTATCAAAGATAATCCAGAAGGTGATATCACCTGGGATAGATTTAAAGTGATTTTCCTAGAAAGATTTACTCCTCCCGAAGCAACTGAGTGGTTATGCAATGAATTCTCTTATCTGATACAAGGGGATATGACCATTCCGGAATATCATAAGAAATTCAATGAGCTTTCTCATTTTGCCCCGCATTTGATTGAAGATCCAAAGAGGAAGAATCTGAGGTTTATTCATTGCCTGCAAAGAAAATACCAGAATAGTGTAATGAGAAATGTGAAGCTTCCTTTTTCTGAAATGATATACATGGCTTACCAGTATGAGGATCTCGACAAGAAAGGTATGTTGCGTTACGAAGAGGAAGTCAGTTCTAGTAATAAAGATGAGTCTAAAACTGATCATCCTGAGGCCAGTACGATGTCTGAGGTGAGTAAGAAGCCCAAAGTCAATCGAAAAAGGGCCAGATCTGAGAAAGAACCAGTAATGACAGCGACGTGCTCTAACTGCAATAAGGAAGGACATTTTACCAGAAATTGTAGATCTTTGAAGAAAGATGGATTTAAACCTGGTAGGAAGGCTCGATAAATTAGAAAATGCCGGAAGTGCCATCAGGCTGGCCATATAGAGAAAAATTGCCAACTATTAAAGAAAGAGTCTGAAGCAGTACATGTGAACGAAGTGACAGAAGGGCCTGCATCTTCGTCTGCTCAGGAAAGGCCAAATGTTTTAGAAGGCATGCTAACTGTCAAAGATATTCCAGTTAAAGTATTGTTAGACACCGGCGCGTCACGAAGCTTTGTTGCAAAGAATGCGGTTAAGAAACTGGATTTGAATTTGAAGAAGCTCAAAGAACCAATGACTGTCCATAATCCAGTTGGGGGTTCCCTCGATCTCAGTTGGGTTTGTGGGGTGCCAGTTTCTTTTCCTCGTTATCGGTTCCCTACGATCGCGGTCATCATGAATTTTACAAAGTTTGATCTTATCTTGGGGTTAGACTGGTTAACCAAATATGAAGCTGAGGTTAAATGCGTCGACAGAGTCGTCAGGGTGAAGATTAAATCAGGTGATTATATAACCATTCCCTGTGAAGGTCAGAATTCTAATAGAAAAGACTTCTGGGCAGCTTTGGATGTTTCTCCTGCTCAAACAGAAAATATCCCTGTAGTCACAGAGAATATTCCCGACCTCATAAAAGATATTCCTGTCGTCAAGAAATATGCAGATGTGTTCGAAGAAGTTGTCAGCTTACCTCCGCAGAGAGAAATTGATTTCAAGATCGCTTTAATTCCGAATGCAAGGCCAGTAGTGCACGCTATTCGGAGAATGACTCTAAAGGAGAAAGAAGAATTAGACAATCAAACTCGACAGCTTGTATGGAAGGGTCTGATCAGGCCTAGTTTCTCTGATTGGGGAGCAGCGGTGGTGTTTGTCCCAAAGTCTGACGGTACTCTGCGACTATGTATGGATTATCGTGACTTGAATAAGCAGACAATAAAGAATAAATATCCATTGCCGCGAATTGATGATTTATTGGATCGTCTGAATGGAGCACAAGTATTTTCAAGGATGGACCTAGCTACAGGTTTCCATCTGCTTCGTATTGCCGAAGAGTGTGTTCCTATGACAACATTCAGAGGTCCAGACTTGTTCTATGAGTGGTTAGTAATGCCGTTCGGCTTATGTAACGCTCCAGCTTACTTCGTCGATTTAATGAATAGAGTGTTCAGAGGAGTCCTGAATAAGTTTGTTCTGGTTTTTATTGACGATATTCTAATCTTTTCTAAGTCGAAAGCCGAAAATGAAAAGCATTTGGAGCAAGTTTTAGAAATTCTGAGAAGGAATGTATTAAAAGCCAAACTGTCGAAATGTATATTCTGGCAAGATGAAGTGAAGTTTCTTGGGCACGTCATATCGAAAGAAGGAATTGCGGTGGATCCAAGTAAAATCACAGCTATTCAAAACTGGAAACAGCCTAGTACTCCCACAGAAGTACGAAGTTTTCTTGGATTGGCTAGTTATTACCGGAAGTTCGTTAAAAACTTTTCGAAGATATTTGGTCACTTAACCAGGCTTACAAAGAAGCACGCAAAATTCAAGTGGACTTCAGAGTGTGAGGAGGCTTTTGAGGAGCGAAAGTTAAGATTAACAACGGCTCCAGTGTTAACGATAATCGATGGCAATCAGGACTTGAAAGTCTGGACAAATGCCTCTAAAGAAGGCCTTGGCGCAGTATAAATGAAAAGAGGTCAAGTTGTTGCTTATGCTAGCCGTCAGCTGAAGCCACATGAAAAGAACTATGTCACTCATGATCTTGAGTTGTTGGCTATAGTATTTGCTTTGAAAATCTGGAGACACTACCTTTTGGGTGAGAAATTCGAACTGTTTACAGATCACCAGTCGCTAAAGTATCTGTTCACCAAGAAAGACCTGAATCTGAGGCAGCAACGTTGGCTAGAGTTCCTTGCACATACAATTTTGAGATTCTGTACACTCCATGGAAAGTCAATGTCGTGGCCGATGCGCTGAGTCGAAAGAATGTAATGATCACCAGCTTTATTATTACGACTTCCTTGATTGACAAAATATCTATTCTTCAGAAGGATGATAATTTTATTAAGGATATGATCAAAAGGATTCAGAAAGGAGAACCCTCGTGTTTTCAAATAGATAACGATGGGACTCTTAGATTGAGAGGAAGGATTTGTGTTCCCGACATCTCCGAGTTGAAAAGGGAAGTGTTAGACGAGTGTCACAAGTCCAAGCTGAGTATCCATCCCGGTGTGACCAAAATGTATAACGATCTCAAGCGAACATTCTGGTGGAAGGCTATGAAAAGGGACATTTCAATATATGTTAGCTGATGCCCTACTTGCCAGCTAGTCAAAAGCGACCAACAGAAACTGGCCGGATTGTTGCAACCGCTGGACGTTCCATGTTGGAAGTAAGAACATATTTCCATGGACTTCATAGATGGTTTTCCCAGAACCAGGAAAGGGAATGACAGTATTTGGTTGATCGTAGATCGCTTCACGAAGACCGCCCATTTCATACCTGTCAGATCGAACAGAACTATTCAGAGTCTGGCGCAGATATATTTCAAGGAAATTGTTAGGCTACATGGAGTGCCACTCAGTATAGTCAGTGATAGAGATCCAATATTTACTAGCAAATTCTGGGAGGCATTTCAAGTAGAGCTGGGAACAAAACTGAATCTAAGCACCGCCTATCATCCTCAGACAGATGGCCAGACTGAGAGGGTGAATCGTATACTTGAAGATTTATTGCGGGCGTGTGTTCTTGACTTTGGTGGATCATGGGAAGGCCATTTGCATTTGGCTGAATTCTCCTATAACAACAGCTACCAAGCGAGCCTGACAATGTCGCCATTCGAAGCATTGTATGGTAAACCGTGTTGATCCCTTGCTTTTTGGGTCGAACCTGACAATAGGCTTGTATTGGGACCTGATATGATCCGCGAGGCTGCCAACAAAGTCGATTTCGTTAAGAAACGATTACTCATCACTCAAAGCCGACAGAAGAGCTATGATGATTCGAGAAGAAGGGATTTTGCTTTTTCTGTTGGTGATTATGTGTATATAAAGGTTTCTCCGATTAGAGGAGTGATGATTTGGCAAAACTGGGAAGTTGGCGACCCAGATTTATTGGTCCATTCCCTATTCTTGAACGAATTTGAACACTGGCCTATAGAATTCAATTGCCTGATTGGTTGCCTGGAGTTCATGATGTATTTCACATATCTCAACTTCGAAAGCATGTTCATGATCCAGACTTGATCGTATAAGAAGCAGCGCAACAGGATATTGAAATTACTCCAGAATTGGCTGTGAGAAGAGAGCCGCTAAAGATTATCGGCAAAGAAACCGAAGAACTGAGGAACAAGAAGGTTCACTTAGTCAAAGTGCAATGGAGTGGAGATCCGCGAGATTGTACTTGGGAAACTGAGGAGAGCATTCAGAAAGCCTATCCTAAGTTTCGAGTGGATATCTCTGATTGACTCCGGTGCAAGGTACATTTACCATACTTTGCATTATCATTAAGTTCTCTACTTTGTTGTTATTTTCTTTCCATAGATGTGCACTTTTAATTCTATAGTTTGATTAATTTAAAAAGAGTGTATGAATTAATTTGTATGATTTTGAAAAGTTAAAAACAAATTGCTTGTTGTTTGTGTTGTGTGATAGTGGATTTGATTAATTAAATTATTAGAACGATAGTTAATTTAATCAATAAGAGAATGAATGGTAGAATTTATTCGATTAAATCACACATTGAACTGATTTAAAAATAGATAGAAATATATACATGTGCATCATATATGTTTGAACAGGTAAATGGATTAGCTGTTGAGTAAAGAATTTATTTGCATGCCCGACAAATAGGTAAACCTTAATGAGTTGGATGCGAAATATTATTATATCAACTCCTGTGAATGCCATTGGATGCGGAGTGCTTGTTGTTCTGTGTGTAATAATAAATATCACCATAGGATAGTAACAATTAATTTTGAACTACACTACATGACATACTTCTTGAAGATAGGCATACTTCATCATATACCACATAAGCATTTGGGGCTTGTGTGACGAGGTGGAAGATTTACCATACGAGCGAGAGGCTTGTATGGCGATGACTATATATTACTGGTTGAACTGATGACTGATATGGACCAAATAAATTGTAACGATAAATTGCCAGATTAATAAAAAATCCCACACGGGTCTGGAGTTAACAATAATCACGTCTCTCTAGTTATTAGATACGACACATGGATTATTTATTTCCCACACGGGACGAGGTGACGAGAATTTATTCTCTGGAGCAATTCAAAATACACACTCCCTCAGGCTTTGACAGGGCGACGAGAATTTATTATCTGGAGTTATTATCTATACACGCTTCCCTGTAAACACCAGAATATATCACTATAAATATATGTATGCATTATAGGATTTATTGGGTACCTAATACCGCCCAATAAATTTCCAAAAGGTTATGGCGAAATTTTTCGAAAATTCCGGGTGTTAGCCAATTTTCTTGAAGAATTTGAAAATTTTCAGAAACTGAAAAGTTGGAGAATGGAAGCCAGATTGAACGTAGAGTTGATTAATCAAAACACTTTCGACTTTGTTCCTTTTCGGCGATGAAAAGTTTTAAGTGGGGGAGATTGTAACGACCCGAAAAATCTAAACCAATTTAAAAAATTTAAATTGGCTATTTTAGTGGATTTTAAATATTTAAAATAAATATTTTAAATAATAACGACGAAAAGTAAGTTTGAATCGACGTTTGAAAATAAATATAATTAATTCTTATTATAAACAAGGCCTGAAATGGCGCGGTAGTTTCAAAATTTGAATTCAAACTTTGACTGACTGTACCGGGTGCAAAACAAAACGGATTTTAGTGAAACCAAAAATATTCAAATCTTTTAGTGAATATCTTTCTAAAGAATCTGAAAAATTGAAGTTTCATAGCGGGAAGCAGAAGTTATGGCTAAATGATTTTTCAGAAAGGTCGCTATAGAGTTTATATAGCCCGTGAAAATGGCCATTTTGCACACGACCTCGGAATTCGACGAAACCACTTTTGTTGGATTCGGGATGTTAAATTATTGCTAGGTTTCAAATTTCATAATTTTTGAAGCTAGTATGTGAGCGGGGCAAAGGAAAATGTGTTTGGTTGATTTCTATTAAATTGGATCGACCAGAAAAGGGCCATTTTTCAAACGGTCTCAGAATTCGACGAAACTAGTTTTGTTGGGACCGTATCATCAAAACATAGCTAGATTTATTTTTCTGGTATTTTTCGAATCAGTATGTGGCCCTGGAAAATTGAAATGTACGTTCAAATCGAATATTGAATGTTTTATACTTTAATTTGAAGGAAAACTGACTGAAACAGCCGAATGGGCCTATGAAACATATCCCATTGTGTTCAGAATGGGGGTAAAACGCTAGGGACGATAGTCGTTGGGTTTGGATTGGGGTTCGTGTGTGAAAGAGGGTAATTTTGAAAAAAAAATATAAATAAATAAAAGATCCTATTGGCTATCACTTTTCCCTCTCCCCGACTATCCTCCAGGCGCGAGACGGAAAGAAACCTCCACCTTCTCTACTCATTTTCTTCAAATCCTCTCATCGAAATTCGATGGTCCAGTAGAGGATTTTGTAGCCCTTGTTGAGAGCTTCGAATCCATGCCCGTTGCTTCACCATCGTTGCGCCATCAGGGAGATCGACCTCTTCAAAGTCAAGCACTTCAGGGCGCCGCCGACGCCAGCACAGGGCGCCGATCCAGGCGCAACCACCGGCGACGTGAAGCCCTCACCTTCCCCTTCGACACAGCGCCTGCTAATCTTGACCTTGCTTCGCGGATTGAAAATCGACGACTTAGTTTTGAACGTGTGTGGATAGTGAAACAAGAGACAGTGTACTCGTGTGGACACCTTCTACATTCTAGAAGAGACCGCGTATTTTTCTGAGCCTTCTGCTATTTTTGGTGGAGTGGAACTCAATGTGAGATTTCTGAATTATAAACGATATGGAAAAGGACGATGTATAAATTATATAGTCGATGTATGAGTTATATAAGCGTTGTACACCTCATGTATAAGCGTTGTATAAGTTGTACGGTCGATGTATAAGTTATATATGCATTGTAAAAATTATATATGTGTTGAATAGAAGTGAAATTTACTTATATAAATATATATATGCCCCTCGTCCACAAACCATGGACAATATTTATTGGTTGTGATTGGTGTGAAAATTGGTTGATAGCGAATGGTTGAGTAGAATTGTGTGTGGTTGAAATTGATTGATTGTGGTTGAAAAATACCCGTTTGTGGTTGAGAATTATTTGGTTGAAACCACATAGGATTAGTTTGTGGAAATGAAAAAAATATACATGTCGCCTGCGTGCGAACTAGATGCACGAAATCCCCATTGTCAAAAGCTATGAGGCTTTAAGGTAGTGCGATGAGTCGTACTGGGGACGGCCCCGGTTTTAACTACCCTGCCGTTATGCTGCCGAAATTTTGAATAATATTCATGTGTTAGAATTATTTTCATATGTTGAAACTATGTTCGTGTGTTGAATAGAAATTCATTCGTTGAATAGAAATTCATTCGGTGAATAGAAATTCATGTGTTGAATGGTATTCCTGTTTGAAATAAATTGTTTTATAATAAAAATCATATTTTTACCACCTATATAAACTATATAAAATATTTGTGTTTTAAAACAAATTGTTTTATAATAAAAATCATATTTTTACCATCTATATAAACTATATAAAATATTCGTGTTTTGAAATGAATTGTTTTATAATAAAAATCATATTTTTACCATCTATATGAACTATATAAAATAGTGATGTTTTGAAATAAATTGTTTTACAATAAAAATCACATTTTTATTATATACATGAATTGTTAAAAATAGTGAAGTGTCGAAATAAATGTCTGTTGGATAAAAATATCATTTTTATCAAATGTATGAAAAGAATATGGTTTTGAAATCGAAGAATCGATTATATATATATATATATATATATATAATAGAATTGAAATATATCGAATAACGAAGCTGTAGTTCGTGTTTTGAAACTGTGATTTCAAACGATTAGTGCGGGAGATCCGACCATCGGATTTCCCCGAAACCAAAACCATTGGGTTCGCTTTGGAAATATCTTTCCAACGGCATCAACTTTGTAAAGATCCAACGGTTGGATTATCTGGAATGTTTAATTCAAATCTAAAGAAAAACAGTGCTAGAATTGATTATATATATATAATTAAATTAAATCGAATAACGACGTTGTAGTTCGTATTTTGAAATCGAAACTTCAAACGATTGTAACGGAAGATCCGACCGTCGGATTTTCCCAAAACTGGAACATTGGATTCGTTTTGAAAAGATCTTTCTAATGATATAAATTTTGTGAATATCCAACGGTTAGATTTTCAGATATGTGTAAATCAAATCTGAAGAAAAACAGCGCCACGGTCGCGTTATGACCTGAAGCGTCGTTTGAATAAATTGGCTATTTTTAAATAAATAAAAATAGCGATAAATCGTTATAAAATATTATAAACGATATGGAATGTGAAATTTAGAAACTAACTGAAGGTTAGCTAAGTCGAATGGTTTCCTGGGTTTTGATCTGATGTTGGTTTCGGCCTTCGGGGTTAATATTTGGGAAATCGTTCTCTTACTGATTTACGGTTAGTGACTAATGAATTGGAATAAGGCGTATGTGGGTTTGTGTAGCACTTTTTTATTATATACGCGAGTTGCTCAGAAAGACCGGGTTTATCCCATTCTGAATAACTGAATCGACGATAAGAAATCGAAGATGAAGACGGTGGTCGAAGACCGGAGATCTTCACCTCGTTTGGATGGTAACTGATGTCCAGATTGGGAGGCATCCCGAAATGTGGATAATGAGTGGTGATCGTCCAGACGTTCGTGGAGATCGATGGGTATGCAAGGTATATAGTGCCTCCGGTTTCGTTCAGACCTAGAACGGACTTGCAAATGGACTGTGTGTCTGACATTGGAATTCATTATGTGTGATTGATAGCCATCAGTTGCATGGTGTGAATTGCCTGTGTGGCATGCTAAGATGCAGTGATCAAGGCTTTTGTTGAAAAGCAAAGTCTTGTGGTGATGATCAAAGCACCGCCTGTGTGGCGTAGCTTTGTGTATAACGTGAATTCGCGAGCCTCACACCCTGGTATGAACCAGAAACGGGAGAGGACCTCAGGGAGGGCATGCGTTTCTTCCTAGCTAGAGGTGGTGTCAGTGCTTATATTGGCTGACATTTATTTTATTTTCACCTGTGTGGTTGTTGCTATTGCGAGGCGCCTCGGATATATCGGTCGATCCGGGACCGATGGAGTCATTCGTTGGCTCATTTACGCCCCAAAGAGTGGGGAAACGCAGTGTTCATGCATTTTAATCCACATCGGTCGACCGTCCCTGATGATCCAAGGGCTCACCTGTGTCTGGGTCCTGAGGCTCGGGCTAGGCAGTCTCGAATTCGGTAAGGACTATCTTTTTCCTTGGTTCATGACGGAAATCCAATTTCCAAATACGTGACTGTGCGGTTTTGATTGTATACCTACATATGGCGACATAGTGGTATGGGGCATTAATCCCGTCTATGATTGATACTTATGATTTGAAATTGTTTTTGAAAATATAAACACTAGTAATAATATCAAATTCTTTTGTTTTATTCGTATCAAGCATATTTGGCCATTATAAGGTAAAAACTCTATCCACCGGCTTGCGTTGCATTATGTGATGGGAGCTGAGTCTTATAATGGCTTCATTTTTATAAAAAGCATTGCGATGTTTAAAAGATTTACTTGTTTTAAGCACTGGCAATCCAATGGCGTAAACCCGCTTCGCGAAAGTGGCATGGTCCTGTGATTAGCCAATTGTATAATGTGTTAAGTAGATTTCTCATACCAGTCCCATGACTGACTCGTAGTTTGTTTCACTTGCAAACTTGGGTGCCAATTTTATTCTACACGAATAGCCTTGTATTCAGGTTTTAGCAGGCTTTTTCTGGATAGATGGAGCTGAAGAAGGATTCTATCATTTATCTCTTTTTATGTTGTTCAGCTCCTATTATACATATTTTGTTTGTTTTTCGCTGTAGACATTTATGTATAGCTGAACTGTATTTGTACTAAGTATGATCCTGTATACTGTGTAACTCTGATGATTATCTTTATCCAGTTGATTGTTTATTATTTATCTGGTGTATTTAATTATTTCCGTTCTGCTATTATCTGTTTACGTGTTATATTCCAAAGATTGCCCTTGCACCGTCAGTACGGGGTTTGGGGTCGTCACATTTTGATTTGGGAATAACTAACAATATATAACATGAAATATGGATTTTTCTCTTTCATTAGAAAATTATAATAAACAAGATTCCATCGTTTCTTGTTTCACGGAATTCCGACTTATATTGAATCTTGTATATTCAACTGAAGTTCAAAACTCCATATTAAGAACTACCACGCCATTTCGAGCCCATTTTATATTAAATATAAATTTAACGTTTAAACTTCGTTTTATAACCAATTTCAATTTTAAAATCCATTAATATTCCAAATACAATATTTAAAATAATAAATTAAATTAAATATTTAACTACAAAAAATATGGGACATTACATTCTTCCCCCCTTAAAAGAATTTCGTCCCCGAAATTACTAAGGTAGAAAGAATGTTACAAACCTGTAGATTTTCAAAATCTAATTATTCTAAATCGAAAACCAATTTATTATCGTAAAATTGAATTTTCAAAAGCATCGAAAATTTTCTAACACCTTAAATTCCCGGAATAGAGTCTCCTTTGTACGGAATGACATCTGCGATATCGCATGAACAAATTATATATATGCATTGACCTACACGGTCAGAAACCAAAGACCAAAAACCCAAATTTATATTTCCGCGTAGGCATACCTTTTACGAGCGTTATTGAGCCTACCACTCAATTTACGTGTGATCTGTGCAATCAAGATCAATATGCAAGCCATCTGGTACCTGTTCTTAACTCAATTTAATACATGATTAACAAATATATGAAATTCTCAAATAATATTTCATTAATCAACAAGTATAATAACACGAACTCAAAAATCAAACAGGTAGCATAAATTTATTTCAAATACAGGGTTAAATCATAAATTTTAATTCGTATGCATTTTTGTTCCAGTTTTATTGTACTGGAATTTATTTACTTTAGTTTATAATTCATTCAGCTCCATTAAATTGTTGCTTATTTCCATTCAAACAATATATCATCCAATGAATCAAGAGTTCTCATAGCGTCACCTGAAATTCACCAAATTCCACCTCCTTCTTCTGAACTTTGGCATCCTCTAGATTCAAATCATAATCTAATCGATACTGTTAACATTTCCTCTCGTAATGCTTTTGCCCCGTCACAGTTCAAGGAAATTAGAAATTCCAAAGATAACCCAAATTTGGTTTCGCATGAAGAGTTTCCAGAATACAAATAATCCAAGCAATCAGGAAGCAATTAGAAAGGATTTCTCAAAAGCTTGGACGCAAGTCATCAAGGAAAACAATTACCATTATAAATTGATCCAGCTACAATATTTTAAGCCAGCAGTTATGGAAAACACCAAAGTTGCATGCATTCCAGAAGATTTGATCAATCAGGCAAGAGATAAATGGCAGAATTTGATAGTATTCTATGTAGATGGTAATAAACCCTATTACAAGTTCCTTAAGGAACACATTAACAGAACTTGGTCAATCAAAGGAAGTTTCTAGCTTTATACAAGAGAAAATGGACTTTTTATAATAAAATTTGAAAATTCAGAAGACTGCGAGAATGTTTTAGCTGTAGGGCCTTACTTTTACAACAAGAATCTCATCTTCATGAAGAAAAATATCAGCCAGGGATGAAACTCTCACGCGAATGCCTTCTCTCAATTCCCGTCTGGATATAGATGCTTAATTTGGATTTGGATTTTTGGTCCACTGAAGCTATTAGTAGAATTTCTTCTGTTCTGGGAAGACCTATAAAACTAGACTAAGTGACAGAAGATTTATTAAGAATCTCTTTTGCCAGAATCTTAGTTGAGATAGATGCTAACTTAAAGTTTCCTACTGAGATTCCCATTCATTGTTTTGATGGGAGAATTGTTAAACAGAAAGTTATATATGAATGGCAACCTTTCATTTGCTCTAATTGTAGTGTGTTTGGACACAATAGTTTTAACTATACTACAAAGAAAGTTTGGAGACAGGAAGAGAATACAGTTGAAAATCTCCAGATGGATATAGACAGTACAGTTGATCAGAATACTAATGTTGGGAATGATATTAAAGATAATGGATTTAAAGAATGCAATGCAACTCAAATTCCAAAACATAACTTTTTAAATGCACATGATGGTTCAAAGCAAGTAAAGGCAACTCATCTGAAAGATAAATGCGGCTCTGATGGGTTAAGGTGTGCTTCTGCTACCAGGCATGTTAATTCTTCAAATAAGGAAGATTTCACCTCCAACAGATTTGATATTCTGGCATCTGTTGATCAAAATAATATTATTGAGAGTTTGGACAACAATAATACAGTAGAGCAAGATAAAGCATGTACAAGTGTGATGGAAAATAATGGAAAACTTGTCGAGGTTAATATGATAGATTCGGCCAATATGAGGGAAGGTGAAAATTTGCTTCTTGAACAAACTGAAGAGGAAAATTTTAGTCAAGATGATACATGCATGGATGACTCAGATTTTTCTTCAAGCAGTTTCAAGAAAAAGAGAAAGAAAATCAATTTGAATAATTTACAAGGTGAGGAAGTGATTGTTAAAGGGGAGCCTTTTGTCGAAACCAATCCCAGATGGAATGATATTATTTCACAGGCTAAATCAAGATCGTAATCAAGAAAAACTAAGGAAGATAGCAACTTCTCTGGTGGTGTGAAAACGAGAGGTATATCCAAACATAAAAAATAACCTATGGCTTTACTGTTTTGGAATGTAAGAGGCTTGGATTCTGTCACTAAGTAGAGAGATTTGCAGAGCTTAGTCAAAAGTAAGGAAATTAATCTTATGGCTATATTTGAACACAAGCTTTCAAACTGTTCTATTGCCAATTTTGTATTAAAGTTTAAAAATTGGGATTTCATCAACAATAATAATTCAAATTGCAAAGGCAGAATTATGTTGGGATATGATAGGAGATTTTGGAGGCATCAGATAATTAAATTAGATGAACAATGTATCACCTGTTGCTTTACAAATTCTAGAGGTCTTCAATTATATATCTCTTCAGTTGATGGTCACAATTTGCAATCTGATAGGCTGTCTTTGTGGAAGCATCTTCTGATTGTTTACAATAAAATAGCTGGTGCATGGATAATAGCTAGAGATTTTAATGATATTTTATATGATAGTGACATGCTCAGTAACAATAAATACAATTTTACATTCAGCAATGATTTTTTCCAGTGTATTAATCAATTAAATGTTATTGAGCCTACAGTCAAAGGGAATTTTTATACTTGGAGAGGGGGACTCAATCTAAATATTCATTCTAGAATTGATAGAGTATTTTTGAATCAGAAGTGTGCTGATTTATTCCCCTCATTAATAGCTCAATGCTTAAACCATGCTTCCAGTGATCATACTCTCTTATTTATAAACCTATGTTGTAAGAATTCTGGAAATTGTTGTTAGGATTGTCTCGCATAATGCTAAGGAGGAATGACAGATTGGAATTAATAGTTCACATCATGGAATAAATTGAAGGAGTTAGGTACAAATATGAACTGGTAAGCACGTATCATAAGGGATTCCTTTTGTTATATGGGAGTTGTGTGCCAGCTCATATGCGTGCAAGAAAGGGGGCTTTGTTCCGACCGTCGTTACCAAACAATTGTAGCCTCAAAAGGACCCCTTTCAGATATATAAACAGTTGGCCCTTCAGGGAGGGGTATTTTGATATAGTGACTCCTATTTTAAAAGGCAGACTCTTTGGTAACTTTTTATTCCAAATTATAAGTAAACTGAAAATTGCAAAAGTTCATTTAAAGAAGTGGAGTAGGAATCACTTAACCTTTTATAAGAAAATTCAAGATTTAAGGGAGGAGAATGATAGACTTTATAATATTTTGATTTCTAATCCTAAAGACTCTAACTTGCAGCAGGTCTACCAGGCTAATTTAAGTAAGCATGAAGAATTTATTTATTCACATAGCGTGGAGCTCAAGCAGAAAACTAAATTAAAAGGCTTAGCAGAAGATGATCTCCCTACCAAGTTTTTCTATTCGAAAATGGCTATTAATAAGGAGAGGATCGAAATTAGTTGTTTGTTGGATTCTAATGGTAATTCTATGGTTGATAACAATGTTTTTGCTATCAAAGCTACATAATACTTTCAAGATTTATATAATTCCTCTTCTACATGCACAGTGTTTTCGAATATTATTCCTAAAAAACTTGTTATTGTAGTAGGAAGAGAAATGTTGGATAAATATATTAGTCTAGAGTAGATTCATGATGCCATATTTAGTATGAAAGATGATAGCAGTCTTGGTTCGAATGGTTTCGGAGCAAAAAATTTCAAAATTCATTGGTATGATTTGAAGAATGATTTATTGCCGGCTATTAACGATGCGTATGAACATGGTAAACGTATTAAAGGAAATTAATCACACTTTTATATGTTTAATCCCTAAAAAGCAGAATGCTTCCGAGCCTTGCGATTTTAGGCCTATTTCGTGTTGTAATGTTCTATATAAAATTATAAGTAGTGTTTTATGTCGCAGAATTAAAGCTATCCTGCCAGATCTTATTTCAGAAAATCAAAATGTTTTTATATCAGGAAGATATATGGTGGAGAACAACTTACTTTCTTATGAGATGGTCAGAGGATCCACCATGCTGGATCGGACAAACTTTGTTTGAAGATTGATCTGCAGAAGGCCTACGACAAGATAAATAGAGAGTTTATTATTTTTATTATGAAGAAAATGAATTTTCCACCTAAATTTTGCAGGTTCTTTTTCGAATTTATTTCTACTCCTTCCTTTTCTATTCTAATTAATGGAGGTCCACATGGATTTATTGCAAGTAATAGAGGTCTACGACAAGGAGACCCAATTTCTCCGTACTTATTTGCTTTAGCCATGGAATATTGCTCTATTCTACTTGATTTGGAGTTTTTCCGAGGTAACCTCAGACCTATTTTTAATAATTCTAGTATTATTTCGCATTTAATCTACACTGATGACCTTCTTATATTTTCAAAATGCAATTGTGAGAGTGTCTTAGCTATTAAAAGAGTTTTAAATTCTTTATACGATATTGGGTTAACTGTTAATGCGGATAAATCTAAACTGTATCTCAGCAAAGGAAACAAAGCCAAGGAGTTTATCTAACCACCTTAAATTTTCAAATTTCAAGTCAGGTATTTGGGGTTACCATTAACAAACAGAAAAATTGTTAATAGGGAAGCTGCTCAATTATTGGATCTTATAAAGAATAAACTAAGCTATTGAAGCAATAGATTCTTGTCAACTACAGGAAGGATAAAGTTGATTAATTCTTCTATATACCCTATGATTACGTTCTGGACTCAAACATGTCAACTCCCAATTCAAACTATTAATAAAATTGAATCTCTATGCGCTAATTTTATATGGAATAATAAACATCATTTGGTCTCATGGTAACAATTATGCATGCCGAAATGGTCAGGTGGAGTTGGTCTGAGATGTATCAAATACTTGCAAGATGCCATGGCACTAAAGTTAATTTGGAAATTTTTACAAGGTAAGTCACTGTGGGCAAAGTGGATTTATTCTAGATATGCTAGAAATAAAAAAATTTAGGTCATGAATATGGATAATAATGCATCTTTTACTTGGATGTTAATGCTAAAGGCTAGAGAAAATTGTAAATAGGTTTTAGCAAACATATTGTTAATGGTCAAAGCATGCACCTATGGTTTGATCCTTGGATGGTGGGGATAATCTGATCTCTATTGTGGGCTAACACCATATGTCAACTTGTGATAATTTTGATGACAAAGTTACCAGCATCATTCAAGATGGTAGTTGGAAGCTGGATAATTTAAATCTTCCTGGAAAAACTATAGACGAAATTAACAAGGTTAAATTATATACAGATAATCAATGTGACTGCTGGATTTGGAATGCTAATAAATCTGGCTTATTTTCTACTAAATCTGCTTACTACTCTATAGCTCCTCGATTTAATCATCTAGAGTGGGAAGACTTTATTTGGAAAAAGCCTGTGGTGCAAAGATATGCTTTTTCATTTTATCTAGCTGGTTTAAACAAGCTACCAACTATGGATAAAATTTGTAGATGGAACTACAGCATTGACAAAGAGTGTAAATTATGTAATTGTTCGTTCGAAGACTGGGATCATCTGTTTTTTCGGTGTCCATACTCAAATTATATTTGGAGTCGTGTGAAGAATAAATTTTAGATCTTCACTTCGATAAGTATAATTTGCTTGACGAGTTAGCAGATGTAACGACCCGTATTCTACGCATCATAGGATCGTAGGATATTTATTTCTTTCACATACGAAGTCGTATGGTCATGTAACTTTGGGAGACGACTATTGTGGTCATTTCCCATGTTCATGATTTTTCCCGATTTTTAAATGACCATTTTACCCCTAGTTGGCACTGTTTTGGCCATAACTTTTGACTGGAAAGGAATTTTGACCTAAAACCACTTCCATTGGCTCCGGATGATGGTTTACGATTCCGTAGAGTGGTCACATTAGCCAAACGGACTAACCGTTTGGGAGATATGGCTGAAACAAGTTTCAGATAGTGAAAAACAGCTTAATTGGGCTTAACCGGGTGATTAGCAGCTAGGCCCAGAGGGGAATTTCGGGTTTAGAGGTATTAGAGGACTGATTAGGGTTAGGAAGTCACTTTCATTTCAGTTTTGAGCCGCCACAAACCTTCTTGAGACCTTAGTAATGGCTTCCATCCTCTAAAACCACTCCAAAACACATTTTTAGTGAAGATTAAGCCTAAACTACATCAAACCAAGGCCAAATAGCATCAGAGCAAGGTTGGAGCTGCTGCTATACATAGGATTCGACCCAAACAGAGAGTATTTCAGATTTGGTGTTTTATTTTGTGGCAAAGGTGAGTGATAGCATCGTTTTGACACTAATTACAGTTAATTAAGGGTGATTAGTGAAGATTAGCGAATTGATACACTAATAAATTCTGGAAAAATGTTTAGAAATTCTTAAATAATATTTTATGCCTCTGTTAGAAATTTGGTTCGATTTGGTTAAGTTTTATTAATTCTATGATTAGTTTTATTTAATCATGCTTAAGGGAAAATAAGGGGATTTTGGGCATCTTTGATCCGTTTTGACATATAAATTCATTATTTTGGTGTTTGTGGTTAGTTTGCTATGTTGCTATGACTGTTTGACATGATTTGTGATTGATTAGCATAGTTAGATTTGTCGAAAACGTCGTCGAATGGCGTAAACAATTTGCTGGAAAAAGTTGCAGAAAGTTGTGCAGGGTTTCGGATCGGATCGGATATGGGCTCGGATCGGATAGGAGACCTGGGCAAGGAACCCGACCCGAACCAGAAATCTAGCACAGATGAGGCTAGGCAAAAGGAAGGCCATGTTGGTTAAGCTGGGGATCGGATAGACTTGGAGACGAAGGGCTCGGATCGGAACTTAACACTTGGGAGAACTGGCAAGAGGGAAGGCCACGCGGATCAGATGGCGAAGGAAGTATCGGATCGGAGAACGTGGAGAACGAGGGAGCGGATCGGAGCGGAAGCATGAACTGGAAGGGAGATGGCACCCGACCCGACCCGGAGGAGGACACCCGACCCGACTCGAAATAGAATACCCGACCCAAACCGATGCGACACTGTGGACCCGAACCGAACCGCTACAGGAGAAGACTACGAACCGACCCGAAGTAGAGGACCCGACCTGAACCGATGGCTAGGAGGAGAACCAGACCCAACCCAGTATTGACCAATAACCCGAGATGCAAAGGTAGTCCAATATGGGAAGTTAGATCTCAGGATCTAGTTGGGAGCCAATGAGTTCACTTCATGATTGGGCTTTGCTACGGGACGTGTGCCAAGGGGTAGTCGATGTCTATGACTTTGGATCACTATGTATGGGAAGTACGTGAATGGATTCAGGGCTGCAATGGCCTAGGTACGACTAAAGGGCTATAGACCAATGAAGTGGGGTCATTTGTAAAGATTTGGTCATGACTCCATGTGGTAAGCTTGGTGGTAGCAGTAGTTGTACAAGTCGAACTCCGTCACTACTTCAATGGGTCTAGTGATTGACAGTGGTGGACATCGTATGCTTTACGCACGGAGTGAGAGACGTGAGGATGGTTGCTATGGATGATTTGTTTGCTATCATTATGACATGCACACCCCACCCCCGTATTCTTACACTATTTATTATGGCACCTTAGAGTATTGTACGGTATGTGGTACTAACTCTTTGGTTGCAGGTCCAGGTTCAGGTATGGTTTAGTATACCTATTATTATTCTGCTTATCGCTCATACTAGGCTTTATGTCTGACCCAGAGTTTTATGTCTCCTCTTATTACTCTGGGTGCTCACACGAGCAGACTAGAGACAGGTTAGCTCGTGATGCACGGGTAGATGATCCGGAGACGAGCAGGAGGCTTCCACGTAATATATATATATAGTATTCTCCCTGTGTTGTTGAAGATCACTGCTTGGGCATTGGTGGTGCATCTTCTACTTTAGCTTTCTTTTGTTAGAGACAGTAAATTTGAAAAGTTGTAATAAGCTGTATTTGGATTTCCGCTGCTCTGACGTTGATGTTGGTTTTAGTTATCAACTTATACACTGTCTCACCTGTTTTATGTCAAGTATTTTGTTATTATATTTTATTCCATGCGCTGTGAGACATTCTACAGGTTCCTCGTTTAGTTAATTCCCTTCTTTCCTTTCTTCTGACGACCGTCCCGTGCTAGTCAGGCATGTGTACAGCGCACTTTCGGAGGAAATGCAGGCTGGTGCGGGGCGGGCCGCCACACTTGGTATCAGAGCTCTAGGTTGCGTAGTTAACCTAGGGAAGTTATCAGGGAGAGATAATATACGTATACAAGAGAGCGTATTTGTGATTACTTTGGTTTTTAAAAGCTATATATATACTATTACTAGTATAAGGATGAAGTCGTACTGCACTAGCACCACTATGGAGTCGTTAATCGTTTCCTTTTTTAGATTGACGATGAGCCGATATACTAGAGGTGCTGGTAGGGGAGCCAATAATGGGAATGCTGCTGACATAAGGACGATGTTTACTGACCTCATGAGAGAGATGCTTAGAGATGTACAGAGGGCAGCTCCCAATGGTGGAAATGGTGGTGGTCCAATAGTGCAGGCGCCAAGAGTCGACTTCGCCAAGCTGAATAAGGATTATACTAGCCTTGGTGGGAAGCCGTTCCACGGAACGGAGTCGGCCACGGATGTTCAGGATTGGTTGGATAGTTGCGAACGTATCTTCGAGGATTTGGGTATCGAGGATGCGATGAAGAGAAAGCTAGCGTCCCGTCAGCTGCAAGGGCGGGCAATGAATTGGTGGAATGCTATAAAGGCAGCTACTCCCGAAGATCAGATTACTTGGGAGCAGTTTAAAGCTCGCTTTAGCGAGAAGTTCATTCCAGCTGCTCAGAAGTCAGTGTTGTTTAAGAAATTCTTGGAGCTCAAGCAGAATGGCAGAGCTGTCTCGGAGTACATTGCTGAATTCGACACTTTGTCGAAGTATGGGTTATCTCTTATTGATACTGCCGAGAAGAAGAATGAGAAATTCATAACTGGTTTAGATCAGTACTTAGGGGAATGGCTTATTAACCACATCGATGAGACGTTTGAGTCGATTGTGGGGAAAGCATTAAGATCAGAAAGTCTCTACCCTAAGCCGAAGACTGAGGTTGCATCCGCAGATGAGCCAAAGCCACAAGCAAGTGGTGGAGGCAAGGGTGGTTCCCAAAATAAGAGAAAGCAGAATCAGGCTAAGGATGGCCAGAAGAAAAATAATAAGCAAGATGTTGAGTGCTTCAGCTGTGGTAAGAAGGGCCATTATGCTAGTAATTGTCGGGCCAAGCCAGCGGATAGGAAGTGCTTCAACTGTGGCCAAATGGGACATCACAATGACAAGTGTCCACAACCCCCTAAAGAAAAGCAAATAGTGAAAGCCTACTCCCTTAATGCTATTCCTTCTTCGTCGAATGCCCCAACAGCGGCGGAGAAGGGAAAGAATGTCGTCATTCAAGGTATGCTTTCTGTTTAAGATGTTCCTGTTAGTGTTTTATTTGATACCGGAGCTTCCAGTTCTTTCATATCTAGTGACCTGGTAGACAGGTTGGGATTGGAGCCCGAGATTGTCGATAGACCTTTAGTAGTGACGAACCCGATTGCTGGTTCGACTAGCCTTAGCATGATTTGTCGTAATGTGGTCCTATCGAGTCATGGATGCATGTTTGTTTGTGATTGCTTTGTTTTGGGCTTTACTGGGTTTGGCATTATTTTGGGAGTAGATTGGCTCCAAAGATACGGGGTGGTGGTAGATTGTGAGGGCTTTTTAGTGACAGCTAGAGCGGATGATGGGCGGAGGATAGTGTTTTGTGGTCTACCCAGTAAGGGGGTATTTGCTAGTTTTCTAAACTCCCTCGACATTCCGCATAGTGAGTTGTCAGGTTTTCCCGTGGTTGGCCAGTATCCGGATGTTTTCGAAGAAGTGACCAGACTTCCACCACACCGAGAGATTGAGTTCCGTATTGATTTGGTAAAAGATGCCAGACCTATAGTGATGCCACTTCATCGTATGGCACCAAGAGAGCAGCGAGAGCTCGAGGTGCAAGTCAGCGATCTTTTGAAGAAGGGATTCATCAGAAGGAGTGTTTCTGAATGGGGAGCACCAGTTGTGTTTGCTACCAAGGCGGATGGTTCCCTTCGTTTGTGTGTAGACTACCGCGAGTTGAATAAAGTGACGAGGAAGAACAAGTATCCTCTACCACGGATAGATGATTTGTTCGATTAGTTCAGTGGCGCGAGAGTATTTTCTCAGTTGGATCTCGCGATAGGTTTTCATCAGCTTAGAGTGGAAGCTGAGAGTATAGCTAAAACGACATTTCGAACGCCGTCTGGATTTTATGAGTGGTTGGTCATGCCATTCGGGCTGACCAATGCCCCAGCATATTTTGTGGATCTTATGAATAGGGTATTCAGAGATCAGTTGAATAAGTTTGTCCTTGTGTTCGTTGATGATATTTTGGTCTATTCGAGGGCAGAGGAAGAACACAAGGAACATTTAAGAGTAGTGATGGAGGTGTTGAGAAAACACCAATTGAAAGCAAAGTTTTCTAAGTGTCACTTCTGGAAGAGGGAAGTGAGGTTCTTGGGCCATGTTGTATCAGAGAATGGTATTGCCGTGGACCCGGCGAAGGTGGCTACGGTACAGGATTGGCCTACGCCCAAGAATGCAACAGATGTAAGAAGTTTCTTGGGTATAGCTGGATATTATCGTAAGTTTATCCAAGGTTTCTCCAAGATAGCAGCACCATTGACCCAGTTGACCAAGAAGAATCAAGCTTTTGTCTGGGATGAAAGGTGCGAGAATGCATTCAAGAGTCTAAAGGACAAGTTGACAAGCGCACCAGTGTTAGTCATTCCTAAGGGGGATGAAGAGATGACGGTATACACAGATGCCTGTGGTACCGGACTGGGTGCTGTATTGATGCAAGGCGGTAGGGTTGTAGCTTATGCAAGTCGGCAATTGAAACCGCACGAGAAAAGATACACTACCCATGACTTGGAATTGGCAGCGATCGTGTTCGCGTTAAAGATGTGGAGACACTATCTCTTGGGAGAAAGATTTGAGCTGTTTATAGATCATAAGTCGTTGAAGTATCTCTTCTCCCAGAAGGATCTAAATCTCCGGCAACAAAGGTGGTTAGAATTCTTGGCTTCCTATGATTTCGACATCGCATATACACCGGGAAACGGCAATGCGGTGGCTGATGCATTGAGTAGAAGACATGCCAGCTTAGGGGCTATGTTCCTTGAATGGAAGCAACTGGAGTATATCGCGGGGTTTGATTTCAGACCAAAGTGCGAATTGGATCCAGAAATGTTAGCAAGTTTGACGATCAGACCCACTTTAATTGAGCGGATCGGCTCTAGTCAGAGGGACGATCCTAACCTATTGGAAATCATCTCCAAGTTAAAGATGGATATCGATGAGGAGATGAACAAGTATGGGCTTGATCGAGATGGATGGCTTAGAAAGAATGGAAAGCTTGTTGTACCCAATGTCAATGGATTGAGAGATGAAGTGCTTAGAGAATGTCATCACTCAAAGCTGACTATACACCCCGGTGGTAACAAGATGTATCGAGATATGAAGCAGACTTACTACTGAGAAATGATGAAAAGAGACGTTGGGAAGTTTATATCCAAGTGCATGAATTGCCAACTAGTTAAAGCCGAGCAAAAGAAGCCTGGTGGGTTGTTACAGCCCTTAGAAATTCCCGAATGGAAATGGGAGCAAGTCTCGATGGATTTCATTGATGGTTTACCAAGGACTAGATCGGGACATGATAGCATTTGGGTAGTTGTGGATCGACTGACTAAAAGTGCAAGATTTGTACCAGTCAAATCGACCAGAACGGAAGCTAAGTTAGCAGAATTGTATATGAAGTGGGTAGTGAGATTTCATGGAGTACCTAAAAGCATTGTGAGCGACCGAGACTCGTTGTTCATTAGTGGGTTTTGGAAGAGCTTACAAGAGGCTCTAGGGTCAGAGTTACATCTCAGTACCGCATATCATCCTCAGACCGACGGTCAGACGGAGAGGGTGAATCGTATTTCGGAAGATCTCTTGAGAGCGTGTATATTGGATATTGGTGGATCATGGGATGACCATTTGCATCTAGTAGAGTTTGCATATAATAAAAGATACCAATCCAGTATCGGTATGGCTCCGTTTGAAGCTTTGTACGGAAGACCGTGCAACTCACCATCATGTTGGATAGAGACTGGCGAGAAGTTTATGCTTGGACCAGATATGGTGAGGGAAACTTCAGATAAGATCAAGATCATTCAACAACGAATGAAAGCTGCCCAAGATAGGCAGAAGAGTTATGCTAATAAGAGGAGAAGAGATCTAAAATTCTCCGTTGGTGACTTGGTGTTTGTCAAGATTTCTCCGTTGAAGAGCGTAATACGATTTGGTAGGAGAGGCAAGTTGGCACCAAGATTTGTTGGCCCATTCCCTGTTCTTGAACTAGTCGGGAATTTGGCATACAGAATTGACTTACCGGAGAAGATGGCGGGAGTTCACGACGTATTTCATGTTTCCCAACTAAGGAAGTTCGTTCACAACTCAGATATGACTATTTCACCTGATCAGTTAGAGGACTTCGAAGTAGAACCCGAGGCGGTTGGGAACCGCAAGCCGGCCCGTATTGTCGAGCACGACATGAAGTAACTTCGAAGGAAGGCGGTGAAGCTAGTCAAGGTTCAGTGGGGCGAGGACGAGAATGATTGTACTTGGGAGACAGAGGAGAACATTAGGAAGACACACCCAGAACTCTTTGCCTGGTAAGATTTTGACTTCGATTTAGTTTTCCGCATGCTAGGATAGGCTTGTTTGCTTGTTTTGCATGTTTGATTATTGTATGTGGTTGTTAGGCATGCGGGATCCTTTGTATGTTTTGGGTTAAGGAATTTCGGGGACGAAATTTCTTAAGGGGGGGAGAGTGTAACGACCCGTATTCTACGCATCATAGGATCGTAGGATATTTATTTCTTTCACATACGAAGTCGTATGGTCATGTAACTTTGGGAGACGACTATTGTGGTCATTTCCCATGTTCATGATTTTTCCCGATTTTTAAATGACCATTTTACCCCAAGTTGGCACTGTTTTGGCCATAACTTTTGATTGGAAAGGAATTTTGACCTGAATCCACTTCCATTGGCTCCGGATGATGGTTTACAATTCCGTAGAGTGGTCACATTAGCCAAACGGACTCACCGTTTGAGAGATATGGCTGAAACAAGTTTCAGATGGTGAAAAACAGCTTAATTGGGCTTAACCGGGTGATTAGCAGCTAGGCCCAGAGGGGAATTTCGGGTTTAGAGGTATAGGAGGACTGATTAGGGTTACGAAATCACTTTCATTTCAATTTTGAGCCGCCACAAACCTTCTTGAGACCTTAGTAATGGCTTCTATCCTCTAAAACCACTCCAAAACACATTTTTAGTGAAGATTAAGCCTAAACTACATCAAAACAAGGCCAAATAGCATCAGAGCAAGGTTGGAGCTGCTGCTATACATAGGGATTCGACCCAAACAGAGAGTATTTCAGATTTGGTGTTTTATTTTGTGGCAAAGGTGAGTGATAGCATCGTTTTGACACTAATTACAGTTAATTAAGGGTGATTAGTGAAGATTAGCGAATTGATACACTAATAAATTCTGGAAAAATGTTTAGAAATTCTTAAATAATATTTTATGCCTCTGTTAGAAATTTGGTTCGATTTGGTTAAGTTTTATTAATTCTATGATTAGTTTTATTTAATCATGCTTAAGGGAAAATAAGGGGATTTTGGGCATCTTTGATCCGTTTTGACATATAAATTCATTGTTTTGGTGTTTGTGGTTAGTTTGCTATGTTGCTATGACTGTTTGACATGATTTGTGATTGATTAGCATAGTTAGATTTGTCGAAAACGTCGTCGAATGACGTAAACAAGTTGCTGGAAAAAGTTGCAGAAAGTTGTGCAGGGTTTCAGATCGGATCGGATATGGGCTCGGATCGGATAGGAGACCTGGGCAAGGAACCCGACCCAAAATCTAGCAGAGATGAGGCTAGGCAAAAAGGAAGGCCATGTTGGTTAAGCTGGGGATCGGATAGACTTGGAGACGAAGGGCTCGGATCGGAACTTAACACTTGGGAGAACTGGCAAGAGGGAAGGACACGCGGATCAGATGGCGAAGGAAGGATCGGAGAACGTGGAGAACGAGGGAGCGGAACGGAGTGGAAGCACGAACTAGAAGGGAGATGGCACCCGACCCGGCCCGGAGGAGGACACCCGACCCGACCCGAAATAGAATACCCGACCCGAACCGATGCGACAATGTGGACCCGAACCGAACCGCTATAGGAGAAGACTACGAACCGACCCGAAGTAGAGGACCCGACCCGAACCGATGGCTAGGAGGAGAACCAGACCCGATCCAGTATTGACCAATAACCCGAGATGCAAAGGTAGTCCAATATGGGAAGTTAGAGCTCAGGATCTAGTTGGGAACCAATGAGTTCACTTCATGATTGGGCTTTGCTGCGGGACGTGTGCCAAGGGGCAGTCGATGTCTATGACTTTGGATCACTATGTATGGGAAGTACGTGAATGGATTCAGGGCTGCAATGGCCTAGGTACGACTAAAGGGCTATAGACCAATGAAGTGGGGTCATTTGTAAAGATTTGGTCATGACTCCATGTGGTAAGCTTGGTGGTAGCAGTAGTTGTACAAGTCGAACTCCGTCACTACTTCAATGGGTCTAGTGATTGACAGTGGTGGACATCGTATGCTTTACGCACGGAGTGAGAGACGTGAGGATGGTTGCTATGGATGATTTGTTTGCTATCATTATGACATGCACACCCCACCCCCATATTCTTACACTATTTATTATGGCACCTTAGAGTATTGTACGGTATGTGGTACTAACTCTTTGGTTGCAGGTCCTGGTTCAGGTATGGTTTAGTATACATGTTATTATTCTGCTTATCGCTCATACCAGGCTTTATGTCTGACCCAGAGTTTTATGTCTCCTCTTATTACTCTGGGTGCTCACACGAGCAGACTAGAGACAGGTTAGCTGGTGATGCACGGGTAGATGATCCGGAGACGAGTAGGAGGCTTCCACGTAATATATATATAGTATTCTCCCTGTGTTGTTGAAGATCACTGCTTGGGCATTGGTGGTGCATCTTCTACTTTAGCTTTCTTTCGTTAGAGACAGTAAATTTGAAAAGTTGTAATAAGCTGTATTTGGATTTCCGCTGCTCTGACGTTGATGTTGGTTTTAGTTATCAGCTTATACACTGTCTCACCTATTTTATGTCAAGTATTTTGTTATTATATTTTATTCCATGCACTGTGAGACATTCTACAGGTTCCTCGTTTAGTTAATTCCCTTCTTTCCTTTCTTCTGACGACCGTCCCGTGCTGGTCGGGCATGTGTACAGCGCACTTTTGGAGGAAATGCAGGCTGGTGCGGGGCGGGCCGTCACAGCAGACCTGGTTAATTTAAGCCGAATGAACAAGAAGCAGCAAATTGTTTATAGAACAGCTATCATGT
Source organism: Allium sativum (assembly GCA_030737875.1). Taxonomy (NCBI): domain Eukaryota; kingdom Viridiplantae; phylum Streptophyta; class Magnoliopsida; order Asparagales; family Amaryllidaceae; genus Allium; species Allium sativum. The sequence goes on from CM060920.1 coordinate 693,408,838, forward strand.
CTACAATTCATCGTATTTGCAGACAAAAATGGAAGATGGTTCACAAGAATAATTTTATACCTTAAAATAAAGAAGCTAACCTTGTATATGCAGAAATTTCTTCCCTTCTACATGTGTTTGAGTGGAAGAAGAAGTGGGAGGCTAATCCTATTTGTGCTAACCTTCAAAACTGTGGGAGGAAGGCGATTTAGGAGAGAGACGAAGTTGATTAACCTTCCTCCATTTTTGATCTTTATCAAGAAGATGCTTTGACCCTTGGAAGTCCGGAAGCACGCGGGTTACAGTCTTTCAATTTGAGGCACGTGATTTTTGTCTGTTGTACACAGTGGCTTTTGGATTGAGGTGTTCTTACACTTTTGTGTAGTATTTGTTAAGTTAAATTTATGTTTTTTGAACACCTCAATCCCTGTTGTAACTTTTTATTGTTAATAAAATTACCTATAATTTCTAAAAAAAATATCATCCAATAACAAACAATTCACAATCAACAACCAATACACAACCAAACCAATTGATTTACATTCAATATTAATATTTTACTTTGGTTTCACATTTTGAACATCAATCAGTTAATATCTGATTGATTTCTATTTAATTATTATTCACTCAATTTAAAATTCCAAATCTATTTTAGTTAATTTCAAAATCATTTCTTAATTTAATTTCACTTAACCAGGTTAAGTTCCAATTCAAATTTTTAACCTAATTTGAATTCCATTCAAATCAATCAACACGCAATATATCAATAATTTGATAAAATTATTTCTTTTCCATTCAAAAATATATTTCAAGTAAAATTATTACATTTACCCTCTTTACAAAACATTATTGTATCAATTTCCAGTTCAATGCTTCTCAACACTTCAACTGATCAAAAAACACAATACAAAACATTTTTGTATAAAATTTACAAATATGCTCTCACATATATACACTCGACTCAATCTAGGGTATTACTAACCCTATCTCTATCGAGTTATGTCACGGAGCCAAGGTTATTACTAAACCAATAGCTCTGATACAAATGTAATGAACCGGGGTTTTCGACCCCGAAAATCAACACCAAAAAACACCATGTCGAATATTCAAGTATTGAAAACACAGGAACGTTATTAGAAAGAATCTAAGAGGGTGAGATAAGAAAGAAAGAAATATTAGAATAGAAGAAGAAGAACTAACAACACAATACAGAGTCTCACATTGCAACGGAACAAAATATAATATAGAAATAAATCTTTATAGAGAGCTTTAAATAAAACTTACAATCATCATAATACATCAACATATCTGGACAGTTATATTATCCTGTCCTCATATACAACACAGTGGAATAACTATAATATACCATACGTCTGGACTTCTCCAGCTCGTCTCTGGACTTTGCAGCATCCGATAACCTGAACCTGTACAACCCGGTCTAACCCGAACATTACAAATGCCGGATCAGTCTGGTGAACCAAAGTGAGAAAAACACGCTAAGTTTAAAGGTATCACACAACTTTTATTTTTAAAGTCCAAAATCTTTTCGAAAGAAAGGGATAACCATAAGACCAAATTCACATATAAATACGGACGGTTTTTACCTTACGATATCCCAAAACATTTTTGAAATCAATATTTTTTTTGATATTATAATATTGTCTAAATAAAAATAAATATCAATCTAGCAGAACGATTGCATATCATGCTATACATACATAGTATACAATCAAAACCGCGGGCTCTTATTGGAGAATGGATTTCCAAGGCAAGGTAGGGGAAACCACCTTTCCGACAATGTAGCCTAAATGTGAGAGGTTTGGGTGAAAATCTATATGATGAGGATTTTCAGCAGTGGAGTACAGCGACATGCGCAGACTCCTAGAGGTGGTGAATTGATTATGGTGGAGTGGAGGTTATTTGGAGAAGCACCGATATTTAATTTAGGGGAGGAACTTAATTTTTGGGGAAAGAAAAAGGAATTAGCTGTTGAAAAAAAAAGAGTTCCTCCCCTAAATTAATTATCGATGCTTCTCCAAATAACCTCCGCTCCACCATAATCATTCACCACCTCCAGGAGTTCACGCATGCCGCTGTACTCCGCAGTACACACACACAATGATGTATACACGTAATTCGGCAAACACTTTTACCCGATATGGGCTGTTTCGACCATTTGTCGACTGTCCCATATTCCAACCTGTTGATAATTATTGAGGTTACTTATTTTTACCCTATTGTTTTTTTGTTAAGATTTTTTCAATTATATTGTTCTATAATCTTTTTCTTTGTGAATTTTCTATACAAATATTTTGAATAAATGCTCGCAGTTTTGATTTTGTCATTGGCACTCTGATCGAGGCTCATCCTCTCCTTGTATTTGCCTCTAGCAAACTTATTGGTAGTTGCTTTGTTGTGAACTGAATGCAATCCTATTTTTGTGTGTATTCATGAAGAATCATTCTAAAAACACGATATTGGAATTGTTAAATGCTGATAGGTTTGGATTTTACTTATTCATGAATACTTCAGTTTATAATTATCTTTAATAAATGGTTGACCATTTTATATGTTGTTTGTTTTCATAAACATTTGGTAGATCTCATCATTTTCGATTTTTCTTTGAAAAGTCCATTTAATATTTGATAAGTTGTTGACCTGGTTTATAGTAACTGAACTGACTAAAAGGGGTGGTAAGTTCACACCATTTTTTTTGCTTCCAGATGCTTACAAGAATAGCTTGCTTTGACCACTTCAAATTATCCCATTCGCTAGTCCTCCCATCATGTTGAACAATAGTATTGTAAATTTATCAGAGAACTACGGAAATATCATATAATCATCATGGACTGAAGTAAGAAATATATAATAGTCCGAAATATTAATTAACAAGGCTTAACAGACAGTGGAAACAAAAGACCAAGGGGCTATTTTAGTCAATTTATAGTAGTATTACCAAACGTCAAAACACTTTAAAAACCTAACCATGTCTTGAAGAAATAAATCATCACATACAAGGAAAAATGGTAATCACAACCCAAATTAAACAAAACAAAACCAATATTCGATTTATCATATATAAAAACAGTGTGATAAAATAAATCGAGTCAGAGTATCATATATAAATCAATACGATACTCATACTTAAATTGTTAAGGTTTCCCCGAGACCACTACACAATTAGGTTTTGAAAGAGCGAAGAAGATAACAATAACAAGAAAATTCCACCAAATAAACCTTTATTATTCCACCAATTAATTACAAAGAAAGACCTAAATTGAGAAGATATCTCAATTCCTAGAACAAAAACAAGTTTTTCTCCCTCAAAAGTACAAATAAATCTATCCCTAATGACATGCTTATATAGACGAATTGTAACGACCCGCATATCTACAGTATAATAATTAATTTATTTAATTATTTAAAATATGAATTAGACTGTTAAATGGTCGTAAATTAAATATTATTGAATATTTAATTAAAATAATATAATAATATATTTAATTTCTGAAATATCAGAAATAGTGGAATTCACAAAATGGTGTGAACTGGATTATCTGTGATATTTAATTCAGTTTAGAATTTAATTAGAATAACAAATATATTATCTTAACAATAGTTGAACGTATAATTATAATATAATTATAATCGAGCTCGAAATGGCGCGACAGTTCGCCATTTGGCAATTTGAACTTCAACTGAATATACATGGTTCGTTTTAAATCGGATTTATGTGAAACAAGAAATGTTTGGAGCTGTTGAAGTATATCTTTCTAATGGAAGAGAAAAAGCGAGATTTCATCGTGTATATTTTTAGTTATGTCCAAATCAAATTTTAGAAAAGTACCTGTGGAATTCCTTTATAATTTATATCGATTTATTTATATTTTAAAATGGATTTTTAAATATAAATCGAATATCGATGTAACACTGGATTTGAAATATCGAGTTATAAATCCCAGTGGAGTAGTATGATATTCTATTGTGAATATATATGATAATATTTATTTTTAAATATTAAATTTAAATGTTTTTAAATTTATTTATATATTTAAAAAGGTTATTTAGAACTTTAAAAATAGCCAGTTTTGCAAACGACCTCAGAATTCGACGAAACTAATTTTGTTGGATCCGCAATATTGAATTATTGCTAGATTTCAGTTTTCGTGATTTTTGATGTCAGTATGTGGGTGTATGGGATTTTAATGTGGAAAACAGTCAATTTTCCGACTTTAAAAATACGATGTGTGAGCAAATGGAGTCGGAATTCGACGAAACCAGTTTCGTTAAGCCCGCAATGTCAAACTATAGCTGCATGTCGATTTCCGTAATTTTTGGGTATCGTGTGTGATCACAGTGATTTTTAAACAGTGAATACAAACAGCGATAGCTTAAAATAAAATAAATAATTGAATAAAAATATATTAAAACTACCCTATATAATATCCTTACCAGCCTAACTCTAAAACATTTTTCTTTTGGTAAAGTTTTTCCGCCACCACTCTTTTGTCCCAGAAAACAAATTCGTAAGTTTAGAAAATGGAAATAAATTCAAAGAAAATCATATAAATCTCCTAACTCATATATTTGAGCTCCTCATATTATTCCCTTCGTTCCCATATATTTTTGAAGAGTGCGGTTCATTTTTCTGTGTTCGACTATGGTACAGTAAAATAAGGTTTGAGGATCGAAGGAGGTAGGAGCAGTAATTCGAGCTTTGTATGGTGTTTGTGGGATCGGGAGGTGAAACCGCATCTGTGTATATTTTGGGTTAATCAACGACGGAAAATTTCTCTCAAGTAATTGAGGAGCTCGCGGAGTTCTTGGTGTCTGATTCTAGTAGGATGGCGCAGGTCCAAAGTGACTAGTGCGGGGTTGATCAAGAGTTGATGAGGAATCGTTTGGTAGTTGTTTGGTGATTTATAGTGAAGCAGGAGGGGAGAAATGGTCGTGGGAAAAGGAGGAATGGTATTCAGAGGAAACAACGTGGTCCAACGGGGAAGAAGGAATTCTGGGGTCAGCGGGTTCAAAGCGTGGATGGGTTTAAATGGGGGAAACAGGCTGATTGGGTAAGAGGCCCAATTAAATCATAATAAGTTTTTTTTTAATTTGTTTAAATAATGTATAACCTTGTGTATGCAATAACTTCCTCATATATTATCGAAATTCAACGAACACGATCCATCGGGATAGTATAGACGAACACTGCATGATGGAACTGACTGGAAGTCCATCAGAGCTCGTCACAATTTATTGCGAAATAAATTGTCCGTCCGAATCAAGCGATGGTTATCGTTATTAACGATGACTGACCAAGGTGTGTAAATCTCACTAACTCTACTCAATTTATATTTTATAAAATATTTTTAGAATCTATAAATAATGGTTGTTTGCTGTGTGTTGGCTGTTTGGTTGAACTGCTAGTCAGTTGATTGAAAATATAGATAACGATATAAATATAAATTGTTAATCAAATATTGATTCTGTTTAACAGAATATTTCATAGTAAAATTAAATTGATGTTAATTTTATTGTTTAACATCTGTGGATGCAGGGAAACTGGTCGCAGGGACCCTACTGGGTTCCTCAACATTTATTTTACTGTTTTCATATATTGTGTTATATGATGTGATATGAAATCTGTTGTTAATTTTGTATGGTTGAATGATAATGATCAATGTTATGTGGTACGTTAAATACCATAAGGAATACTGGAATGTTAAAAGGGAAATTTTCAATGTTATATTGAAAAAGAAATATTTATAAAATCAAAGATTTTATAAAAAGAAAATATTTATTTAGAAAATAAATAGATTAAAAAGGAATACTTATTTGTTAATCAAATAGATAGAATTGAAGGGAAATATTTGTAAAACATTTACAAATAGAATTGAAAGAGAAATATTTGTAAACTATTACAAATAGAATTGAGAAGGGATATTTATTTGAAATAAATTGAATAGAAAGGGGAAATATGTGTAAAGGGAATAGTTAGATTATAAAAGGAATTACTTATAAAATCAATAGATTTTATAAAAAGAAAATATTTTATAAATAAATAAAATTATGAAAAGGGGATTTATTTTGTAAATAAATAGATTATAAAAGGAAATACTTGAAAGGGGACTGGAATTGTATAAAAGGAGAATTTTACATTTGAAAGATTTAAACCCGTGCTTCACACAAGGGTATAACATGCTATGAATTTAAAGCAAAGATTTTAAATAGAATATGTTTTAACAGATAAAGTAAGAAGATAAATTTATAAATAATATTTTGTAAATTAAATAAAATGTTTATCATTGGATAAATAGACTATATAAGTCAGGATTTATATAGAGAAGTAAGAATCGATTTCAACATCGATATTTGAAACTGAATAATCAGTAGAGTTAATCAGTAGGAGTTAATCAGCTAGAGTAAATCGATTAAAGTTAGAATTAATCGAATTAGAGTTAACTAAACATAGTTAACTGAATTAGGATTAATTGAATATTAGTTATTCAATTAGTGTTGATCGAATATAGTTATTTGAGATAGAATTAGTCAAACTTAGTTATTTAGGATGAGTGGCCATTTCGTATGGCTGCTAGCGTAATTCGCAGGGCTGTAGATAGCCTACGACAGTCGGATGTTTCTTGAGGGAATCAGACGAAACCATTGTGATCGCTGCGATCCAGAGTCAAGTGAATGGAGTTAAATCGAATATTAGTTAATCGATAGGAGTAATAAGTCGAGTTAGTCAAGTTGAGTTAAATAAGTCGAGTTAGGGTCAATCGATCGGAGTTAATCAGTCGGAGTTAACCGGTTATGGTTAATCAATTAGAGTTAATCGATTGGAGTTAAATCAAATTAGAATTATTCAAATGGAGTTAATCAAATTCGAGTTAGTCGAGTATTAGTAAATTGAATAGAGTTAGTAAAAAGGAATTAATCGAACATCGCTTATTCGAAGTAGAGTTATCGAATATAGTTTATTCAAGAAGTGTAATCGAATATAAGTTATTCGAAGAAAGATAATCGAATATAGTTATTTGAGAGGAGTTATCGAATAGAGATTATTCGAGAGAGAATTGTAAGTTGAAATTCGATTATATCGAATTTGGGTAAGTATTTTATACTTTCCGTTTCCAAATCGAGATTGGTTTATTTATTTTTTATTTATAAATTAGTTGTTTGTTTATTTATTCAAATTAAGAAATAAAGTTAACATACTTCGAAAGTGTGAGATTATAGCACTATGGTCATAATCAAATGATTTTGGTAAAAGAAGGGGATTCGTAAATAGAATCCGAGAGCAACGTAAGGAAGTTTGTTAAAGGTTTAAAAGGCGAACTTGGTCTATTTCGCGGTTAGAAATGTTGTTCAGTTAAGGTCTGAGAGGTAATTATACCCCAACTTGGTTGACTTCGTTTTAACTAAGGAATGGTTAAGGTTCGATAGTGAAGATTGGTTAAGTGAATTCAGTTAGTGAGTGAAATGGCTTGAACGGGCGAAGCGATGTTTTATTTAAACATCAGTTTAAATCCGATAAAGGAGTTTGGAAATGTTTTCAAATAAGAACCAGAAACGCTTCTAAAGATAGAAAATGAGAATTTACAAATATTTATAGAAATGGGAAAATGGATAAATTAAAGATAATTTAATAGGAAGAGATAAATGTGGATTGATGATTCGATCGATCGAATTTCTATCTGGAAATAAGATCGTTGGTTGTACACCTATTTTTCTTTGATACTTAAATCACCGACTATCGAAGTTTTTGACCATTTTTACGTCGTCAGTACGGAGAGATCGGGATCAGATTTTTATCTGAAAACCACTATGTATAGATGTTAGCGTTGCGATCAAATATGATGGAGAAAATGAAGACGGAGGTATGCAAGGGCTATCCTGTTTACAGAATGGTGCCTTCGGTTTGTCCAATCCTGGGACAAACGTGAATGGACGAATGTCCGACAGAGTATATCTAATGGATCGCGTAAGTTGATCTCTTCAAACGTACTTACGTTTGGTGGTGGAGGAATTCGTTTCTCTTAGCTTTATACCCATGGTATTTTTGAGGAAATCAATTTGTGATTTGACGGGTATGACGATGTGACATTCAAAGTGAATGGTGGTCAGGTGTATCAAAGATACGTAATGACCTCAAGCCTCATCAACTGGGAAATGACAGAAATCGGGCAGGCAGCATAGCTAAGTGGGTCACTCCCATTAGGGTGTATATCACCTATCTAGAGAAAATCGAATTTATTCTTTTATCTATTATCGATGTTGTCCCTTTTCGGGAAACGGTAGGGTAGCTCCCAACCGTTGGTGATTTACATGCGATACACTCAAGAGAAATGAGTGGTCGGTCATGTGTGGGCCAGGTTGCAAGACGTTCTTGTTGAACCCATTGTATTTTCCTCTAGAGATACACTATCGGCAGGTGGTCCCATACCTTGTCATAGTTAGAATCCAATCTTCAATAAGGGCCAGCGATTTTGATTTTATATACTACATATGTGGAACGTGAGATGCAAGCGTTCTGCTAGATTATTATTTACTTGTGATTAGACATTATTATAATGTCAGAGAAGTATTGATTTCCAGAAGTGTTTTGGTTATCGTAAGGTAAAAACCATCCGTGTTTATGTGTGGATTGGTCTCACGATTATCTTTTCTTTTGAAAAGGGTTTGCAAAGTTAAAACAAATTATTTGAATTTACTCACACCAGTCCCATGACTGACCCAGAGTTTATTTTGTTTTGTTTTCCACCGAAACACTTGGGTGCCCAAATTTGTACGAGCAGTCAAGTAGTTCAGGTCTTTACAGATATGCATAGAGGAGCTTGAAGCAGCAGGCTTCAGGATTATATAGCTATTGTTATTTCCGCTGTGTGTAAGTGTTGCACTCTGATAATGTTATTCTATACCAATATACTATTTTATTTCGAAGTTATGTTATGTATTATATTTTATTCATTCCGCTGCGAGATTCGCATTACTCTGATTCTGTTCTGTAGTGATCTTCTTCTTCTTCTTCTATTCTAATTTTCTATCTTATCTATTCTCACCCTCTAATTTCTTTCTAATAATGACCAGGAATTTCCGATGTCTGAATAGTCAACATGGTAGTTTTGTGTTGATTTCCGGAGTCGAAAATCCCAGTTCGTTATAGTGGTATCAGAGCTGAAGGTTAAGTTATTACCTTGGCTCTGTGCCATGGCTCAGTAGAGATGGGGTAAGTAATACCCTAGATTGAGTTTGAGTGTATATATACGAGTGAACGTATTTGTAGATTGAATAAAAATGATTTTATATTGTGGAGATTTATTGGTTGTGTTGTTTGTGAATTCTGGTCGATCAGTTTGATCCACTGTATCGATAGGGGCTACCAAACAGTCAAATACCATAAACCGACACAATATGTTTCGAAAGAGGGTAAATGAGATAATTTTACCCAAAGTATATTTCGATATAAAGAAAATATTTATATTCGAATGATTATAGTATGTTGGATGTATTGGTTGATTATAATGAAAATGGTCATATAAATAACCAATTTGAGTTCGTATTATATAAAACCAGATTAATTAAATCTGAATTAAATCAGAATTGGAATTAAAATTCTGAAAACTGGGAAAAGTGTTCATAAATGTATTTGAGTTAAATATAAGAAAATTTTAAAATCCTGGGAGATTTTAAATTGTTTACAAGTGTCGTGAATGATATTTTGAAAAAGATTTCAAAATGAAAGTGTTTAAATATGGTTTTGATTAGTAATATAGTATTGAACTCACTTTTATCACTGGGAAATAACCCTGATGATGCGCCACATCCTCAGTGTTCATTTTCGAGTTCTAAGTGATGGATTACTACCAAAGATTTTATGTTGAATTGTTTTGAGGAAAACAAGTTGTTTTGAATCCTAAAAAGGAATATTTGATTTTTGAAAAGAGTTAAACTGCTATTTAAAAACTCCCAGGGGAGATGGTTAGAATTAAAGCATAAATTTGTGAAAGAAAATATGAAGTGAATTGAAACCAATTAACTGGAATTTTAATTGGAATATAATATATTAAGTAGAATCAGATTTTGAATTGTGAGATAGAATCTGAAATGGTATTGAATTGGTGAGTTAGGAGTTGGAATCAAGAATGGAACTTTGGTTTGAAATGGAATTTGGCTGGGATACGTGAATGATTTGGTGTTGAGGATAAAATTGGAATTTTGTTTGGGAATACATTTGTTTATGCTGGCAGGGTAGCAGAATGAAAGGATTTAATGATAAGCCCGACAAAAAGGTACACATTTATTTTTATGGATTTGGTGATTTATGGGCCGATTTGGCAAGCCATTTGGCTGTTTGATTTTCTTTTGGATTGGAAAAGGCCTAGAGAGGCGAGTTGGGGTTTGAACTATTGACCGGTACAAAGGAGGTGCTGGCAAAATTTTTCGAAAATTTTGGGTGTTAGAAAATTTTCAGGATTTTAGAAAATTATCGTTGATAAGAATTAATTAATATTTTAGTTGAAATTAATTGGTTCAGCTGAAAATAAATAAAAAGGTAAACCAATAATTTGTACTAGTCAATAGAGTTTATTCTCTACCTTCGCAATTTCGAGGACGAAATTATTTTAAGGGGGGAAGAATGTAACGACCCGCATTTCTACAGTATAATAATTAATTTATTTAATTATTTAAAATACGAATTAGAATGTTAAATGGTCGTGAATTAAATATTATTGAATATTTAGTTAAAATAATATAATATAATAATAAATTTAATTTCTGAAATATCAGAAATAGTGGAATTCACAAAATGGTGTGAATTGGATTATCTGTGATATTTAATTCAGTTTAGAATTTAATTAGAATAACGAATATATTATCTTAATGACAGTTGAACGTATAATTATAATATAATTATAATCGAGCTTGAAATGGCGCGACAGTTCGCCATTTGACGATTTGAACTTCAACTGAATATACAGGGTTCGTTTTAAATCGGATTTCTGTGAAACAAGAAACCTTAAAAGCTGGTGAACTATATCTTTCTAATGGAAGAGAAAAATCGAGATTTCGTCGTGTAGATTTTTAGTTATGTCCAAATCAAATTTTAGAAAAGTCACTATGGAATTCCTTTATAATTTATATCAATTTATTTATATTTTAAAATGGATTTTTAAATATAAATCGAATATCGGTGTAACACTGGATTTGAAATATCGAGTTATAAATCCTAGTGGAGCAGTATGATATTCTGTTGTGAATTTATATGATAAAATTTATTTTTAAATATTAAATTTAAATGTTTTTAAATATATTTAAAAAGGTTATTTAGAACTTTAAAAATAGCCAGTTTTGCAAACGACCTCAGAATTCGACGAAACTAATTTTGTTGGATCCGCAATATTGAATTATTGCTAAATTTCAGTTTCCGTGATTTTTGAAGTCAGTACGTGGCTGTATGGGATTTTAATGTGGAAAACAGTCAATTTTCAGACTTTAAAAATATGCTGTGTGAGCAAACGGAGTCGGAATTCGACGAAACCAGTTTCGTTAAGTCCGCAATGTCAAACTATAGCTGCATGTCCATTTCCGTGATTTTTGGGTATCGTGTGTGATCACAGTGATTTTTAAATAGTGAATACAAACAGCGATAGCTTGAAAAAAAAAATCGAATAAAAATATATTAAAACTACCCTATATAATATCCTTACCTGCCAAACCCTAAAACACTTTTCTTTTGGTAAAGTTTTTCAGCAGCCAACTCTTTTGTCCTAGAAAACAAATTCGTGAGTTTATAAAATGGAAATAAATTCAAAGAAAAACATATAAATCTCCTAACTCATATATTTGAGCTCCTCATGTTATTCCCTTCATTCCCACATGAGTTTTGAAGAGTGCGGTTCAGTTTTCTGTGTTCGACTACGGTAGAGTAAAATTAGGTTTGAGGATTGAAGGAAGTAGGAGCAATAATTCGAGCTTTGTGTGGTGTTTGTGGGATCGGGAGTTGAAACCGCATCTGTGTGTAGTATTTTGGATTAATCAATGACGTAAACTGTCGCTTAAGTAATTGAGGAGCTCGCGGAGTTCTTGGTGTCGGATTCTGGTAGGATGGAGCAGGTCCAAAGTGACTGGTGTGGGGTTGATCAAAACTTGATGAGGAATCGTTTGGTAGTTGTTTGGTGATTTGTAGTGAAGCAGGAGGGGAGAAATGGTCATGGGAAGAGGAGGAATGGTATTCGGAGGAAACAGCATGGTCCAACGGGGAAGAAGGAATTCTGGGGTCAACGGGTTTAAAACATGGATGGGTTTAAATGGGGGAAACGGGATGATTGGGTAAGAGGCCCAATTAAATCATAATAAGTTTTTTTTTTTAATTTGTTTAAATAATGTATGACCATGTGTATGCAATAACTTCCTCATATATTATCGAAATTCAACGAAACAGGATCCATCGGGATCGTATGGACGGACACTCCACGATGGAACTGACTGGAAGTCGATCAGAGCTCGTCACAATTTATAGAAAAATAATTTTTCCGTCTGAAACAAGCAATGGTTATCGTTATTAACGATGACCGACCAAGGTGAGTAAATATCACTAACTCTACTCAATTTATATTTTATAAAATATTTTTAGAATCTATAAATAATGGTTGTTTGTTGTGTGTTGGCTGTTTGGTTGAACTGCTAGTCAGTTGATTGAAAATATAGATAACGATATAAATATAAATCATTAATCAAATATTGATTCTGTTTAACTTAATATTTCATAGTAAAATGAAATTGATGTTAATTTTATTGTTTAACATCTGTGGATGCAGGGAAACAGGTCGGAGGGATACAACTGGGTTCCTCAACATTTATTTTACTGTTTTTCATATATTGTGTTATATGATGTGATATGAAATCTGTTGTTGATTTTGTATGGTTGAATGATACTGATCATTGTTATATGGTACGTTAAATACCACAAGGAATACTGGAATTTCAATGTTATATTGAAAAAGAAATATTTATAAAATCAAAGATTTTATAAAAAGAAAATATTTATTTAGAAAATAAATAGATTAAAAAGGAATACTTATTTGTTAATCAAATAGATAGAATTAAAGGGAAATATTTGTAAAACATTTACAAATAGAATTGAAAGAGAAATATTTGTAAACTATTACAAATAGATTTGAGAAGGGATATTTATTTGAAATAAATTGAATAGAAAGGGGAAATATGTGTAAAAGGAATAGTTAGATTATAAAAGGAATTACTTATAAAATCATTAGATTTTATAAAAAGAAAATATTTTATAAATAAATAGAATTATGAAAAGGGGATTTATTTTGTAAATAAATAGATTATAAAAGGAAATACTTTAAAGGGGACTGGAATTGTATAAAAGGAGAATTTTACATTTGAAAGATTTAAACCCGTGCTTCGCACACGGGTATAACATGCTATGAATTTTAAGCAAAGATTTTAAATAGAATATGTTTTAACAGATAAAGTAAGAAGATAAATTTATAAATAATATTTTATAAATTAAATAAAATGTTTATCATTGGATAAATAGACTATATAAGTCAGGAGTTATATAGAGAAGTAAGAATCGATTTCAACATCGATATTTGAAACTGAATAATCAGTAGAGTTAATAAGCAGGAGTTACTCAGTTAGAGTAAATCGATTAGAGTTAGAATTAATCGAATTAGAGTTAACTAAACATTGTTAACCGAATTAGGATTAATTGAATATTAGTTATTTAGTTAGAGTTGATCGAATATAGTTATTTGAGATAGAATTAGTCAAACATAGTTTTTTAGGATGAGTGTCCATTTCGTACGACTGCTAGCGTAATTCGCAGGGCTGCAGATAACCTACGGCGGTCGGATGTTTCATGAGGGAATCAGGCGTAACCATTGTGATCGCTGCGATCTAGAGTCAAGCGAATGGAGTTAAATAGAATATTAGTTAATTGATAGGAGTAATAAGTCGAGTTAGTCGAGTTGAGTTAAATAAGTCGAGTTAGGGTCAATCGATCAGAGTTAATCAGTCGGAGTTAACCAGTTATAGTTAATCAATTAGAGTTAATCAACTGGAGTTAAATCGAATTAGACTTATTCAAATGGAGTTAAACAAATTCGAGTTAGTCGAGTATTAGTAAATTGAATAGAGTTAGTAAAAAGGAATTAATCGAACATCACTTATTCGAAGTAGAGTTATCGAATATAGTTTATTCAAGAAGAGTAATCGAATATAAGTTATTCGAAGAAAGTTAATCGAATATAGTTATTCGAGAGGAGTTATCGAATAGAGATTATTCGAGAGAGAATTGTAAGTTGAAATTCGATTATATCGAATTTGGGTAAGTATTTTATACTTTCCGTTTCCAAATCAAGATTGGTTTATTTATTTATTTAGAAATTAGTTGTTTGTTTATTTATTCAAATTAAGAAATAAAAGTTATTATACTTCGAAAGTATGAGATTATAGCACTATGGTCATAATCAAATGATTTTGGTAAAAGAAGGGGATTCCTAAATAGAATCCAAGAGCAACGTAAGGAAGTTTATTAAAGGTTTAAAAGGCGAACTTGGTCTATTTCGCTGTTAGAAATGTTGTTCAGTTAAGGTCTGAGAGGTAATTACACCCCAACTTGGTTGACTTTGTATTAACTAAGGAATGGTTAAGGTTCGATAGTGAAGATTGGTTAAGTGAATTCAGTTAGTGAGTGAAATGGCCTGAATGGGCGAAGCGATGTTTTATTTAAACACCAGTTTAAATCCGATAAAGGAGTTTGGAAATGTTTTCAAATAAGAACCAGAAACGCTTCTAAAGTTAGAAAATGACAATTTACAAATATATATAGAAATGGAAAAATGGATAAATTAAAGATAATTTAATAGGAAGAGATAAATGTGGATTGATGATTTGATCGATCGAATTTCTATCTGGAAATAAGATCATTGGTTGTAACCTATTTTTCTTTGATTCTTAAATCACCGACTATCGAAGTTTTGACCATTTTTACGTCGTCAATACGGAGAGACCGGGATCAGATTTTTATCTGAAAACCACTCTGTATAGATGTTAGCGTTGCGATCAAATATGATGGAGAAAATGAAGACGGAGTTATGCAAGGGCTATCTGTAACGACCCCAAACCCCGTACTGACGGTGGCAAGGGTAATCTTTGGAATATAAAACAGAAACAGATAATAGCAGAACAGAAATAAATAAGTACACCAGATAATGCACAATAGAATATACTGGATAAACGTAACCATCAGAGTTACACAGTATACAGGATCTTACTTAGTACAAATACAGTTTAGCTATACATAAATGTCTACAGCGGAAAACAAACATAATGTACAATAGGAGCTGAACAGCATAAAAAGAGATAAATAATAGAATCCATCTTCAGCTCCAGCTACCCAGAAAGAGCCAGCTAAACCTGAATGCAAGGCTGCCCGTGTAGAAAAAGGGGCACCCGAGTTTGAGAGTGAAACAAACTACGAGTCAGTCATGGGACTGGTATGAGAAATCTACTCAACACATTTGAAATATGGCTAATCACAGGACCACGCCACTTTCGTGGAACGGGTTTACTCCATTGGATTGCCAATGCTTTAAAACAAATCATTCTTTTAAACATCGCAATGCTTTTTATAAAAATGAAGCCATTATAAGACTCAGTTCCCATCACACAATGCAACGCAAACCGGAGGATAGAGTTTTTACCTTATAATGGCCAAAATATGCTTGATACGAATAAAAAAAAGCATTTGATATTATTACTAGTGTTTGTATATTTCAAAAGCAATTTCAAATCATAAGTATCAATCATAGACGGCATTAATGCCCCATACCACTATGTCACCATATATAGGTATACAATCAAAACCGCACGATGTCATATTTGGAAATTGGATTTCCGTCATGAACCAAGGCAAAAGATAGTCCTTACCGAATTCGAGACGCTCTAGCCCGCCCCTCAGGCACAGCCGCAACCGTACCTTGGATCGTCGGGGTCGGTCCACACGAAGTGGATTATAATGCCTGAACAATGCGTTTCTCCGCCCTTTGGGGCGTAAGTGAGCCAACGAATGACTCCATAGGTCCCGGATCGACCGATATTTCCGAGGTGCCTCGCAACAGTAACAACCACATAAGTCAAACTCGTCAGGGCGTGTAAAACCACTGACGCCACTTCTAGCTAGAAAGAAAACGCACGTCCCCCCTTAGGTCCTTTCTCCCGTTTCTGGTTCATACCGGGGTGTGAGGCTCGCGAATTCACGTTATACACAAAGCTACGCCACATAGGCGGTGCTTTGATCATCACCACAAGACTTTGCTTTTCAACAGATGCCTTGATCACTGCATCTTAGTATGCCACACAGGCAATTCACACCGTGCAACTGATAGCTACCAATCACACAGAATAAATTCCAATGTCAGACACAATGTCCATTTGCAAGTCCGTTCTGGGTCTGAACGAAACTGAAGGCACTATATACCTCGCAAACCCATCGATCACCACGTACGTCTGGACGATCACCACTCATCATCCATATTTCGGGATTCCTCCCAATCAGGACCTCGGTTACCATCCAAACGAGGTGAAGATCTCCGGTCTTCGACCACCGTCTTCATCTTCGATTTCTTATCGTCGATTCAGTTATTCAGAATGGGATAAACCCGGTCTTTCTGAGAAACTCGCGTATATGATAAACAAGTGCAACACAAATACACATACGCATCATTTCAATTCATTAGACACTAACCGTCAATCAGTAAGAGAGCGATTTCCCAAATATTAACCCCGAAGGCCGAAACCAACATCAGATCAATACCCAAGAAACCATTCGACTTAGCCAACCATCAGTTAATTTCTAAATTTCACATCCATATCGTTTATAATATTTTATAATGATTTATCGCTATTTTTATTTATTTTAAAATAGCCAATTTATTCAAAACGGCGCTTCGGGCCATAACGCAGCCGTGGCGCTGTTTTTCTTTAGATTTGATTTACACATATCTGAAAATCTAACCGTTGGATCTTCACAAAAATTTACATCATTAGAAAGATCTTTTCAAAACGAATCCAACGGTTCCAGTTTCGGGAAAATCCGACGGTCGGATCTCCCGGTATAATCGTTTGAATTTTCGATTTCAAAATACAAACTGCAGCGTCGTTATTCGATTAATATAATTATATTTTTATATATATATATATAATCGATTCTGGTGCTGTTTTTCTTCAGATTTGAATTAAACATTCCAGACAATCCAACCGTTGGATTTTTACAAAGTTGGTGCCGTTGGAAAGATATTTCCAAAGCGAACCCAACGGTTGCGATTTCGGGAAAATCCGATGGTCGGATCTCCCGCACTAATTGTTTGAAATCACGGTTTCAAAATACGAACTGCAGCTTCGTTATTCGATATATTTCAATTCTATTTATATATATATCGATTCTTCGATTTCAAAGCTATATTCTTTTCATACGTTTGAGAAAAATTATATTTTTATCTAACTGTCTTCTATTTCAACACTTCACTATTTTTAACAATTCATGTATATAATAAAAATGTGATTTTTAATGTAAAACAATTTATTTCAAAACTCGACTATTTTACAAAGTTATTATAGGTGATAGAAATAGGATTTTTTTATTATAAAACAATTTATTTCTAAACAAGATTATTTTATATATCTCATATCGATGATAAAAATAAGATTTTTATTATAAAACGATTTCTTTCAAAATATGAATACCATTCAACACATGAATTTCAATTCAACGAATGAATTTCGATTCAACACATGAAGGTTTTCTATAGTTTATATATATCGATAAAAAGGTGATTTTTATATTTTAAACACGAATACCATTCAACACATGAATTTCTATCCAACGAATGAATATCGATTCAACACATGAAGGTTTTCTATAGTTTGTATATATATATATAAAAAGGTGATTTTTATATTTAAAACACGAATACCATTCAACACATGAATTTCTATTCAACGAATGAGTTTCAATTCAACACATGAAGGTTTTCTATTCAACGAATAAATATAGTTTCAACAAATGAAAATAATTCAAACACATGAATATTATTCAAAATTTCGGCAGCATAACGGCAGGGTAGTTAAAACCGGGACCGTCCCTAGTACGGCTCCTCGCTCTACCTTAAAACCTCGCGGTTTTTGACAATGGGGAATCATGCATCTAGTTCGCACGTAGGCGGCATGTATATTTTTTTCATTTCCACAAACTAATCCTATGTGGTTTCAACCAAATATTTCTCAATCACAAACGGGTATTTTTTCAACCACAATCAATCAATTTCAACCACAAACAATTTCAATCAACCATTCGCTATCAATCAATTTTCACACCAATCACAACCAATAAATATCGTCCATGGTTTGTGGACGAGGGGCGTGTATATATATATATATATATATATATATATATATATATATATATATATATATATATATATATATATATATATATATACAGCATTTCACTTCTATTTCAACACATATATAATTTTTACAACGCATACATAACTTATACATCGAACGTACAACTTATACAATGCTTATACAAGAGGTGTACAACACTTATATAACTCATACATCGACTATATAATTTATACATCGTCGTTTTCCATATCGTTTATAAATTAGAAATCTCACATTGGGTTCCACTCCACCAAAAATAGCAGAAGGCTCAGAAAAATACGTGGTCTCTTTTAAAATGTAGAAGACGTCCTCACGGTCCCGATGTCTCTTGTTTCACTGAATTTCGACAAGAAACCAAAAAGATATGATTTTTCAACGTTTGCAACACTTTAAAGTGTTTAAATCATATACAGGAATCACCATTATCGTTGGTTCAGACAAGGGTTTCGATCTTTCGCGAAATCTGAGCGATATTGGGATGATCGGAGGTGAGGACGTGGAAGAGGGGAGTGAGGCGCTGCCGTCGATGGTGGTGCAGTCGTGTATGGTGGCCGGGTCTGGCGGCGGCGACGTTGGGAAGTGGCTCACTTTCCGGGCTCGATTCAGACAGTGGAGGTGACGAGAAGGGTGGTGGTTGGGTCGGATTTGAAGAGGAGGAGGAGGCGCGTCGAGGGGATGTGGTGGCGGTCGCTGGTGATGGTTGTGGCGACGGCAAAAGAGGAGAGAAGGAAAGAAGGGTGGCGCCGTCGGGTTTCAGAGGGTATCGGGGAAGAGAGAGGGAGTGAGGGCCAATGAGATTTTTTTATTTTATTTTATAATTTTTAAATTCTCTAAAATACCCCTTTCACACACGAACCCCAATCCAAACCCAACGACTGTCGTCCCTAGCGTTTTACTCCCATTCCGAACATAATGGGATATGTTTCGAAGGCCCATTCGACTGTTTCAGTCAGTTTTCATTCAAATTAAAATATAAAACATTCAATATTTAATTTGAACGTACATTTCAATTTACCGGGGCCACATACTGATTCTAAAAATTCCCGAAAAATAAATCTAGCTATGTTTTGACGATACGGTCCCAACAAAACTAGTTTCGTCGAATTCTGAGACTGTTTGCAAAAAGGCCCATTTCTGGTCGATCCAATTTAACTATAATTGACCAAAACACGTTTTCCTTTGCCACACTCACATACTAGCTTCAAAAATTATGAAATTTGAAACCTAGCAATAACTTCACATCCCCGATCCAACCAAAGTGGTTTCGTCGAATTCTGAGGTCGTATGCAAAATAGCCATTTTCACGGGCTATATAAATTCCATAGCGACCTTTCTGAAAATTCATTTGGCCATAACTTTTGCTTTCCGCTACGGAACTTCGATTTTTCAGATTCGTTAGAAAGGTATTCACTAACAGATTTAAATATTTTTGGTTTCACTCAAATCCGTTTTGTTTTGCACTCGGTACAGTCAGTCAAAGTTTGAATTCAAATTTTGAAACTACCGCGCCATTTCAGGCCTTGTTTATAATTAGAATTAATTATATTCCTTTTCAATTATCGATTCAAACTCAGTTTTCATCTTTATTATTTAAAATATTTATTTTAAATATTTAAAATCGACTATTTTAGCCAATTTAAAAAATTTAAATTGGTTCAGATTTTCCGGGACGTTACAATCTCCCCCACTTAAAACTTTACGTCCCCGAAAAGGAACAAAGTCGAAAGTGGTTTGATTAATTAACTCTACGTTCAATTTGGCTTCAATTCTCCAACTTTTCAGTTTCTGAGAATTTTCAAATTCTTCAAAAATTTGGCTAACACCCGGAATTTTCGAAAAATTTCTCCATAACCTCCTTTGTACGAGGAGAGGTTTGGAAATTTATTGGGCCGTATTAGGTACCCAATAAATCCTAATAAGCATACACATATTTATAATGACATATTCTGGTGTTTACAGGGGAGCGTGTATAGATAATAACTCCAGAGAATAAATTCTCGTCACCCTGTCAAAGCCTGAGGGAGTGTGTATTTTAATTGCTCCAGAGGATAAATCCTCGTCACCTCGTCCCGTGTGGGAAATAAATAGTCCATGTGCCGTATCTAATAACTAGAGAGACGTGATTATTGTCAACTCCAGACCCGTGTGGGGTTTTTATTAATTTGGCAATTTTATCGTTATAATTTAAATAGTCCATATCAGTCATCAGTTCAACCTGTAAAATATAGTCATCGCCATACGAGCCTCTCGCTCGTATGGTAAATCTTCCACCTCGTCACACAAGCTCCAAATGCTTATGTGGTATATGATGAAGTATGCCTATCTTCAGAAGTATGCCATGTAATGTAGTTCAAAATTAATTGTTACTATCCTATGTCGATATTTATTATTTCGCACATAACTACCAGCACTCCGCATCCAATGGCATTCACAGGAGTTGATATAGTAATATTTCGCATCCAATTCATTAAGGTTTACCAATTTGTCGGGCACGCAAATAAAATCTTTACTCAACAGCTATCCAATTACCTGTTCAAACATATATAATTTACATGTATATATTTCTATCTATTTTCTAATCAGTTCAATGTGTGATTTAATCGAATAAATCCTACCATTCATTCTCTTATTGATTAAATTAACTATCGTTTTAATAATTTTAATTAATCAAATCTACTATCACACAACACAAACAACAATCAAATTGTTTTTAACTTTTCAAAAATATACTAATCCATTTATATACTCTTTTAAAATCATTCAGACTATAGGATTAAAAATGCACATCCATGGAAAGAAAATAACAACAGAGTAGAGAACTAATTGGTAATGCAAAGTATGGTAAATGTACCTTGCACCGGAGTCAATCAGAGATATCCACTCGGCATCTAGGATAGGCTTTCTGAATGCTCTCCTCAGTTTCCCAAGTACAATCTCGCGGATCTCCACTCCATTGCACTTTGACTAAGTGAACCTTCTTGTTCCTCAGCTCTTTGGTTTCTTTGCCGATAATCTTGAGCGGCTCTCTTCTCACAACCAATTCTGGGGTAATTTCAATATCCTGTTGAGCTGCTTCTTCCACGATCAAGTCTGGATCATGAACGTGCTTTAAAAGTTGAGATATGTGAAATACATCATGAACTCCAGGCAACCAATCAGGAAATTTAACCCTATAAGCGAGAGTTCCGCTCCGTTCCAGAATAGGAAACGGACCAATGAATTTGGGTGCCAACTTTCCAGTTTTACCGAACCGGATAACTCCTCTCATCGGCGATACTTTCAAATATACATAGTCGCCAACAGCAAACGATATATCTCTTCTTCTTCTATCGGCATAGCTCTTTTGTCGGATTTGAGCGACCAGTAATCGTTTCTTAATAAAATCGACTTTGTCGGCAGCTTCTCGAATCATATCTGGCCCCAACACAAGTCTATTACCGGGATCGACCCAACAAGCAGGAGATCGGCAACGTCTACCATATAATGCTTCGAATGGCGACATTGTCAGGCTCGCCTGGTAACTGTTATTATATGAGAATTCAGCCAAATGCAGATGGTCTTCCCATGATCCACCGAAATCTAGAACACAAGCCCGCAATAGATCTTCTAGTATACGATTTACCCTCTCAGTTTGACCATCTGTCTGACGATGATAGGCGGTGCTTAGGTTCAGCTTTGTTCCCAGCTCTACTTGAAATGCCTCCCAGAATTTACTAGTGAATATTGTATCTCTATCACTGACTATACTGAGCGGCACTCCATGTAGTCTAACTATTTCCTTGAAATATATCTGCGCCAGACTCTGAGCAGTTCTGTTTGATCTGACAGGTATGAAATGGGCGGTCTTCGTGAAGCGATCTACGATCACCCAAATAATGTCATTTCCTTTTCTGGTTCTGGGCAAACCATCAATGAAGTCCATGGAAATATGTTCCCACTTCCAACCAGGAACGTCTAGCGGTTGTAACAATCCAGCCAGTTTCTGTTGGTCGCTCTTGACTAGCTGGCAAGTAGGGCATCGGCTAACATATATTGAAACGTCTCTTTTCATAGCCTTCTACCTGAATGTTTGCTTGAGATCGTTGTACATTTTGGCCACAACAGGATGGATAATCAGCTTGGACTTGTGACACTCGTCTAACACTTCCCTTTTTAAATCTGGGATGTTGGGAACACAAATCGTTCCTTTCAATTTCAGGATTCCATCGTTATCTATTTGAAAACACGAGGGTTCGCCTTTCTGAATCCTTTTGATCATGTCCTTAATAAAGTTATCCTCCTTCTGAAGAATAGATATTTTGTCAATCAAGGAAGTCGTAATAATAAAGCTGGCGATCATTACATTCTTTCGACTCAGCGCATCGGCCACGACATTGGCTTTCCCTGGAGTGTATAGAATCTCAAAATCATATGCTGCAAGGAACTCTAGCCAACGTTGCTGCCTCAAATTCAGGTCTTTCTGGGTGAACAGATACTTTAACGACTGATGGTCTGTATACAGCTCGAATTTCTCACCCAGAAGATAGTGTCTCCAGATCTTCAAAGAGAATACTATAGCCAATAACTCAAAATCATGAGTTACGTAGTTCTTCTCATGCGGTTTTAACCGACGGCTAGCATACGCAATCACTTGACCTCTTTGCATTAACACTACGCCAAGGCCTTCTCTAGAAGCGTCAGTCCAGACTTTCAAGTCCTCATTGCCATCTATTATTGTTAACATTGGAGCAGTTGTCAGTTTTAATTTCAGCTCCTGGAAAGCTTCCTCACATACCGAAGTCCAGTGGAATCTCGAATGTTTCTTAGTCAGTTTTGTTAAGGAACTAGATGTCTTCGCGAAATCCTTAATGAATTTCCGATAATAACTGGCTAACCCGAGAAAACTTCTAACTTCTGTTGGCGTACGAGGCTGTTTCCAATTCTAAATAGCAGTGATCTTATTGGGATCCACTGAAATTCCTTGCTTTGACACTACGTGGCCAACAAATTTGACTTCTTCTTGCCAGAATATACATTTGGAAAACTTTGCTTTTAATACATTCCTTCTGAGGATTTCTAACACTTGTTCCAAATGTTTTTCGTGCTCGCTTTCTGACTTAGAGAAGATAAGGATATCATCAATGAAAACCAGAACAAATTTATTCAATACTCCTCTGAATACTCTGTTCATTAGATCGACGAAATAGGCTGGAGCATTACATAGGCCGAACGACCTTACTAACCACTCGTAGAATAAGTCTGGACCTCTGAATTTTGCCATTGGAACACACTCTTCGGCAATTTGAAGCTGATGGAAGCCTGTATGTAACAACCCGAATTTTTAGCAACGTGTTAAGACAAGAATCAAGGCATAATTAAATTATAAAATCTGAATCAGGATAAATGGGTTGCGCCATTGCGTTCGTCTCGGAAAAATACGCGAAATAGAGTCCGAAATTTCGTAAATCGGAGTCCGTATGAAGAAGATATGGACGAACGAAGTTAGGCAGAAAAACCGAAAACAAGCCAGAATGCACTGGCGCACTTATGAAGTGCGCCAGCACAAAAATACACTGGCGCACTTGGGAAGTGCGCCCGTGTCGAGCCAGAAACCTGCACAGCCTTCTGGCTTGACCCTGGCTGGCCTGGTGCACCTGTTTTGGCCCTTGGTCTTGTTTTGGAGGCTTGTGACGATTTTTGAGGGCTGGGATCTATCCTAGGGTTAATCTAAGGGTCCTAACTAGCCTAATATTCTATAAATAAGCCCCTAACCCCCCCCCCCTAAACCCTCATTATTCACTCAGGTAACTAAACTATGGCCAAATTTCTACTCTCATGGCCTCCACCCAACTATC
Source organism: Allium sativum (assembly GCA_030737875.1). NCBI lineage: Eukaryota > Viridiplantae > Streptophyta > Magnoliopsida > Asparagales > Amaryllidaceae > Allium > Allium sativum. The sequence continues at coordinate 693,433,128 of CM060920.1, forward strand.
CTAGCCTCCACTTCATTTCTATGAAAGGTTTCATGATCTTGAGAGTGTTAGAGAGTCCCTATGTTAGTATGAGAGATTCTCAAGTTTATTCCAAGGCAAAAGCTTTGATCTTTGTTCATAAAGATGGTGTTTTTGTTGATTTGGAGCATCCATCTTTGGGTTTTTTTGGGTGATGGCATGCATAGGCTTCATCACAAGCTTTAGTTTAATCGATTTAGGCCTTCATAGCAATGTAAGCCCTTCCCTACTCTTAGATATTAACTATGAAGTTAAATGTTCATGTTGCAAGTTTGGGTTTGATCATTGAGAATGATATATGCTATCATGTCATGCAAGTCTATGAAGTCATTAGCTTGATCTTATGAGCAAAAAGCCACAACCTTTATGTTGAAATGTTGCATTATGCAACATGAGAATCTTCATAATCATTATGTCAACTTGCATATGAAGTCATAATCCTTATATGATGATATATGCGAGTTTCTAGCCATCATTCCATGTCTTTTGTCACCATGATTCGCTTATGTACCAAGTTTGGGTTTATGCATGTTTTTGAGGCTTAAGAATGTAACATGCAAGCTAATGAACACATTTGTGCCTCATTTGCCACCATGATTAACTTGTGGCTTAATACCCCTTTTTTTGTCATTCCTTTGCCAAGTCTCTTTTTTTAATCCATCACGTTGTCGCGAACGTATATGCTAGTTTAAAAAGAGTTGGGGTCACATTATGGGGAAACATAATGACATGAATATGACTTGGGTAAATGGGTATGAACATGCCAACATGTAACGTTAAATATGACATGTGTTTATACTTGAAAACATGACTTGAAATATAACATGGAAGTTGACATGTAAGTATGCATAAAAACATAAGCTTGGGAATTTACCTATTAAGTTAGGTCTACCCATTGGGAATTTACCTATTAAGTTAGGTCTACCCAATTGCTTGAAAACTTGACTATGAACATGACACTAGACTAAACATGAAAGTGGCCAACTCGAGGTTGGGTTGAGTTTGCAACGTAAAACTACCCGAAACCGACCGGCCTAACTAGTAGTTGCAAACAATAAGACCCAATGTGAGAAGTTGGTCATGTTGTGCTTGAACCCGAGGTTAGACCAAGTTGTGGTGTAAAGCTACCCGGAACCGACCGGCTTAACTAGTAACCACAACAAAGTCTAATGTTAGAGGTTGGGGTGCATTAAGTAATTAATGCCACATGATAGGGTTAAGTTAATTTGATTAATGACTCTTAACCAAATATGTCATGGGTAAATGGGTTAAGTAAATTGGTTAGGCTAATGATACTTAAAAAAACATGACAAGGTTGGGTAGGTTAAGTGATTTGATTTGCCTAATGACGCTTAACCATTTTTATACGACTAGTGGACGGGGATTAAGTTAACCAACACTTAATCAACCCAACATGATAATTTGGCAAGGTTAAGTAAGTTTTCTTAATGACACTTAACCATACAAGATGATTAGGGGATGGGGTTAAGTAATTTACACTTAACTAATCCGACACGGTAATTAGATGGGGTTAAGTAATCCACACTTAACTAATCTAAACACGGTAATTCGATGGGGTTAAGTTAAACACTTAACCAATTTAAACTCGGTAATTCAATGAGGATAAGTAACCAATACTTAACCAACTTAACGTGATAATTTAATGGGGTAAAGCAACTTATACTTAACCAATTATACATGATGATTTGATGGGGTTAAGTAACTTACACTTAACCAATCTAATACGCGGACCTGATAAGGTTAAGTCACAAGACCTTTTTAGAATATACTTAACCATTATAGTACGATTAGAGGATGGGGTTAAGCCAACCTATACTTAACCAATCCGACTCGATAATTTGATGGGATTAAGATAATCTATGCTTAATCAATCTAGCAAGATAATCCGATAGGATTAAGGTAAGCTAGTACTTGACCAATTTGACTTGATAAGGTTAAGTCATGAGCCTCTGGGTACACTTAACCAACTTGTGGGACTAAGTCTTGAACTTAAATACTTAGCCAATCTTTGACGTGATTCGTGGGCGGGTTAAGTCATGGACTTGAATGATAACACTTAACCCAATAGACAAACCCTAGCTAGAAGAACTAGGTAGAAAACCGTGGTTAATCAAGGATAACGGGAAAGGATGCTAAGTGGTAAACCTTAGTTAAGGGTAACTAAGTAATAATTCTTAGCTAAGGAAATAGGACTAATTCTCAAAACGATGAGTAACCTGATACGGTAGGTCATCGCCTAGTATACGAGGGGGAGCAAGTTATCTGACTTGGATAAAAGCTCCAGCGCACTGGGTGCCGAAGTGGAAGCTTCGGGGGACGTGAGGATATTCTTGGGATCCCTCTGTGGGCTGCCAGGTAATTGTACTAGGCCCATGAGAGGTTAAGGTCTGCGTTATAAGGACCAAGAGTATGCCTTGGTTGCTATGCGAGCAACCTAAAGACTGGGATGGATTAGCGTGGAGTCGACGATTCTTGTTTTTGCCCTGGATAGCGCATCGCCGACTACCTACCATCTTTAGTCAATCGTGTACGTGCGGAAAGGCAGGGAACCCCCAACAGACCATGTGCTTGCTATCGAGTCATGGGTGAGGTTGGCCCGTAGGAAAGTGGGCTATAGTGGGGCCGTGGAGTGGTTCTTATACATGATTTTTCTTGGATTGCCTTTCAGTAGTTGAGGGAGGGGTCACGTGGGACCATAGCCACGGGTACAAAAACAGACCTTGATATCTGCATCGGCAGACGATTTAAAGCTCCCGACCGAGTTCCGTATTTCCTGATTTGCCCTGGCACGGAACTCGGATGGCACAATGGGGAACATGTGCATCTAGACATGGAAAACGATTCACGATACATACGTGGGATCAAGGGTGCGGTTGACGGGTGGCGTAATCCCTAGTGGTCCTAGGTGGCCAAAACCCAAACCGAGACACGGAAACGTTCATTAGGTAGCATAATCCCTAGCGGTCCTAGGTGGCATAAATCCTAAGTGGACGCACGATAGTTCATGGTAAGGAAACACAACTAGATCAAGGGTTGCAGTCCAAAACAACTTCAAGGATAAACCGTTTACATGGGAAAGCCCGTACAGCCTACGGCAAAGAACTGAACTTATACATGGAAAGAAACATATGAGTTGGGTAACCTATATATGCGGCATATTAGGTTGACAGGGACCATTACACGACTTTTGAGTAAGGGTCATTCACGGATAACACGTAATACAGTTGGGATACTAGTACGGTAGGTGCAGAGCAGATATACAGGATAGATACCATGGGACGTTATACGTGATAGATATCTTGGGATATTATACTTGATAGGAACCTGACGATGTGATACCTTGTTTTGTCTTGACATCGTAATTTATCATGACATCTTAGTTTATCTGAGTTCAGTAGTTCATCCTGTTATTTTGATTTAGCTTATCTATCTTGTTATCATGCTTATGTTCATCTCAGTTTCTCATGTCAGTTAACTTTACTAGTTTTTATACTAATAGTAGATAGGGCTTACTCAGTCTTTTTGACTGACCCGTTTTGTTTCGCCTCTTTTCTTCCGTTCCCCCCCCAGGTTACAGGGAGGAAATACTGTGGTTTAGTTCGGACTTCTTCTGCTTGAAGGTCATCATGGATGGCTTGGACTTTTCTTGGCTATGGCTACTTTACTGTTTTACTTGGGGAATAATTTTGGAAAAAGTCTTTATGCTTCTTTACTATTGCAAGACAGGTTTTGATGTACTCTGATGTAAAAGGCTTTAGACCTTAATTATTAATGTTTATGAAAGTTCGATTTTACTTCCGCTGTTTTATATGTTCTGTCTTGTGATATTTCTGTGCATGTTTACCAATAATGCCCCTCTAAAGCTAGTGCATTCCTTTGCGAGTGACCCTAGCGGAGGCGGGGTGTTACATTTGGTATCAGAGCAGAAGGTTACCAGACTGGGCAAAAGTTTTTAAAGACCTTCTAAAAACTATTTGAAAATCGTTTACAAAGAAGCATTTTTTTAAGAAAATTTTCTTTTAAAAGAAAAAGGCTATTCCCCAAAGGCCATTAGCACTATCCTTGTTTCCTTAATTGAATCTCTTTTCCTTTCTTTCCTCCATCTGTAGTCACAGTGGTTTTAACTGCGACTAGTCTTTTCTATCTACGAAAGTGCTTTCCATGCGATGGAGGTGGTTCTCGAGAGACCAGTAGCCGCGTTATAAGAAAGGATCGTGAGAAAGAGGATAAAGGATACGAGCTTAAGGATGAGCAACTTGTTGGTATGGCTCAACCCATAACGAAAAAGTATCTTTGGTATGGTGAAACGGGACGGATAGTTAAGTATTGTGGGACAAGGACAAGATCATCGTGAAGATAATTGTATTCCCTCACTAGAGTACCTGAGTAGGGGGATAACATCCTTGTTGAAGATTTGGTTATTCTTTTCTATCATCCCGCCAAGATTTTGTTTTGATCCCCGCATCATTTAAGTCCGCTTCGATAGTTGAGTCTCTGCACCTTAAGTACTAGCGTAATAGAGAATCCCATTTTTGTCTCAAGTCCTGTGGAGAATCGGTCCATTTATTCATGACTTGTTTTGGATTTGAGAATGACATGCCTCGGTTATGGATGGATTCTAGGGATGAAGTGGTTATCCAGTAAGGGGTGCCACTCTCGGTTTTGATAGGAGGGTAGTTAGACTCTTGACTAGCCTTGGTAATACCCTCGAAGTCTCATGGAACCTTTTGGGTTCGGTCATGATTAGTTACCTAGAATCCCTTGATACCTTTATTGGAAATTTGAAGCCCGATCGAGTGGTGTTCGCCGATAAGACGGATGGTTTATTTCACTTATGCATGGGTTATGGAAATCACCCTAGTAAGTGCACTTGATAACCCGGTTGGCATCTGTTTACTTTCAAGAGAAAGTTCTACTACGTGGAATACCTTATGGTACGAGGTCCGAGATTCACTAGTGGATTTTGGAAAGCTTGTATGAGATCATGAGTACGCAGTCATGTTTGCGCCAAGTGTGCAAGTGGAACGAGAAGGCGACGAAGAAATGAGTTCCAGCTCATGTTATGGAAACAGGAGATAAGAAGCTACGAAATCGCGAAGTTAAAAGACGGTCAAGGCATAATGGGATTAAGCTCAAAGAAATACGACTTTGATGGTCAAAGACTAGATACGCGCATAATATCTCTTTTTGGGAGTATATCCTTGATCCCTGTTTCCGTGGAGCTTACTTGTAGGCTATCTTTTGTGGACATCCTCTCGGTCCTATTTTCTGTTACAAACCCCGTAAGGAGTTTGTCTTGTTTATCTCCTCGACCCTGTTTCAGGGATTTTCTAGGTAGAACCCTATGGATGTAAACATGTATTTGAAACATGTTATGATTGATATGGTTGCAAGTGGTTGCTCGTGGATGCGCGAATACACATTAGATACTAGCTCGACTCGGTCGCATTTCATATTGCATATGCACGAGTATTTATACTTGTTTATGGATGAAATCGAATGTATTATCATGCGGTTTTTGCATATGAATGAATGATTGTGCACGCATATAGTACCTATATGGCTAGGACTATTTGCATACATGTTGGATTCATGGCACTATACATATTTTGCATTAGAAAGATTATTCAGGCCTGATCATTAGCATTAGCTAAGGAACATGTACACACACGTTTTGCATATATTCATACAGCATTAGAAATCATCTAAGGACAATGGTTGCTTGTGGATGATGTTTTGAGTAGATGGATGACGGATGGTAGGATACGTTCTTCCTAACTTGGAGATTTCGGGGACGAAATCCTTTAAGTTGGGAAGGATGTAACAACCCGAATTTTTAGCAACGTGTTAAGACAAGAATCAAGGCAGAATTAAATTATAAAATCTGAATCAGGATAAATGGGTTGCGCCATTGCGTTCGTCTCGGAAAAATACGCAAAATAGAGTCCGAAATTTCGTAAATCGGAGTCCGTATGAAGAAGATATGGACGAACGAAGTTAGGCAGAAAAACCGAAAACAAGCCAGAATGCACTGGCGCACTTGTGAAGTGCGCCAGCACAAAAATACACTGGCGCACTTGGGAAGTGCGCCCGTGTCGAGCCAGAAACCTGCACAGCCTTCTGGCTTGACCCTGGCTGGCCTGGTGCACCTGTTTTGGCCCTTCGTCTTGTTTTGGAGGCTTGTGACGATTTTTGAGGGCTGGGATCTATCCTAGGGTTAATCTAAGGGTCCTAACTAGCCTAATCTTCTATAAATAAGCCCCTAACCCCCCCCCCCCCTAAACCCTCATTATTCACTCATGTAACTAAACTATGGCCAAATTTCTACTCTCATGGCCTCCACTCAACTATCCTAGCCTCCACTTCATTTCTATGAAAGGTTTCATGATCTTGAGAGTGTTAGAGAGTCCCTATGTTAGTATGAGAGCTTCTCAAGTTTATTCCAAGGCAAAAGCTTTGATCTTTGTTCATAAAGATGGTGTTTTTGTTGATTTGGAGCATCCATCTTTGGGTTTTTTTGGGTGATGGCATGCATAGGCTTCATCACAAGCTTTAGTTTAATCGATTTAGGCCTTCATAGCAATGTAAGCCCTTCCCTACTCTTAGATATTAACTATGAAGTCAAATGTTCATGTTGCAAGTTTGGGTTTGATCATTGAGAATGATATATGCTATCATGTCATGCAAGTCTATGAAGTCATTAGCTTGATCTTATGAGCAAAAAGCCACAACCTTTATGTTGAAATGTTGCATTATGCAACATGAGAATCTTCATAATCATTATGTCAACTTGCATATGAAGTCATAATCCTTATATGATGATATACGCGAGTTTCTAGCCATCATTCCATGTCTTTTGTCACCATGATTCGCTTATGTACCAAGTTTGGGTTTATGCATGTTTTTGAGGCTTAAGAATGTAACAGGCAAGCTAATGAACACATTTGTGCCTCATTTGCCACCATGATTAACTTGTGGCTTAATACCCCTTTTTTTGTCATTCCTTTGCCAAGTCTCTTTTTTTAATCCATCACGTTGTCGCGAACGTATATGCTAGTTTAAAAAGCGTTGGGGTCACATTATGGGGAAACATAATGACATGAATATGACTTGGGTAAATGGGTATGAACATGCCAACATGTAACGTTAAATATGACATGTGTTTATACTTGAAAACATGGCTTGAAATATAACATGGAAGTTGACATGTAAGTATGCATAAAAACATAAGCTTGGGAATTTACCTATTAAGTTAGGTCTACCCATTGGGAATTTACCTATTAAGTTAGGTCTACCCAATTGCTTGAAAACTTGACTATGAACATGACACTAGACTAAACATGAAAGTGGCCAACTCGAGGTTGGGTTGAGTTTGCAACGTAAAACTACCCGGAACCGACCGGCCTAAGTAGTAGTTGCAAACAATAAGACCCAATGTGAGAAGTTGGTCATGTTGTGCTTGAACCCGAGGTTAGACCAAGTTGTGGTGTAAAGCTACCCGGAACCGACTGGCTTAACTAGTAACCACAACAAAGTCTGATGTGAGAGGTTGGGGTGCATTAAGTAATTAATGCCACATGATAGGGTTAAGTTAATTTGATTAATGACTCTTAACCAAATATGTCATGGGTAAATGGGTTAAGTAAATTGGTTAGGCTAATGATACTTAACAAAACATGACAAGGTTGGGTAGGTTAAGTGATTTGATTTGCCTAATGACGCTTAACCATTTTTATACGACTAGTGGACGGGGATTAAGTTAACCAACACTTAATCAATCCAACATGATAATTTGGCAAGGTTAAGTAAGTTTTCTTAATGACACTTAACCATACAAGATGATTAGGGGATGGGGTTAAGTAATTTACACTTAACTAATCCGACACGGTAATTAGATGGGGTTAAGTAATCCACACTTAACTAATCTAAACACGGTAATTCGATGGGGTTAAGTTAAACACTTAACCAATTTAAACTCGGTAATTCAATGAGGATAAGTAACCAATACTTAACCAACTTAACGTGATAATTTAATGGGGTAAAGCAACTTATACTTAACCAATTATACATGATGATTTGATGGGGTTAAGTAACTTACACTTAACCAATCTAATACGCGGACCTGATAAGGTTAAGTCACAAGACCTTTTTAGAATATACTTAACCATTATAGTACGATTAGAGGATGGGGTTAAGCCAACCTATACTTAACCAATCCGATTCGATAATTTGATAGGATTAAGATAATCTATGCTTAATCGATCTAGCAAGATAATCCGATAGGATTAAGGTAAGCTAGTACTTGACCAATTTGACTTGATAAGGTTAAGTCATGAGCCTCTGGGTACACTTAACCAACTTGTGGGACTAAGTCTTGAACTTAAATACTTAGCCAATCTTTGACGTGATTCGTGGGCGGGTTAAGTCATGGACTTGAATGATAACACTTAACCCAATAGACAAACCCTAGCTAGAAGAACTAGGTAGAAAACCGTGGTTAATCAAGGATAACGGGATAGGAAGCTAAGTGGTAAACCTTAGTTAAGGGTAACTAAGTAATAATTCTTAGCTAAGGACATAGGACTAATTCTTAAAACGATGAGTAACCTGATACGGTAGGTCATCGCCTAGTATACGAGGGGGAGCAAGTTATCTGACTTGGATAAAAGCTCCAGCGCACTGGGTGCCGAAGTGGAAGCTTCGGGGGACGTGAGGATATTCTTGGGATCCCTCTGTGGGCTGCCAGGTAATTGTACTAGGCCCATGAGAGGTTAAGGTCTGCGTTAGAAGGACCAAGAGTATGCCTTGGTTGCTATGCGAGCAACCTAAAGACTGGGATGGATTAGCGTGGAGTCGACGATTCTTGTTTTTGCCCTGGATAGCGCATCGCCGACTACCTACCATCTTTAGTCAATCGTGTACGTGCGGAAAGGCAGGGAACCCCCAACAGACCATGTTCTTGCTATCAAGTCATGGGCGAGGTTGGCCCGTAGGAAAGTGGGCTATAGTGGGGCCGTGGAGTGGTTCTTATACATGATTTTTCTTGGATTGCCTTTCAGTAGTTGAGGGAGGGGTCACGTGGGACCATAGCCACGGGTACAAAAACAGACCTTGATATCTGCATCGGCAGACGATTTAAAGCTCCCGACCGAGTTCCGTATTTCTTGATTTGCCCTGGCACGGAACTCGGATGGCACATTGGGGAACATGTGCATCTAGACATGGAAAACGATTCACGATACATACGTGGGATCAAGGGTGCGGTTGACGGGTGGCGTAATCCCTAGTGGTCCTAGGTGGCCAAAACCCAAACCGAGACACGGAAACGTTCATTAGGTAGCATAATCCCTAGCGGTCCTAGGTGGCATAAATCCTAAGTGGACGCACGATAGTTCATGGTAAGGAAACACAACTTGATCAAGGGTTGCAGTCCAAAACAACTTCAAGGATAAACCGTTTACATGGGAAAGCCCGTACAGCCTACGGCAAAGAACTGAACTTATACATGGAAAGAAACATATGAGTTGGGTAACCTATATATGCGGCATATTAGGTTGACAGGGACCATTACACGACTTTTGAGTAAGGGTCATTCACGGATAACACGTAATATAGTTGGGATACTAGTACGGTAGGTGCAGAGCAGATATACAGGATAGATACCATGGGACGTTATACGTGATAGATATCTTGGGATATTATACTTGATAGGAACCTGACGATGTGATACCTTGTTTTGTCTTGACATCGTAATTTATCATGACATCTTAGTTTATCTGAGTTCAGTAGTTCATCCTGTTATTTTGATTTAGCTTATCTATCTTGTTATCATGCTTATGTTCATCTCAGTTTCTCATGTCAGTTAACTTTACTAGTTTTTATACTAATAGTAGATAGGGCTTTGTGACAGCCCGCCTCGCACCAGCCTACATTTCCTCCAAGAGTGCGCTGTACACATGCCCGACTAGCCCAAGACGGTCGTCAGAAGAAAGGAAAGAAGGGAATGAACTAATCAGAGAACCTGTAGAATGTCTCACAGCGCATGGGATAAAATATAATAATAACATACTTGACATAAAACAGGCGAGACAGTGCATAAGCTGATAACTAATAATCAATGTCAACATCAAAGCAGCGGAAATCCAAATACAGCTTATTACAACTTTCCAAATTTACTGTCTCTAAACAAAAGGAAGCTAAAATAGAAGATACACCAACAATGCCCAAGCAGTGATCTTCAACAACACAGGGAGAATATTATGTATATAGTACGTGGAAGCCTCCTGCTCGTCTCCGGATCATCTACCCGTGCATCACCAGCTAACCTGTCTCTAGTCTGCTCGTGTGAGCACCCAGAGTAATAAGAAGAGACATAAAACTCTGGGTCAGACATAAAGCCTGGTATGAGCGATAAGCATCTAAACAGAGTAATAACAGGTATACTAATCCATACCTGAACCTGGACCTGCAACCAAAGAGTTAGTACCACATACCGTACAATACTCCAAGGTGCCATAATAGATAGGGTCAGAATACGGGGGTGGGGTGTGCATGTCACAATGATAGCAAACAAATCATCCATAACAACCATCCTCACATCCCTCACTCAGTGCGTAAAGCGTACGACATCTACCACTTTAGAACACTAGACAAACTGAGGTAACGACGAATCCCGACTTGTAGAAACCCTGTTGTGACCAAGCCAAACACTTGGAGTCATGACCAAACATTTCAATGACCCACTTCATTGGTCGTAGCCCTTGGTTCTACCGATGCCATAATGGCCCTGAATCCGCCTTCGTACCTCCTACCATAGTGGTCCAAAGCTATAGACGTCGATAACTCCTTGGCACGCGTCCCGCAGCAAAGCCCAACCATGAAGCGAACTCGTTGATTCCCATCTGAATCCTGAGCTCTTACTTCTCATTAGGACTTCCTTTGCATCTCGGGTTTGGTCGAATTGGAGTGGATCTTCAGAAGAGTTGTCACGCAGTAACAGTCCTGGAATTCGGTTCGGTTCGGTAATCATTGCCCTCGTCTGTTCGGTTCGGGTTTCTTCACTCCGGGTCGGGTCGGTGTCCTCCTCCGGGTCGGGTCGGTGTCCTCCTCCGGGTCGGGTCGGGTTGCTATCCTCCTTCCAGCTCATGCTTCTTCTTCGATCAGCTCCCTCATTTCCTTCTACTCCGATCCGATCACTTCGCTTTACTTCAGTCTGATCCGCTCCGCTCCCTAGCCTACTCCGATCCGATCCCCTTGTCCACTCCAACTCTAAGTAAACGGCCTTCCTTTTTGCCAAGCCCTTCATGTGCCAAACTCCAGTTCGGGTCGGGTTTCTTGCCCAGTTCACATTTCCGATCCGAGCCCCATCCGATCCGATCCGAAGCCCTGCACACTTTCTGCAACTTTTCCAGCAACTTGTTTACGCCGTTCGACGACGTTTTTGACAAATCTACCTATTCTAATCAATCACAATTCATGTCAAATAGTCATAACAACATAGCAAACTAACCACAAACACCAAAACAATGAATTCATATGTCAAAATGGATCAATTGTGCCCAAAACCTCACATTTTCCTATAATCCCTCTTAATCATGTTTAAGCATACGATTAGCAAAACACATCGGAATTAACCCAAATTTCTAACAGAGCCTTAAAACATTATTTTAGAATTTTAAGAATTTTTCCAGAATTTATTTACGTATAAATTCGCTAATCTTCACTAATTACCCTTAATCACTGTAATTAGTGCAAAAACTATGCAAATCACTCACCTTGGCCACAAATGAAACACCAAATCTGAAGTATCCTCTGTTTGTGTCGAATTTCTATGTATAGCAGCAACTCCAACCTTGCTTTGTTGCTATTTGGCCTTGTTTTGACGTAGTTTAGGCTTAATCTTCGCTAAAAATGTGTTTTGGGGTGATTTTAGAGGATGGAAGCCATTACCAATGTCTCAAGAAGGTTTGTGGCAGCTCAAAACTGAAATGAAAGTGATAACCTAACCCTAATCAGTCCTCCTATACCTCTAAACCCGAAATTCCCCTGTGGGCCTAGCTGCTAATCACCCGGTTAAGCCCAATTAAGCTGTTTTTCACCGTCTGAAACTTGTTTCAGCCATATCTCCCAAACGATAAGTCCGTTCGGCTAATGTGACCACTCTACGGAAAGAGAAACCATCATCCGAAGCCAATGGAAGTAGTTTCAGGTCAAAATTCCTTCCCAGTCAAAAGTTATGGCCAAAACAGTGCCAACTAGGGGTAAAATGGTCATTTAAAAATCAAGAAAAATCATGTACATGGGAAATGACCCCAATAGTCGTTTCCCAAAGTTACATGACCATACGACTTCGTATGTGACAGAAATAAATATTCTACGATCCTATGATGCGTAGAATGCGGGTCGTTACACTCTTCCCCCCTTAAGAAATTTCGCCCCCGAAATTCCTTAACCCAAAACATACAAAGGATCCCGCATGCCTACCAACCACATACAACAATCAAACATGCAAAACAAGCAAGCAAGCCTATCCTAGCATGCGGAAAACTAAATCGAAATCAAAATCTTACCAGGCAAAGAGTTCTGGGTGTGCCTTCCTAATGTTCTCCTCTGTCTCCCAAGTACAATCATTCTCGTCCTCGCCCCACTGAACCTTGACTAACTTCACCGCCTTCCTTCGAAGTTGCTTCATGTCGTGCTCGACGATACGGGCCGGCTTGCGGTTCCCAACCGCCTCGGGTTCTACTTCGAAGTCCTCCAACTGATCAGGTGAAATAGTCATATCTGAGTCGTGAACGAACTTCCTTAGTTGGGAAACATGAAATACGTTATGAACTCCCGCCATCTTCTCTGGTAAGTCAATTCTATATGCCAAATTCCCGACTGGTTCAAGAACAGGGAATGGGCCAACAAATCTTGGTGCCAACTTGCCTCTCCTGCCAAATCGTACTACGCTCTTCAACGGAGAAATCTTGACAAACACCAAGTCGCCAACGGAGAATTTTAAGTCCCTTCTCCTTTTATCAGCATAACTCTTCTGCCTATCTTGGGCAGCCTTCATCCGTTGTTGAATGGTCTTGATTTTATCTGAAGTTTCCCTCACCACATCTGGTCCAAGCATAAACTTCTCGCCAGTCTCTATCCAACACGATGGTGAGTTGCACGGCCTCCCGTACAAAGCTTCAAACGGAGCCATACCGATACTGGATTGGTAGCTATTATTATATGCAAACTCTACTAGATGCAAATGGTCATCCCATGATCCACCAAAATCCAATATACATGCTCTCAAGAGATCTTCCAAAATACGGTTCATCCTCTCCGTCTGACCGTCGGTCTGAGGATGATATGCGGTACTGAGATGTAATTCTGACCCTAGAGCCTCTTGTAAGCTCTTCCAAAACCCACTAGTGAACAACGGGTCTCGGTCGCTCACAATGCCTTTAGGTACTCCATGAAATCTCACTACCCACTTCATATACAATTCTGCTAACTTAGCTGCCGTTCTGGTCGATTTGACTGGTATAAACCTTGCACTTTTAGTCAGTCGATCTACAATTACCCAAATGCTGTCATATCCCGATCTAGTTCTTGGTAAACCATCGATGAAATCCATCGAGACTTGTTCCCATTTCCATTCGGGAATTTCTAAGGGCTGTAACAAACCACTAGGCTTCTTTTGCTCGGCTTTAACTAGCTGGCAATTCATGCACTTGGATATAAACTTCCCAACGTCTCTTTTCATCCCTTCCCAGTAGTAAGTCTGCTTCATATTTCGATACATCTTGTTACCACCGGGGTGTATAGTTAGCTTTGAGTGATGACATTCTCTAAGCACTTCATCCCTCAATCCATTGACATTGGGTACAACAAGCTTTCCATTCTTTCTAAGCCATCTATCTCGATCAAGCCCATACTTGTTCACCTCCTCATCGATACCCATCTCTAACTTGGAGATGATTTCCAATAGGTTAGGATCGTCCCTCTGACTAGAGCCGATCCGCTCAATCAAAGTGGGTCTGATCGTCAAACTTGCTAACACTTCTGGATCCAATTCGCACTTTGGTCTGAAATCAAACCCCGCGATAAACTCCAGTTGCTTCCATTCAAGGAACATAGCCCCTAAGCTGGCATGTCTTCTGCTCAATGCATCAGCCACCGCATTGCCCTTTCCTGGTGTGTATGCGATGTCAAAATCATAGGAAGCTAAGAACTCTAACCATCTCTGCTGACGGAGATTTAAATCCTTCTGGGAGAATAGATACTTTAACGACTTATGATCTGTAAATAGCTCAAATCTTTCTCCCAAGAGATAGTGTCTCCACATCTTTAACGCGAACACGATTGCTGCCAATTCTAAATCATGGGTAGGGTATCTTCTCTCGTGCGGTTTCAATTGCCGACTTGCGTAAGCTACAACCCTACCGCCTTGCATTAATACAGCACCCAGTCCGGTACCACAGGCATCCGTGTATACCGTCATCTCTTCATCCCCCTTAGGAATGACTAACACTGGTGCGCTTGTCAACTTGTCCTTTAGGCTTTTAAATGCATTCTCGCACCTTTCATCCCAAACAAAAGCTTGATTCTTCTTGGTCAACTGGGTCAATGGTGCTGCTATCTTGGAGAAACCTTGGATAAACTTACGATAATATCCAGCTAATCCCAAGAAACTTCTTACATCTGTTGCATTCTTGGGCGTAAGCCATTCTTGTACCGTAGCCACCTTTGCTGGGTCCACGGCAATACCACTCTCTGATACAACATGGCCCAAGAACCTCACTTCCCTCTTCCAGAAGTGACACTTAGAAAACTTTGCTTTCAATTGGTGTTTTCTCAACACCTCCATCGCTACTCTTAAATGTTCCTTGTGTTCTTCCTCTGTCCTCGAATAGACCAAAATATCATCAACGAACACAAGGACAAACTTATTCAACTGATCTCTGAATACCCTATTCATAAGATCCACAAAATATGCTGGGGCATTGGTCAGCCCGAATGGCATGACCAACCACTCATAAAACCCAGACGGCGTCCGAAATGCCGTTTTAGCTATACTCTCAGCTTCCACTCTAAGCTGATGAAAACCTGTCGCGAGATCTAACTGAGAAAATACTCTCGCGCCACTCAACTGATCGAACAAATCATCTATCCGCGGTAGAGGATACTTGTTCTTCCTCGTCACTTTATTCAACTCGCGGTAGTCTACACACAAACGAAGGGAACCATCCGCCTTGGTAGCAAACACAACTGGTGCTCCCCATTCAGAAACACTCCTTCTGATAAATCCCTTCTTCAAAAGATCGCTGACTTGCACCTCGAGTTCTCGCTGCTCTCTTGGTGCCATACGACGAAGTGGCATCACTATAGGCCTGGCATCTTTTACCAAATCAATACGAAACTCAATCTCTCGGTGTGGTGGAAGTCCGGTCACTTCTTCGAAAACATCCGGATACTGGCCAACCACGGGCAAACCTGACAACTCACTATGCGGAATGTCGAGGGAGTTTAGAAAACTAGCCAATACCCCCTTACTGGGTAGACCACCAAACACTATCCTCCGCCCATCATCCGCTCTAGCTGTCACCAACAGGCCCTCACAGTCTACCACCACCCCGTATCTTTGGAGCCAATCTACTCCCAAAATAATGCCAAACCAAGTAAAGCCCAAAACAAAGCAATCACAAACAAACATGCACCCATGACTCGATAAAACCACATTACGACAAATCATGCTAAGACTAGTCGAACCACCAATCGGGTTCGTCACTACTAAAGGCCTATCGACAATCTCGGGCTCCAATCCCAACCTATCTACCAGGTCACTAGATATGAAAGAACTGGAAGCTCCGGTATCAAACAAAACTCTAACAGGAACATCATAAACAGAAAGCATACCTTGAATGACGACATTCTTTCCCTTCTCCGCCGCTGTTGGGGCATTCGACGAAGAAGGAATAGCATTAAGAGCGTATGCTTTCACCATTTGCTTTTCTTTAGGGGGCTGTGGACACTTGTCCTTGTGATGTCCCATCTGGCCACAGTTGAAGCACTTCCTATCCGCTGGCTTGGCCCGACAATTACTAGCATAATGGCCCTTCTTACCACAGCTGAAGCACTCCACATCTTGCTTATTCTTTTTCTTCTGGCCATCTTTAGCTTGGTTCTGCTTTCTCTTATTCTGGGAACCACCCTTGCCTCCACCACTTGCTTGTGGTTTTGGCTCTTCTGCAGATGCAGCCTCAGTCTTCGACTTAGGGTAGAGGCTTTCTGATCTTAATGCTTTTCCCACAATCGATTCAAACGTCTCATCGATGTGGTTAATAAGTTTTTCCCCCAAGTACTGATCCAAACCAGTTATGAATTTCTCATTCTTTTTCTCGGCAGTATCAATAAGAGATAACCCGTACTTCGACAAAGTGTCAAATTCAGCAATATACTCCGAGACAGCTCTGCCGTTCTGCTTGAGCTCCAAGAACTTCTTAAACAACATTGACTTCTGAGCAGCTGGAATGAACTTCTCACTAAAGCGAGCCTTAAACTGCTCCCACGTAATCTGATCTTCGGGAGTAGCTGCCTTTATAGCATTCCACCAATTCATTGCCCGCCCTTGCAGCTGACGGGACGCTAGCTTTCTCTTCATCGCATCCTCAATACCCAAATCCTCGAAGATACGTTCGCAACTATCCAACCAATCCTGAACATCCGTGGCCGACTCCGTTCCGTGGAACGGCTTCCCACCAAGGCTAGTATAATCCTTATTCAGCTTGGCGAAGTCGACTCTTGGCGCCTGCACTATTGGACCACCACCATTTCCACCATTGGGAGCTGCCCTCTGCACATCCCTAAGCATCTCTCTCATGAGGTCAGTAAACATCGTCCTCATGTCAGCAGCATTCCCATTATTGGCTCCCCTACCAGCACCTCTAGTATCTCGGCTCATCGTCAATCTGAAAAAGGAAACGATTAACGATTCCATAGTGGTGCTAGTGCAGTACGACTTCATTCTTATACTACTAAATATATATATATAGCTTTTAAAAACCAAAGTAATCACAAATACGCTCTCTCGTATACGTGTATTATCTCTCCCTGATAACTTCCCTAGGTTAACTACGCAACCTAGAGCTCTGATACCAAGTGTGACAGCCCGCCTCGCACCAGCCTGCATTTCCTCCAAGAGTGCGCTGTACACATGCCCGACTAGCCCAAGACGGTCGTCAGAAGAAAGGAAAGAAGGGAATGAACTAATCAGAGAACCTGTAGAATGTCTCACAGCGCATGGGATAAAATATAATAATAACATACTTGACATAAAACAGGCGAGACAGTGCATAAGCTGATAACTAATAATCAATGTCAACATCAAAGCAGCGGAAATCCAAATACAGCTTATTACAACTTTCCAAATTTACTGTCTCTAAACAAAAGGAAGCTAAAATAGAAGATACACCAACAATGCCCAAGCAGTGATCTTCAACAACACAGGGAGAATATTATGTATATAGTACGTGGAAGCCTCCTGCTCGTCTCCGGATCATCTACCCGTGCATCACCAGCTAACCTGTCTCTAGTCTGCTCGTGTGAGCACCCAGAGTAATAAGAAGAGACATAAAACTCTGGGTCAGACATAAAGCCTGGTATGAGCGATAAGCATCTAAACAGAGTAATAACAGGTATACTAATCCATACCTGAACCTGGACCTGCAACCAAAGAGTTAGTACCACATACCGTACAATACTCCAAGGTGCCATAATAGATAGGGTCAGAATACGGGGGTGGGGTGTGCATGTCACAATGATAGCAAACAAATCATCCATAACAACCATCCTCACATCCCTCACTCAGTGCGTAAAGCGTACGACATCTACCACTTTAGAACACTAGACAAACTGAGGTAACGACGAATCCCGACTTGTAGAAACCCTGCTGTGACCAAGCCAAACACTTGGAGTCATGACCAAACATTTCAATGACCCACTTCATTGGTCGTAGCCCTTGGTTCTACCGATGCCATAATGGCCCTGAATCCGCCTTCGTACCTCCTACCATAGTGGTCCAAAGCTATAGACGTCGATAACTCCTTGGCACGCGTCCCGCAGCAAAGCCCAACCATGAAGCGAACTCGTTGATTCCCATCTGAATCCTGAGCTCTTACTTCTCATTAGGACTTCCTTTGCATCTCGGGTTTGGTCGAATTGGAGTGGATCTTCAGAAGAGTTGTCACGCAGTAACAGTCCTGGAATTCGGTTCGGTTCGGTAATCATTGCCCTCGTCTGTTCGGTTCGGGTTTCTTCACTCCGGGTCGGGTCGGTGTCCTCCTCCGGGTCGGGTCGGTGTCCTCCTCCGGGTCGGGTCGGGTTGCTATCCTCCTTCCAGCTCATGCTTCTTCTTCGATCAGCTCCCTCATTTCCTTCTACTCCGATCCGATCACTTCGCTTTACTTCAGTCCGATCCGCTCCGCTCCCTAGCCTACTCCGATCCGATCCCCTTGTCCACTCCAACTCTAAGTAAACGGCCTTCCTTTTTGCCAAGCCCTTCATGTGCCAAACTCCAGTTCGGGTCGGGTTTCTTGCCCAGTTCACATTTCCGATCCGAGCCCCATCCGATCCGATCCGAAGCCCTGCACACTTTCTGCAACTTTTCCAGCAACTTGTTTACGCCGTTCGACGACGTTTTTGACAAATCTACCTATTCTAATCAATCACAATTCATGTCAAATAGTCATAACAACATAGCGAACTAACCACAAACACCAAAACAATGAATTCATATGTCAAAATGGATCAATTGTGCCCAAAACCTCACATTTTCCTATAATCCCTCTTAATCATGTTTAAGCATACGATTAGCAAAACACATCGGAATTAACCCAAATTTCTAACAGAGCCTTAAAACATTATTTTAGAATTTTAAGAATTTTTCCAGAATTTATTTACGTATAAATTCGCTAATCTTCACTAATTACCCTTAATCACTGTAATTAGTGCAAAAACTATGCAAATCACTCACCTTGGCCACAAATGAAACACCAAATCTGAAGTATCCTCTGTTTGGGTCGAATTTCTATGTATAGCAGCAGCTCCAACCTTGCTTTGTTGCTATTTGGCCTTGTTTTGACGTAGTTTAGGCTTAATCTTCGCTAAAAATGTGTTTTGGGGTGATTTTAGAGGATGGAAGCCATTACCAATGTCTCAAGAAGGTTTGTGGCAGCTCAAAACTGAAATGAAAGTGATAACCTAACCCTAATCAGTCCTCCTATACCTCTAAACCCGAAATTCCCCTGTGGGCCTAGCTGCTAATCACCCGGTTAAGCCCAATTAAGCTGTTTTTCACCGTCTGAAACTTGTTTCAGCCATATCTCCCAAACGGTAAGTCCGTTCGGCTAATGTGACCACTCTACGGAAAGAGAAACCATCATCCGAAGCCAATGGAAGTAGTTTCAGGTCAAAATTCCTTCCCAGTCAAAAGTTATGGCCAAAACAGTGCCAACTAGGGGTAAAATGGTCATTTAAAAATCGGGAAAAATCATGTACATGGGAAATGACCCCAATAGTCGTTTCCCAAAGTTACATGACCATACGACTTCGTATGTGACAGAAATAAATATTCTACGATCCTATGATGCGTAGAATGCGGGTCGTTACAGGCTTACTCAGTCTTTTTGACTGACCCGTTTTGTTTCGCCTCTTTTCTTCCGTTCCCCCCCCCCAGGTTACAGGGAGGAAATACTGTGGTTTAGTTCGGACTTCTTCTGCTTGAAGGTCATCATGGATGGCTTGGACTTTTCTTGGCTATGGCTACTTTACTGTTTTACTTGGGGAATAATTTTGGAAAAAGTCTTTATGCTTCTTTACTATTGCAAGACAGGTTTTGATGTACTCTGATGTAAAAGGCTTTAGACCTTAATTATTAATGTTTATGAAAGTTCGATTTTACTTCCGCTGTTTTATATGTTCTGTCTTGTGATATTTCTGTGCATGTTTACCAATAATGCCCCTCTAAAGCTAGTGCATTCCTTTGCGAGTGACCCTAGCGGAGGCGGGGTGTTACACTGTAGCTAGGTCCATCCTTGAAAATACCTGTGCTCCATTCAGACGATCCAATAAATCATCGATTCGTGGCAATGGATATTTGTTCTTTATGGTCTGCTTGTTCAAATCATGATAATCCACACATAGCCGTAGAGTACCGTCTGATTTTGGGACAAACACTACTGCTGCTCCCCAATCTGAGAAACTAGGCCTGATCAGACCCTTCCATACGAGCTGCCGTGTTTGATTGTCAAGTTCTTCTTTCTCCTTCAAGGACATTCTTCGAATAGCGTGAACTACCGGCCTTGCATTTGGAATCAAAGCGATTTTGAAATCAATTTCTCTCTGCGGGGGTAAGCGAACAACTTCTTCGAACACATCTGCATAGTTCTTGACGACAGGAATGTCTTTGATGAGGTCAGGAATATTCTCTGTGACTTCAGGGATATTTTCTATTTGAACAGGAGAAACATCCAAAGCTGCCCAGAAGTCTTTTCTATTAGCCTTCTGACCTTCACAGGGAATGGTTATATAATCACCTGATTTAATCTTCGCCTTAACGACTCTGTCGGCGCATTTAACCTCAGCTTCATACTTGGTCAACCAGTCTAACCCCAAGATAAGATCAAACTCTATAAAATTCATGACGACCACGATGGTAGGAAACCGGTAATGAGAAAAAGAAACCGACACTCCACAAACCCAACTGAGATCAATGGAACCCCCAACCGAATTCTGGACAGTCATTGGTTCCTTGAGCTTCTTCAAATTCAAATCCAGCTTCTTAGCTACATTCTTTGCAACAAAGCTTCGCGACGCGCCGGTGTCAAATAGTACTTTAACAGGAATGCCTTTGACAGTAAGCGTGCCTTCTAAAACATCAGCCCTTTCTTGACTAGCTGAGGGCTTAGAAGTTTCTGCTACTTCATTTACCTGAGCTTCTTTGGTCGTTTTTAACAGCCGGCAATCTTGCTTTACATGACCAAACTGATGACATTGATTGCACCTTTTCTTCCCTTGAAAATTCTTCTTGTATTTAGATCCACTCTTTCTTCGTTTGTTCCAAGATTTGCAACTTATCGCCAAATGTCCTTTTCTATTGCAGCTTGAGCATATAGCAGTTGTTACTGGTTCTTTTTCAGATCTGGCCCTCTTTCGATTGACCTTAGGCTTTTTACTAACCTCAGACCTCGTACTGGCTTCAGGAATATCAGTTTCCGACTCTTCTTTGTCACTAGAACAGACTTCCTCTTCGTCGTGCAACATACCTTTCTTATGGAGATCTTCATACTGATAAGCCATATAAATCATTTCTGAAAAAGGGAGCTTCACATTCCTCATCACACTATTCTGATATTTTCTTTGCAGGCCATGAATAAATCTCAGATTCTTCCTCTTTGGATCTTGAATCAGATGAGGGGCAAAGTGAGAAAGTTCGTTGAATTTCTTATGATATTCTGGGATGGTCATATCCCCTTGTATCAGATAAGAAAATTCATCACATAATCGCTCCGTCACCTCAGGAGGAGTAAATCTTGCTAGGAAAATCTCTTTGAATCTACCCCAGGTGATATCACCTTCTGGATTATCTTTGATGATTGATTCCCACCAGATTAAAGCTTCTTCTTTAAGTGCCCAAGATGCTACTAATATTTTCTGATCATCTCTCAACTGGATGCGTTCAAATATTCTTTCTATGGAGCTCATCCAAGATTGAGTCTGAATTATAGATTCATTGCCCGAGAACTGTGCTCCATTCAGATTTCGATATCTCTTCAATAGAGCCTCTAGATCTGGTTCTGCATTCCTCCTGTTTTTGACACTCATTTTTCTAGTGCTTCTGCAAATAGCAGATCAAGTGTCAGGTCACAGAAAAGGTATTTTAAAACATAGAAACATATACTTCAAATGTAAATGTGTCTATTGGGTGTATTTCGTTCTGCTTTACTCATACTAGGATATTACTGATCCTATCTGTAATGAGTTACCCATCCTAGAACACTACTGGTTCTATTTCTGACGAGTTCGTTAATATGTTATATTCCAGAACTAAGCTTAACCAAAGCTCTGATACCACGTTGTGACGACCCCAAACCCCATACTGACGGTGGCAAGGGTAATCTTTGGAATATAACAAAGAAACAGATAATAGCAGAACAGAAATAAATAAGTACACCAGATAATGCACAATAGAATATACTGGATAAACGTAATCATCAAAGTTACACAGTATACAGGATCTTACTTAGTACAGATACAGTTCAGCTATACATAAATGTCTACAGCGGAAAACAAACATAATGTACAATAGGAGCTGAACAGCATAAAAAGAGATAAATAATAGAATCCATCTTCAGCTCCAGCTATCCAGAAAGAGCCAGCTAAACCTGAATACAAGGTTGCCCGTGTAGAAAAAGCGGCACCCGAGTTTGAGAGTGAAACAAACTATGAGTCAGTCATGGGACTGGTATGAGAAATCTACTCAACACATTTAAAATATGGCTAATCACAGGACCACGCCACTTTCGTGGAATGGGTTTACTCCATTGGATTGCTAGTACTTTAAAACAAATCGTTCTTTTAAACATCGCAATGCTTTTTATAAAAATGAAGCCATTATAAGACTCAGTTCCCATCACACAATGCAACGCAAACCGGAGGATAGAGTTTTTACCTCATCATGGCCAAAATATGCTTAATACAAATAAAACAAAAGCATTTGATATTATTACTAGTGTTTGTATATTTCAAAAGCAATTTCAAATCATAAGTATCAATCATAGACGGTATTAATGCCCCATACCACTATGTCGCCATATATAGGTATACAATCAAAACTGCACGATGTCGTATTTGGAAATTGGATTTCCGTCATGAACCAAGGCAAAAGATAGTCCTTACCGAATTCGAGACGCTCTAGCCCGCCCCTCAGGCACAGCCACAACCGTACCTTGGATCGTCAGGGCCGGTCCACACGAAGTGGATTATAATGCCTGAACAATGTGTTTCTCCACCCTTTGGGGCGTAAGTGAGCCAACGAATGACTCCATCGGTCCCGGATCTACCGATATTTCCGAGGCGCCTCGCAACAGTAACAACCAAATAAGTCAAACTCGTCAGGGCATGTAAAACCACTGACGCCGCTTCTAGCTAGAAAGAAAACGCACGTCCCCCCTGAGGTCGTTTCTCCCGTTTTTGGTTCCGGGGTGTGAGGCTTGCGAATTCACGTTATACACAAAGCTACACCACACAGGCGGTGCTTTGATCATCACCACAAGACTTTGATTTTCAACAGAAGCCCTGATCACTGCATCTTAGCATGCCACACAGGCAATTCACACCGTGCAACTGATAGCTACCAATCACACAGAATAAATTCCAATGTCAGACACACTGTCCATTTGCAAGTCCGTTCTGGTTCTGAACGAAACCGGAGGCACTATATACCTCGCAAACCCATCGATCACCACGTACGTCTGGACGATCACCACTCATTATCCATATTTCGGGATGCCTCCCAATCAGGACCTCGGTTACCATCCAAACGAGGTGAAGATCTCCGGTCTTCGACCACCGTCTTCATCTTCGATTTCTTATCGTCGATTCAGTAATTCAGAATGGGATAAACCTGGTCTTTCTGAGCAACTCGCGTATATGATAAACAAGTGCAACACAAATACACATATGCATCATTTCAATTCATTAGCCACTAACCGTCAATCAGTAAGAGAGCGATTTACCAAATATTAACCCCGAAGGCCGAAACCAACATCAGATCAATACCCAAGAAACCATTCGACTTAGCCAACCTTCAGTTAATTTCTAAATTTCACATCCATATCGTTTATAATATTTTATAACGATTTATCGCTATTTTTATTTATTTTAAAAAAGCCAATTTATTCAAAACGACACTTCGTGCCATAACGCGGCCGTGGCGCTGTTTTTCTTCAGATTTGATTTACGCATATCTGAAAATCTAACCGTTGGATCTTCACAAAATTTACATCATTAGAAAGATCTTTTCAAAACGAATCCAACGGTTCCAGTTTCGGGAAAATCCGAAATTCGGATCTCCCGGTATAATCGTTTGAAGTTTCGATTTCAAAATACGAACTGTAGCATCGTTATTCGATTAAATATAATTATATATATATATATATAATCGATTCTGGCGCTGTTTTTCTTTAGATTTGAATTAAACATTCCAGACAATCCAACCGTTGGATTTTTACAAAGTTGGTGCCATTGGAAAGATATTTCCAAAGCGAACCCAACAGTTGCGATTTCGGGAAAATCCCATGGTCGGATCTCCCGCACTAATCGTTTGAAATCACGGTTTCAAAATACGAACTACAGCTTCGTTATTCGATATATTTCAATTCTATTTATATATATATCGATTCTTCGATTTCGAAGCTATATTCTTTTCATACGTTTGATAAAAATTATATTTTTATCTAACTGTCTTCTATTTCAACACTTCACTATTTTTAACAATTCATGTAAATAATAAAAATGTGATTTTTAATGTAAAATAATTTATTTCAACACTCGACTATTTTACATAGTTATTATAGGTGATAGAAATAGGATTTTTTTATTATAAAACAATTTATTTCAAAACAAGATTATTTTATATATCTCATATCGATGATAAAAATGGGATTTTTATTATAAAACAATTTCTTTCAAAATATGAATACCATTTAACACATGAATTTCAATTCAACGAATGAATTTCGATTCAACACATGAAGGTTTTCTATAGTTTATATATATCGATAAAAAGGTGATTTTTATATTTTAAACACGAATACCATTCAACACATGAATTTCTATCCAACGAATGAATATCGATTCAACACATGAAGGTTTTCTATAGTTTGTATATATATATAAAAAGGTGATTTTTATATTTAAAACACGAATACCATTCAACACATGAATTTCTATTCAACGAATGAGTTTCAATTCAACACATGAAGGTTTTCTATTCAACGAATAAATATAGTTTCAACAAATGAAAATAATTCAAACACATGAATATTATTCAAAATTTCGGCAGCATAACGGCAGGGTAGTTAAAACCGGGACCGTCCCAAGTACGGCTCCTCGCTCTACCTTAAAACCTCGCGGTTTTTGACAATGAGGAATCATGCATCTAGTTCGCACGCAGGCGGCATGTATATTTTTTTCATTTCCACAAACTAATCCTATGTGGTTTCAACCAAATATTTCTCAACCACAAACGAGTATTTTTCAACCACAATCAATCAATTTCAACCGCAAACAATTTCAATCAACCATTCGCTATCAATCAATTTTCACACCACTCACAACCAATAAATATCGTCCATGGTTTGTGGACGAGGGGCGTATATATATATATATATATATACAGCATTTCACTTCTATTTCAACACATGTATAATTTTTACAACGCATATATAACTTATACATCGAACGTACAACTTATACAACGCTTATACAAGAGGTGTACAACGCTTATATAACTCATACATCGACTATATAATTTATACATCATCGTTTTCCATATCGTTTATAAATTAGAAATCTCACATTGGGTTCCACTCCACCAAAAATAGCAGAAGGCTCAGAAAAATACGCGGTCTCTTCTAAAATGTAGAAGACGTCCTCATGGTCCCGATGTTTCTTGTTCCACTGAATTTCGACAAGAAACCAAAAGGATATGATTTTTCAACGTTTGCAACACTTTAAAGTGTTTAAATCATATACAGGAATCACCTTTATCATTGGTTCAGACAAGGGTTTCGATCTTTCGTGAAATCTGAGCGATATTGGGATGATCGGAGGTGAGGACGTGGAAGAGGGGAGTGAGGCGCTGCTGTCGATGGTGGTGCGGTCGTGTATGGTGGCTGGATCTGGCGGCGGCGATGCTTGGAAGTGGCTCACTTTCCGGGCTCGATTCAGGCAGTGGAGGTGACGAGAAAGGTGTTGGTTGGGTCGGATTCGAAGAGGAGGAGGAGGCGCGTCGAGGGGATGTGGTGGCGGTTGCTGGTGATGGCCGTAGAGGCGGCAAAGGAGGAGAGAAGGAAAGAAGGGGGCGCCGTCAGGTTTCAGAGGGCATCGGGGAAGAGAGAGGGAGTGAGGGCCAATGAGGTTTTTTTTAATTTTATTTTAAAAATTTTAAATTCTCTAAAATACCCCTTTCACACACGAACCCCCAATCCAAACCCAACGACTGTCATCCCTAGCATTTTACCCCCATTCCGAACATAATGGGATATGGTTCAAAGGCCCATTCGACTGTTTCAGTCAGTTTTCATTCAAATTAAAATATAAAACATTCAATATTCAATTTGAACGTACATTTCAATTTCCCGGGGCCACATACTGATTCTAAAAATTCCCAAAAAATAAATCTAACTATGTTTTGACGATACGGTCCCTACAAAACTAGTTTCGTCGAATTCTGAGACTGTTTGCAAAGAGGCCCATTTCTGGTCGATCCAATTTAACTATAATTGACCAAAACACGTTTTCCTTTGCCACGCTCACATACTAGCTTCAAAAATTATGAAATTTGAAACCTAGCAATAACTTCACATCCCGGATCCAACCAAAGTGGTTTCGTCGAATTACGAGGTCGTATGCAAAATGGCCATTTTCACGGGCTATATAAATACCATAGTGACCTTTCTGAAAATTCATTTGGCCATAACTTTTGCTTTCCGCTATGAAACTTCGATTTTTCAGATTTGTTAGAAAGGTATTCACTAACAGATTTAAATATTTTTGGTTTCACTAAAATCCATTTTGTTTTGCACCCGGTACAGCCAGTCAAAGTTTGAATTCAAATTTTGAAACTACCGTGCCATTTCAGGCCTTGTTTATAATTAGAATTAATTATATTCCTTTTCAATTATCGATTCAAACTCAGTTTTCATCTTTATTATTTAAAATATTTATTTTAAATATTTAAAATCCACTATTTTAGCCAATTTAAAATTTTTAAATTGGTTCAGATTTTCCGGGTCGTTACACTATCCTGTTTACAGAATGGTCCCTTCGGTTTGTCCAATCCCAGGACAAACGTGAATGGACGAATGTCCGACAGAGTATATCTAACGGATCACGTAAGTTGTTCTCTTCAAACTACTTACGTTTGGTGGTAGAGGAATTCATTTCTCTTAGCTTTATACCCGTGGTATTTTTGAGGAAATCAATTTGTGATTTGACGGGTATGACAATGTGGCATTCAAAGTGAATGGTGGTCAGGTGTATCAAAGACACGTAATGACCTCAAGCCTCATCAACCGGGAAATGACAGAAATCGGGCAAGCAGCATGGCTAAGTGGGTCGCTCCCATTAGGGTGTATATCACCTATCTAGAGAAAAACCAATTTATTCTTTTATCTATTATCGATGTTGTCCCTTTTCGGGAAACGGTAGGGTAGCTCCCAACTGTTGGTGATACACATTCGATACACTCAAGCGAAATGAGTGGTCGATGTGGGTCGGGTTGTAAGACGTTCTTGTTGAACCCAGTGTATTTGCCTCCAGAGATACACTATCTGCAGGTGGTCCCATACCTTGTCATAGTTGGAATCCAATCTCCAATAAGCGCTCACGATTTTGATTTTGTATACTATATATGTGGGACGTGAGATGCAAGCGTTCTGCTAGATTGTTATTTACTTGTGATTAGACATTATTATAATATCAGAGAAAAATTGATTTCCAGAAGTATTTTGGTTATTGTAAGGTAAAAACCATCCGTGTTTATGTGTGGATTGGTCTTACGATTATCTTTTCTTTTGAAAAGGGTTTGAAAGTTAAAACAAATTATTTGAGTTTACTCACACCAGCCCCATGACTGACGCAGAGTTTATTTTGTTTTGTTTTCCCCCTAAACTCTTGTGTGCCCAAATTTGTACGGGCAGTCAAGTAGTTCAGGTCTTTACAGATATGCTTGGAGGAGCTTGAAGCAAGAGGCTTTAGGATTATATAGCTATTGTTATTTCCATTGTGTGTATGTGTTGCACTCTGATAATGTTATTCTATACCTGTATACTGTTTTATTTCGAAGTTATGTTATGTATTATATTTTATTCGTTCCGCTGTGAGATTCGTATTACTCTGATTCTGTTCTATAGTAATCTTCTTCTTCTTCTATTCTAATTTTCTATCTTATCTATTCTCACCCTCTAATTTCTTTCTAATAATGATCAGGAATTTCTGATGTCTGATTGTCAACATGGTAGTTTTGTGTTGATTTTCAGAGTCGAAAATCCCAGTTCGTTACACGAATGAAAAGACTAGATCTAAAATCTAATTGGATCCTAAAATATCTCAAAAATAAATACTCCTTAAAACTTGTTCAAAATAAAACTTTTCCTAAAATATCTCAACAAATCCATAAAACTCGGTCAACATGTCCTAAAATCCGGCAACTTCCAATATCTCCACTTTAATATCCATGTGATAAATATCACAAACCATAACACTCCATCTTGATATGAAATCACTCCAACGCTCAAAAAGCCACCCCCAAACTATGCATTTCCCTAATGAGATGCACCACATAAAGATCTCAAAATTGCTTGTAATACCACAATGGCCTCCAT
This sequence comes from Allium sativum, assembly GCA_030737875.1. Taxonomy (NCBI): domain Eukaryota; kingdom Viridiplantae; phylum Streptophyta; class Magnoliopsida; order Asparagales; family Amaryllidaceae; genus Allium; species Allium sativum. The sequence continues at coordinate 693,461,813 of CM060920.1, forward strand.
GTAGACTTTGTGGCTTTACGTTGATGCCTCCACCTTGATTCAGATGAACTCGCCACTCCTAATCCAATTTGAGAACTCATAACATTCTCCACTGTTTTTCCAAGCAATTTATAAATGTTATCATTTTCCTGTTTTGCGCGCAAAAGCTCCTTTTCACCCCTCCAAACTCTTGTAACTCCACCTCTAGTCGAGAAATTGCAACCTTTTTGTTCCAACTGTCCAATTGAAGCAAGATTCTTGTTAATTTCTGGGATGTACCTAACTCCCGTTAGCTTTGGCACCTTTCCATCATTCATCTTCAATCGAACCGCACCTATGCATTTAACATGCAAATCTCGTATGTCGGCAGATTCCACTTTACTACTTTGTTCTTCATAATCAATAAATGCTTCCTTTTGATGGCACACGTGGAAACAAGCACCTGAATCAAGTATCCAATCTTTGCTTTTGCCTTTATTAACGCATAAAACATTTCCTTCAATCTCCTCGCCAAAATTCACCTCATTACCGTTGTTATTTTGTTTATCAACCTTTTCTTCCAATGCCTTCATCTTCTCCTTATCCCTTTTAAGCTTGTGACAAAATCTCAGTTGATGACCGGGTTTGTCACAGTAAAAACAAACATATTCTTTTTTCATGTCCGATCTATTCGATTGCCTTTCCATATTTCATTGACTATCCCTCCTTGCAATAAAAGCTTTTTCAATTGGAGTTTCAGTTTCCGTTTCCTCCTTATCTTTTCCTTCCTTAAGGCTCATCCTCCATATCTCTTCATTAAGCAAGCTACTAATCACGGACCCCATTGAAAGAATGCCATCCGAATTTGAGTTATTCAACGCAACCACAAGTGATTTCCAACTTTTTGGCAATGAACTCATCATCATTAAAGCTTGTGTTTCATCATCCACCTTGAAATTCTCGGCAGCCAATTGATTCACAATTTCCTGAAAATCATTAAGATGCTCCCCAATTGATCCACCTTCCTTAAGCTTCAGATTCACCAACCTTCTCATAAGAAGAGCCTTATTTGTTGCAGAGTTCTTCGCATAAACCCCTTCCAATTTCTTCCATATAGCATAAGCCGATGTTTCATTAGCAACAATATGAAACACTGAATTATCCGAAAAACATCGAATAGATGCAGCGGCCTTCCTATCCATAGTCTCCCATTTTGCTTCGGATAGATTGCTAGGTTTTTCCTCATTATTCTCCAGTGGCTGATGAAGATCGTTAAGATAAAGGAACTCTCCCATCTTTGCCTTCCATAATCCCCAATTTCTTCCATTAAGCTTTTCAATAACAATTTTATCCATATTCAAACCCTCTCCAAAAAATTTGTGTAGAAGGCTCTGATACCAATTGCTAGGGTTTCCCCGAGATCACTACACAATTAGGTTTTGAAAGAGCGAAGAAGATAACAATAACAAGCAAATTCCACCAAATAAACCTTTATTATTCTACCAATTAATTACAAAGAAAGACCTAAATTGAGAAGATATCTCAATCCTTAAAATCAAAAACAAGTTTTTCTCCCTCAAAAGTACAAATAAATCTATCCCTAATGACATGCTTATATAGACGAATGAAAAGACTAGATCTAAAATCTAATTGGATCCTAAAATATCACAAAAATAAATACTCCTTAAAAATTGTTCAAAATAAAACTTTTCCTAAAATATCTCAACAAATCCATAAAACTCGGTCAACATGTCCTAAAATTCCGCAACTTCAATATCTCCACTTTAATATCCATGTGATAAATATCACAAACCATAACATAAATATCATATATAAAGCAATATGAAAAAATGAATCGAGTCATGCTAGTTGTAATATAGGTCAAGAATTATACGAATGACATAAAAACATGTCAACAAATAAAGCAATATGCGTTGGTATATCTTGTTAGCATGATAATTTCATACCTTGTTGAGTCATGCTTCTTTATCATCACCTAGAAAGTAAAATACAAAATTATGGAGATATGTATAATTTTTTTGTAGATACCTACGAAAACAACGAAGTATTAATGTTGCGTCTTTCTCATAATTTTTCTCATAATTTCATACCTTCTTGTTGGAAATATTTCTAACACTAAGACAAAAATAAATAAAAAGTAAACAATCCTTTTTTTAATTGGTAAGGTAACAATCTTATAGAACTTAGATGATGTATTAATTATTTTTTTGAATGTTTTTGATTGATAGTCATGACTGAACAAACATCAAGAAGGTGGAATAGAAATACACATAGAAATGAGGAAGAATATAAGTATGGTGTTCAGAACTTTATCAGCTTAGTCAAGCAACAATTACCACATGATTCTCAGTTATGTGGGTGCCCTTGTAAGAAGTGCAAAAACTTTAAAAGAACTTCAATAGAAATAGTTGAGAAACACTTGATATTTCATGTTATGCTTCTGACATATGATGTGTGGTTCTTTCATGGAGAGAGAAATGACACAACTATACAAATGACTTATACATCAGATTTTGTCCAAGAGTCTCACATTCCAGACCAAATGCAAGTAGAAGAGTCTATTGAGGGCACTCTAGGAAATCTTGTTAATGATGCATTTAGAGTACATGACATGCCGTAAGTTAGCGGTGAAGTAAATTTTGAAGAGATAAATGTTAAGAAAATGTACCATGAATACAAAAGAAAAGAAAATGAGAAATTATATCCTTCTTGTAAGGACGGACTTACAACTTTGAGCGTAATGATAGAGCTTCATAACTTGAAGAAAGAATTTAATTGGTTGGGAAATAGCATGACAGAACTGTTGAAACTGTTTAAAAAATGTCTTCCGAAAGAGAACACATTACTAGACAAGTATTCTACCATGAAAAGATGTTAAAAGATTTGGGAATGAAGGTAAAATGCATACATGCATGCGTAAACGATTGCATGTTATTTTGGAAAGATAATGCTAGCATGGTAGTATGTCCTCATTATAACATGTCAAGATTTAAAGATAAGGCAAATGCGTTAAGCTTAAAAAAATGTCAACTCAACCAAGGAAAGTTTTAAGACACTTATCTACAATTCCAAGGCTGAATAGATTGTACATTATACCGTGGATAGCTCGTAAAATGCAATGGCATAAGCATGCCGATCCTCCTTGGGATTTCATGCGTCATCCCATTGACTCGGCTAAATGGAGATCAATCAAACATAAGTGGCTAGACTTTGCAAATGAAGGACATAATGTTTGGCTTGGTATCTCTACTGATGGATTTAATCCGATTGGGGTTCTCTCCGATAGTTACAATTGTTGGCCCATATATATGATTCCCTACAATCTACCTCCTTCATTATGCATGAAATCACAATTTCAAATGCTAAGTTTATTAATTCCTGGACTGAAAGCACCAAATCAAGACATTGATGTGTATTTAGAACCTCTTGTAGATGAATTGAGGGAACTTTGGATGGAAGGCGTAGCTTCTTTTGATATGGACAAGAGAGAATTGTTTACGATGAAGGAAATATTATTATGGGGAATCCGCGACTTTCCAGCATTGGGAAATTTATCTAGTTGTGTGACACATAGTTATAAAGCTTGTCCAATTTGTGCTATGGAGACTAAGTCGGAGTACATTGGTACAAGATTGTTTACCCAAAGTATAGAAGATTTTTAAAGGATGATCATCCATATAGATGCGTCAAATATGGATGGTATAAGGATAGCGAAGATAAAGAACTGCCAACAAGGTTAAGAAGACCATCCCTTTTTGGAAAAGCTTGATCGTATAAGTTATTTTCCTGGAAAATTACCAAGGATAAGAAGCGAACAATAATTGAAGCTAGTAATGAATGTTCCTTAATGGCTGAAGGTAGTGACGTAGAAAAATCTCCTTGGTATAAGAAGTCAATTTTCTATAATTTAATTTATTGGAGTAGTCATAAAGTACGACATACTATTGATGTGATGCATACAGAGAGGAATGTCGCAGAGCATTTTCTTAATTTATTGTTTGATAGGTTAAGGCAATCATCTAAGTTTACATTCGATAAGATTCATAAAACAAAATGTTGTGAAGTTCTACAATATACAAAACTTCCATCGTGCCTTGCAACTAGATTTGGTAGTCTGTTTACTGTTCAACCACCTACTTTGCACCTTAAAAAAACATATGAGTATCATATTGTAATGCAATACTTACTTCCTATAGTGGTTCAACATGCATATCTGAAGCACCGTGATTTATGTCGAGCTATTTTACAAGTGAGTTTGTATTTTAACTTGATATGCTCGAAAATTTTAGTTCGAGAACATGTTCAGGCTGACAAAGATATGATTTCTGAGGCATTATGTGTGCTAGTGCATCATTTTTCGATGGACTTCTTTGATATAAGTATTCATCTTAAGGTGCATCTAGCCGACCAAGCTTTGCTATGTGGACCTGCAAAATACGTATGGATGTATCCATTTGAAAGGTGATATATTTTTCTTACAAACTTTATGAATGTTATTTCAAAGTGATAATTTCTAAATATGTGTGCATGTGTGCTATTTTTAGAGCAACGAAAGAATGTAAGAATGTACCTAGCAATAAGCGCTACATAGAAGGATCAATTGTTGAAGCATACCTTGTTTCAGAATCAGTTAGATATGCAATGGAGTATATGCCGAACCCACATGATGGAAATCATAGTTCGACACAAGCATCTTTTTTAGATGATGGTGATGATATATATGATCGTCCCATCATGGAAGGCAAATGTATTAAGCCAACTAGGGTGCAACATGTTCAAATTCGAAGGTGGATATTTTTTAGTATCGATATTCCTGAAAAAGATGAATATTATACGTATGAATTTTCTCTATATTTTAATAGATACCAATGAAATAAAATATGAAATATATTTACATGAAAATATCTAATTTGTCGTGCATATCGCTCGTCCTTAGAAGATGTTTCTCGCAGTAAAAGAAAAGTTACCACAATGGCAGAAGTAATCGTTGAAACCGAATTTATTGGTTGGTTACACAAAAAGGTATATTATTTCAACAGGAAACTTGTGTGAAGGACAAAAAAGCAAAAAGTTTGCCCAAAAGGACAAGAGCCAAAAAATTTGCTCAAAAAGGTCAACTTTTAGTGTAAAGTGGAAAAACAAGGGCCCCCCTGCGTTCCACCATTTGCAATAGAAATTGTCCTTTTGGGAAAATTTTTTGGCCCTTGTCCTTTTGAGCAATTTTTTTGCTCTTTTTTACCTTGTGGCAAAAATCCCCTCAACAGGAAACTTGTGTGAAGGACAAAAAAATTGTAGGTTTCGTTCGTTTTATGTTGGACATTCAAGTTTGTTCATTCATGGCAGCTTCTACAAGAAAAATGCATGAATACAGTGTTATGGCAATATGTTAGTGGTCCAAAGTGGGAATCTAAAAGTTATCTTAAGTACAGAGTGAACAGTTATATATTTTATCCTCAACGTTATGATGACAGTCATTCAATCCAAGATAGCGGTGTTTGCATGGATGCAATCACCACATTTGTTGCAAGTGCAAAGGATATAAATCCTACGGATGATGACACTACTTGGTATGGTATCATTAAAGAAATCATAGAGGTTGATTATTATGATTTCCAACATGTTATATTCTATTATGATTAGGTAAACATTGCGGATAAGACAAATGGTTGTAAGATTTGTACGGATTCCCATTTGTTGATGGTGAACTTGAAAACGCTCAAAAATGGGAATGGGGAGTATGACGAGCCAGCTATTCTAGCAACTGAAGCATGTCAAGTTTTATATGTGCAAGACACTCAAAATTCTGATTGATCCATTGTTCAACGTTCTCCAAAGCGCATGACAGACAACGTAGATTACTACACCATACCAACCGATTTTCAGTATGTTTTGAGAGAACAACAGAATTTAGTACCATTGTTGAAATGTATTTAAATGAAAGAGATGTAATTTTGAAACGAATATTTGTATTGTTTTGCTTATTCAGGTGAAATGCATTAAATGATTTTTTTCTTTTTGGATGTTGGTTTGTTCATACTCAATATCCATTTGTAAAATCAAATCAAGCATGCATATTAGTTTCAATATGCATATTAATTCTTTTTAATGCAAAATGTTGAACAATTGCATTGGTAGTGCAACTGAAGTTACAAATAAGGAGCTTGAAGCAAATAACTATCCTCCACCAAGTGATCAAAAATACTCAATAATAGCTTACCTCGACGGTGTTAAAGGTAATGATGAAGCTAAACGGGGCTCCAGATGCGGAGCGCTAATTCTTTGTAATATACCAATTGGCTATGGTGAGTGGAGAAATGTTGATGGTTACTATAAAGATATTTTGTGGCAAGAACTATTGGTATGTTAAAAATTTACCTTATTTAATTATTTACTTTCTGCACAAAAGTTATTCTTCGTATTGAAATCTCTTTGTTAAAACAGAATGAATTTGACATGGACATCGATCCTGATCTGGCTCGGCCAATTTTAGAAAAAACGTTTCTACGATATTTTCGTACTGTAAAGTCTACTTTGCGAAACTGATTGCTTAGAGTCAATGGAACCATCATACCCAAGAATAGTGCTATCACTAAATGTCCTGCAGACATTGACAAAGTATGGTGGGAGAAGTTTGTAGACAATGAATACACTGATAAGAAAAAAGAGCAATGTAGGAGAAATGCCCAAGCCAAAGCTAATAATATTATCACTCACACGCTAGGAATAAAATCATACTGTAAAGTTTATGATGAAATTGTTAGCAATCATAGTAAAATTATTTCTTGTGAATACTATTAATAAATAGTTAATTAGTTTAATAATATTTCTTATTGCAAGTTAAGAAAAATCCGGATTACGAGGACAATGGTTTGGAAGGCGGGACATAAAAATAAGAAAACTAGATAATTTATTCCATCAGCAGCAAAAACCTATGTAAGTTTTTTTGTAGGTTTTTGAACTGGTTTATTTGTTTTACATATTTTTATTTTTGTTTATCAAGTATTATGAAGTTTTCAAACAAACTGAGCCTCTCAGTTCGCGCGAAAACTGAACTGAGCAGCTCAATTTTGCGCCAAAATCTAGCAGCTCGGTTTTCATGAGAAAACTGAGCTGAGCAGCTCAGTTTTCGCGTGAACTGAGCAAACGCCATTACTAAAAATTAAGGCAGTGTTTATACATACACTTAGAATACAAATTGTTTTGCTTTTCCATTTTAGTGGTTTTGCTTTTGTCAAATTGTTTTTCTTTCAAGAAGTCAATTAGGCAAAATGCTAATTCATAAGTGAAAAAAAATGTTTAAAAAGAATAAGAAATAAAAAAGCCAGCATCATGTATTGTAAGCCATCACATGGATCACATGTACTGCCAATTGTCATTGATTCCTTCCAAGTTGAATGACTTTTATGGATTTTCAGAAATTTTGCGCAGAAAACAATAGATAATATCTATTCTATTTCAACCAATGTTATTGGTAAAGGTAAATTTAGCAATAAAAGAATGTAAGAACCAGTGTTAATGGTAATTTTAACGGTCGTATTAGTTTCATTTTCACTATTTCAATTAGCCTTGACAACATTGAGTGAATATTAAACACTGGAAGGTATTTCTAGTATAGCTTTTTAACTTTAACATCCGAGTTTATGAACATTACTATTTCGTGATTGTAGATAGGTTGTGATGAATCAAGAATATTTTTTACACGAAGTAAATAAATTAAAATGTTGATGCAATCATTTGAGGGAGCGAATGAGGATTGGTGTTTTGTATTGATTAAAGATTATTTTCAATAATAACTGAGACATGATTTTCATTTATCCCATGGAATCCTTATTTTTCTAGTAAACTAGTTAAGCTGATGAATGAAATGACCCAGGTAGGGTTTCTTTTCGATCAGGTTGTCAGTTCAATTATAACATATCACACATGTTGCATTTTTTGTCAATTCATAAGACTTCGTATGTAGTTAAGCTTCCTTACATATGCTAAAAATTTACAAATAAAATTATATTTCATACCAGAAACAATACATATGCATGTATATATACCTTAAAGTAGTCAAATATGTACAAACATGTTTAACGACCATATTAATTTCTGGTGAAACAGTATTTAATCAATGTCAACATAGTTAGATCCTGAGATTTCTAGAAAACAAATTCAGAGACATATCACCGTCTCACGAGGGACGTTAATATGAAACAATTTAAAGTTTACTATACAGTAAGTAAACAAATTATGTCTTGCCCTCTTTCTAAATTTTAAAATTTATTTTTGTCTACCTGTAAACTGTTTTAGCTACAAAATTAATTCTCCTCTTGATGTAGTACACCATTTTCATTTAGTAAACCATTTACGCCTAATCAGTTGCAAATTAATTCTATGCAACCGGTTTATTAAGTAGCAAGCTACTTTCCCTTTCATCTTAATAACAAGTTACAATTTTTCGTGTGCTATACGTGGTAACCTTTTGTACACTCTTATCTAATATATTTTTTGTTTATATCGTTTATGTGCCTTTAGTGTGGTTTGAATTGTAGATGATTGGCTTTGAAGTGTAGATAATATCTCATAAACGTTTACGAAAAATTTAGGTGAATGGAATGCTCAGTTTCTCGAAACTGGGCATATGCTCAGTTTCAAACAAAACTGAGCAATGCTCAGTTTTGTTTCAAATTGAGCATATGCCCAGTTTTGTTGAAACTGAGCAACAATCTGTTTTGCAAATATGTTTGATCAGTTTCGCAAATAAATAATCAAATATTTGTTCAGTTAGTTAATACAAGATGTTATATATCAGTTTTGCAATTTGTTATTTCTGTAGAAATGAGTGCGTTTATATTTTGTAGGCACTTGTGGAGGAGGAGGAAAAAAAACAGAATTTGGAATGTAATAGCAACGAGAAAGAAATCATGTTTGATCTTGACAATGATCCTATCGCCAAAGTTTATGGTTCTGATAAAAGGAAAAATTATTGTTGTGCAATTAGCTCCTCTTCTTCCGTAAAGCACGTAAAGATGATGCAAGCATCAACAACAATTGCCGAGAAGAATAATAAGGACGATTTTCGTCAATGGTCTATGAAATTACAAAATCAAGTTGCAAGTCAAGTGGCGAATCAAATGTCAAATCCAAATCAACGATGCTCTTAAATCATTTGCTTCATCCTTTATTACTATGGTACCGGGATTGCAACATAACGTTAATGGTGGTGTTTTGACGCCTATGATAGAAACCGCTTCTAATTTGGATAAATCTACAATGAACGTTGGAATTGCTAATTTAGTTATTCCATCTAACGATGTTGGATCATCAACAAAAGGAAAACAATTTGTAGTGCTATTATCACAAGATATGAAGAAGAATGTAATAAAAAACTTATACTGGAACACAAAGCATGTGTCATTTTAGAGAGATAGTGCCAGATGTTAAGAAAGTTGTTTGGAAAATAGAAGTTTTAGATTCGGAAGCACCAATTTACGATGGTCCTCAAAACGGACATTACAAGCTTTGTGAATTTTTGGATGGAGGCTTTGTGATATGATCCATGTTTCGCCTTCAGAATATCTAAAATTCTATGTATCTTTAGTAAAACTTTGTATTGTTTTTTGTAATTTGAACTTGATATTATGGTATTTTGAAATTGGAAGCATTATGCAAAAGTGACATTATTGAATTTGAGATATGGAAGTGTACCAAGTACTTTTATTTGAATTGATGTGTTGAATTATGTAATAACCCGGAAATTCTGAACCAGTTTAAAAAAATTTTATTTTGGCAATTTTAGCGAATTTTGATTATTTAAAATAGATTATTTTAAATAATATCGATGAGAAATTTATTTTGAATATAATTCGAACGTATATATTTATATACGTCGTCGTTAGAATATAATTATATATAATTATAAAAGGAATTGAAAATGGCGCGGTAGTTCGATAATTCGATTTCAAACTTCAATTGAATGTACCGGGTGCAAAACAATCCGGATTTTAGTGAAACCAAAAACATTAGGATTTAATTGATGGTATCTTTCCAACGAATCTGACAAATCGAAATTTCATAGCGGGAATCAAAAGATATGTCCAGTTGAAAATTCTGAATAGTCGCTATGGAATTCAGGCCCTTAAAAATGGAAATTTTGCAAATGACCTCGGATTTCGACGAAACCACTTTTGTTGGATCTGTGATGTCAAGTTATTGCTAGATTCCAAATTTCATAATTTTTCGATTCAATATGTGAGCGTGGCAAAGGAAAACGCGTTTGACCAGTTTTAGTTGATTTTAATCGACTGAAAATTGGCCATTTTTCAAACGGTCTCAGAATTCGACGAAACTAGTTTTGTTAGGACCGTATCGTCAATACGAAGCTAGAAAATTTTTTTCTGGAATTTTTCGAGTTAGTATGTGACCCCGGTAATTTGAAATGTATGTTTAAAATTCAATATAGTGGTTTAAATGTAAATTTAACGGAAACTGATTGTAACAATCAAATCAGCCTGCGATACATATCCCATTATGTTCGGAATGGGGGTAAAACGCTATGGACGACTGGTGGTGGGCCTCGTTTTGAGTTCGTATGTAAAATTCAACTCTTTGCAAAGTAAAATATTAATTAAATATAAACCCCTCTTATACATAACCCCCCCTCCCTTTTCCATCGTTCAGAAAACCCGACACCCCCCCCCCCATTCTCAAAAAACCCGTCCCCCAACAGGCGGAGCCGCCACCTGCGTCGGCGAAGGCCGAACTCCGGCGAGCCTCTCCCCCACGCTGGCGCTCCCCTCCTCCTCTCGCCTCTCTCCTCCTCTTCTTCTTCTCTCCGGCGCCCAAATCAGCGAAGACCTAAACCCCCACCTCCGATGCACCAGTCCTTCGACGCGCTGCCGGACCTCACCCCCTACTGCAGCCATTTCGGCGAACCTTAGCAAAGCCCCCTCTTCAAATCAAAGTAAGTTTTGTTTTTTTTTTAATTTATTTACATATATGTTAATTTCAGTTTTTTTAGTATTTAAATCAGTTTTAGTTTAAATATTATTTACATAGAAGAATACGATTTTTATAAGTAGAAAAATATGATTTTTATATTTTTAAAGTATTAAAAATATGATTTTTTATATTTTTAAAGTATTAAAAATATAATCTTTACTATATAGAAGATGTAAGAATATGATTTTTGTTTATGAAGAGAATTAAAAATATAATTTTTACATGATAGGAATATTAGCAATGTCGTATTTATTTGTTGGAGAAAAGGCGAAATCTTTATTTTAGAAAAGGCGAAATCTTTATTTTAGAAAATAGCGTGATAAAATAGAATTTTTATCCATATAGCGTCGAAGTAAAAACTCGATTTTTATATATTGAATAGCATAGTAAAAATTCGATTTTTTTTTATATTGAATAGCGAAGTGAAAATTCAATTTTTAAACGTATGAAGCGATTATAAAAATATTATTTTTAAATTGAAAGTGAATAAATAAAAATGTGATTTTTATTTTAAGGACATCAAAATATAAAAATGTGTGATTTTTATATATGTAGTGGCTACGGGCAACGAAGATGACGAAAATGTGATAACGATGAAGCTTTCTATCAAAGAAGAGTCAAGATGATTGGATAGCTATATGTGAGAATTTCTCACCTTTCAATTTCATTTTCTAGTTATATATATATACTAGGATGCAGACGGTGCTTAGTAGCACCCGACACAATTGTCCACAGACCATGGACTTGTTTGTTTGATTGAAAAAATTAGTTAGAGCATTTGATTGAAATTTGATTGTTTGATGAAATGAAATTGATTTGATTGATGTGTGAATGGCGTGGGCCTTCACTAGACCGGGGATAAGGCTAGGCCTCGTCCCGTTTCTAGTATCGTGCCGTTATGCCGCCGAAATTTTCTAAAATATGTTAGAAAAAAAAGATATCATTTTATTGTGTAAATGAATTGAATAAAAATTCATGTGTTAAAATAAAATGTTTTATCGTTAAAATATAATTTTTAACGTGAATGTGAATAAATAAATATTCATTTACAAACCGGACGGTTTGTTTATGTACACCTATTTGAAGGACATTGATTGGGTCGATAAATTTTACACATCGCCCAACTGCACAAACAAAATATGCGTTTGATTGTTTGAAACCCCACACGGGTGTTGGGATGAAATTTGAAGTTCACTCATCCTGATAGATTAAACATGTCGATCGATTGATTGACAGATTGTTATAAGCGTTAGATACCTATATTTGATGCTTATACAGTGTAGTGCACTTTGGTTGATGGTTGATTCTTTTTCAATGCTATTGTATACGTGTGATGTATGAAAATCCATATAATTAACATTATATGGTGATTGATTGGGCCTCATTCCAATTTAGTAAATAAAGAATATTATAAAATAAAGGTTCATGTGTTGACTGTACTCATCCGTTGAGATTAGTCATGTGTTGAACGAAATATTTTAACAATAAAATTTATATCTTTATCTCTATAAAATAAAGGTTCATGTGTTGACTGTACTCATTCGTTGAGATTAGTCATGTGTTGAACGAAATATTTTAACAATAAAATTTATATCTTTATCTCTATAAAATAAAGGTTCATGTGTTGACTGTACTCATCCGTTGAGATTAGTCATGTGTTGAACGAAATATTTTAACAATAAAATTTATATCTTTATCACTATAAAATAAAGGTTCATGTGTTGACTGTACTCATCCGTTGAGATTAGTCATGTGTTGAACGAAATAATTTAACAAAAATAGTCACTCGTGGATAGTACTCACTCGCTGAGATTAGTCGTGTGTTGACAAAAATAAATATTCATTTGTTGAATAGAATGAAGGAATATATGAAGCCGTGTTGATTAGATTGACGCCATTTTGACGTGAACGATATTTATATCGATTTTATTCATTTCGAAATGAATTGAATTGAAAACGATTTCGAAATGAATTGAATATATAACGATTTCGAAATGAATTGAATATATAACGATTTCGAAATGAATTGAATATATAACGATTTCGAAATGAATTGAATTGAAAACGATTTCGAAATGAATTGAATATATAACGATTTCGAAATGAATTGAATATATAACGATTTCGAAATGAATTGAATTGAAAATGATTTCGAAATGAATTGAATATAAAACGATTTCGAAATGAATTGAATATATAAGACTTCGAAATGAATTGAATTGAAAACGATTTCGAAATGAATTGAATATATAACGATTTCGAAATGAATTGAATATATAACGATTTCGAAATGAATTGAATTGAAAACGATTTCGAAATGAATTGAATTGAAAATGATTTCGAAATGAATTGAATATAAAACGATTTCGAAATGAATTGAATATATAAGATTTCGAAATGAATTGAATTGAAAACGATTTCGAAATGAATTGAATATATAACGATTTCGAAATGAATTGAATATATAACGATTTCGAAATGAATTGAATTGAAAACGATTTCGAAATGAATTGAATATAAAACGATTTCGAATTGAATTGAATTGAATTGAAAACGATTTCGAAATGAATTGAATATATAACGATTTCGAAATGAATTGAATATATAACGATTTCGAAATGAATTGAATTGAAAACGATTTCGAAATGAATTGAATAGAAAACGAATTTGATTTCAATGGAATATATAACGAATTTGATCTCAATGGAATATATATAACGAATTTGATTTCAATGGAATATATAACGAATTTGATTCGAATAGAAAACCAATCTGAATTGAATCAAATAGAAAACCAATTTGAATTAAATCGAATAGAAAACCAATTTGAATTGAATCGAATAGAAAACGACTTTGGAATTGAATTAAATTGAAAACGAATTCAAATTGAATTGAAAGCGAATTGAAATGAATTCAAATTGAATTGAAATTTGAATTGAATAGAAATGAATTTTAAAACGAATTTATAAAGAAGAATTCAATTTTGATTTGAATTGAAATGGAAGTTGAAATTGCTTTTGAAACGAATTTAAAACTATTTATATAATTCGTTTTAAACAGTAATCGACAAAATATATATTATATATATTATATATATATAATATAATGGCCTGAATAGAACGCGCCGCGCCGCGGCAGTTCGTAAATTTCGACCTTTTATTTCAAACAAACATTACGGGAGATCCGACCGTCGGATTCTCCTAAAACCGGAACCGTTGGGTTCGTATCGAAAAGAGCTTTCTAACGAATATTAGAAATTTGAAATCTAACAGTTGGATTTGGAGATACGTCCAAATCAAATTTGGAAAAGGTCGTTGTAAGTGCAGTTCGATGGCCGTTGATGGAAATCGACTGTACGGGCCTTGATAAAATTATTAAAAATATCAATAATTTGTGTAAAATCATAATAAATGATTTGGGAAAATTTGGGATGAAAAACTCCATATTTGAAAAGATAAAAATAGTTTTTTATCGAAATGAACTAGTTTGAACTCAATTTAAAATCCGGGTTTTTATTTTTAAATAAATAAATTAGATTTAAAAAGGGGTTTTAAATAATCGGAATTCCTAATATATTTGATTTGAATTGAACTAGAATTGATTTGTGGGTTTATCGTGAACTGTGTTTTAAATAACACTAGTTCTTTAACCCGAAAATAAATAGAATGTGATTTGGGTTTGTCGTGAACTGTGTTTTAAATAACACCTAGTTCTTTAACCCAATAAAAGGAGTTTTAACGAATCTGCAATTAGATTGAAATGTGAATTTACAATCTAAATTATCAACTTTAGAAAATAAGCGAGAATGGAGTATCACCAGTTCTGCTCCAAAGCGATAGTTAAATCTTTAATCAGATTTGAACGTGAAATGGTAATTAATTTTACCGATAACACCACGGTGTTAATTATGGAGTATTACCAGTTTTGCTTCATGGGATGAATAGGTTGGGATTGGGAAATAAAATAAATAATTACTTCGTTACGGTTCGCTAATCTCGACTAGTTTAGAAAACCATAATTTGGTTTGATATGACATCCAAAGGAAGATTAAAGGATAAATTCTAAAGAATTTATCTTGGATAAAATTAATGGGAACCTTTCCCTAATGAGTTGGAATGAGGCGTATGTTGTGTTTGTGTAACATTTGTTTTTAATATACACGGGTTGTTCGGAAAGTCCGGGTTTACACCCATTCTGAATAACCGATTCGACGATACGTCGAAGATGAAGACGGTGGCTGAAGACCGGAAGTCTTCACTTCGTTTGGGTAATTACTGACGATCCTGATTGGGCTGTACACCCAAGAGGATGGAAATAGTTGGTGGTCGTCCAGACGTACCTGGAGATGGATGGATATGCGAGGAAAGTGCCTCCGGTTTCGTTCAGACCCAGAACGAACTTGTAAATGGATTGTGTGTCTGACATTGGATTTTATTCTGTGTTGATTGATTTCTATTAAATATACATCTGTTTGGCGGCGGAGAATTTATTCTTTTGCTTAACGCCCTTCTCTGAGACGTACGAGCTTAGAGGTTGTATATCGATAGATATCAATCACATGGCATGAATTGCCTATGTGGCATGCTAAGATGCAATGATCATGGCTTCTGTTGAAAAGAAAAGTCTTGTGGTTGATGACCAAAGCACGCCTACGTGGCAGCTTTGTGTGTAACGTGAATTCGCGAGCCTCACACCTCGGTATGAGTTAAAAACGGGATACGGGCCGTTGGGAGAGCACGACGTTTCTTTCTAGCTTTGGTGGTGTCAGTGACTTACCAGCCCTGACATTTATATACTTTTCACCTTTGTGGTTGTTGGAATGAGGCGCCTCGATTATAGGTCTGTAAGGACCGGGAAACGTGTGTTCAGGAATTGCCAATCCTCTAACGTAAGTGAGGACCGGCCCAACCGATCCAAGTGGCTGCCCAGAGTGTGTAGTCCTGAGCATTTGCTAGAGTGTCTCGAACGCGGAGAGGAGCTTGCCCCTTGCCTCGACTCATGACGGGAATCCAATTTCCAATACGTGTATTTCGGTTTTATTTGTAAAGCCTAGTATGGCGACATAGTGGGATGGGGCACTCATGCCGTCTATGATTTATACTTATGATTGAAATGTTTTGGCACTATACACTTATTATAGTATCAAATGATTTGTTTTAAACGTACCAAGCATGTTTGGCTATTATAAGGGAAAACCCTATCCTCCGGCTTGCGTTGCATTATGTGATGGGACCTGGGTCTTATAATAGCTTCATTTTTCGAAAAAGCATTGCGTTGTTTATTCTATGCACTGGTATTCTTGGGAGGAAACCTGTTCCGTGTTATACGGCGTGGTCCCTTGAATTACTCTCTTTTAAAGTAAAGTTTTAATAACTGTTTTAGTTCTCACACCAGTCACATGACTGACCTGGAGTTTATTGTTTTAACCTAAACTCTGGGTGCCCCTATTTTCCGCACGGGCAGCTAGTAGTTTGGTTTTGCAGATTTATATTCACAGGATCCTGGTGGTTTACAGCTGGAATGATATCCGGAAAGCTCTGTATCCGTATATCACCTTCAGTTGTGCTTTGTATTATTTTTCCGCTGCTATGTAATTAATTGTAATCTCTGATATTTATCGAATGTAATTTATTCATTTATACTCTGTATATTCTTGTATCGGATGGAATTGTTGTAGTAACAATGAAATGTTCTTCTGTTTGCGTTCTGATTTGTCCTGTTCTCAACGATCAGGGGTTCCAAGCGGTCTAGATCGGTTTAACGACTGATTCGGATCGAGCGAAATTTCTGGACGACACATTTGGTATCAGAGCTTTGGTTTACAGAGCTCGAGAACAAGACACATTAGAACCATACGAAAGAATTCATCAGATATTGGATTAGTAATATCCAATTAGAATGACTCGTTAGAGATGGGATCAGTAGTATCCTAGAACGGGTGTGAAGAGTATATTTTTCCAATGAAAACAATTTAGTTTTGAAAATTTAAACCATTTTATACGTATTTGAATATTTATTTGTATTGAATATGGACAATCCAATATATAAAGGTTTTGTATATAAGCGTCATGAACGTATATTCGAAGTTTTAATATACTGGATAGATATAGGATTACACTCTAGTCGCCCGGAGATGATATTGATGATAGCGATCGCATCATCAATATTTATGTTCGTGTTTCGAAGGTGTGATTTTCTATATATTTCCATTAGACTGGTGTGAGAACCAAAACCAATATAGCTAGAACACATTGTTGTGAATTGGCATCAAAAACATGATTTTTTGTATATATATATCAAAATTATGAATTTGAAACGTTAATCCACTAATTGATTGATGTTTGTGTTGGTTGTTTATTTGTTTGATAATTTTGAACCATTTATGCCTAATTGAACCAAATATTGAATTATATTGAAAATTGGTCGCATTTGCTTGCATATACATATACTTACATTGAACAGGTCATAGCAAGGAGGCTAGAGCAGAGAATAAAATTTGTTTGCCCGACAAATAGGTACATGTTTACTACATAATTTACTGTTTTGTTTGGGTGATGATGATTTTATGAGCCTATTGGCTAGCCGCTTGGCTTTTTCTTTTTCTTTTTGAGATCAGAAGGCCTATATGGCAATTTCGGGATTTTCCCGTGGCTCCCGGTGCAGGGGAGGTTATGGAGAAATTTTTCGAAAATTTAGGGTGTTAGTCAAATTTTTGAAAAATTGAAAATTCTCAAAAACTGAAAAGTTGGAGAATGAAAGCCAGATCGAACGTAGAGTTGATTAATCAAACCACTTTCGACTTTGTTCCTTTTCGGGGACGAAAAGTTTTAAGTGGGGGAGATTGTAATAACCCGGAAATTCTGAACCAGTTTAAAATTTTTATTTTAGCGAATTTTGAATATTTAAAATAGATTATTTTAAATAAAATCGACGAGAAAATTTATTTTGAATATAATTCGAACGTATATATTATATACGTCGTCGTTAGAATATAAATAATTATATATGGTTATAAATAGAATTGAAAATGGCGCGGTAGTTCGATAATTCGATTTCAAACTTCAATTGAACGTACCGGGTGCAAAACAATCCGGATTTCAGTGAAACCAAAAACATTAGGATCTAATTGATGATATCTTTCCAATGAATCCAAAAAATCAAAATTTCGTAGCGGGAATCAAAAGATATGTCCAGTTGAAAATTCTGAATAGTCGCTATGGAATTCGGGCCCTTAAAAATGGACATTTTGCAAATGACCTCGGATTTCGACGAAACCAGTTTTGTTGGATCCGCAGTGTCAAGTTATTGCTAGATTCCAGATTTCATAATTTTTCGAATCAATATGTGAGCGAGGCAAAGGAAAACGCGTTTGACCAATTTCAGTTGATTTTAATCGACTGGAAATTGGCCATTTTTCCAACAATCTCAGAATTCGACGAAACTAGTTTTGTTAGGACCGTATCGTCAATACGAAGCTAGAAAATATTTTTCTGGAATTTTTCGAGTTAGTATGTGACCCCGGTAATTTGAAATGTACGTTTAAAATTCAATATAGTGGTTTAAATGTAAATTTAACGGAAACTGATTGTAACAATCAAATCAGCCTGCGATTCATATCCCATTTTCGGAATGGGGGTAAAACGCTATGGACAACAGACGGTGGGCCTTGTTTCGAGTTCGTATGTAAAAGTCAACTCTTTGCAAAGTAAAATATTAATTAAATATAAACCCCTCTTATACATAACCCGCCCTCCCTTTTCCATCGTTCAGAAAACCCGACCCCCCCCCCCCATTCTCAGAAAACCCATCGCCCAACAGGCGGAGCCGCCACCTGCGTCGGCCAAGGCCGAACTCCGGCGAGCCTCTCCCCCACGCTGGCGCTCCCCTCCTCCTCTCGCCTCTCTCCTCCTCTTCTTCTTCTCTCCGGCGCCCAAATCAGCGAAGACCTAAACCCCCACCTCCGATGCACCAGTCCTTCGACGCGCTGTCGGAACTCACCCCTACTGCAGCCATTTCGGCGAACCTTAGCAAAGCCCCCTCTTCAAATCAAAGTAAGTTTTGTTTTTTTTAATTTATTTACATATATGTTAATTTCAGTTTTTTTTAGTATTTAAATCAGTTTTAGTTTAAATATTATTTACATAGAAGAAAACGATTTTTATAAGTAGAAAAATATGATTTTTATATTTTTAAAGTATTAAAAATATGATTTTTTATATTTTTAAAGTATTAAAAATATAATCTTTATTATATAGAAGATGTAAGAATATGATTTTTGTTTATGAAGAGAATTAAAAATATAATTTTTACATGATAGGAATATTAGCAATGTCATATTTATTTGTTGGAGAAAAGGCGAAATCTTTATTTTAGAAAAGGCGAAATCTTTATTTTAGAAAATAGCGTGATAAAATAGAATTTTTATCCATATAGCGTCGAAGTAAAAATTCGATTTTTATATATTGAATAGCATAGTAAAAATTCAATTTTTTTATATATTGAATAGCGAAGTGAAAATTCAATTTTTAAACGTATGAAGCGATTATAAAAATATGATTTTTAAACTGAAAGTGAATAAATAAAAATGTGATTTTTATTTTAAGGACATCAAAATATAAAAATGTGTGATTTTTATATATGTAGTGGCTACGGGCAACGAAGATGACGAAAATGTGATAACGATGAAGCTTTCTATCAAAGAAGAGTCAAGATGATTGGGTAGCTATATGTGAGAATTTCTCACCTTTCAATTTCATTTTCTAGTTATATATATACTAGGATGCAGACGGTGCTTAGTAGCACCCGACACAATTGTCCACAGACCATGGACTTGTTTGTTTGATTGCAAAAATTAGTTAGAGCATTTGATTGAAATTTGATTGTTTGATGAAATGAAATTGATTTTATTGATGTGTGAATGGCGTGGGCCTTCACTAGACCGGAGATAAGGCTAGGCCTCGTCCCGTTTCTAGTATCGTGCCGTTATGCCGCCGAAATTTTCTAAAATATGTTAGAAAAATAAAGATATCATTTTATTGTGTAAATGAATTGAACAAAAATTCATGTGTTAAAATAAAATGTTTTATCGTTAAAATATAATTTTTAACGTGAATGTGAATTAATAAATATTCATTTACAAACCGGACGGTTTGTTTATGTACACCTATTTGAAGGACATTGATTGGGTCGATAAATTTTACGCATCGCCCAACTGCACAAATAAAATATGCGTTTGATTGTTTGAAACCCCACACGGGTGTTAGGATGAAATTTGAAGTTCACTCATCCTAATTGATTAAACATGTCGATCGATTGATTGACAGGCTGTTATAAGCGTTAGATACCTATATTTGATGCTTATACAGTGTAGTGCACTTTGGTTGATGGTTGATTCTTTTTCAATGCTATTGTATACGTGTGATGTATGAAAATCCATATAATTAACATTATATGGTGATTGATTGGGCCTCATTCCAATTTAGAAAATAAAGAATATTATAAAATAAAGGTTCATGTGTTGACTGTACTCATCCGTTGAGATTAGTCATGTGTTGAACGAAATATTTTAACAATAAAATTTATATCTTTATCTCTATAAAATAAAGGTTCATGTGTTGACTGTACTCATCCGTTGAGATTAGTCATGTGTTGAACGAAATATTTTAACAATAAAATTTATATCTTTATCTCTATAAAATAAAGGTTCATGTGTTGACTGTACTCATCCGTTGAGATTAGTCATTTGTTGAACGAAATATTTTAACAATAAAATTTATATCTTTATCACTATAAAATAAAGGTTCATGTGTTGACTGTACTCATCCGTTGAGATTAGTCATGTGTTGAACGAAATAATTTAACAAAAATAGTCACACGTGGACAATACTCACTCGCTGAGATCAGTCGTGTGTTGACAAAAATAAATATTCATTTGTTGAATAGAATGAAGGAATATATGAAGCCGTGTTGATTAGATTGACGCCATTTTGATGTGAACGATATTTATATCGATTTTATTCATTTCGAAATGAATTGAATTGAAAACGATTTCGAAATGAATTGAATATATAACGATTTCGAAATGAATTGAATATATAACGATTTCGAAATGAATTGAATTGAAAACGATTTCGAAATGAATTGAATATATAACGATTTCGAAATGAATTGAATATATAATGATTTCGAAATGAATTGAATTGAAAACGATTTCGAAATGAATTGAATATAAAACGATTTCGAAATGAATTGAATATATAACGATTTCGAAATGAATTGAATTGAAAACGATTTCGAAATGAATTGAATATATAACGATTTCGAAATGAATTGAATATATAACGATTTCGAAATGAATTGAATTGAAAACGATTTCGAAATGAATTGAATATAAAACGATTTCGAAATGAATTGAATTGAAAACGATTTCGAAATGAATTGAATATATAACGATTTCGAAATGAATTGAATATATAACGATTTCGAAATGAATTGAATTGAAAACGATTTCGAAATGAATTAAATAAAAAACGAATTTGATTTCAATGGAATATATAACGAATTTGATCTCAATGGAATATATAACGAATTTGATTTCAATGGAATATATAACGAATTTGATTCGAATAGAAAACCAATCTGAATTGAATCGAATAGAAAACCAATTTGAATTGAATCGAATAGAAAACCAATTTGAATTGAATCGAATAGAAAACGACTTTGGAATTGAATTAAATTGAAAACGAATTCAAATTGAATTGAAAGCGAATTGAAATGAATTCAAAATGAATTGAAATTTGAATTGAATAGAAATGAATTTTAAAACGAATTTATAAAGAAGAATTCAATTTTGATTTGAATTGAAATGGAAGTTGAAATTGCTTTTGAAACGAATTTAAAACTATTTATATAATTCGTTTTAAACAGTAATCGACGAAATATATATTATATATATTATATATATATAATATAATGGCCTGAATAGAACGCGCCGCGTCGCGGCAGTTCGTAAATTTCGACCATTTATTTCAAACAAACTGTTAGACCAAAAAATGGTCCTAACACCCAATTGATAATGTTTTGTAGAGAATAATGAGGAATCGTGAACAAAAAGCAAGAAAAATCAATCAACACACGGAATTTATAGTGGTTCGGCGTTAACAAGCCTACATCCACTTCATAGCTTCTCAATTCATTCAGAAATTACAAATACAATGAGTATTGACGCTCAAGCACTCAATTACAATGAATAATACTCTCCGAATTCATTGATTTTATTAAAGAGGATGAAGGTTCTTCGTTGGTAGCCATGGCTGAAATAAATAGAGCTTCCTTCAGGCCCCAAAAGTCCCCTTCAATGATGTGTTGTATGTGTATTTATAGGTAGAAATTCAGTTAGGGTTGAGTGGCCACGTGGCAGCTTCAGAGTAAATCTCGGAAGTAGTGGAGAACATGGGGAAATGGTCTTTAGCTGCCCAGAATTCGGTTAGGGGTAGAGACCCGATCCGGTTGGCCCGATCCGGATAACCCGATCCGGGTGACCCGATCCGGTTTTCCCGATCCGAATGACCCGATCCGGTTTACCCGATCCGGTTTGGTTGGTCAGAAATATTCGCTTTAGCTTGATCCGAAATGGTGGAATCCAACCAGAAGCTTATGTGCACAGAAATACGAGTTTTCCCATCCTTCGTTACTTCGTCCAAGCAGATGTCGATCTCTGGTAGGTCATACTCAAGCCCTGAGTGGCCTTCCTGATAGAGTTCTTCGGCTTTGGATAGTCTGGTCACAAAGCAGGCTAACACAAACATTACGGGAGATCCGACCGTCGGATTCTCCTAAAACCGGGACAATTGGGTTCGTATCGAAAAGAGCTTTCTAACGAATATTAGAAATTTGAAGTCTAAAGGTTGGATTTGGAGATACGTCCAAATCAAATTTGGAAAAGGTCATTGTAAGTGCAGTTCGATGGCCGTTGATGGAAATCGACTGTACGGGCCTTGATAAAATTATTAAAAATATCAATAATTTGTGTAAAATCATAATAAATGATTTGGGAAAATTTGGGATGAAAAACTCCATATTTGAAAAGATAAAAATAGATTTTTATCGAAATGAACTAGTTTGAACTCAATTTAAAACCCGGGTTTTTATTTTTAAATAAATAAATTAGATTTAAAAAGGGGTTTTAAATAATCGGAATTCCTAATATATTTGATTTGAATTGAACTAGAATTGATTTGTGGGTTTATCGTGAACTGTGTTTTAAATAACAATAGTTCTTTAACCCGAAAATAAATAGAATGTGATTTGGGTTTGTCGTGAACTGTGTTTTAAATAACACCTAGTTCTTTAACCCAATAAAAGGAGTTTTAAAGAATCAACAATTAGATTGAAATGTGAATTTACAATCTAAATTATCAACTTTAGAAAATAAGCGAGAATGGAGTATCACCAGTTCTGCTCCAAAGCGATAGTTAAATCTTTAATCAGATTTGAACGTGAAATGGTAATTAATTTTACTGATAACACCACGGTGTTAGATATGGAGTATTACCAGTTTTGCTTCATGGGATGAATAGGTTGGGATTGGGAAATAAAATAAATAATTACTTCGTTACGGTTCGCTAATCTCGACTAGTTTAGAAAACCATAATTTGGTTTGATATGACATCCAAAGGAAGATTAAAGGATAAATTCTAAAGAATTTATCTTGGATAAAATTAATGGGAACCTTTCCCTAATGAGTTGGAATGAGGCGTATGTTGTGTTTGTGTAACATTTGTTTTTAATATACGTGGGTTGTTCGGAAAGTCCGGGTTTACACCCATTCTGAATAACCGATTCGACGATACGTCGAAGATGAAGACGGTGGCTGAAGACCGGAAGTCTTCACATCGTTTGGGTAATTACTGACGATCCTAATTGGGCTGTACACCCAAGAGGATGGAAATAGTTGGTGGTCGTCCAGACGTACCTGGAGATGGATGGATATGCGAGGAAAGTGCCTCCGGTTTCGTTCAGACCCAGAACGGACTTGTAAATGGATTGTGTGTCTGACATTGGATTTT
Source organism: Allium sativum (assembly GCA_030737875.1). NCBI lineage: Eukaryota > Viridiplantae > Streptophyta > Magnoliopsida > Asparagales > Amaryllidaceae > Allium > Allium sativum. The sequence goes on from CM060920.1 coordinate 693,485,845, forward strand.
ATTCTGTGTTGATTGATTTCTATTAAATATACATCTGTTTGGCGGTGGAGAATTTATTCTTTTGCTTAACGCCCTTCTCTGAGACGTACGAGCTTAGAGGTTGTATATCGATAGATATCAATCACATGGCATGAATTGCCTATGTGGCACGCTAAGATGCAATGATCAAGGCTTCTGTTGAAAAGCAAAGTCTTGTGGTTGATGATCAAAGCACGCCTACATGGCAGCTTTGTGTGTAACGTGAATTCGCGAGCCTCACACCTCGGTATGAGTTAAAAACGGGATACGGGCCGTTGGGAGAGCACGACGTTTCTTTCTAGCTTTGGTGGTGTCAGTGACTTACCAGCCCTGACATTTATATACTTTTCACCTTTGTGGTTGTTGGAATGAGGCGCCTCGATTATAGGTCTGTAAGGACCGGGAAACGTGTGTTCAGGAATTGCCAATCCTCTAACGTAAGTGAGGACCGGCCCAACCGATCCAAGTGGCTGCCCAGAGTGTGTAGTCCTGAGCATTTGCTAGAGTGTCTCGAACGTGGAGAGGAGCTTGTCCCTTGCCTCGACTCATGACGGAAATCCAATTTCCAATACGTGTATTTCGGTTTTATTTGTAGAGCCTAGTATGGCGACATAGTGGGATGGGGCACTCATGCCGTCTATGATTTATACTTATGTTTGAAATGTTTTGACACTATACACTTATTATAGTATCAAATGATTTGTTTTAAACGTACCAAGCATGTTTGGCTATTATAAGGGAAAACCCTATCCTCCGGCTTGCGTTGCATTGTGTGATGGGACCTGGGTCTTATAATAGCTTCATTTTTCGAAAAAGCATTGCGTTGTTTATTCTATGCACTGGTATTCTTGGGAGGAAACCCGTTCCGTGTTATACGGCGTGGTCCCTTGAATTACTCTCTTTTAAAGTAAAGTTTTAATAACTGTTTTAGTTCTCACACCAGTCACATGACTGACCTGGAGTTTATTGTTTTAACCTAAACTCTGGGTGCCCCTATTTTCCGCACGGGCAGCTAGTAGTTTGGTTTTGCAGATTTATATTCACAGGATCCTGGTTTACAGCTGGAATGATATCCGGAAAGCTCTGTATCCGTATATCACCTTCAGTTGTGCTTTGTATTATTTTTCCGCTGCTATGTAATTAATTGTAATCTCTGATATTTATCGAATGTAATTTATTCATTTATACTCTGTATATTCTTGTATCGGATGGAATTGTTGTAATAACAATGAAATGTTCTTCTGTTTGCGTTCTGATTTGTCCTGTTCTCAACGATCAGGGGTTCCGAGCGGTCTAGATCGGTTTAACGACTGATTCAGATCGAGCGAAATTTCTGGACGTCACAAATTATATATGTGATTGAAAATCATAAAAACATGTTACATAAGTGTTAGCAATTTATGTATGCCAACATTTATAAGAGTTAGTAGGATTATGATCCTGGCATTTATAAGTGTTACCATATCTTATAGTTCCAACATTTATGAGTGTTAGAAATGAATATGTTTGTAACTCTTATAAATGTTACCATATCTTATGGTTCCAACATTTATAATTGTTAGCAATGAATATGTTTGTAACTCTTATAAGTGTTACCATATCTTATGGTTCCAACATTTATAAGTGTTAGTAATGAATATGTTTGTAACTCTTATAAGTGTTACCATGTCTTATAGTTCCGACATTTATAAGTGTTAGCAATGACTATGTTGGTAAAAATTATAAGTGTTAGCAATGAATGTGTTTGTAACATTGTTTGTGACACTTATAAGTGTTACATGAAATTCCTCATAGGCCATTGGTGACACTTAAAAGTGTTACAGAAATTATTTGTAAAACCTGTACTTGTTGGGAATCCCCTATTTTGGTATAGTGTGTTTCCCTCAATTATCTCTCGTTTATAAACTAATACCATTCCTGGATAATCGTGATGTCGTTCAAGTTGGGGTATTTTATTTACCTCTCAGACCTTGACCAATCAACATTCATATCTTCAAAATAGATAGAAGTTTATTAACCACACGTTTCCTTTGAAAACCTTATTTGAATCTCAACAACATTTATTAAATTAATTATTAAATAAACTATTATTTTACTTCCCTATTAATCTTTAATAATCCTTTATAACGTTATACTCGAGCTTTGATTCCATTATAAATAGAATCCTTTATAAAATTCTTCAAAACTTGTTTGTAATACTATATTTGTTTTTAAATCATATATAACTGTCTTTAACAAGTCTAATGTAATTATCTTTTCAAATCTTATATAAGTATCTTTATAAATCTTTCTTTTCTAGCTTTTACAATTTTTATATTATCATCTCGTACGAATCCTCATATTCGTTTTTATCAAAACAATTCAACTTATCATCTGTAACTAACGTTACAGATTCCATTGCAAAACTTTTTATTTCCTTATTGATAATATATCTAAATCATTACAATAGCTTATGCGTTGTCGAAAATCCCATAGCAATCTTTTTAAGGATCTGCAGTTATAAATCAAATAGTTCAATTTATTATTTGTAACAATTGTTACAAATTCATTTTTCAAAGCTCTCACTTTATCTATAAATTCCATTTGTAAATTATTGTCGACAACTAACATTTCGATTACACATTTAATCTCTTCACTTCCATATACAAAATCGTTTGTAAATCATTTATGATAACTTGTTATTCGTTGCCATTTCTGAAACCTTTTATTCCTTATCACTACACCATAATAGTCATTTGGTAACACTTATTTTTTTCAATTGCCAACACATATTTCCGTTGTAAGACGATCACCTCAATAAGTGTTACTACAAGAAAAAGCGTTGCTGAAAATACAAAACTATAGTTTTTTTATTCGCCAAGGCATATTTGCGTGGGACATGAGGTTAATGTGGGGGTATAAAAGTAAATGTCCATAGTTAGACCTAATCCCCCTTTTCTCAATGCTTGTTCACATATTTTCATTCGACGGCCGCCACTTCAAACAATCCTCTTCTTCAAGCAAATTAGAACGGATTCAGCCTCTTGCTCAAGCAAACCAGAATCGGTCTCTCCTTCAAGCGATTTCGGCTGCTACTTCGGGCGATTCGATTTCGGCTGCTACTTGGAGTGATTCGATTTCGGCTGCTACTTCGGGAGAATCAACACCTTATTCGACTTCTGGCAATTTCTACTTCAGGTGAACCCATGAGCATCTTCTGAATCTTATCCATTCTCATTCGTTTTGTCTTGAACTGACAAGTAATCATCATTTCATCCTTTCTTCGACCTAAGAAATCATTATTGCTTTTGAGGAGTTTATTAGTGATTATGAAGTGTGTGTATGCTGTAAAATTGAAGAATGTAAGCATTGCAGGTTTAAATTAGAGATTATAAAGTGTGAGTACGCTATAAAGCTAAGCTACTCGGCTCAGGCTCAGGTAAACTGAGCCTTGTAGGCTCAGGTTAACTGAGCTAGGTTGTTCTTGCCTCAAGCACAGCTGCTTAAACCACAGAACAACTTTGGCTGTTCTGTAGAGTTTGACACTAAAGGCATGGACTGTTTTCATAGAGCACCAGTTAGCTTACCTACAAGATAATGGCTAGTATCGTATTTCTCTTACCTACGGTTATGTCTATGTTCTAAGAACATGCACAACTATTTATGTGTGATGGTCTATAGTTTAAAACTTACCACTACAAGAAAATACCATATTACAACTAGCTATTTGCAACAGGAGACACATGACAGTTGCAGTAAATGATATTTAGCAACAGACCAACTGTTGTAGTTGCAGTAGATGAGATTTAGCAACATGCCTTTTCTTTCAGTTGCCAAAAACATATTTTTAGCAACTATGTTTTCAGAACAGTTGCAAAGAACGTATTATTTGCAACTGGGCTTCCTAGTCAGTTGCGAATAAATATCTTTAGCAACTGTTTTCACCACTTGCAATAACTATATATTTTTATAACTGGAAAAGCCAGTTGCGAAAACATAATTTTAAAAATAAGTATAAGTTTTTAATGATTAACTTTTAATAATTAATTTTAAATAGTTACTATTAAATAATTAACTACTAGTAATTATATAATAATTAAGATTATTATTTAATAATTATTAATTAATAATAAAATTTGAATATTATAAAGTGATATTTATAACTGGTAATTAAATAACAATAATTAATAATTAACATTTAAAAAATAATAAAATAAATAAATAATTATCAAATAGTAATAAATTAATTATAAAAACTAATGGATAATAATTAATAATTAATTTGAAATATGAACTTGTTTAAATATTTAATAATTAAAAAATTAATACATTCACAATAAATAAATAAACGATATTTGATTAACATTACTATTAAAGAGTAATTAATAATTAATAATAATTTCTTGTATGGATTAATTTACAATCTGTGTTTGAATGAGGTATTTTTATGAATTAATTAATATTTTCTAGTTATCATTAATAATTAATTTTTATATTTATAATACTATATTTAATTCTTAGTGATCAATAAATTCAAGTCACGTTTTTTCATCTTTGAAAGTTCAAAAGTATACAAATTTAAACTATTATTTATGATAGCTTAACTAAATTCCGTTCGGGTAAATAATGTAAGGCGGGCTCCAAAATTAGAAAGGCGGGATCTGGAAAAATTTACGACTGCTTCGCACCTAATATTTCACTCCCACTTCACTTTACCTTTTCCCATTTACCTGCTCTTTCCATCTCCTCATTCTAAATCTAGTTCAAAACCCTCGATTCTCTTGCTCAACTAATATAATCTATAATAAAATTAGAAAAACATTCGAAGCTCGGCAGGAGCAGGAGGAAAAGCGGAGAAGGGGAGAGGCGCAAGAAGTGGTTGCGGGTTAGGATCTGAAGTAGGGTTTGCGACAAGCGAAGGACGAGGTTTGGGATCGGGTGGGGGAACAGGAGGCGATGGAAGAGGAACAGAATCAGGAAGAGGGTGCGGAGGAGGAATAGGACGATGGTGAGAGAAACGGGAACAACTGGACGGTTTGACTGGAACAGAGATGGAGGGGATATCAGCTGGTTTGTATTTTATGCTTTGAAAATCAAAGCTTGTGCCACGTCGCTATACGGACAAGGCTGGAAGAGTGGTGATGACTTCTTTCAGGTTTATTCAAACTACATGCATTATTAATAGATTTCCCAGATAAAGTAGACACTCCATTAGACTTTACTGCTAAAAAACCTTTTGCCAAGTATAAAGGACTGAAATCTTTCAAGACTTCATCATGGGATAAGATCGATGTACTATTCTTACCTGCAAGTGTATATTATCATAGTTGGTTAATTGATAGTTCAATACCTATATCTTCATAATTACCTGCCTTGATATGTCTTGCAACCAACATGGGTTTAAAGTGTGTATTCTTTATTATGCAGCTTAAGGTGTTGGCTCAAGCTTATGATGTTTTGAGTGACCCTGAAAAACTTGAGATATATGACCAGTATGGCGAGGATGCTCTCAAGGAAGGAATGGGTGGAGGCGGTGGAGGTCATGATCCTTTCGGCATCTTTCAGTCGTTATCTGGTGGTGGAGGATTTGGAGGTAACTTTATTAGTTACCATGTCTTTTTCTACATTTGATGGGGTATTTTCGGCTTATACTTTATCATTATCCATGTTATAAAATCAAAAGTGATTTTTTTTATCCTTATCATTTAAAAAAAATTCATTTGATACATATTATGTCTAGACAATGACTAAGCTTTGCCAACTTCACGGTATTGTCAATTCTGGTCTAATTTCGAAGATAATGCTTACACTATTTATAAACCATTGTTAATTCTTGGACATTACAACTACGTTTGATTAACAACTTCGGTTCCTTTCAGTAAACTACATGTGTAGGATACTTGGATGTTAAGTTTAGGTGTACCAGAAATGCAAATTTAGGGATTTAACTTTTTTGGTTGGTTGGGTCAAGAAAATGTCATTCTTACCAAAATTAATAAAGTTTTTATGGTTGTTCATTGAATGCAAACTGTCATTAATTGCATAGCAAAATACTTACTGCCTGCATTGAGTAACCATAATCTTGTTATTATTTTGTTGATTCAGCAGAGTATTAAAGTGAGAAAACCATTTGAATAATTAAACTAGTGGCTTACTTATGATGACTACTCAGACTTTCTAATTCTAGGATGAAACGTGAATGTAGGAGGAAAAAATCCAATATTGGTTTTTAATTAAATTGAAAGCTATTTAATGCAGTTCTAGGATGAAACGTGAATGTAGGAGGAAAATATCCAATATTGGTTTTTAATCAAATTGAAAGCTATTTAATTCAGATTAAATATTGATCAATGAATAAAAATGATCCCTACAAGTCTGTTTAATCCAATATTGTTTCTTAAATAAATTGGAGGCTGACATTAACTTCAATTTGAATGATTATGCAGATGATGATTTGCAGCAAGCGATTTTATACTTTTCATATTTGTTCATGTTTTTTCTTTGTAATTCTAGGATGAAACGTGAATGTTGGAGGAAAAAAAATCCAGTATTGGTTTTTAATTAAATTGAAAGCTATTTAATGTAGACTAAATATTTGTAGCAAGCGATTTTATACTTTTCATATTTGTTCATGTTTTTTCTTTGTAATTCTAGGATGAAACGTCAATGTAGGAGGAAAAAATCCAATATCGGTTTTTAATTAAATTGAAAGCTATTTAATGCAGACTAAATATTGATCAATGAATAAAAATGATCCCTGCAAGTCTGTTTAATCCAATATTGTTTCTTAAATAAATTGAAGGCTGAAATTAACTTCAATTTGAATGATTATGCAGATGATGATTTGCAGCAAGCGATTTTAATTTCATATTTGTTCATGTTTTTTCTTTGTAATCAAACTAATTTTGTAATATTCCCTCATGTATAATAGTAAGGTCGGGCTAGAAAATAAGGTTGAACGTGATGAGTTTCATTGTCATGTCACAAGAATTATGAACTGTGATATATAAACACAACTTTGTATAGATTAGATCTTGTGGTTCTGTAGGGCTGTGTATGAATATATTTTTCACTTCACTTGACCAATACATTTGATCTGATAACATATATATAACTGCTGATTGCATGTTATAATATTAATTGTTTTCTACCCAGGGAGACAATCTCGACTACCTCATCATTTTAGGACTTCACATTTCTGGCAGTCAAGGAGTGGAGAAAATGGCAAGTGGAACTGTTGATGTTTCTTTACTAGATTATAAAGATTTAGGAAGTTTGCTTGATGCTTTTGTTAAAGCTATTAAAATAGTTGAATTAAAAAATGTAGGTGACATTGGTTGTGTATATAAAAAGAGGTCATCATGCTTGTTGTATCTTCGGGAAAGCAAAGCAAATCAAAGCGTAATGTGGAAGAAGTATCTTCAGCTAATGGTGCTGAGGCTACAGTTCCAGGTTATTGATAATCAGACCAAAGTAGACTAATATTGTTCGATATGGATATCGTCGTCCAAGAAAAAAGAGAGGCTTCTGTAGTTCCACTTAGTAATGCCATGTTTTATAGTCTTGAGCATGTTTTACAGACTAACCTTGACTCATCTATTCAGAGGTACACATACTGATTTTTACAGTCTTGAGCATGTTTTACTTTATACAGCCCCGTGTTCAATAAAGTAATGCCATGTTATACACCACTGTCATTTGTTTGTTCTTGTTAATTTATTGATATTGTATATAATAATTGCATGTTTTTGTAGCACTACAATTCTAGAAATTCCAATGGAGATCACAAAAGGATGGACTAGAAAAAGCTTTTAAATGTGCATGTTCATCGACAACAAACTTGGAGCATGGATTGCAGATTTGTTCTAGTGAACATATGATATTTATTCTCTTGTTGTAGTATATGTATGATAGAGTAGAAATATAATTAGAAAATACTCTATTCGAAAAAAATGTGTTGTGTGAGAGAAATTGTTGTACATGAATGATGTATGAAAATTATAGAAATTTTTGTTGTAATTGTTTGTACTATTAAAACTTTGTTAAAATAAAATTTTAATTTTTTTATTTAATTTTGTGATATACATTATTATTAAAACAAATATATTTAATATGTAATATCTATAAGCTGTAATATTATTTTTAACCGATATATGAATCTATTGCAACGGGCATATACTGTTGCAAAAGTATCTGTTGCAACAACAAAAGCCCCTTGCAAAAAAGTATACTACAACATCTTATTGCAACGGGCAAAAACTATTGCGAAAAGGGACTGATCTTTTGCAACTTCGGCTATATAGACGGACGCTGGCTTGTTGTAATAGGTCTACTGCAGCAGATATGGCCTGTTGCGAAAAGTGTTTTTTGTTGTAGTGTACTAATTTAAGTTCTTAGTTCAAAATGAGTCATGAAACGTAAGTTTTAATATGTTATTTCTTCTTCTTATTATTTTTTAAACAAACAATAAATATGGAATTCATGTGATTATGTGATTGTCTAATTTAATTAATCAATTCAATTTAATTTTGTTTTAAAAAAGGTTCTAGTTGGCTTAGTTTATGAAATGGTATTTCAGAAGATCTGAGACAGTATGCTTCAGAAATTATTATCCATTTAAGTGTATGTATACCCGTTTTATGCCTTAATCTATAAAATATAAACAAGAATGTCATTATGTCTCACCTGATAAACGGGAGTGTTAATATTACAGTGTACTAAGAGGTTGTCAAGGTGAAGTAAGTGTACCAAAAAAGAAAAAAAAGCAAGAAAGCAGCAGAGGCTGCTGCTGCCTCCAATAACAGGCTACTGCACGCATGCAGAAAAAAGGAAAAAATAAAATATTTTTTATTTTATTTGAGAAGAAGTAACATCGGAAAATAAAAGGAAAGGCATGTTTGCCCATGTGTTGGGTAGCGTATGTACCAGTGTGCATGGATGTTTTGCATGCGTGTATCCTACTGGTAGCATTATACTCTAATTAGTGTGTTCCTTGTTGCCTTATACAAGTTTACTCATAATATGCTTTTATCTTTGTCTATTTGTGATGCATCTTTGCCTTGTTGTTTTTCTGGGTGCCTACTCAGTGTTGATCCACCGACTATCCTATTCTGCTGTCCCTGAGAGTACACCGCACCCTTATTTTAGCCTATTACATTAGTGCTTGTTGATGGGCCGAATGTCTATCCTTGTATGGTCAACACCTCTACTATGTATCAAAATGATTTGTATTATATATTTTGTATTATAATCCTAGCCATTGTGAAATTTATCAACGGTCGCTTGTAAGCCATATATGTTTACGTACGTCAACTAATGTTTTCATAGTTCTTTATAGGAATATGAATGCGCAAAGGGACTAAGCAAGATAGAGATCGGAAAAGTTTTTACTGCCCAAAATCTTCTCGGTATCTTGTACTCTTTTCAAGGTACGATCTCTTCAACTCGTTTTTATTAAAAATTATATTAATAAGGTTGAATCATTAAACTTATGTAAATGATTGTTATTAATTTGAAATAACGTGAGCATTGCTGAAGTTTATTAATATTAATAAGGTTCGATCTCTTCTACTTATTTTCACATTCATTTTAAGGTACGATATGTTTTCAAGTGCGCAAAAACACCATAGCGATGGATGTTTGATAATAATGCTTATTGTATATTATTGCATATGCTTAATGATGAATAATTATTGCTCATTTTAACTCACACATTTGTTTTAGAGTCTGGTATACTTTGGGTATCTAAAATCACCGTAGAGATGGAAGGTCGATAAGTTGTCAGTGGTTTGATTCATCATTAAATTGTTATTTGTGATACTACACCATAGACTGTCCATTTAAGCTTGTTCTGTTATATAAATAAACGTTCTCATTTTTCCCTCAAATTTATCAAACAACAATTCTTTCCTCTAATTGATTTCTTATTTTCCATATTTAATGCAAATAACGAGGATTGTGAAACAAGATTGTATTTTGATTATTATTTTATCTTCATGCACTTTGTATTTTTTAAAATTTTGGAATGACTAAAATGGAATCAAAATTTAGATTACTATTTTTTTGATGATTTCACAGTTTATGAGAGCCTTCTTTTCATGCAAAGACCAGATGAATATTGTCTATAATGTTATATTGTCATCCGAGAGGTTCCAACCTAGGTTTAATTTGGAGTATTATATAAGGAAAATTCAAATTATATCACATATTATGTACACACAAAGATGTAGGGTACTACAAATGCAAACCAGGGGCTGTTGTCAACTAAATAGTTGTATGCGGCATCATTATTAATTTAGAGAGGGTAATTGTTGGGTTTTAGGTATGACAAGTTAGTTTATTTTATTTTTTTGTTGATTAATGCGTAGAAGCTAGATATGGCAAATGTCATATCTGGAATCAAACTAAATCATCAGCTAGTGAAATGTATGTGGATTTGTTATGTTTGTCAATTAGATCAAGGAACTTTATCCTGCTGTTTGAGGGGAGTATATGAATAGTCATTGCTAGATAAATAAACATTTGTTTGTTACTTTGTTTATCGAGTCTTGGGTTTACCTTAAAACTGAGCCTACGTGGCTCAGTAAAACTGAGCCTACAATGCTCAGTTTAACTGAGCCATTAGGCTCAGTTTAACTGAGCCATGTTTTAAATCTAAGCCGGCACATTTTACTAAGCCTGGCCCAAGTTTATTGAGCCTTGTAGGCTTAGTTTTAAACTGAGACTACAATTTAATGTTTTTTTTATATGTGATGGCATGCTCATGTTTTTAACAAGGAACTGAAAATTTAAATTTAATGTGATAATAAATGAATGCAGACACTTCTAGAAGTCGCGGAATAAAAGAAAAAATTGAATGGTAGTTCCAATGGTGCAGTAGAAGATTCTGAACCGGATGCACCACTTTATTATGGTCGTTATAATGGAATGTACAAGTTATGTGAATTTTCAAATGGAGGCTTCGCTATATGGCCGGAGTTTCTTATTCGGTATCTATAGAATTTCATTTATGTGTTAAATTTAGCAACTTAATAATGTGTTGTACTTGTCTGTTGTTAACTGATATTCTATGTCAGTACTTGGTTATGAATGTTGTCTATTGGTATTCATTGGGTTATACCTTTTGAATTGAGAATAATATTAGTTTTGGATTCATATTAAATGCCGTTTATATTATAATCATGTTAGTTATTAATTGACTATTAATGCTACAATATGTAAATTACTGATATATATTTCTGTTATTATTAACATTTGTATTTGTTGTGGATGAAAATCTTGCAACATGTATAAGCGTTGGAAACAAAAATATTGCAACATGTATAAGCGTAGGAAACAAAAATATTGCAACATGTATACGCGTTGCAAACAAAAATCTACTAACGCTTATAAGCATTGGAAGAGAAAGTCTACCAAGCTTATATGCGTTGCAAACAAAAATCTATCAACCCTTATAAGCGTTGCAAATAAAAATCTACCAACGCTTATAAGCGTTGGAAGAGAAAATCTACCAACGCTTGCATGTGATGGAAATATACTGCCACGCCCTCATAGCAACACTAATAATCATTGCTAAAATTGTTTGCCATGCTTATACTCGTTGGTAATCGCCTGTTTTGGTGTAGTTACTCTTGCCATTGATTAACATTCCGAACTTCGGAATATCACATCTTGATCTTCGGAGTAAATCTCACTTCGTTAACCATTCTATACTTCGGAATGTCACATTCCGAACCTCGGAATAAATCTCATTTAACCATTTTCATACCAATTCCCCACTTCTCAATTTCTTTTTCTTAATTCCAAATATTGAATAAATAGATAATTTAAGCCATCATATGAGCTTAAAAATCCCATTCATCAATTGGTTATAAAAACTTGGGTTTTAATATAAAACTTGTTCGTCAACTCCTTTCACCATTCAATTCGATTTCATTCCAACTTCGATTACCTTTAAAATGAATTCCAATTTAAAAGTAATCTCTTATATTATTATTACTTCAAATAATAATTTACTTCATCATTAACTACTATAGCAATAGTTAATTTCTTAATTGACCAAAGTAAATAGTAATCCGTTTTAAAATCTTATTAAATCTAAAACATATGTTCGTTAAATTATTTTATTAAATTAATTTAAAGCAAAATAATTTAATAATCAATCCCATTTAAAAACGGTCGACTTCGTCAACTAAAAACATGATTAATTCATTAACCAATTTCAATTGGTCCTTCTTTTAAATTAATTAATAATATAATTAATTTAAATAATTTCATTTAATTGTTTCTTAAAAACAATTACCCAATCCTTAACCGTTAGGTTAATTTCTGTTCATTTATTTATAAATATTCTTAACAAAAGAATTTACTTTATAAAATTAATTAATAATTAATTATAAACTTAATTAATAAATAATAAATATTTATTTCCTTTTTACAAACTTTTATTCAAAAATACAGATTTAAAAAAAAATCTTTCATTAGTTATAAAATAAATTTTATAATTAACTTCATTTCATCGATTAACCTGCCGGTAAATCCATACTTATAAAATGATTGATTTTTAGGCCAGCTACTGCCAATTACTCAACCAGTACTTCCCATTGGTTAGACCAAAACATTCGTTGAATTCAGGTCAATGGTCAACAATCAAATCAATCATCCAATCAGAACAGTTCATATAATGATAATATGAAAATAAATATCATTGACTATATTTGAGGAATCCCGTTAGATCCTTCCAACCTGTTCTTCCCTGCATTAAAATGAATTATCTCACATATATTCATTTCAATTCAATTTAATTGATAATTTCTATAACAGTAAATAATGGCTATATAAGAACACTTAATTAACAAAGCAATTCAAACAATTAAACATATTTATTTAATAAACTTAGTCAACAAGGTAAGTTAACTTAATTGGGATCAATCGTTAAAATAACGGTTTGGTATTTCACTGAAATTAAATAGCATTTAATTTCATTGGTTCAATCAATATATGCAATATATATAACACACAGTCAATCAATAGCAACAATAGCACACAATTTTAAAACCCGACTTATGTAAAATATAAGTGGGAGAACTGAGTGAGTTTAACTCACCTTGATTTTCTTTTGTTGCTTAAGCGATCTGGTTTTTCAGTTAAATTAAAAAGTGTTTAATTTAACAAAAATCCTCGTTATCTCCAGCTTTGTCCAAGCCAGTTCCAACATGTAGGGTTTGTTAATGTGGTCACATCGCTTCTTGTCTGGTCCAGTTTTGATAATGTGTGCATTAATTATCACTGTTATAGCTAGTTCATATAAATAAATAAGTTTCCTTAATATTATATAATTAAGACTTAATTACTCTGGTTAAGAATAATTATATGGCCGATTTCCTTCCCTATTATCATTTGTTATCGCTGCTTCTCGTCTTTTGGGTTAACAGAGAATTAAGCCGATTCACGGTTCCTGTTTTCATCGTTACAGACATATTTTGTTCTCCTTCCTTCATTACCTGCTTCGCCCTTCTAATCCCTACAACACAAAATGTTTTATTTCCTTCTACCCCATTATAATGTTATTCGAGAAATCACGATTTTAGATTTAAACATTTAATAACTTAATTATGAAGTAAAATTAATCAACTAATAAAATTAATTACTTTTATTCATGGATCAAACATGCCGATATGCCATTGCCTTTCACTACACTACTACTACGGGTACTTCGTTCTCCTCTGTATTGCATCACTCGCCACCAACTTTATACGCTCTAGAATAGACCACCTCACCTTATTATTTACCAATTCCCTATTGTTCACGCATCGTTCAAACATTTTGTTGCCTTTCTCACAGCTAACGCAACATTTAAATAAATGTCCAAATAGATTTCCTTCATCCATTAATGTCACTCACTAAGGGAATGCATTAACTTTCGTGGAGTATTTGAAGGGTATAGAACAGAATATCACAAGACAGATATATAAAATGGTACTTAAGAAAATTCAAAATTTATTCATTGCAGAGGAAAAGCAAAACATGTTTGGTTACAACATCAAAACCACATGCTAAAGCCAAGTACACAAATATCCATCTTGTACAAAATTATTATCAGAGTACATAAAAGTAAAACAATAATCCCACTCCAAATAGCCATAATGAAAAAGAGATAAAACTGAGCATTACTTTCAACACTTCCAAGCACTTCAAGAAGAAAGGAATCCAAGTCAAGCTTCACTATTCCCACCCTAAGGACCTTGGGGGGGGGGGGAGGAAGAAAGAAAAGAAGCGAAACAAAAAGGGGTCAGACATAAGTCTGGCGAGTCCAATGAGTTCAACAATATAATCAGTAAAGTAACATGATAAGAAAATAAACTGGATATAAGAGATGACTATAACATAAGCAGATATGACAAGGTAAACAAGACGAACAAGATATAACATTGATTGCACTTCTAATCACTATAAGGTAACTCCTACACCGCACCAATACTAGTTCCATACTGAAAGTTGATCCCTCTTACTAAACATAATAATAATAATGGTAGTTTAGTGTACTCCTAGCTGCTGTCATAGGTGCCGCCTACTCCTATCTCCACTAGTTGTACCCACTACCCTCCCCATTCGATCGACTCCCTAACTTGTAGATACCTATGCTGGTCCCGCAGTAGGGTGTATCACTCCCTAAGGTGGCAACCCGATACTACTAAAATGCACGATTTATACCTGCACGATGCAACAACGTCTTACCTACCAGCCAGGACCCACGCATACACATGACTCCGTTGGACTTGCACTGCCATCGCTAGCTCTTTATTGATCTCTTACAATCAACCCCTGTAAGCGTGTCCCTGTCCTCGACCTAGTTCGAGCTCATATACATATTAAAATGGGTTACTGGTTGAAAAGGGTCCACCCACTTGACACAAGCTTCCCTCCGAAGCTTGGTCCCCACTAGGAATTCCCACTTAACCCCTCTTTATCCCCATCCCATGTCTTACCTCATGTCTTATCTTGGTTAATTGTTCATTAATTCATTATAATCGTAATCTTGCAAGACCTCCCACATTGGATTGCCATTTTGCGGTTGCTGGATGTGTCGGGCGGTTCCGGGCAGCCTTATACCGCAATACGAACTAACCTTGAGTCTTTGCATTATTACGTATCTAATTTCTGCCTTTGACCTCTCACATTAGATTACCAAATTGCGGTTGCTAGATGCGCTGGGCGGTTCCGGGCAGTCTTATACCGCAATTCGAATCTGACCTTTGTCTTAGGCGTTCATTATCACTTTCTTGATTCAAGTCCCAATTTTAAATCTTGGATTAAAATATATTCCAATTACCGATAATTTCCAATCTAAATTATGTTCATAATTTTAATCCAAATTATGCCTGTAATCTTATGTATACATGTTATGCCAAATTACGCCCAAAGTAATTTGCGTTCATTATTACTAATAATTTATGCCAAACCTCATGTATACAAATTATATCCAATTATGCCCAATCCAACTTATGCCAAATCTCATGTATACAATTTGTACAAAATTATGCTCAAATTGATTTATGATAATAATCTCATTTATTACAAATTTCAACAAACTTTTCCCAATCGTTCAACCGTTATTCGTACGCAAATCTCAATGCAATATGTTAGGCTCGAAGTTAGCCTAATCTCATAAAAAAAAGAGGAGAAGAGAATCAACATCAAAATTGGTGTAAACATAAGAACAAGCATATGAAACATAAACATGCATATAACGATAAACTGGATCAGAAAGGCATATGAAAAATTTATGGGTATGAATTTAAAGGATAATGATTTACAAACCTGATAAGATTCATCTCAGTCACAGGCATATTCATTAAATCCAATTCACAATTGTTGAATAAAGGATTCATGGCATTTTGATTAACGACAAGAAGAAGTTTCATTATCGACAAAAAGAAGAGATTCAATGGTATTGAAAGTCAAAGGTTGATTATTTAGTGATTTAGTTGTGTTATAACTGTTAAAATCTATCCTCAAATAATTATATACCTCAGTATTTTGAATATATATATATATATATCTATATATATATATATATATATGAATGCACATTTATTATGCACATTACCAGAAACCGGTCGACCAATTTCAATATAGGCGGTCGGCCGTTTCTTGGCAAAAATGCACAATGAACGTGCACACATATATATAACGTGTGTATATATATATATATATATATTCAAATATCAGTATACTGGTTATTTTTGACCTGTCGACCAATTTTCGAACTGAAAGCAACTCTTTGTACAGACATCTTCATTCACCAATGGTTGCTTCCTTTTCCTTTCATCAAAAATCATTTCTATTCAATATTTCTCTTCACCAATGATTGCAACTCTTTACCTTCTATAAAAACAACATGAAATCATCAATTGAAATAACGAATTCTTTCTATCTATTCTATCTATTTTTGATTTCATTCTTGATCATTCAAAGCACTCAAATGCTCATAATATCGCTGTTGAATCCTAGAATCTACATACTATTCTTTTGATTCAAACACGATATCATCTTCCAAATCTTCACAAATTCAAATTCTATTTGAGGATAAGATTATAGGAAGGTTGTACAAGAATTGAAAAATTCGAGTTATTAAGAACACACATTGTCAAATTACAAGTCTACTCATCTTGTGTGAAGTCCTCCGTGTTGTGAGAGGCAAGTTGTGAAGTCCTCGTGTTGTGAGAGGAGTGAAATCCCGTTCGGCTGTTCGGGTATTGTGTACCTGTTCCTCTGGGTGAAGCGAGGTGGTTGATTAGTGAAAATCCAGAAAGAGGTCTGGGACTGGACGTAGGTCGGTGCTCTGAACCAGTATAAAAATCCCTGGTGTGATTTTTTCCTTTTACCGCATTTACTTATCTTAGATACTACTTCTGTGAGATCTTATTCTATTTCATATTTATTTGCATAACTATTGTATTAGACAAATAGTTGTGTGTTATCCCATATTACACAATCCGATTGTACTATATTACTTGGCAAGTACACGCACACACTTTCAATTGGTATCGGAGCACGGTCATCTTATAACCGTAACACAGTTATTTGATATATTCTAGTAATATGGCAAATAACCCAAGTAGTAGCACTAACACCACTTGCACTGAAGGTCAATCGACACAACGACCTCCTTTCTTCAATGGTCTTAACTATAGCTATTGGGCACGTATGGCTTTTTACATGCAATCAACTAGCTATGATGCTTGGAATGCTACTCAGAAAGAAATAGTGAATCCAACAACTGAGTATTCAGAATGGACACCTGCTGAGAAAACAACAGCAGTTGTAAATGCAAAAGCAATAAATATGTTGTTTTGTGCATTAGATCAAAACGAATATAACCGTGTTAGTATCTGTACCACTGCATATCAAATTTGGCAAACGCTAAAACCACTCATGAAGGTACTAACAAGGTTAAAAAAGCAAAAACAGCTTTGTTAAAAAGTCAATTTCAAAATGAAGCTAAATGAAACAATCAATGAGATGTATTCACGGTTTCAAACCATCCATCATGCACTTATCGGATTAGGGAAAAAATATTCTGATTTTGATGTAGTTTCAACAGTCCTACATTCTCTGACTAATGAATGGGAAGGAAAAGTATTAGCAATAGAAGAAGCTAATGATCTTTCCACCATGAAGCCAGATAAATTGATAGGAAATCTTATGTCCTATGAAGCTATCTTGCAGGCTAGAAAAGAAAAAAAAGAAGAAAATAAAAATGTAGCTTTTCATGCTGAAAAAGATGCAGACATCTCAGATTCCGAAGATGAAGATCTAGCGTTCATTGCAAAAGGATTCAAGAAATTCTTAAAGCAACGAAAAGCTAGTCGATACAACAAAAAGAAGTTCAGTTCAAAGAAACCATCATCATCAAATATAGAATGCTTCAATTGTCACAAAAAGGGACATATGCAAAAGGATTGTACATAGCAAAAGAAAAAGTCAGAAAATGACAAATTCAAATACAAGAAAGATAAGTCAAAGAAACGAGCATTCTCAGTAACATGGGATGATTCAGACTCATCTTCATCTGATAGTGAAAATGACTCAAACAATGAACAAGCTAATGTATGTTTCATGGCAACAGAAGATGAGGTACAAATTCCTTCTTTTGAAGAAGTTCTTGATATAAATGCTGAATTAATATTTAAATTTAAAGATATGAAACGACAATGCAAACAATCTCAAGCAGATTTAAGTAGAGCGGAGTTTGAACGAGATATGTTAAAAGACGAAAAGAAAATATTAGAAGAGGAACTTGAAAAGTTCAAGAATCATCATCTAATATTGATTCTCAACTATCTCTTTTGAGTCAAGAAATTGAAACTCAAAAAGAGAAAAATGATGCCCTTACTACTGAAAATCATGAGCTTAAGGCAAAAGTTAAAATTCTAGACCTAGAAAAAGCTAGTTTACAAACTAAGTTAGACAACATCACTCAAAATGTTTCTAACTTCAACAAAGGTCGAGAAAATTTGACAAAATTATTGAAAGTTCACAATCTGCAATGAATAAACAAGTTTTGGGATACAAGAAACAAGATATCAAGAAACATCTTGGCAATAAAGGAAAAATAAAAAATAAAATAGCATAAGAAACTGAAGCTAAGAAAAATCTTAGTTTATTATATTCCAAACCAAAACCGGTTGCGAAATTTCAAAAGAAAAATATCAAGACTATCAAAATATGGGTTCCTAAAACAAATAACAATTTGATTAGGAACAAATACATTCAGAATTTTTTGAATACTATGCATCGTAATTCCAATTATTTATTTAAAGGGGACACCAGACCCATATGGGTTTGGACTCCTAAGACCTAACTCTTAGGACCCTATGAAAAGGTGGGTACCATGGACTTAATTTTGTTTTTTGCAGGTCCTACTTAAGAAAAGAGGAAAGTGGATACTGGATAGTGGTTGCTCGAAGCATATGACCGAGACAAGAACTTATTGACAAATATCACTTATTCAGATGGTGGCTCCGTCACTTTTGGAGATAATTCAAAAGGCTATATCATCGGCAAAGGCGATGTGAGCAATTGTGGTACATCTAACTTACCTCTTATTACAAATGTCATGCTATTTAAAAATTTAAAACACAATTTACTTAGTATCAGTCAACTATGCGACAAAGGTTTTACCATTTCCTTTTCGAATAACAAATGTAGTATTTTAGATAAAGATCGTAATTTAGTTTTTGAAGGATATAGAGACAGAAATATTTATATTATGGATATGAACATCAATCATAATTCAGACATGTGTCTTGTAGCAAATGATAATGATCGATGGTTATGGCACAAACGCTTCTGTCATATAAACTTCAGAACTATTGACAAGATTGCCAAAAATGACCTAGTTAGAGGACTACCCAAAATGAGCTTTACGGTTGAGAATATTTGTGATGCATGTCAATTAGGAAAACTGACTAAATCGTCATTTAAATCCAAGAAAGTCATGTCAACGTTTCAACCACTTGAGCTATTACATATGGATTTATTCGGACCAACACAGGTTCAGTCAATAAATCATAGTCGATATGTGTTTGTAATTGTTGATGATTACTCTCGTTATACTTGGGTAATTTTCTTGAAAAACAAAAGTGACACTTTTAATCATTTCAAATCCTTCGTCAAGAGAATTCAAAAATCAAAAGGGCTTAAGGTTAAGAATATAAGAAGTGATCATGGCGGAGAGTTCGAAAATAATGAATTTGAACATTTTTGTACAAAGAAAGGTATATATCATAATTTTTCGTTTCCTAGAACTCCACAACAAAACGGAGTTGTAGAACGAAAAAATCGGACTTTACAAGAATGTGCAAGAACATTATTAAATGGATCCACCTTACCAAAATATTTTTGGGCAGAAGCTGTTGCAACTGCGTGTTATGTTTTGAATCGTGTATCCATTCGACCTTTCACCAAGAATACATTGTATGAGTTATTTAATTAAAGAAAGCCAAATATATCATACTTCAAAGTTTTTGGTTCAAAGTGCTTTATTTTAAATACGAAAGACCATCTTGGAAAATTTGATCCAAAATCCGATGAAGGTATATTTGTTGGATATTCAGAACAAAGTAAGGCCTATCGTATATTTAATAAAAGAAGTAAAACTATTGAAGAATCACTTCATGTCTCTTTCGATGAATTCTTTAAACCATCTCAGAATGTATCAGATGACGAAGAAATTATAGTCACTGAAAATCTTATCATCACAAATAATGACTTCGACTCAGAAATTGTTGAGGATATTCCTCAGCCTGTTGTGATACCTTCTCCACCAAGATTTCAAACTCCTCCGAGAATTCTAAGAGATCATCTGGTTCAAAATGTTATTGGAGAAGTAACATCACAAATAAGAACAAGGAGTCAACTCAATCAAATGGGTCATGTTGCGTTTCTTTCAAATATCTAACCTAAGAATCCGAAAGAAGCTGCTACTGATGATTACACTGGATTATTGCCATGCAGGAAGAACTAAATCAGTTCGAGCGCAATGATGTCTAGGAACTTGTTCCAAGACCAACTAATCAGTCAGTTATTGGTACAAAATGCATCTATAAAAATAAGGTCGATGAACAATTAAATATTACTAGAAATAAAGCAAGATTAGTAGCACAAGGATACAATCAGGAAGAAGGTATCAATTACGAAGAAACTTTTGCGCCGGTTGCACGACTAGAAGCAATTCGTATTTTATTATCCTTTGAAACTATACCAGACATTTTCCTTACGGATCCAACAAAATTTGTTCCGTTAAATTTGGAGTTCGTTCGGTCAACCGTTTATTCCTTAAAAGTAACCCCTATCTAAATTATATAAACGATTAAATAAAAATAGAGACGTTTTTGGACACCGACGTCACACACGACATCGATTTGCCATGAAATTTTATTTTCTTACAATAATTTAATTGTACGGTTCCATTGAAACTAATTTCATCGAAAACCGAGACGATTTACAAAAATGCCTATTTTTAATGCTTTTATAATATTAATAGAATATTAATTTCAAATAATTCACTAAAATACTAATAAATTAATTTCATCATATATATCCAAAAAGAATATATATACAACTTCAAATGTAACTTGTACAACTTAATATCGTCAATTTTCGAGTGAACCGTTATCCAAATTATATTAAACCATTAATATTTATTTAATAAAGGTTATATTTTAATAACGATTTCCATAGCGACTATTTTATATTTTGATTTGGGAATAACTAACAATCTATAACATGAAATCTGGATTTTACCCTTTCATTAGAAAATTATAATCAACAAGCTTCCAACGTTTGATCTTGTTTCACAGAATTCCGACATATATCGAATCCTGTATATTCAATTGAAGTTCAAAACTCCATATTACGAACTACCATGCCATTTCGAGCTCGTTTTGTATTAAATATAAATTTAACATTTAAACTTCGTTTTATAAATGATTTCAATATTAAAATCCATTAACATTCCAAATACAATATTTAAAATAATAAATTAAATATTTGACTACCAAAAATACGGGATATTACACTTTCTATTTATTTACCTGACGATAAATCAATCTTTATAAACGATTAATTCTTAGACCATCTGCCGATAATTACTCAACAAATATCATCCATTGGTTACTATCAAATAGATGTTGAATTTGGATTCAACACTCAACAATCAATCAGATTGATTAAACAATTCATATAAGTAAACAACATATTTGAGGAATCCGTTGGATCCCTTCAACTTGTCCTTCCCTACATCAAAATGGGTTACATCAATTTCAATACAATAATTTATTCCTATTCATCATGATAAACGGAAATAAAAATTTTAACTAATAACAATCAATTAATAACATTCAATCAAGCATCCAATTTTTTATTTAATACATTTATATTATTATAAACGTAACCAACAAGGTAAGTTACCTCATTTGGAATTAAAGCATTAAAATAATTATTTAATCAATGAATATTAAAAATATTAAGCATACATGCAAATAGTCATCCAATCATCAACCATTAGCAAACATGGCATACAAAATAAAAATCATCCTTACATAAAATATAAGTGGGGTAAACTTAGTGAGTTAAACTCACGTTGGTTTTATTCTCTACGTTAAAACACTTTGTCTTTAATAAAATTAAACATACATTTAATTTTATTAAAGGGTGTGGTTTTTACAGGTCCTTATTATGTTTTAAAATGTAAAAAAAGTCCGGCCATGAAAAGTATACGAATTACATCCCTTTTTTTGAAAATCGAATAATAAAATTCCAATTATATCCTTCGAAACTGTCAAAACCCTTGTTCACCGAATTATTGTTTCATTAATCAAATCGCATAATTAGCACAGATGATCAATGGAAAAAATCAAAACTTTTCAGCCGATTTTCAGTTTGGTAATCTAGATCGAGCGAAAAGACCTAAAATCAGTGCCGATTATACCATTCGTGTTTTCTTTCTGAATTTCTGAACTTCGAATTCGTGCGACATGAAATTCAATTTCATCGGCAATTTTTCTAGAGATTTATTTTGATCGAGCTTTTATTTATAAACTGGATCCATCTTCGTCAAGGTAATTTACACTGTATTTTTTTTTTTAATTTTGTATGCTGATTTCATTTTTGCAATCGATTCTTGTTGATTCATTATTCTGCATTAGTTTATTGATGGACTGTTTAATTATTTCATAAATTTTTACTTTTATTGCTAATTGTGCAGTCGTATAAATTAATTTGTCAACATATTTCTTTATATGTTCTGCATAAGTGTATAAAAATATGCGTACAATGTGAATATGATCATATAATAATGCAACTATTGGCATAATACGTGTGTTTATATGTATTTAGAAAAGTTTGCGTGTAAGTATGCATATTTTCTGAATATATGCATACAAATAATCAGCTCTTTTGAATTTCTGTTTGTTTGCGTGCCTATTGATTAGTTGCGTACATGTATGAATATATTCTAAATATATGCAAATTACAAGTGTTCTGGATCTATTTTTAAATAAAATATGTGCAAATATTTTGAAAATTTGCATATAAGTATGCAGATGTTACTGTTATTTGCGTATTACTATGCAGCTAGTTATAGTTATATGAATATGATTTTGTAATTTTATTTGATTACTGTAGATTAGTCTGATTAATTTTTTTTTTTCAAATAGTGGTCCTGCAAATATTGGTGTATCGACTGTGACAAACTTAAGTCCGATCTTCGTGAAGTTTCTTCTTCTTGGAATAGCATTTTATGTCTTGTTGATGAAACTCGGTTACGGAATCTACATGTAGAAGGAGCTTCGTGCTTTGTCATTAAATCAAGTGAATATAATGTTGAAGTTCATTTTCCAATCCATCAATTTATTGATTTATATAATAGATTTTATTCTTGTAACGTGTGGCAAATTATTCTACGTAGCTGGACGGAAGTATGCAATTATCATGTATAGTTGGATAGATGTATGCAATTATACTGCATATCAGTATTTTAACGATAATTCTGTGTTTTTAACAGTTATTTTTGTTCAAAACTCTTGTGTACACAATTATTTTATATAGTTGGATAGAAGTATGCAATTACTATGTATAATTGCATAGATATATGCAATTATAATGCATATTTCTATCAACTTTGTCACTGTTTTTCATATATGGATAAATGTATGAAAAAATTCATAGTAGCAACATACAGGTACGAAATTATTCTTGTAAAAGGATAATTTATACAAGTATTATTCATTGTTGCATACAATTGTGCAACTATTCTCTTTTTTTGCATGCAAGTATTCAAAATTTAGTGTTTAAGCATATTTTGTTTTAACTTTGACTATTTTTCCCCTTTTTAATGCCGAATTATTTAATTTAACTAGATAATTCTATAATTTGGATTTCATAACTTATTCCTTGCATTTTATGACGTTTAGTTCTTACAGTCAGTATTTAATATAAAAAAATAGAATCATCTGTTGGAGTAATGCTTCAAGTATTTGCAATTACCTCAGGAATTATATTGAATACATGCATATAAGTATGCAAAATATTATGAATAACTGTACATATGAACACATCAATTCATAATTTCATGTAAAAGTAGAAGAACTTAATTAAGTGCACAAAATAACAAAGTAATTCAGTTTACACATGTATAATCATGCCAACGTAGTTCAAAAAACAAAATATCCGTCAACATTTTTATAACAAATATAAACACCCCTTTTATACATTTTAATCACTAAGTTTGTTTTTCTTTTGATAGCAAGAACTTCCGTGTCAGGCGATTCTCTTCGGTTCAACTATAAAGTTTGCAATTGAGTATTTCGTGAGCAAGCTCAGCACGTTGTTGATTAATAGCCACAGCACTATATATTTCTTCACCTTTAATGATTTCTTTGTCCTCACATCTATGTTTCATTATGTTAATAAGAAACATGCCACAATCGACGCTGCAGAAATTTATAAAACATTATTAATTTGTTTGAATAAATTTATTTTGTATTGTAGCATGCGTAAAAATATGTAATCATTCTAAATATCTTGGAACTAGTAAATGTATTCAACTTTGTAAAAAAACCCAGCATACATGTATTTTATTATTTACAAAATCTGCATACTTGTACGCTAGTATTCAAATTACATACATACATTGAAAATACCTTTAACTTGCATACAAGCATGCAAAGATAGCCATTATCTGCATACACGCATGCAGATATTGCCAATATGTGCGTACAAGCATTCAGATATAGTCAATATCTGCATACAAACATGCTGATACTGCAAATATCTACATACAAGTATTCAAAGAACACTAGATATTTTCATATAAGCATGCATATATTAACAATTCTTGTATAGGTCTTTGCAAATGAACTGGGTTTATTTTCTTATGTATGGCCTTGTTGTGGGTAATTAACCTTTTCAAGTTGTCTGGGTTGCTGAAAATTCTTCTTACCCAATTTTTTTCATCACTCCATTGACGTAAGTTCTCTACATCAAAACAAATATATACATACGCACATATATATATATATATATATATACGTATATATACACACACAAATGTTGTTAAATGGTTTATATGACAACTTGCATATTGTTCAATTTACATAAAATATATTAAAGATGGTAGAAATATATTAGTACTGATCTAAACAACTAATCTGAATTCTTGCATAAATGTATACAATATCTTATTATATTTGCATACAAGTATTCAACATTTACTTCTAATTTCCAAATGTGCATATAAACTCAGAATTGTTCGATATAAGTATGAAAAAATAATTTATATCCGCATTCAGAAATACAGAAATTGTCAATAGCTGCATACAATTGTGCAATAATTCGTATTAACATCATACAACCTTGCAAGAATTCTTATTAGCAGTTAACAATCACGCAAAATTATTATGAACAGTATACAATGATGAAAATTATTTCTTCTACTCTTATTTAGAGTATATTATAAGAAGTTCTTATCGATAGTCGGATAAGAAATAATACAATCAGAATTATACCTTCGTTCTCGCTGTTCTCGCCGTCTTCCTCGAAGGAGAAACATCCATCCTATAAACGAAGGATCGATCCAATTCAATGTCTGAAAGAAATTGTTGATTTAAGTTGAAAAAATTAAAATCGAAGACCGCGCCGCCATTAACACAGAAAGGGTTAGGAAAAAAAATTAAAACCCTAATACATAATATCGTTCATGTTAATTACGCCGTGAATTTGAAGATGGGCAATTGTGGAAAAGTAATAGCGACTATTTAAAAATAGGTATAAAATTTATAAGTTTCAAAACAGGAGAACGTGAGCTTAATTAACTTTGGTTTTAGGAATGTGTGCCTAATTTTCACTTTATTAAAAATCCCAGATGCTTCCAATACTGACCACACCACCTCCATCGTGTAGTGCTCGTCGACCCGGTTCCAACATCTTTGATTTTACTGAATTTTGTTATGGCATGTACAAGTTACAATCATTACCGAATTCAAATGAATTAAACTCTAATCACTTATAAACTTTTAGTTATAAATTAATTTAAACTAACCTAATCGTTTTATTTAAATAAACAGGGCCGTTGAGTATACTTGTTCTTTTCAAATAGCCCAATACCACGTTAAAAAGTTTAGGCATATATAAATATTATTAGCCAGGCCTGCTTCTTGGAAAGGAGGAGGCATGTACACTCCTCCTTTCCCATGCTACTTCTTCATCATCTGCTCTTTGTTTCAATTTACTTTTTTTCTTTTCTTCCTTTTTTCTTTTCTTTTTTTTTAAAACTAAAACTTAGCATCCCTCCCATCCTCCTGCTACACTTCATGCATGGATACATATGCGTCTTTTTTTTTTCTTTTTCTATGTTTGAACCACACAGGCAACCTCCCCACAAAAATCTTCGAAATCTGCTTCCACCTTCTTCGTTTTCTTTTATTTCACGTCGGGGTGGGCGCGGTTCGGTTCGGTGCTGTTTGAAGCTCAAACTGCTTCCGCACCGCATCAAACGGTTGATTAAAAATACAAATCATTATACTAACCGTTCAAACAGTTCGGTTTCTTTCCGGTTTCAATGTAGTACGGTCCGGTTTTGGTTCGGTTCGGTTTGAACCCGTATTAAATATGAAAAAGGAAAATTACTTCCATCAACAATCAATTTATGATTGCATGACGTTATGTCATCTGAAGGTTAAAACACATAGTGTTTTCTTGGTTTGATATAACTACAACATATGTTGAAAGTGGAATATATATCGTTAAATTAAAAGTTAGATAAGAATTTGTTAATTTTTTATCATAACATTGTCGGTGTACCTATGTGGTTCGGCTCGGTTTAATATGGTTTGGTAAAAGTTCAAACCGCAACCATACCGTATCATTGCGGGTCGGTTCAGCTTGGGCTGTTTGCTTTAAAGAGAGAATCTGGTGCAGTTTTCCGCACCGTTTTTGCGGTTCAGTCAGGGCGGTTTCCGCATTGCGGTGCGGTTTATGCCCACCCCTAATTTCACACACCCAGTAAACGATCTCCACCACGCACCGTTCTTCCTCCCCACCTCGCTGCCATCAGTTCATCGTCAATCTCACCTCGTGGTATACTTCTTCCCAGAGCACGCACCTGTTGTTCGTAATAATGTAAATATAGTACGAACCCGATAGCAATCAATATATTGTCACTATCCAATTGTCACGTCAAGAAGTGTTACTAATTCGAAGTAGAATCAAAATTAGCAACGGGAAAAGCGTGACCAGATTTGCAACAGTAAAAAACCATAGCAAAACAAAGAGTAGAAAGAAGTACCTGTCAGTAATGTCTGAGTCCAGATTAAATCTGTTTCCTTGAAACAATATTGCCCCCTCTACGGCGCTGAAGGTATACGAGCAATTGCTTCCCAAGATGAAACGGACCGATCTCTGCAATGTAGCACTTATAGCGTGCAGAGCAACGACGAACTCAAGTAAGTGAATTTAAGAACAGAGCAACAGGGAAGAAGAAGGGGACATAACGAACTAATTTTTCTGGATGATCGGTGGCTATGTCAGACCGTCCATATATAGCGGCGGAGGGGTGCCTTTCTGGGTAGTCGCGACTGTCCGTACAGGCACGCTGGTTCGAATGGTCGCATCTGATCACTGTTCAGGCGAATAGACGCATCCCCTAGTCCAAACGGTCGCATTTGCGCAAAAAAGAAACCATTTTCTGCCTAGGCGGCCCATTGGATCACGAGACCCCAAGAGCCCCAAGGCCCTTATCTTTGACATTTTAATATTTAATATGAAAGCCCAATGCCTACATAGCCCATTCATTCAAGTCCTTATGTGCTCATGTCATTTGTTTGATATAGCATATTGGATTTTGGTATATATGGAGATATACTCACAAATCACACACAATGTGGGAATTATATTTCTCCAATACCACTCAACCTCTTCTTCCCAATCTTCTCATTTATTTCCAGCAATCCACCACATGAATGAGAGATTTCTTTTTGTTCTTAAATTATGTGAAACATTTAACGTATCGGTAAAAGTAGCACAATGGCCTTGAACTTTTCCTAGTGTTTATCGTCATACTGGCGAATCCGTGGACCAGATTGTCTTTGAACTGTAAGCCTTTTGTGTAAATCTATAAAGATTACACACGTTAACTGTTTCTTAACCCCTTGGTTCTCTGTTTGTGTTCGTTTTTGCCATGAACACCTGCTTGGTCTTATTAGTGTTTAAAGAATTCGAACTTACAATTCTTTTTGAAGCGGCGCCTTCACACTCACGTAGGTGATTCTATAAAGAGTATCCCGTAATACTCCACTTGGGTCTTTTATAACACCACAGTATAGACATCATTAAAAGCTAATCTTATCCTATTTTCCGACGGGTTGTGCACTGACTTATCATAGGAATGGTTTGTATTTTAACAGTGCCATTTAAGTTTATCTTTAAACTTAGTTGTCCCTTTGAACCTAGATCTTGGGATCTCCAGTCAACTAGGTGGGGTTTCCGTTTAGAAAAACTTTTAGGTTATAGGTCTTAAACCCATTCCCGTCGATAAGGTTTGAACTTTCTCTCTAGGCAAGCCTTTAGTTAGTGGATCTGCAATGTTATCCTTTGACCTTACATAGTCTATAGTGATAACTCCATTAGAGAGAAGTTGTCTTATGGTTTTATGCCTACGACGAATATGTCTAGATTTACCATTATACAGTGTACTATTCGCCCTTTCTATAGCAGATTGACTACACAATGTATACATATTGGAGGTACTGGTTTTTCCCAATTTGGAATGTCCTCTAAAAACCCCTTAAGCCAATTTGCTTCTTCCGCGGCTTTATCTAGAGCAATGAACTCGGATTCCATTGTTGACCTTGCTATGCAAGTCTATTTGGATGATTTCCACGAAATTGCTCCATTTCCTAATGTAAACACATATCCACTTGTGGATTTTGTGTTATTTGAGCCTTTTATCCAATTGGCATCACTATATCCTTCTATTACTGAAGTGTACTTATCATATTGCAACACATAGTTTTGTGTATACTTCAGATATCCTAGGACTCTGATTATTGCTTTCCAATGATTTTTACCAGGATTGCTGGTATATCTACTTAGCTTGCTTACAGCGTACGCAATATCAGGCCTAGTGCAATTCATGACATACATAATACTTCCTAGTATACGAGAGTATTCAAGCTGATATATGCCATCACCAGTGTTCTTTACCCAATTTTGGTTCATATCTACTGGTGATTTTGCAGTAGTTATATTATGCTGCTTGAATTTTTCAAGAATTTTAGCAATGTAATGTGACTGAGATAACTCAGATCCCTGTGGTGTCTTTATAATTTTTACACCCAAAATTACATCGGCCACTCCTAGGTCCTTCATATCAAAACTAGATGATAGCATGCCCTTTGTAGATTCTATCATGGCCTTATTACTTCCTAGGATCAGTAAATCATCAACGTAGAGACAAACAATGACATATCCAGCATCTATACATTTTACATAGATGCATTTATCTGATTCATTTATTTTGAATCCATTTGATAACATTATTTCATAAAATTTCTCATTCCATTGCTTTGGTGCTTGTTTAAGGCCATAAAGAGATTTTACTAATTTGCACACCTTATTTTCATTTCCTAGGCTTAGAAACCCTTCTGGTTGTTGCATATATATTTCTTCTTCCAGTTCACCGTTCAAAAACGCAGTTTTCACATCCATTTGTTGTATTTCCAAGTTCAATATAGATGCGATTGCAATAAGCATCCTAATAGATGTTATTCTGGTAACTGGAGAGTACGTATCAAAGTAATCCAGATATTCCTTCTGTCTGAATCCTTTTATTACTAGTCTTGCTTTATACTTGTCTATTGAGCCGTCAGCCTTTAGTTTCTTCTTAAATATCCATTTATATCCTAGTGGTTTTCATCCTTTAGGGAGATCCACTAGTTCCCACGTATGGTTTTGTAGAATGGATTCTATTTCACTATTGACGACTTCTTTCCAATAAGGAGCATCGGTAGATGACATTGCTTGTTGATAAGTTAGAGGTTCATTTTCTATCATATATGCATAGAAATCAGGTCCAAAGGATTTTGAGGTCCTTTATCGCTTGCTCCTTCTCGGTTCCTCTATCTCAGTTTCATCATTCATTTTTCTTTGATCAGTATTATCCTCGGGAGTATCTGGATCTCTTGGCCTCTTTTGAACACTTGTTTCAAAAGAAGTTTTTAGAGGATAAATGTGTTCAAAGAATCTTGCATTTCGAGACTTGATAATGGTGTTTTCATGAATGTCATCAATTTTAGATTTGTACACCAAAAATCGATATGCACTACTATTATGAGCATATCCAATGAATATGCAATCTATAGTCTTCGGTCCTATTTTGACCTTTTTCGGTTTTGGAATTTCTACTTTGGCAAGACACCCCCACACTTTTAAGTATTTGTAGGATGGTGGTATGTATTTCCAAGGTTCATGGGGAGTCTTGGACGTTTTCTTTCGTGGTATTTTATTCAAAATATGATTTGCCGAAAGAATAGCTTCTCCCCAAAAATTATCTGTCAAGCCAGAGCTTATTAGTAAGGCATTCATCATTTCTTTAAGAGTTCTATTCTTCCGTTCGGCTATACCGATGGATTGAGGTGAATAAGGAGCTGTAGTTTGGTATATTATACCATGCTCAGCACAGAATTCCTCAAATGGAAACTCATATTCTCCTCCTCTATCACTTCTTAAAGCTTTAATTTTTCTGTTGAGTTGATTCTTAACTCCTGCCTTATACTGTTTAAACATATCGAATGCCTCATCCTTGCTTCTAAGGAGATATACATGGCAGTATCTTGTATAATCATCTATAAATGTGATGAAGTACCTTTTTCCTCCTCTAGTTTGACACATTTTCAAGTCGCATACATCAGTATGTATTAAGTCCAGAGGTTCGGTTTCTCTTTCAACATGATGAAATGAGGTTCTAGTCAATTTGGCTTCAGCACAAATTTGACATTTGTAATTTGAATCAATTCTACCTTTAGGTATGAATTCTAGATTGATCAGTTTTTGTAAAGTATCAAAATTCACATACCTAGTCTAGAATGCCATAGATTAGGAGAGTCAACCATATAATCAGAAGATTCAATTTTGTTCATATCATTGTTTGGTACAACAGTGGTTACATTAGCCTTAAATAGACCATCACATACATAACCCTTTCCTATGTACACTCCATTCTTAGACAACACAAATTTATCAGCCACAAATGTCAGTTTGAAGCCATGCTTGCTGAGCAACAATCCTGAAATTAGATTTTTGCAAATTTCTGGAACATGGAGAACATCATTTAGAGGGAGTTATTTTCCAGAAGTCAATTTCAGCACAATCTTTCCCTTGCCTTCGACCTTTGATGTGGACGAGTTACCTATAAAAAGTTGTTCTTCATTAGTAGCACTTTTGTAGTTTGTGAACATCCACTTATTTGCGCATATATGCCTAGTGGCTCCAGTGTCTACAAACCACTCCTTGTTGTTGCCAACAAGGTTGCATTCTGAAACAACTGCACACGGGTCCATTTCAGAAACACCGTCTGAAACATCCGCCACATTTGCTTCTGATTTCTTCTTTTTGGGTGCGCCGCGACATTCTGCAATTAACCCTTCTATCCACAATTGTGGCATGACCCTTTGAATTTCTTTGACTTCTTAGGTTGGTTGTCACGTTTTCTCTTATTGGACTTGTCCTTCTCGACAACTTTTGCTTTGGCAACCACATTTTGAGAAATCATCTTTTCAGAATTTCTATTATCTTCCTCAATTCTCAATCGAACTACAAGATCCTCCATTGTCATTTCTTTGCGCTTGTGCATTAGGTAGTTCTTGAAGTCCTTCCACGATGGAGGAAGCTTCTCAATAGCAGTGGCAACTTGAAAAGGTTCGCTAAGTGTCATCTTTTCATCTTCTAGTTGACGAATGATAAGTAGCAGTTCTTGAATTTGGTTGATCACAGCTTTTGTATCGACCATTTTGAAGTCAAGAAATTTCACAACGATGAATTTCTTCATGCCTGCATCTTCAGTTTTATACTTCTTTTCCAAAGCCAACCAGAGTTGTTTGGATATTGCAACAGTGCAGTACACGTTGTATAGACTGTTGTCGAGGCCATTCAAGATGTAATTTTTACACATGAAATCAGAATTTTCCCAAGCAGTAAGGGCTTCAACTTTAACTGGATCCGGTTCCAATTTTGCGACGACTGGAGCATCTTCTGTAAGATACTTTGCTAGGACCAATGGTGTCAAGTAAAATAGCATCTTTTGCTGCCAACGTTTGAAGTCTGCTCCGGTGAACTTTTCTGGCCTTTCTCCATGAGACAGTGCCATTGGCGTAACCACGGGCGCAAAAGGATTGGTTACAGGTGGTGTTGGCGCAGCAGGACCACTATTATTCTTAGCCATTATCGTTTTCTGCAAAACGACAATATTGTTTCAAGTTTGTTGTTCATAACAATGTAAATATAGTACGAACCCGATAGCAATCAATATATTGTCGCTATCCAATTGTCACGTCAAGAAGTGTTACTAATTCGAAGTAGAATCAAAATTAGCAATGGCAAAAAGCGTGACCAGATTTGCAACAGTAAAAAACCGTAGCAAAACAAAGAGTAGAAAGAAATACCTGTCAATAATGTCCGAGTCCAGATTAAATCTGTTTCCTTGAAACAATATTGCCCCCTCTACGGCGCTGAAGGTATACGAGCAATTGTTTCCCAAGATGAAACAGACCGATCTCTACAATGTAGCGCTTACAGCGTGCAGAGCAACGACGAACTCAAGTAAGTGAATTTAAGAACAGAGCAACAGGGAAGAAGAAGGAGACAGAACGAACTAATTTTTCTGGATGATCGGTGGCTATGTCCGACCGTCAGTATATAGCGGCGGAGGGGTGCCTTTCTGGGTAGTCGCGACTGTCCGTATAAGCTTGCTGGTTCGAATGGTCGCATCTGATCACTGTTCAGGCGAACAGACGCATCCCCTGATCCAAACGGTCGCATTTGCGCAAAAAAGAAACCATTTTCCGCCTGGGCGGCCCATTGGATCACGAGACCCCAAGAGCCCCAAGGCTCTTATCTTTGATATTTTAATATTTAATATGAAAGCCCAATGCCTACATAGCCCATTCATTCAAGTCCTTATGTGCTCATGTCATTTGTTTGATATAGCATATTGGACTTTGGTATATATGGAGATATATTCACAAATCACACACAATGTGGGACTTATATTTCTCCAATACCACTCAACCTCTTCTTCCCAATCTTCTCATTTATTTCAACAGCACCTGCTACCAAACACGCAACTTCACCTCCCTACATACCTTCAGTTAGTTCACGTACAAACCGAATTTTGGCCATCCTCATGCACGAACTGTTGCTGCAACAACAAACCCATACCAACTCCCCACAACAACCCCATTGCCCAACGTAATACACCCTCACTGCGTGGAAACTTATATAGTGTTGCCACCATGTTTACATGCAGTTTCGCACCACTGGACATCATCCACCGCACATCCTCCATGGGATGTTTACATGCAGCTTAAGGGTTGAAAACCCACACCGTTACATATGTGTTTATGAAGCTCCAAATAAAATTAATTCCTTTTTTTGTGAAGAATCTATTTTTGTAGGGTACGTTGTGTATAATTTTATGTTGAAGGAAGGTTTCACTACTTGCTGCTGGGAAAAGAGGTGAGTTGTAAATTTTGATTTAGAAAGGAGCTTGGTTTAAAACTCTTTGGAACCAAGACAAAGAATAAGGCTGAAGCTTATATTTATAGGTGAATGAGCTGGAGATAAAAACGATATCAGTTTCAGGTATAGGGTAGGATCGACTTAGGGATAGGGTGGCGTTCGATTTGAAGCTTGAGGTGAAGTCTGCAATCGGTTATAACTGGGGTAGGAGAAAGAAATAGGCAGGCATATACATGTGCCATTCAATGTGAAGAGATGCATTAGAGCAACTCCAACAGCAGGTATAATTCATGTTTGGGAACATAAATTGGAAGTTAAATTTCCTAAGTGTGACTCATACACGAACTTCCAAGGAAGCAGCATGAAATTTTTATGTTATACCAACACAATAGTGTAAACATACATCATAACAAATTTCATATAACCGGGCATGTCATCTTTAAGGCTTGAGGCTGATTTCTAACCTCTTCAAGATTACATCATGTAGGAATCTAATTTTAATAGTTGAAACAGAATAGTTACGACAGGACGTTTGATTAGGCTGGCTACAATAACTTAGCACTTAGCACCCCAAAAACTTAGCACCCAAAAGTTCCCTGATATAAACCCCGTATTTATATTAAAATAAGTGAGTGGAAGGTGAGAGAATGAGTGGAAAGAAAGAGAGGGGAAATACTTGGTGGAAAATAGGAAGGCCAAAGGGGTGCTCCACTGTTTCGGGTGCCATTGAACCTGCCTTATATATATATATATATATATATATATATATATATATATATATATATATATATATATGAAAATTTACTGTGCAAATGAGAAAACAACCAATTGTTAACAAGTCCCGAAGCTTCTGAACCGCCATAGCCATCATAAACACCGACATAAGTAGCATTTGAATAGGTCAGAACGTGCCTCTGATCCTATAAGGTAACATTTGCAGATCATATCAATGACGGATTAGGGTTTGTCAAAGGAGGACGGGTTGAAGCAATAATACGTTAGAAAGAAGAAGAATTTTAGATCGGTAGCAAGCATGAGAAAGGATTTTTTAGCTAAAGAGGAAGGATGAAAGAAATCTAAAATCACGCGTTTATAAAGAATAAAAATTGGATAAATTTGAGGAAGAAAGAAGAACATAGAGGAAGTTTCATGTTGCATTAATTATAAAACGAAAATGCTAATTAACTCGAAAACTAGTTTGTCAGATTTTGCAAAACTTTCTTAACCGCACGATGTATTTGTCATTCCTACTTTCAACACATGATTCCTTCTTAAATTACAATAATGGCCCTATGAATTACACTATTTCAGCTAAATCGGGTATTCTTACTAATAACCTTTCGGGTATACTAGCATCACCCATTGTAAAAACCAGCTTCCGATATAAATTGGTGGACGATTTTATTTTTGGGTTGCTTACAACAGCGAGATCTTCCTTTTTAATCAAATAAAATGATTTTGAGATGATCAAAGATTTGAATTTTAAATCATAAATTACCATTAAATAAAATGTTAAATGCGTATGAAAGTATACTTCTGTATAATAGTATTTTTTAATTATTAGAAAATTAGACAAATAATTCTTAAAAATATTAAATATTAACTATATTTATTAATTATAGTTAT
Source organism: Allium sativum (assembly GCA_030737875.1). Lineage (NCBI taxonomy): Eukaryota > Viridiplantae > Streptophyta > Magnoliopsida > Asparagales > Amaryllidaceae > Allium > Allium sativum. The sequence continues at coordinate 693,521,263 of CM060920.1, forward strand.
GTAATGCTTGTTTCTAATTATTATTTATTACTTGTTTCTTGAAATTATTATTACTTAATACTTCTTATATTATAACTAATTGTTACTTATTGTTTCGTACTTCTGTATTTAATAATAACTGTGCTTATCAAATGTGGGCGTAAACGTAATTTTTAAAAGTACATTTTTCGCAAATATCTTTACCAATCATAAAAAAATATAGTTATGTTTGCAACAAGTTCGGAAGTGCAATTGCAAATAATATGTTTGTCGCAACTTATTGATGCGCAGTTGCTAAAAGTACGTTTTTGCACCTGGTAAGGAAGCGAAGTTGCTATAAGTATGTTTTTCGCAACTGATAGGGAAGCGCAGTTGCTATAAATATGTTTTTCGCAACTGAAGGAAAAAGCATGTGGTTAAATCTCGTCTACTGCAACTGTTATGAAAGGTTTGTTGCTAAATATTATTTATTGTAACTGTTGACAGTTGCAATAGGTATTTTTCTTGTAGTGCTTCAACAATAAAGTGATAGACTTCCCAAGTGGACGTAGGTCGACTTATGCTGAACCATTATAAATCATTATCTCTTATTTTTATTGCATTTCTATTATTCTTGTCCTTATTATCCATTTATCAAGTTTTGCTGTCGTTGAACTCTTTGGGTCCTATACCACATTTTAGTGTCAATATTTTCGGGCCTCCACTAAGAGGGTAGAAAAAACTTGATTTTTTCCTTTCTTCATACCATTGGAGTTTTAGAATCCCCTCAGGTTCTCGCATGATCTACATTTCAAGCTTGATACCGTGGTAAAGAAGACTAAATCCTAAGTCATTGGAAATTCTCATACCGAACAACAAGAGGTATCACTCTAATGATAATCTTCTAATATTGCTAACCCTAATCTCCTTGCCACAACCAATGTGGCAATCCCGTCCAATCCTGATGCTCCGGTCACTCAGACTTGAATGTTTGAAATGATGAATAAACTTAAGAGAACTCAGAGAGACCTCAGTAAAGAAGATCAACAAGAATATGGAACTGATGCAGTAGCTATAGGAATCTACTCGAAGGGACAAACTCATTTAGAGGGAGATAGGAGTGTTCACTCGCCTACTAATAACCATTCCTATGAATGCTCTTCATTGGGTTCCTACCAAAGTGACTGAAACCACTGGAGAAGGACATCTTATAACGACACGGGAGTTAATGACAAAGAGGGAACGAATCAACTTGGTCATTCCCATCTTAGTCCAGAACCTAACCAAGGAACTAGAGCCGCACCAAACAACATTCAACCTCATGCCACCACTATTCAAAAATTGGTTTCTGGACATTTTGTTGTAAACCAAAGCCAAACAGACCATGCTTAACCTCCTTAAAATAAGTCCGATAATGTGGTCTAACTTGAAGATGATGAAATTCCATTAAGGAAGTGACTCAGGCACCATACCCCGAAGAGAGATCACAATCATAGAAACCCCGTAGAGACCTCACCTTTGGATATTGCCATTATGATTCGTAGGATCGTACGTGAAACTCAAGGATGCACTACCGACGATAACGAAGCCAGTACGAGACGCAAGCCTTTCACCGAAGCCATCTTGGACGCCGAATGGCCCTGAAGGTTCAATATGCCATAACATGCTACTTAGTCGTGTAAAACTGGTCCTTGGGAATTCCTCAACGTTTACAAGTGCTATATGAATTCAGCTTGCGCCATCGATGTAGTGCAGTGCAAGTGCTTTACCATATTCTTTGAAGGCGTGGTACTGTTATGGTTCTCCCGACTAAAGTTGATAATTATCTTCTTTTTTGACCAGCTTTCCAAAGAGAAAGTGAAGCAATTCAGGATGCATACTACCATTCCCATAGAAATCCTGACCATTTCCAGTATAATCCAGGGAGCTGAGAATCATTGAAAATCTTCTTGGAGAGGTTCAACAAGGCCCTCGTTGAGATTGATGATCCATAACCAAGTGTTGTTCTTTTGCAGCTAGCAAAGAGCATTTATCCATATACAACGTTCGAACACTAGATTGATCAAAAGCTTTCGAGGCCTTTGGAGGTGCTCTATAAGAAAGCTAATCAATACATATGGCAGGAAGAAGCGTGCAGGAATCGACCAATGCGTGGTCATCCCCATACAATGCGTTGTACAAAGCAACGTCGATGTTAAACCAGCCGGAGAGACTTCCAGAAAGGATGAAGGGAACACTCCCAGTAAGCACAAGCAAGGCGGCAACAATGGTGATAACTTTGAAGGCCGCCATAAGATGAAGTGATCAAAGAAGAGAAATTGATTCCATACTTACAACTTATATACTCATCTGAACTGACATTTGGAGACCATCTACTTGGAAACCTGCAATACAATCTAGTACAGAAAGCCCAATCCACAGAACCCATGTAAAGGAAGAAGAAGTCTAGCAAATACTGCATATCGCATGAGATGTACGGCTGCAATATTAAAATCGTTGAAATCTTAGAGATGCTATTGAAAAGCTCATAAGCAAAAAAACGTCTTAAGCAATACAAGCAACATGAAGCTTCACAAGATGAAACATAGGGACCTTCAGCACGCGCACAACCCCAGGCCGTGCCAAGCCCGTCCAGTCCTAGATGTCCTCAACTGGGTTTTGTAACACCCCGTAAAAATATATTTTAGTTAAAAATAAGTTAATTTAAAATAAATAACAATAATTTAATGGGCTGAAAATGAAAATTTGGACAATTAGTAATTTGACCACGAAATAATTATAGTCGCGTTCGTGGCGAGATTCTAATCCGTTTTCATATTTTGTTTGCTGAAAACAGAGTCTATATGCAAAAGATATTAATAAATTAAGTTATGCCTTTATACTAATGTACAATGTTTGAATTTCAAACGAATAAATATACAAACCCGGAATATATTAATTTGGATAAGCATGAAAAGAATATTCCTTTAGAATTCAAACTTGTGTGTACATATTTATACATAATGGGGACGAGAATAATTAAATTAAGGTAACAACTCAATTAAAACCAACCATCGAACTAATAAAAAGAAACATACAGGGGAATGCCTCTCCTGGGCTTGACTCCAAAAGGGGGTCCGCCTCCCAGTAGAAGGGCTGTCGACCACCCGGGTTGACCGTCCTCCTATAGGAGCAATCGACTGCCCTCCTATAGGGAACACAATGAGGACTGTTTTAAAGAGAGACTTATTTATATTTTACATCAAACGGATCACTAAAATTTAAACTATTGAATCTAATGGCCTATATACATAATGTCAACTATAAATATAACCCTCAACCTTCACTCACAACCTAACAACCATTCTTCTCCATGCCTCCACGATGCCTTTCTACCATCTCTAATTCTAGAAAAGAATATGGGTTTAGCTTTTCTTCTATCTCCCTAACCTATTCTATCTCTTCTATTCTATTCTAATGTAGATTTAGGTTTATTCTAGAATTTAGATTCATATATATAAGATTCTAATGTGTGATTCTTGTATATATATATATATATATATATATATATATATATATATATATATATATATATATATATGAAAGGTTGTAACGCGATTATTTTACAAAGGCCAAATCCAAATCTTATTCTACTTAATTCTATTATTACTCTCTCTTATAGCACTATGAGTGAAATAAATATGAGTTTGCTATTTTCCTATAATTAGTTAGTTTAAAGCTCGGATTATTTGTTTATGAAGGTTTGACTTCATGCAAAAAAACATAATAATGAAATCCCTCAAATCTTCCATTTTGTTTATGTTTTTACGATGGAATGTTTAATCTATTTGTATATGTAGGTTTGAATTATTGTAATAATAAAAGAGGAACATGTGGTATTGTATAATTATCTATATTGGAAAGATTTATCTTATTTTATTTTTTGTAAATTCATATGTATGGTTTTGTTGTAAATGGTTAAGGTTTGGAGAAATTGTAAATTTGAATAGTTTTAAATCTCTATTTTCTAAATGGAGCATTTGAACATATCATTTACAAGATGGCCAAATATTAAGGTTTATGTAACACCCCGCATTTTTAGTTAAGTAAATAAAATTTAAAGAGCTTCCAGAATTTGGTCACAAGATTAGCATCATTGCGTCCGTGGAGATATTCTGGTCAATTTAGACCTATGGATTGCAGAAAACTGATTTACGATGAAAGAGATACTTTTAAATGAAATATTGTAACAAACATGAAAAGAAGGTAAAAGGAAAGGAATAGTGACCACCGTTGTTTTTAGTCTTGTTAACAAAATCCTATTTAGTCCAGTTGATAAGAGCATGTGACTTTCAAGAGAGTGGCACGAGTTCGATTCCAGCTGGCGCCATATTTTTGTTTTAGGGGAACGACTAAAATAATATATGTTCTAAGAAGAAAATAGGTATATGTGCAAATATAAGGGAAATTATACATATAAGGAAGATCAAAAATATATGTATACATGGATATGTAAGTATATACATATATGTGCAAATATATATATATGTATATATGTATGTATATATATATATACAAGAGAGAAGTTCAAAATTAAGGCTGCAATCAAAGAAATATGGTAAGAATTAAATAACGACATAACGCCATTTGAATTTTGAAAATGAAATAAAAGTTTTGCGTTTATATATACGTGTAAAATGGGAATTAGAAATTTTGTATACATATAAGGAATTTATACGTAAATAAATCAAAGAAGGTATAATAGGAAATTAAATCAAACATTAAAAATTAAAAATGTTAACAAATAAATGGTTGTGCCCAAAACAGCTCGTTGGACCCAAATTGGTTGACGCACACCTGAATGGGTCGACCTATCTGTCGACCCAAGGGGGTCGGGTCGACCCAGGGGTAAGTGGGTCGACCACCCCTGATCCGGGCAGGTTCATTTAATGAATCTGGACTGTTTTCAAACCACTTTTTTTGCTGACTAAGCATTGCGTGTACGATAAGATTTTGAGCACTTGTAAGTCGGCTAGTAGAGCCTAGCCTAAATCTCAAATTTTCTGAGAGGATGTCTAGACTCTGTCATTCTTCTTCCTCCTCAAATCTCTTCAGAAAATAGAATAATTAGTCTAAGGAAATTCTGATTCAAGGTCTAGAGGAAAAGAATTTAAATATGCAAAGGGTGTTCAGAATTTGGATCGAAGAGAGGTAAATTCTTAGATTTGGTCAATTAAAATTTCTCCTCTTTCTTCCCTTTTTCTTTATTCTGAGAATTATGAATCCATGGTTACTTAGATTCTAGATCTAGTGGAGAGAGCCATGGAATGCTAGGTCTAGACCAGATTAATGAATTGGAAAGTAATTAGGTGAGTGGATTTAAGTTATGACTTTTTGATAATGGTATATTTATCGTTTGGCATTCCTCGTTAATACGTATAATAAATCTGCTGAAATGTTTAACCTACTGTAATCTGTTGAAATGAATAATCTGCTAAACATGTAAATCTGTAGGCTTAACTCAAGATTAAGTGGAACATGTAAATGAAGCTGTAAATATACTGTGGAATTTGTTAAATCTACAGGTTTAAGTAAACTGGTTAAATTTGTGGGGTTGGGTAAATATGTTTAATCTGTTGGGGTTATATGAACCTGTTAACCTGTAATACTTAACCTGCTTAATCTGTTGGCGTTATATAAAAGCCTGTTTCCATTAATCACCTGTTTGAATTGGGAATTTCTTTGAAAACTATATCTATGAAATTTACAATGAACATTTGTTAAGAACGTTATTGTGCCAAAAGATTGTAAATAAAAATTACAGTAAAATTTGGAAGAATGAATATGCCTAAATTTACAGTAAATAGAAAATTTGTGACTGCACTTAGACATGAGGTTAAATTTAACTTGTAGTGGAAGTCTGCCTGGAACTGCTCGGCAAATCCTGCATCCACAAGTGGTTAATTTAATGTGAGGGGTCTGGTGCGTAAACATACATATAACAGTGCTAAGATACGAGGTTAAGCCCAACTTGTGGTAGAAGTCGGCCCGGAACCGCCCGACAACTCCAGCATCCACAAGGGGTCGACTTAATTTGAGAGATTTGGTGCATAAACACATATATGAATATATGTATATAACAGGATAGAAATAAATGGCATTAATTGAAATTAATGGAAAAGAGCGAATCCTACAATAATAAGAGAATCAGAATGAATGGTGAATGATAATAACCAATTATGAATAAACTTAAATGGGAAAAAGGAAGATAATAGGTAGGCTCGTCCTAGGGACAAGTGGACATTATAACTTAGGTTATAATGAACGATAGATAAGTTGAGATAACTTATGTAATAAGATAAGTTGTACTTAATTATAAATTAAGTAATCTTTAAATCTGGAAACCTGAAATCTGCTATTTGTATTAAGTAGAGAAAAGAGGGAAAAACTTATGAAATGCAATAAGTTGTACTTAATCATAAATTAAGTAATCCAAAAACCTAAAATTTGAAATCTATTGATAAGAATAACATGTTAAGACTTATTAATGAACTTAACAGGTTAAGTTATATAACTGAAATTATTAAGCAAGATGAACTTGGTGACTTGAATAAGAAGTTAGTATGGTTTGAAATGACCAAGTTAACTGGAAATCTGATGAGGTATAGCAAGCGCGTAATTAAACGATTATACATAGTGTCTAATAACATGTAAACCTGAGGCGCTTGGACCAGTCCATATGGATGAAGATGAATAACCCAATGGGATAGATCATCGTGGTGCCATGGGGCACAAGAGGAGCGCACATCCAATCTGATTATTCTGCTTATTATGTCTGTTGTTCTGTTGATATTTTGCTAGATCCAAAGGACTGGAAGTGGAAACACGCGGCTTCCTGGGTCGTGGAGGGTACTCCTGGTACTCCTCTGTGCAGTGACAACGTTTAGGTTGTGCTCGTAGAGGTTGGGTCTGCGCATTACCACTCGGTGAGTATTCCTTGACTGCCATAATAGGGGGCAGTTAGAAGACTGTAGGGTGACATAGGTGATTCAATGAACCTAATTCCTTGTGACTAGGAGGGTTACGACCATCTCATTTTTTTCCTTAGGCGGGACTAACCATTTAATTGATAGTAATCGTCGGGTATCGGTCATCAACAGTCAGCGTGATGCGTGATGCGAAAAGACGGAGAGCTAAACAAATAGACCGTCGACCTCTTACTATCAAGGATTTAGGTGAGGTACATGCCAATTAGGATTTATCGTTTTTATAGGCCACGTCACTAGCTCTCAATTTGGTTTGTCTCTCACTAGTTGAGGGAGGGATCGAGTGGAACCATAACCACTGTGAAAATGTAGACCATAACATCTGTGTGTACAAATATCTGAAAAGGCTCCCAACCGAGTTTCGTGTATCTGATATAGCCCTATTATGGAACTCGGTGCATAGTAGATAATACGTGCGGATACATGCATACCGTTTCGGGATGGTGTATCATCGAGGTTGAGGCATTGAGTACGATTAACGATACATACGTGAGAACGTCTAGATACACGTATGTCTGTTCTGGATGGTGAATCATAGACTCTAGGGCATTACTTTGTGAGGGAATCTGATTCGATCGAATGGTTCGAAGGTGGCAGTCTGTACAGCATGGCAACGGCAGTTCAATGCAGAAGGCAGCTTTGTTATATAGTGATCCGTATGTCGCTCCGGCATAGAATGAGGGACTGCGTATGTTTATGTGGCGTTACGGCGGAGACCGTGCATGTGACGATCTCAAAACCCCATATCCTGGAATTAAGGATAATCATTGGAATATAACACATTAATCATCATTAGCAGAGAACAGTTAATAGCATAAACAGAAAACAGAATAATTTACATCAATATGACAACGGAATCATAATATGTAATAAACAACAGAGTAGCACAGTGTAAGATACAACTTAGTGCATAAAAAGAAATGATCAGTCTACATCAAGATCACTGGGACATATACATCATAGATACGTAATAGAAGCAAATCTGTCTACATCACCATAAGCAGAATCAAATACATAAAGTACTAATGGCAGAATATCAAATAGCCAAAATATTGAGAAGTCAAGTCCTCGCCATACAAGCCAAAAGGTGCACTCCATGCTGCAGTGCGAAAGCCAAAATATACCCTGTCACCTGTCACAAGGCTGCCGGTGTGAAAATAAGGGCACCTAAGTTTGCAAAGTGAAACAAACTATGAGTCAGTCATGGGACTGGTATGAGAAATCTACTTAACTGGTTAAACAACAATAACAAGGCAAATCATAGGACCACACCACTTTCGCGGAAGGGGTAACTCTAGTGATTGCCAGTGCATTAAATAAAGTAAATTACTTAAACAACACAATGCTTTTTATAAAAATGCAGCCATTATAAAACCCAAGTCCCATCATACAATGCAACGCAAACCAAAGGATAGAGTTTTACCTTATAATGGCCAAAATATGCTTAATACATGTAAAGCAAAATCATTTGATATTATTACTGGTGCATATATGTTTCAAAAGCAAATTCAGTCATAGACCACATAAGCGTCCCATGCCACTATGTCACCACATATAAGTTATAATCAAATCCGTGATTTCGTATTGGAAATTTGGATTCTGTCATGAGTCCAGGCAAGGGGCAAGCTCCTCACCAGCTTCGGGACACTCTAGAAATGCCCCAGGATTACACACTCTGGGTAGCCCTTGGAATCGGCTGGGCCGGTCCACACTTATGTTAGTGGATTAGTTATTCCTAAACACACGTTTCCCGGTCCTTTCGGACCTATCCATCGGCTCCGTAGAGACCGATATAATTGGGGCGCCTCGCATTCCAGCATATACAAAGGTATAATAATCAACGATGTCAGGGCTAGTAAAACGCTGATACCACCCATAGCTAGAAAGAAACGTCGTGTTCTCCCAGCGGTCCTTATCCCATTTTTAATTCATACCGAGGTGAGAGGCTCGCGAATCAACGCTATACAAAAAGCTGCACTATATTAAAGTCGTTCTTTGATCATCAACCACAAGACTCTACTTTTCAACAAAAGCCTTGATCATTAGCATCTTTGTATGCCACACTGACAATTCACTCCGTGCGACTGATTTCTATCGATATATAACCTATGAGCTCGTACGTCTCAGAGAAAGGCGTTAATCAAGAGAATAAATTCTTCGTCGCCAAACAGATATATATATTTAATAGAGATCAATCAACATAGAACAAAATCCAATGTCAGACACACATCCATTTACAAGTTCGTTATGGGTCTGAACGAAACCGGAGACAGCTTATTCCTGCTCTCGTATGTTCAATACAGGAGAGAGGCCCTCGCATATCCGGACGATCAACAGGTACGTTCATACTACTACCACTGTAACCTCGTCAAGGGAGCTACCCATCTCAAAGGCATTAGTAGTAATATAAACGATGTGAAGATAACCGGTCTTGCACCGTCTTCCTATCTTCGACATTTATTCATCGATCAACAATTTGAAATGAGAATTACTAGGCTTTTTCAAATAATTCATGTATATTAGAATTCAAATCAATTCTGTACATGATTAAATTATTCGACATCCACATTCACATTCTTTATATAATTTTTATGTCAAACACATTCAACCATCAAATATCAAACAAACCGCGTAGAATCGGTTTATTTCCTTTCCATATCGCCTATAATATTTTATAACAATATTTCGCTATTTTTATTTATTTAAAAATAGCGTCATTTGATTAAACGACGTTTCAGGCCATAATGTGGCCCTAGCGCTGTTTTTCTCTAATTTTAATTTACACGTTTCTCAAAATCTAACCGTCGGATCTTAATGAAGTTAAGCCCATTGGAAACATCTCTTCAAAGAGAACCCAGTAGTTCCGAGATTCGAGAGATTCTGATGGTCGGATCTCTCGATATAATTGTTTAAAGTTACGATTTCAAAATACGAACTACAACGTTGTTATTCGTTTTATTTAATATATATGTATATAAATATAATTCATTCTGGTGCTATTTTTATTCAGATTTGAATTAAATATTTCACACAATCCAACCATTGGATTTTAACAAACTTTATATCGTTGGAAAGATTTTTCCAAAGCAAATTCAACGGTTTCGGTTTCGGGGAAATCCGATGGTCGGATTTCTCTATATAATCGTTTAAAATTATGATTTCAAAATACGAACTGCAGCAACGTTATTCGTTTTATTTAATATATATATATATATATAATTCATTCGACGATTTCCATATCGTTTTTCACTTCAAATATTTCACTAACGCCTTTAAATTTCAGAAAATTTCGCCATAACCTCCTTTGTACGGGAAGGGGTTTGGAAATTTATTGGGTCGTATAAGGCACCCAATAAATCCTAAAAAGCATGCACATATTTATAGTGATATATTCCGGTGTGCACAGGGGAGTGTGTATAGATTATAACTCCAGAGAATAAATTCTCGTCACCCTATAAATGGTTTTTGTGTCTTAATGACTAGATAGACGTGTTTATTGTCATCTTCAAACCCGTGTGGTTTTTTTTTTTATTAATCTGGCAATTTATCGTTATATTTTATATAGTCCATATCTGTCTTCAGTTCAACCTCAAATATAGTCATCGCCATACAAGCTTCTCGCTTGAATGGTACATCTTCCACCTCGTCACATAAGCTCCAAATGCTTATGTGGTATATGATAGGGTATGCTATCTTCAAGAAGTATGCCATGTAGTGTAGTTCAAAATTAATTGTTACTATCCTATGGCGTCGTTTATTATTTCACAAAGAACAACCAGCACTCCGCATCCAATGACATTCACAGGAGTTTATATAATGATAAAATCGCGCGGCCAACTCATTAAGGCTTACCTATTTGTCGGGCACACAAATATATTCTTTACTCAACAGCTAATCCATATTCAAGTTCAACACATGTATATATATGCAGAACTAAACTAGAGGTAATATTTCTAGCGAACCAATGTTTGTTTCAACACACGGTTATTTTTAACACATCATACATAGGATAAAAATGATATTTTTTTGCAAACAAAAATATGTTTCAACACATATTTATTTTTAGCAAGACATATACATGATAAAAATGATATTTTTGGCGAATAAAAATATGTTTCAACGCATATGTATTTTTAGCGAGTTGTATACATGATAAAAATGATATTTTTGGCGAACAAAAATATGTTTCAATACATATTTATTTTTAGCGAGTCGTATACATGATAAAATTGATATTTTTGGCGAACAAAAATATGCTTCAACACATATGTATTTTTAGCGAGTCGTATACATGATAAAAATGATATTTTTGTCATTCAAAATATTGATTCAACATATGAATGTTTTTAGCACTTCATATTCACAATAAAATGTAAATTTTATTGTTCAATCCTTTTATTCCACACATGAGTTCTTTTCAACACATGAATTCTTAAATAGTTCATATATATAATAGAAATGATATTTTTATCGTTAAAACAATTTATTTGAAACACGAATATTTTATATATTTCATACATAAGATAAAAATGTTACTTTTGAAGGTAAAATAATTTATTTGAATCACGAATATTTTATATATTTCATACATAAGATAAAAATGTTATTTTTGAAGTTAAAATAATTTATTTAAAACACTAGTATTTTATATAGTCCACATATTTCATAAAAATGAGATTTTTACCTTTCAAAGAATTTATTTAATCCTTGAATGTTACTCAACACACAAATATTTCATATACTTCATATGCATAATAAAAATGTGATTTTTATTATCTAAACAATTTATTCGTCACATGAATATAATTCAACACATGAAAATAATTCAAACACATAGATATTACTGAAAATTTTGGTAGCATAACGGTAGGGGGTTAAAAGCCGGCACCGTCCCGAGTACAGCTCCCCGCACTACCTTAGGCCTCACAGCGTTCTATAAGAGGCTTATCTAAATGATCTAAGTTCAATTTCATGTCATATGAATTTTCCACAACAATTCCCATTATTTCAACTACAAACAATTTCTTTCAGCCACAAACAATTTCTTCCAACCATTCGAATTTCAACTAATTTTCAACCATTTTCGCATTATCAATCAATTTCACGTCAATCACAATCAATTCATATCGTCCATGGTCTGTGGACGAGGGGAGTGTATATATATATGTATATAAATATATTTCATTTCATATATAATTTTTACAACGCATGTATAATTTATACATCGCTCATATAACTTATACAACGCTCATACATGAGGTGTACAACGCATATATAATTTATATTTCGCTCACATAATTTATACAACGCATTTCCATTCCATATTGGATTTAGATGTCTCACATTGATTTTAATCCTTCTGAAATTTGTAGCGAGCTCGGAACACGTCTAGCTTCTTCTAGAATGTAGATGATGTCGCTATGAGTCTGATGTTTCTTGTTTCATCGAATTTCGTCAACATAGCGAAAAGATACGATTTTTATTTGAAAATCATTATTTGCAACACTTAAAAGTGTTATATTCAGTTTTAAAAACAAAGGTCGTTGCCCTCTGAAATTGTTCGAAACTAGGTTTCGATCAAGCGCCAAATCCGTGCAACGATTAAACAATCGGCCTTCACCATAGCGAAGAGGCTGGAGTGGCGCACCTACGCGTGGAGGAGGGGCTGAACTCGATGGAGGATCAGTGGCTGGGCGGCGGCTTGAAGATCGGATGTTTGAAGAGGTGGTTCTCGAAGTAGGAGAGATGATAGGGAGTGTACCAGGTATAGATTTGAAGAGGAGGAAGAGAGTTTCAAAAAGTTGCAAAGGGGCGAGGTGTAATTCGTGATGGATTCGCTGGAAATTGGTTGGGAACGGAAGAACAACTTCCGTCGTCAATGAAAGAGAGAGGCGGGGGTTTTTCTGATTTTTTATAAAATTAATTTAATGAATGGATAATTCCTATTGGCTGATATATATTATTTCAAAAATTAGAGTTTTTCCATACGAACTCCATTTCAAACCCAACGAATGTCGCCCCTAGCTAAATACCCCCATCCCGGACACAATGAAATATGTTTCGTAGACCCACTCGACTGTTACAGTCAGTTATTCTTCAAATTAAAATATAAAAGATTCAAATTCTGTTTTGAACGTAATTTTAATTTTCCAGGGCCACATACTGATTCTAAAAATTCCCAAAAAATAAATCTTGCTATGTAGGGACGATACGGTCCCAACAAAACTGATTTCGTCGAATTATGAGACCATTTGAAAAATGGCCATTCTCTGGTCGATCCAATTTGACTTAAATCAACCAAACACATTTTTCTTTGCCACACTCACATATTAGTTCTAAAAATTATGAAATTTGAAACATAACAATGAATTGACATCCCAGATAAACAAAAGTGTTTTCGTCGAAAACGGAGGTCGTTTGCGAAATGTCAATTTTCAAGGGCTATATTTATTCTATAGCGACCATTCTGAATATTCAACTGGCCATAACTTTTGATTTCCGCTATGAAATTTCGATTTTTCAGATTCATTAGAAAGACATTCTTAAACAGATTTAAATATTTTTGGTTTCGCTAAAATCCATTTTACTTTTCATCTTATACGTTCAGTCAAAGTTCGAATTCAAAATTTTAAACTATCGCACTATTTCTAACTCGTTATTTAATTGAAATATTTTATTTCAATTACTTCAAATTGATTAAAATTACCAAATTAAATTTTTTAAATTGGCTCGTATTTTTCGGGTTGTTACAATTTCCCTCACTTAAAACTTTTCGTCCCCGAAAAGGAAACAACAATAAAGTAGGAAACAAAACGGAAATGCAAAGTATTGTAAATGTACCTTGCACCAGAGTTAGTCAAAGATGTCCACTCTGCAATTGGGATAAGCTTGCTTAATGCTTTCTTCTGTCTCCCATGTACAGTCTCTAGGATCTCCACTCCACTGCACTTTGACTAAATGAACCTTCTTGTTCCTTAGCTCTTTAGTTTCTTTGCCAATAATCTTTATCGGCTCTCTTCTGACTGCTAATTCTGGAGTAATTTACAAGTCCTGTTGCGCTGCTTCTTCTACAACAAGAACTGGACCATGCACATTTTTCTATACATTATGTACTCCAGGCAACCAATCTGGTAATTAAACCCTATAAGCGAGAGTTCCAATTCGTTCAAGTATAGGAAATGGACCAATGAATCTGGGTGCCAACTTCCCAGTTTTACCAAATCAGAATACTCCTCTCATCGACGAAACTATCAAATAAACATATTCACCAACAGCAAATGCTAAATCTCTTCTTCTAGAATCCGCATAACTTTTCTGTTGGCTTTGAGCGGTTTGCAATCGTTTCTTGATGAAATCAACTTTGTCTGAAGCTTCACGAATCATATCGGGTCCCAACACAAGTCGGTTTCCAGGTTCTACCCAACATGCGGGAGATCTGCATGGTCTACCGTATAATGCTTCAAATGGCGACATTTTCAAGCTTGCTTGATAGCTGTTGTTGTATGAGAACTCATCCAAATGCAGGTGGTCTTCCCATGATCCGCCAAAGTCAATAATGCAAGCCCGAAGTAAATCTTCCAAAATGCGGTTCACCCTCTCAATTTGGCCATCTGTTTGAGGGTGACATGCGGTGCTCAGGTTCAGCTTTGTCCCCAGTTCTACTTGAAATGCCTCCCAGAATTTTCTAGTAAATATTGGATCTCTATCACTGACTATGCTGATTGGCACTCCATTAGCTTAACAATGTCCTTGAGATAAATCTGTGCTAGACTTTGAGCGGTTCTATTGGATCTGACAGGTATAAAATGGGCGGTCTTCATGAAGCGATCTACAATCACCCAAATGCTATCATTTCCTTTCTTGGTTCGGGGCAAACCATCTATGAAATCCATGGAAATCTGTTCCCACTTCCAATTTGGAATTTCCAACGGTTGCAACAATTCGGCCAGTTTCTGGTGATCGCTCTTAACTTGTTGGCAAGTTGAGCACCTGCTGACATATAAGGAAATATCTCTTTTTAACGACTTGTACCAGAATGTGCGCTTAAGATCATTGTAAATTTTGCCCACCCCTGGATGGATACTAAGTTTAGACTTGTGACACTCATCCTGTACTTCCCTTCGAAGCTCAGGGATTTCTGGGACACAAATTCGCCCTTGTAATCGTAAAATTTTTTGTTATCTAAACTGAAATCTGAAGTCCCGCCTTCTTGTATTCGCTGACTAATCCTTCTAATAAATTTGTTGTCCTTCTGGAGGACAACGATCTTGTCAATCAACGAAGGCATAATAATAAGATTGGCGATGACTGCGGTTTTTCTGCTAAGCGCATCCACTACCACATTGGCTTTTCCCAACATATACAGAATATCTAGATCATACGCTGCAAGAAATTCCAGCCAATGTTGTTGTCTCATGTTCAAGTCTTTCTGGGTGTATAGATATTTTAATGATTGATGGTTTGTATAATTCGAATTTCTCACCCAATAAGCAATGTCTCCAGATTTTTAAAGCAAAAACGACGGCTAACAACTCAAGATCATGAGTTGCATAATTCTTCTCATGCAGCTTCAACCGACGGCTATCATAAGCGACTACTTGGCCTCTTTGCATTAATACTGCACCAAGACCCCTAATAGAAGCATCCGTCCAAACAATCAAATCCTGGTTGCCATCGATATTTGTTAATACTGGAGCGGTTATCAATTTTAATTTCTGTTCCTAGAAAGCTTCCTCACATTCGGGAGTCCACTTAAATCTTTTGTGCTTCTTTGCAAGCTTTGTTAATGAACCAGATATCTTCGAAAAATCCTTAATGAATTTCTGGTAATAACTAGCTGTTCCAAGAAAACTTCGGACTTCTGTGGGTGTAGTAGGCCGTTTCCAGTCTCGAATTGCTGTTATCTTACTTGGATCTACAGAAATTCCTTTCTTTGACACGACATGGCCAAGGAACTTCACTTCATCTTGCTAGAAGATACATTTAGAGAATTTAGCTTTGAAGACGTTCTTTCTCGAAATCCCCAATACTTGTTCTAAATGTTTTTCATGCTCTCTTTCTGACTTGGAGTAGATTAAAATATCATCGATGAATACCAGGACAAATTTATTCAAGACTCCTCTGAACATTCTATTCATTAAATCGACGAAGTATGCTGGAGCGTTACACAAGCCGAACGGCATTACTAACTAGTCGTAAAATATGTCCAGACCTCTGAAAGCTGTCAAAGGAACACATTCTTCGGCAATTATCAGTTGATGGAAACCTGTAGCTAGGTCCATTCTGGAAAATACTTGTGCCCCATTCAATTGGTCTAATAAGTCATCGATGCGGGGTAATGGATATTTGTTCTTGAGCGTCTGCTTGTTGAGGTCTTGATAATCAATACACAATCAGAGAGTGCCGTCTGACTTAGGAACAAACACTATAGCTCCACCCCAATTAGAAAAGATAGGTCTGATCAGACCTTTCCACAGCAGTTGACGAGTTTGATCACCTAATTCTTCTTTTTCTTTTAGAGTCATTCTTCGAATTGGATGAACTACGGGCCTAGCATTCAGAATGAGATCGATCTTGAATTCAATTTCTCTTTGCAGAGGTAAGTTATCAACTTCTTCGAACACATCAGCATAGTGTTTAACGACAGGAATGTTTTCTAACAAAGCGGGAATAACTTCCAGCACAAACCAAAACTCTTTTCTATCGGAGTCTGAGCCACAACATGGTATAGTAATATGCCCAAGCTTTGTTTTAATCTTTACTTCTCTTTCAGCACATCTTACTTCGACCTCGTATTGAGTTAACTAGTCCAATCCAAGTATAATATCGAATTCGGAAAAATTCAGGACAACCAATTTGAAAGGAAATCAGTATCGAGAAAAAGATATGGGCACTTTACAATATGAACTAAGAACAATAGAACCTCCTATCGGATTGTGAACTCTTATCGATTCTTTAAGGTTCTTTAGATTTAACTTTAACTTTTTAACAGTGTTACTTGCAATAAAACTTTGTGATGCACCAGTGTCAAATAGTACGGAAACAGGAATATTTTAGTAAGGTACCTCCCCAAACATCGGGTTAACCTGCTCCAGGAGTAGCAGCTGGCGGGTTCACCCTGTCATATACATGTGCAACTGAGCATTCTTCAGCAAAGGACAATTCCTTCTGATGTTCCCCTTCTGGTGGCAGTTGAAACACTCAACAGGGTTGCGGGTGTTCTGACTCGAGCTAGGTTGGTTGGTCTTCTGCCGCTTTGGAGTGATGCATACATTGGAGTAGTGGCCAGCTTGACCGCAGTTGTAGCAATTTCCCTTAGGTGGCTTATTTGCTTGTGGTTTGGCATTTGCTGCTGCGTTGCTTGATTCAGACTGCCTTTCTGAAGTCTTGCGCTTGTTTCCCATTTGATTCTTTACGTGATCTACTTGCATGTTGTTCAAGTCTAAGCTCTCATAATTACACGCCATATCCACCATGTCGGCGAATGCAAGCATAACGTGGCTCATGGCCCTATTCTGGTACTTGCGCTGAAATCCATGTATGAACCTCTTATTCTTCGCCTTAAATGTAAGAATGAGCTCTGGAGCATAGCAGGATACTGAGTAAACCAGCTAAGATATTCCTAGATGGTGCAATCTCCTTGATGGAGATAGGCAAACTCATTATGTAAACGCTCCATCTCTTGCTCTGGAACAAACTTCACTTTGAACAATGTTTTGAATTCATTCCAGGTCATCACCACCTCTTCCTCATTCAAGGTAATGGCATCCCACCATAGTTGGGCCTTGTCTTGCCACAACCAAGCGCCCATAAACCTTTTCCTGTGATCCTCAAGACCCATGCCTCTGAAGATCTTCTCACAAGTTTTCAACCAACCCAATGCTTCAATTGTAGTATCGGTGCCCAATAATGGCTTGCCTCCTAGATTCTTATATGTCTTTCCCACCCTGTCTAAATCAAACGGTTAGGGGGTTGTGGTGGTTGTGGCTGAACCAAAGGCTCTGGGACAACGGGGATATTCCCCTGCCCTACGCCTCGGCCTCATCAGCCTGCTCTACCTCTAGCTGCAGCTGCTCGGGTAGCCATCTAAGTCAGTTCTGCATAAGCAAGAAAAGAGTCAAGCTCACATAATTTTAAGACATGGTAAAAACAAAAGAGTATATGGAAAGACAACGATGTACTGATCAAGTTATTTTTCTATTCTGCTTAGCTCATTCTAGGACATTACTAATCCGATATCTAATGAGCTACTCGCCTTAGAACACTACTAATTCTATCTTGGCGAGGTGTTTAATGTGTTAAATTCCATAACTAAGATTAACCAAAGCTCTAATACCACCTGTGACGATCTCAAAACCCCGTATAATGGAATTAAGGATAATCATTGGAACATAACACATTAATCATCATTAGCAGAGAACAGATAATAGCATAAAAAGAAAACACAATAATTTACATCAATATGACAGCGTAATCATAATATGTAATAAACATCAGAGTAGCACAGTGTAGGATACAACTTAGTGCATAAAAAGAAATGATCAGTCTACATCAAGATCACTGGGAGATATACATCATAGATACATAACAGAAGAAAATCTGTCTACATCGCGATAAGCAGAATCGTATACATAAAGTACCAATGGAGGAATATAAAATAGCCAAAATACTGAGAAGTCAAGTCCTCGCCATGCAAGCCAAAAGGTGCACTCCATGCTGCAGTGCGAAAGCCAAAATATATCATGTCACCTGTCACTAGGCTGACCGTGTGAAAATAAGGGCACCCGAGTTTGCAAAGTGGAACAAACTACGAGTCAGTGATGGGACTGGTATGAGAAATCTACTTAACTGGTTAAACAACAATAACAAGGCAAATCATAGGACCAAGCCACTTTCGCGGAACGGGTTCACTCCAGTGATTGCCAGTGCATTAAATAAAGTAAATTACTTAAACAACGCAATGCTTTTTATAAAAATGCAACCATTATAAGACCCAAGTCCCATTATACAATGCAACGTAAACCGGAAGATAGAATTTTACCTTATAATGGCCAAAATATGCTTAATACGTGTAAAGCAAAATCATTTGATATTATTACTAGTGCATATATATTTCAAAAGCAAATTCAATCATAAATATCAATCATAGATGACATAAGTGTCCCATGCCACTATGTTGCCATATATAAGGTACAATCAAATCCGTGATTTCGTATTGGAAATTTGGATTCCGTCATGAGTCGAGGCAAGGGGCAAGCTCCTCACCAGCTTCGGGACACTCTAGCAAATGCCCCATGACTAAACACTCGGGGTAGCCCTTGGAATCGGCTGGGCCGGTCCACACTTACGTTAGTGGATTAATTATTCCTAAACACACGTTTCTCGGTCCTATCGGACCTATCCATCGGCTCCGTAGAGACCAATATAATCGAGACACCTCGCATTCCAACATCCACAAAGGTATAATAATCAAAGATGTTAGGGCTAGTAAAATGCTGACACCACCCATAGCTACAAAGAAACGTCGTGTTCTCCCAACGGTTCTTATCCCGTTTTTAACTCATACCGAGGTATGAGGCTCGCGAATCAACGCTATACACAAAGCTACGCTATATTAAAGTCGTGCTTTGATCATCAACCACAATACTATGCTTTTCAACAAAAGCCTTGATCATTAGCATCTTTGTATGCCACACTAACAATTCACTCCATGTGACTGATTTCTATCGATATATAACCTCTGAGCTCGTACGTCTCAGAGAAGGGCATTAAGCATGAGAATAAATTCTCCGCCGCCAAACAGATATATATTTAATAGACATCACTCAACACAGAAAAAAATCCAATGTCAGACACACATCCATTTACAAGTCCGTTCTGGGTCTGAACGAAACCGGAGGCACCTTACTCCTGCTTTCGTATGTCCAATACAGGAGAGAGGCCCTCGCATATCCGGACGATCAACAAGTACGCTCAGACTACTACCACTGTAACCTCGTCAAGGGAGCTACCCATCTCAAAGGCATCAGTAGTAATCTAAACGATATGAAGATCACTGGTCTTGCGCTGTCTTCCTATCCTCGACATTTATTCGTCGATCAACTATTTGAAATGAGAATTACTTGGCCTTTTCAAATAATTCACGTATATTAGAATTCAAATCAATTTTGTACATGGTTAAATTATTCTACATCCACATTCACATTCTTTATATAATTTTTATGTCAAAAACATTCAACCATCAAATATCAAACAAACCAGGTAGAATCGGTTTATTTCCATTCCATATCGCCTATAATATTTTATAACGATATTTCTCTATTTTTATTTATTTAAAAATAGCGCCATTTAATTAAACGACGTTTTAGGCCATAACGTGGCCCTAGCGCTGTTTTTCTCTAATTTTAATTTACACATTTCTCAAAATCTAACCATCGGATCTTAACGAAGTTAAGTCTGCTAGAAAGATCTCTTCAAAGCGAACCCAACGGTTCCGGTTTCGAGAGAATCCGATGGTCGGATCTCTCGATATAATCGTTTAAAGTTAGGATATCAAAATATGAACTACAGCGTCGTTATTCGTTTTATTTAATTTATATATATATATATATTTCATTCTGGAGCTGTTTTTATTCAGATTTGAATTAAACATTTCACACAATCCAACCGTTGGATTTTAACAAACTTTATATCGTTGGAAATATTTTTCCAAAGCGAACCCAACGGTCCCAGTTTCGGGGAAATCCGATGGTCAGATTTCTCTATATAATCGTTTAAAATTACGATTTTAAAATACGAACTACATCGTTGTTATTCATTTTATTTAATTTATATATATATATATAATTCATTCGACAATTTCCATATCGTTTTTAACTTCAAATATTTCACTAACGCCTTTAAATTTCAGAAAATTTCGCCATAACCTCCTTTGTACGGGAAGGGGTTTGGAAATTTTTTGGGTCGTATTAGGCACCCAATAAATCCTAAAAAGCATGCACATATTTATAGTGATATATTCCCATGTCCATAGGGGAGTGTGTATAGATTATAGCTCCAGAGAATAAATTCTCGTCACCCTATAAATGGTTTTTGTGCCTTAATGACTAGAGAGACGTGTTTATTGTCATCTCCAAACCCATGTGGGGTTTTTATTAATCTGGCAATTTATCGTTATATTTTATATAGTTCATATCTGTCTTCAGTTCAACCTGAAATATAGTCATCGCCATACAGGCTTCTCAATTATATAGAGTACATCTTCCACCTCGTCACATAAGCTCCAAATGCTTATGTGGTATATGATAGGGTATGCTATCTCCAAGAAGTATGCGATGTAGTGTAGTTTAAAATTAATTGTTACTACCCTATGGCGATGTTTTATTATTTCACACAGAACAACCAGCACTCCGCATCCAATGACATTCACAGGAGTTTATATAATGATAAAATCGCGCGGCCAACTCATTAAGGCTTACCTATTTGTCGGGAACGCAAATATATTCTTTACTCAACAGCTAATCCATATTCCTATTCAACACATGTATATATATGCAGAACTAAACTAGAGGCAATATTTCTAGCGAACCAATGCTTGTTTCAACACACGGTTATTTTTAACACTTCATACATAGGATAAAAATTATATTTTTGGCGAACAAAAATATGTTTCAACACATATGTATTTTTATCGAGTCGTATACATGATAAAAATGATATGTTTAGCGAACAAAAATATGTTTCAACACATATGTATTTTTAGCGAGTCATATACATGATAAAAATGATATTTTTGGCGAACCAAAATATGTTTCAACACATATGTATTTTTAGCGAGTCGTATACATGATAAAAATAATATTTTTGGCGAACAAAAATATGTTTCAATACATATGTATTTTTAGTGAGTCGTATACATGATAAAAATGATACTTTTGTCATTCAAAATATTGATTCTGCATATGAATGTTTTTAGTACTTCATATTCACAATAAAATGTAAATTTTATTATTCAATCCTTTTATTCAACACATGAATTCTTTTCAACACATGAATTCTTAAATAGTTCATACATATGATAAAAATGATCTTTTTATCGTTAAAACAATTTATTTGAAATACGAATATTTTATATATTTCATACATAAGATAAAAATGTTAATTTTGAAGTTAAGATAATTTATTTGAAAAACGAATATTTTATATATTTCATACATAAGATAAAAATGTTATTTTTGAGTTAAAATAAATTATTTAAAACACTAGTACTTTATATAGTCCACATATTTCATAAAAATGAGAATTTTACCTTTCAAAGAATTTATTTAACACTTGAATGTTATTCAACACACAAATATTTCATATACTTCATACGCATAGTAAAAATGTGATTTTTATTATCTAAACAATTTATTCGTCACATGAATATAATTCAACACATGAAAATAATTCAAACACATAGATATTACTGAAAATTTCAGCAGCATAATGGTAGGGGGTTTAAAACCAGCACCGTCCCAAGTACAGCTCCTCGCACTACCTTAGGCCTCGCAGCATTCCATAAGGGGCTTATCTAAATGATCTAAGATCAATTTCATATCATATGAATTTTCCACAACATTTCTCATTGTTTCAACTACAAATAATTTCCTTCAACCGCAAACAATTATTTCTAACCATTCGCATTTCAACTAATTTTCAACCATTTGCATTATCAATAAATTTCACGTCAATCACAATCAAATCATATCATCCATGGTCTGTGGACAAGGGGAGTACATATATTAACACACACACACACACACACACACACACACATATATATATATATGTATATGTATATGTATATAAATATATTTCATTTCATATATGATTTTTACAACGCATGTATAATTTATATATCGCTCATATAACTTATACAACGCTCATACATGAGGTGTACAACGCATATATAATTTATATTTTGCTCACATAATTTATACAACACATTTCCATTCCATATTGGATTTAGATGTCTCACATTGATTTTAATCCTTCTGAAATTTGTAGCGAGCTCGGAACACGTTCTAGCTTCTTCTGGAATGTAGATGATGTCGCTACGAATCCGATGTTTCCAGTTTCATCGAATTTCGTCAACATAGCAAAAAGATACGATTTTTATTTGAAAATCATTATTTGCAACACTTCTAGGTGTTATATTAAGTTTTAAAAACAAAGGCCGTTACCCTCTGAAATTGTTCGAAACTAGTTTTCGATCTAGCGCCAAATCCGTGCAACGATTGAACAATCGGCCTTTACCACAGCGAAGAGGCTGGAGTGGCGCACCTGTGCGTGGAGGAGGGGTTGAACTCGGTGGAGGATCGGTGGTTGGGTGGTGGCTTGAAGATCGGATGTTTGGAGAGGTGGTTCTCGAAGTAGGAGCGACGATAGGGGGTGTACCAGGTATAGATTTGAAGAGGAGGAAGAGAGCTTCAAAAAGTTGCAAAGGGGCGAGGTGTAATTCGTGATGGATTCACGGGAAATTGGCTAGGAATGGAATAATAACTTCCGTCGTCGATGAAAGAGAGAGGCGGGGGGTTTTCTGATTTTTTATAAAATTAATTTAATGAATGGATAATTCCTATTGGCTGATATATATATTATTTCAAAAATTAGAGTTTTTCCATACGAGCTCCATTTCTAACCCAATGACTGTTGCCCCTAGCTAAATACCTCCATCCCGAACATAATGGAATATGTTTCGTAGGCCCATTCGACTGTTACAGTCAATTATTTTTCAAATTAAAATGTAAAGCATTCAAATTCTGTTTTAAACGTACATTTTAATTTGCCGGGGCCACATACTGATTCTAAAAATTCCCGAAAAATAAATCTTTCTATGTTGGGACGATACGGTCCCAACAAAATAGATTTTGTCGAATTCAGAGACCGTTTGAAAAATGGACATTTTCTGGTCGATCCAATTTGACTGAAATCAACCAAACACATTGTCCTTTGCCACGCTCACATATTAATTCCAAAAATTATGGAATTTGTAACATAACAATAAATTAACATCCTGGATCCAACAAAAGTGGTTTCATCGAAAACGGAGGTCGTTTGCAAAATGTCAATTTTCAAGGGCTATATTTATTCTATAACGACCATTCTGAATATTAAACTGGCCATAACTTTTGATTCCCGCTATGAAATTTTGATTTTTCAGATTTGTTAGAAAGATATTCTTAAACAGATTTAAATATTTTTGAATTTGCTAAAATCCGTTTTTTTTTTGCATCTTGTACATTCAGTCAAAGTTCGAATTCAAAATTTTAGACTGCCACACTATTTCTAACTCGTTATTTAATTGAAATTATTATTTTTTAGATTGGCTCGTATTTTCCCGGTTGTTATAGTGCGAGTGGGGTACCATGGGGTGTACCGTAATATTGGGGGTAGCTATATATATTGTATTAGGTTAATCTACTGGAGAGTATATGGGTACGAGGTGTGTGTAAGCCTTGAGTGCTCTTAACCCAAGAAACCTCATTAACAAGAAAATGTAACTGAACGATATATGTAGGGTTATCCAAAATGTGTTGTTTAAATCCAGACACCAGAATTTGTGTTCTGACCCCTCCTCATAACATACTCGCAGGTTAGATTTGTGGCAGAAATATGATAGCTTTGGATACTGGTTATGCAGTATTATTATCTGGGTATGGCTATATTTTGATTAACGTGAAATGGTAATTGAATTTACCGATAACACCGTGGTGTTAGATACGAAGTATGACCAGTTTTACTTCATGGGATGAATAGGTTGGGATTGGAAAATAAAATAAATGATTACTTCGGTGTGGTTCGCTAATCCCGACTGGTTGAATTGATATTCAAAAGAAGATTAAAGAATAAATTTAAGGAATTTTTCTTTGATAAAATTAATGGGAACCTGTCCTTAAGAATGTGAAATTTAGCAACTAACTAAACATTAGTTAAGATGAATGGTTTCCTGGGTATTGATCTGATGTTGGTTTCGGCCTTCGGGATTAATATTTAGGGAGTTGTTCTCTTACTAATTTACGGTTAATGACTGATGAATTGGAATGAGGCGTATGTTGTGTTTCTGTAACACTTGTTTATTATATTCACGAGTTATTCAGAAAGACCGGGTTTATCCGATTCTGAATAACTGATTCGACGTGGTGTTGAGGATGAAGACGGTGGTCGAAGATCGGAGGTCTTCACGTCGTTTGGGAGATTACTGATGATCTTGATTGGGCCGTACACCCAAGAGAAAGGAATCGGTTAGTGGTCGTCCAGACGTACTTGGAGATTGATGGATATGCGAGGTACTAGGTGCCTCCGGTTTCGTTCAGACCCAGAATGGACTTGTAAATGGACTGTTTGTCTGACATTGGATATCATTCTGAGTGATTGATGGATATCGGTTGCATGGAGTGGTTTGCCTTTGTGGCATGCTAAGATGCAAATGATCAAGGCCTCTGTTGAAAAGCAGAGTCTTGTGGTTGATGATCAAAGCACAGCCTGTATGGCATAGCTTTGTGTAGCGTTGATTCGCGAGCCTCACACCCCGGTTGTGAACCAGAAATGGGAGAGGACATTAGGGAGGACATGCATTTCCTTCTAGCTAGAAGTGGCGTCAGTGGTTTTACACGCCCTGACGAGTTTTATATTTTATTCCATTCCGCTGGGAGATATTTTCTGAGCTTTGATATGTTTATTATCTCTGTCTTTTCTGCAGGATACCAGACAAACCAACAGGGGTTTCAATATATTAGGATTTTGAAAAAAATCGCTTTGTTGGAATTCAGGTTGTTATAGTTTTGATTATAGACTTACATAAAAAGTGAATCTGTTCTAGAATAGAAATTATATATATATTGATATATGGTGCTTTGTTCATCTTTTATTGTTGAAATAATCAAGTCAAACTTAGGTTACAAGTTTTGTGAAATATTATTGTTTTTCCCATTTTGATTGTTGCATTTTGATATGTACATTTATCCATAATTGAAGGGAATTTGGGAAATAACTTGTACACCTTTAAATTTGATTATGGATTTACATTTCAAAAGTAGTTAGAACACTAATCTCGTTCTCTTAATTTATGTCTATATATATAGTGTAAACAACTTAATATTTATATGTATTAAGTGTGAAATAAATATAGTTAAATTAGTAATTTGAATTTGAATATCCCCATACGAATTCGTATGTTTGTGTGTGTTAATGGCCTTAGAATATTAATGACACATAGACATGAGGTTAACAATTACTTATAGTAGAAGTCTTCCTGGAACCGACTGGCATATCCAGCATCTACAAGTAAGCCTGGTTAATGTGAGGAGTCCAACTGCCATAGGCCATTATAGTTAATACATTATGACATGAGGTTAGGATAAACTTGTAGTAGAAGCCTACCCGGAACCGCCCGGCAAGTCCAACATCTACAAGTGGTCAGGCTAATGTGAGATGTCTAGCGTGTGTGTCTATATATGTACATTGTATGCAAAGTGGGCCTGTCTTGGGAAAAAGGTATTCAGTAGCTGACCTTCCTCTTGTTGGGTATTACGTCATTAAGACTAGGCCCATTCCTAAGGTTCACCCTTGGTTCAGGACCCAAGTAATGGGACCCTCCCTTCGAGGATTATAATAGTTGTTGGGTCCGCCTTTCTCCTATAGAGTATTAAATGGTCTTATTAGACAATAAGGTAAGTAGGTAGTTATCTAAGTAATGCCTGCTTCTTATCTAGGGGCTAATGAAGGTTGTCCTAGGGATGGGGTGTGTGTGTGTATATATATATATGTGTGTATGTGTGTGTGCGTGTGTCCTAAAGGAACCACCGTCTAAGGGAAGTATTAAGTGACTAGGAGTTAACTCGTGGGACAGTTAGATAGTAACAAGAGGGTCCGCCAGGAGGATTCTCTCAAAATAAAGATGAGTTCCTAACTATAAGCTGGTAGGAAGTGGTTGTTACTATCTCTCAACCAACAAAAAGAGTATATATATTACGACATTGACGTTAGAGACGAGGTCTTAAGTGCTTAGGGGTCTGCCATAAAGTATTAAATGATTGTAAGGATATCCACCCTTCGTATATTAGTAAATGGCCTAAAGTCACTGAGGAATAGCCCGCTTTGTGGGGGTATTAAGCGACTTTAAAGAATGTACTCCTTTAAATTATTTTGTGGGTATTAAGTGGCCATAAGTACGTCCTCCCTTAGATTTAAATATAGGACTTAAGTGACTAATAGGATGTTCGCCTTATATGTTTGATTGTCCGTATGTTTGTTTACATAGACATAACATGAAGAATTTATAATAGTAAATTTAGGGAATACCTATTTCTAAACTTATATGCATTTCATTCACCAAAACTTTATGTTCTAACCTCCCTCCTTGTAACATTAACAGGTTAGCAGGTGAGACTGTTGACTGAGGTTGAGGAATGGTTGCTAAGAGAAGGAGCCTCTCGAAGATTTAGTTATAGTAGCAGTAGCCTTATTATTGTTGTTGTTATGTAATTGGGATAATGAATAATTGGTGTACCTTGTACCTTTGAGAGTTATTGTATCTGAATTTGTGGTTTTCACATTGGTACATCTATTTTTATGCTATTATATTTTATCCCTTCCACTGTGTGAGATTCTGATTATTATTTATACTCCTATGTGATACTTGTTTAGCATTTCCTTATAGGAACCAATGATCCATCTAGAATGGCTCTAAGTTCCGATGGACCTTTTTTGAATCAGAATTTAGGCCTACTCCGGGCAAGTTGTTACATTTGGTATCAGAGCATAGGTTACCCGATTACGGGGAAATATATGTATGAGAAACGTATTTGTTATTTGAAAAGGTTTTCAAAACTATATTTATATATGTAAGTTTTATACCCCCAATTACATACACAATTATACTAGGCAGTCTTATCTTTCTTTCTTTTGGTCCTTGATACTGTTAACCAACTTTGTGCCAAAAGCCATCACAGTTCAGATCGAAGCCCAATATTTGGAAACGCGCCCTTCAACATTGTTCAACCGGCCAATTCGGGCAATTCATACTCCAGAAGGCCCAATCAAGGCTCGGCCTAAACCGGCCTTCTTCAAACTTGAAGCCTGGGCCAGTTTCCTTCCACTAATGACTCGTTCACTCTGGAAGAATCGCTCTGTCCTGTCGACTGAGTAAACCACTTCCAGTAAAGGTGCATCGATCGAATAGCTCGGATCCACCTGGAAATCTCCAACCGAGTCTTTCAAATGCTTAGCCCGACTCCCGAGGCGATAAAGGTGGTCAACCATCTCCGGACAATGCTCTACTTTTGATACACCTCACCTCGAGTGCCATGTAAGCCACTATTTTCGAGGATACTATTAATCAGCAGTAGACTGGGTCCTACCGCCGCAACTACTTCCACTGATCGAACTCCACATGTCTCAGCTCCGAAAAAGAGGAAAGCCATGTGGCGGCCCGCTCAACCCATTTCTTCACCTATAAATACACCCATTCTCAGAATGGAAAGGGGACTTCTTTTTTCGGCTGTTTCGACTTCCAACTGAACCTCTCCTTCTAATTCAAAGCTTCTCTACGGCTAAGTTAAAAGAGGAATACCTCTTCTTCTTCCTTAAAATAGAAAAAGCATTATACTTGTAATCAAAAAGAAAAGATCAATACATATAAAGTGGACGTAGGCACCATCTTTGCCGAACCACTATAAAAAGCCTTGCGTGTTCCCTGTTTTATTTACTTTCTTGCATTTCATAATCATTATTCATGTGCTCTCCACACGATTGGGGGTTGACTATCACAAGTGACCAACTTTTGACGTCAACATTTTGGTGCGCCAAGTAGGGGATCACGCACCGACATAGTTTACGAACATCAGCAAATTCCAAGCTATAGCGAACAAACGGAAGAAAGACGCAACATCTTCTCGTCCCACGAATGTCGATGCAGCTAAGTCAAATGCTGTAGAGGCAAGTCAGGAAGCCTCCTATCATGAAGATATGTCATGATACCTTACTCGGGACGACATGGATAAGATTACGGTTGAATTCAGAGGCCATATGACATCTTGGGGTAAACTCTTCGAACGACAGCAACAGTTGATGGATCACCTTCTTGGTCGAGTGAAAATGGGATTAAACGCTTCAACATCAATTCCTCCACCGACCGGACTGGGGTAATAACTAATCTTCGGTCTGCACAGAATCAGGCCACAGATTAGATCACATCTTTGCTTCCTACTGGCTCGGCTCTACCTCCCGACCAACATAGCTAGAAGTATCGCTTACAGCGATCAGCGCAGCCGCAACTGCATATTCACAGGAGGCCCGCGATCAAGATCTAGGTTATTCGATCACTTTGCCTCCACTCTTGGGGACTGCTCGACCCTTTGGACCAATCGAGCAACCGTTGGGTCAGTCGGTATCAATGCCATTCCCATTACAATCCAGTTACCACAAACTCGCCTTATGCCCCCTTTCCTTCAAAGAAGAGCTGGTAGAGCCTTCTCTTCATGCGCCACATGGATGTGCTCTCTGCATCAGCCAATGGAATAGCCAAATGCTTCCCACTCTACCTCACTGACATAGCAGGCATGTGGTTTGGACAACTAACAACCAAGTCAATTAACAGTTGGAACATGTTGGTCACTCGCTTCATCGAGCAGTTCAGAGTTCACATATCCTGACCCAAGAGTGTTATGTTCTTTTCTACCATCAAGCAACGTGCCTGAGAGACTCTACTATATTTCTTGGGGAGATTCAACACGGCCGTAGCATCCATCAGCCGACCTGAGTCGTTGGTGGTGCTCATGGCCGCCATCGCAGGCGTTCAGAACCGATTAGAATTTTGGATCTTTATAACCAGAGATCCACCCAGAGGTATTAATGAATTCTATGCTAAGGCCAAAAGGTTCCTCCGAAAAGAAGATGCCAACCTCGAGGTGCTCGCTGCCAAGGACGGAGCCTCGCCAAACATCAATTGCTAGAACAAAGGTAAAGGAAAAGTTCCAGAAAGGAGCGACCGAAATACGCGTTCTCAAAGAGAGCACAAGTATGACAGGTATACTGAGCTCAAATCTTCTCTTCTAGACATCTATCTTAACATACGAGAGACTTTGCCCTCTCCAAAGCCTCCTCGAATAGAGCCAACCCAGAAAGAGATCGAATCTGGAAAGCACTGCTTGTATCACAACATAGCTGGTCACGCCACTGGTAAATGCAGATACCTACGCGATCCCATCAAGGATAAAGTTAGGCGAGGAGATCTCCCCAAGCATGTTAAGAAACCCGCACAGGCCTTGCCACCACACTCATCTACCCAAGCTCCTCGGGCCGGTCCCCGAGCTCCCAGGAACGGAAAGGACCCTGAGACCAGCACTCGCGGCATTATAATTAATTAGTTATATCGTTGTATTTTTTGCTTTTTTGAATAACGGGTTATGTTGAATTGTGCATGAGCGGGGATATCCCCTAGATTTGTCCAAAATTCAACTATTTCTCTGTTAGGATTTGTTTCTCTGGCTCATGTAGCAATAATAAAATTTTCTTTGAAACATTTGACATGTTTGAATAAATTAGAGCTGAGCATAATAGTTTCTCGCTGACCCTAAACTCAGTCAATGTTTGACATCATAACAAGTCCAACTCCACGAGCCGAGTTTGGTCGACCCTTGTCATAAAGCCAAGTATACTTGATACTCGCCATTATCTTAAGCCGAGTGTGCTGATCACTCGCCAAATCTTTCACTAATTGAGCATCTTTTGCCATGGTCTGCGCTCACCACTGTCCCTAAGCACACGGTCGATGCTTGCCACCATGCACCTAATAGGCTCCATTAAATATTCATAAAATAACTGATGCCAACCAAGCGTGATCACCCCTTGTCACCAGCCGAGCATATATAACGCTCGCACCGCCATAAGCCGAGCATAGATGACGCTCACCCCTCAGTAATACGAGTACTGATAATACTCCCTATTTCCATAAGCCGAGCACCGATTACACTCGCCATTTTTTGAAGCCATGTGTAATATTCGCTTGATTGCTCTTAAAGTCCTCTCTAGACCGAGAGCGGCTCTTATTATCTTTACAGGTACCAATTATTGCAACAACGACTATTTCCATAACTCACTCGTCCTTAATACGGTTTTTTGGTGATTGTCGGTTTTATGGCCTTAATACGATCAACCACGGTCGTTGGTTTCCCGACTTATTAAAACCATCAAGACCATCAGATTTTTTGCCCTTAATATGGTCTGGTGTGACCATAACCTCCTGAGCAATTGTGCTTCGACACAACATTCATAACACACCTCACTCTACTGAAGAAGATGTGTTCTGAGGAGCAAAGTGTTAACCAACTTTTTTCCAAAAGCCGTCACATTTCAGATCAAACCCCAATATTCGAAAACGCGCCCTTCAGCATTGTTCAACCGGCCAATTCGGGCAATTCATACTCCAGAAGGCCCAACCAAGGCTCAGCCCAAACGGCCTTCTTTAAACTTGAAGCCCGAGCCAGTTTCCTTCCACTAGTGACTCGTTCACACTAGAAGAATCGCTCTCTCCCGTCGACCGAGTAAACCGCTTCCAGTAAAGGTGCATCGACCGAATAACTCAGATCCACCTGGAAATATCTAGCCGGGTCTTTCAAATGCTCATCATGACTCTCGAGGCGATAAAGGTGGTCAACCATCTCCGAACAAAGCTCTACTTTTTATACACCTCACCTCAAACACCACGTAAGCCACTATGTCCGAGAATACTATCAATCAGCAGTAGACCAGGTCCCACCGTCGCAACTACTTCTACTGATCGAGCTCCACGTGTCCTAGCTTCAAAAAAGAGGAAAGCCACGTGGCGGCCCACTCAGCCCATTCCTTCACCTATAAATACACCCATGCTCAAAATGGAAAAGGGACTTCTTTTTTCGGATGTTTCTACTTCCGGTTAAACCTCTCCTTCTAATTCAAAGCTTCTCTACGGCTAAGTTAAAAGAGGGATACCTCTTCTTCTTCCTCAAAATAGAAAAAACATTGTACTTGTAATCAAAAAGAAAAGATCAATACATATAAAGTGGAAGATGGCACCATCTTTGCCGAACCACAATAAAAAGCCTTGCGTTTTCACTGTTTTCTTTACTTTCTTGCATTTCATAATCATTATTCGTGTGCTCTCCAAATGGAGGGTTGACTATCACTAGTGACCAGCTTTTGATGTTAATAGATACTATCATAGGAAGTCCAGTGAAGGGTTTTTCTTTTTTTAGGTAATAGAAATGGACGACAACCGACCCAAGTAGGGAAACCTATCAAAGCCTCCTTAATTTCCAGAATGGTTCCAACAATATTTTAAGACTGTGGAATAGGTCTCTGTTGCCAATCCTGCTCCAGCAGAACCAACAGCTCAGCCCACTGAAGGGCCCTCAACTTCCCTCGTCTTTGCAAAGATTTTGTAAGTTTATGAGGCAAGTTATTTTTGGGAACTAAGAAATTTGTTGAAGTTAAAGCATGAATCTCCAAGTTCGAAAGGATCTTTGAAGCTACTCGATGGGATGTTTGACTTAAGCATAGGGTTATGGCTTGGCACTTAGAGGGAGAGGCCCTGGAATGGTGGAACCTAATTTCACAAGAGAATGTAGGTAGAGTGTTTACTTGGGAATAGTTTAGAGTCCGTTTTGGGACCAAGTTCTTAACTAATGCGGAGAAGAGCCCGCAACTAGCAAATTTTATCCAGTTGAAGCAAGGAGATTTAGAGTTGAAAGAGTATGTGGCAAACTTTACATAATTATCTAAGTTTGGAAGGGGACTAGTAAACTCCCCAATGGATAAAGCCCTTAGCTTTGCTAAAGGATTGAATTCTCCATTGAGGGAGATGCTTTTGGCCCAAGTTATGTTTGGAGCTACATTTGAAGCCCTTATTGAGGCAGTTATTCTATATTCATCTAAGAATGCTAAGGAGGTTAAGTCTGATAAGGGAGAAGGTACCTCTAACTTTTGGAAGAAGAAGAAAATTCTCTAGCTTAAGAAGAAGAAGAAGGGAGGAAATTTTCAAAGGAAAATGCTTTAACTTCCATGAGGATGTGTACTTGGCAAGGAACTGTCCTAAGATGAAAGTAGTTCAGAGTGATTAAAACTATGCCTGGATGTAGTGCTGATATGTAGTCAGCCTCCTAGAGATCATGAACAACCTGCATTGGAAGGTATAATTTCTATATTAGGGATCTATTTATGTACCCTATTTAATTCGAGCACCACCCACTCCTTCATTGCTAGGTAGATTGTTGATTCTTTGAAAGTTCCCTTATCCTTTGCTACCCATCCGATAGAGATCTTTAACCCTATCGGCGGGACTATGCAACTTTCTGTCATTTGTAAAGACCTAGTATTGGACATCGGTGATGTAGACTTCCTTTGAGATGTATATGTACTTCAATTCGAGTGGTATGGTTTTTTTAGGAATGGATCGGCTCTCGTTTTATGGAGTCATCCTTAATTGCGATAGGTGAGTGATTTGTTTAAGAAGTTGTAAGGCCACAGCTTAGAGATTCCTTGTAGGACAGGGAGTTGGGATTCAACTTTAATTTCCTTATCTTCTGACTTAGAAGGACCATTTAGAATAGACCTTGAAAAGGATGCGAGGCCTCTAGATTTTCCTTTGAGGCACATATCCCCTAGGAAAGTAGATAGCTTGGCAAATAAATCTCGAAATTATTGCAAAAAGGATTTATTCGTAGGAGTACCTCTGAATGGGTTGCACCAGTAATGTTTGTCAGAAAGTCTGATGGATCTTTGTGTGTGGATTATAGGGAACTTAACAAGCTAACCAAGAAGAACAGATATCCCTTACCAAGAATTGACGACTTGTTTGACCATTTGAGAAGCGACCATAATCTGTTTCCCCTTCTCTTTACTAGTTACGACAACTCTAACTGGGTTTCTTTTCTTGGCAATTCTGATCTGGGAATTAGACTTCATTGGAACAACATTGCACGAGCGCTGAAGCACTCTGTTAGCATCATCAATCTTAACTACATTCGACTCAGTACAACCTTACTCCTTAGCCTTAGTATTTCTTTTTGCTGATTCATTTTTCTATCACAACAGTTCCCCGAAACTTTATCAGTTCTTTCACTCACCTTTTCCTTTTGTTTATGGCATTTCTCAGCCGAGTGCCCATATACATTGCATAGCAAGTCTAATTTTGGTTTCCATAGATAGTAGACTCTAACAACTTGAAAAGATCCATCTAAGTTGCGAACTGGAAAGGAGTCAGGCAATAGTGAGTTAGTAGAAACTTATACCATGCACTTGGCGTATTCAAGCTTGTTTAAGCTTTCTTTATTTGTATCCATACACAAGAATTTCCCCACTCTTGTGGCCAACCAGCTTACCCCATGCTTCGACCAAGCTACCAGTGGAATGTTATACATTTTGATCCATAGTGGTAAAACCTTCACACAGATCGCAACATTAAAGAAAATTGGAAGAAAAAACACTTCCATTTGATTCGAAGTCAATGTTACGTTGTGGCCTCGAGTCAATGTTTAATATTATTTTAGATCATCTAAAATATACAGTTTAAAATTTTGTGATGGAAATGTGATTATTTTATTTTTTAGAAAAAGAGATAATTGAAAATTTTCAAAATTCCAGTACATTTAGGCATATTTCATAATTTGATTAACTTAGAAATTTATTTCACAATCACTTTTGTACCTGCCATATTTCTATCATCCATATCGGTTTTGTATATAGTGAGGATATTTTGAAAAATTAAATGATAAATATATAATATACATAAGTGTTTCTTTAACCACATTTAAAAATCCAAGGTCTGGTCAAGCATGGTTATGAGATTACTTATAATTTAAGTTGCGACTGACCTCATTTAAAAATCCAAGATTTGGTTATGCGTGGTCAGTGTGCTCTTAAAATGGAAAGGAAAAGAAAAAAAAGTATATAAAAACTTCCTTGGTGTGCAAAAACAAACCTATCAATCCATTTTCTAACTTGTGAAATGTGTTAATATTTTATGATATATTATGATTTGTTGATTGATAGTTATTAGGATTTTAGATTAATTAATTTTGTCACTTGATTTGAACTTTTAATCGTAGTCCAAATCCATCACTGTTTTGTACACTTATTTTTTTAAAAAAAAATCTGTTTGAAAATATTTGAAAATCATATGTTTTGGAACTCTCTCTATTTTATAAAATTCATGGTAAATCTATAACTCTATAATGCGAAATTTGTCACTAGTTCTTTGAATATCATGTTTTTGTGTGATTAAATGAGATTTATGATGAGCATTCTCTCTCTTGAGATGATTTTTTATTTCAAGCCCATTTTTTCGTTCTTTTCATGTTTGTATACTTCTGATGATAACAAAAGGGGGAGAATGGTTAAGATTTTTTTCGATAAGTGATTTTTTTTGAATATTTTAATATCGATGTTTCAATTATTGTTTTTCTTTCACTCATGCATATATCTAGGCACTACAACATAAGTTTAATTTCTTAGCACATAGGTACGACGTTTTAGACTTGGTCACCATAAAGAAGCATAATTTGACGCTAAATTGCTTTAGTCTATTTCGTGCACGCTGTGTGAAATTAAAGGAGGTAGATTTATTTCTCTCCTGCTGTTTCTACAAACCTCCATTAAACAAAAAATTCCCCAAATTTAAATTTCCCCCTCCGCCGAAAAATAATTTCGCCCTTCCTGCTATAGTCGATTGGCCCAGTTGAAGTCGTCTCGTTCTCATGTCTCCGTCCCCGTCCCGGTCGCTGTCTTCCCTGTTGTAGGCTAGTTCCCGTCTCCGTTTTCTTTCGCCTCTTTTCTTCTGTTTCCCCCCCCCCCCAAGGTTCTCAGGGTGGGAACACTAGCACCTAGCCCGGATCTTTAGCTTGCTTTCTGGATAGCTCATGTATGGTTTGGACTTGAGCTCGCTATGGCTTTACCACGTCTACTTTGGGGATAGTTTACTTTATGTTATTTCCAGTTTTCAGTTTATGTTTCTAGACTTGTAATAGTTGGAAAATAATGACTAAGTACTTTGATGTAACTTGACTATGGTTTTGAAATAGTAGTTTTATCCGCTGCTTTATTTACTCTGTTTTACTTATATGTTTAGTCTTGTGATATCTCATGCATGTTTACCTTGACAAACACCCCTCCAAAGCCAGTGTACTTACAAGAGTGACCCTGGCGGAGGTGGGGTGTTACACTGATTCACGCAAATTCGGACTCTATCTCAAGCATAATTCCGAGATGAACGCAACGGCGTAACCCGTTTACTTTAATTCTCACTTTTAAAATTAAGTATTCTTTAATTCGTTATTTTAATATTCAAAGGAAAATACGGGGTGTTACATTCTCCCCTCCTTTAAAGGATTTCATTGCCGAAATATCCAAGTCAAGGAGAATGTATCCTAACATCCAACATCCATCTACTCAACCATTCAATCACAGGCGTCCATTGTCCTTATAAAGATTTCTAATGCTTTCATGATCATATGCATAGTGTCTGTACATGTCCTTATCTAATGCAAAATCAGGCAGTCTACTGATTCAGTTGACCTCCTTAATGCGAATTTATGTTAGTGCCATGAGTCCATCACGTATGCAATTATTCTTATTCCTACTTTATAACTTCTACATGAGTGCTCAATCATTTATACAAATGCAACATCCATATGATAACACATCAAGTTTCAATCCATATATATAAAAATTCACTCATGCATATACAATATGAAAGTGACCGAGCCGATCTAGTGCCTAATGTGTGTATATGCATCCACGAGCAACCACTAGCAAACACTTGCAACCACTTCCATCCAGCAAACATAACATGCCTCAAACACATGTTTACATCCAATGGCT
Organism: Allium sativum; assembly: GCA_030737875.1. Lineage (NCBI taxonomy): Eukaryota > Viridiplantae > Streptophyta > Magnoliopsida > Asparagales > Amaryllidaceae > Allium > Allium sativum. Next base: position 693,558,141 of record CM060920.1, read on the forward strand.
TCTACCTAAGGATCGAGGATAGGACCGAGAGGATATACTTAAAAGATAAAGACTAACATGCAAATAAACTTTACAAAAAAAGAGGAATCAAGGATATACCCTCAAAAAGTGTACGATGCACGTATCTAGTCTTCAGTCTTCTAAGTTGCATCTTCTTGAGCTTCGCTTCATTGTGCTCTGATTGTCTTGACTTCACGATTGCATAGCTCCTTAATTTCTGTTTCCAAAGTATGAGTTGGAACTCATTTCAATGTCGCCTCTCATTTCACCTCTTCTTCTTCCAATATGCTCGGCACTATAACTTTTGCTGTGTCATGCTAACATTTCCTCAAAAGGTCTTCCGAAATATTATTCATCCTTTCTGTTAGAGGATGATAAACATAACAGGGTACTCATGGCTTCTTGCAATCCATGTAGAAGAACTATCTCTTGAAAGTAAATAGATGCTAACCATGTTACCAAGTGTATATATTAAGATGATTAGAGGTCTCTCCTCTACTTAGCTTGTCCATCATGTCGCAAATCAAACCCCAAGTAAGGGTTAGATTTTTCTTTGTCAATCTAATAAGTGGGGCTGATACCTTTACAAAGTCCTTAATTAACTTCCTATACCAGCCCTCTAATCCCAGAAAACTTCTTACTCCCATTGAATTCCTTGGGACCTGCTAATCTTGCATTGCAACTGTGATCCCTTCCTTGGATATCACCTGTCTTAGAAACCCTACTTTTTCTCTCCAAAAATGATATTTGGAGAACCTAGCCTTAAGCTGATGGGCTTGGAGGGTATCCGAGACTTCCTTTAGAAGCAAAGTATGTTCTTCCTCATTCTTAGAGAAAACCAGAATATCATCTATGCACAAGCGAAGTGAACCATTCGCCTTTGTAGCGAGAATGACTGGAGCACCCCATTTAGAAATACTTTGCCTTATGAACCCTTTTTCAAGTAACTCTTTTACTTGTTTACTGAGCCCTTCCTTTCCCTTGGATTCATGTATCGTACATGTAATGCAACTGGCTTTGCATTGTCAACTAGACATATGCAGAAGTCTATCTCACGTTTTAGGGGACAAACCCCTAACCTAATCAAAAACATCTGCGTACTCATGGACTAATTCAACGATCGCAAATCGTCGATAGATGCATCAAGTGATTCTAGGTAGCTAAGACAAACTGATCTCTTAGGACTGCACGAAATCTCGAGGGCATTCCCGAGGCAAGTCGAAAGCCTAACTACCCTCTCTTCACAATTACTAGCTAACCAATCCATGCCTAGAATCAACCCATAGCCCAAAAACATAAGCATTACACTTAGACTTAATACTTAATATAGTTATTCTCAAATCCTCACAAACCAAAGATAAATGAGCTGAACCACGAATTGGATTTGAGACAATAATGGGATCTTCTACTATACGAGTACTAAGGTGTAGAGACTCAACTATACAAGCAGATATAAACGAATGTGAAGCACTAAAATCAAAAGGAGTACTAATAGGATGATCAAAAAGAAAAACAAGACTTTTTCAACAAAAACTTTACTACCTCTCTCTCAGGTACGCTGGCGGTGAGAGCATGCACTTGCCCTCCTGAAAATCCTGTCCCAAGTTCTTCCCCTTGTCCTTAGTTATATGACCCGTTATAAAACACTTCTTCTTGTCTTAGGTTTTCCTATTCTTTCTTCCCTTCTTGTCCTGTGATTCTTCCACTTACACCTCTTTCTTTTTACCTCCTTTGTGAACCAAGTCTACATCCATGAGTTCCTCATCCTTGGGTTGTGCTCATTAGCCAAACTCCCTCATTCTCATCTTTGCCATCCTTTTGTAACTTGCTGACAAGTCTCTTGAAAGCTACCTCCATCGCACGGGAAACCCTACAAAGCTTGAAAGATAATTAGCCGCAGGTGAAACAACAATGGCTATAGATGGAAGTTGGGCACTTCTTCGCCCTTTGACAGGTGTCGTAGTCTCATCAAGCCTATGGAACCAAGCCGCAAATGAGGTTACCTCCCAGAAAGCCAGGAGCCCCGGAGACTCAGTAAAGAAGGAAAACAAGGATTCAAACAGAGGATCAAAAGATAATTCAAATGGCTTTGGGGATTTTGCCTTCAAAACAAAACTTTTCTTTAGAAAATGCTTCTTTTAAAACCATTTTGAAAATAATTTTTCAAATCTTTTATCTGGTCCGGTAACCTTCAGCTCTGGTACCAAATGAAACACCCCTCCTCCGTTAAGGTCACGCACAAAGGGAATGCCTTAACTTCGGTGGAGCATTTTAGGTAAAAGATGCAGATAAATTACAAGACAGACAAATAAAGCAGCGGAAAATAAAGTCATGCTCCAAAATCACAATATACAATATGCTTGGCGTTCCAACTAACAGTTATGCCCAATCTAAATTTAATATTCCATTTTACAGTTTATGCCCAAAACTAGTTTTTTCACGCCAAATTACATACTTTGTCGTTCATGCCAATTCTAGGTTCAATATGTCAAATTACATATTCCATAATTCATGTCAAATTACCCCAAATTGCATCTTAACAGTCATGCCATAATACAAGTTCCAAATTATGCCAAATAATGTAAATTTTATGTTATACCCAATTACCCCCGCATTCATAACATACGTATTTTGAGATTCAACTCAAGATTCATAAAATAAGCGGAGAAACAATATGGAACATAAGGGGCATAAGAACAGGCATATGACGATAAGAACTATTGGTCCAATAATTTTTGATATGCCAAATTGACAAGTTTTGCATTGAATACATTGCAGGCACATAGATATGATATGAATATCATCGTGAACCGTCACAGACATATAGGTTTGACAAGAGTTATATCATGAACTTAAAAAGGATTACGATACCGATAAACAACAAGGATAGATATGATTGGACCAATTCCATAGTTAACAATGGTTCCCAAAGGCATATACAAGCACAGATTCAATTGAAAGGATTACTTACATCAGGCATAAATCTAATGGATTAGATTTGAATAACATCGCAGGCATAAATCTAATAGATTAGATTGGATAAATCTGAAATGATTATCTCATAATCAAGTATAGCTTAGATCCAGATTATTACATGCCTAGAATTTCAATTAAGAATTCACATTTGAAAGTAACTTGAACTTACAAAAAGAGAATGATTCTTGTATTTCTGGAATCTGTTTTCTGAAACTGAAAAGCTATCCCTTAACGTAGATTATCGATTCTCTAATTTAGATTTGATTTGAGGCTTCTAACTTGCTTTCTAGTTTGCCTTCTAGTTGGAGAAGAATGGCGGATACTCTAGGTTAACCATGGACAACATGAAGGCTCTTGGAAATGAATTTGTGTGATTTAGGGTTGAGGGTTGGGGTTGCTTTTATAGAGGTTTAGACTTATGTGAGCCATCAGATCAACCTAGGAGAAATCAGGACCATCCAAACAAGATAGAGTTATCCAGAAACAACCACCTATGCCTTAGTGACTCAGCAACAGGTCATAAATCGTCACTGTTCGAATCTGGGGGGAGGGGCCTACCCCTACAGGGGGGTCGACACCCCAGTCGACACCCCTCTTGGGGGGTCGACACCTATGTTGACCCCGCCGGGGGGAGTCGACCCCTATGGGCGGGAAATTTCCCACCCAGTTGAATGTCGAATTTTTGAAATTCGAACTGTTTTTTTCTGAATTAATTATTGTTTATATTTAATTTTATGATTAAACATGAAATCTTCTGAACTCCATAATTTCTTCATACGGAGTCCGATTCACGCAAACTCGGACTCTATCTCAAGCAGAATTCCGAGAAGAACGCAGTGGCGTTATCCATTTCCTTTAAATCTCACTTTTAAAATTACATATTCTTTAATTTGTCATTTTTATATTCATAGGAAAACACGGGATGTTACAGACCGCCACGTAGAAAGGGGGTCGAGTGGCCTAGTACAAGAGCGGTCGGCCGCCCTCTTGTAGGGGATCCCAATGAGGGTTGTTTTAAAGTGGGACTTATTTATATTTTACATCAAATGGATCACTTAGATATAAACTATTGAATTTAACAGCATATATACATGATGTCAGCTATATATGTAACCCTCAAGCCTCACTCAAAACCCTACAACCATTCTTCTCCCTGCCTCCTTGATGCCTTAATTTCTACCGTCTCTAATTCCATAAAAGAAAAAGGGTTTAGGATTACTTCTGTCTCCCTAACCTATTTGAAAGCCGGAGCGTGATTGTTTATGAAGGTCGAATCCAAATCTTAATCTACTCGACTTTGTTTTTACTCCCTCTTATGACATCGTGAGTGAAATCCATTCGAGTTTTTTGTTTTCCCATAATTTGTTAGTTTAAGACTTGGATTATTGTGCTTAGGATGGTTTGAGTTTGTACGAAAAGAGAACAACATTAAAACCCCTCAAATCTTTTATTTTGTTATGTTTTTATGATAGAATGTTCAATATGTTTGTAAATGTGGTTTGAATTATTGTAATAATAAAAGAGGAACATGTTGTGTTGTATAATTATATATATTGGAAAATTTTATCTTATTTCATTTTTTGTAAATTCATATGTATGGTTTTTTTGCGAAGGGTTAAGATTTGGAGAAATTGTAAATTTGAATAGGTTTAAATCTTTATTTTCTAAGTGGAGCATTTGAACATACTGTTTACAAGATGTCCAAATATTAAGGTTTTGATTATATACTTACATAAAAAATGAATCTATTCCAGAATAAAAATTATATAAATATGTTGACATATGGAACATTTTTCATCTTTTATTCTTGAAATAATCAAGTCAAACGTAGGTTACAAGTTTTGTATTGATATTGTTGTTTTTTCAATTTTTATTGTTACATGTTAATATGTACATTTATGCCATGATTAAAGGAAATAACTTGTACACCTTTAAATTTGATTAGGGATTGACATTTCAAATGTAGTTAGGATTTTAATCTCGTTCACTTAATTTACGTCTCTCTCTCTCTCTCTCTCTCTCTATATATATATATATATATATATATATTGTGTGTGTGTGTGGAACAAACAACGTAATATTAATACATATTAAGAGCATAATAAATATGGTCAAATTAGTAATTTGTTTGTGTGCATGTTAATGGTCTTATACATACTAATGACACATAGACAAGAGGTTAACCCTTACTTATAGTAAAAGCCTGCCCAGAACCGACCGACATATCTAGCATCTATAAGTAATCTCGGTTAATGTGTGGGGTCTAAGTTCCATGGGCCATTATTATTAATATAGTATGACACGAGGTTAGGCCCAACTTGTAGCAGAAGCATGCCCGGAACCGCCCGACAAAAACAGCATCTATAAGTGGTCGGTCTAATACGAGAGATGTCTAGTGTGTGTGTGTGTATGTATATATTATGTGTAAAGTAGGGTTGTCTTAGGAAAAAGGTATTAAGTGGATGAGCTTCCTCTTGCTGGGTATTAAGCGATTAACATTGGGTCTATTCCTAAGGTTAACTCCTTTGTTCAGAGCCCAAGTCATGGGACTCACCCTTCAAGGATTTAAACGGTTGTTGGATCTGCCTTTCTCCTATAAGGAATTAAATGGTCTTATTAGACGATAACGTGAGTAGGCTAGTTTTAGAAATAATGTCCTTTTCTTATCTAGCGCTAGTAAGGGATGACCTAGAGACACCGTGTGTGTGTGTGTGTGTGTGTATATATATATATATATATATATGGCTTAAAGGAACCACTGTTTAAGGGAAGTATAAAGTGGTTATGAGTTTACCCGTAGAGACAGCTAGATAGTAACAAGAGGGTCCGCTGGGAGGGTTCTCTTAAAATAAAGATGAGTTCCTAACCTTACCCTGGCAGTAAGTGGTCTTTACTATCTCTCGGCCTACAAAGAAAGTATACACATTATGACGTTGACGTTAGAGACGAGGTCTTAGGTGGTTAGGGGTCCTCCATAGGGTATTACTTGACTGCAGGGATGCCCATCCTTAATAAATTAGTAAATGGCCTTAAGTGACTAGGAATAATCCTCCCCATGGTGGTGTTAAGTGACTATAAAGAATGTCCACCCTTAAATTACTTTGTGGGTACCAAGTTATTGTAAGTACATCCGCCCTTAGATTAACATATAAGTCTTAAGTGACTAAGAGTGTAACAACCCGCTCATTTCATGATGATAGATTTAAATATTTTATTTAAATATATCGTCGAGTCCGATGTGTCATTCAAAAATTCGTTTTTCACAAATGATAAAATTAGGACTCGGGACCACTTCCATTGAGTCTGGATCATTGTTTACGACCTTTTTGACTATAAGCATCAATATATTTTGAGCTTCGAAATTTTGGCACCATGGCTAGGGCTTGGTTAGCCAACCTAGCACATTCACTTAAGAGCTCCACTTAGCTCTCTCCCCCTTCATTTATTCTCACTTCAAAGAAAATAGAAAATGGGGAAGGGGATGGGAAATAGAAATTCCCTAAGCTAGGGCCTTCAATCTAGAGCTCAATTCTTGTGCAAATCCAATTCTAGGACATGGGTAGGCTCTCTACTCTCCCTCTCTACCTTATACTCCTCTCAGTTTTGGATATTTCTCACAACCCTAACACATATATATTTGGATGTGAATGTATGAGGTGATTTTGGAGGTGCAATTGATGAAAGAGAGGAGCTTTGCTCGTTTGGGTGCTTGTTCTTCCTCGTTGGAGCTTGTTCTTGATATTCAAGAGCAAAAGGTGAGTTCTTTTTGAACTCACATCTATGCCACAAGCCATTGGCTTGTACAAGTGTAATTTAGTGTTCATATGAGTTTGCATGTGCTAGGGAATTGGTTATGTTAGTGTAACTTAGCAGATTTCATGTTTTTATGTTTCATTGAGTTGAAAATTATGATAAGGATTGTTCATACGATCTAATGCGTATGCTGTAAGTTGATTTGGTGATTTTGTGACGCTCCATTGCCCCTGTCAAATTTCTAAGTCTTCACAAGTCGCTTGAATCGCTTTGGTGTGCTTTGTTTTGGAATTTAGTTTATATTTGAATTTATAAACCGAATCATTACAATCTTATGTACATGTGTTATTCACACAATCAATGCACATGATTTGAATCGATTAAGTGGTGTTGTGAAGTACCATTGTCACACCCGGCAAGTTCTAAGACTTCATTATTCGCTTGTATCGCGTTTATTCATTCTGGTTTGGAAATTTGGTTCGTTTAGAACCTATAATCGAATTCTTTGCATTCGAAGTTTGTGAGTCGATACGGTGGATCAGAGAGGTCTCGTTGATGTCCCGAAGAAGTCATGAACCTCAATGATCGACAACGGATGCTCGCGGGGGACGAATCCCCCTAGGTTTGGCCTGGGCAACATCCCAAGCTAGGACCGGTCAACTTGCCCAAAATGGGGCGGTCGACCGGTTTTACTTCTATGTAAAAAAGGTCGACCGCCCCTTTTTGACCGGTTGACTGGTTTTAGGTTGTGGACCTGAGGGACCTCGGTCAACAATCTACCCCCATCCAGGCTCTTTCCCAACCGGAGCTCGGGCCGTTCAGACTTCGGTTGCGAACTTCAGCTTCACGAATTCACAGATTCCAACAGCTCGATTCATCATCTTTGATTTTCACTTGATTCTTCTAATGTTGACTCTTTTTGGCCTATTCACATTGCTTAGGATGTGAATTGGATATGTGACCATTCTAAAGATCATGCGTTCTATTTTGTATATCGAATTTATTCGATACTCTTATTAATATGATTCACGACTCTAAAACGTGAATTATCGACTCGATATCCTTCGAGCCTATTTCGATGTAGTTTAAAACCTTCGGGTGATAGCTTGGGATTTCGATTTGTTCGTTGATCAAAATTATGACCATTATCCCTTTGATTTCATGTTTGTTGTTGTAATGTGAGTTTATGTTTTCATGAATAATTGTACCACAATAGACAATGGGCTTTTATATTGTCAATGGGCATCGAATCAACGTTAATTAGTTTTTTTTAAATCAAATCGATTTCTAAACCCGGTTCTGATTCTTTTGATTTATATACGATTCCTTATCCTATTGATCAGACAAGAATTTTAGTTGTTCATCTTAATAAAAATGAGGACTATGCCCCCTTATATGTTTATTTTGGCAAAAAAGCACCGGACTCGTTCGTTTGAACATATGTGGTGATTTTCTCTGTTATGAATAGAAACCAATTACGAGTGAGTAAATATTCGAGAATAGCATGTGTTTATGGGACATGTCACTATCTTCTTATATTAACTAGCTCAGTGTAATTTCTATTCGCTCGGATCGCTGTGATCCATTTTTTGATTTTTCTTGGTGTTTTGAGAATGAAACAACAATGGGTTCAAAAATATTCGAGAATAGCGAGTGGTTATGGGACATTTAACTATTTTCTTATATTCACTAACCCAGTGTAATTTATACTCATCCGGATCATTGGTATCCGCCTCCTGACATAGTTTCTTGGTTCGCAATCGCCCGTGTGGGAATTATGATTTGGGACCTTCATCTATGGGAATTCGGTCCAACTTTCTATGATTTAGGTATTTTCACCATCCGGGGTCATGACCCGGCTCCGTGGGGGAGCTTCGTATCTCATCTGGGGAGTATCACTTTTTATGATGTTTTCTGGATTGTATCTCATATGGGGAGTACCACTTTATATGATGTTTTCTGGATTGTATCTCATCCAGGGAGTACCACATGTTATGATGTTTTCCGGATAGTATCTCATCTGGGGAGTACCACTTTTTATGATGTTTTCTGGATTTCTAGGGATTTCTAGATTCTTGATTACTTTGATGCGATGCGCATCAACCTGATTTATGTTGGGCATTTATTTGTCAATTCTTATCTTTGTATGCTCCTTTCTTGTCGTGAGATTTATTTCCTCTGTCATTTCCTATTGTGTGCTATTATTTGAATGTTGCATTCTACATTAGCTAGGAGATTATTTGAAGATATTTGTGTGCTGACATTCCATTGTCATTTCCTAATTGTGTTGACATGCCATGTTTCATATTTATTTATGATTAGATATTATTACTAGAATCATGTCATCCTTTGTTATATCCCTTATTATCTCAGTTCATTTGATAAGTACAGCTAGACTGATCCGTTTATTGTTTATTTTATTATAAATAATACTCGGGTCAGGCCGAGTCATTTTAGGTGCTCCTTTGGGTCACATCACAGGATGGATCTTCCGCTTTCAACTTGCTACTCTATCCCTGCAGCTTTATGTACTTTTGTACCTACGACATTATCTATCGTTGTGTACATATTCTTTTATTTAGATCATGGTGCATGCGTTTATTCTTTTGGGATTAGGGGATCTTTGTTGCACTTGTTGTACACATTCTTGATTTATTCATATCTATTCCACCTTTGTGATATGATTTTTCTGTGTCTGGCTGTGATAAATACTATTGTTGTTGTCTATTTTATACTGCCTTTCGGATTATATATAGTTGTTGTGTAGTTGCCCTATGTGCCAAACGGTCATGTCGAAATTTTAATCGGTATCAGAATTCGATGTGCATTCCTCACATGGAGTAATCATACAACCCATTGCTCTTCACAAACCTCATTCTCTATTATGGTCTATGACATTTCTCTGAAATAAACTGGACGATAGTGGGTATAAAGGCGGGGCGTTACAGTTTGGTATCAGAGCCACTTTCCGGAACAGTGTAAGATAGTGTGACGATGGTATTGTCTTAAGCCTCTCTCGGGAATCGTGCTTTAGGGTTTTAGTTAGAGTCTTAAGACCCGTCATACCTTATCTTCCTATACGATTCCATTTTGATTGAATTCGTGTCGTTCGAATTCAACGTGAGACTAACTTTTTCCTCCTTCCTTTTCCTTAAAGAAGCGAAATAGTTGGTCGTAGCCATGCAAGTGCCGGTACACCCAGCGTACCTCCTACGGGAGGGGTGATTATGTCTCAAGTGGCCTATTTTTAGTCTTCTATAATAGTTATCGACTCATCACCTTTGGGTTGATTTCTATAGTCCATCTACGGCCCGTGTGCTCTAGTGGTGTTCTGTTTCATTCTTTGACTCGAGTCGCTAATTGATGTCTGTTTGGCCTACTGTGTATCACACTTATCTTGTTGATCTTTTATAATCCTTGAAGTTGATTGATCATTGGATATCTTGCCTGTGCGTCGTTACGCACGTCGTAAGCGCCTTTGATTATGATATTTCTTGATTTCTAGTTAAGATTGTTTCGTACATCGTTATGTACCTAGCATGGTCTATTGATCACTTGTCGGTCGGTATGGAGATACCATGTCTTTGTGAGTAAACCTACTCCCTTGTTTTCAGCTATATAGTACTAGTTCGGTGTTAGATCACCAAACCTTCGGGCTAAAACAACTCATTTGTTATTTTGTTGTGCTGGTTTGAGTCACCAAGCATTTGTGCTAAATTAACTTAACAAATGTATCGTTGCGTTCCAAACTCAAGAACAAGAAAGTGGGAAAGCATCCCACTTCTTGTGATCCCTCTTCATGAGTCAAGGTACGTGTCATTAATTCCTTAATGTCATTTACCTTGTTCAGAGATTTTTTTATTTATGTTTCTTTGATATACGTCGACTATGTTCTTCGTTATTAAAAGATATCAATTGTGTTTTATTCGTAAGTTGATAAAGGAATTTTATTTCCTTTATGCCATCCCAAATGATTTATTGAATTCTTATATTCTCGCGAGACCTACGTGAACGTTAGAAATTGTAAGTACTTTCTTGTGTTAACTTGTCCATCGGGTGCGTTAAGGATCTCGAACGAGATATGGGATGCCATGTTGTAGTTCGAAATTCCTAAACACCATTGTGTGACAATACAACATTCGAAATGATTCCTAAAATTAAAGTTCACTTCTAATAAGTTAATCAAAATAATAATATTTTGGATTTTGCTATTTTCGTAGTCATTTGTTATTTTTTTAGATAATTTATTTCTAGATTTCCTTGGAGCAATTCCAAGAATTTGAGTGGTTCAAGATTTTTAATTAGAAATTACCTTGAATCTTTTCTTTGAGTAAATTATATAATTCCAGGAACAACCCAAAAAGTTATTTGTTTATGTCTCTTGTTTCCGGATTTCAATTCTTTTATTTTCGAGATTCCTAATCAAGAAGAAATCTCGCTTAACTTTTAATCCTTGTTTCAATTTGCTAAAGAGAATTTAGTGTTCATGTGATTCTATAGGTCTGCTTATTTTCTCTAGTGAATGATCACTCGAGAGAATGGGAATCCCGGGAAGGGGAGATTTGGGTTTTTCGATCCACGACAAACTTAGTAATTTCTTTCTTTGAATCTACGATCTTGTCGTTTATCCAGAAGTGATATAGTCAATTCACTTATGGACTTAGCCTTGCGTTGTTCTTAGAAATGAATATCGGAAGGATGAGCTCTTTTGATTTTCATCCCTTGTTTGTTTGAATCATTTGGATTGACAATTGTCTCCGCACGTTTTTTAACCCTTGTCAATCAAACTTTTGGGGATTATTACCTCTTTGGTTTAATCTTATCTTGTTATAGAAATTGTTTATTGCTTCTTTGATTAATTGCTGATATTTTTGGTGGAAAATTACTTTAAATCCTGTTGTTTCGAAGTGGTAAGTTGTGCACTACTTGTCCATCATCTTCTCGATGTTTCTGATTTTCTAAAATCGATACTCAAGTTTCTGAATATTGAAAATTTCGTATAATTCCTAATGATTCATCCTTATGGTTACTAAATGAGATTTAGTACCTGGTTAGAAATTGATTTCCCCGAATAGTTCATTGGTTTTCCGTTATCAACCTTGAATCATTGATATTAAAATTAATTATTCCTTCGAGAGTTGCTCCCTTTAGCTAAATTCGTTGGAATCTCTATGTTGTGCTTTTGTGGTGTCAGTCACCTTGTCGCAAGACTAATGTGCTGAAGATCGGTGTTCGCTACGTCGTCATGATTGAGTTTTGGGAATGGAGTAGTCAACTGTAACACTCCGTATTTTCTGTGAACGTCAAAGTAACAAATTAAAGTATACTTAATTCTTAAAAGAAGAATTAAGGGAATCGAGTTACGCCATTGTGTTCGTCTCGAAATTCTGCTTGGAATAGAGTCCGAGTTTGCGTAAATCGGACTCCGTATGAAGAAGTTATGACCTTCGGAAGTTTCAGAGATTTAAATAAAACAGCTCAGGTTTGAAATTCGAAATTCAAATCACATACCCGGGCTGGACGTGAAATTTCCCGCCCAGGGCCCAGTTCGACCAGGCGGTCGACCTGGGTCACACAGGTCGACCAGGGGGTCGATCTGGACAAGGGGGTCGACCAGGGAGTTGACCAAGGGGTCGACCTGGATCACACAGGTCGACCACGGGTCGACCTTCCCCCTCATTTCCAGATCCGAGGACAGATTCATTTTTCTGCATCTGGACGCCTGTTCTGACTAGATTCGTTGATCCCTATGCTATATAAACACCCATAAGGCTATAGTTTTCTCTACACAACTTCATTTTGCCTATACTCTGCCCTAATTCATATAAAAATAAATCAAAGCGGGGTTATGCTGCTCAAGTCCTTCGTAGAATCAAGTTAAAATTCAAGTAGAGATTCAAAGGCTAATTCAACGACTTCAACAACTATTTCTAAGAATCAAATCAATTATAAATTAGAAGAACAAATAGTCTACTTCAAGGGAGAGCTATTCAGTTTCAGAATACAGATCCTAGAATTCAAGACCGTTCTGTAATTTGTAAGTTCACGTTACTTTCAGAAATAAAAGTTAATTGTGATTCTGACATTGTAATAAATCTGGATTTGAGATTATGCCTATTTCTATATGTCTTTCTATATCCTTTGGATCTATGTCATTGATAATATTATGTCCATTCTTTGTTTCTTCTTTCCTTCTTCCCTTTTTGTTTTATAGCCAGGATACTACGAGCCTGAGCCAAATCTCATAAGAGATGAACGTACGTTGGAAATAAAATTGGGCATAATATATGATTTGGACATGACCAACGCTAAAATTTGGGAAAAGTATTAAATTGTGTAATTGGGCATAATTGAGTTGTAACTGATTTGAGGACATAACACATGTTGTATTCAAAACATAAAGTGTATCGAACATATGACTTGGGATTTGAGGCATAAAGTATTGGACATATGACTTGAGATATGAGACAAAAAGTATTGGACATATGACTTGGGATTTGGGCGTAAATTGAACTGTAAATATAAGGCATAGTACATGTTGTGGTTTAAGATCTAAAATTGGGGCATATATATATATATATATATATATGATAGTTTATGATTTGGAAGAAGAAGATTAGGGTGTATAGTGATGTATGGCTTAGGCATGAAAACAAGATTTGCCTTTATTTTGTAAGTTAGTTACTTTTTAGATTTGAACACCTAAATCTAATTGTGACATGTAATAAAATGGATATGAGAATATGCCTGATGTAAGTTATCCTTTCATTGAAAACTGTGCTTGAGTATATATATATATATCTTTGGGAATCATTTTTGACTATGAAACTGGTCCAATCATATCTATCCTTGTTGTATATTAGAATTGTAATCCTTTTTAAGTTCATGATATAATTCTTATCAAATCTATATGCCTGCGATGTATTCCTTGCAAAGCTTGTCATTTTAGTACATCAAGTTTATTGGACCAGTAGTTCTTATCATCATATGACTATGCCTATCCTTACGATGTTCCACCTTGCTTCTCCCATTATATTAAGAATCTCGAGTTGAATCTCGAAATACGTACGTTATGAATGCGGGGGAAATTGGGTATAACATGAAATTGACATTATTTGGCATAATTTGGAACATGTAATATGACATAACTGTTAAGATGCAATTTGGGGTAATTTGACATGAATTATGGAATATGTAACTTGACATATTGAACCTAGAATTGGCATGAACGGCAAAGTATGAAGTTGGCATATAAATCAAATTTTGGGCAAAATTGTTATTGTTGCGAATTTGGGGTAACTTGAGCATTAAATCTAGATTGGGAGTAAAATGTAACAGGACTAGCTTTGGTGAATTTGATAATTAGCATGTAAAATCTAGATTTGGGTATATAGGGTAAATGTGTAGATTAAAGATGAACATGCCTAACCCGAGGTTAGATTGAGTTATGGTGTAAAACTACCCGGAACCGCCCGGCACATCCAGTAACCACAACAACACCTATCTAATGTGAGAGGTTAGTGCATCATGCCCAAGGAAAACCCAAGGTTAGACTGAGTTGTGGTGTAAAACTGCCCGGAATCACCCGACACATCCAGTAACTGCAACAACACATATCTAATGTGAGAGGTTGGTGCATTAATAAATCAATTAATGCTAATGAACAAGATGAATGACTAGGGTTAAGTTAATAGGAAACACTTAACCGGTATAGCATGATAAATGGAAAGGGTTAAGTTAACACTTAACCAATATAACTTGATTTGTGGTAGGGTTAAGTTAACACAAGAAGGCGACACTTTACCAAAGTAACAAGACATGATGAGTAGGTGGGTTAAGTTAACTTGAATTGACTGATGACACTTAACCAATACAACAAGACGAACATGTGGGGTTAAGTTAATAAGAAACACTTAACCAACATAACCCGATGAATGGGTGGGTTAAGTTAACATGAATGGACAACACTTAACCAATATGACATAATGTGCGGGAGGGTTAAGTACAAATCGGGTTGGTGGGTAATATTAGTACATATAGGCCCACAAAACTTAACCATTAAATAAATACGCTTGAATCAATGGGAAGGTAAGTACATATCGTGTAGGTGGGTAATATTAGTACATATAGGCGCACAAAACTTAACCGTTAAATAAACATGCTAGAATCAGTGGGAGGGTTAAGTACATATCGGGTTGGTGGGTAATATTAGTAAATATAGGCCCACAAACTTAATCAGTAGGAAACCCTAGTAACGGGGACCCATTTCAGTAGTAACCCACATAGATGTATCATGGTACCCTGAACTCGGAAGGGTGGGGCACGATTACTGGGCTGATTATAAGCGGTCAAAACAACAGTAGGGGGTACGTCAGTGTAGGTTCCGACGGTATACGGGTGTGCACGTATCCGGAGTAGGAAAAAGCAGGCACTGGGTACCAGTAGTTATACACTGTGCATCTTGAATTGTGTCGGGTTATTATCATAAGGATTGATACACCTTATGGTAGGACCAGCACAGGGTATCTACACGCAAGAGAGGGTCGATTAATACAGACACAAGGAAAAATTAATACGAGTAAGGAGCCGATCGATAGAGTAGTAAGGGTACATCTAACATGTTCATGGCAATTAGGCAGATTGAGGTGGAATCCTCACGATAGATGTACACCTGAAGGCTACCACAATTGTGGGGATTGGGATCAAATTACAATATGATCATTTTATATAGATTACTAGTTGGCACACTAGTTAGGTGGTGCAGAGAAGTGAAATGAGTGCGATAGCATATTCAGCCTTATTATCTTATTTCTAGGGTGTTGTCCTAGATTCAGTTTAGTCATGTCATAACCCTTTTTCTTATTTACATACTAAATAGTCACTAGACTTACCAGACTCATGTCTGACCCATTTTCTTTCGTCTTCTTTTCTTCCGTTCCCCCCTCCCCTGGTCCGCAGGGAGGGAACACTTCAGCTTAGATCGGATCATTTCCAGCTTGAAGAGAGTAGATGTATTGCTTGGAATCTTTTTCCTTGGGCTATGGCTTTGGATACTCTCTTATTGGGGATTTATGCTGCCTTACTGTTGTTTTAATGCTTCTTTATGTTTTAATTCAAGATAGAAGTTCTATGTATTACTTTTAAGTATGATTGAGACAACTGTTGTAAAAGCTTGACTGAACCACATTGTTTATAAAATGATTTTTATTTTCCACTACTTTATTTGTTTGTCCTGTATTTATCTGCATCTTTTACCTAAAATGCTCTACCAAAGTTAAGGCATTCCCTTTGTGAGTGACCTTGTGTTTCATCAACCACCGTAATCTCCCATCTCATATCCTAAGAGAAATATCTACTATTGATGTCTCGTGTCTATAGGATGCAGCCCCGTTGCTTCTTGAAATCCCAAATTAGATTCGCATGGTTTTTGTGCCTTCTATCGATTCTCATTCCCTTGAGAATCATACAAAGGAATGCGAGTCTATTTGAATTCATAGCGCTTATGAATGTTTCTGGAATCACTTTACCCGTTTGGGATAACTACCTTCATGGGTAATGAAGTTCGAGATTGAACTCTAGTTTTTATGAGCTTGTGAAACGAAATTGGGATTTCACCTAGCTGTTGGTGTGACCGTTTCATTTCACACTGATTCTTGTGGTACCACTTAGTGGTGTTATTTTTGGTTGTTACCCATTACTTCAGTCTTAAGGAATTACGGGGACGCAATTCTTTTAAGGGGGGAGTTTGTAACAACCAGCTTACTCCATGATGATAGATTTAAATATTTTATTTAAATATATCGTCGTGTCCGATGTATCACTCAAAAAGTCATTTTTCACAAACGATAAAATTAGGACTCGGGACCACTTCCATTGACTCCGGATCATCGTTTACGACCTTTTTGACTATAAGCATCGATATATTCCGAGCTTTGGAATTTTGCCACCTTGGCTAGGGCTTGGTTAGCCAACCTAGCTCATTCACTTAAGAGCTCCACTTAGATCTGTCCTCCTTCATTCATTCCCACTTCAAAGAAAATTGAAAATAGGGAAGGGAATGGGAAATAGAAATTCCCTAAGTTAGGGACTTCAATCTAGAGCTCAATTGTTGTGCAAATCCAATTTTAGGACATGGGTAAGCTCTCTACTCACCCTCTCTACATATACTCCTATTAATTTCGGATTTTTCTCACAACCCTAACACATATATGTTTGGATGTGAATGTATGAGGTGATTTCGGAGGTGCAATTGATGAAAGAGAGGAGCTTTGCTCGTTTAGGTGCTTGTTCTTCCTTGTTGGAGCTTGTTCTTGATATTCAACAGCCAAATATGAGTTCTTTTTGAACTCACATCTATGCCACAAGCCATTGGCTTGTATAAGTGTAATTTAGTGTTCATATGAGTTTGCATGTGCTAGTGAATTGAATATGTTAGTGTAACTTAGCTGATTTCATGTTTTTATGTTTCATTGAGTTGAAAATTATGATAAGGATTATTCATATGATCTAATGCATATGTTGTGAGTTGATTTGGTGATGTTGTGAAGCTTCATTGCCCCCGGCAAATTTCTAAGTCTTCACAAGTCACTTGAATCGCTTTGGTGTGCTTTGGTTTGCAATTTAATTCATATTTGAATTTATAAACCGAATCATTGCAATCTTATGTAAATGTGTTATTCACACGATCAATGCACATGATTTGAATTGATTGAGTGGTGTTGTGAAGTACCATTGTCGCACCCAGTAAGTTCTAAGACCTCACAATTCGCTTATATCGCGTTTATTCGTTCTGGTTTGGAAATTTGGTTTGTTTAGAGCCTATAATCAAATTATTTGCATTCAAGCTTTGCGAGTCGATATGGTGGATCAGAGAGTTCTCGTTGATGTCCCGAAGAAACCACGAACCTCAATGATCGACGATGGATGCTTGCGGGGGACGAATCCCCCTAGGTTCGGCCTAGGCAACAACCTAGGGCAGGACTGGTCGACTGGCCCAAAATGGGGCGGTCGACCGTTTTACTTCTTTGTAAAAACGGTCGACCGCCCCTATTTGACCGGTCGACTGGTTTTAGGTTGTGGACCAGAGAGACCTCGGTCCACAGTCTACCCCTATCCAGGCTCTTTCCCGGTTGGAGCTCGGGCCGTTCAGACTTCGTTTGTGAACTTCAGCTTCACGAATTCACAGATTCCAACAGCTCAATTCATCATCTTTAATTTTCACTTGATTCTTCTAATGTTGACTCTTTTTGGCCTATTCGCATTGCTTAGGATGTGAATTGGATAAGTGATCATTCTAAAGATCATGCGTTTTATTTTATATATCGAATTTATTCGATACTCTTGTTAATATGATTCACGGCTCTAAAACGTGAATTATCGACTTGATATCCTTCGAGCCTATTCTGATATAGTTTAAAACCTTAGGGTGCTAGCTTGGGATTTCGATTCGTTCGTTGATCGAAATTACAACCATTATCCCTTTGATTTCCTGTATGTTGTTGTAATGTGAGTTTATGTTTTATGATGTTTGTGTTCTATTCGCTACGGCGACGGTTTTCATGAATAATTGAACCACAATGGATAATGGGGTTTTATATTATCAATGGGCATCGAACCAACGTTAATCAGTTTTTTTAAAATCAATTCGATTTCTAAACCCGGTTTAGATTTTATTGATTTATATATGATTCCTTATCTTGTTGATCGGACGAGAAATTTAGTTTATTCACCTTAATAAAAATGAGGACTATGACCCCTTATATGTTTATTTGGGAAAAAAAGCACTGGACTTGTTCGTTTGAACATATGTGGTGATTTTCTCTGTTTTGAATAGAAACCAATTACGAGTGAGTAAATATTCGAGAGTAGCAAGTGATTATGGGACATGTCGCTATTTTCTTATATTAACTAGCTCGGAGTAATTTCTATTCACTCAGATCGATGTGATCCGTTTTATGATTTTTCTTGGTGTTTTGAGAATGAACCAAAAATGGGTTCATAAATATTCGAGAATAGCAAGTGGATACGGGACATTTAACTATTTTCTTATATTCACTATCCTGGTGTAATTTATACTCACCCAGATCGTTGGTATCCGCCTCCTGACATAGTTGCTTGGTTCGCAATCGCTCGAGTGGGAATTTACAATTTGGGACCTTCATCTGTGGGACTTCGGTCTAACTTTCATGATTTATGTATTTTCATCATCTTGGGGCACGACCCGGCTCCATGCAGGAGCTTCGGCTCAAACAAATGGGTTCGCTACCTAGAGATCGTATCTCATCTGGGGAGTACCACTTTTTATGATGTTTTTTGGATCGTATCTCATCTAGGGAGTACCACTTTTTATGAGGTTTTCTGGATCGTATCTCATCTAGGGAGTACCACTTTTTATGATGTTTTCTGGATCGTATCTCATTTGGGGAGTACCACTTTTTATGATGTTTTCTGGAATTTTAGTGATTTCTGGATTCTTGATTACTTTGATGCGATGCGCGTCAACCTGATTTATGTTTGGGCATTTATTTTTTAATTTTTATCATTGTATACTCCTTTCTTGTCATGATATTTATTTCCTCTATCATTTCCTGTTGTCTGTTATTATTTGAATGTTGCATTCTACATTAGCTAGGAGATTATTTAGAGATATTTGTGTGCTGACATTCCATTGTCATTTCCTGATTGTGTTGACATGCCATGTTTCATATTGATTTATAATTAGATATTATTACTAGAAGCATGCCATCCTTTGTTATATCCCTTATTATCTCAGTTCATTTGATAAGTACAGCTAGACTGATCCGTTTGTTGTTTATTTTCTTATAAATAATACTCTGGTCAGGCCGTATCATTTTAGGTGCTCCTTTGGGTCTCATCGCAGGATTGATCTTCCGCTTTCAGCTTGCTACTCTGTCTCTGCAGCTTTATGTCCTTTTGTACCTATGACATTATCTATTGTTGTGTACATATTCTTTTATTTAGATCATGGTGCATGCATCTATTCTTTAGTGATTAGGGGATCTTTGTTGACCACTGGCTTGTTGTGCACATTCTTGGTTTATTCATATCTATTCCGCCTTTGTGATGTAATTATTCTATGTCTGGCTGTGATATATATTTTTGTTGTTGTCTTTTTATACTGCCTTCCGGATTATATATAGCCATTGTGTAGTTGCCGTATATGCCGAATGGTCATGTCAAAATTTTAATCGGTATCATAATTCGATGTGCATTACTCACATGGAGCAATCATACAACTGGTCACTCTTCACAAACCTCATTCTCCGTTATGGTCTACGACATTTCTCTGAAATGAGCTGGACGATAGTGGGTGTAGAGGCGGGGAGTTACAAATAGGATGTCCACCTTATATGTTTGATTGTGCGTATGTTTATTTACATAGACATAATATGAAGAGTTTATACTACCAAATTTAGGGAATAGTTAGTTCTAAACTTATATGCATTTCATTCACCAGAACTTTATGTTCTGACCTCCCTCCTTTTAACATTAACATATTAGTAGGTGAGGCTGGTGACTGAGTATGATGAACGATTGTTTGGAGGAGAAGCCTCTCGAGATTTAGTTATAGTGGCAATATCCTTATTATTGTTGTTGTTATGTAATTGAGATAATGAATAATTTATGTACCTTGTACTCATGCCTTTGAGTCTTATTGTATCTGAATTTGTGGTTTTAATAAATACATCTATTTTTATGCTATTATATTTTATCCCTTCCGCTGTGTGAGATTCTGATTATCGTTTATACTACTCTTTGATACCTGTTTAATATTTCCTTGTAGGAACGAATGATCCATTTAGAGTGGCTATAAGTTCCAATGAGCTTTTCTAGGTTAGAATTTAGTCCTACTCCAGGCGGGTTGTTATAAGTCTCAAATCAAAACCATTTGCGGTGGGCCGTACCCTGCAAATCATGGCTTCAGATGTATGGAAGAGTATGCCTATTCCATCATGCACACTGAATATGAAGAGAGTTTCACTGTAGAAGAGGATGTCCCAGCCAAAGTCCAAAAGACGATGAATGACGACATCGTCTTCCCCAAAAACAAATCAACAGGAGTGAATTCTCCAACCATGGACCCCTTTGTCATCACAACCTACATAGATCCTGCACTTATTTGGAAGATCCTTATGGACTCAGGCAGTTTCGTCAACATCCTCTTTAAGAATCTTCCCCTTTGTCACTAAATCTGTGGATTGTCGAACTTCTGATACAACTTGGCAAAGGGAGGTGCAACCAAATTAGAATCTTCCCCTTTGTCATTATTAACATCTACTCTCACTATAATACCTTCTTGAGGGCATCCTACTCTATTAGATTTTCAAATCTTTATGGCATCATGATGCTTACTTGTGAAATTCCCCACTGACAATGGAGCTAGAATTCTCCATGGGGATCAAATCAAAGGGAGAGCCTGTTGCCTTGCGGAATAGAATGACTCCTTCTACCATGAAAAAGGAAAGGATGTAGAGACCTCACTTTGCACCAATAAAGCTGATGCTTGGTAACCAGTGTCTGAGACCTAGCTAGGGTAACACAGCCGTCTTTACCAAGTTCTTGACCTAAGGAAAACAAATATTTAAATTATGAAATCGCAACACTAGTTGAGTCCGCCCTCGATGTTCCATTCTGCCTCAATGACCCAACTCGGGTCTTGAAGATTAGATCACAACTTAACTCACCTACAAGAAAGGAACTTGTTAGATTCCCACAAGCTAATTTTGATGTCTTCTCTTGGACCCATTCTGATATGTATGGCATTGCTCCAGAACTTACAAGTCACATTCTTGAGATCGATCCAAGGTACCTTGCAGTCAAACAGAAACACTGAATCTTAGGGTCAGAGTGATCGACAACATTCAAATTGGAGCTAGATAACCTACTTAACAATGGCTTTATCCATGACGCCCTCTATCCCGAATGGATCTCCAATCCTATCCTCGTAAAGAAGTCAGTTAGAAAATGAAGGACATGCATTGATTATTCTAACTAGAATAAATGTCCAAAAGACAACATCCCACTATGAAAGATTAATTAACTCGTTGATTCAACCGTAGGTCATCAACTCCTTTCATTCATGGATGCGTACTTATACTATAATCAAATGTCGATGCACGTTTTTGACCAAGAACATACAATGTCTCATCATAGACTTGGGAATGTATAGTTATGTTGTTATGCCCTTTAGATTTAAAAATGCGGGGGAAACCTACCAACGGCTTGTGAATCAAATGTTTAAAGACCAGATCGGGAGAACTATAGAAGTCCATGTGGGCGATAATTCATGAATTACAACATTCGTATGACCACATCAATGATCTTGTAGATATGTTCGATTTCTCAGTAAGATCAACATGAAATCAATCCCTTGAAATGCTCTTTTGGCATTACATCCAGAAAACTCTTAGGCTTCATTATCAAGTCATGTGGGATTGAAGCCAATCCTGAAAAAATTGAAGCAATCTGGAAGACCAAAATTTTGGACAACATAAGAGACGTTCAAAGTCTTAATGGGGAGGTTGCTTCCCAAAGTAGATCATTTACAAAGCTACCGATAAGTGCATTCCATTCTTTATTTTGATAAAAAGGGGAAATGCAACTTTTCTTGGACACTGAAGTCTGTTTCTGGCTTCAAGGCCTTTTGAATCACCTGAATATACCTCATATCCTGTCAAAGCTTGTGGATTTGAGGGTTATTTTTCTACTTAACTGTTTTCTTGCATGCTTTCAGCTCTACGCTTGTGTGCATGGAGAATCGAATCTAGAGGCCTATGTACTACTTCAGTAAGCGATTGGTGGGAGCTAAAAAACTATCCAAAACATGAAAAACTCTCATACAGCCTGCTAATCTCTTCTCGGAAACTCCACCCTTATTTCCAATCTCATCCAATCAAAGTCTATACTAACTAGTTGCTTTAACAGGCCCATCATGACCTAAGGCATTTGGGAAGCTTCTGAAATGGGATATCAAACTTAGTCAGTTTGACCTCACGTTTATCACTTGAAAATCCATCCTTGGGGAGCCTTATAGAACTTCATCACAAAATTCACTACTCTTGATTATCCATCGGAAAGTATTGAGCTACCTAACATCCAGTGGAAGCTATATGTGGATGGATCTTCTAAAAATTAGTGTTTTGGCATCAGAGTTATACTTGTAACTACTAAGGAACACTTTATTTTTTATGCCTTGAAACTTGAGTTCCCTACAACCAACAACGATGCCGAATATTAATCCCTGATTGTTGGACTTAAATTTGCAAGAGATTTGAACATCAAAATTATTCAAATTTTGTCAGATTCCCGGCTCATTGTTGCTAAATGTGAGGAGAGTTTCAAGTTAAAGGAGTGTGACTAGCTTCTTATCTCACTCGGCTAAAGGATTTTTTTAGTAATTTTAAGCACTAAACTATCACGCATATCGCTTTGGATCAAAAAAATAAAAGAAAATTCATTAGCAAGGCTTGTAAGTTTTGTGATGTATAACTTATGGGACTTGTCCTAGTTTAAGTACTCGAACCTTGGAGTATCGATCAGATGGAGACTGATTGGATATTAACGATGGAACTTGCACTCGAGCCGGAGTCATGGATGACTCCAATCAAGGACTTTATACAATAGGGAATCCTACCTGAGAACCGCAATGAACACGTCTTCGCAAAGCATCTCACTTGTACTGTATCGAAGAGGTGTCTCCATTCCACTACTCTGATGTGTAGCCCATAATGATGCCAAGCGAGTGTTGCATGAAGTACATGAAGGCAAGTGCGGTAACCACACCAAGGGGCAAATTATAGCAAAGAAAATTCTTAGCTATGACTACTTTTGGCCAACTATTGATTGGGATGTAACTGACTACATCGAAATGTGATATATGCTAGAGATTCTCCAAAATTCCAAGAGCCCCACTAGTAAAGTCACGTAAATGTTCAGTCCATGGCCATTCACCTTTTGGGAATCGATATCATTTGAACTTTACTAATTGCTAAATACATTGCCCTTTATGTCATCGTGTAAGTTGATTACTTCACTAAATAGGCTATAGCCGATCCTTTCACTACAATCGCCATGAAGAAAGTAATCAGCTTTGTTGTTCGCAACATCATATGTCACTTTGGAGTTCCCAAAACAAACATTTATGTTAATGGGACCCAATTCGACAACTTGAGCCTAAATTTTTTTTGTCAGCGTCACCAAATTAAAAAGTGATCCTCAGTGGTTTCCCATCCAAGCCAATGGACAAATCAAAGCATTTAATGAAATCATTAAGTCCATAATCAAGAAGTGTTTGGAAAAGGCCAAAGGCAAGTCGGTAGATGAACTTCCGTTTACCCTTTGGCATATTGTACAACCCATAAGTCAACGACTGACCATGCACCATTCGCCCTATCTTATAGCACTTAAGTTGTAATTTCTGTTGAGCTTGAAGTATAATCTCATCAGTTGAAATATTACGATCCTCGAACCAATAGAGACCTCTATGTGGAATTTCTAGACTTCTTATATGAGAAACAAGAAGAAGCTGGACTTAGAGCAGCCATACATCTCCACCAGGTCACCTAATACTTGAATGTCAAAGTTCGTCCAAAGCACTTTGACGTTGGTGACCTCATCCTGAAAAGTATCTTTCCTACATCGACCAGTCTTGGACCTCACTAGGAAGGTCCTTACGTCACTAAACGGAGGAATAGAGATGGGACCTTTAAGCTAACGACCGTTGATGACTCTGAGCTACCAAGAGCATGGAACGTTGAACATTTTCGTCGCTACTCTTCTTATTCCTTCACTTAGAACTTTTGCATTTTCAATTTTAGTTAGTACTGTATTTTTAATTCAACAAGGTAACAAGGAGGATGTTGCCCATGATTTTCATTATTTTTTAATAAAGGCTCTTGGTACCTCATAT
Organism: Allium sativum; assembly: GCA_030737875.1. Taxonomy (NCBI): domain Eukaryota; kingdom Viridiplantae; phylum Streptophyta; class Magnoliopsida; order Asparagales; family Amaryllidaceae; genus Allium; species Allium sativum. Next base: position 693,582,799 of record CM060920.1, read on the forward strand.
TTTTGGTGTTCTTTCATATATGTGTATTATATTAGTTGTGATGAGACAAAATTTCATGAACGAGCAACACAGTTAATACAACACCTCAGAGTTGGGTGTTGTTTCATCCCTTCAAACCTGTCATTGGGCTACAACCGTATGGGTGTGATCTAACTACTTATAAATTAACTCGAGCTTCAAACAAATGACAAGGCCGAGTATAAAAAAATTCACGACACTCACGACTTGAGTGCCCAACCACTTATCTTAAGTCTCTGGACTTAAGGGCAACCCATCTAGCTGAAGAGAATGGGACATTGACCGTTCTCTTGGCCAACTATGATCCTCAATGTAATGACCCGAAAGAAATTCGACGCTCGAATTTTGACAGTAATACATAATCCTGTATTATTTGCCAAAGCCCAAGTAATGTAAACCCGAATAATTAATAGAAAGAAATTGGAGGGTGAGAAGTAGATAGAAAGAAATGATAGAATAGAAAGAAAAAACAAGAATACCAACACTACACAATCAGAGTAAAATAGAATCTCACAGCAAAACGAATAAAATATAGTATATCAACAACTCTTTACCCAAAAAAATTGTATATATATGATTAAAACATCAAAGTATACACTGTATCAATAAAACTCACACACCGGAATTAAATTAACACTAGAAAATACGGGAATATATCTTGACTTGAGGTTCTCTCCTGAAGCTCTAAGTAATTAAACCTGGAAAATATACTAGGTCTAACCGAGCACATTTTGAAGTAAAGAAAAATCAACCCAGATCAATTTGGAATAATTCCAATGAAAAAATTCATATAAAAAACAACTTGCTTAACTTTAGGAAATCCTTTGAAAGAATGGAACTCTCATAAGACACGACCATACATAAACATGGCATATGGTTTTATCTTACGATACCCAAATCAATTTTTATACTAAAATCTAGTGATATTATAATAATGTCTATCAAACCACAAATAAACAAGAATATAGCCAGAAAGCTTACATCTCACCTTCCAACATAGTTAGCTTACAACTAAAAATGTATGAGTCATATTAGAGTTTGGATTTCCAACCTAACAAGGTATGGGACCACCTTCCAATTAGTGTTCTCTAGAGTGGAAACACTGGGGTTCAACAAGAATATCTTGCAACCCAGCCATAATGACTGACCACTCATTCAACTTGAGTGTACCGAATATATTATCACCAACGGTTGGCCAACCACTGTTTCCCATAAGATGCAGAAGCATAGAAGAAACAAATGAATTTTCTCTAGATGGTGATAATGCACCCTAATGTGAATGACCCACATAGCCATGTTGCCTGCCCGATTTTTGGCATTTCCCGGTTGGAGAAGGTTGAGGTCACGATTACCTTTTAGAACATAACATCATCATTCACTTTGAATGTCACATTGTCAGATCCACCAAATCACTGATTGACGTCCAAAAAAATACTCTGGGTGTTAAGCTAAAGAAGGTGACTTCTCCGCCACCACATAGTATTACGTTTAAGGAAATCAATGTACATGATCATTTGGAATACACTGCCAGATATTCATCCATATAAGTCATCCCGGAATAGGATAAACTGAAGGCACTCTCCCTACATCCAATATAGGAATCACCCCATGGATCAGTAGCGAGTAGTCCTTGCAATGCAAAGATTTCAGTCATGACAAAATCTGTAACACCCCGAATTTTAGTTAATACTAAAATTCACTAATTACTGGATAAATAATCTCAGACGGGGGAATTGGGGGTAACGGGCTGCGTTATTGCGTTCGTCTCGGAAAAATACGCGAAATAGAGTCCGAGTTTTCAAAAATCGGAGTCCGTATGGCCCGGTTATGGCCCGATGAAGTTTGCAGAAAATTCAAAACTAAAACAGATTTAAAAATTTAAAAATTCAGATTTGGAATGGGCCAGGCGGGGTCAGGCGGGAAGCTTCCCGCCCAACCCATGTCGACAGGGCTGTCGACAGGCCTGTCGACAGGGGTGTCGACATGCCTGTCGACTTGCCTGTCGACAGGGTGGCACCGTTCAGTGAACCTGGGTGCACCAGGTTGGGTTCTAGGCTGGCTTGGAGGGCTGGTTCTAGAGATTTCCTAAATCTAAGGGTCCTAAATTAATCTAGGGTTAATCTAAGGGCCTAAAACACTCTCTTAATCTATAAATACACCCTAAACCCCCCTTAATCCTTACCAAAAATAGAAATGATGGCCTCATGCCGCCAAATTAAATCCTGAGAGGAGCCTCCACTAATCTAAGAAGGAAGTTTCAAGCTAATCCCTCTCAAATCATTCTCTAATCATCATTATCTTCATAGTTAGCAACTAACTCTACTTCATAAGGTTGCTAATCTTGAGTTTGGTGAGTTTCTATCACTTTAACATCAATTGTTAAAGTAAGTAGATTGGGTGTAATGAGACTTATGGTCTTAAATGCGGATTAGTGAGTTTGAATCATGTATAATGATATGTTACTCTATGTTGTTCTATGTTTATGCATATTTGATAAGTTGGTTTATGCATGCTTAATAAGTTGATTTATGCATGTTTAACAAGTTGATATATGCATGTTTAACAAGTGGATTTATGCATATTTAATAAGTGGAATTATGCATGTTTAGCAAAGTGAGTTATGCAAGTTGAAAGTGATATGCAAGTTAAGTATATGTTTAAATGCAAGTTGAAAGTGATATGCAAGTTATGCATGCTTATGCAAGTGTATGGATGCTTATGCAAGTCATGTATATGATTAAATGCAAGATTTATGTGATATGCAAGTTATGCATGCTTATGCGAGTATATGAATGCTTGTGCAAGATATGTATATGCTTAAATGACATGATATGTAAGTTATGCAAGTATGTGAATGCTTATGCAAGTATGTGGATGCTTATGCAAGTATGTGAATGCTTATGCAAGTTATGTGTATGCTTAAATGCATGTTTAACATGTTATGCAAGTTATGAGAATGCCTATATGCAAGTTCAACATGTTATGCAAATCATGTGTATGATAATATGCAAGCTCATATGCAACATGTTATGCAAATCATGTGTATGATAATATGCAAGGTTGGGTTAAATATAGTTGGGTTAATATATGCTCATATATGCAAGTTGACATCCTCTTAACCCATGACAAAGTTTTATGCTAAACCCATGATAGTTGTGATGATCTTCCCCTTTATTATGTCATGTAACGAGAACGATTTACGTGGGGAACGATGGGGTTGGTAAATATGTTTATAAATGAATGGTTGGGTATGATTAAGCATACCATAAAAATAAATTACCATAAGTGGGAATTTACCTATTGAGTTAGGTCTACCCCATGGGAATTTACCTATTGAGTTAGGTCTACTCATGTTATGGAAAACTTGATATTAATTAGGGATAATTAATATGGGGGTGATTAATTAGGTGTAATTAATCGACTAAGACACGAGGTTGGACTCATTTGTAGTGTAAAACTGCCCGGACCCGACCGGCTTAACCAGTTGCTACAAATGTCAGCCCAATGTGAGAGGTCTTAGCCATAAATTAAATACGTGATTAAGGTAAAGACACGAGGTTAGACTCTGTTATGACGTAAGACTGCCCGGATTCTACCGGCTTAACCAGGCGGTCATAACAGCCAGTCTAATGTGGGAGGTCTTTATGGGAGATCACGGTCTTAATTAATTAAGAAACACTTAACCATAATAGCATGTAGTGGGACATGTGGGGTTAAGTGGGTGCCTTGGATGGCATGAGGAAATTTTGTGGTTGCCTTGGGTGGCATGTGGAATCTAGTGGGTTGCCTTGGGTGGCAATAGAAAATACGATTAGAATACTTAACCAAGTGGAAACATGTAATTAAACATGATTAAAGGGTTAAGTGGGATACACTAGATATTTGACAAGCTTAAGTGGGTAGCTTGTGGGGGCCCATTTCAACCAATATCCCAAACGTATCTTTGTGGGCTCGACCCATGTCGAGTGACGGGACACGCGTATTGGGCTTGATTATAAGAGGCCAAAACGGGTTAGCGGTGGCAACGCAAGTCCAACGGGTTTCATATGCGTGTGTGGGCCCGGGCTGGTAGATAAGCCGTTGTTGCATCGTGTAGATATAAAGCCGTGCACCGTTAGTATTGGGTAGCCACTTTTGGGGAGTGATACACCCCACTGTGGGACCAGCACGGGTATCTACGGTAGGGAGCCGATCGCTTGGGGAGTAGTGGGTACACCTAATGAAGATAGGGGCAGACGGCACCTATGTAGGGGTACACGAAACTACTGGGTAAGAATTACTGGGTACACCTAGTGGAGATAGGGGCAGACGGCACCTATGTAGTGGGCTAGGGGTACATGAAACTACTGGGGGAAAATTTTCTAAGTCCTTGGAAGGGATCAACCTTTAAGTAGGAATGACTGGTGTGGTGCAGTTAGTAATTATCCTTGGGTGGGTAGATGCGTCCTGACGGTTATCTTAGTTTATCCTAAGTCTACCAAGCTGCTTAGTGTAGCCATTCATCCCCAGATATTACCGTAGGTCAAGTTTATGTCTTCTCTGGTTACTTTAATGATTGTATTGTTAAAGTTATAGGACTCACTCAGACTTATGTCTGACCCCGTTGTTTTTATCTTTTTCCCAACCCTCAGGTCCTACGGTGGATCCTAGCGGTAGTAGAGCTTGATCGGATTGCTGTTTAAGTCTTTGGGAGCTTGGGTAGATGTAAAGCTCTAGTTATCCAGTTATCTTTTCTTTTGTTCAGGCTATTGTATGAGAGAGTGGGATTATGTACTTCTTTATTTTGATGGATATTGTACTTGACTTTTACCGTGGTTTTATGTTGTAACCAGACATGTTTATTTCCGCTGTTATGAGATGATGTTTTAAAACTTCAAGTACTATTTATATCTGTCTTGTTGTAATTTTTCTGTTCTATATTCACTAAAATACTCCACCGATGCTATGGCATTCCCTTTGTGAGTGACCCTAGCGGGCGTGGGGTGTTACACGTGGTATCAGAGCAAAGGTTACCGGAACAGATAAAATTTTTAGAAAACTATTTTTCTAAAACATTTTTGGAAAAGATATTTTCAAAAACATGTCTTTTAAGAGAAAGGTTTTTGAAAGAAAAGCATAATCCCCAATAGCCATATCTATATCCTTCGAATTCTCCGTCTTGAATCTTTCCTTTTTCATTTCAGCATGGCCGAGAATCTTAATCTTCCGGAGGGTGTGACGGTACCAGTATGGTATAGGAGAATGATGGAGGCTAGGGCCACCACTACGGGTCCAGCAAATGTTCCTCCACCAACCGTAGCACCCGATCTTCCTCCTCCCCCTCCTCCTCGCATGGATACTTTTGCTAAGACTTGCAAGGAATTTAAAGCTATGGGAGGGAAACCTTTTCAAGGATCTGAAACCTTTGTGGAGGCTAGAGATTGGCTTAAGGAGGTGGAAGAGTTGATAGATATCTTTGAGATGGAAGAAGGGAAGAAAGTCAAGTTGGCTGCTTGGTTAATGAAGGGAGAGGCCTCATTCTGGTGGGAGATCACTAATGGAGAATGCCCCGTTGACTCTTGGGCGAATTTTAGGCAAAGATTTGTGGCAAAGTTTCTCTCAAGGGCGGAGGAAAACTTGTATATGGAAAGATTCTTGACTCTAAAGCAAGGAAATCTTTCGGTGAAGGAATATGTTAACAAGTTTAATCAATTGGCAAGGTTTGGCCTAGATATGGTGAATACGCCGGAGAAGAAGGCTTTGCGGTTCGTGAAAGGCTTGAATGAACCTATGCATGGGTTGGCTATGACTCATATCCCTATGGGGGCCACCTTTGAGAAGCTAGTTGACATGACACTCATGTATGAGGAAGAGAAGGGTCCTAATGCTAATAAGGCACCCGAGAAGAAGGGAGATCAAAAGAGACCTCAACAACAGCAAAGCAAAGGTGGGAAAGGCAACGGTGGCAAGGGCAAGAAGAAGAAGTGTTTCAATTGTGGGACACCTGGCCACCTAAGCAAGGATTGTCGCAAGAAGAAGAAGACTGGCTGCTTCCACTGTGGCGAAGCAAGGCATTTAGTGAAGGATTGCCCTAAGAAAGGGCAAAGGACGGGATCTACCTCAGGAGGACAGGTGCAAGCTCTTATGGCACCGAGTCAGGCTAGGGGGCAAGTACAGGCTCTCGCGGTTCCACCGATTCAGGAGAGAGGTAGAACTATCTCCGTTGAAAGTCTGGTTTTTCTATTTGATCATCCTGTCCGTACATTGTTTGATTCAGGCGCATCTCATTCGTTTATTTCATCATCATTAGTTGAGTTACTGCACTTAGACACCAGTCTGGTAGATGATCCCTTGGTTGTTTCAAACCCAATTGGGGGCTCCACTTATTTGTCCATGATATGTTTGGGTTTGAAGATTTCTATACTAAGCATTGAGTTTAGATGTGATGCTTTTGTATTGGGCTTCACGGGCTATGGGTTGATTTTGGGCATGGACTGGTTATCCAGTAATGGTGCCGTTCTTGATTGCGAAAGGAGAGTTGTTAGGCTCATGACCCGCTTGGGTAACACTCTCGAGATTTCTTGTAACCCCAGGGACTCTGTTATGCTAAGTTATCTTGAATCGCTTGACGCTTCGGTCGAGAGTTTGCAATCTGTTAGAGTGGTCCGGGAATATCCGAATGTATTTGAGGAGGTGAAGGGCTTACCTCCGAAGCGGGAGATTGACTTCCGAATATATTTGGTGGATAACGCTAAACCGGTATCTTTACCAGTGCGCCACATGGCTCCTCGTGAGAGGAGGGAACTCCATAAGCAAGTAGGGGAGTTGCTTGAGAAGGGGTTCATAAGACGGAGCATATCGGAGTGGGGTGCTCCAGTAGTATTTGCTACGAAGGCGGATGGGTCCCTCAGACTTTGTGTAGACTATAGAGAACTCAACAAGCTCACAAAGAAGAATAGACACCCATTGCCGAGGATAGATGATCTTTTCGATCAGTTGGTTGGCGCTTCAGTATTTTCTCAGTTGGACTTGGCCACGGGGTTTCATCAGTTGAGGGTGGCTGAGGATAGCATAGACAAGACTGCCTTTAGAACTCCGGATGGTTTCTATGAGTGGCTGGTGATGCCATTTGGGTTGACGAACGCCCCTGCATACTTTGTTGATTTGATGAGTAGGGTGTTCAGGGAGTTCCTTAATAAATTCGTGGTGGTCTTTGTGGATGATATCTTAGTATTTTCTAAGAGTGAAGAAGAGCATGCCCTACATCTTGGGGAAGTGTTGAAGACTCTTCGAGCACATAGCCTTAAGGCTAAATTCTCTAAATGTCACTTCTGGAGGAAGGAAGTACGGTTCTTGGGGCACGTGGTCTCCAAGGAAGGGATAGCTGTGGATCCCGCGAAGGTAGTATCAATTCAGGATTGGAAGGTTCCGAAGAATGCTACCGAAGTAAGAAGTTTCTTGGGGTTGGCGGGTTATTATAGGAAGTTCATTAAAGACTTCGCGAAGATATCAGCCCCATTAACCCGCTTAACAAAGAAGAATCTTGTTTTCACATGGGACGTAGATTGTGATGATGCGTTCCGACGGTTAAAGAGAGCTTTAACCACGGCTCCAGTTTTAGTGTTGCCAGATGGGAGCAAACCATTTGTTGTCTATACCGATGCCTGTGGGACAGGACTTGGCGCAGTCTTAATGCAAGAGGGAAGGGTAATAGCCTATGGTGGAAGGCAGTTGAGGGCACATGAGAAAAATTACCCTACCCATGATCTAGAGCTGGCCGCTATTGTTTTTGCGCTTAAGATTTGGCGCCATTATCTTCTTGGTGAGAGATTCGAGTTGTTCACTGACCATAAATCATTGAAGTACTTATTCTCTCAGAAAGATTTAAACTTAAGACAGCAAAGGTGGATGGAGTTTTTAGCATCCTATGATTTCGAGATAGCGTATACCCCTGGCAAGGGTAACGTGGTGGCGGACGCCTTGAGTAGGAAGAGGTTGTCCTTGAGTCCATTGTTCGTGGAACGACAAAGCTTGGAATTTATCTCGATGTTTGATTTCAGACCTTCTGTTGACTATGTACCCGGTTTGCTAGCTTCTTTGGAAGTTAGACCTACTCTCTTGGGGCGGATTGGAGAAGCACAGAGGGGCGACCCACAGTTGGTTGAGTTAGTAGAGAAGCTCATAAGGGGGGAGTCGTCCAACCATTTGAGTAGGTACATCCTAGACGATAGGGGGTGCTTGTGTAGAGACGGTAGACTTTGCGTACCGCAAGACGAGGGTTTGAGGAAGGCTATTCTTGATGACGCACACCGTTCTAGGATGACCATTCATCCCGGTGGGGACAAGATGTACCAAGACATGAAGAGGGTTTTCTTCTGGGCCGATATGAAGAAAGATGTGGCCGAGTATGTCGCACGATGCTTGGTGTGCCAGCAAGTGAAGGCGGAGCAAAGGAAACCAGGTGGGTTGCTTCACCCATTGGAGGTTCCGCAATGGAAGTGGGATAGCGTCTCGATGGATTTTATCGACGGGTTACCCAGGTCGAAAAAGGGTAATACAGGAATTTGGGTGGTGGTAGACAGACTTACTAAGAGCGCCCATTTCATACCTGTGAAGAGCAAGAGGACTGCTCCATGGCTAGCTTCAGTATATCTTCGAGAGATAGTTCGATTACATGGGGTACCCTCTAGCATAGTGAGTGATCGAGATCCTATCTTCACTAGCGAGTTCTGGAGAAGTTTGCAAGAAGCAGTGGGGACTCAATTGTGTCTGAGCACCGCATATCATCCTCAGACAGACGGCCAGACTGAGAGGGTGAATCGTGTTCTAGAAGACCTTTTGAGGCTTTGTATCTTAGATTTTGGAGGTACATGGGAAGAGCATCTTCCACTGGTGGAGTTCGCATATAATAACAGCTTTCAGTCCAGTATTGGTATGGCTCCTTTCGAAGCTCTCTATGGAAGGCCTTGTCGATCACCTACATGTTGGTGGGAATCTACGGATAAGATCTTGCTTGGACCCGATATGGTTAGGGAGACTTCTGAGAAGATTGACTTGATTCGAAGAAGGATGAAAGCAGCGCAGGATAGGCAAAAATCTTATGCGGACAAGAGAAGGACGGATCTTGAGTTTGAGGTTGGGGATATGGTTTTTGTTAAGGTATCTCCGTTGAGAAATGTTGTTCGCTTCGGATCCGTGGGGAAGTTAGCACCGAGGTTTGTTGGGCCATTTCCTATCAAGGAAAGGATTGGACGGATGGCATATAGGGTGGAGTTGCCCGACAGACTTAGTGGTGTTCATGATGTATTCCATGTATCACATCTGAGGAAGTGCTTACATGAGACGGCAGAGGTGGTAGAGCCGAGCTTCCTTAGAGATGTAGAGGTAGAGCGTGATGCGACTATTCGACGAGCTCCTACTCGCATCCTTGGGTCAGAGACTAGGAAGTTGAGAAACAGAGAGGTTCAACTAGTCAAGGTGCAATGGGGAGAAGATGAGAGCAACGCGACTTGGGAGACGGAAGCGAAGATGCGTTCATTGTACCCATTTCTTTTTGAGGGTATGTCTTTACTTTCTCCTTTATCGCTTGTCTAGTACTTATCTTATCTTTGGTATGTCCTCTCGTTAGTACCTTTGACCTTTAGATAGGGTAAACCTATGGTTGAAACATGTGTTTGAGACATGTTATGGTTGATGGATGCAAGTGGATGCAAGTGTTTGCTAGTGGTTGCTCGTGGATGCATATACACACACTCTAGGCACTAGATCGGCTCAGTCACTTCATATTGCATGTTGCATAAAATTATGTGTAGGAAAATATATTTATGGATGTATAATGGTTGTGTTATCACATGGATGATGCATTTTGGTGAATGATTGTGCACTCATGTAGATATTGTATGTGTCGATAGGGTTCTCTCGCATACATAATGGATGCATGGCACTATCATGGTTTGCATATGTTTATACATTAGATAGGGAACATATACACACACTTTTTGCATATGCTCATACATCATTAGAAACTGTTTAAGGACAATGGATGCCCGTGGTTGATGATTTGAGTAGATGGTTGTTTGGTTGGTAGGATATGCATTCTCCTTAGCTTAGAGATTTCGGGGACGAAATCCTTTAAGGAGGGGAGAATGTAACACCCTGAATTTTAGTTAATACTAAAATTCACTAATTACTGGATAAATAATCTCAAACGGGGGAATTGGGGGTAACGGGCTGCGTTATTGCGTTCGTCTCGGAAAAATACGCGAAATAGAGTCCGAGTTTTCGAAAATCGGAGTCCGTATGGCCCGGTTATGGCCCGATGAAGTTTGCAGAAAATTCAAAACTAAAACAGATTTAAAAATTTAAAAATTCAGATTTGGAATGGGCCAGGCGGGGTCAGGCGGGAAGCTTCCCGCTCAACCCATGTCGACAGGGCTGTCGACAGGCCTGTCGACAGGGGTGTCGACATGCCTGTCGACTTGCCTGTCGACAGGGTGGCACCGTTCAGTGAACCTGGGTGCACCAGGTTGGGTTCTAGGCTGGCTTGGAGGGCTGGTTCTAGAGATTTCCTAAATCTAAGGGTCCTAAATTAATCTAGGGTTAATCTAAGGGCCTAAAACACTCTCTTAATATATAAATACACCCTAAACCCCCCTTAATCCTTAACAAAAATAGAAATGATGGCCTCATGCCGCCAAATTAAATCCTGAGAGGAGCCTCCACTAATCTAAGAAGGTAGTTTCAAGCTAATCCCTCTCAAATCATTCTCTAATCATCATTATCTTCATAGTTAGCAACTAACTCTACTTCATAAGGTTGCTAATCTTGAGTTTGGTGAGTTTCTATCACTTTAACATCAATTGTTAAAGTAAGTAGATTGGGTGTAATGAGACTTATGGTCTTAAATGCGGATTAGTGAGTTTGAATCATGTATAATGATATGTTACTCTATGTTGTTCTATGTTTATGCATATTTGATAAGTTGGTTTATGCATGCTTAATAAGTTGATTTATGCATGTTTAACAAGTTGATATATGCATGTTTAACAAGTGGATTTATGCATATTTAATAAGTGGAATTATGCATGTTTAGCAAAGTGAGTTATGCAAGTTGAAAGTGATATGCAAGTTATGTATATGTTTAAATGCAAGTTGAAAGTGATATGCAAGTTATGCATGCTTATGCAAGTGTATGGATGCTTATGCAAGTCATGTATATGATTAAATGCAAGATTTATGTGATATGCAAGTTATGCATGCTTATGCGAGTATATGAATGCTTGTGCAAGATATGTATATGCTTAAATGACATGATATGTAAGTTATGCAAGTATGTGAATGCTTATGCAAGTATGTGGATGCTTATGCAAGTATGTGAATGCTTATGCAAGTTATGTGTATGCTTAAATGCATGTTTAACATGTTATGCAAGTTATGAGAATGCCTATATGCAAGTTCAACATGTTATGCAAATCATGTGTATGATAATATGCAAGCTCATATGCAACATGTTATGCAAATCATGTGTATGATAATATGCAAGGTTGGGTTAAATATAGTTGGGTTAATATATGCTCATATATGCAAGTTGACATCCTCTTAACCCATGACAAAGTTTTATGCTAAACCCATGATAGTTGTGATGATCTTCCCCTTTATTATGTCATGTAACGAGAACGATTTACGTGGGGAACGATGGGGTTGGTAAATATGTTAATAAATGAATGGTTGGGTATGATTAAGCATACCATAAAAATAAATTACCATAAGTGGGAATTTACCTATTGAGTTAGGTCTACCCCATGGGAATTTACCTATTGAGTTAGGTCTACCCATGTTATGGAAAACTTGATATTAATTAGGGATAATTAATATGGGGGTGATCAATTAGGTGTAATTAATCGACTAAGACACGAGGTTGGACTCATTTGTAGTGTAAAACTGCCCGGACCCGACCGGCTTAACTAGTTGCTACAAATGTCAGCCCAATGTGAGAGGTCTTAGCCATAAATTAAATACGTGATTAAGGTAAAGACACGAGGTTAGACTCTATTATGACGTAAGACTGCCCGGATTCTACTGGCTTAACCAGGTGGTCATAACAGCCAGTCTAATGTGGGAGGTCTTTATGGGAGATCACGGTCTTAATTAATTAAGGAACACTTAACCATAATAGCATGTAGTGGGACATGAGGGGTTAAGTGTGTGCCTTGGATGGCATGAGGAAATTTTGTGGTTGCCTTGGGTGGCATGTGGAATCTAGTGGGTTGCCTTGGGTGGCAATAGAAAATACGATTAGAATACTTAACCAAGTGGAAACATGTAATTAAACATGATTAAAGGGTTAAGTGGGATACACTAGATATTTGACAAGCTTAAGTGGGTAGCTTGTGGGGGCCCATTTCAACCAATATCCCAAACGTATCTTTGTGGGCTCGACCCATGTCGAGTGACGGGACACGCGTATTGGGCTTGATTATAAGAGGCCAAAACGGGTTAGCGGTGGCAACGCAAGTCCAACGGGTTTCATATGCGTGTGTGGGCCCGGGCTGGTAGATAAGCCGTTGTTGCATCGTGTAGATATAAAGCCGTGCACCGTTAGTATTGGGTAGCCACTTTTGGGGAGTGATACACCCCACTGTGGGACCAGCACGGGTATCTACGGTAGGGAGCCGATCGTTTGGGGAGTTGTGGGTACACCTAATGAAGATAGGGGCAGACGGCACCTATGTAGGGGTACACGAAACTACTGGGTAAGAATTACTGGGTACACCTAGTGGAGATAGGGGCAGACGGCACCTATGTAGTGGGCTAGGGGTACATGAAACTACTGGGGGAAAATTTTCTAAGTCCTTGGAAGGGATCAACCTTTAAGTAGGAATGACTGGTGTGGTGCAGTTAGTAATTATCCTTGGGTGGGTAGATGCGTCCTGACGGTTATCTTAGTTTATCCTAAGTCTACCAAGCTGCTTAGTGTAGCCATTCATCCCCAGATATTACCGTAGGTCAAGTTTATGTCTTCTCTGGTTACTTTAATGATTGTATTGTTAAAGTTATAGGACTCACTCAGACTTATGTCTGACCCCGTTGTTTTTATCTTTTTCCCAACCCTCAGGTCCTACGGTGGATCCTAGCGGTAGTAGAGCTTGATCGGATTGATGTTCCAGTCTTTGGGAGCTTGGGTAGATGTAAAGCTCCAGTTATCCAGTTATCTTTTCTTTTGTTCAGGCTATTGTATGAGAGAGTGGGATTATGTACTTCTTTATTTTGATGGATATTGTACTTGACTTTTACCGTGGTTTTATGTTGTAACTAGACATGTTTATTTCCGCTGTTATGAGATGATGTTTTAAAACTTCAAGTACTATTTATATCTGTCTTGTTGTAATTTTTCTGTTCTATATTCACTAAAATACTCCACCGATGCTATGGCATTCCCTTTGTGAGTGACCCTAGCGGGCGTGGGGTGTTACAAAATCACTGTCAAAATATCACCGTGATTTACCCATAGAAATTCATCAAGTGGTTCTTCCCTCATGAACATCTACGATCTTCAAATCTTTAACATCCCTGCGAGTTAGTTTTGACCACAAAGTTGGTTTGAAGTGGTTTTGGGTCCATTTCCCATCTCGGTCTCTTTGAACTAATCCATCAAAAGTCCAGTAGGATATTTCATTGATAGTCGGGTTTTTAACTATTGAATCAAAGCAATACGGTCAAGTACATCAACAGCTCAGGCCCTTTTTATTAAAACTATTCATTACAATTATTTCATCGATTTAAAATTAATTATATATACTTATCTCAACATGTCTTTTTCCTTTTGTTTTCATTACATTGAAACAATACCCAATACTTATCTCTTTAGAATAATGTATTTACCAAACTCCACTTTATTTTCTTTACTTCAAAAATATCGATATATACAAAAAATCACTTTTATTTCTTTTACTTTGGAAATATTACTATATATGCACAAAGTCTCTTTTTTATTTTCTTTACTAAACAATCGCCATTTACTTATTACATTGAATAAGTGTGTTCACAAAATCATATTACTTCCATTACTTAGAAAATAATGTTATATACTTAACCAAAAGGTATAAGTATAGTCACATTCCATATCTGGGTTAAACAATGTCAAGTGATTCATCGCTTACTATAAAACCCAAATGGTTTTTATTTAAATTCTAACTTTGCAAAAATAAAGTTGCAACCCTTTCCTTATGGAAATAATAATCTACTCCTAATATTCTTTACCATTACAATCAAATACCATCCTTTGATAATAGTGAAGTCGTTCAAGTTGGGGTATTTTATTTACTTCTCAGAAATTGATCGACAACGTTCTTATATTAATACAGATAAAAGTTTGTAACTCAAAACTGATATTAATTTGATATCTAAAAATCTCATTTAATTGAAAGCATGGTTTAATAAACCATTTCCTTTCATTCAAAAGATCAACTTTCGATTATAATTACTTTTTATTTTACTCGCTTTATAAACTCTTACCAAAATACAAATCTTTATCTTTAAAACGATTTGTTTTATAACTATGATTCATTACAAAATCCATTTACTCAAAAATCATTTAACATCTTATTATACCACTTAGTTTGGATTTTATTACTAAAATCCATTTACCAGTACTTTACCCAAATCCATTTAAGTATATCATTCCTTTGCAAACTTCAATGTCTCTTTCCAATTTAAAACCATTTTACTTAATTTAGATATTATGTAAACTATCACACTAGTTTTGAATTGTTTATAAAACTTGGATTTATTTCTATACCCTTTACAAAACCTTTCATCTGATTCAATTAATTTTTTATCACAAACTTGATTACCTTCTTAAATGATTTCAGTTAAAAGGGAAATCCTTTTTAAATTATTATTAATTTGATAATAATTAATTACAACATTAACTGAAGTAAAAGTAGTTTACTTCGTCATTAACTAATGTAAAAGTTATTAACTGAACCAAAGATAGATTAGTTAATTCCTTTTAAAAAGATTATTAAAATAATAATCAACTTATATAATAAACAACTTAATAATTACCCTTAAACATAGTTAAAGATTGATTAACTTTTAAGAGCAATTATGAAGTTTAAACGATTATTTATTAAAATTATTTCGATTAGATTAATTTGAAACTAATTTATCTAATAACCAATTTCATTTTGAAAAGTTGACTTAGTCAACTTAAAAACATCAATCGACTTATTAACTAATTCCCGCTAATTCTTTCTCTTAAATTAATTAATAACTTAATTTGTTTAATAACATCACTAAATTGTTTCATAAAAACAATTATTTCAAATTATCAACCTTTCGGTTATTTTCTAACCTCATTGCTTATAAAACTTATTGAAACGTAAGAATTCGCTAAATAAAATATTTGTAATTACTTTATAAAAAATGATTTTTAACTATTGTTTTGTTTCTCAAAACTCTATCTTATATAAAAATAAAATTTTATAACCAAGTTTCAGTTATGAAAAAATTATAACTTCAACTACGTCAACTCACCTGACAACAACTCGACATCTTAAAAAGATGAGTTTCAGGCCATCTACTTCCAATCACTTAATCAATACCGTCAGTTGATTAGCAATAGTTGAATTTTAAATTCAATAATCAACATCTAATCAGGATTTAACGTTACTTAGGATAAACAATTAATATATGAATAATAAGAAAAACAAGTAACATACAAAATATTTGAGAAATCCAATTGGAGGAACCTGTTTTTTCCTGCATCTCAGCTCATTATATCATTATATAATTGCATATGAAATAGATATTTTAATCTAATGAATTTAGATGACAGAGGTTTAATTAAAGCCAAACAACATCAAACAATAAGCATCCAAACTTCCAATTTATACTATCAACGATGAATTATATTTTTTTTGGCAAAGCAACGATGAATTATAATTAATATTAATTTAATAACATCACAAAATTCCAGACGGTGCGAGAGTAAACTCATAATTTAATTTCGATTGATGGTTCTGGTTGATTGATATAATTTCTAACAAACGTTGAAATTATATAAAAATCCCACTGCATCTGACACATTCCATTTCAGCTCGATAGTATAGCATCCATCAATATGATCCCAAAGCTTCTTGTTTCATTCCATTATGTTCATATTTGAATAAGTTATGCTTACTACACTTTTATTTTAATTAAAATAAATATAAATCCTTTAATTACTTAATTATTCTTTAAATACCATGACTAACGCCTTAATTATGTCATTATCCGCCTAAATCTATAATTAGAAATTGTAATTCCCTCTTTTTTCTTTCAGTTTCTAACACGAACGAATCCCTTTGCTTTTACCCCACGTAGTTTTGCCTTAGCATCACCAGATCCCAACCCCTAGCCACACCAGCTCCTCCTCCGACCCTGCTTCCTCTCCCACTGACCTTCTCATTTCCAGTGCCACGTAGGCTTTGAAAGCACACAAAATACGAAGTCTCCAGTTCCAACCACTTTCCATTTTCCACCGCCTCGCACCACTTGGGACCCAACCACCCCCGCCAGTCGAACCTCCCGCGCCTCCTCCACCTTAGCTCTTTAGACACCCTTACTAACCCTACCACCCAGGCGCCTCCAATCCACGTAAACGAAAATACCTTGACCAAAAATCTCTGTCCACTGACGTCCATCGACTACCAGACCACCGCCGAAATCTCCGCCGTGACCTCCCCCTCCTTCGAACTTCAGACACTTGTCTATTTCCTCCTCCATCAGCCTGAAATCGAAAAAAATGAAACTGACCCAACCTGGTTCGCCAATGATTTCCGACCGCCACAAGCAATCGCGCCCCCTCTGGTCACCATCATTAGGTCGCCCTCCTCGAGCTCTATAACTTCCTGGTTTGGAGTTTTGTCTAATTCTTAATGGTTAGGAAGATTGGTTGCTTTTTATTAATGCAAGAGAAAGAGGTGGTAGCGAAACTTTCATTCGCCATGGGATGTTGTTTGACTTAGGTTTAGGTTAATTTATGGTATATTTATAAGTGAATTATATTATTAAAATATTCACACGAAACTTACTCCTGAAGTAACACGCTTAAATGACCACATACGAGCTCCAATCGCGATGAAAATAGAAATCACACAATAACTTAATATTTCGAACATGAAGGAACTGTTTTCGTCAAATCCCAAATTCATTTGTAAAACTTCCCTTTTATTTCACAATGTTGATCGATGCGCATTTATATCATGCAAGATCACATAATAATTCTAATTGACTTGAAACTTGAAATCTTAAAATAATTAACCATCACGAATTTTATAAAATTTGTTTCGTTGAAATCTAAGGTCATTTGAAAATGGGCTATTCTTAAGTTAATATATAATCGATAAAATATAATTGATTTCAAACAATTGAATAGATTATCATTATCGTATATATATTAAAAATAAATTTTATATTACTTTTAAAATAAACATTTTAAATTCCAAGTTAAATCCATATTTAATTTATTTAAAATCCCTCATATTTTACATAATAAATCATTATGGTTTATAAACGATTTTATAATGACTTTCTGAAAATTTGATTTTGACATAACTCAAAATCTCCAATATAAAATCTTGATATTTTTTCCTTTTATTAGAAAATTATAATCCAATAGATCCGAGAGTTTCTTGTTTCAAAGAATTCCGATTTATATTGGATCCAGTATATTCAATTGAAGTTCAAAATGTAAAACTACGAACGACCGTAATGTTGTGGGCTCGTTTTTAATTTAATTTAATTTATGCATTCAAACTTCATTTTAAATAGATAAATTCCTTATTATAATTCAAAACATAATTTAATTGGTCTTAAATTGTTCAATTCATACTTTATCTGAAATCCAACTTATTCTCAATTATGTCGGATTTAAATTTATTATCCGTAATGAATTAATAATCAACATTGTTGAATTTGAGTTATTTAAAATTCACTGCAATGTCCCGTATTTTTAGCGATTTAATAATTTATTTATTTAATTAATTGAATATTGAATCGAAAATTTAAATGATTTGAATTAAATAACTCTGATTCATATTTATTAATATAAATAATGTGATAATACATTTAAATTCTGAAACAGTCGGAAATAGTTGAGTTGGCGATATTATGTGAATTAAATAATCTCAAGGACATAATTCAGTTTAGAATTTGATTACAATAACGAATATATTTATATAAACGACCATTGAATGTATTAATTATAATATAATTTAAAAAGAGCTCAAAACGTCGCGGTAGTTCGTAATATTGAGTTCTGAACTTTAAATGAATATACAGGATTTGTTATAAGTCGGATTTCTGTGAAACAAGAAACATTGGAATCTACTGAACTATATTTTTCTAATGGAAGTGAAAAATTGAGATTTCGTCTTATAGATCCTGAGTTATGTCCAAATCAAATTTTAAAATAGTCGCTATGGAAGGGTTTATAAACCATAACGATATATTTAATATAATTAAATATTGGTTTCGAATTCGAGCAAGATTTTTGAGATGTATACTTTGTTTAATTTATAGAATTTTTCCATAATTTTTAATTTAGAAAATAAGCAACTTTTTGTTCAATGTAATTTACACCTTGAATTAGTATTTTTGGGATATCACTAAGTTAATTTGCCTATATTATTATATTTTTGGGATCGTGGCACATTGTTTGTCATGATGGTATTTTATTTTTTGTCCATAACAATGTGTACGTAAATGGAATTTTTATATAGCGGGGTAGGCTAAGCATTTATAATACAAGAACATAATAAATATATATTTCAATGTGCATGTTCACTTGTGCTTCTTCACGTGTTCAGCTCTTTTGCCACTTTCATAGTATGGGCGTACTATTTTACTTAGCTGTTAAGTTTAATATCTAAACTTTAAAATAACAAACAGTTTATATATATTATTTGAATTCCTTCCTTACCAAGTCTTGTACGCCATCCCTTCATAAACACAGGTCTACTTCGTTGGAAATTTAAGTAACCACCACATGCCTATCTAATCTATGATGTACGTTCTTTAAATTTCTTAATCCTTAAGTTTGATCGGCCTTAGGTAGGAAGCTTTGTCTCGTCCTATGAATACAGAAGCAAAGTCCAGGAAACCAGGTTAGCTTCTATGAAGAGCAATCACAAAATCGATTTTCTTTTATTCGAATTCTTTCTTCCTTTTTTTAAAATTATATATCCACTAAATACCTATAGAATCCTGGAAGCAAGAGCTTCGAGCTCATAACATTTTCTAGCAATTCGACGTAGGATTTCATTGTTAGAAGTTTCAAAGTAAAGGAAGGGTTCAAGATCCTGAACAATAAAGGAAATTAAATGAAAAATGAATATTATTTTTGGGTTTAGATTTAAATTCCAAGCTCGTTTTTTTTTGGGGCAAATCCAAGAAAAATTTATGTCGATATCTTGCGTGTACTCTGGAGCGTGATTTTTTGGGAATTTTTGGAAAAGGCATCATGTTTGAGATTGGAAGAAAGCACCGTGTAGTGCAGGGTTAAAGCTTGCAACTGTTTGGCCATGTCTGTGTATTAGGAAGGAGGATAAAGGTAAGTTTTATTTGGATTTTAATGGAAGAAATGCATTGGGTTCTCGTTTACAACAAAGGGAGGATGGGAGGCTTGTTGCGTGTAACGAAGTGTAATGGCCCAGAATTTTAATAGTTTTATTTAATATTTAAATATGGTTTTAAATATTGTTTTGGAGTTAGAATAGTTATATTTAAAGATCTTGAATAGTTATTAATAAATAATAGCATGATATTGTTATAATTCTGAAATAATCAAAATTGGTTGAATTTGTAATATTATATGAATTGGCCAATATGTAAATATTTAACTGAGTTAAAATTGAATTATATTAGCGTATTCGTTTATTAAACAATATTTGAATGAATAATTTATAATTTAATTATAAAATGAACAACAGTGGCCCGGTGGTTCGTAATATTATGTTTTGAACTTTATATGGTTATACAAGATCCAAAATAAGTCGGATTTCTTTGAAACAAGAAACGTCCGACTCTATTTGGTAATAATTTTCTAATGAAGCAGAAAAATGAGTTTTAGTATTGTAGATTTTGTTTTATGTCCAAATCAAATTTTCAAATAGTCACTATGGAATTTGGTTATAATATATATCAATTTTATTATATAAATAAAAGTGTTTTTAATATTTTAAATATCGATTTGGCTTGGAATTAAACCCGAGGTATTTTATTTTAAAAGCAAATGTAATTCGGCTCAAGTATGTTCAATAATAATATTTTATAATTATTATATTGAGATATTAAAAAATTGGTTTATTTTAATTTAAATTGAACTGTTAAAAAGCGCTATTATTCAAGCAACCTTCGTTTCTAATGAAACAAATTTTATTCGAATGCGTACAATTATTTATTGTTAGATTTCCTGTTTGGAGCCAATCAGAGTTGTTTTATCTGTACGCGCAATTTGAAGGCGAACCGATAAATTTAAAATAACGCCATTGTGGAAACAAGGTCCTTTTTCAATGAAATAAATTTCATTCGGTCCAGAACGTTAAAATATAGCAGACTATCCATTTTCATTGCGATTGGATATCGATTTAACCGTATGAATAAAGAATGTACAATGTAAATTTGCATTAAAATTAAATATTTTAAAATAAATCAAATTAGAAAAATATCTACCCTACCTCAGATTACATTAATAATCGCATGCCCCAACCCATGGCTTTCTTTGCTCCAAACCATGTTCTCGACAAATGGTTTCTTTGACTATAATTAATTAAAGAGGGTCAACCCCTATACATATCTAGCGAAGCATTTTGTAGACACTAATAAAATTTATCATTTGTCATTTCTATTAATTGTCACTGCATTCTAGCAATAAGGCTTAGGCAAATATCTCGGCTACTTCACATGGCTCTGAAGGAAATTTAATATATAATAGTAATAAACAATTAATTTTGCCTTTCTTTCTCAACTATAAGGGTCCGTTTGATTTTGAACGGGAAGGGTTATTTCGAAGGGGAATTTGAAAGGGGTATTTGAAGGGGAATTATTACGAATGGGAAATGTGTTTTTTTATGAAAGGGGCAAATTTATAATTTAAATTGTTTTTGTTCTTATTATTTTATTGTTTGTGTTTATGTTTGTGTTTTTGTGTGTATATTGTCGAACAGGACAGTAGAATGCAGAATACAAATTGCAGAATAAAAAATACTGAATTGAAACACGCATTACAACACAACCACTACAACACATCCGTTACAACACATCACAACAACACAACCACAAAAGAAAACACCACCACAACACACCACTAAATAGAACACAACTACAACACAACCACAAAAGAAAACATCACATTTGTCCAGCCCTCGGCTTCCTAACAAAATGAATAACCCAACCCCTAAGCTGTACGGGCTTGTCAAGCAGAGAATAAAAAGGGTTGTGGCCCAATCTGTCATGTTCTGATAGAATAACCACCACCTCCCACTCTATAACGACCCGCATTTTTCAGCGATATAATTAATTTATTTAATTATTTGAATAATGGTTTGGTTATTTAAAATGAGCAAAATTAAATAATATTGAATATTTAATTAATATAATAATATATTTAATTTCTGAAATAGTCAGAAATAGCGGAATTCACAAAATGGTGCGAATTGGATCATCTGTGATATTTAATTCAGTTTAGAATTGAATTAGCATAACGAATATATTATTTGAATGGCGGTTTGAGCGTATAATTATATTATAATTAAAATCAAGTTCGAAATGGCGTGGCAGTTCGCTATTTGGTGATTTGAACTTCAACTGAATGTACAGGGTCCATTTTAAATTGGATTTCTGTGAAACAAGAAATGTTAGGAGCTGGTGAAGTATATTTTTCTAGTGGAAGAGAAAAACTGGGATTTCGTCGTGTAGATTTTGATTTATGTCCAAATCAAATTTTAGAAAGTCACTATGGAATTCCTTTATAATTTATATCGATTTATTTATAATTTAAAATGGATTTTTAAATATAAATCGAATATCGATGTAACACTGGATTTGAAATATCAAGTTAAAAATCCCGGTGTACCAGTATGATATTCTGTTGTGAATATACACGATAATATTTAATTTTTTATATTAAATTTAAATGTTTTTAAATATATTTATATATTTAAAAAGGGCTATTTAGAGCTTTAAAAATAGCCAGTTTTGCAAACGACCTCAGAATTCGACGAAACTAATTTTGTTGGATCCGCAATATTAAATTATTGCTAGATTTAAATTTTCGTGATTTTTGAAGTCGGTATGTGGTCGTATGGGATTTTATTGTGAAAAACAGTCGATATTCTAATGGTTAAAAATTCGCTGTGTGAGCAAACGAAACCAGTTTCGTTGGGACCGTAATGTCAAACTCTAGCTACATGTCCAGTTTCGTGATTTTTTGGGTATCGTGGATGGTCACAGGGATTTTTAAACAGCGTATACAAGTAGCGATTGATTAAAATAAAATAAAATAATCAAATAAAAAATATTAAATTATTCTATAAATACCGAGCCATCCTAAACAAACCCTAGAATTTTTCTCTGGTCAACAAATACACGCCGCCATTTTTTCTTCCTCCAGCAAACATTTGCCCAACTTCAAAAATCCTTTTTAATGCAAATAAATTCTTATAAAATAGAAAACATGTGTATATGGATTTGGCAAGGCTTGAGCTTCAATCTGCTGTGTTCAGATTTTGGTGCGATGACATTTCCTGAGGTCGACAGTCTTCCGCAGTGCTCTAGGGTTACGGATTTCGAGCACTACGAGTTGTAATCCCAATTTTTGAGTTGCGTTGTGGGATTGAGGGAATAAAACTGTGTTTGTGGCAGTATTTTGGTGAATTGCGGTTTCAAATTCTGGTTGGCTTCCTCCTGTAGATGAACATTGGAGCTCGAAGTTGAAACGAGCAGGAGTGGTGCGGGTTGCGAGTTGAGGGTATGAGGTGGAAGACGGTTTGATGAGCTGAACATTGTTGGCGGTTTCGTGAGGATCGGTGGAAGGAAGGGGTTGGGATCGAAGGAGTGCGGTGATGTTATGACAGAGGAGCTGGCGTTGAAATTTTGGTTGGGGATGATAAGGTATGAGGCGGGTTGGGTATCCACGTATTGGGCCAAGTGAGGAACCGAAATGGATAAGCCCAAATTTGAAAGTGAACTTTTGCTTTATTTTTATCTAAACTAGTGTTAATGTTAAAAATGTGTAACTCCCTCGCATATTATCGAAATTCAGCGAAACAAGATCCGACAGGATTGTATGGACGGACACTACCCAATGGAACTGACTGAGAGTGGATTGGTGCTCGTTACGATTTATGGCGAAATAGATTGTCCATCTGAATCAATAGACGCAAATCGTTATTTAACGGTTAACGCGAAATGTGAGTAAATCTCACTAACTCTGCTCAACTTATATTTTTATAACGTATTTTTATAACTGATAAATAATGGTTGTTTGCTGTGTGTTGGCTGTTTGGTTGAACTGCTAGTCAGTTGATTGAAAATATAGATAACGATATATATAGAAATCGTTAATCGAATACCGATTATGTTCATCAGAAAATTTTATATTCGTGTTATTTATGTTGACTGACATCTGTGGATGCAGGGAAACAGGTCGGAGGGACCCAACTGGGTTCCTCAACATTTATTTTACTGTTTTCCATATATTGTGTTATATGATGTGATATGAAATTTGTTGTTGATTTTGTATGGTGGAATGATGCCAATCATTGTTATATGGTATGTTAAATACCATAAAGAATACTGGAATGTTAAAAAGGAAAATTTTCAATGTTATATTGAAAAAGAAATATTTATAAATAAAAAGATTTTATAAAAAGAAATGATTTATTTAGAAAATAAATAGATTGAAAAGGAATATTTATTTGTTAATCAAATAGATATAATTGAAAAAGAAATATTTGTAAACCATTTACAAATTGAATTGAAAAGGAATATTTATTTGAAATAAATAGAATAGAAAGGGGAAATATGTGTAAAACAAATAGAAAGGAAATAGTTAGGTTATCAAAGGAATTTCTTATAAAACCAATGGATTTTATATGAAAAGGGAATATTTTATAAATAAATAGAATTATTGAAAAGGGGTTTATTTTGTTAATAAATAGATTAAAAAGAGAAATACTTGAAAAGTGACTAGAATTGTATAAAAGGAGAATTTTACATTTGAAAGGTTTAAACCCGTGCTTCGCACACGGGTATAACGTGGTATGGATTTAAAGCAAAGTTTTTGAATAGAATCTATTCTGACCAATAGATTGAGAAGGATAATTTATAAATAATATTTTATAAATCAAATGAAATGTTTATCATTGGATAAATAGAATATATAGTTCAGGACTTATATAGAGAAGTAAGAATCAATTTCAACATCGATATTTAAACTGAATGAACGTAGAGTTAATCAATTAGAGTTAATCAGTTAGAGTTAATCAGTTAGAGTAATTGATTAGAGTTAGAACTAATTGAATTAGAGTTAATTGAACATAGTTAATTGAGTTAGGATTTATTGAATATTTGTTATTCAGTTAGAGTTAATTGAATATAGTTAATTGAAATAGAATTAGTCAAACATAGTTATTCATGATGAGTTGCCATTTCGTACGACTGTTAGCGTATTTCGCAGGGCTGCAGATAGCCTACGGCGGTCAGATGTTTCCTGAGGGAATCAGGCGTAACCATTGTGATCGCTGTGATCTAGAGTCAAGCGAATGGAGTTAAGTCGAACATTAGTCGTTCAAAATAAAGTCAAAACAGATATAGTTATTTGAATGAAATTAAAGGAGTTAATCGAATATAGTTTATTCGAAAGGAGATTGATCGAATGTAAATCATTCATAGAAAGTTAATCGAATGTAAATCATTCGAAGAAGGATTATCGAATATTAGTTATTCGAACAAGAGGAATCGAATATAGTTTATTCGAAAAAGAAAGTTATCGGATAGTGATTATCCGAGAGTGAATTATACATTGGAATTCGACTATATCTAATTAAGGGAAGTAATGTTTTACTTTCCGTTTCAAAATTTAGTTTTACTTATTCGTTAATAAATTAGTTGTTTGTCATTTATCCAAATTAAGATATAAAATCTATATTTAAAGTTAATATATTTTGAAAGCATGAAATTATAACATTGTAGTTATAATCAAATGGTTATGTAAAGGAAGTGGATTCGTAAATAGAATCCGAGAGTTTCACAGGGAAGTTTCTTAAAGATTTAAAGTTTGAACTTTGTCTATTTCAAGGTTAGAATTGTCGTTCAGTTAAGGTCTGAGAGGTAATTATACCCCAACTTGATTGACTTCAGTTTCAACTAAGGAATGGTTAAGGTTTGATAGTGAGAGTTGGTTAAGTAAATTGATTTAATGACTGTAATGTGTTAGGTTGGCATAACGATGCTTTATTTAAACATCTGTTTCAATCCTGTAAAGGAGATGTGGAAATGTTTTCCAAATAAAGATCAGGAATGTTTTCCAATATAGGAAATAAGAAATAGAAGTAAATATGGTGGTGTGGTCCAAGTGATTTATAAAGTATGTTTTTTTCCAAATTTAGAATTTCCGATTATATAGAAAGGGAAAATGGATAAATTAATGATAATTTAATAAACCTTTGAATGATGATTGATCGGTAGAATTTCCATCTGGAAATAATATCGTTGTTTGCACACCTGTTTTTCTTTGATAGTTAAATCACCGACTATCGAAGTTTTTGATCATTTTTCCGTCGTCAATACGGAGAGACCGGGATTAGAATCATTATCTGAAAACCACTCTGTATGGACGTTAGCGTTGCGATCAAATATGACGAAAACCATTAGAGATGGAGTTATGCAAGGGCTATCCTGTTTATAGAATAGTGCCTTCAGTTTGTCCAGTCCCAGGACAAACGTGAATGGACGAATGTTTGACAGAGTATATCTAACGGATCTCGTAAGTTGATCTCTTCAAACGTACTTACGTTTGGTGGCGGAGTAATCCGTTTCTCTTAGCTTTATACCTGTGGTATTTTTGAAGAAATCAATTTGATTTGATGAGTATGACGATGTGGCATTCAAAGTGAATGGTGGTCAAGTGTTTCAAAAGATACGTAATGACCTCAAGCCTCATCAACCGGGAAATGACCGAAATCGGGTAGGAAGCATGGATAAGTGGGTCGCTCCCATTAGGGTGTATATCACATATCTAGAGAAAATCCAATTCATTATTTTGTTTGTTCGATGCTGTCCCTTTTCGGGAAGACGTTGGGTAGCTCCCAACTGTTGGTGATATACATTCGATACACTCAAGCGAAATGAGTGGTCGGTCATGTGTGGGCCGGGTTGCAAGATGTTCTTGTTGAACCCAGTGTATTTTCCTCTAGAGATACACTATCGGCAGGTGGTCCCATACCTTGTCATAGTTGGAATCCAATCTCCAGTAAGCACCCGAGGTTTTGTTTGTATACTATATATGTGGAATGTAAGATGGAAGCGTTCTGCTAGATTGTTAATTACTTGTGATTAGACATTACTATAATATCAGAGAAGTATTGATTTTCAAACTGTTTGGGTTATCGTAAGGTAAAAACCGCCCGTGTTTATGTGTGGATCGGTCTTACGATTATCTTCTCATTTGGAAAGGATTTTGAAAAATTAAACCAAATGATTTGAGTTTACTCACACCAGTCCCATGACTGACCCAGAGTTTATTTTGTTTGTTTTCCCTAAACTCTTGGGTGCCCAAATTTGTACGGGCAGACAAGTAGTTCTGGTTTTTACAGATATACTTGGAGGAGCTTGAAGCAGGAGGCTTCAGGATTATATAGCTACGGTTATTTCCGCTGTGTGTAAATGTTGTACTCTGGTAATGTCATTGTATATACATACTGTTTTATTGCAAAGTCATGTTATATATTATACTTTATTCGTTTCGTTGTGAGATTCGTGTTTACTCTGATTGTGTTCTTCTTCTTCTTCTATTCTAATTTTCCATCTTATCTATTCCCACCCTCTAAATTCTTTCTATTAATGATAAGGAATTTCCGATGTCTGGATAGTCAACATGGTAAGTTTTGTGTTGATTTTCGGAGTCGAAGATCCCAGTTCGTTACAGTGGTATCAGAGCTGAAGGTTAAGTGATTACCTTGGCTCTGTGGCGGGACTCAGTAGATATGGGGTTAGTAATACCCTAAATTGAGTGTGAGTGTATATATACGAGTGAACGTATTTGTAGATTGAATAAAAATGATTTTATATTGTGGAGATTTATTGGTTGAGTAGTTTGTGAATTCTGGTTGATCAGTTTGATCCACTGTATCGATAGGGGCTACCAAACACTTGAGTACGATAAACCGACACAGTATGTTTTGAAAGAGGGTAAATGAGATAATTTTACCCAAAGTATATTTTGATATAAAGAAATTATCTATATTCGAATTATTATAGTATATTGGATGTGTTGGTTGGTTATAATTGAAATGGTTACATAAATAACCAATTTGAGTTCGTATAATTTGAAAGCAGATTAATTAAATCTGAATTAAATTGAAATTGGAATTAAAATTCGGAAAACTTGGAGAAGTGTTTGTAAGTGGATTTGTGTTAAGTACAAGAAATTTTTAAAATCCTGGGAGATTTTAATTTATTTACAAGTATCGTGAATGATATTTTGAAAAAAAATTCAAAATGAAAGTGTTTAAATAGGGTTTTGAAAGGTGATATAGTATTGAACTCACTTTGATAGCTGGGAAATAACTCTGATGATACTGGCCACATCATCAATGTTCATTTTCGAGTTCTAATTGACAGATTACTACCAAAGATTTTGTGTTGAATTGTTTTGAGGAAAACAAGTTGTTTTGAATCTCGAAAGGGAAATATTTGATTTTTTGTGGAAAGCAAAGTTATTTATAACTCCCAGGAAAAGATCATCTGAATTTAAAACAAATTTAAACAGGAAATTTGTGAAAAAAAATATGAGTTGAATTGAAACCAATTAACTGGAAATTGAATTGGAATATAATATAGGAAGTAAAATCATATTTTGAATTGTGAGACAGGGATCTGAAATGGTATTGAATTAATGATTTAAGAAGTTGGAATAAAGGATGGAACTTTGGCTTGGATACGTGAATTATTTGGTTTTGAGGGAAAAAATGGAATTTTGTTTGGAAATGCATTTGTATATGCTGACAGGGTAGCAGATGGAAAGGATATAATGATATACCCGACAAAAAGGTACATGTTTAAAATTCCGTATGAGGTTTTATGTGCCGAATCGGCAAGACGCTTGGCTATTCGATTTTCTTTTGGATTGGAGAGGGCCTAGAGAGACGAGTTGGGGTTTGAACTATTAACCGGTACAAAGGAGGTGCTGGCGAAATTTTTCGAAAATTCGGGTGTTAGAAAATTTTCAGGATTTTGAAAATTTCCGTTAGTAAGAATAAATGAATATTTTAATTGAAATAAATTGGTTCAGTTGAAACTGAAGTTAAAAGTGAACGAATAGTTTTTAAACCAGTTAATAGGGTCCGTCTTCTACCTTAGCAATTTCGAGGACGAAATTATTTTAAGTGGGGAAGAATGTAACGACCCACATTTTTCAGCGATATAATTAATTTATTTAATTATTTGAATAATGGTTTTGTTATTTAAAATGATCAGAATTAAATAATATTGAATATTTAATTAATATAATAATATATTTAATTTCTGAAATAGTTAGAAATAGTGGAATTCACAAAATGGTGTGAATTGGATCATCTATGATATTTAATTCAGTTTAGAATTGAATTAGAATAACGAATATATTATTTGAACGGCAGTTTGAACGTATAATTATATCATAATTAAAATCGAGCTCGAAATGGCGCAGTAGTTCACTATTTGGCGATTTGAACTTCAACCGAATGTACAGGGTCCATTTTAAATCGGATTTCTGTGAAACAAGAAACGTTAGGAGCTGGTGAAGTATATTTTTCTAGTGGAAGAGAAAAATCGGGATTTCATCATGTAGATTTTGATTTATTTCCAAATCAAATTTTAGAAAGTCGCTATGGAATTCCTTTACAATTTATATCGATTTATTTATATTTTAAAATGGATTTTTAAATATAAATCGAATATCGATGTAACACTGGATTTGAAATGTCAAGTTAAAAATCCCGGTGTAGCAGTATGATATTCTGTTGTGAATATACACGATAATATTTATTTTTTATATTAAATTTAAATGTTTTTAAATATATTTATATATTTAAAAAGGGCTATTTTGAGCTTTAAAAATAGCCAGTTTTGCAAACGACCTCAGAATTCGACGAAACTAATTTTATTGGATTCGCAATATTAAATTATTGATAGATTTCAATTTTCGAGATTTTTGAAGTCGGTATGTGGTCGTATGGGATTTTATTGTGAAAAATAGTCGATATTCTGACGGTTAAAAATTCGCTGTGTGAGTAAACAAAGTCGGAATTCGACAAAACCAGTTTCGTTAGGACCGTAATGTCAAACTCTAGATGCATGTCCAGTTTCGTGATTTTTGGGCATCGTGGGTGGTCACAGGAATTTTTAAACAACGTATACAATTAGAGATTGATTAAAATAAAATAAAATAATCGAATAAAAATATATTAAATCATTCTATAAATATCGAGCCATCCTAAACAAACCTTAGAATTTTTCTCTGGTCAACAACTTACACGCCGCCAGTTTTCTTCCTCCAGCAAACATTTTCCCAACTTCAAAAATCCTTTTTAATGCAAATAAATTCTTATAAAATAGAAAACATGTGTATATGGATTCCGCAAGACTTGAGCTTCAATCTGCTGTGTTCAGATTTTGGTGCGATGACATTTCCTGAGGTCGACAGTCTTCCGCAGTGCTCTAGGGTTACGGATTTCGAGCACTACGAGTTGTATTCCTAGTTTTTGAGTTGCGTTGTGGGATTGAGGGAATAAAATCGTGTTTGTGGCAGTATTTTGGTGAATTGCGATCTCAAATTCTGGTCGGCTTCCTCCTGTAGCTGAACATTGGAGCTCGAAGTTGAAACGAGCAGGAGTGGTGCGGGTTGCGAGTTGAGGGTATGAGGTGGAAGACGGTTTGATGAGCTGAACGTTGGTGGCGGTTTCGTGAGGATCGATGGAAGGATGGGGTTAGGATCGAAGGAGTGCGGTGATGTTATGATATAGGAGCTAGCGTTGAAATTTTGGTTGGGGAAGATAAGGTATGAGGCGGGTTGGGTATCCACGTATTGGGCCAAGTGAGGAACCGGAATGGATAAGCCCAAATTTGAAAGTAAACCTTTGCTTTATTTTTATCTAAACTAGTATTAACGTTAAAAATGTGTAGCTCCCTCATATATTATCGAAATTCAGCGAAACAAGATCCGACAGGATCGTATGGACGGACACCACCCAATGGAACTGACTAAGAGTGGATTGGCGCTCGTTACGATTTATGGCGAAATAGATTGTCCATCTGAATCAACAGACGCAAATCGTTATTTAACAGTTAACACGAAATGTGAGTAAATCTCACTAAATCTGCTCAACTTATATTTTTATAACGTATTTTTATAACTGATAAATAATGGTTGTTTGTTGTGTGTTGGCTGTTTGGTTGAACAGCTAGTCAGTTGATTGAAAATATAGATAACGATATATATAGAAATCGTTAATCGAATACTGATTATGTTCATCAGAATATTTTATATTCGTGTTATTTATGTTAACTGACATTTGTGGATGCAGGGAAACAGGTCGGGACCCAACTGGGTTCCTCAACATTTATTTTACCGTTTTCCATATATTGTGTTATATAATGTGATATGAAATCTGTTGTTGATTTTTTATGGTGGAATGATGCCAATCATAGTTATATGGTATGTTAAATACCATAAAGAATACTGGAATGTTAAAAAGGAAAATTTTCAATGTTATATTGAAAAAGAAATATTTATAAATAAAAAAAATTTATAAAAAGAAACGATTTATTTAAAAAATAAATAGATTGAAAAGGAATATTTATTTGTTATTCAAATAGATATAATTGAAAAAGAAATATTTGTAAACCATTTACAAATTGAATTGAAAAGGAATATTTATTTGAAATAAATAGAATAGAAAGGGGGAATATGTGTAAAACAAATAGAAAGGAAATAGTTAGGTTATCAAAGGAATTTCTTATAAAACCAATGTATTTTATGTAACACCCCACCTCCGCCAGGGTGACTCTTGCAAGCACTCTGACTTTGGAGGGGCGTTTGATTCAGGTAAACATGCATAATGATATATCAAGGCAGAACAAGAACATATGTATATATGTAAACAGAGTAAATAACATAGATAAAACAGCGGAAGATTTTCAAACCATTTCAAAACAAGTCTGGTACAACATAGTGTTAACTTTCCAAATACACAAGTCTAGATAAAAACAACATTACTGAAAAACTGAAATACATAAGTACTATCCCCAAAATAAGTGATAACCATAGCTAGCTTCATGTCAAGACTGTACATGAGCTAAAATCCCACAAGCAAGCGATCAGAAATCCAGCTAAGCTCCAATATTCCCTCCCTGAGAACCTGGGGCGGGGGGGGGGGGGGGGGGAACGGAAGAAAAGAGGCGAAAGATAACAGGTCAGTCAAAAAGACTGAGTAAGCCCTACTACAATCAATGTAAACTGATAAAGTTAACTGACATGAGAAGCAGGTATGATCATAAGGATAACAACATACTAGCATGGTGATTAACTAACAAGGTAGACAAAGGTGTCATCGCATAATCAGGTTTAAGGTTTTGCACCACAGATGTACTAGCAAACTAACATGACTGGAATAAACAAGTATTGATCCCTTGGCCCAAGCTTTGGCCCAATAACATGAAATGACCCTAATACAAGGTCCAACCAAATGGTCTAGTCGATCGGCTCCCTAAGCCTAACTCGTCACGTGTTGGTGTCAATACGGCCCAAACATAATTGTAGTCGAACTGTGCCGGGTCCACCCTTCGGGTGTATCAAGCCCTAGGGTGCCAACCCCTGGACACCATAAACATGAGTGCACAGTCTCGATCTACTGGTACCCATGGGTGACTTCTCCAAATACGGACTACGTGCACGACCATAGTCCGTCCGGAACTACATCGGCGTACCACCCGGCCGTCGTTTATTTGGTCGCTTACCTCCAGCCCATTAATCGTGCTCCCTCCCTAGCCTAGTCCCTAGGGCCTTAATGATACCAATTTTTGGGATTACTACGGAGTGGGCCCCCATTGCTAGGATTTTCTAGTGGGTTAAGTACGGTTTAACCCTCTTGCTAATCATGGATTAACTTGGTTAAGTGTAACGATGAGTTCACGACGTAACCCTGATTAATCTACCAAGCCCGAATTGGTTAAGTATTAAGTGGACCATGACTTAACCCTAATCACGAGGCATTAATTAATTTAATGCGCCTTAACCTCTCACATTAGACCTTGTTGCGGTTACTAGTTAAGCCGGTCGGTTCTGGGTAGCTTTACACCACAACTTGGTCTAACCTCGGGTTCAAGGTACAACATGACCAACTTCTCACATTGGGTCCTTTTGTTTGTAGCAACTAGTTAAGACGGTCGGTTCCGGGTAGGTTTACGCTACAAACTCAACCCAACCTCGAGTTGGTCACACTTATCTTTTCTAAGTGTCATGTCCATCATGTTTCCAAAACATGTTACAAGTTTTCAAGCATTTGGGTAGACCTAACTTAATAGGTAAATTCTCAAAGGGTAGACCTAACTTAATAGGTAAATTCCCAAGCTTATGTTTTTATGTCTTTTAAGTTTACCCAACCCCAAACGCAATCCCATCGCTTACATATCGCAATAGCGCACAAAGGATAGAAAGAGGGAACTTGGCATAATCATGACATAAAAGTGTTGAAGCCACAAGTTTAACATGGTGGCATATGAAATGTTCATGTGTTCATACCCTTGCATATTACATTTTTAGGCCCCAAAAGCATGCATAAAACCAAACTTGGCATATTGGTGATACATGGTGCTAAATGACATGTAGAAATGGCCATAAGTTCGCATTTAGCCTCACATGCAAGTTATCATAAGAGATATGATAACTTACATGTTGCCAAAATGCAACCTTTAGCATAAAGCTTGAAGCTTTATGTTCACATACTCAAGATAAGCTTGCATAACATGATAACATGAACAAGATGATCATCCCAAACTTGCATAACATACTTGCATATCATAACATGGCATACTTGCATAGCATAACATGGTAAACTTGCATAACATGACATGATGAACTTGCATATCATAGCATGGCATACTTGCATATAAACTTGCATATCATAGCATGGCATACTTGCATATAAACTTGCATATCATAACATGACATACTTGCATATAAACTTGCATATTACAACATGATAAACTTGCATATCATAGCATAGTAAACTTGTATATAAACTTGCATATCATACATTTAACTTTAGAGTTTAAGTATGAAAGTAGAATAGGGCTTAGAATGCCAAAGCCCTTATGAAATCAAATAAACCCAAAATGCAAGCAAAACCCTTGAGCCAAAATGATCAAAACTCTTTCTTTATCATGCAAATATAGAAACTTGATTTGAATGCAAGCTAATGATGCTCATACAAGTTTGAAAACACTTGTATGCATGGAAAATCTCTCATATAAATTTATTTAGGAATTTTATGAAGAGAGTGGAGGCCATGAGAGGATTGATTTTGCCATAGTTTAGTTGTATGAATGAATAATGATGATTTAGGGTTAGGTTAGGGCCTTATTTATAGATTAGGAAAGTGTTTTAGGCCATAGGATTAAACCCTAGTTGCAATCTCAGCCCTCAAAACCGAATCTGGCCCCCAAGCTCAACACAATCTCTAAATGGTGCACCAGGCTAAACAGCCCGACTGGACCAAGTCGACAGCCAAGTCGACAGGGTTGTCGACTTGGGTCCAACCAAGTCGACTCCCAAGTCGACAGGGCTGTCGACTTGGGTGCTCTGGCGGGAATTTTCCCGCTTGGCCCAAACTGGCCCAAATTTCCAAATTCAAACTTGAATTTGAAATCTGTTTTTACTTTGAATTTTTCTGAAAACTTCGTTGGGCCTTAATCGGGTCATACGGACTCCGATTTTCGAAAACTCGGACTCTATTTCGCGTATTTTTCCGAGACGAACGCAATGGCATAGCCCGTTTCCCTTGATTCAGATTTTAGAATTAAATTCTGCCTCGATTTACATCATAACAGGTTATTGAAAATACGGGTTGTTACATTCTCCCCTCCTTAAAGGATTTCGTCCCCGAAATCTTCAAGTTAGGAAGAACGTATCCTACCATCCAACATCCATCTACTCAAAACATCATCCACAAGCAATCATTGTCCTTACAAGATTCTAAATGTTGTATGAACATATGCAAAGGTGTGTGTATATGTACTTATCTAATGCAAATATCATCAATGCAAATTATGTTAGTGAAATGAATCCATATGTATGCAATTCCTAACATAATGTATCACATCTATATGCGTGCACATAACATACGTCCATATGCAACATCCATGTGATAACGCAAAAACTTTCATCCATGAATAAGCATAAACACTCATGCATATGCAATATGAGGAGTGTGTGAGCCGATCTAGTGCCTAATGTCTATAATGCATCCACGAGTAACCACTTGCAAACACTAGCAACCACTTGCAACCATCAAGCATAACATGTCTCAAACACATGTTTCATCCAAAGGGTTTCTACCTAAGGTTCTCATGACAAGATTAGCATGATAAACTAGATAATCAAGACAAACATGGATAGCAAAAGATATGCTATAAAGAGATCGGGAAGATAAGCAGGATGTACTCCTCTTTCGGATTACAAGAAATCCCTTCCTAACCCAATCCATATCCTATAAAAGCCCAAAAGGTTTAGTAAACCTAACGGACCCCCTTCAAACCCTGACATGTATTACTAGCCAATAAGTCATACCTCCCGACAGAAATAGGACCGAAAATGGGACAGAGAGGATATACATAAAAAGATAATATGCGAGTAAGTTCCACAGGAAAACAAGGATCAAGGATATGCTCTTAAAAAGAGATATGATGCGCGTATCTAGCCTTCAATCTTCTAAGTCACGTTTCCTTGAGCTTAACTCCACAGTGCTTTGACCGTCTTTTACCTCATGATTTCTTAGCTTCTTAACTCTTATTTCCAAATATGAGTTGGAACCCATTTCATTGTCGCCTCTCGTCTTCCTCTTTCACTTACTCTACTATCATTTTTGGCTTAAGCATAACCATGACCTCATGATTTCATGCAAGCTCTCCAAAATTCACTAGTGAATCCTAGATCTCGTTTACTTACCATAAAGTGTTCCACACAGCAGAACTTTTCTTGGAAATACCAATCCACGTTGCCAATTGCTCTTACCAACGTGACTCACGCTTGAGTGAAATGAACCATCCGCCTGTGAAAGATAGGCCGTACTTAGATTCAGTTGCTTGCCCATGACTTCCCGTAGACTATCCCAAAACTGGCTAGTGAAGATTAAGTCATGGTTACTAACTATACTTTAGGGAACCCCATGCAACTGCTTTATTTCTTGAAAGTAAACTGTCGCTAGCTATGATGCAGTCCCTTCGCTCTTTACCGGAGTGAAATGAGCACTCTTCGTGAGTCTATCCACAATAACCCAAATGCTTGTATTCCCTTTCCTTGACCTAGGCAGTCCATCCATGAAATCCTTCGTGATGCTTTTCCCTCTTCCATTGCGGGGACCTCCAACGGATATAATGGCCCACCGGGCTTCTACGACTCGGCCTTTAACCTGTTGGCACAACATGCACCTTGGGAAAATCTCGGCCACCTCCTCGGGTGATGTGCATTTTCAAGAACCTTCTTTCTCTCATCGCGTCTTAGCCATCCCTAGTTATCTATAGCGAGGTGTCTTAACATCTCGCCTCGAATCAACTTGTCCATGATCTCGACTAACTGCGGGACTTCTTTCTGCGAAGTCCCTGCTTGATCCAGAAGGATAGGTCTAAGCTCAAGGGACGCTAACTAACTAATTAAACTGAGAGAACTTCTTACTTCGGTTGCATTCCTTGGAGTCTTCCAATCCTGAACTGCAACTACCTTAGCGGGATCCACCGCTAAGCCTTGCTTAGAAACTATGTGCCCAAGAAATCTAACTTTTTTTCTCCAAAATGACATTTGGAGGACTTGGCTTTCAACTGATGCGCTCTAAGCGTATCCATCACCTCCTTGAGATGTCTAACATGTTCTTCCTCGTCCTTAGAGAAGATCAGAATATCATCTACGAAGACCACGACAAACTTGTTCAAGAACTCCCTTAACACCCTACTCATCAAGTCCACGAAGTAGGCGGGTGCATTAGTCAAGCCGAATGGCATGACCAGCCATTCTAAGAATCCATCCGGAGTTCTGAATGCAGTCTTGTCTATACTATCCTCAGCTACTCTGAGCTGATGGAATCCAGTAGCAAGATCAAGAGGAAACAGATGTTCCTACAAGCTGATCAAACAAATCATCGATCCTTGGCAATGGTTGCCTATTCTCTTTGTTTAACTCACGATAATCAACACAAAGTCGGAGAGAACCATCTGCCTTGGTAGCAAATAACACAGGCGCTCCCCATTCAAATATACTTTGTCTAATGAAGTTCTTCTCAAGCAAATCCTTGACTTGCTTTCTTAACTCTCATCTTGCGGGGCCATGTGCCTTACCGGCCACGAAACTATCTTGGCATTATCAACCAGATAAATGCGGAAATCTATCTCTCATTTAGGGGTAACCCCCTTCACTTCACCCAAGATATCAGGATATTCTCAGACCACCCTCACCGATTGCAAACTATCGATAGACGAGTTGAGGGATTCAAGATAACACAACATGACGGGACTCGTAGGGTTACTAGAAATTTTTAGGGTATTACCGAGGCGAGTCATGAGCCTCTCAACCCCATGCTCAAAAATCAAGGATGGCTCCAAAACTGGACAACCCATCCATGCCCAAAAATCAACCCATACCCCATGAAACCGAGAATATAAGCATCACGCGAGAACTCTATACTCAAGATAGAGATTTTCAAATCCACGTAGATAATAGACAAATGGGCGGAACCCCCAATTGGATTTGAAACACACACGGGATCATTAACTAGACTAGTACTTAGGTGCAAACCTCCAACTAAACCAGATGAAATAAACTATGCGATGCACCAAAATCAAACAAAGTACGAATAGGAAAATCAGAAATGTAAACAAGACTCTCAACAGAAATACTACCTCGATCGGGAACTGGAGCGGCATTGAGAGCATGAACTTGCCCTCTCGAAGGTCCAGCACGCTGAGTCTGACCCTGGCCTTGCCCTTGCTTCTTCGGGCAATCCCTAGTGAAATGTCCAGTTTCACCGCAGAAAAAGCATTCACCATTCTCCCTTTTCCTCTTCTTACAATCCTTAATAAGATGCCCAACTGAACTGCAATAATAGCACTTTCCCTTTTTGTTATTGCCCTTGTTGTTGTTCCCCTTGTTGCCTTGACTCTTGTTCTTGTTCTTATTGCCTTGACTGCTCTGACCGCTTGGATTACCCTGATTTCCTTTCCACTTGGAATCAGTCTTCTTGGCTTGAGTATCATTCCTCTTGATCTCTTTCTTGTCGCTCCTGTTCTCTTCATTGAGTAGGGCCATATTCACCAAACTTTCAAAAGTTGCCCCCAAGGGTATATGAGTCATGGCTAAACCATGCAATGGCTCGTTTAATCCTAGAGCAAAGTATAGGGCCTTCTTCGGAGCTGTGTTAACCAGGTCTAAACCGACCCGAGCCAGTTGATTAAACTTATCTATGTATTCCCTAATAGTCATGTCCCCTTGCTTCAGTGATAGGAACCTTAGTCCAAACTTTCCCCGAAAGTCATCCCAAGTCTCAATTGGCCTAGTAGCGGTGGTGACCACCCACCAACGTGCAACTTCTTCCTTTAGCAACCATACTGCCAATAAAACCTTCCTACGGTCATCTATATCAAAGAAGGCAAAAAGATCTTTGGTTTCTTTCAACCAATTCCTTGCCTCTACATAAGTCTCGGTTCCAAAGAAATTCTTGCAACCTATCGCCTTAAAATCTTGGCAAATCTTTGCGAAGTCAGCTTGAGGGTGCTGAGGGGGAGAAGGAAGAGGAACCTCGACGACAGAAGGAGGAGGAACGTCAGTGACAGGAGGAGGAGGAACATTAACTACCGGAGGAGGAGTAACATTTGCGGGGCCGGCTTCGGTCGCCCTAGCCTCCAAAAATCTCCTATACCAAACAGGTACGTGTACTCCCTCCGGAATGGCAAAGTTATTGGCCATACTGAAAACAAAGAGAAAGATAGATTCAGAATGGAGAAAAAACGAAGGAATTTTGCTAATGGCTTTTTGGGGAATAGTCTTTAAAATAAACTAGACTTTTCTTTGGAAAATACTTTATACTTGGTTTTGAAAATAGTTTTCCAAAAGTTTTCTAAAAACCTTTTTGTTCCTTCTCGTAAACCATATGCTCTGATACCAAATGTAACACCCCACCTCCGCCAGGGTGACTCTTGCAAGCACTCTGACTTTGGAGGGGCGTTTGAATCGGGTAAACATGCATAATGATATATCAAGGCATAACAAGAACATATGTATATATGTAAACAGAGTAAATAACATAGATAAAACAGCGGAAGATTTTCAAACCATTTCAAAACAAATCTGGTACAACATAATGTTAACTTTCCAAATACACAAGTCTAGATAAAAACAACATTACCGAAAAACTGAAATACATAAGTACTATCCCCAAATTAAGCGATAACCATAGCTAGCTTCATGTCAAGACCGTACATGAGCTAAAATCCCACAAGCAAGCGATCAGAATTCCAGCTAAGCTCCAATATTCCCTCCCTGAGAACCTGGGGGGGGGGGGGGGAACGGAAGAAAAGAGGCGAAAGAAAACAGGTCAGTCAAAAAGACTGAGTAAGCCCTACTACAATCAATGTAAACTGATAAAGTTAACTGACATGAGAAGCAGGTATGATCATAAGGATAACAACATACTAGCATGGTGATTAACTAACAAGGTAGATAAAGGTGTCATCGCATAATCAGGTTTAAGGTTTTGCACCACAGGTCTACTAGCAAACTAACATGACTGGAATAAACAAGTATTGATCCCTTGGCCCAAGCTTTGGCCCAATAACATGAAATGACCCTAATACAAGGTCCAACCAAATGGTCTAGTCGATCGGCTCCCTAAGCCTAACTCGTCACGTGTTGGTGTCAATACGGCCCAAACATAATTGTAGTCGAACTGTGCCGGGTCCACCCTTCGGGTGTATCAAGCCCTAGGGTGCCAACCCCTAGACACCATAAACATGAGTGCACAGTCTCGATCTACTGGTACCCATGGGTGACTTCTCCAAATACGGACTACGTGCACGACCATAGTCCGTCCGGAACTACATCGGCGTACCACCCGGCCGTCGTTTATTTGGTCGCTTACCTCCAGCCCAGTAATCGTGCTCCCTCCCTAGCCTAGTCCCTAGGGCCTTAATGATACCAATTTTTGGGATTACTGCGGAGTGGGCCCCCATTGCTAGGATTTTCTAGTGGGTTAAGTACGGTTTAACCCTCTTGCTAATCA
Source organism: Allium sativum (assembly GCA_030737875.1). Lineage (NCBI taxonomy): Eukaryota > Viridiplantae > Streptophyta > Magnoliopsida > Asparagales > Amaryllidaceae > Allium > Allium sativum. Next base: position 693,622,581 of record CM060920.1, read on the forward strand.
TGGATTAACTTGGTTAAGTGTAACGATGAGTTCACGACTTAACCCTGATTAATCTACCAAGCCCAAATTGGTTAAGTATTAAGTGGACCATGACTTAACCCTAATCACGAGGCATTAATTAATTTAATGCGCCTTAACCTCTCACATTAGACCTTGTTGTGGTTACTAGTTAAGCCGGTCGGTTCCGGGTAGCTTTACACCACAACTTGGTCTAACCTCGGGTTCAAGGTACAACATGACCAACTTCTCACATTGGATCCTATTGTTTGTAGCAACTAGTTAAGTCGGTCGGTTCTGGGTAGGTTTACGCTACAAACTCAACCCAACCTCGAGTTGGTCACACTTATCTTTTCTAAGTGTCATGTCCATCATGTTTCCAAAACATGTTACAAGTTTTCAAGCATTTGGTTAGACCTAACTTAATAGGTAAATTCCCAAAGGGTAGACCTAACTTAATAGGTAAATTCCCAAGCTTATGTTTTTATGTCTTTTAAGTTTACCCAACCCCAAACGCAATCCCATCGCTTACATATCGCAATAGCGCACAAAGGATAGAAAGAGGGAACTTGGCATAATCATGACATAAAAGTGTTGAAGCCACAAGTTTAACATGGTGGCATATGAAATGTTCATGTGTTCATACCCTTGCATACTACATTTTTAGGCCCCAAAAGCATGCATAAAACCAAACTTGGCATATTGGTGATACATGGTGCTAAATGACATGTAGAAATGGCCATAAGTTCGCATTTAGCCTCACATGAAAGTTATCATAAGAGATATGATAACTTACATGTTGCCAAAATGCAACCTTTAGCATAAAGCTTGAAGCTTTATGTTCACATACTCAAGATAAGCTTGCATAACATGATAACATGAACAAGATGATCATCCCAAACTTGCATATAATAACATGGCATAATTGCATAGCATAACATGGTAAACTTGCATAACATGACATGATGAACTTGCATATCATAGCATGGCATACTTGCATATAAACTTGCATATCATAGCATGGCATACTTGCATATAAACTTGCATATCATAACATGACATACTTGCATATAAACTTGCATATTACAACATGATAAACTTGCATATCATAGCATAGTAAACTTGCATATAAACTTGCATATCATACATTTAACTTTAGAGTTTAAGTATGAAAGTAGAATAGGGCTTACAATGCCAAAGCCCTTATGAAATCAAATAAACCCAAAATGCAAGCAAAACCCTTGAGCCAAAATGATCAAAACTCTTTCTTTATGATGCAAATATAGAAACTTGATTTGAATGCAAGCTAATGATGCTCATACAAGTTTGAAAACACTTGTATGCATGGAAAATCTCTCATAGAAATTTATTTAGGAATTTTATGAAGAGAGTGGAGGCCATGAGAGGATTGATTTTGCCATAGTTTAGTTGTATGAATGAATAATGATGATTTAGGGTTAGGTTAGGGCCTTATTTATAGATTAGGCAAGTGTTTTAGGCCATAGGATTAAACCCTAGTTGCAATCTCAGCCCTCAAAACCGAATCTGGCCCTCAAGCTCAACACAATCTCTAAATGGTGCACCAGGCTAAACAGCCCGGCTGGACCAAGTCGACAGCCAAGTCGACAGGGCTGTCAACTTGGGTCCAACCAAGTCGACTCCCAAGTCGACAGGGCTGTCGACTTGGGTGCTCTGGCGGGAATTTTCCCGCCTGGCCCAAACTGGCCCAAATTTCCAAATTCAAACTTGAATTTGAAATCTGTTTTTACTTTGGATTTTTCTGAAAACTTCGTTGGGCCTTAATCGGGTCATACGGACTCCGATTTTCGAAAACTCGGACTCTATTTCGCGTATTTTTCCGAGACGAACGCATTGGCACAGCCCGTTTCCCTTGATTCAGATTTTAGAATTAAATTCTGCCTCGATTTACATCATAAAAGGTTATTGAAAATACGGGTTGTTACATTTTATATAAAAAGGAAATATTTTATAAATAAATAGAATTATCGAAAAGGGTTTTATTTTGTTAACAAATAGATTAAAAAGAGAAATACTTGAAAAAAGGACTAGAATTGTATAAAAGGAGAATTTTACATTTGAAAGGTTTAAACCCGTGCTTCGCACACGGGTATAACTTGGTATGGATTTAAAGCAAGTTTTTGAATAGAATCTAATCTGACTAATAGATTGAGAAGGATAATTTATAAATAATATTTTATAAATCAAATGAAATGTTTATCATTGGATAAATAGAATATATAGTTCAGGACTTATATAGAGAAGTAAGAATCGATTTCAACATCGATATTTAAACTGAATGAACGTAGAGTTAATCAATTAGAGTTAATCAGTTAGAGTTAATCAGTTAGAATAATTGATTAGAGTTAGAATTATTTGAATTAGAGTTAATTGAATATAGTTAATCGAGTTAGGATTTATTGAATATTTGTTATTCAATTAGAGTTAATCGAATATAGTTAATTGAAATAGAATTAGTCAAACATAGTTATTCAGGATGAGTTGCCATTTCGTACGACTGCTAACGTATTTCGCAGGGCTGCAGATAGCCTATGGCGGTCGGATGTTTCCTGAGGGAATCAGGCGTAACCATTGTGATCGCTGCGATCTAGAGTCAAGCGAATGGAGTTAAATCGAATATTAGCCATTCGAAATAAAGTCAAAACAGATATAGTTATTCGAATGAAATTAAAGGAGTTAATCAAATATAGTTTATTCGAAAGGAGATTGATTGAATGTAAATCATTCATAGAAAGTTAATCGAATGTAAATCATTCGAAGAAGGATTATCGAATATTAGTTATTCGAACTAGAGGAATCGAATATAGTTTATTCGAAATAGAAAGTTATCAGATAGTGATTATTCGAGAGTGAATTATACATTGGAATTCGACTATATCGAATTAAGGGAAGTAATGTTTTACTTTCCGTTTCAAAATTTAGTTTTGCTTATTTGTTAATAAATTAGTTGTTTGTCATTTATCCAAATTAAGATATAAAAGCTATATTTAAAGTTAATATATTTTGAAAGCATGGAATTATAACATTATAGTTATAATCAAATGGTTTTGTAAAGGAAGTGGATTCGTAAATAGAATCCGAGAGTTTCACAGGGAAGTTTCTTAAAGATTTAAAGTTTGAACTTTGTCTATTTCAAGGTTAGAATTGTCGTTCAGTTAAGGTCTGAGAGGTAATTACACCCCAACTTGATTGACTTCAGTTTTAACTAAGGAATGGTTAAGGTTCGATAGTGGGAGTTGGTTAAGTAAATTAAGTTAATGACTGTAATGGGTTAGGTTGGCACAAAGATGTTTTATTTAAACATCTGTTTCAATCCTGTAAAGGAGATGTGGAAATGTTTTCTAAATAAAGATCAGGAATGTTTTCCAATATCGGAAATAAGAAATAGAAGTAAATATGGTGGTGTGGTCCTAGTGATTTATAAAGTATGTTTTTTTTTCAAATTTAGAAATTTAGAATTTACGAATATATAGAAAGGGAAAATGGATAAATTAATGATAATTTAATAAACCTTTGAATGATGATTGATCGATAGAATTTCCATCTGGAAATAATATCGTTGTTTGCACACCTGTTTTTCTTTGATAGTTAAATCACCGACTATCGAAGTTTTTGACCATTTTTCCGTCGTCAATACAGAGAGACCGGATCAAAATCATTATCTGAAAACCACTCTGTATGGACGTTAGCGTTGCGATCGAATATGATGAAAACCATTGGAGATGGAGTTATGCAAGGGCTATCCTGTTTACAGAATAGTGCCTTCGGTTTGTCCAGTCCCAGGACAAACGTGAATGGACGAATGTCTGATAGAGTATATCTAATGGATCGCGTAAGTTGATCTCTTCAAACATACTTACGTTTGGTTGCGGAGGAATTCGTGTCTCTTAGCTTTATACCCGTGGTACTTTTGAAGAAATCAATTTGTGATTTGACGGGTATGACGATGTGGCATTCAAAGTGAATGGCGGTCAAGTGTTTCAAAAGATGCGTAATGACCTCAAGCCTCATCAACCGGGAAATGACAGAAATCGGGCAGGCAGCATAGCTAAGTGGGTTGCTCCCATTAGGGTGTATATCACCTATCTAGAGAAAATCCAATTCATTCTTTTGTCTATTCAATGCTATCCCTTTTCGGGAAGACGGTGGGTAGCTCCCAACCGTTGGTGATATACATTCGATACACTCAAGCGAAATGAGTGGTCGGTCATGTGTGGGCCGGGTTGCAAGACGTTCTTGTTGAACCCAGTGTATTTGCCTCTAGAGATACACTATCGGCAGGTGGTCCCATACCTTGTCATAGTTGGAATCCAATCTCAAATAAGCTCCCGCGGTTTTGTTTGTATACTATATATGTGGAACGTGAGATGCAAGCGTTCTGCTAGATTGTTAATTACTTGTGATTAGACATTACTATAATATCAGAGAAGTATTGATTTTCAAACTGTTTGGGTTATCATAAGGTAAAAACCTTCCGTGTTTATGTGTGGATCGGTCTTACGATTATCTTTTCATTTGGAAAGGATTTTGAAAAATTAAACCAAATGATTTGAGTTTACTCACACCAGTCCCATGACTGACCCAGAGTTTATTTTGTTTGTTTTCCCTAAACTCTTGGGTGCTCAAATTTGTATGGGAAGTCAAGTAGTTCAGGTTTTTACAAATATACTTGGAGGAGCTTGAATGTAACAACCCGTATTTTTTTAAATAACATGTTATAACATAAATCAGGGCAGAATTAAATGTTAAAATCTGAATCAAGGGAAACGGGCTGTGCCATTGCGTTCATCTCGGAAAAATACGCGAAATAGAGTCTGAGATTTCGAAAATTGGAGTCCGTATGACCAAGTTATGGCCCGTCAAAGTTTTCAGAAAATTTCAAGTTCAAAAACAGTTCAAATTTGAATTTAGAATTCAAATTCAGCCAAAACAGACTGGGCGGGAAAATTCCCGCCCAGACAGGTCGATAGGGGGGTCGACACTAGGGTCGACCTCCCCCCAACCAGGTCGACACTAGGGTCGACCTGGGGGTCGACCTCCCTGGTCGGCCAGGTCGGCCTGGTGCACCTATTTTGGCTGTTTGGACCTGTTTTGGAGGCTAGTGACGTGAATTGATGGCCCAGATCTGAATTAGGGTTAATCCTATGGTCTAAATTAACCTAATCATCTATAAAAAGACCCTAATACCTAGCATAAATCAATCCTACAACTAAACTATGCCAAAATGTTTCTTGATCATGGCCTCCATCTTCATAACATGGCCTCCATCCTCTTCATGAAAATTTGAGTGTCCTAAGCTAGTAAAAGAGCCACCTTTCTTCATCAAAATAAGGATCTTTCTTCATACAAATCAAAAGAGCTTCTTGTTTCTCAAGACAACTTGGAGCTTATATTCATTTGGGGCTTTTAGTATTGCTAGCGTGGCTTCGTCTCAATCTTATTTTATTTTATAAGTCTTCAAAGCAATGTAAGCCCTATACTACTCTTAGATTCTAACTATGAAGTTAAATGTGACATGTTGCAAGTTTGAGTTTGGGCCTAAGTATGATATGTGTTTTGATTCTAACATGTTATGCATAGGTTTATTCTATGCATGTTTGTAAAGCTATCACCTTGACCTTGTAGGCTAAAAGCTATAAGCTTTATGTTGAAATGTTGCATTATGCAACATGAGAACTCTCATAACCTTTATGATAACTTGCATATAATGATATATGCGAACTTCTAGTCATCATCCTATGTCATCTAGGACCATATATCACCTATTCGCTAAGTTTGAATGTTATGCATGTAACATGCAAGTTTAAATGAACATATTTATGCCTCATGTGCCACCATGTTTAACTTGTGGCCAACCTTATTACCTTATGCCCTTTTGTCATGCTTTTGCCAAGTTCCCTCTTTTGATCTATGTTATGTTGTGCGAAACGTACATGCGATGGGAATGTGTTGGGTTTGGGTAATATTAATGACATGAAAACATGGTTTTAAAATATGGCATGAACATTGACTTGTGATTATGTTTGTAAACATAATGATGGACATGACACTTAGAAAATATGAGTGTGGCCAACTCGAGGTTGGGTTGAGTTTGTAGCATAAATCTACCCGGAACCGACCGGCTTAACTAGTGGCTACAAACAATAGGACCCAATGTGAGTAGTTGGTCATGTCGCACTTGAAACCCGAGGTTAGACTAAGTTGTGGTGTAAAGCTACCCGGACCCGCCCGGCTTAACTAGTAACCACAACAATGTCTAATGTGAGAGGTTGGGTGCATTAAATTAATTAATGCCACATGATAGGGTTAAGTCATGGACTACTTGAATACTTAACCAATTAAACACGAAGGATTGGTAGGGTTAAGTCATGGACTACTTGAATATACTTAACCAATTAAACCCGATGTATTGATAGGGTTAAGTCATGAACTACTTGAATACACTTGACCAACTCAATACATGGTTAGGATAGGGTTAACCACACTTAACCCGCTTGAAATCCTAGTTACGTGGTCCTTTTCAGCAGTAACCTACTTGGAAGTATCATGGGTACCCTGGACTAGGCTAGGGTGGGGCACGATTACTGAACTGATTGTAAGAGACCAAAGGAGATGGCTGAAGGGTGCACCGGTTGTTCAGGCAGACCATGTTCGTGCACATTAAGTCCGGAGTTGAACATGGGCACCAGTAGGTTTAGACTGTGCGTGCTTGAATTGTGTCTGTGGTTTACACCTTAGGGCTGGATACACCCTAGGGAGGACCTTGCACAGTTAACTACATTCCACGATTAAGTCGTATGACACCGATACATGACGAGTTAGGCTTATAGGGAGCCGATCGACTAGACCGAGTAGTTGGACCTCGATTTAGGTCATCTCATGATGTGGGCCAGATTTGGGCCAAGGGATCATTTCTTGTTTATACTTGACATGGATTGGAATAATAGTACACACCTGGTGCAACTTAACCTTGTATATGCGATGCCACATTTAATCTATCTTGTTAACTTTTCACCATGCCAGTTATCACCCTACATCTCATCTCTGTTTTACATGTTCAGTTAACTTTATTAGTTTTTATACTAATAGTAGATAGGACTTACCAGTCTTTTTGACTGACCCGTTTTCTTTCACCTCTTTTCTTCTGTTTCCCCCCTCAGGTTTACAGGGTGGGAACACTGGTACCTAGCTTGGATCTTTAGCTGCTTTTCTGGATAGCTCATGTACGGTTTGAACTTGAGCACGCTATGGCTTTATTCTACCTTGGGGATAGTTACTTTATGATTTTCTTTCCATTTTCAGTTGATGTTTCTAGACTATGTTTTGTGGAAAATAATGACCAAGTACTTTGATGTAACTTGACTATGGTTTTGAAATGTTAGTTTTATCCGCTGCTTTATTTACTCTGTTTTTACTTATATGTTCTATCTTGTGATATCTGCATGCATGTTTACCTCGTTTAACGCCCCTCCAAAGCTAGTGTGCTTGCAAGAGTGGCATTGGCGGAGGTGGGGTGTTACATTTGGTATCAGAGCATAAGGTTTACAAGATTTGAGCAAAAGGTTTTTAAAACTTACCTTTTGAAAAACTATTTTCAAAACCAATTAAGTATTTTCCAAGAAAAGTCTAGTTATTTTAAAAGGCTATTCCCCGAAAAGCCATTAGCACTATCCTTCGTTTCCTCGTTCTGAATCTATCTTTTTCTTTTTCAGTATGGCCGATCTTAACCTTCCCGAGGGAGTAACCATTCCCGGATGGTTCCGGAGGTACTTGGAAGCTAGGGCCAACGATGTGGGCCCAACAAACACCCCCACCATAACTGAGGTCCCTCCTCCTCCTCCTCCTCAGAATCCACAAACAGATTTCGCTAAGGTTTGCAAAGACTTTAAGGCGATGGGTGGCAAGAATTTTATTGGGACGGAGACTTTTGTGGAGGCAAGAAATTGGTTGAAAGAAACTGAAGATCTCCTCGCCATCTTTGATGTGGAAGACCATAGAAAAGTTCTGTTGGCAGCGTGGCTATTGAAAGAAGAAGCTGCTTATTGGTGGGAGGTCACCAATGCTACTAGGCCTATAGAGACTTGGGCCGACTTTAGGACGAGGTTTGGGCTTAAGTTTCTATCATCTACTGAGGCGAATCTGCAATTGGAGAAGTTTATATCTTTGAAGCAAGGGGACATGACAGTGAGAGAGTATGTGAATAAGTTTAACCAGCTCGCTCGATTCGGTTTGGACATGGTTAATACTCCCCAGAAGAAGGTTTTACGCTTTGCACGAGGGTTAAATGAGCCATTACAAGGTTTAGCCCTATCTCATATACCCATGGGGGCCACTTTTGAAGGCCTAGTGGACATGGCATTGCTTCAAGGAGACGATAAGAATGGCAAGAAAGAAGTCAAGACTAATGAGACTCAAACCAAGAAGACAGACTCCAAGTGGGGAGGAAATCAGAGCAATCAGAACAACAAGAACAACAAGGGCAATAAGGCCAACAACAGCAAGGCAAAGGACCCAAGAAAATGCAACTTCTGTGGGGTTGTTGGGCACATAGCCAAAGATTGCAGAAAGAAGAAGAGGAAGTTGGGCGAATGCTTTCACTGTGGAGAGCCTGGACACCTTAGCAAGGATTGCCCCAAGAAGCAAGGACAAGGGCAAGGGCAGACTCAGCGTGCAGGACCTTCTGGAGGGCAAGTGCATGCTCTCAACACTGCTCCAGTTCAGGACCGAGGTAGTATTTCTGTAGAAAGCCTTGTTTATATTTCTGATTATCCTGTTCGCACCTTATTTGATTCTGGTGCATCGCATAGTTTTATTTCTTCTGATCTTGTTGAAAGTTTGCACCTAAGTACTAGTCTAGTTGAGGATCCCGTTAGTGTTTCAAATCCAATTGGGGGTTCCGCCCATCTATCTATGATTTGTGTGGATTTGAAGATTTCTATCTTGACCATGGAATTCACATGTAATGCTTATGTTCTTGGGTTCACGGGATACGGGTTGATTTTGGGCATGGATTGGTTGTCCAGTTATGGAGCCATCCTCGATTGTGAGCATAGGGTGGTGAGGCTCATGACTCGCCTCGGTAATACCCTAGAAATTTCTTGTAACCCTAGAGGTCCCGTCATGTTATGTTATCTTGAATCTCTTGACTCGTCCATCGATGATCTGCAATCTGTAAGGGTGGTCCGAAACTATCCTGATGTCTTTGAAGAAGTTAAGGGGTTACCCCCTAAACAAGAGATAGATTTCCGCATTTATCTAGTCGATAATGCCAAGCCAGTATCATTGCCCGTTAGGCACATGGTCCCACGTGAAAGAAGGGAGCTCAGTAAGCAAATCAAGGAGTTGCTTGAGAATAATTTTATTAGGCGAAGCATTTCTGAATGGGGTGCTCCTGTGGTATTCGCTACTAAGGCGGATGGTTCGCTTCGTCTATGTGTTGATTATCGAGAGTTGAACAAGCTGACAAAGAAGAATAGGCACCCGTTACCGAGGATAGACGACCTCTTTGACCAGCTTGTTGGTGCTTCTGTTTTCTCTCATCTCGATCTAGCCACCGGATTTCATCAGCTTAGAGTGGCTGAGGATAGTATTGATAAAACTGCGTTTAGGACTCCAGACGGATTCTTTGAATGGCTTGTCATGCCATTCGGTTTGACTAATGCCCCCGCCTACTTCGTAGATTTGATGAGTAGGGTGTTCAGGGAGTTCCTTAACAAGTTTGTAGTTGTCTTCGTGGATGATATTCTGATTTTCTCAGAGGATGAGGAAGAACATGCTAGACATCTCAAGGAAGTGATGGATACACTTAGAGCTCATCAGTTGAAAGCCAAGTTCTCCAAATGCCATTTTTGGAGAAGGGAAGTTCGATTTCTTGGACATATAGTTTCTAAGCAAGGCATAGCTGTGGATCCCGCGAAAGTGGTTGCAGTTCAAGACTGGAAGACTCCTAGGAATGCAACCGAAGTAAGAAGCTTCCTCGGTCTGGCGGGCTACTATAGGAAGTTCATTAGGGACTTCGCTAAGATTTCAGCCCCTCTTACTAGATTGACAAAGAAGAACTTAGTCTTTGCATGGGACTTAGAATGTGAGCTTGCTTTTCAAAGGCTCAAGAGGGCCCTTACTACAGCTCCAGTTTTGGCATTACCTGATGGCGGTAAGATGTTTACCGTGTACACCGATGCATGTGGCACGGGGTTAGGTGTTGTTCTGATGCAGGAAGGAAGAGTGATATGTTATGGGGGTAGGCAACTTAAAGTTCATGAGAAGAACTATCCCACTCGTGATTTGGAGTTAGCGGCGATCATCTTTGCTCTCAAATCCTGGCGCCACTATCTTCTAGGCGAAAGGTTTGAGTTGTGTACTGATCACAAGTCAATCAAGTACCTCTTCTCACAGAAAGATCTGAATCTAAGGCAGCAAAGGTGGATGGAATTCTTGGCATCTTATGACTTCGAGATAGCTTATACCCCTGGCAAGGGTAATGTTGTGGCAGATGCACTAAGCAGAAGTAGGTTGACTTTGAGTCCCTTGTTTGTTGAGATGAGGAGCCTAGAGTTCTTGGCAACCTTTGATTTTACAACAGCTGTTGAGTCGATGACGGGTTCGTTAGCATCCCTTGAGCTTAGACCTATACTTCTTGATCAAGTTGGGGCTTCGCAGAAAGGAGACCCGCAGATAGTCGAGGTCATGGACAAGTTGATTCGTGGTGAGACGTCTAGTCACCTTGCTAGATATACTATTGATGACAAGGGTTGGCTAAGGCGTGATGGAAGGCTATGCGTCCCACAAGTGGGAAACTTGGTGCATAAAGTTCTCGAAGAAGCGCATCACCCGAAGATGACTATACATCCTGGAGGAGATAAGATGTATAGGGATATGAAGCGCGTTTCCTTTTGGGCTGGAATGAAGAAGGATGTGGCAGAGTATGTTTCAAAGTGCATGGTGTGCCAACAAGTGAAAGCCGAGTCGAAGAAACCCGGTGGGCTATTACATCCATTGGAGGTCCCGCAATGGAAGTGGGAAAGTATTTCTATGGATTTTGTGGATGGATTGCCTAGGTCAAGGAAAGGGAATACGAGCATATAGGTCATAGTTGACAGACTTACGAAGAGTGCTCATTTCATTCCAGTGAAGAGCAAGAGGACCGCATCATGGCTAGCATCTATTTATCTCCGAGAGATAGTGCGGTTGCATGGAGTTCCCTCTAGCATAGTTAGCGATCGTGACCCAATTTTCACTAGCTAGTTCTGGAATAGTTTGCAAGAAGCAATGGGTACGCGATTGAATCTAAGTACAGCCTATCACCCCCAGACAGATGGCCAAACCGAAAGGGTGAATAAAGTGCTAGAAGATCTCTTGAGGCTTTGTGTTCTTGACTTCGGTGGTACTTGGGAAGACCACCTCCCTCTTGTAGAGTTTGCTTATAATAATAACTATCAAGCTAGCATAGGGATGGCACCATTTGAAGCTTTGTATGGGAGGTCGTGTAGGTCACCATCTTGTTGGTGGGAGACAACAGATAGGCTTATACTTGGGCCCGATATGATACGGGACACATCCGAGAAAGTTGAATTTGTGAGAAGACGGATGAAAGCGGCCCAAGACAGACAAAAATCCTATGCTGACAAGCGAAGGACAGATTTGGAATTCGAGGTTGGAGATATGGTTTTCGTGAAGGTTTCTCCTTTGCGTAATGTGGTACGTTTTGGAGCAGTTGGGAAGCTGGCACCAAGGTTCGTAGGACCCTTCCCTATCATAGAAAGAATTGGGGAGATGGCTTATAAGGTGGATTTGCCCGAGAAACTGGCTGGAGTAAATAATGTCTTTCATGTCTCTCATCTCCGAAAGTGCCTACATGAGTCCGCTGAGGTGGTTGAGCCTAGCATTCTTGAAGACATGGAGGTGGAGAAAGAGGCAACCCTGAGACGAGCTCCGATTCGTATCATGGAAACGGAGACAAAGAAGCTAAGAAGCAAAGAAGTTAAGCTTGTTAAGGTGCAATGGAGTGAAGCAGAGGAAGACGCAACTTGGGAAACCGAGGAGAAGATGCGTGGGCTTTATCCATTTCTTTTTGAGGGTACATTCTCAACCTCTTTTCCTTTTTAACATATCTTCCTTTTTGGTATCCATGTTTATCTTGTTTCGTAAATCTTGTCATGAGAACCTTAGGTAGAAACCCTTGGTTGAAACATGTATTTGAAACATGTTATGCTTGATGTTTTCCAGTGGTTGCAAGTGTTTGCAAGTGGATACTCGTGGATGCATGATACACTTAGGCACTAAGATCGGCTCACACACTTTCATACCGCATATGCATGAGTGTTTATGCTTATTCATGGATGAAACTTGTATGCTATCACATGGATGTTGCATATGGATGTATGTTATGCGCACTCATGTAGAGACTATAAGTTATGTTAGGGATTCGCATGCATATGGACTCATTACACTAACATATTTTGCATTAAGGAGGTTTACTGAATCAGTAACCGCCTGATTTTTGCCATAGATAAGTACATATACACACACCTTTGCATATGTTCATATAGCATTTAGAATCTTTTAAGGACAATGATTACTTGTGGTTGATGTTTTGAGTAGATGGATGATGGATGGTAGGATACGTTCTTCCTAACTTGAAGATTTCGGGGACGAAATCCTTTAAGGTGGGGAGGATGTAACAACCCGTATTTTTTTGAATAACATTTTATAACATAAATCAGGGCAGAATGAAATGTTAAAATCTGAATCAAGGGAAACGGGCTGTGCCATTGCGTTCGTCTCGGAAAAATACGCGAAATAGAGTCCGAGTTTTCGAAAATCGGAGTCCGTATGACCAAGTTATGGCCCGTCAAAGTTTTCAGAAAATTTCAAGTTCAAAAACAGTTCAAAATTGAATTTAGAATTCAAATTCAGCCAAAACAGACTGGGCGGGAAAATTCCCGCCCAGACAGGTCGACAGGGGGGTCAACACTAGGGTCGACCTCCCCCCAACCAGGTCGACACTAGGGTCGACCTGGGGGTCGACCTCCCTGGTCGGCCAGGTCGGCCTGGTGCACCTATTTTGGCTGTTTGGACCTGTTTTGGAGGCTAGTGACATGAATTGATGGCCCAGATCTGAATTAGGGTTAATCCTATGGTCTAAATTAACCTAATCATCTATAAAAAGACCCTAATACCTAGCCTAAATCATCATAAATCAATCCTACAACTAAACTATGCCAAAATGTTTCTTGATCATGGACTCCATCTTCATAACATGGCCTCCATCCTCTTCATGAAAATTTGAGTGTCCTAAGCTAGTAAAAGAGCCACCTTTCTTCATCAAAATCAGGATCTTTCTTCATACAAATCAAAGGAGCTTCTTGTTTCTCAAGACAACTTGGAGCTTATATTCATTTGGGGCTTTTAGTGTTGCTAGCGTGGCTTCGTCTCAATCTTATTTTATTTTATAAGTCTTCATAGCATTGTAAGCCCTATACTACTCTTAGATTCTAACTATGAAGTTAAATGTGACATGTTGCAAGTTTGAGTTTGGGCCTAAGTATGATATGCGTTTTGATTCTAACATGTTATGCATAGGTTTATTCTATGCATGTTTGTAAAGCTATCACCTTGACCTTGTGGGCTAAAAGCTATAAGCTTTATGTTGAAATGTTGCATTATGCAACATGAGAACTCTCATAACCTTTATGATAACTTGCATATAATGTTATATGCGAACTTCTAGTCATCATCCTATGTCATCTAGGACCATGTATCACCTATTCGCTAAGTTTGAATGTTATGCATGTAACATGCAAGTTTAAATGAACATATTTATGCCTCATGTGCCACCATGTTTAACTTGTGGCCAACCTTATTACCTTATGCCCTTTTGTCATGCTTTTGCCAAGTTCCCTCTTTTTATCTATGTTATGTTATGCGAAACGTACATGCGATGGGAATGCGTTGGGTTTGGGTAATATTAATGACATGAAAACATGGTTTTAAAATATGGCATGAACATTGACTTGTGAATATGTTTGTAAACATAATGATGGACATGACACTTAGAAAATATGAGTGTGGCCAACTCGAGGTTGGGGTGAGTTTGTAGCATAAATCTACCCGGAACCGACCGGCTTAACTAGTGGCTACAAACAATAGGACCCAATGTGAGTAGTTGGTCATGTCGCACTTGAAACCCGAGGTTAGACTAAGTTGTGGTGTAAAGCTACCCGGACCCGCCCGGCTTAACTAGTAACCACAACAAGGTCTAATGTGAGAGGTTGGGTGCATTAAATTAATTAATGCCACATGATAGGGTTAAGTCATAGACTACTTGAATACTTAACCAATTAAACACGATGGATTGGTAGGGTTAAGTCATTGACTACTTGAATATACTTAACCAATTAAACCCGATGTATTGATAAGGTTAAGTCATGAACTGCTTAAATACACTTGACCAACTCAATACATGGTTAGGATAGGGTTAACCACACTTAACCAAATCCTAGTTACGTGGTCCTTTTCAGCAGTAACCTACTTGGAAGTATCATGGGTACCCTGGACTAGGTTAGGGTGGGGCACGATTACTGAACTGATTGTAAGAGACCAAAGGAGACGGCTGAAGGGTGCACCGGTTGTTCAGGCGGACCATGGTCGTGCACATTAAGTCCGGAGTTGAACATGGGCACCAGTAGGTTTAGACTGTGCGTGCTTGAATTGTGTCTGTGGTTTACACCTTAGGGCTGGATACACCCTAGGGAGGACCTTGCACAGTTAACTACATTCCACGATTAAGTCGTATGACACCGATACACGACGAGTTAGGCTTATAGGGAGCCGATCGACTAGACCGAGTAGTTAGACCTCGATTTAGGTCATCTCATGATGTGGGCCAGCTTTGGGCCAAGGGATCTTTTCTTGTTTATACTTGACATGGATTGGAATACTAGTACACACCTGGTGCAACTTAACCTTGTATATGCGATGCCACACTTGATCTATCTTGTTAACTTTTCACCATGCCAGTTATCACCCTACATCTCATCTCTGTTTTACATGTTCAGTTAACTTTATTAGTTTTTATACTAATAGTAGATAGGACTTACCAGTCTTTTTGACTGACCCGTTTTCTTTCGCCTCTTTTCTTCCGTTTCCCCCCTCAGGTTTACAGGGTGGGAACACTGGTACCTAGCTTGGATCTTTAGCTGCTTTTCTGGATAGCTCATGTACGGTTTGAACTTGAGCACGCTATGGCTTTATTCTACCTTGGGGATAGTTACTTTATGATTTTCTTTCCAGTTTTCAGTTCATGTTTCTAGACTATGTTTTGTGGAAAATAATGACCAAGTACTTTGATGTAACTTGACTATGGTTTTGAAATGTTAGTTTTATCCGCTGCTTTATTTACTCTGTTTTTACTTATATGTTCTGTCTTGTGATATCTGCATGCATGTTTACCTCGTTTAACGCCCCTCCAAAGCTAGTGTGCTTGCAAGAGTGACATTGGCGGAGGTGGGGTGTTACATTGAAGCAGGAGGCTTCACGATTATATAACTACGGTTATTTCCGCTGTGTGTAAATGTTGTACTCTGGTAATGTCATTGTATATACATACTGTTTTATTGCAAAGTTATGTTATATATTATACTTTATTCGTTCCGCTGTGAGATTCGTGTTTACTCTTATTGTGTTCTTCTTCTTCTTCTATTCTAATTTTCCATCTTATCTATTCTCGCCCTCTAACTTCTTTCTATTAATGATAAGGAATTTCCGATGTCTGGATAGTCAACATGGTAAGTTTTGTGTTGATTTTCGGAGTCGAGAATCCCAGTTCGTTACACACTCCTGATAGTCATCATCCTCATGGCGTACTGACATGCATAGATCTATAAGCCCATCTCGGTCCATGCGCGAAGGAGCTGAACGGGAAGGGCCAGCACCGGACCTGACCTGCCTACGAGTCGGATGACCCGAGATCTCCGTATTATTGCCATTAAAGAAATCTCCATAGAGCTGAGCCTCATGCAGATGAACTGATGGCGAATCTGGGGACCCACTCTTGTATTTGCGCGTCGCTATTGTCATTGTCGCCCACCAATCGTCCGATCCTGTGATGGTATCCAACTGCTCATCCCACGTCCCACTACCAAACTGTAGCAATCTGTTCCATGGAGCCCAATCTCTTTTCATGTTATCGAACTTGTTCTTCATCGGACCAACATTGTAGTCCAATCCGGTGCGCTCATTGAACGCCGTTGCGATCAGCTGGTACTATCCTCCAACATTATGTGCACGGGAATTGAGATGCTGCATACACACATCGATGAAAAGCGTTGGTCATGTCGTTGTTCCATTAGGTAATGGAACGGGTAGATGAAGACTGACTTCCTGCCATTCTAAAAAAAACCTAAAAATTATGAATAAAATATATATGGGGGTAAAGAAGCTAAAAAATACAAACATTAAAGCAGGAACCTGAAAAGATCGACGAGTAGACGAAGATTGGAGCTTTTATTTTCGGATTAGTGGCTGTTTTGGTGATGGAATGGACTAAACGTGATAAGATATATAAATGTAGGGGAAGGAATCGGTTGTTTTGGAAATTTTGTCGCGTTCGACGCATCGGACGCGAAAGCTAACTTTTCAATCGTTAGTCTCAAAGGGGAAACGTGTGGGTCCCACTGTGAATGCGTCCGACGTGTCAGACACGAACGCCAACTTTGACTGGTTAGTTTGTAAATCAAAGTTACCTTAAATCACTTCGTCCCCTTCCAATTTTTGGCATAGCAAACTCGATGGAAACCAACGCTTTAAAAAAAAGAGCTTTTATTTTCAATCTCCAATTCAGCAAACAACTGAACCGAACCTTTGAGTCTGTCAGGGTACCGACGGACGTGAGTTGGAGAGGAGAGGTCGTCTGAGTGGGCTCGAACTACGCCGCAGGGTCTCCGGTGATGGGGCAGCGAAGTAGAGAGCAGTAATCGTTGTAAGTAAGGTGGAGGATCGGTGGGGTCACGTAGATGCTGGTAGGTGGTTTATGCGATCTGAATGGAAGGTCAGGGAGTTGGTCTGGGTGCGTTGACAGTTCTCGGCATGGAAGTGGTACCAGTGTGGAGGTTGGTTTTATGTATAGTTGAGTAGTTCCATGCCTTATCGGTTTCGCCTGGGAGAGGAAGAATAGAAGGTGACAGTGGAGTGGGGTACTGTTGCATGAGGTTGGTCAAAGGAGGGGGTCAGTCTCGGGTTGAAATGGAATGGCGTTCAGTTTTAACAGGGAAGGGGTCGGCTTCGTAGTGTTCGGTTGTGCCAGGTCCTGAGGGCCAGGGAAGTGTTGGAGCGGTGCTGATTTTGTGGGGCCGGTGGTCCGGCGATATGCTGAGGTGGTGGCGAGGTCTGATGGTCGGGAAGCATTGGCATGGCGTTGGGAACTTACTGGAGCAGTTTTGCATAGAAGAAAGAAGAAAAGACGTGGTGAGTGGTGTCGACAGCAGAGTAGACAAGGTGGGGAGATGAACGGTGTGTTTGGGTACAGAAAGCTTCGGAAATGGGAAAAAGTTCGTGGCCATGATTTATTGTATGTTATACGATATATGTGCGGTTTGCTTGGGTACAGGAGGAGCTGCTCATTGTTGTTGCGTTGGGTAATCGGTGTCATGTAGCGGTGAATGAGAGCAGTTTTATAACTTAGGGAAGAAGGGGTTTTACTGAAGTTTCTAGGGGGGAGACAGTGACTGTAACTGAAGCGTCTCATGTTTCCTTTCCCATTTGAAGAAGATGAGTAAGAAAATGATAAAACTAGGTAATTAGGAACGATTAATAATAACAACGTTTAGTTAATATATATACATGTATATATAATATATATAAATCAAATATTGTCATTTGTTCATATGCATGATTTGACGAAAACAATCACATTGTAATCATATGAAAATTACCTACAAGCACGTGCAGGAGGGGTTGATGAAGTAGGAGGAGCATAGTTTTCATGAACGGACCGAACGTCAAACCGTAATGCTTCAAGATCCAGGGCTTTGAAGGTCCAATCGGTTGAACCGTTAAAGCCGTATAAGAAAATAATACATTAATTATGTATAATAATATGATTAACTTTACTTAATATAAGAAATAGCATGCTATAAAATAGAAATAACGCACTCGGCATGGAAAAACTGGAAGTATCATTCAACATTTTGTTTGGTTCGCTGTTAGCAATAGTCCCACATCAGCAGAGAAGGAAAAATAATCATATGCTTTAGCTATAAATAGACCAAGGTTGAATGAATTATGAAAGTAAGAGTGGCTGAATGCTTTATTGTGCTGCTTCAGTGAGCCATCATTGCATACGATTGCAAAATTGAATTTATTTTTTAGTTGAAAGGAAAAATAAACCGGGTTTATTCGTATTAAGCTGCGGTTTTAAAAGGCTTTTGCGGTTTAATGGAAATAGCGGCCTAACTAGATTCCGGGCCTTAATTGCTTTTGGTTTGCAGTTTTTGCGGTTCAACCAAGGGCCCGGTCCGGTTATGAAAACATGGAGGAGGAGTCTTTTTTTTCTTTTCGAACAATTCTGGTTGGAAGAGAAGGATTAAAAATAATACAAGGTTAATTATATTCTTAATTAATTTGTTAATGCTAATCTATCTAATTGTATTCAAATTTGTAACGCGAATATTTACGTCATACGTTATCAGAATTACTCGAAACAAGGTTCGTTGGGATCACGGAAACAATACCAACACTGCTGAGCTAATTTGGAAGGGTTTGGAAACAAACAAAATTTCATTTAATTTTAAACGTATGTTTAAAATTAAATGAAACGATCCGGGCCGTCAAATCAAAAATGAAATGTGAGTTAATTCTCACGTCTTCTGACATTCCATGATGTGATTAAATTCATATAATTAGAATCTATCATTGATATTATACATTGATTGATTTGGATGCCAAGGATGTTAGTTGTTTGCTATTGGTTGACGGTGATTTTATTTACGTCATTTAAATGCATTGGGTGAAACTCTTGTTTCAAGTATTATTATAAAATGTTATAATAACTCAGATGCAGGGCAGAACAAGTTGGAGGAATCCAACCGGATTCCTCAAATATTATATATACTGTTTATTTTTATATTATCTGTTTGAATCCAAAATGACATTGAAACCTGTTTAGATATTGATGTTGAATGGAATTCAACGTTATTGTGATTTTAATCAGTAAACGGTATTGATTAAGGAATTGGCAGCAAATGACCATGAATCAATCTTTTGTTAAGACGTTGATTTGCTGTCAGGCGAATCAACGAAGTTAAAAATTATAAATTGAAGCAAAGTTTTAAATTATAATAGAAGTTCTATTATAAACATTCTATAGTTAATTTTTATAAAATAAATATAAATGATTATTTTGACATTTTAAATAAGTTTATAATCAAGTGAAGGTGTAAATTGTCCTATGAGTTAATATTTTAGGATAATCATTTTAAGGCAAACGGTTAAGAAATATTATTGGATTAATTATATTAATCTAATAAAGAGAAGAAATTAAGATCAGTTAACGAATTAATTGATGGTTTGAAGTTGATTAAATTAACTATTTTACTGGAAAAATGATTATTAGATTAATTGGTCTTCAATTAATCTAATGATAATAACTTGGCAATCAATTGTTTAAAATTAATAAGATCCCTTATTAATTACTTTTTTAAATAAAGTATAAAGGATTATTGAACTAATATAATTAGTCATTGTTTATTAAAATAAACAACCAATCTATTTTGAATTAATAACGAAGCAAACTGTTTTACTTCAGCAATGATTAATTATCATTAAATTATTTTAATTAAAGTAATTGTTACTTAAATGGAATTCATTTAAGATGATATTGAGTTGTAATGAGATGTTTACTTAAATTAAGTAAAATATTTTGAATAAAAAGAAAATGTCGAAAGACAAAGAGCGTTAATGGGTTTTGGTAAAGAAGTTATAAACAGAATTGTATAACGAAGTTGAAGTGAAGAGTAAATATAAAGTAAAATAGTGATAAACAATCGAGTTTTTATAGTAAGCATATAGTGTTATAAAACCATATTTCAAATGAAACAAGAAATACGATTTGTTTGATATTAGAAAAAAGATGGGTTTGAGTTATGGAATTATATCTTTTTTAAGATAAGAATGTGGTCGATCAAGGTTTGAGAGGTAAATAAAATACCCCAACTTGATCGACTTCACTATTATCAAGGAATGATATTACTTTGTAACGTAAAGGGATGTGAGATTAGTTACAAAGGGAAATATTACAACGTATTACAAGTTTTGAACTATAATGATAAATTAACGTTGTTGACCAAGCTTAAGTGTGATATATATATATATATATATATATATATAACACTATTCCTTTGAAAATGAAAATAGCTACATGATATCATCAGCTGAGGGTAGCTAAGGAGAGTGTAACGACCCGGAATTTTGGGGCCAATTTAAATTTTTTATTTTAGAAATTTTAAGGGAATTTTAATATTTAAAATAATCTATTTTAAATAGGAACGACTAAAAATTTATTTTAAAGAGAATAAATTCAATTTAATTATAAAAGGAGTTTAAAAGAGCGCTGCAGTTTGAAATTTTGAATTTGAACTTTGACTGACTGTACTGGATTCATTTTAAATCAGAATTGAACGAAACAAGAAATATTTAAATCTTTTTAATAATATCTTTCTAACAAATCTGAAAAATTGAAATTTCATAGCGGAAATCAAAAGTTATGGCCAATTCAATTTTTAGAAAAGTCGCTGTAGAATTTATATATATATTATATAGGGCCCGAAAAGCTACTTTTCACATATGAAGGAATTTCGACTCGAAACCACTTCCATTGAGTTCGGAATGACGTTTCTGCATTGAAAAACAGTAAACACTTATATATTTTGAGTTTCGGAGTTTATTTGTTTAAAAATGTATTTTTAATATTAAATATATTAGCCTTAAAAATAGCCATTTTTCAAACGGTCTCAGAATTTGACGAAATTAGTGTCGTTAGAACCGTATCGTCAAAACATAACTAGAAATAATTTTTCTGTAATTTTTAGAGTCAGTATGTGGCCCCGGTAATTTAAAATGTACGTTTGAATTTAATAATTAAATGATTTTTAATTAAATTTAAAGAAAAACATATCGTAACAGCCGGATTGGGTTATGAAACATGTTCCATTGTGTTCGGAACGGGGGTTATTAGCTAGGGGCGACACTCGTTGGGTTTGATTTGGTGTTCGTATTGATAAACATGAATTTTTGAATTAATTAAATAAATTAAATAGGAAAATACGCTTATAAATACCATACCAATACGCTAACCCTAATCCATTCACTGTATAGCCACTGTATGTTCTTTTTAATGGCCAGAATCATCCCGATTTCAAATGCTAAATTCTTCCAATCCAGACAACGAAAATCAACAAACCAAATATCAAATCGAAGGGAATTTCAGGAGCTTCAAATCTATACGGACAAGATGTGTTTTAGTGGAGCGGATTTCGCGAATTTGGGGCACAAAGTGCCACCGTTCGTGGCGTTCTGGGGCCCACCAGGGACCACCGAGCTCGCCTGGGTTCCTGGCGTGGGGGCGGCGTTCGTTGGCGCTCCGGGCGGTGGCGTCGGATGTGAGCCACGACGATCAGGGGGGCGCTAGGAGGAGAGAGAAAATTTGAGCGTGATGGGTTCTCACGGCTGTAGTGGAAGAAGAAGATACAAACGGCCTTGTTTTAATCAATGTAATTAAGGGTATTTAATTAATTTAATTGTATTATAAAAGTAATTAACCTATAAAAGGGTGTAACTCATTCAAATCTTAACGAAATTCAACGATTTCAGTTTTGTTGGAATCCTCTTGACGAGATCTACAACTTGGAACTGACTAGAGCGTAAACAGAGGACGTTGGAAATTCAGATCTGATTTATTCAGAATTAAAATCGAGGTGAGAAATCTATATTTTCATTTTATTTATTTATAAATAATTCTGAATTTATTATCACAAATCTACAGTTATCTCCTGTTTGCTATTATTCGTGCTTGTTCTGTGTTGAATGTAATGTATGGATCTGTTTGTTTGGTAATGTTATTTGGTGATGAATGGTTAAACATATTTATTTGTCGGGAGATAATTTATTAGAAACATTTAGATCAATTTGTAGTGAAAAGGAAGTAAAACTAAAATATATAATTTTGGTTAGATAAAACGATCAAGAATATGAAATACCAAATTTTGATAATTTGTTGAATTAGAAATTTCAACAAACATATGAAACACCAAATTGTGATAAGTTGTTGAACTAGTATATTTCAACAAAAAAATGAAATGTCATTTTAAAACCATTCTTGTTAGGTTAGAATTAAAACATGATATTAATAAAAAAGTACATTTTAATGTTTTGAATAGAAACTACATCTGTATGTAGTTGGTGATATTAAAAAGAGAAATTAACATTTTCATTGTAAAATATGACATTAAAGAGAAATTAACATTTTCATTATAAATTGTGACATTATAGTAGAATTAACACTTTTATTTGAAAGGTGTTATGCAAGTCAAATTTGCATTTGTTTGATTAGAAACTAGTTATGTAAATAAAAACAACATTTTTATTTGAAAGGTGTTATGAAAATTTAAAATCACATATTTGTCAAAAAGGATGAGTATTGAAATAAAATGACCATTGGTATCAAAGATTGACTAGGGAATAAAATGACCATTTTTGTCAAAAGAATTTGATTAGATTATAAAGGACAAAATTAACATTTTGATTGCATTGAAAGTGATTAGACAAGAATTAACATTTTTGTTTACATTAAAAGGATTATAACAAAATTCATATTTTGCTAACATAAAAAGATTATGACAAAATTCATATTTTGTTAGCATTAAAAGGGTTAGACAAAAATTGACATTTTCCATTTTAAAATAAGAAGGACATTTTGATTTATAAAATGTTAATGAAAATAAAAAGGACATTTTGATTTATAAAATGTTAATGAAAATAAAAAGGATTGATTATAAAGTGTTAATGAAAATAAAAAGGACATTTTGATTATAAAATGTTAATGAAAATTAAAGGGCATTTTGATTATAAAATGTTAATATCAGTTAAAATTACCTTTTTGTCAAAAGAATGATTTGTGAAATAAAATTACATTTTTGTCAAGAGAATGATTATTGAAATAAAAATAACAATTTAACAAAATTATCACATTTTACACATTAAAAATAGAATGAATTAGAAAGGTTCATTTTTGTCATTATAAAAGAATGAATAGCTGAACATTCATTTGTTTTCATTAAAGTAGAAGTAGGCAAAAATACTCATTTTTTTTTGTCCAAATTAAAAGAATAAAACAAAATATAGCATCCTTATGTTATATTAGATTTGAAACAACTAATTATTCACTTTGGTCAATTTACACTAGTGAAACAAAATATGATTTAAAGAGTTACATTTTGTTTGCAATTTTAGATGCAAACAAATATTATATTTTGTATTTTTAGAAATGGAAATATACATTTTTGTTTGCAAATTTAGTTGCAAACAAAACATTTAATAAAGATTATATTTATTTTATTTGCATATTTAGATGCAAATAAACATCGTGGTTAAAAGATTATATTTTTAGTTGCATATTTAGAGGCAAATAAACACCGGAGGAAAAAGATGCATTTTGTTTGCCACTTTAGATGTGAACAAAACATTAAAATTAAAAGTTATTTTTTTTTATTTGCAATCCTCGTTGCAAATAAAACAAGAAATAAAAAGTTACAATTTTTTTTATTTACATCCCTCGATGTAAATAAACATAAAAAGTTGAATCTTTATTTGGATTCTCTTTTGCAAATAAAGCATGAAATAAGAAGTTATATTTTTATTTGCATTCTCTATTACACATAAAAACATGAAATCAAAAAGGGTACATTTTTATTTGCATTCCCTATTGCAAATAAAACATAAAATCAAAAAGTACATTTTTATCTGCACTTTAGTGGTTATAAAAATGATAAGATTAAATGATTACATTTTTAATGTAATATAAAGATTTCATTTTATACAATGCAGAAAGAATATCATTTTATGTAAAATGAAAAATTCATACTTCATGATAGGTGAGTCAACATAAGAATTCACATTTTTAATGCAAATGAATCAGTAGAAAGGATTCATTGTTTTGATAAATTATGTTAACATGAGAACTTACATTGTTCTTATATATGAACTGATTCATCATTATATATATATATATATATATATATATATATATATATATATATATATATATATGTTTATGATGCTGAAATGTTTGATGTGTTTAGTTATAATATTGAGTATATTCAAATTGAATATTACACTTCCATTTACAAGTTACCCGACTTGTTTATGTTATTGGCACGACAATTTTTCACACATCGCCCAAGCGCACAAATGATTTATGATTTGCTAGATGGATGAAACCCCACACGGGTATTGGGATGATTTTGGATACACACTAATCCCAATATTTAGTTATCTATCAATCGATGGATTGACAGTCTGTGATGAGCGTCAGTTATTTACTTTAATGCTCACACAGTTATAGATTCCACTTTAGTCGTCATTTGGATGTTTGATAATTATTTATCATGATTGTCGATTCCATACAAAATATATGGTTGTTGGTTGAGTCACATTCCAATAAAGAATATTCTAGGAAAAGAATATTGTAGAAAATATAAATATGAAAAGAATATTTTAGAAAAAAGAATATATTTTGAGAAAATATATTTTTATTGAAATAAACTAGTTATTGATTAGAATAAATCATAAAATTTAGATCTAATGAGTTTTCCAATTTGTTAAGATTTAATTGAAGCTAAATTAAATAAATTAGATTTTGGGTTGTCGTGAATAGCGTCTTAAATAACACTGTTCTTCAACCCCATATGAAGGGAATAATCTTTTAATTTAGATTTTTAAAGATTCATTTAGTAATTGAAATAAGATGAACTGTGAGTCGGGCTTATTTTGAACTGTGTTTCTAAGCGACATTTGTTCTTTAACCCAACTGGCAGCGAAAGTATGATTTGGAATTTATAAATCTTTTATTAAGATTTAAATGGAAATTTTCCAAAAGTAAAGTTTTCCAATTTAATACATTAAATGGGAATTGAATAGGATTCGAATTAGTTATAACCAGGATAAGCTTCTGTAAAAGAAGACCGATACTACATATGGAATTTAAAAGGCTTTGCCGTTATTCCATTTATATTATGGGTCGGATACAGAAATTTATAACGATTATATATTGATTTGATTTCTGTGAAGATTCCATATTTCATGGAAGATTATTTTGGGTTTACCGTGAACTACGTTTTTAAATGACATTAGTTCTTTAACCCAGTTAAAGATAAGATTAATTTCTTGGATTTAAATAATCATTGAATAATGATTTTTAATATCTAAAATCAAATTGAGATTTTAATAAACCTTTTAAAGGAAAGATTTAAGTGCAAAGTTAAAGAATTTATCTTTGATAAAATAGTGTGAATAGTTTATTTAAAGGAATATTCTGAATTGGAATGAGACGTTGGGTGTGCTTTTATAGTATTTGATTTTTAATTATAAAAATACGTGAGTTATTCGGGAAGACCGGGTTTAACCAATTCCGAATAATTACTACAACGATGAAGAGTCGAAGATGAAGACGGTGGTTGAAGACCGACGATCTTCACTTGGAATGGATGTGTTGCTACAGAGACCCAGATGGGAGTAGCTACCTTGAGGGGGCTTCAGTGGTGGTCGTCCGGACTATTGTTGATTGTTCGGATTTGGTTTTCGTTCAGACCCAGAGCATAAACTAATAAATGGATGCGTGTCTGACATTGGATTTCGTTCCGTGTGAATTAAATCGATTTCTGTTAATGTATGTCTGTTTGGTGGTGGAGGATTTATTCTCTACTTAACACCCTGGTATATATTAATAGTGATTGATCGCATAGTGTGAATTGTCAATGTGGCACGCCAAGATGCATATGATCAAGGCTTTTTTTGAAAAGCAGGGCCTTGTGGGATGATCAAAGCATAGCCTATTACGGCATAGCTTTGTGTATATCGTGACTTCACGAGCCTCACACCCCGGTATGAGTCAAAAACGGGATATGGACCGTAGAAAGTGCACACGTTTCTTTCTAGCTAGTGGTAGTGTCAGTGCTTTAACACGGTCTGGCATTTTACTTATGTGGATGATGGATTTTGAGGCGCCTCGGATTTTTATAGGCCGATAGTGGTCATATTATAGGTTCAAAGGAACCGGGAAACGTGTTTTCAGGTATAACTAATCAACTGCCGATAGGCGGGGACCGGCCCTACCGCATCCAAGGGTTCACTTTGGGGGATCCTGAGGCATTTGCTAGAGTGTCTCGAATCGGAGAGGAGCTTGCCCCTAGCCTCGACGCATGATGGAAATCCAATTTCCAATACGACCTTGCGGTTTTGATTGTAGAACTAGTATGGCGACATAGTAGGATGGGGTACTATGCCGTCTATGATTAATATATTATGATTGAAATTGTTTTGGAATTATATATACCCATAGATATACACACAAATATTAAATCCGTTTTATCGTATCAAGCATCTTTTGACCATTATAAGGTAAAACCCTATCCTCTGGTTTGCGTTGCATTGTGTGATGGGACTTGGGTCTTATAATGGTTTCATTTTTCTAAAAAGGCATTGCGTTGTTTAACGATTTACTTTAATTTAGGCACTGGCAATCCAATGGAGTAAACCCGTTCCGCGTTAGCGGCGTGGTCCTGTGATTAGCCTTATTATTAGATAGTTAAGTTAAGATTTCTCATACCAGTCCCATGACTGACCTGTAGTTTGTTTCACTGGCAAACTCGGGTGCCCTTATTTTCCATATAGGCAGTCGAGTAGCTTTTTGCATATATGTTTACAGGATCTTGGCTTACAGCTGAAGCGGTATTCGGAAAGCTCTGTATCCGTGTATTCCTTCCAGTTGTATATTTGTATTATTTTTCCACTGCTATTTAAATGTAATTTAAAACTCTGATATTATTGTATTTCCAATATATATTATAAGTTCATACTCAGTTATATTCTTGTGCTCTGGTGTAATTGTTGTAATCAGCAATAATATGTTCTTCAGTTTATGTTCTGATGTGTGTTGTTCTTAAAGCAATCCATTCTTTCCTTCACTGGGAGGTTTGGGTCGTCGCATGTGGTATCAGAGCTTTGGTTTACAGAGCTCGAGAACAAGACACATTAAGAACCGAACGAAAGAATTCATCAGAGATTGGATTAGTAATATCCAATGAGAATAACTCGTTAGAGATGGGGTCAGTAGTATCCTAGAACGAGTGTGAAGAGTATTATTTCCTTTTAAATAAAAATGAAAACAAATTTAGTTTTGAAATTTTATCTTAAAATACGTATTTGAGTATATTATTTTTTAATGTGGACAATCGAGTATATAAAGATTTCGAATAAACGAGTAATTAACGGATATTCGAAGTTTTAATATACTGGATAGATATAGAATCACACTCTAGTCGCCCGGAGGTAGTTCTGGTGATAGGTCGACAATCACCAGTATTTATGTTCGAGTCTCGAAGGTGGGATTTCTATATATTTCCATTGACTGGTATGAGAACCAAAACTTAGTCAGGACACATTGCTGTGATTTGCACTAAAAATACGATTTTTGACTATATATAAAGATTATATATTTGGAAAGTTAATCACCTAATTGATTGCTGGTTGTGATGTTTGATAATTAGTTTCACTAGTTAAAATACTAGAATGATAATTAATTAAAACCAATAAATGAAATTTAGTTGAGTTGGTTAATTGAACAACTTCTTAGCTTCGCTCCTTTTCGAGGACGAAAAGATTTTAAGTGGGGGCGATTATAACGACCCAGAATTTTGGGGCCAATTTAAAAATTTTATTTTAGAAATTTTAAGGGAATTTTAATATTTAAAATAATCTATTTTAAATAGGAACGACTAAAAATTTATTTTAAAGCGAATAAATTCAATTTAATTATAAAAGGAGTTTAAAACAGCGCTGCAGTTTGAAATTTTGAATTTGAACTTTGACTGACTGTACTGGATTCATTTTAAATCAGAATTGAACGAAACAAGAAATATTTAAATCTTTTTAATAATATCTTTCTAACAAATCTGAAAAATTGAAATTTCATAGCGGAAATCAAAAGTTATGGCCAATTCAATTTTTAGAAAAGTCGCTGTAGAATTTATATATATATTATATAGGGCCCGAAAAGCTACTTTTCACATATGAAGGAATTTCGACTTGAAACCACTTCCATTGAGTTTGGAATGACGTTTCTGCATTGAAAAACAGTAAACACTTATATATTTTGAGTTTTGGAGTTTATTTGTTTAAAAATGTATTTTTAATATTAAATATATTGGCCTTAAAAATAGCCATTTTTCAAACGGTCTCAGAATTCGACGAAATTAGTCTCGTTAGAACCGTATCGTCAAAACATAACTAGAAATAATTTTTCTGTAATTTTTAGAGTCAGTATGTGGCCCCGGTAATTTAAAATGTACGTTTGAATTTAATAATTAAATGATTTTTAATTAAATTTAAATAAAAACATATCGTAACAGCCGAATTGGGTTACGAAACATGTTCCATTGTGTCCGGAACGGGGGTTATTAGCTAGGGGCGACACTCGTTGGGTTTGATTTGGTGTTTGTATTGATAAACATGAATTTTTGAATTAATTAAATAAATTAAATAGGAAAATACGCTTATAAATACCATACCAATACGCTAACCCTAATCCATTCACTGTATAGCCGCCGTATGTTCTTTTTAATGGCCAGAATCATCCCGATTTCAAATGCTAAATTCTTCCAATCCAGACAACGAAAATCAACAAACCAAATATCAAATCGAAGGGAATTTCGGGAGCTTCAAATCTATACGGACAAGATGTGTTTTAGTGGAGCGGATTTCGCGAATTTGGAGCACAAAGTGCCGCCGTTCACGGTGTTCTGGGGCCCACCAGGGACCACCGAGCTTGCCTCGGTTCCTGGCGTGGGGGCGGCGTTCGTTGGCGCTCCGGGCGGTGGCGTCGGATCTGAGTCACGACGATCAGGGGGCGCTAGGAGGAGAAAGAAAATTTGAGTGTGATAGGTTCTCACGGTCTGTAGTGGAAGAAGAAGATACAAACGGCCTTGTTTTAATCAATGTAATTAAGGGTATTTAATTAATTTAATTGTATTATAAAAGTAATTAACCTATAAAAGGGTGTAACTCATTCAAATCTTAACGAAATTCAGCGATTTCAGTTTTGTTGGAATCCTCTTGGCGAGATCTACAACCTGGAACTGACTAGAGCGTAAACAGAGGACGTTGGAAATTCAGATCTGATTTATTCAAAATAAAATCGAGGTGAGAAATCTATATTTTCATTTTATTTATTTATAAATAATTCTGAATTTATTATCACAAATCTACAGTTATCTCCTGTTTGCTATTATTCGTGCTTGTTCTGTGTTGAATGTAATGTATGGATCTGTTTGTTTGGTAATGTTATTTGGTGATGAATGGTTAAACATATTTATCTATCGGGAGATAATTTATTAGAAACATTTAGATCAATTTGTAGTGATAAAGGAAGTAAAACTAAAATATATAATTTTGGTTAGATAAAATGATCAAGAATATGAAATACCAAATTTTGATAATTTGTTTAATTAGAAATTTCAACAAACATATGAAACACCAAATTGTGATAAGTTGTTGAACTAGTATATTTCAACAAAAAAATGAAATGTCATTTTAAAACCATTCTTGTTAGGTTAGAATTAAAACATGATTTTTATAAAAAGTACATTTTAATGTTTTGAATAGAAACTACATATGTATGTAGTTGGTGATATTAAAAAGAGAAATTAACATTTTCATTGTAAAATATGGCATTAAAGAGAAATTAACATTTTCATTATAAAATGTGACATTATAGTAGAATTAACACTTTTATTTGAAAGGTGTTATGCAAGTCAAATTTGCATTTGTTTGTTTAGAAACTAGTTATGTAAATAAAAACAACATTTTTATTTGAAAGGTGTTATGAAAATTTAAAATCACATATTTGTCAAAAAGGATGAGTATTGAAATAAAATGACCATTGGTATCAAAGATTGACTAGGGAATAAAATGACCATTTTTGTCAAAAGATTTTGATTAGATTATAAAGGACAAAATTAACATTTTGGTTACCAAAATTAACATTTTGGTTACCAAAATTAACATTTTGATTGCATTGAAAGTGATTAGACAAGAATTAACATTTTTGTCTACATTAAAAGGATTATAACAAATGTAAAATCCCGTAACTTCCCCGTGAAGGAAAGCGCGGATAGTTCGAGAACAAGCCACAACAGAACGCAGACGGAAGAACATTTCATTTTATATTACAACAATTCCGTCAGAATACAAGAATATACAGAGTATGAATAAATATTACACAGAAATATCAGAGATTTAAATTACATTTAAATACATTGCAGCAGAAATAACACAAAACACAACTGAAGGAGAAATACGGATACAAAGCTTTCCGGATATCATTCCAGCTGTAAACCAGGATCCTGTGAATATAAATCTGCAAAACCAAAACTACTAGCTGCCCGTGTCGAAAATAAGGGCACCCAGAGTTTAGGTTAAAACAATAAACTCCAGGTCAGTCATGTGACTGGTGTGAGAACTAAAACAGTTATTAATCTTTATTTTAAAGTTCGGTAAATCAAGGGACCACGTCGTATAACACGAAACGGGTTTCCTCCCAAGAATACCAGTGCATAAAACAAACAGCGCAATGCTAAGTAAAGAAAAATGAAGCTATTATAAGACCCAAGTCCCATCACACAATGCAACGCAAGCCGGAGGATAGAGTTTTTACCTTATAATAGCCAAGAATGCTTGATACGTTTAAAACAAATCATTTGATACTATTATAAGTGCGTAGTTTTAAACCAATTTCAATCATAAATATCAATTATAGATGGCATAAGTGCCCCATCCCACTATGTCGCCATACTAGGCTCTACAAATAAAACCGAAATACACGTATTGGAAAGTTGGATTTCCATCATGGTGGCTCCTGATTCGAAAGATCGATCGCGTAGTGCAATTCCCCACGACTTACATCCCAGCAAGAGAAAACACCGTAATGCACATCCGCACTTTTGGGACCAGAGTATCACCGCGGCTTACGTCCCAGCGAGAGAAAACACCGCTTACTCTATCCCTGAGCACTAAGCTCATCTCGGTCGACCGAATCCACGACACCACTAAGGCGCCCATCCACTAAAAAGCATACTAATCAAACCATCAGTTTACCACCATACCGGGGTGTGAGGCTCGCGAATCAACGCTATACACAAAGCCATGATATATTAAAGCTGCGCTTTGATCATCACCAACCGAACTTTGCTTTTCAACAAAAGTCTGGATCACTGCATCTCAGCATGCCACACTATCAATCCATATCGTACCACTGATTTCTGCCAATATATAACCTCTAAGCTCGTATGTCTCAGAGAAGGGCGTTAAGCAAGAGAATAAATTCTCCG
Source organism: Allium sativum (assembly GCA_030737875.1). Taxonomy (NCBI): domain Eukaryota; kingdom Viridiplantae; phylum Streptophyta; class Magnoliopsida; order Asparagales; family Amaryllidaceae; genus Allium; species Allium sativum. Next base: position 693,654,269 of record CM060920.1, read on the forward strand.
CCACCAAACAGATATATATTTAGCAGAGATCAACGAATACAATATAAAGGAATACAATGTCAGACACACCATCCATTTACAAGTCCGTTCTAGGTCTGAACGAATCCGGAGGCACTTTCCTCGCATATACGTCGATCTCCAAGTACGTCTGGACGACCACCAACCAATTCCCTCATCTTGGGTGTACAGCCCAATCAAGATCATCAGTAATCACCCAAACGATGTGAAGACTTCCGGTCTTCGACCACCGTCATCATCTTCGACTTATCGTCGAATCGGTTATTCAGAATGGGTATAAACCCGACCTTTCCGAACAACCCGCGTATAATAAACAAATGTTACACAAACACAACATACACCTCATTCCAATTCAGCAGTCACTAACCGTAAATTAGCAACAGAACAATTTCCCTAATATTAACCCCGAAGGCCGAAACCAACATCAGATCAATACCCAGAAAACCATCCATCTTGACTAACCTATAGTTAGTATCTAAAATTCACATTCTTAGGGAAAGGTCCCCTTTAATTTTATCAAAGATAAATTCCTTGAATTTATTCTTTAATCTTCTTTTGAATATCGATTCAACTAGTCAGGATTAACGAACCTTACCGAAGTAATCATTTGTTTTAATTTCCCAATCCCAACCTATTCATCCCATGAAGTAAAACTGGTAATACTTCATATCTAACACCACGGTGTTATCGGTAAATTCAATTACCATTTCACGTTCAAATCTAATTAAAGATTTAACTAACGCCTGGAGCAAAACTGGTGATACTCCATCCTCCATCATTTCAATCAAATTAAAGATTCATTATAACTCCACTTAGTTTTAATCTGTGACTGGGTTAAAGAATCAATGTCATTTAAAACACGGTTCACGATAAACCCAAAATCACATCACATTTCAATCAGTCCCTAACCGTAAATTAGCAAGTGAGCAGTTCCCTAAGTATTAACCCCGAAGGCCGAAACCAACATCAGATCGATACCCCAGAAACCATTCAACTTAACTAATCTCCAGTTAGTTTCTGATTTTCTTAACTCCTTTGGCTCTAAGAACAGTATTGTTGAAGATACCGTTCATGACAACCCAAAATCACATTTCATTAATTATCGGGTTAAAGAACAAGTGTTATTTAAAACACTGTTCACGATAAACCCAAAAATCAATATCAATTCAATTCCAATTAAATATTATTTAATTGGTACACTTCATTAAATCTAAATAAAAATATTCAATCTTTTTCTCAACTGGGCTTAGGAACAGTGTCAATGAGGACACCATTCACGAAAAACCCAAATCACATTTGATATTAAATACAAGGCTCTGAATAGGAAATATATCGGCTTATATTCAATATCAAACTCTACGACTAACAAATATCGCATCGGAAATAACGATATAAATATCCTTCAAATTTCCATAACAATATCTGTGTAATCACCAAATCCAACATCGAAATAATCCAAAGAAAATTTTGATTCAAATCCATTCCAATTCAATTATTGGAAATTCTAGATACCTTCAAAACCATTTTTCAAATCCAATTTATTTATTTAAAAATAAATAGAATTTTAATTCTAGTTTAAAACTAGTTCATTTCGATAAAAATCTATTTTTATCTTTTCAAATATGGAGTTTTTCATCCCAATGTTTTCCAAATCATTTCTTATGAATTTACACCAATTATTGATATTTTTAATAATTTAATCAAGGCCCGTACAGTCGATTTCCATCAACGGCCATCGAACTGCACTTACAACGACCTTTTCCAAATTTGATTTGGATATAATTCCAAATCCAACTGTTAGATTTCAAATTTCTAATATTCGTTAGAAAGCTCTTTTCGATACGAACCCAACGGTTCCGGTTTTAGGAGAATCCGACGGTCGGATCTCCCGCAATATCCATACGAAGTCAATGGTCGAAATTCGCGAACTGCCGCGGCGCGGCGCGTTCTATTCAGGCCATTATATTATATATATAATATATATAATATATACTTCGTCGATTTCAATTCAAAACGTGCTTTATAAATCGTTTTAAATTCATTTTCAAAACGGTTTCAACTTCATATTCAATTTCAAATCAAAATCGAATATTCCAATATAAATTCGTTTTAAATTCATTTCAAATCGATTTCAATTCAATTTCAATTTAATTCGAATTCAAATCCTTTCGATTTCAATTCGAATTTAATTCTATTCAATTTAATTCGAATTTCGTTTATTTTCAATATAATTCAAATTTCGAAATCACTTTCAATATACATTGAAAATTGAATAAGTCGATATAAATATCGTTTACGTCAAAATGGTGTCAATCTAATCAACACGGCTTCATATATTTCTATTTCTTTTTCAAATATTTCTATTCAAATATTTCTTTTCAAATATTTCTATTTTCAAATATTTCTATTCAAATATTTCTTTTCAAATATTTCTATTTTCAAATATTTCTATTTTCAAATATTTCTATTCAAATATTTCTTTTCAGATATTTCTATTCAAATATTTCTTTTCAAATATTTCTTTTAAAATATTTCTATTTCAAAACTGGAATGAGGCCCAATCAATTACCATAGATTTTTATTTCTATGGATTTCCATACAATGCATGTATATATCAACAATGACAAATAATCAACCATCATCCAAAGTGCATTCTACACTATATAAGCATCAAATATAAATATTCAACGCTTATAACAGTCTGTCAATCAATCAATCGACATACAACTAATTATTGGGATTAGTGTATGTCATCTATCATCCCAATACCCGTGTGGGGTTTCAAACAATCAAACACAGATTTTAAATGTGCTGTTGGGCGATGTGTAAAATTTATCGTCCCAATCAATATCAGTCAAATGTGTGTATATAAACTAATCGTCCGATCTGTTTATATTAGTTTACTTCATATACACTTTAAAAATTCTATTTTTAACTATAAAATATTTTTCACTATAAAATATTTTATTTCATTTCACATCACACAATCAACTACACATCAAAATCAATCAAACAAGCATACAAGCCGTTCATGGTCTGTGGACGACGGGTGTCAGGTGCTACTAAACACCGTCTGCATCCTAGTATATATTTTAACTAGAAAATAAAATTAAAAGGTGAGAAGTTCTCACCAAAGCTATCCCAATTCCGTGACACTTCAAATGTAGAAGTCTTCGTCGTTCCTTCTTTCCTTACTTTCATCATCCGCAATCACTACATATATAAAAATCACATTTTTACTTCGCTATTCAATATATGAAAATCGAATTTTTACTTTGCTATTCAATATATAAAAATCGAATTTTTACTTTGCTATTCAATATATAAAAATCGAATTTTTATTCTTTCTACTATATAAAAATTATATTTTTATTCTTTCTACTATATAAAAATCATATTTTTATTCTTTCTACAATATAAAAATCATTTTTTTATTCTTTCTATAATATAAAAATCATATTTTTATTCTTTCTATAATATAAAAATCATATTTTTATATCGCTACTTCATTATAAAAATTATATATTTTTACTTCGCTTTCAAGATGATAAAAATCGCATCTTTAACACGATCTTTTCATTATAAAGATTATATTTTTATTCGTTCACTTTCACTATAAAAATCATAACTTTATTATCATAAAAATATAATCCTTCATTACATAAAAAAAATCTATTCTTTTTATATTTAAAAATCTATTCTTTTTATATTTAAAACTATTCTAATGAATAAAGGAGAAAAGAAGCTCACTGTTTTTGGGTCTGGCCACACCAAGTTGCGAGGAGCAGCAGCTCCGGGACTGATGGCGGAGCCTCGAACGGGGTGGCACAGATGGCCCCACATGGTGCGCTTCCAGTCAAAGGAGACACCTTCGATCTTCAATGCGAGTGGATCCGAGCTCTGACAGGCGGAGGGCTCTGGCGGAACAAGGAGGAGCATCGAAGGGTTCAGGGTTGTCGGGCTTGCTGCTGAGCGAACAACGGAGTGGCGCCGTTGACCAGCGGTGAGGACTGGAGGAGCGATTCAGTGGCGGCCATCGATTGTTTGATTTGGGGCTGGAAATATCGATCGTGTTTGGCTATTGAAGAAGTAGAACGGCTTCAGGGAGTTGACCATGTAGATATAGAATGAGGGGTTTGACCGTCTTTTTCTTTCTAATATATATAATATAATTATTATTTAATTCAACTTTAACTTGTTCATCTTTACGAACTTCAAATCAGACCCAACGACGGTCGCCCCTAGCTAATCACCCCCATCCCGAACACAATGGGATTTGTATCGCAGGCTGATTCGATCATTTCGATCTGTTTTCGTCAAAATCAAAATATAACTCCATATATTAAATTTGAATGCACATTTAAATTTACCGGGGCCACATACTAACTCTAAAAATTCCCGAAAAATATTTTCTAGCTTCATATTGACGATACTGTCCTAACAAAACTAGTTTCGTCAAATTCTGAGACCGTTTGAAAAATGGCCATTTTCCAGTCGATTAAAATCAACTAAAACTGGTCAAACACGTTTTCCTTTGCCACGCTCACATATTTATTCGAAAAATTATGAAATTTGAAACCTAGCAATAATTTGACATCACGGATCCAACAAAAGTGGTTTCGTCGAAAACCGAGGTCGTTTGCAAAATGGCCATTTTCAAGGGCCGAAATTCCATAGCGACTATTCTGAAATTTCAACTGGACATATCTTTTGATTCCCGCTATGAAATTCCAATCTTTTGGATTCGTTGGAAAGATATTCACAAATAGATCCTAATATTTTTGGTTTTACTAAAATCCGGTTTATTTTGAATCATGTACATCCATTTGAATTTTGAAATCGAATTATCGAACTACCGCGCCATTTTCAATTCCTTTTATATATATAAATAAATATTTATATTCTAACGACGATTCGAATAAATATATAGGTTTGAATTCCATTCAAAATAAATTTCTTGTCGTTATTATTTAAAATAATTCATTTTAAATAATCAAAATTCGCTAATATTGCAAAAAAAAAAAAAAAAAAAAAAAAATTGGCTCGGATTTCCGGCTTATTACAACAAAATTCATATTTTGCTAACATAAAAAGGATTATGACAAAATTCATATTTTGTTAGCATTAAAAGGGTTAGACAAAAATTGACATCTTCTGTTTTAAAATAAGTAGGACATTTTGATTTATAAAATGTTAATGAAAATAAAAAGGACATTTTGATTTATAAAATGTTAATGAAAATAAAAAGGACATTTTGATTATAAAGTGTTAATGAAAATAAAAAGGACATTTTGATTATAAAATGTTAATGAAAATTAAAAGGGCATTTTGTGAGTTAAAATTACCTTTTTGTCAAAAGAATGATTTGTGAAATAAAATTACATTTTTGTCAAGAGAATGATTATTGAAATAAAAATAACAATTTAAAAAAATTATCACATTTTATACATTACAAAGGGAATGAATTAGAAAGGTTCATTTTTGTCATTATAAAATAATGAATAGCTAAACATTCATTTGTTTTCATTAAAGTAAAAGTAGGAAAAAATAATCATTTTTTTGTCCAAATTAAAACAATAAAACAAAATATAGCATCCTTATGTTATATTAGATTTGAAACAACAAATTATTCACTTTGGTCAATTTACACTAGTGAAACAAAATATGATTTAAAGAGTTACATTTTGTTTGCAATTTTTTTTTTTTTTTTTTTTTTTGAAAATTGGTTCTCTTTATTGCAAAACCAAATAAACCTATTTTATAAGCCTCGTTAAAACCTTGCAATCCCCCTAGTGGGTACCTTACAAGGAAAAAGAGTACTTATAAAATAGGGGAATACAAAAGACAATCCAGTCCAGCATAGTCAAAAGAAAATACAAGTAAAACAGAAAAAATAAAAAGGTCCAACTTTCTGGCCCACCAAGAGCCCAAATAAATCCACCGCCTTAACTCCTTCAAACTTCTCCTTCAACCGGCATCTACCAGTTCAATACCCCACTTCTCTAACAGCTGGATGTTCCTCGAACATCGAGTTGGCTTCGAACCATTCAACTGAACCAGATCTACAATCTCCTTCTCAATTCTTAGAAGCAAAATTGAAGCAAGCGATCGTTTATCCTGAAAGATCCTCAAGTTTCTTTCCCTCCAAATGAAGTAGATTGCTGTAGTAAAAGCACCAAACGCTAAATCTCGAAGCTGATCTTTAGTTGGAAACCTCAAAAACAGATTACGATCTTCCTCTTTAACATCCACCAGAAGATCCAGTGGTAAATCCAATTTACCTTTTAGGGATTTCCAGATAAACGAAGAAAAATCACATTGGAAAAAAATATGAGATATGGATTCAGGATGATTATCGCACAAAGGACACAAGATGTTTTCAACAGAACTAAAACGAAGCAGGCGATCCTTTGTGTTCAATCTTCCCAACACAGCAAGGTAAGAAATAAAAGACATTCTTCTACTATTTGTATTGTGCCATATTACTGAAAAAATAGTATCAGAAGGGTCCTTTACTCTAATATAATCCCATGTTTTATGAAATGAAAAGGAACCTCCTTCACACCATTCATAAAAATCCTGACCTTGATTTGTTTGTATGTGAATTGAATTAATTTCATCAATTAATTCTCTCGTTGCAGGGTGAATCTCAAGATGAAATGCTTCATTTCTAATAATCAGATCCACTGTTTGCTCTGGATGGCCAATGATTTGTAGTCTGTCAAAACCCAGAAGATCAATTAAACACTTGCAATTTATCCATGGATCAAACCACAGATAAGTTTTATTTCCTTTTGCAATTTGCCTGTTAAATAATTGTCTTGAGTTTGATCTAAGATTAAGAAGAGATTTCCATGTACTTGATGCATTTGTATCACGAGCCATTGACCAGAAATAATCATTCTTACAGTATCTATTGTGCATCCATTTGCTCCACAATGATGAATTAGATAAGAAATTCCAAAGTAGTTTAATACATGCTACTTTTTTTAAATCTGATAGCTTCTTCAAACCAATTCCACCTTCCCTCTTGGGTTTGCAAAGAGTGGACCATGAAACTTTGTGAGCAGTTCCTCCCCAAAAAAAATCGGCACATAAACTTTGTAATTTATCCCAAGTGTATTCAGGAATCTGATATATAAGTAACCAATATAGAATGATTGGAGTAATTACTGAATTTATGAGTTCTGCCCTGCCTGCAAAACTCAGTAGCTTAGTCTCCCAACCTTGAATTTTGCTCTGTACTCTTTGTATCAGTGAATTACACTCTGAATAGTGAAAATAGTTAGAGGATAGAGGAACACCAAGATATTTTACAGGCAATGTACCTTGTTCAAACCCCAAAATATTCACCAACTCTGAGGAATTAGTCACTGGTACACTGAAATATATTTTAGTTTTTGTAGCATTTACATTCAAACCTGCAAACATGCTGAGCTTCTGGAAAATCAATTTTAGACAGTTTGCATTTTGACATGAAGCTTTACTAAAAACCATTAAATCATCTGCATATAACAAATGAGAAATGATAGGCTGAACCTGATTACTTGGCAGAAATGACTTAGAGATAATGGCTTCATCCATTAGATATGTGAAATATTGCATGGCCAAAGCAAATAGATAAGGAGAAAGAGGATCACCCTGTCTAATCCCTCTTGTTGATGAAATAAACCCCTTTGGAATTCCTTGTATCATTATAGAAAAAGTGGTTGTTTCCATGCATTCATAAATCAAGTTAATGAAATGATTAGGAAAATGCATACATTCCATCACATAGCAAATAAATTTTCTATTAACTTTATCATATGCCTTCTGCAAATCTACTTTGACACTCATTTTAGGCATACCTGATTTTCTAAAATCCCTTAATAATTCGTGTGCAAGAAGGATATTATCTCCAATATTTCTTCCTTTAATATATGCACTTTGATTTTCAGAGATCAGAAAAGACAAGAAAGGTTTCATTCTATTACAAAGAATCTTTGAGAAAATTTTGTAATAAACATTACAGCATGAAATGGGTCTATTATGAGCAATTTCTGATGGTCTATCATTTTTGGGTATTAGTGTGATAAAAGTATGATTTAGAGCATTTGGTAATTTACCAGACTGAAATATGTCTGAAATTGCATTTAGCAAATCAGATTTTATTAAATCCCAATGCTCTTTAAAAAACTTAGCACTCATACCATCAGGACCAGGACTAGACTCATCATGAATAGAAAATACTGCCTCTTTTATCTCCTCAAGTTCAATTTTCCTGATTAATCTTCTCTGACCTTGATCATTAATGTATGCAATTGGCTGAAAATTAGGAAATCCATGTGAAGTTGATCCATTAAACATAGAAGAGAAATAGTTGATGGCCTCAGTTTCTATGTCATTAGGCTTATATAACAAACTACCATTAGCATCAATCAATGCTCTTATCTGAATAAAATATCTTCTATTAGACATACGAGAATAGAAGAATTTTGAGTTTGTACCTTGTTGTAGCCAAGAAATTTTAGCTTGCTGTTTTAATCCTTTGAAAATAATGTACTGAACATTTTGGAAATCCTTTTTTGCATGCAGGTAATCATCATACAATTGAAGATCTTCTGGATTAAGGTCCACTTCAGATTCCAAAGAAGAAACTCTCTGCTCTGACATTTTTAGGTTTGAATCAATTCTACTTCTAATTTTATTCCAATTTTTAAGCTCTCTCTTACAGTTTTGAAGTTTTTGTTGAAATTGGTAACTGTGAAAGCCCCAAACATTTGAATTTAGTCCTTTTTGAATTGCATCATTATATCCTGGATAGCAACACCAATCATTCCTATATCTGAATGGGAACCCCTTAATTTCTTGAGGAATTAGATCCAATAGGATAGGATTATGATCACTAGATTTTTGTGGAAAAGAAAGAGCCTTCATATTGAGAAATTGATGTAAACACATATTATTAACAAGAATTTTATCAATGTTAGTAGCTATTCCTCTTCTACGCCAAGTAAAATTAAATCCCAAAGGCTTAATTTCAGTCAAACTTGTTTGTATCATGAATTTTTGAAATTCCCTTACATGCTGATATGGAATAGGGGCTCCACCTTTTTTATCATTTGGTGACAGAGGATTATTGAAATCTCCCATCAGGATCCATGCATATGAATAAGAAAGAGAATCTCTAACAAGTGCATCCCATAGTTCCAATCTGTCTGAAAATGTGTTGCTTCCATAAACAACTGTAAATATCATTCTAAAACCACCTTTATTTACTGCATTGACTGCCAAATACCGAGGAGAAGAAGAAATTAGATCTAACTGCCAAACATTTGAATCCCAAATAAGCAAAATCCTTCCTGAACTCAAGTCTGAGTTATTAGTCAAAAATTTCCAATCATTAGGCAACAAAGAAGAAAACAAAACCAAATTAACTGGGGACAATTTTGTTTCAACTTAACCAACCATTGTTGATTTAGTTGATCTTAGGAGTGTGAATACTTCTTTCATTCGAAAAGTAGTATTCATACCCCTAACATTCCAAGAGATCAATGTCATTTAATAGATGTTGAACCCCTGGTAGCTCTTTTAGCAGGAGTAGGATTTTTTGATTGTGCAACTTTCAAGTAACTTTTATTCTTTTCAACTAAAGAAGAGGTATCAGCATGCTTTCCTTTATCCTGATGCTTCACTCTTTCAGATTCCTCAATATGATCAGCCACATTATTTAACATATCAGGGATCAGAGATTCTGGAAGCTTGGTAGCATTCAAATCATTTGGCATGCCTGAAGAAACATTACTTGATTAAGGATTATCAGTTGTTTGAGATTCAATATTATCATCTTTATTAGTATTTTGAGATTCTGATATATCTTTTTGAGGCTCAGAATTATCATGATGAGAATCTGTTTCATTTTGTTGATCTTCTTTGTGATTATCAGGAGGTTTCCACCTTGGGTCTGAGGATTCATCATGAGATTCATCATCATGACCAAAAAGACAGCATTGAAGGCACTTCATAGGTACAAATTCATATTCCACAGTAATTACTATTGTCTGACCATTATGCAAGTGTATAGGAATTTCAGTTTTGAGCTCAGTATTAGTGTCTACTAATAATAAAACTCTTGCATATTTTGTATACTTCTTCTCAGCTGTATTAGAATCGATTAAGAGGGGTTTTGAAATAAAACTTGCTATCATTTGAATCGCTTCATTTGTCCATAACTCTAATGGTAGATCTACTAATCGAATCCAGATCTGAACCATGGTGCTTTGTTTGCTATTAAAATCAAAACCTGGATACCAGATCTCAACATACAATAGTCTACCAAAATAGGAGTATGTAGAACACTCGGTTAAACGAACAAAATCTTCTTTCAAATCAAACTGAACAACAAAGTTGAAGCTAGGAGTAATATGAATGTTAAAAGTACCAGTAGGCTTCCATACCTTTGTGACATACTCTTTCAATTTTATTGTTGACAACCTGAAATGTATTGGAATCAAAGCAATAGTGTTTTTCCATGAGATCTCAGATTTGTTGTAAATGCTTTCAGGTATAGAAACGTGATCTGAAGCCGGCTGGACAAACTGTAGCCTCCGATTGATCTGAATCGAGACCAGATCTGAAGGCAATTGTTATTTTGATGCTATATTTATTTGAGATTTTTCTTGTAAAGATGTATTAGAGGATTGATTTTGATTTTGATAAGGAAGAGAGGCTGTAAAATGCTGTTGTTTTTCCGCCATTAAGAGAGGGTGCAATTTTAGACGCAAACAAATATTATATTTTGTATTTTTAGAAATGGAAATATACATTTTTGTTTGCAAATTTAGTTGCAAACAAAACATATTTGCATATTTATATGCAAATAAACATCGTAGTTAAAAGATTATATTTTTAGTTGCATATTTAGAGGCAAATAAACACCGTAGGAAAAAGATGCATTTTGTTTACAACTTTAGATGTGAACAAAACATTAAAATTAAAAGTTATTTTTTTTTATTTGCAATCCTCGTTGCAAATAAAACTAGAAATAAAAAGTTACAATTTTTTTATTTACATCCCTCGATGTAAATAAACATAAAAAGTTGAATCTTTATTTGGATTCTCTTTTGCAAATAAAGCATGAAATAAGAAGTTATATTTTTATTTGCATTCTCTATTACACATAAAAACATGAAATCAAAAAGGGTACATTTTTATTTGAATTCCCTATTGCAAATAAAACATGAAATCAAAAAGTACATTTTTATCTGCACTTTAGTGGTTATAAAAATGATAAGATTAAATGATTACATTTTTAATGTAATATAAAGATTTCATTTTATACAATGTAGAAAGAATATCATTTTATGTAAAATGAAAAGATCATACTTCATGATAGATGAGTCAACATCAGAATTCACATTTTTAATGCAAATGAATCAGTAGAAAGGATTCATTGTTTTGATAAATTATGTTAACATGAGAACTTACATTGTTCTTATATATGAACTGATTCATCATTATATATATATGTTTATGATGCTGAAATGTTTGATGTGTTTATTTATAATATTGAGTATATTCAAATTGAATATTACACTTCCATTTACAAGTTACCCGACTTGTTTATGTGATTGGGACGATAATTTTTCACACATCGCCCAAGCACACAAATGATTTATGATTTGCTAGATGGATGAAACCCCACACGGGTATTGGGATGATTTTGGATACACACTAATCCCAAAATTTAGTTATCTGTCAATTGATGGATTGACAGTCTGTGATAAGCATCAGTTATTTACTTTAATGCTCACACAGTTATAGATTCCACTTTGGTCGTCATTTGGATGTTTGATAATTATTTATCATGATTGTCGATTCCATACAAAATATATGGTTGTTGGTTGAGTCACATTCCAATAAAGAATATTCTAGGAAAATAATATTGTAGAAAATATAAATATGAAAAGAATATTTTAGAAAAAAGAATATATTTTGAGAAAATATATTTTTATTGAAATAAACTAGTTATTGATTAGAATAAATCATAAAATTTAGATCTAATGAGTTTTCCAATTTGTTAAGATTTAATTGAAGCTAAATTAAATAAATTAGATTTTGGGTTGTCGTGAATAGCGTCCTAAATAACACTGTTCTTATACCCCATATGAAGGGAATAATCTTTTAATTTAGATTTTTAAAGTTTCATTTAGTAATTGAAATAAGATGAAATGTGAGTCGGGCTTATTGTGAACTGTTTTTCTAAGCGACATTTGTTCTTTAACCCAACTGGCAGTGAAAGTATGATTTGGAATTTATAAATCTTTTATTAAGATTTAAATGGAAATTTTCCAAAAGTAAAGTTTTCCAATTTAATACATTAAATGGGAATTGAATAAGATTCGAATTAGTTTTAACCAGGATAAGCTTCTGTAAAAGAAGACCGATACTACATATGGAATTTAAAAGGCTTTGCCGTTATTCCATTTAAATTATGGGTCGGATACAGAAATTTATAACGATTATATATTGATTTGATTTTTGTGAAGATTCCATATTTCATGGAAGATTATTTTGGGTTTACCGTGAACTATGTTTTTAAATGACATTAGTTCTTTAACCCAGTTAAAGATAAGATTAATTTCTTGGATTTAAATAATCATTGAATAATGATTTTTAATATCTAAAATCAATTTGAGATTTTAATAAACCTTTTAAAGGAAAGATTTAAGTGAAAAGTTAAATAATTTATCTTTGATAAAATAGTGTGAATAGTTTATTTAAAGGAATATTCTGAATTGGAATGAGACGTTGGGTGTGCTTTTATAGTATTTGATTTTTAATTATAAAAATACGTGAGTTATTCGGGAAGACCGGGTTTAACCCATTCCGAATAATTACTACGACGATGAAGAGTCGAAGATGAAGACGGTGGTTGAAGACCGAGGATCTTCACATGGAATGGATGTGTTGCTACAGAGACCCTGATGGGAGTTGCTACCTTGAGGGGGCTTCAGTGGTGATCGTCCGGACTATTGTTGATTGTTCGGATTTGGTTTTCGTTCAGACCCAGAGCATAAACTAATAAATGGATGCGTGTCTGACATTGGATTTCATTCCGTGTGAATTAAATCGATTTCTGTTAGTGTATGTCTGTTTGGTGGTGGAGGATTTATTCTCTACTTAACACCCTGTATATATTAATAGTGATTGATCGCATGGCGTGAATTGTCAATGTGGCACGCCAAGATGCATATGATCAAGGCTTTTTTTGAAAAGCAGGGCCTTGTGGGATGATCAAAGCATAGCCTATTACGGCATAGCTTTGTGTATATCGTGACTTCGCGAGCCTCACACCCCGGTATGAGTCAAAAATGGGATATGGACCGTAGGGAGTGCACACGTTTCTTTCTAGCTAGTGGTAGTGTCAGTGCTTTAACACGGTCTGGCATTTTACTTATGTGGATGATGGATTTTGAGGCGCCTCGGATTTTTATAGGCCGATAGTGGTCATATTATAGGTTCAAAGGAACCGGGAAACGTGTGTTCAGGCATAACTAATCCACTGCCGATAGGCGGGGAGACCGGCCCTACCGCATCCAAGGTTTCACTGCGTGGGATCCTGAGGCATTTGCTAGAGTGTCTCGAATCGGAGAGGAGCTTGCCCCTTGCTTCGACTCATGATGGAAATCCAATTTCCAATAAGACCTTGCGGTTTTGATTGTAGAACTAGTATGGCGACATAGTAGGATGGGGTACTATGTCATCTATGATTAATACATTATGATTGAAATTGTTTTTGAATTATATATACCCATAGATATACACACAAATATTAAATCCATTTTATCGTATCTAGCATATTTTAACCATTATAAGGTAAAACTCTATCCTCCGGTTTGCGTTGCATTGTGTGATGGGACTTGGGTCTTATAATGGTTTCATTTTTCTAAAAAGGCATTGCGTTGTTTAACGATTTACTTTAATTTAGGCACTGGCAATCCAATGGAGTAAACCCGTTCCGCGTTAGCGGCGTGGTCCTGTTATTAGCCTTATTATTAGATAGTTAAGTTAAGATTTCTCATACCAGTCCCATGACTGACCTGTAGTTTGTTTCACTGGCAAACTCGGGTGCCCTTTTTTTCCACACGGGCAGTCGAGTAGCTTTTTGCAGATATGTTTACAGGATCCTGGCTTACAGCTGAAGCGGTATTCGGAAAGCTCTGTATCCGTGTATTCCTTCCAATTGTATATTTGTATTATTTTTCCGTTGCTATTTAAATGTAACTTAAAACTCTGATATTATTGTATTTCCAATGTATATTATAAGTTCATACTCAGTTATATTCTTGTGCTCTGGTGTAATTGTTGTAATCAACAATAATATGTTCTTCAGTTTATGTTCTGATGTGTGTTGTTCTCAAAGCAATCCATTCTTTCCTTCACTGGGAAGTTTGGGTCATCACAGAGAGTATAGATAAGACTGCTTTTAGACTTCGGACGGTTTCTTCGAGTGGCTCGTCATGCCTTTTGGTTTGATGAATGCACCCGCATATTTCGTAGACATGATGAGTAGGGTGTTTAGGGAGTTTCTAAACAGGTTCGTAGTAGTTTTTTGGATGACATTTTGATATTCTTTAGAAGCGAGGAATAACATGCCCTACATCTTAGGGAAGTCTTAGAGACTTTTCGAGCACATAAGCTCAAGGCTAAATTCTCCAAATGCTATTTTTGGAGGAAGGAAGTGAGGTTTTACTTCTTAGGACACGTGGTGTCTAAGGAGGGGATAGAAGTGGATCCCGCGAAGGTGGTGGCAATCCAAGATTGGAAGGTTCCTAGAAACACAACAGAAGTAAGAAGTATTCTAGGGTTAACGGGCTATTATAGGAAGTTCATTAAAGACTTTGCATTTCACGAGATGAGAGCTTGAGAAAGACAATTCTTGAAGATGGCACAGGGCCGACAAAAGTCATATGCTGATAAGAAAAGGATCGATCTTGAGTTCGGTGTTGGGGACATAGTTTTTATTATCATCGTTGAGGAATGTAGTTCGTTTTAGATCTGTAGGGAAGTTGGCTTCGAGGTTCGTAGGGCCATTCCCCATTACAGAGAGGATTGGACAGATGGCGTACAGAGTGAAGTTGCCGGAGAAGTTTAGTGGTATTCATGATGTATTTCACGTGTCGCATTTGCGGAAGTGTTTACATGATACTACAGAAGTAGTGTAGCCGAGCATGCTTAGGGAAGTGGAAGTGGAGCGAGATGTCATGATTTGACGAGCTCCTACATGCATCCTTGGATCGGAGGTCAAGAAGTTACGCAACCAAGAGGTCAAGTTGGTTGAAGTCCAATGGGGAGATGATCAAGGAGACGCGACTTGGGAAACGGAAGACAAGATACGTGCATTATACACTTTCCTTTTTTGAGGGTATGATCTTAACCTCTCCTTTTTCTACCGCTTTGTTTCTACTTGTTCTATCGTTTAGTATATCCTCTCGATTACATCTTCGATCATTAGGTAGGAAAATCTTATGGTTGTAAACATGTGTTTGGGACATGCTATGTTTGGTGGATGCAAGTGTTTTCTAGTGGTTGCTCGTTGATGCATTTACACACACATTAGGCACTAGATAGGCTCAATCACTTTCATATTGCATATGAATGAGTGTGCATATTTAAATTGATGGATGTATATTGAATGCATTATCATATGGATGTTGCATTTGAATGAATGGTTGTGCACTCATATAAAAACGATATGTATCATTAGGATTTCTTTGCATACATGTTGGACTCGTGCCACTGACATAATTTTCATTGAGGAGGTCAACTGAATCAGTAGACCGCCAGATCTTTGCATTAGATAAGGAACATATACACACACCTTTGCATATGTTCATACAGCATTAGAAATCTTTTAAGGGCAATGGATGCTTGTTAATGATGGATGAGTAGATGGATGATGGATGGTAGGAAATATTCTTCTTAACTTGAAGATTTCGGGGACGAAATACTTTGAGTAGAGGAGAATGTAACACCCCGCATTTTTAATGAAATTAAAAATGTGGAAATATGTATATATATTACATACATAGATATATTTAAGAGAAAAAATAAATATTGCAACAAAACATGAAAAAAGAGGAATGAGAAAAGAATAATGTTTAGCATTGTTCAAAGGTTTGTAAACAAAAGACTTAGTGTCTTATTTGGTTAGAGCACGTGACTTGTATACAAGAGGTTATGAGTTTAATCCCTGCCAGCACTATAATTTTTTGTTTCAGGGAAATAGCTAAAAAGTGGCTTAGTGTGAACGCAGTTCAATAAAAAAAAGCGTTTTAGTGTGAAAAGGCTTAATTGGAAAGATAGTTAAAAAGAATATATATATATATATATATATATATATATATATATATATATATATATATATGACATGTGGGTGTCAGCACCCCTGCTGCTGCGCATCATGTTGCACACATAGCACATTTTTATTTGTTGATGATGATTTTTGGAGTTTTAGGGCTTATGTGGTTTATCTGATTGGTCTGGTGACATGTCTTTTCATTCTGGATGGCTTAGATGAATCCTAATCAGATCTAAGGGTTCTAATTAATCCTACACATCTATATAAGCACACATAAACCTAAACCCTAATCTAAACTAAATTCATTCATAAGCCACCATGTTGCTGCATCCTAAACTAACCTACCCTCCACCATAACTAATCAAATTCAAGATGAAAGATAAAGATCAAAGCCTAAGAATTGTAAAAAGCAGAGCGATTCTACAAATGCCCAATTCTCTTCTTTAATCCGTTCTCTGTGAGTACAGTAGCTTTCACAAGATAATTAATTAAAATAATTATGATAAGTTGTGATCTGGACTGTATGAATATGCCTGTTGAAACATATGCTATTAGCCAGTTCTGTTATCATCTATTTGTTAATATATGCCAGTTTGTTAACATATGTAATTAGATTCATTTTATGATGTTAATTCCTATGCCTAATTACATATGCTTGATTAGATTCATCTATGCAAGTTATGTTCATTTATGCAAGTTATGCAAGTTTATATGCAAGTTATGTTCATTTATGCAAGTTATGCAGGTTTATATGCAAGTTGTGTTCATTTATGCAAGTTATGTAGGTTTATATGCAAGTTGTGCTCATTAATGCAAGTTATGCAAGTTTATATGCAAGTTATGTTCATCTATGCAAGTTATGCAAGTTTATATGCAAGTTATGTTCATCTATGCAAGTTATGCAAGTTTATATGCAACTTATGTTCATCTATACAAGTTATGCAAGTTTATATGCAAGTTATGTTCATCTATGCAAGTTATGTGAGTTTATATGCAAGTTATGCTCATCTATGCAAGTTTATATGCAAGTTATGTTCGTCTATGCAAGTTTATGCTTATATGTTTAGATCCATGCCAGTTCTTATGTTTAGATCTATGTCAGTTTACATTGCATATATTAATTGGATCCATCCTATATGCTAGTTCACGTTTGTATACTTAATTAGATTTATGTTTTTCTATGCCGATTTTGTGTTACACATGCTTAATTAGATCTATATTGTTTTATGCCAGTGTAGATATCATATGCCTCTTTCTTTTCCTTTTCTTATGAGTTGGGCTAACAGCGAGCCTAACGTATTATGTGAATTATACGTACGAACGACGTGGGAACGTTGGAGAATAATTTGGGAAATATTGGATATTAGATATTATGTAATTGGCATAAATTGGTTAGTAACCATGTAATTAACTTGAGACATAAATTGGTGTAGTTTATATACATGGAAATTATGGACATAATTTGGAGGATAATTATGAACATAGCTTGAATGGGAAATTATGGACAATTTGAAATAGGGATATTAATTCAAATTGGGGTTGAATAATAAAATGAGATAATGAACATGCCTAACCCGAGGTTAGATTGAGTTGCGGTGTAAGACTGCCCGGAACTGCCCGGCACATCCAGCAACTGCAACAACAGTTCTAATGTGAGATGTTAGCGCATCAAGCCCCAAACCAAAGGTTAGAATGAGTTTGCGGCAGAAGTATGCCCGGAACCGCCCGACACATCCAGCAACCGCAAACAACAGTTCTAATGTGAAAGGTTGGCGCATTAATAAATCAATTAATGCCAATGAATAGACATGCCAAGAATGGTGAGGTTAAGTAACATATGAATAGGCGACACTTAACCAATACAACTTGTTAATTAAACAAATGGGTAGGGTTAGGTTAAATTGAGAACACTTAACCATTATAACATGTTGATTAGGAAACCCTAGTAACGGGGACCCATTTCAGCAGTAACCCACATAGATGTATCATGGTACCCTGAATTAGGCAGGGTGGGACACGATTACTGGGCTGATTATAAGCGGTCAAAATAGTGGCGGGTGGTGCGTCAGTGTAGGTTACTACGGAGTACGGGCGTGCACGTGCTTCGAAGTGGAAAAATCTGGCACTGGGCATCGGTAGTTATACACTGTGCATCTTGAATTGTGTCGGGTTCCCATCACAGGGATTGATACACCCCATGGTGGGACCAACACAGGTATCTACAAACAAGCGGGGCCGAATGACACAAGTAATAAATACACACGAGTTAGGGAGCCGATCGAATGGGGAGGGTAGTGGGTACAACTAGTGGAGATAGGGGCAGGCGGCACCTATGGCAGCAGCTAGGGGTACACGAAACTACCATTATTATTATCATTATGATTAGTAAGAGGGATCAACTTTCAGAGTAAATAGGGTTGGTGCAGTGTAGTAATTATCCTATAGTGATTAGAAGCGCAATCAACGTTTACCTTATTCATCTTGCTTACCTTGTCATATATGCTTATGTTACAGTCGTTTCTTAGTTTCCAGTTTATGTTCTTATCCTGTTACTTTAATAATTATATTGTTAAAGTTACTAGACTCGCCAGACTTTATGTCTGACCTCGTTTGTTTCGCCCCTTTTCTTTCTGTTTCCCCCTCCTCAGGTTCTCAGTGTGGGCCTAGTGGAGCTTGATTTGGATCTCTTTCTCTCTCTTTTGGAAGTTCTTGGATTGCTGAAAGTAAAGTTCAGTTAATCTCTTTTTATGGCTATTTATGTTGGGGTTATGCTTTTTGTTTTATGTATTCAAAAAATAATTTGTCAAGATGGATATTAAGTGTACTGGGTTTCGTTGTTGGTTTTGGGTGTTGTAATCAAACTATTTTTCTGTAGCAATGAAGTTGTTTTAAAATTTTAAAGTACCAATATATGTATCTGTATTGTTATATTCTATTCTATACACTTATAATACTCCATGAAAGTTAATGCATTCCCTTTGTGAGTGACATTAATGGACGTGGGGTGTTACACGTGATATCAGAGCTGAAGGTTACCAGAACAGATAAAAGATTTTGAAAGCTGTTTTTAAAAGCATTTTTTTTTAAGAAGTATTTTCAAAAACATGTTTTAAAGAAGGTGTTTTCAAGAGAAAAGTTTATTATGAAAAACATAATCCCCAACAGCCATATATCTTTCTTCCAATTCTCCGTTTTGAATCTCTCCCTTTTTCCTTTCTGAATCTCTTCCTCCGCGTTTATATGCTTTTCCTAAGATATGTAAGGACTTCCATGCGATGGGCGGAAAACCGCTTCATGGGGCTGAGACGTTTGTCGAAGCTAGAAATTGGCTCAAGGAAGTGGAGGACTTGTTTGGTATCTTTGAGATAGACGATGGAAGGAAGGTTCAACTAGCTGCTTGGTTAATGAAGGATGAAGCTCCATCTTGGTGGGAGGTCACGAATGGAGAATGTGCAGTGGAGGCATGGATAGGACATATGATAAGAAAGTGGTTCCAAAGAAGGCACAACAACAACAAAAGAAAGGCGAAAAGGATAAAAAGGGCCAAGAGGAAAGGAAGTACCACAATTGTGAAATACCTGGCCACTTAAAGAAAGAAGTTAGAAAGAAGAAGAAGACTGGCTGTTACCATTGCGGTGAGGTAGGACATATGGTTTAAGACTGCTCGAGGAGGAAAGGGGAAGGTCAAGGACAGAGGGCAGGATCTTCTGGAGGACAGGTTGTGTTCTCGTGATCAGTATATCGGAAAGAGATAGGAAGTTTCGTTTGAAGTTTTGATTTTTTTTCCTAGGACTCTTTTCGACTCTTGCGCTTCGCATTCGTTTATATCTGCTTCATTAGTTGAAACACTACACCTAAAACACTAGTCTAGTTACAGATCCCATTGTAGTCTCAAATAAAATTGGTGGTTCGGCTCATTTATCTATGCTTTGTCGGGATTTGAGAGTGTCTATCTTGGGCGTTGGGTTTGAATGCAATTCCTACGTTCTTGGTTTCATGGGCTATGGCTTGATTCTAGGGATGGATTGGCTAACCAGGTACGGTGCCATCCTAGACTGTGAAAAGAGGGTAGTTAGAATGTTGACTCGTTGGGGAAAGAACCTTGATATTTTGTTGTGACACTAGAGGTTCGGTGATGCTTAGCTACCTAGAATCACTTGACGCATCAATCGATGATTTGAAATCTGTTCATGTAGTCCGATGACGCCTTTGATGAGGTTCGGGGTTTACCCCGAGGCGCGAGATAGACTTCCATATATACTTAGTAGATAATGCAAAGCCAGTTGCATTGCGAGTGCGCCACATAGCTCCGAAAGAGAGGAGGGAACTCGTTAAGAAAGTAGGGGAGCTACTTGATAAAGGGTTCATAAGAAGAGGTATTTTGGAATGGGGTGCTCCAGTTGTTTTTGCTACAAAGGCGGACAGTTCACTTAGATTATGTATGGACTATAGGGAGCTAAATAAACTCACAAAGAAAAATAGATACCCATTACCGAGGATAGAAGATTTGTTCGATCAGTTGGTTGGCGCTTCGGTTTTCTCACAGTTGGATTTAGCTACAGGATTTCTTTAGCTGAGGGTAGCTGAGGAGAGTATAGATAAGACTTCTTTTAAGACTGCCGACGGTTTCTTCGAGTGGCTCGTCATGCCTTTTGGTTTGACGAATGCACCCGCATATTTCGTAGACTTGATGAGTAGGGTGTTTAGAGAGTTTCTAAACAAGTTTGTAGTAGTCTTTATGGATGACATTTTGATATTATCTAGAAGTGAGGAAGAACATGCCCTACATCTTAGGGAAATCTTAGAGACTCTTCGAGCACATAAACTCAAGGCTAAGTTCTCCAAATGCCATTTTTGGAGGAAGGAAGTGAGGTTCTTAGGACATGTGGTCTCGAAGGAGGGGATGGCAGTGGATCCCGCGAAGATGGTGGCAATCCAAGATTGGAAGGTTCCTAGAAACGCAACGGAAATAAGAAGATTTCTAGGGTTGGCGGGCTATTATAGGAAGTTCATTAAAGACTTTGCGTTTCACAAGACGAGAGCTTGAGAAAGACAATTCTTGAAGATGGCACAAGGCCGGCAAAAGTCATATGCTGATAAGAGAAGGACCGATCTTGAGTTCAGTGTTGGGGACATGGTTTTTATTATCATCGTTGAGGAATGTAGTTCGTTTTGGATCTGTAGGGAAGTTGGCACCGAGGTTCGTAGGGCCATTCCCCATTACAGAGAGGATTGGACAGATGGCGTACAGAATGAAATTGCCGGAGAAGCTTAGTGGTGTTCATGACGTGTTTCACATGTCGCATTTTCGGAAGTGTTTACATGATACCACGGAAGTAGTAGAGCCGAGCATGCTTAGGGAAGTGGAAGTGGAGCGAGATGCCACGATTAGACAAGTCCCTACATGCATCCTTGGATCGGAGGTCAAGAAGTTACGCAACCGAGAGGTCAAGTTGGTTGAAGTCCAATGGGGAGATGATCAAGGAGAAGCGACTTGGGAAACAGAAGACAAGATACGAGCATTATACCCTTTCCTTTTTGCGGGTACGATCTTAACCTCTCCTTTTTTAACCGCTTTGTTTCTACTTGTCCTACCATTTAGTATATCCTCTCGATTACATCTTCGATCTTTAGGTAGGAAAATTCTATGGTTGTAAACATGTGTTTGAGACATGTTATGTTTGGTGGATGCAAGTGGATGCAAGTGTTTGCCAGTGGTTGCTCGTGGATGCATTTACACACACATTAGGTACTAGATCGGCTCAATCACTTTCATATTGCATATGAATGAGTGTGCATATTTAAATTAATGGATGTATATTGAATGCGTTATCATATGGATGTTGCATTTGAATGAATTGTTGTGCACTCATATAAAAATGATATGTATCATTAGGATTTCTTTGCATACATGTTGGACTCATGGCACTTATATAATTTGCATTGAGGAGGTCAACTGAATCAGTAGACTTCCTGATCTTTGCATTAGAAAAGGAACATATACACACACCTTTGCATATGTTCATATAGCATTAGAAATCTTTTAAGGACAATGGATGCTTGTGAATGATGGATTAGTAGATGGATGATGGATGGTAGGATATATTTTTCTTAACTTGAAGATTTCGGGGATGAAATCCTTTTAGTAGGGGAGAATGTAACACCCCGCATTTTTAATGAAATTAAAAATGTGGAAATATGTGTATATATTATATACATAGATATATTTAAGAGAAAAATTAAATATTGCAACAAAACATGAAAAAAGAGGAATGAGAAAAGAATAATGTTTAGAATTGTTCTAAGGTTTGTAAACAAATGACTTAGTGGCTCATTTGGTTAGAGCACGTGACTTGTATACAAGAGGTTTTGAGTTCAATCCCCACCAGCGCCATATTTTTTTGTTTTAGGGGAATGGCTAAAAAGTGGCTTAGTGTGAACGCAGTTCAATAAAAAAAATGGTTTAGTGTGAAAAGGGTTAATTGGAAAGATAGCTAAAAAGAAAAATAAATACATATATAATATATATATATGACATGTGGGTGTCAACACCCCTGCTGCTGCGCATCTTGTTGCAAACATGGAGCATTTTTATTTGTTGATGATGACTTTTGGAGTTTTAAGGCTTATGTGGCTTTATCTGATTGGTCTGGTGACATGTCTTTTCATTCTGGATGGCTTAAATGAATCCTAGTCGGATCTAA
Organism: Allium sativum; assembly: GCA_030737875.1. Taxonomy (NCBI): domain Eukaryota; kingdom Viridiplantae; phylum Streptophyta; class Magnoliopsida; order Asparagales; family Amaryllidaceae; genus Allium; species Allium sativum. The sequence continues at coordinate 693,677,333 of CM060920.1, forward strand.
GGGTTCTAATTAATCCTACACATCTATATAAGCACACATAAACCTAAACCCTAATCTAAACTAAATTCATTCATAAGCTGCCATGCTGCTACATCCTAAACTAACCTAGCCACCACCATAACTAATCAAATTCAAGATGAAAGATAAAGATCAATGCCTAACAATTGCAAAAAGCAGAATGGTTCTACAAATGCCCAATTCTCTTCTTTAATCTGTTCTCTGTGAGTACAGTTGCTTTCACAAGATAATTAATTAAAATAATTATGATAAGTTGTGATCTGGACTGTATGAATATGCCTGTTGAAACATATGCTATTAGCCAGTTCTGTTATCATATTTTTTTGTTAATATATGCCAGTTTGTTATCATATGTAATTAGATTCATTGTATGATGTTAATTCCTATGTCTAATTGCATATGCTTGATTAGATTCATCTATGCAAGTTATGTTTATCTATGCAAATTATGCAAGTTTATATGCAAGTTATGTTCATCTATGAAAGTTATGCAAGTTATGTTCCTTTATGCAAGTTATGTAAGTTTATATGTGTAACCGCCTGCACCTCCGTTCACGTAAGATATTGTCCCTAACTTAGCCACTGTATAGGTGTGGGGTTTTGTTCCTCAAAAGGCCTCGGCATTAGTAAGAGATAGGCTCTACTATATAAGTACAGACTTCACACAGGCTTCCACGATGTGGGATTTAGAGGTGTTACATTCTCCCCTCCTACAGAGCCCAACGTCCTCGTTGGCTCATAAACACCTCACCCAGGCGCTGTTGTCCACACATGAGCCATAATTCTGGCTGGGTATTGGCTCTAATACCACTGTAACCGGCCGCACCACCGTTCACACAATATATTGTCCCCAACTTAGCAACCGTATAGGTGTGGGGTTTTGTTCCTCAAAAGGCCTCGACGTTTGTAAGAGATGAGCTCTAATATAAGTACACAGTTCACACATGCTTCCACGATGTGCGATTTAGGGGTGTTACAATTTGCAAGTTATGTTCAATTATGCAAGTTTATACGCAAGTTGTGTTCATTTATGCAAGTTATGGAAGTTTATATGCAAGTTATGTTCATCTATGCAAGTTTATATGGAAGTTATGTTCTTTTATGCAAGTTATGCGAGTTTATATGCAAGTTATGTTCATCTATGCAAGTTTATATGCAACTTATGTTCATCTATGCAAGTTTATGCTTATATGTTTAAATCCCTGACAATTCTTATGTTTAGATCTATGTCAGTTTACATTGCATATGTTAATTGGATCCATCCTATATGCTAGTTCATGTCTGTATGCTTAATTATATATATGTTGTTCTATTCCAAGTTTGTGTTACACATGCTTAATTAGATCTATATTGTTTTATGCCAGTGTGGATGCCATATGCCTCTTTCTTTTCCTTTTCCTTTTCTTATGAGTTAGGCTAACAGCGAGCCAAAAGTATTATGTGAATTATACGTACGAACGACATGGGAACGTTGGGGAATAATTTGGGAAATATTAAATATTGGATATTATGTAACTGGCATAAATTGGTTAGTAATCATGTAGTTAACTTGAGACTTAAATTGGTATAGTTTATATACATGGAAATTATGGACATAATTTGGAGGGTAATTATGAACATAGCTTGAATAAGAAATTATGGACAATTTGAAACAGGGATATTAACTCAAACTGGGGTTGAATAATAAAATGAGGTAATGAGCATGCCTAACCCGAGGTTAGACTGAGTTGCGATGTAAGACTGCCCAGAACCGCCCGGCACATCCAGCAACCGCAACAACAGGTCTAATGTGAGAGGTTAGTGCATCAAGCCCAAAACCCGATGTTAGAATGAGTTTGCGGTAGAAGTCTGCCCGGAACCGCCCGACACATCCAGCAACCACAAACAACAGTTCTAATGTGAGAGGTTGGTGCATTAATAAATCAATTAATGCCAATGAATAGACATGCTAATAATGGTGAGTTTAAGTAACATATGAATAGGCGACACTTAAACAATACAACATGTTAATTAAAAAAATGGGTGGGTTAGATAAAATTGAGAACACTTAACCGTTATAACAAGTTGATTAGGAAACCCTCGTAATGGGGACCCATTTCAGCAGTAACCCACATAGATGTATCATAATACCCCGAACTAGGCAGGGTGGGGCACGATTACTGGGCTGATTATAAGCGGTCAAAATAGCGGTGGGTGGTGCATCAGTGTAGGTTCCGATGGAGTACAGGCGTGCATGTGCTCCGGAGTGGAAAAATCAGGCACTGGGCATCAATAGTTATACATTGTGCATCTTGAATTGTGTCGGGTTGCCATCAAAGGGATTGATACACCCCATGGTGGGACCAGCACAGGTATCTACAAAAATGCGGGGACGAATGACATAAGTAATAAATAACACGAGTTAGGGAGCCGATCGAATAGGGAGGGTAGTGGGTACAACTAGTGAAGATAGGGGCAGGCGGCACCTATGACAGCAGCTAAGAGTACATGAAACTACCATTATTATTATTATTAGTAAGAGGGATCAACTTTCAAAGTAAATAGGGTTGGTGCAGTGTAGTAATTATCCTATAGTGATTAGAAGCGCAATCAACGTTTACCTTATTCATCTTGCTTACCTTGTCATATATGCTTATGTTACAGTCGTTTCTTACTTTCCGGTTTATGTTCTTATCCTGTTACTTTAATAATTATATTGTTAAATTTACTGGACTCGCCGGACTTTATGTCTGACCTCGTTTGTTTTGCCCCTTTTCTTTCCGTTTCCCCCCTCAGGTTCTCAGGGTGGGCCTAGTGGAGCTTGATTTGGATCTCTTTCTCTCTCTTTTGGAAGTGCTTGGATTGTTGAAGGTAAAGTTCAGCTTATTTCTTCTTATGCCTATTTATGTTGGGGTTATGCTTTTTGTTTTATGCATTCAGAAAATAATTTGTCAAGATGGATATTAAGTGTACTAGGTTTTATTGTTGGTTTTGGGTGTTGTAATCAAACTATTTTTCCGCTGCAATGTAGTTTTTTTTAAATTTAAAAGTACCAATATATGTATCTGTCTTGTTATATTCTGTTCTATACACATATTGTAACACCCCACGTCCATTAATGTCACTCTCAAAGGGAATGCATTAATTTCCATGGAGCGTATTTAGTGTATAGAACAGAATATAACAAGACAGATATAAATAATGGTACTTGAAAATTTTAAAACAACTTTTATTGCAACGGAGAAATAGCTTGATTACAACAACTTCATAAACCAAGTACACTTAAAATCCATCTTGATAAATTGTTTCAGAGTACATAAAATAAAAAGCATAAACCCCAACACAAGTAGCCATAAAAGAGATGAGCTGAACTTTACTTTCAGCAATCCAAGCACTTCCAAAAAAGAGAGAAAGAGATCCGAGATCAAGCTCCACTAGTCCCACCCTGAGAACCTGGGGGGAAAAAGGAAGAAAGGAGGCGAAAACAAGGGGGTCAGACATAAAGTCTGGCGAGTATAATAACTTAAACACTATAATTATTAAAGTAACTAGGATAAGGCATAAACTGGTAAGATAAAATATGACCATGAAACAAGTGGGCATGACAAAGCAAATAAGAGGAATATTCTGGCGTTAATCTCATTCCTAATCACTATAGGATAATTACTATACTGCACCACAACTAGTCACCCTAAAAGTTGATCCCGCCTACAAGACTTAATAATGATAATGGTAGTTTCGTGTACCCCTAGCTGCCTTCATAGGGGCTGTCTGCCCCTATCTCCACTAGTTGTACCCACTACCCTCATTCGATCGGCTGCCTAAGTCGTAGATACCCGTGATGGTCCCACAGTAGGGTGTATCTCTCCCCAAAGTGGCAACCCAATACCACCAAAGATGCACGTCTTATATCTACACGATGCAACAATGTCTTACCTACCAGCCCGGGCCCACGCACGCACATGACCCCATTGGACTTGCGTTGCCACCGCTAACCCGTTTTGACCTCTTACAATCAAATCCAGTAAGCATGTCCCGTCCTCGACTTGGGTCAATCTCACAAAGATACTTAACGGGTTACTGGTTTGAAAAGGGCCCCCATGCTTGACACAAGCCTTCCACTTATGCTTGGTCCCTACTAAGGTTTCCCCACTTAATCCCATTCTTATTCATGTCTTCTTACATGTTTCAATCTTGGCTAAGTGCATCTAATCGTATTTCCCATGCCACCCAAGGCACCCACTTAATTTCACATGCCACCCAAGGCACCCACTTGACCCCCATGTCCCACCACATGTTTATCTGGTTAAGTGTTACTTAATTCATTAGAACCATAACCTTGTAAAGACCTCCCACATTAGGCTGACATTTGCGGTTGCTGGATTTGTCGGGCGGGTCCGGGCAGTCTTATACCGCAAACGAGCCTAACCTCGTGTCTTTACAATTGTTACGCATTTAATTCGTGTTTTTACCTCTCACACTAGACTGGCATTTGTGGCTGCTGGATTTGCCGGGCTGGTCCGGGCAGTCTTACACCACAAAAGAGTCTAACCTCGTGTCTTAAGCGGTTAATTATTACACATTTTATTTAACCCCAAATTGGATTAATATCCCTATTCAAATTTGTCAATAAATTCCAAATTTATTTATGTCCACAATTGTCTCTTAAAATTATGTCCATAAATACCAATTATGCCAATTAATGTCTCAAATTAATTATATGTCGTTTAAGGCCATTTTATGCCAATTCACAATTTATGTATATTCAATATTATCCCATCATCCCCACGCTATTCGTACGTTTTCATATGACATATTTTAGACTCGCAAATAGTCTGACTTATAAAAAGAAAAACAACATCACATAACCCATAAAATAGATCTAAGGATCATGACATAAGATTACATAGCCAATAACTTGCTTATGAATTTCATTCAAACTAGCATATGATACAAAACTAGCATATGTAATAGGCATAAACTTGCATAACTTATGTACTGCTATGGATCCAAACATAAAGGCGTGAACTTGCATATGGATCTAAACATAAAGATGTAAACTTGCATATAGATCTAAACATAAAGATGTAAACTTGCATATAGATCTTGACATGAAGGTTAATGTCACATAAACTAGCATATGCTTATATATGTCTCACATATATTTTAACAACCCAAATTTGCATAAGATTCATACATGAATATGTGATCCAATCATCACAAAATTGCGTAAGATATATGATTCAACTAGCATAAGATTCACATAAGAACTAACATATGATCCAACTTGCATAAGACTAACATATGATTCAACACCACAAACATACATATAATTTACATCACATGATTCAAAATCATATTCTCATAATTGCAATTATATCTTATCATAATTAAATTAATTATTTTGTGAAAGCTATCATACTCACAATTAAAAAGAATAGTCTTGTATTTCTAGGATCTGTATTCTGAAACTGAATTGCTCACCTTTGATGTAGACTAACCGTTATTTAGATTTGATTTGATTTTGATTCAAGCTTCTATCTTGCTTTAGGGTTGAAAGTGTATGGCGGCTTCTCTAGGTTCTCCATTGATGGCATGGCGGCTCTTGTTATGAATTAATGTGATTAGGGTTAGGGGTTTAGGAGTGTTTTTATAGAAGTTTAATTTAATAAGAGCCGTCGGATTAACCTAGGGATAACTAGAACCATCAGGACCACTCAGATGCCACATCAGCCCTTAGGGCGAATCGGGCCATGGATTGACAGCCAAACACCCTGGATCGACCCCTAGTCGACCTAGCAAGGCTTGGATCGACTCCAAAAATGGTGTGGTTTGGCTATTCCCCCTCCCAATTCGTTGTTTTGAACTTTTTTTGAATATATATATATATATATCGCATATGCATACAAACTTCAACGCTTAATAACTTCTTCATAAGTTATCCGTTTTGTGCAAACCAAATGTCTACCTTGACCCAAAATTTTGAGACGAACATAATAGCGCAACCCATTTCACTTAATTCTTCTTCTAAAAATTAAGTATACTTTAATTTGTGAATTTTAATGTTATAAAATTATGGGGTGTTACATTCTACCCTCCTTAAAGTCGTCCCCGAAATCTCTAAGTTAAGAAGAATGTATCCTGCCAACCAATCATCCATCTACTCAAACATCATCCACAAGAATCCATTGTCCTTAAAGAAATTTCTAATGCTATATGAACCTATGCAAAAATGAGTGTATATGTTCCTTATCTAATGCAAAGATCATGCGGTCCACTGATTCAGTTGACCTCCTTAATGCAAATCATGATAGTGCCGTGCGTCCATTATGTATGCAAAAGAATCCTATTGATACATATTATTTCTACATGTGTGCACAACCATTCATCAAAATGCAGCATCCATATGATAACATAACCATTATACATCCATTAATTTAGATATGCGCACACATTTATATGCAACATGAAGGTGGTTGAGCCGATCTAGTGCCTAATGTGTGTGTACATGCATCCACTAGCAACCACTAGCAACCACTTGCATCCATTTGCATCCACCAAACATAACATGTCTCAAACACATGTTTGCAACCATAGGGTTCTTCCTAACTAAAGATCGAAGATGTCATCGCAAAGATAATACTAAAAGATAGGACAAGTGTCAACAAAGCGATAAAAAAACAGAAATTAAAACATACCCGCAAAAAGGAAAGGGTACAGCGTACGCATTTTGTCTTCTGTCTCTCAAGTCGCGTCTCTTTGATCATCTCCTCATTGCACTTTGACCAACTTGACCTCTTTGTTGCGAAGCTTTTTGACCTCTGATCCGAGAATGCATGTAGGAGCTCGTCTGATCGTGGCATTGCGCTCTACTTCCATGTCTTCGAGCATGCTCGGCTCTACCACTTCCGCCGTATCGTGTAAACACTTACGCAAATGCGAAACGTGAAACATGTCATGAACTCCGTTGAGCTTCTCTAGTAACTTTACTCTATATGCCATCTGTCCAATCCTCTCCGTAATTGGAAAGGGTCCTACGAACCTTGGTGCCAACTTTCCTACTGATCCAAAATTGACTACGTTTCTTAATGGTGACACCTTAACAAAAACCATGTCCCCAATATTGAATTCAAGATCGGTTCGTCTCCTATCAGCATATGACTTATGTCGGTCCTGTGCCGTCTTCATTCGCCGTCAAATCAGGTCTATCGTCTCTGAAGTCTCCCTAGTCATGTCGGGTCCAAGCAAAACCTTATCAGTGGATTCCCGCCAACATGTAGGTGATCGGCATGGTCATCCATAAAGAGCCTCAAAAGGTGTCATGCCAATGCTAGCCTGAAACCTATTATTATAGGCGAACTCCACTAGTGGAAGGTATTCTTCCCATGTTCCTCCAAAGTCTAGGATGCATAGTATCAGAAGGTCTTCTAGAACCCGATTTACTCTCTCAGTCTGACCGTCTGTCTGAGGGTGACAAGCGGTACTTAAGCATAATTGCGTTCCAACCGCCTCTTGTAAGCTTTTCCAAAATTCGATTGTGAAAATGGGATCTCTATCGCTCACAATGCTAGAGGGTATGTCGTGCAAACGAACTATCTCTCGAAGGTAAACAGATGCTAACCACGCGGCGGTCCTTCTACTTTTAACGGGAATAAAATGGGCACTTTTGGTAAGTCTGTCTACAATTACCTAAATCCCCGTATTACCCTTCCTTGATCTTGGTAACCCATCTACAAAATCCATGGAAACACTTTCCCATTTTCAAAGCGGTTTCTCTAAGGGATGGAGCAAACCTCCAGGCTTCTTTTGCTCCGCCTTGACTTGTTAGCACACTAAGCATCTAGCAACGAACTCGACCACGTCCTTCTTCATTCTGGCCCAAAAGAAAACCGCTTCATATCCCTATATTTCTTATCACCACCGGGATGTATGGTCATCTTAGGGCGATGTGAGTCTTCAAGAATTGCCTTTTTCAAACTCTCGTCTTGTTGTACGCAAAGTCTTCCATCTCTACGTAGCCAACCTCTCTTATCTATAACATATCTATCAAGATGACTCAAGGACTCCCCTCCTATAATCTTGCCTACTATCTCAACTAACTGTGGGTCATTTCGCTGTGCCTCTCCTACTCGACACAAAAGTGTAGGTTGCACCTCTAACGATGCCAATAATCCGGGTACATAATCGACAGAGGGTCTGAAGTCAAAGGAAGATATATATACTCCAAACTCTGCTGCTCTACGAACAAAGGACTTAAAGTTAACTTCTTTCTACTTAAGGCGTCGGCTACAACGTTACCCTTTCCAAGGGTATATGCGATCTCAAAATCATAGGATGCCAAAAACTCCATCCATCTCTCTTGCCTCAAGTTTAGGTCCATCTGAGAGAATAAGTACTTTAGCGACTTATGGTCTGTATACAACTCAAACCTCTCGCCAAGCAAATAATGACGCCATGAATTAAGCGCAAAAACTATGGCCGCCAACTCTAAGTCGTGGGTAGGGTAATTTTTCTCGTGGGCTTTTAACTGTCTTCCACCATAGCATATCACCCTTCCCTCTTGCATTAAAACTGAACCAAGCCCTGTCCCGCAAGCATCGGTATATACAGTGAATGTCTTACTCCTGCCTGGAAAAACTAAAACTGGAGCTGTCGTCAAAGCCCTCTTCAGACGTTGGAAAGCATCGTCACAGTCAACGTCCCAAGTAAAGTTCAAATTCATCTTCGTTAATCGAGTGAGAGGGGCTGATATCTTCGTGAAGTCCTTAATGAAATTCCTATAATAGCCACCCAGCCCTAAAAAGCTTCTTACTTCTGTTGCATTCTTAGGAGTTTTCCAATCTTGGATTGCCACCACCTTGGCGGGATCCACAACTATCCCTTCCTTAGAGACCACGTGTCCTAAGAACCTCACTTCTTTTCTCCAAAAATGGCACTTGGAGAACTTAGCTTTTAGCTGATGCGCTCGTAGGGTCTCTAAGGCTTCCCTAAGATGTACGGCATGCTCTTCTTCATTTTTAGAGAAAACCAGAATATCGTCTACAAAGACTACCACAAACCTGTTTAGAAACTCCCTAAACACCCTACTTATTAAGTCAACAAATTATGCGGGTGCATTCGTCAAACCAAAAGGCATGACGAGCCACTCAAAGAAACCATCAGGAGTTCTAAAGGCAGTCTTATCGATGCTATCTTCAGCCACCCTTAGCTGATGAAACCCTGTAGTTAAATCCAGTTGCGAGAAAATTGAAGCACCCACCAACTGATCGAATAAATCATCTATCCTCAGTAATGGGTGCCTGTTCTTCTTTGTTAGCTTATTCATCTCTCTATAGTCCACGCACAATCTAAGTGAACCTTCGGCTTTTGTAGAAAAAACGACTGGAGCACCCCACTCCGAAATACTTATTCTAATGAACCCCTTCTCAAGCAATTCTTTCACTTGCTCACTGAGTTCTCTTCTCTCTCTCGAAGCCATATCGCGCACTGGTAATGTAACTGGCTTTGCATTATCTACTAGATATATTCGAAAGTCTATCTCGCGCCTCGGGGGTAAACCTCAAACTTCATCGAAGACGTCACTATATTCACGGACCACACGAACAAATTTCAAATCATCATTGGATGCATCTAGGGATTCTAGGTAGCTAAGCATTACCGGACCTCTAGGATCACAAGAAATATCCAGGGTCTTTCCACAACGAGTCAACAATCTAACTACCCTTCTTAAACAATCTAGGATGGCACAGTATCTAGTTAGCCAATCCATACCTAGAATCAAGCCGTAGCCCATGAAGCCAAGAACAAAGGCGTGGCATTCAAACCCAATGCCCAAGATAGACACTATCAAATCCCGACAAATCATAGGAAGATGAGCCGAATCACCAGTAGGATTTGAGACTACTATGGGACCCGTAACTAGACTAGTATTTAGGTGCAGTGTTTCAACCAACGAAACAGATACAAACGAGTGTGAAGCGCCAGAGTCAAACAAAGTACGAACAGGATGATCAAAAAGAAAAAATAAACTTTCAACGGAAATGTTTCTACTTCTCCTGTCACGGTGCCATGACAGCCTGAATCTGCCCTCTCGCTTGCCCTGGTGCCATGAGAGCCTAAAGCTGCCCTCCAGAAGTTCTTTGCCCTTGCCCCTGTTTCCTTGGGCAGTCCTTAACTAGATGTCCTGCCTCTCCACAATGGAAACAAACAGTCTTCTTCTTTTTCCTACAGTCTTTGCTCAGATGCCCTGGTGTCCCATAATTAAAGCACTTCTTCTTTCCTTTGCCATTATTGTTCTTCCTGCCTTTCTTGTTTTGCTGTTGTGGCTTCTTCTGGTCTCCTTCCTTCTCCGGTGCCTTATTAGCGTTCGCACCTTTCTCTTTCTCATGCATAAGCGCCATGTCAACCAGTTTCTCAAAGGTAGCCCCCATCGGAATGTGGGTAATCACCAACCCATGTAGCGGCTCATTCAAACCTTTAACGAACCTCAGGGCCTTCTTCTCTGGTGTGTTTACCAATTCCAAGCCAAATCTCGCCAACTGATTGAACTTGTTGACGTACTTCTTTACTGATAAATCCCCTTGCTTCAACGCCAAGAATCTTTCCATATATAAATTCTCTTCTGCTCGTAAGAGAAACTTCATTTCGAACCTATGCTTGAAATCCATCCATGTCTCCAGTGGACGCTCTCCATTCGTGACCTCCCACCAAAACGAGGCTTCGTCTTTCATTAAACAAGCAGCCAATTGGACCTTCCTTCCATCTTCTACTTCGAAAATATGAAATAGATCTTCTACCTCCTTAAGCCAATTTCAAGCTTCAACAAACGTCTATGATCCATGAAAAGGTTTACCGCCCATTGCCCTAAAATCTTTGCATATCTTTGCAAAAGTATCAACACAGGGAGGAGGAGGAGGAGGAGGAGGAGGAGGAGAAGCATTTACTAGGCATGCGACATTGGCCCTAGCTTCTAGATACCTTCTAAACCATCCTGGTATCGGTATCCCCTCGAGTATCTCGGGAATTCCAGACATGCTGAAAAGATAATGAAGAGATTAAAAATAGAGAATTCGAAAGAAAGATATATGGCTATTGGGGGTTATTTTTTTAAAACAAACTTTTCTCTTGAAAATACTTTCCTTAAAACATACTTTTGAAAATATTTCTTTATAAAATGCTTTTTGAAAAATAGTTTTTCAAAATTCATATCTGGTCTGGTAACCTTCAGCTCTGATACCACGTGTAACACCCCACGTCCATTAATGTCACTCACAAAGGGAATGCATTAACTTCCATGGAGCGTATTTAGTGTATGGAACAGTATACAACACGACAGATATAAATAATGGTACTTGAAAATTTTAAAACAACTTTTATTGCAGCGGAGAAATAGTTTGATTACAACAACTTCATAAACCAAGTACACTTAATATCCATCTTGATAAATTATTTCAGAGTACATAAAATAAAAAGCATAAACCCCAAAACAAGCAGCCATAAAAGAGATAAGTTGAACTTTACTTTCAGCAGTCTAAGCACTTCCAAAAGAGAGAGAAATAGATCCGAGATTAAGCTCCACTAGTACTAGTCCCACCCTGAGAACCTGGGGGGGGGGGGGAAGGAAGAAAAGAGGCGAAAACAAGGGGGACAGACATAAAGTCTGGCGAGTATAATAACTTTAACAATGTAATTATTAAAGTAACTAGGACAAGGCATAAACTGGTAAGATAAGAATGACCATGAAACAAGTGGGCATGACAAAGCAAATAAGAGGAATATTCTGGCGTTAATCTCGTTCCTAATCATTATAGGATAATTACTATACTGCACCACCACTAGTCACCCAAAAAGTTGATCCCACCTGCAGAACTTAATAATGATAACGGTAGTTTCGTGTACCCCTAGCTGCCTTCATAGATGTCGTCTATCCTATCTCCACTGGTTGTACCCAGTACCCCCATTCGATCGGCTCCCTAACTCCCTGATACCCGTGTTGGTCCCACATTGGGGTGTATCACTCCCCAAAGTGGCAACCCGATACCACCAAAGATGCACGACTTATATCTACACGATGCAACAACGTCTGACCCACTAGCCCAGGCCCACGCACTTACATGACCCCGTTGGACTTGCGTTGCCACCGCTAACCCGTTTTAACCTCTTATAATCAAATCCAGTAAGCGTGTCCCGTCCTGGACTTGGATCGAGCTCACAAAGATACTTAATGGGTTACTGGTTTGAAAAGGGCCCCCATGCTTGACACAAGCCTTCCACCTATGCTTGGTCCCCACTAAAGTTTCCCCACGTAACCCCATTCTTATTCATGTCTTCTTACATGTTTCAATCTTGGTTAAGTGCATCTAATCATATTTCACATGCCACCTAAGGCACCCACTTAACCCCCCATGTCCTACCACATGTTTATCTGGTTAAGTGTTACTTAATTCGATAGAACCGTAACCTTGTAAATACCTCCCACATTAGGCTAACATTTGCGGTTGCTGGATTTGCCGGGCGGGTCCAGGCAGTCTTATACCGCAAACGAGCCTAACCTCGTATATTTACAATTGTTACACATTTAATTCGTGCCTTTTACCTCTCACATTAGACTGGCTTTTGTGGCTGCTAGATTTGCCGGGCGGGTCCGGGCAGTCTTACACCACAAAAGAGTCTTACCTCGTGTCTTAGGCGGTTAATTATTACACATCTTTATTTAACCCCAAATTGGATTAATATCTCTATTCAAATTTGTCAATAAATTCCAAATTTATTTACGTCCAAAATTGTCTCTTAAAATTATGTCCATAAATACCAATTATGCCAATTAATGTCTCAAATTAATTATATGCCTTTTAAGGCCATTTTATGCCAATTCACAATTTATGTATATTCAGTATTATCCCATCATCCCCACGCTATTCGTACGTTTTCATATGACATATGTTAGACTCTCAAATAGTCTAACTTATAAAAAAGAAAAACAACATCACATAACCCATAAAATAGATCTAAGGATCATGACATAAGATTACATAGCCAATAACTTGCATATGAATTTCATTCAAACTAGCATATGATACAAAACTAGCATAGGTAATGGGCATAAACTTGAAAAACTTATGTACTGCTATAGATCCAAACATAAAGGTGTGAACTTGCATATGGATCTAAACATAAAGATGTAAACTTGCATATAGATCTAAACATAAAGATGTAAACTTTCATATAGATCTAAACATAAAGATGTAAACTTGCATATGGATCTAGACATAAAGGTTAATGTCACATAAACTAGCATATGCATATACATGTCTCACATATATTTTAAAAACCCAAACTTGCATAAGATTCATACATGAATATATGATCCAGTCATCACAAATTTGCATAAGATATATGATTCAACTTGCATAAGATTCACATAAGAGCTAACATATGATCCAACTTGCATAAGACTAACATATGATTCAACACCACAAACATACATATAATTTACATCACATGATTCAAAATCATACTCTCATAATCCCAATTATATCTTATCATAATTAAATTAATTAATTATTTTGTGAAAGCTATCATACTCACAATTAAAAAGAACAGTCTTGTCTTTCTGGGATCTGTATTCTGAAACTGAATTGCTCGCCTCTGATGTAGACTAATCGTAATTTAGATTTGATTTGATTTTGATTCAAGCTTCTATCTTGCTTTAGGGTTGAAAGTATATGGCGGCTACTCTAGGTTCTCCATTGATGGCATGGCGGCTCTTGTTATGAATTAACGAGATTAGGGTAGTGGTTTAGGAGTGTTTTTATAGAAGTTTAATTTAATAAGAGCCGTCGGATTAACCTAGGGATAACCAGAACCATCAGGACCACTTAGATGCCACATCAGCCCTTAGGGCGAATCAGGCCATGCGTTGACAGCCAAACACCCTGGATCGACCCCTAGTCGACCCAGCGAGGCTCGGGTCGACTCCAAAAATTGTGCGGTTCGGCTATTCCCCTCCCGATTCGCTGTTTTGAACTTGTTTTGAATAATTTTTTTATATATATCTATATATGTTTCTCCCATATGCATTCAAACTTCAAGGCTTAATAACTTCTTCATAAGTTATCCGTTTTATGCAAACCAAATGTCTATCTTGACCCAAAATTTTGAGATGAACATAATAGCGCAACCAATTTCACTTAATTCTTCTTCTAAAAATTAAGTATACTTTAATTTGTGAATTTTAATGTTATAAAATTACGGGTGTTACACATATAATACTCCATGAAATTTAATGCATTCCCTTTGTGAGTGGCATTAATGGACGTGGGATGTTATAGTAAATATTAAGTAAAATAGTGATAAACAATCGAGTTTTTATAGTAAGCATATTGTGTTATAAAACCATGTTTCAAATGAAACAAAAAATACGGTTTGTTTGATATTAGAAATAATATGGGTTTGAGTTATGGAATTATATCTGTTTTAAGATAAGAACGTGGTCGATCAAGGTTTGAGAGGTAAATAAAATACCCCAACTTGAACGACTTCACTATTATCAAGGAATGATATTAGTTTGTAATGTAAAGGGATGTGAGATTAGTTATAAAGGGGAATATTGTAGTGTATTGCAAGTTTTGAACTATAACGATAAATTAACGTTGTTGACCAAGCTTAAGTGTGATATATATAACACTATTCCCTTGAAAATGAAAATTGTTTGGGTTGAAATTCACTTATTCTAAGTGATAAGTGAATAACTATTGTTTTCCAACGAAATGTAAATGAGTTATACCGAGTTGGGTGTAGAAATAAATAATGGAGATTTAACTGTATATAATACCGTGCTGAATGGAGATCTTCAAATTTAACATTTGAGTTTATATAACGATATAACATGTCGTTCTACATTGTTTTGGGTCGTATAAGAAATGATAAATGAATATTGAATATAATATATATATATATACATATATATATATGGTTATTTCTGGAAGGCTAAAGGATAATGTAATATTTTGAAGAAAAGGAAATAAAAAGGGTTTTATATAAATATAATGATATTAGTAAAGTGAAGTTTGGTGAATATGGTTGTAAATTCCAAGTAATAAAGGTGAAGAGTTTGGTTGAGATAAATAAATCGAATCAAATTTTAAATCAATGACATGATTTTAAATGACTCGATAAAGGGGTTTAATGAATGATTTTAAATAATAAGGTCTGAGCTGGCAATGCACTTAACGTATTGTTTGATATTGATAATTTAAACCCGGCTATCAATAGAATATATTATCGAACCTTTTGACATGTTGTTTCGAAGAGATCGGGATGGGAACTAAACCCAAAACCACTTCGAACCAATGTTGCATTTGTAACTAATCTGTAAGGATACATATAAAGGAGCATTGAAGACCGTCGATCTTCATGAAATGAAAGGACTACTTACAATCTCGGTTCGCGGCCCAAGATAAGCTGTGGTTTTGTCGTAATTGGAATCTATGGATTGCAAGGATCATTCGCTAGTGATCTATAGGGTGATACCTAGGATATGGTAGGAGGTTGCCTTCGGTTAATCCTATTCCTGGATGACTTGTATGGACGAATGTCTGACAGAGTATTTCCTGAAACTCACGTACGTTGATTTTTACAAATATACCCAGTTTGGTGGCGAAGAAATCTTGCTTAACACCCAGAGTATATTTATGGACATCAATTAATGATACGACGGATATGATGATGTGACATTCAAAGTGAGTGATGGCCAAATGTTTCTAAAAAGTATAAACGTAGCCTCAAGCCTCACAACCGGGAAATGACAAAAATCGGGTAAGCAGCATAGCTAGGTGGGCCATACCCAAGCAGGGTGTATTGTCACACTCTAGAGAAAATTCATATTTGTTCTTCTTTCGTATTATGTATCTCCCGGGAAGTATGGTAGGCCTATAGACCCATACGGTGACAATACATTCGATACACTCAAGTAAATGAGTGGTCGGTCATGTGTGGCTGGGTTGCAAGATGTTCTTGTTGAACCCTAGTGTATTTCCCTCTAGAATACATCGATCGGAAGGTAGTCCCATATTGTCAAGTTGGAAATCCAATCTCCAATAAGGCTAAACGATTTTTGATTATATAATTAATATGTAGAATGTGAGATGCAAGCATTCTGCTAGATGATTATTTATTTGTGATTTGATAGACACTATTATAGTATCACTGGATTTTGATATATCAAAATGTGTTGGGTTATAGTAAGGTAAAAACCATCCGTGTTTATTTGTGGGCTGGTCTTACTATTATCCCTTTTTTCCAAAAAGGATTTTCAAAGTTAAACAAGTTGTTTTGTTATGAATTTATCACTGAAGGTATTCCAGACCGATTCGGGTGAATTTTTCTTTGCTTCAAATGTGCTCGGGTCAGACCGAGTATATTATCAGGTTAGGTTTCGCTTGGAACTTTAGAAGAGGGGCTGGAATCAAGACATATATCTATATCTACTGGTATTATATTATTCCGCTGTGTGTTGTATTGAAATGTATGTATACTCTAATGTTGTAATATACCGATTTTGTATAAAGCATTTGAAATTAAATTTTATTCATTCCACTGTGAAATTATGATCTTCTTATTCTTCTATCCTAATATTTCTTTCTTTTCTCATTCTCTAATTTCTTTCTATTAACAGTCTAAGTTTTCGATACTTGGTTTTATGGAAAGTAATACAGGATTATGTATTTTGTTGAAAATTCGTGCGTCGAATTTTTTCGGGCCGTTACACAAAGAGCATGCGTGTTCTTCCAGTAGAGAAAAAAAGAAAGGACGAGAGGGACTGGAAAGGAGTTGCATGACGCATGAACGGGGAGGTTGGGGTTGCCGTGTCAAATGGTGTATGCTGGTTTACATGGTTGTGAAACTGGAAATGGTAGAGAAATTAAACAATGGGGCACGGATGGCCACAAGTATAAGGGACAGAGTGGGTTACTGTAGGAGGAGTTTTAGATGGAAAGCGTGCATGGAAGGTTTTTTTTGAAAGGCTGGAAATACTGCTGTGAAGTTATTAGGAAGGATGGGTTTAACATGTTTAACAAAGGAGAGTTTTTTGGGCATTGTTTGCGTGGATTTTTGATGGAATGAGGAGCAGCTCGAAGGACAAGAAAATGGCGTGGTTGTTCATTGTGGAAGAAGGGGAAATGTATACAGGGAGAGGATTGTCTGTTTTAAGGATTAGAAAAGGGAGCTTTTGATGATTACGGTTGTGAACTTCGTGGGGTAAAACATAGGAGTAATTCTTTTTGCATGAAGACGTGATGGTTTTTGAATAAAGATGACTAAGTTTTCACGGAAGCTTGTAGATAAAATGGAAGAAGATGCAACGGTTTTGGGGTGGATAAGGTAATGGCGGCTGAAGTAAGAAGAAGATACACATATAAATTCATAATACAATTGAACGTGAAGAGGAAGTAATAGGCAAACTAGCCTGACATCGACACTCTTCTGACACATATGAGTTCTAAATGGAGTGATGGTATTGGGAGGTAGGTTCTTTTTTTTTGGTTTGGGGTATAAAAGCATTGCGGGTTCCAAAGACAACATTGGGAAGAAATGGTAAGGAACGGATCAAGTAAAGTTGGAAATTGGGCTGAATCAAATGGTAAAGGCCCAAATTAAATAAATAAAACTTATTTAGTTAATTTAATTAGTATATTTAATTGTTAACGCAATATTTATCTCATCCTAAATTTGTTTGACGAACGAGTTGTCACGTTGGGATTGTATGGTCGCAGGCTACACCAGGTAACCAGTCTAAAGCAGTTTGGAGCTCGTGTAAATTTTAGGCAAAATAAAATGCCAGATTTAATCAACTGACGATAATCATTTTTCAACGATTAATGACCAATGTGAGTAAACTCACTAACTACATCCATTTTTTATAATATTTTAAAAGTTATTTAATATTTTTAAATCATGGTTGAATGTTGTGTGATGGTTATTTGGATGAATTGGTTAAAATAATACATATAGTTATTTATACAAGTCGTTAGTTAAATATGGATTCTATTTATTAATTATTTCATATTGATATGAAATAAATGTTGATTAACATCTGTGGATGCACGGAAACGGGTTGGAGGGATCCAATTGGATTCCTCAACAGTTATATTATTGCTTTTCATACATCGCATTATATGATGTGACAAATAATCGGTGATGGATTATTGTGTGTTTTGGGATTTTGAATAACAATGACCTGAATTAATTGGCATTAAAATACTGTAAAATATATTCGAAAAGAAAATTTTGGGTTTTAAAAAGGAAAAATCTATTTTTAAAATAGAAATTGAAGTTCGAGTAAGCTAGATAACTTGTTTTAATAATAAAACAAGTAATTAAATTTACAGATAATATTTTGAAAATGAAATGTAATAATTATTATTAAATAATAACTTGGGGATATAAATCCAAGAATGAATTTAAAAAGGAAATGAGGAATCATTTTCCCAAGGAAACGATGAGATTTTTCGATGTTCGAAATGTAAGCAGGATTGAAATAAATACCTAAGGATGTAAAATTAGAATTCGACTTTGTCGAATATTTTTAAATAAATTTTTTTTTTAGAAATTATATAATATATAATTTAGAATTTGAAAAGATAGTTAGTATTTGATTTGAAACAAATAATTTAAATCAAATTTGAAATCCAGATAAAGTTATGAACTTGATAAAATTATCAAGAAGTTTACTTGTGAATAGAGAATATGGAGTGGAATATAATTGTGAAATTAAAAAATAACTTGATGAATGATTTTAACCAGTAATGTCATTTTCAATACAGATCAAGATTGATTTGATAAAACGAGTCTAAGTTTTAGTATAGAAATGATATTCACATTTTTAAAGTGAATAATGGTTTAAAACAAACGTTGGCAGAGTCAATTAGTTATAAAAGGAATTGGTAAATGTTTGGAAGTGATAAATTCAAATATAATTTAGAAATCAAGTTAACCTGAAACGGCGAGTTATTCTGACGTTTGGAACGATAATTGAATAGAGAGTATTCAAAAATGAGTTGTAAGTTGGAATTCGATTCTATCAAATTCAAGAAAGTACCATTTACTTTCCATTTATAATCAAAATTTTATTTATTTATCTAATTAATTAATTATTTGTTTATTTATTTAAATAAAAGTTACATTTTGAAATTAAATATTTCAAGGTAGAGATTATAACGTTATCGTTATAACCGAAGATTTTCGTAAAGAAGTGGATTAGTAAACTGAATACGGGAGTTGTGTAAATAGTTTTGTAAATAAGAAATTAAGAATGGAGTCAAGGACATTAGAAACTGACTAGAAATTAGTCAAGTTGAATAGCTTACTGGATAATTATCTAATGTTGGTTTCGGCCTTCGGGACTAATACTTAGACAGTTGTTCTCTTACTAATTTATGGTTAGGGACTAATGGACATTGAAGAATATTGATGCATGAATAAGATACGGAAATATTTTCCAATGTAAATAACGTATATTTTCTAAGTATAGAAAATAAAGAATCGTGGATAAATTGAGATGTTTTCCAAGGGTCGTGAGAAGATAAACGAATTAGAGAAATGTTTGGGTAAAGATAAAAAAAAGGAAATTTGGAAATGAAATGATTATTGATAAATCTATTTAAAGGGGCTCAGTATTGATTGATGATTGATCGGTAAGATTTCCATTTGGAAATATGACCGTTGTTTGTGTATATGTTTCCCTTTGACAGTTAAATAACCGACTATTAAAGTTTTTGACCATTTCTCCGTTGTTAATACAGAGAGACCGGGATCAGATTTATTTTCTGTAAACCACTCTGTATGGGCATTAGCGTTGCGAATCAAATATGATGAAGATAATTGAAGATGGAGTTTATGCAAGGGCTGTTCTGGCAATCCTAGGTAGAAATTTTCTAAGATGGATTTACGAAACAGTGCCTTTGGTTTGTCCAGTCCCAGGACAACGTGTATGGATGAATGTCTGACAGAGTATATCTAACAGATCGCATAAGTTGATCGCTTCAAACGTATTTACTTTGGTGGCGGAGAAACTCATTTCTCCTCACTTTATACCCATGGTATTTTTGGGGAAATCAATTTGTGATTTGGCGAGTATGACGATGTGGCATTCAAAGTAAATAGAGATGTGATATGTATAATAGGACGTTATGACTTCAAGCCTTATCAACCAGGAAATGACAAAAATCGGGTTGGCAACATGACTAAGTGGATCGCACCCAATTATGATATATTATCACCATCTAGAGAATATTCATATCTGTTACTTCTTTTTATTTCTGTATCCCCCGGGAATGGTTATGCCGGTATACCAACTGTAAGGTGATAATATATTCGAAACATTCAAGCGAAACGAATGGTCCGTCATGTGTGGCCGAGTTGCAAGATGTTCTTGTTGAACTCTAGTGTATCGTTTCTAGAGTACACTGATTGGAAGGTGATTCCTTATCTTATCATTGTTGGAAATCCATTATCCAATAAGAGCCCGCAGTTTTTTTATTGTATATTATATATTATATATTTAGAGCGTGAGATGAAAGCGTTCTACTAGATTGTTATTTACTTGATATTAGACATTATTATAATATCAGATAAGTATTGATTTTAAGAAATGTTTTGGGCCATCGTAAGGTAAAAACCATTCGTGTTTATGTATGGATCAGTCTTGCGATTTTCCTTTCTTTTCAAAAGGATTTTTTAAAAATTAAACCAAATGATTAGAGTTTACTCACACTGGTCACATGACTAACCCAGAGTTTTTTTTTTGTTTTTCCCTAAACTCTTGGGTGCCCAAATTTGTGCGAGCAGTCATGCAGTCGGGATTTTTCAGATATACTTGGAGGAACTCGGAGCAGGAGGCTTCAGAGTTAGATACATATGGAGTTTATTTCTAGTGTGATATTATGTGATAACGGTATGTATATATAGTTACTAGTTCTGTATTTACAAGTTATGTTATATAATATATTTCATTCATTCTGCTATGAGATTCGTATTTACTCTGTTAAGTTCTTCTTCTTCCTCTATTCTAATCTTCTTTCTTTCTATTTCTCACCCTCTAACTTCTTTCTATTAATGACTTGGTATTTCCGATGCTTGAATAATCGACATCATGTTTTGTGTCGCTTTTCAGGGTCGAAAATCCTTGGTTCGTTACAATGGTATCAGAGCTGAAGGTTAAGTGATTACCTTGGATCTGTGGCGTGACTAAATAGAGATGGGGTTAGTAATACCTTTGATTGAGTTTGAGTGTATATTGAAACGGCCCGAACTTCCCCGGTCTCCGAAGAGAGAGGAAAGCATGGATTGTTCGAGAACACGACAAAATAGAACGCAGACGAAAGAACATTTCATTGTATATTACAAAATTCCATCAGAATACAAGAATATACAGAGTATAAATGAATAAATATTACACAGAAATATCAGAGATTTAAATTACATTTAAATACATCGCAGCGGAAAATAATACAATACACAACTAGAAGAGATATACGGATACAAAGCTTCCCGGATATCGTTCCAGCTGTAAACCAGGATCCTGTGAATATAAATCTGCAAAACCAAAACTACTAGCTGCCCGTGTCAAAATAGGGGCACCCAGAGTTTAGGTCAAAACAATAAACTCCAGGTCAGTCATGTGACTAGTGTGAGAACTAAAACAGTTATTTATTTTATTTTCAAAGTAAGGTAAATCAAGGGACCACGCCGTATAACACGGAACGGGTTTCCTCCCAAGAATACCAGTGCATAAAACAACAGCGCAATGCTAAATAAAGAAAAATGAAGCTATTATAAGACCCAGGTCCCATCACACAATGCAACGCAAGCCAGAGGATAGGGTTTTTACCTTATAATAGCCAAGAATGCTTGATACGTTTAAAACAAATCATTTGATACTATTATAAGTGCGTAGTGTATAAAACAACTTCAAATCATAAGTATCAATCATAGGCGGCATAAGCGCCCCATCCCACTATGTCGCCATACTAGGCTCTACAAATAAAACCGCAAATGTCACGTATTTGGAAATTGGATTTCCATCTATGAACCGAGGCCAGGGATCGTCCTCTACCGATTCGAGACAATCTAGCCTACCATATCTCAGGAACAGCCGCAACTGCCCCCTGGATTATCAAGGCCGGTCCACCGACGTGGATTATTATGCCTGAACAATACGTCTCCCCGCCCTTTGGGGCGCAAATGAGCCAACAAATGACTCCATCGGACCCGGATCGTCCGATCAAACCGAAGCGCCTCGCAACAGCAACAACCACACAGGTGAAAAGTATATAAATGTCATGGCTGGTAGGTCACTGACACCACCCTAGCTAGAAAGAAACGCATGCCCTCCCTGAGGTCCTCTCCCGTTTTTGGTTCACAACCGGGGTGTGAGGCTCGCGAATCAACGCTACACAAAGCTATGCCACACAGGCATTGCTTTGATCATCATCCACAAGACTTTGCTTTTCAACAGAAGCCTCGATCACACTACTACAAAAGTGGGCATATTCGACACTAATTTTTGTGCGTTGCATGAAAAGTGTGGCGAAAGCTATGATTTCTTCGAGCTTCTGCAACAGCATTCATATGTTGTTGTATTATACGTGGATGCACTGTTGCGGTGGGAATTTTAGTGTTCTGATGTGCAACACCAGTTAAAAGCGTAGCAATACGTATATATAATCCAGCTCAGCTATCCACGTTATCAACATATAAAAACCCCAACCGTGGATGAAATATTAATCCAACGGTTCAAACCATCTATGGATCTGATGATCTTAATGTTAGCCATCATCTAATCATTGACAGCCACGTCATTTCATTCTTTTGACGAAATTTTGGCGCGATCTTCTCCCTTCATGAAATCGTTTTCTTCTCTATCATCTAATCGTTTTTCCCCCTTTTTACTATTGACAAAAATTTAAACCTAAATTCACGTCAGTGTCGATCCTCTCCTCGACAGCAAATTCTATTCCGAAAAGGATGAAGCTTTGAAACGCTTTCTAGTCTTGATTGCTCAGGGCGCTGACATCGCCAGTTTTTCCTCAGGTTTAGTTTGTATTGCACTGTGAATTAGTTGCGCTTATTATAGATTGGATTATGAGTAATTAGTAATTAGTTCATTTGTTACATTTTGGAAAACCCATTCGCTTATGAGTAATTAGTTGCGCTTATTATTGATTTGGGATTTGGGATTATGCTGAGGTTTATTCGAAAATTATACCCAGCAATAAACCATGAGAACCGGTCTACTGGCATGAAAAAGACATTGGTTTATTATAGAGGTCGAGCTAGTTAAGGAATGGGGACTGCGGTTAATTTGCACTGCTTGAGGTTCATACCTTACACTACGGTTAATTTGTATGCTTGAGGTTAATTTGCACTGCGGTGTGTATGCACTGCGGTGACATCCGAATATTAAGCCTCTTACCGCAGATTTTGACAAAATCTGAAGCGGGCACTCAAGCATTTTCGTTTTATTACAATACACATCATACACGCAGTGCATATATACACTCACAAGTATACACGCACGCACAAGTATACACGCACAAGTATCATAAGTATACACGCACAAGTATACACGCACAAGTATCACAAGTATACAAGCTCAAGTATCATAAGTATACACGCACAAGTACACACGCTCAAGTATCATAAGTATACACGCACAAGTATACACGCACAAATATCACAAGTATACAAGCTCAAGTATCATAAGTATACACGCACAAGTACACACGCTCAAGTAGACACGCACAAGTATACACGCGCGCACAAGTATACATGCACGCACAAGTATCATAAGGCAGCCATCTGAAGGCACGCACAAGTATACACGCACAAGTATCATAAGTATACACCAGAGACGTACGCAGAGATTTTAAAAAATCACCAGCATTCACAAACAAAACAACGTACCATTCACAAACATTCAAAAACATTCACCAGCATCCATCATCAGTCATCACCAGTCATCACAAACTTCCACAACCACACAAAGTTTCACAAATATTCACAAAATTTCAAGCCAAAAATCATTACCAGCAGAATAAAACCAACATCCACAAACATCACCAGTCATCACCAGCATCCACACCAGCATCAGCACCAGCATCCATGTCAGAGTCATTGTCCATGTCAGAGTCATTGTCTATGTCAGAGTGGTTGTTAAGGATAGAGCATAGTCAGCGACCAAACCAGAATTTCTTGTTGTGGAGGGCAAAGTGATCTTTGGATGATCAAACTTCAATAGGTATGTTAATTCTATTTCTGTAAACATTTTGTGATCCACCTAATATATTATATGATTCAATTCTCAAATAATGTGATCCACCTACGAGTTTATATGCCTTAATTATCAAACAATTTGACATGTAACACACATTAATTATCAAATAATTTGACATGTAACCACATCTGAAGGAAATTCAAGCCATACAATAACAGTGTCTCAAATTCAAGCCACACAACCACATCTATGTACAACTAACAGAGCACCAGTTTGTATTATTATTTAAGAATCTTGGGTGGGGCATTATAACCTTGTATGTATGTATGTGAGTGTGTGCATGTGTGGTTGTGTCTCACTATAAGAAACTGTGGATGGAAGTAAAATTTACCTATGATCACAAAAAAATGGTACCACCGGTTCCTTCCTATTGCTCACAAACAGAATTTCAGGCCTCGTCAAAGGATGAGTATGTGTGGTGCGCTCAACCCTAATGATGTATTTCTTGTTGTCGAATCGAGCAGCAAAAACATTCTCCAAGCCAATGCCTTCATAAAATTCCATTTTCAGGTATAATGATCTATGGTCAATTCGAGACCAATGACAGTCGTCAATTTCACACACATTTCCCATTGGCGTCATTAATTCTTTTATTGCAGGAACATTTGTCTTCAGGAACTCGGGAAAGCCAACAACTTTGGCCCATGATTCTGCCTCGAACGCTGGTTCAGGCTCAAATTCTTCAGCAGACCATTGTTGCACATAAAAAGCACCTCCAATTTTTGTAAAAAGTTTCAACATTAGCGCATGATCACGCGTACTGTAAGATGGGCATGTTATTAGAAAAGAGTTTTTGGGTATAACCCATATAGTCCACTCCTCATTAAGCTTCAGCGTATGCCTAAGCGTGAGATGCACAAATTCGTAAGTCCAATGTCCTGAAAGAACAGTGGCAGTGATGCATAGTGAAGAGTCCTCCATTGTTTTTTTTTTACTTTTGACGATGGAGTTTTGTTTAGGAGTTGAAGATGTAGATGACGATATGCTTCTGAAGCTTGACAGGATATGAAGTGACACACTGTACGTGGCAGTAATATGGGAACTGAAAACTTTTTGCTCAGAAGACGAATGGCCATATGAAATTGCTTATTTGTTGGCTGGCATGAGTGACCAATCGCCAATGGTCAGTAAGTCAATTGTAATAATTGTGTTCATAACATTTTACTAAGAAGGCCAATGGCCATTCGATGCCACCACTTATCAAATAACTTGTTATCATTTGATCAGGTGCATATTTAATTCTGGAAGGCAGAGGGATACATTTTGCAGATCGTATTGCTGCATATATATGATTCATATATAGGTACATACTAACATACATATATATTTCCTATTGCAATCGGATTGCTGCATATATATGATTCATATATATAAATGAGTAATACATTTTGTAGGTGTGGACACATGTGTACATGTTTAGAATTCGCTAAAGAATTGGCCAGGAATGGATCAGGATAATGTCCCTTATGTTGTGCACCTATTCTTGAAGTAGGTTCGAGCTTACTGTATACAATGAACAAAACGGTGTAGCTGATTTTTGAGTTTTGATATTTGGATAATTAAAACAATTGCTTTGGATGAGTTTCTTGTACAAAACCTGTATTGCAAAATATTTAATTAAAGCATTGTATTTCTATCAAATTAGTGTTGCATTTTCCTTCTTCTACTGTTGCGTTAGCTTTTATTGATATTGCATTTCATTGTAATGGTGTTGCATTACATATTGTAGTGGTGTTGCATTACATTAAATATAATTGCTTACCCGTCGCACGTGGACCCCACAGCTGACGTGGATAGCTGGTGTGGCATGTGACACGTGGAGTGCTAACATGGAGAGATGACATGTCGTGTGACACGTAGACAGCTGACGTGGAAAGCTGACATGGCGGCACTGGAAGCCAGGCCCTAACTAATGCTTAAGGCAACGCTGAATAGTGTTGCATTACGTGCAAATAGTGTTGCATTATGGCTATAATGCAACACTTTCTTTCCGTGGCCGTAGATGGGCAAAAGTGTTGCCTTAGGTGGCTAATGCAACGGCCGCGGATGCCACGCCCCCCTGGTGTTGCCTATTTGAAAAAATGGCCTACGACAATGCTTTTTTGATCTACGGCCACATAAAAATAGTGTCGAATATGCCCACTTTTGTAGTAGTGTCAATTGCCACTTAGGCATGCCACACAGGCAATTTACTCCATGCGTTTGATATCCATCAATATATAACCCCTGAGCTCATACGTCTCAGAGAAGGGCATTAAGCAAGAGAATAAATTCTCCGCCGCCAAACAGATATATATTTAATAGAAATCAATCACACAGACTAAAATCCAATGTCAGACACACAGTCCATTTAAAAGTCCGTTTTGGGTCTGAACGAAACCGGGGGCACCTAGTACCCCGCATATCCATCGATCTCCATGTACGTCTGGACGATCACCAACTGTTCCATCTTCTTGGGTGTACAGCCCAATCAAGATCATCAGTAATTACCCAAACGACGTGAAGACCTCCGGTCTTTAACCACCGTCTTCATCTTCGACATATCGTCGTATCAGTTATTCAGAATGGGATAAACCCGGTCTTTCTGAATAACTTGCGTATAGTTTAAATAAGTGTTACAAAAACACAACATAAGCCTCATTCCAATTCATCAGTCACTAACCGTAAATTAATCAAGAGAATAATTCCCCAAATATTAACCCCGAAGGCCGAAACCAACATCAGATCAATATCCAGAAAACCATTCTGCTTAGCTAACCGACAGTTAGTCTCTAAATTTCACATTCATAGGGAAAGGTTCCCATTAATTTTATCAAAGATAAATTCCTTGAATTTATTCTTTAATCTTCTTTTGAATTTCGATTCGACTAGTCGGGATTAACGAACCTTACCGAAGTAATCATTTGTTTTAATTTCCCAATCCCAACCTATTCATCCCATGAAGTAAAACTGGTAATACTTCATATCTAACACCACGGTGTTATCGGTAAATTCAATTACCATTTCACGTTCAAATCTAATTAAAGATTTAACTAACGCCTGGAGCAAAACTGGTGATACTCCATCCTCGATCATTCCAATCTAATTAAAGATTCATTAAAACTCCACTTAGTTTTAATCTTTAACGGGGTTAAAGAATCAATGTCATTTAAAAACACTGTTCACGATAAACCCCAAGATCACATTCCATTAATTATTGGGTTAAAGAACAAGTGTTATTTAAAACACTGCTCACGATAAACCCAAAAATTAATTCGAAATCAATTCCAATTAAATATTATTTAATTGGTACACTTCATTAAATCTAAATAAAAAGATCTAATCTTTTCTCAACTGGGTTCAAGAACAGTGTTAATGAAGACACCATTCACGACAAACCCAAATCACATTTGATATTAAATACAAGGCTCTGAATAGAAAATATACCAGCTTATATTCAATATCAAATTCCACGACAAACAAATATCGTATTGGAAATAACGATATAAATATATCTTTCAATTTCCCATCACAATACCCGTATCATCACGAAATCCAACATCAAAATATTTCAAGGATAATTTTGATTCAAATCCATTCCAATATAATTATTGGAAATTCTGGTAATTTTCAAAACCATTTCAAATCCAATTTATTTATTTTAAAAATAAATAGAATTATAATTCTAGTTCAAAACTAGTTCAATTCGATAAAAATCTATCTTTATCTTTTCAAACATGGAGTTTTTCATCCCAAATTTTCACAAATCATTTCTTATGATTTTACACAAATTATTACTATTTTTAATAATTTTATCAAGGCCTGTACAGTCGATTTCCATCAACGGCCATCGAACTGCACTTACAACGACCTTTTTCAAATTTGATTTGGACATAATTCCAAATCCAACCGTTAGATTTCTAATTTCTAATATTTGTTAGAAAGCTCTTTTCGATACGAACCCAACGGTTCCGGTTTCAGGAGAATCCGACGGTCGGATCTCCCGTAATATCCGTTCGAAGTCAATGGTCGAAATTCGCGAACTGCCACGGCACGACGCGTTCTATTCAGGCCATTATATTATATATATATTATATATAATATATACTTCGTCGATTTCCTTTTAAAACGTATTATATAAATCGTTTTAAATTCGTTTTCAAAACGATTTCAACTTCATTTCAAATCCAAATCAAAATTGAATTTTTCTTTATAAATTCATTTCAAACTGATTTCAATTCAAATCGATTTTTAATTCAATTTTAGTTCGTTTTCAATTCAATTCAATTTCAATTCAAATTCATTTCTATTCAATTTCAATTCGAATTCATTTATATTCAATTTCAATTCGAATTCATTTATAATAAATTTCAATTTGAATTCCTTTCTATTTAATTTAATTCGAATTTCAATTCATTTCAAAATATCAAATTTTGAAATCACTTTCGATATTCATTATAAAATGAATGAAATCGATATAAATATCGTTCACGTCAAAATGGCGTCAATCTAATCAACATGGCTTCATATATTTCTATTTTCAAATATTCTATTTCAAATATTTCTTTTTCAAATATTTCTATTCAAATATTTCTTTTTCAAATATTTCTATTCAAATATTTCTTTTTCAAATATTTCAATTCAAATATTTCTTTTTCAAATATTCTTTTCAAAACTTTCTTTTTCAAAACTTTCTTTTTCAAAACTGGAATGAGGCCCAATCAATGACCATATAATGTTAATTATATGGATTTTCTATAACACATGTATACAATAACAACGATGAATAATCAACCATCATCCAAAGTGCATTCTACACTGTATAAGCATCGAATATAGATATTTAACGCTTATAACAGTCTGTCAATCAATCGATCGACATACAACTAACTATTGGGATTAGTGTATGTCATCTATCATCCCAATACCCGTGTGGGGTTTCAAACAACCAAACACAGATTTTATTTGTGCAGTTGGGCGATGTGTAAAAATTTTCGTCCCAATCAATATCAGTCAAATGTGTGTATATAAACAAATCGTTCGATTTGTTTATTTTTATTTCATTTTATATACACGTTAAAAATTCTATTTTTAACTATAAAATATTTTTAACTATATAAATATTTTATTTCATTTCACGTCACATCACACAGTCAACTACACATCAAAATCAAACAAGCATACAAGCCGTCCATGGTCTGTGGACGACGGGTGTCGGGTGCTACTAAACACCGTCTGCATCCTAGTATATATTTCAACTAGAAAAATAAAATTAAAAGGTGAGAAGTTCTCACCAAAGCTATCCCAACTTCATGACACTTCATTTAGAGAAATCTTCGTCGTTCTTGCCTCTTGTCAATTTTCACTGCCCGTATTCTCTACATATGTAAAAGTCACATTTTTACTTTGCTATTCGATATATAAAAATCGAATTTTTACTTCGCTATTCAATATATAAAAATCGAATTTTTACTTCGCTATTCAATATATAAAAATCGAATTTTTACTTCGTTATTCAATATATAAAAGTCGAATTTTTACTTCGCTATTCAATATATAAAAATCGAATTTTAACTTCACTATTCAATATATAAAAATCGAATTTTTACTTCACTATTCAATATATAAAAATCGAATTTTTACTTCACTATTCAATATATAAAAATCGAATTTTTACTTTGCTATTCAATATATAAAAATCGAATTTTTACTTTGCTATTCAATATATAAAAATCGAATTTTTACTTTGCTATTCAATATATAAAAATCGAATTTTTACTTTGCTATCCAATATATAAAAATCGAATTTTTACTTTGCTATCCAATATATAAAAATCGAATTTGTACTTTGCTATTCAATATATAAAAATCGAATTTTTACTTCACTATTCAATATATAAAAATCATATTTTTACTTCACTATTCAATATATAAAAATCATATTTTTTACTTTGCTATTCAATATACGAAAATCGAATTTTTACTTTGCTATTCAATATATAAAAATCGAATTTTTACTTCACTATTCAATATATAAAAATCATATTTTTACTTCACTATTCAATATATAAAAATCATATTTCTAACCTTTCTATATTTTTTATTTTCAAAATCAAGTCTATTTATACTTTCCAAACATCGCCATTTATATTTTCAAAACATCTCTAATTTCAGTTTCAAAATAATGCTAATCATACCTAATAAAAATAAAATAAAAAGCAAATAATTAAATTAAAAAAAACTCACAGCGTTCGTCGACTTGGGGGGGGGGGGGGTTTCTGTTTGGCGGCGGAGCTGGAGGGAGGGGCGGAGGCGAGGTGGAGAAGAAGAAGAGGGGCGGCGGCAGGAGAAAAAAGGGGGGGAAGGGTGCGTCGCGATCGACAGCAGAGGGGGGTGTCTTCGATCGGCAGCAGGAGGATGGGGGGTGTCGCGCGGTGGCGCAAGGGGAGGGGGGGCGTGTCATGCGGTGGCGCGCCGCCTGGGGGGGTTCGGCGGTAGATTAGGTTTTTTTTTCTTCTTTCGAACTGAGTTATAACGGGGGGGGGGGGGGGGGGCAGAGGAGATAAAGGGGAAGAGAGTTTTATTTTTTATTTTTAATTATTTTAATTTCAAAAAGTTGACTTTTACATACGACCTCTAAACGAGGCCCACCGCCTGTCATCCATAGCTAATTACTCCCATTCCGAACACAATGGGATATGTATCGTAAGCTGATTCGGCTGTTACAATCAGTTTCCGTCAAAATCAACATATACTTCTATATATTGAATTTAAATGCGCATTTCAATTTACCGGGGCCGCATACTAACTCGAAAAATTCCAGAAAAATATTTTCTAGCTTCGTATTGACGATGCGGTCCTAAAAAAACTAGTTTCGTCGAATTCTGAGACCGTTTGAAAAATGGTCATTTTCCAGTCGATTAAAATCAACTGAAACTGGTCAAACGCGTTTTCCTTTGCCACGTTCACATATTGATTCGAAAAATTATGAAATTTGAAACCTAGCAATAACTTTACATCACGGATCCAAGAAAAGTGGTTTCGTCGAAATCCGAGGTCGTTTGCAAAATTTTCATTTTTAAGGGCCTGAATTCCATAGCGACTATTCAGAATTTTCAACTGGACATATCTTTTGATTCCCGCTATGACATTTTGATTTTTCGGATTCGTTGGAAAGATAGTCACAATTAGATCCTAATGTTTTTTGTTTCACTAAAATCTGGATTGTTTTGCACCCGGTACATTCAATTGAAGTTTGAAATCGAATTATCGAACTACCACGCCATTTTCAATTCCTTTTATAAATATAAATAAATATTTATATTCTAATGACGATTCAAACGAATATATACGTTCGACTTATATTCAAAATAAATTTCTCGTCGATATTATTTAAATAATTCATTTGAAATAATCAAATTCCCTAAAATTGCCAAAATAAAAAATTTTAAACTGGCCCAGATTTCCGGGTTATTACAATCTCCCCCACTTAAAACTTTTCGTCCCCGAAAAGGAACAAAGTCGAAAGTGGTTTGATTAATCAACTCTACGTTCGATCTGGCTTCCATTCTCCAACTTTTCAGTTTCTGAGAATTTTCAAATTCTTCAAAAATTTGGCTAACACCCTAAATTTTCGAAAAATTTCGCCATAACCTCCCCTGCACCGGGAGCCACGGGAAAATCCCGAAATTGCCATATAGGCCTTCTGATCTCAAAAAGAAAAAGAAAAAGCCAAGCGGCTAGCCAATCGGCTCATAAAATCATCATCACCCAAACAAAACAGTAAATTATATAGTAAACATGTACCTATTTGTCGGGCAAACAAATTTTATTCTCTGCTATAGCCTCCTTGCTATGATCTGTTCAATGTAAGTACATGTATATGCAAGCAAATGCGACCAATTTTCAATACAATTCAATATTCGGTACAATTAGGCTAAATGGTTCAAAATTATCAAACAAATAAACAAACAACACAAACATCAATCAATTAGTGGATTAGAGTTTCAAATTCATAATTTTGATACATATACAAAAATCAGATTTTTGATGCAAAATCACAACAATAAGCCCTATCTAATTTTTGGTTCTCACACCAGTCAATAGGAAATATATAGATATTACATGTTCGTCACTCGAATATAAATTCTGATGATGATATATCAATCATCAGAATCACCCCCCGGGCGACTAGAGTGTAATTCTATATCTATCCAGTATATTAAAACTTCAAATA
This sequence comes from Allium sativum, assembly GCA_030737875.1. Lineage (NCBI taxonomy): Eukaryota > Viridiplantae > Streptophyta > Magnoliopsida > Asparagales > Amaryllidaceae > Allium > Allium sativum. The sequence goes on from CM060920.1 coordinate 693,709,878, forward strand.
CACGTTTGCAAGGCGTATATGCAAAATCTTTATATACTGGACTGTCCTAATCAATATAAAATAAATATTCAAATACGTATACAACGATTTAAATTTTCAAAACAAAAATTGTTTTCATTTTAAAAATATACTCTTCACACTCGTTCTAGGATACTACTGATCCTATCTCTAACGAGTCATTCTCGTTGGATATTACTAATCCAATATCTGATGAATTCTTTCGCATGGTTCTTAGGTGCCTTGTTCCCTGAGCTTTGTAAACCAAAGCTCTGATACCACGATGAAACAGCCCGATGAAATCCAGTAGGCTTTGCAACCATCCCTTCATCCCCCAAAGCAGCAGGTAAAACCCACCGTGGCTTCCAAGTGGTCCCCCAGTCCCTTTTTTTACGGCGACCCTCTCGAGTCTCGCGCCTATTGGCGAACCAATGCTCTAAAATGCGACATGTAGGGGTAAGAGTCTCCCGTTCGCCACCAAACCACGAAACGAGAACCCCCTATCATGCGTACCCGGCCTACTCAGGGCCAGCAACAAGAACTGGTGATACTCCATCCTCGATCATTTCAATCTAATTAAAGATTCATTAAAACTCCACTTAGTTTTAATCTTTAACGGGGTTAAAGAATCAGTGTCATTTAAAAACACTGTTCACGATAAACCCAAAGATCACATTCCATTAATTATTGGGTTAAAGAACAAGTGTTATTTAAAACACTGCTCACGATAAACCCAAAAATTAATTCGAATTCAATTCCAATTAAATATTATTTAATTGGTACGCTTCATTAAATCTAAATAAAAAGATTTAATCTTTTCTCAACTGGGTTCAAGAACAGTGTTAATGAAGACACCATTCACGACAAACCCAAATCACATTTGATATTAAATACAAGGCTCTGAATAGAAAATATACCGGCTTATATTCAATATCAAATTCCACGACAAACAAATATCGTATTAGAAATAACGATATAAATATATCTTTCAAATTGCCATCACAATACCCGTATCATCACGAAATCCAACATCGAAATATTCCAAGGATAATTTCGATTCAAATCCATTCCAATATAATTATTGGAAATGCTAGTTATTTTCAAAATCATTTCAAATCCAATTTATTTATTTTAATAAATAAATAGAATTATAATTCTAGTTCAAAACTAGTTCAATTCGATAAAAATCTATCTTTATCTTTTCAAATATGGAGTTTTTCATCCCAAATTTTCACAAATCATTTCTTATGATTTTACACAAATTATTACTATTTTTAATAATTTTATCAAGGCCTGTACAGTCGATTTCCATCAACGGCCATCGAACTGCACTTACAGCGACCTTTTTCAAATTTGATTTGGACATAATTCCAAATCCAACCGTTAGATTTCTAGTTTCTAATATTCGTTAGAAAGCTCTTTTCGATACGAACCCAACGGTTCCGGTTTCAGGAGAATCCGACGGTCGGATCTCCCGTAATATCCGTTCGAAGTCAATGGTCGAAATTCGCGAACTTCCGCGGCGCGGCGCATTCTATTCAGGCCATTATATTATACATATAATATATACTTCGTCGATTTCCTTTTAAAACGTATTATATAAATCATTTTAAATTCGTTATCAAAACGATTTCAACTTCATTTCAAATTCAAATCAAAATTGAATTTTTCCTTATAAATTCATTTCAAATTGATTTCAATTCAAATCGATTTTTAATTCAATTTCAGTTCGTTTTCAATTCAATTCAATTTCAATTCGAATTCATTTCAATTTAATTTCAATTTGAATTCATTTATATTCAATTTCAATTCGAATTCATTTATATTAAATTTCAATTCGAATTCCTTTCTATTTAATTTAATTCGAATTTCAATTCTTTTCAAAATATCAGATTTTGAAATAACTTTCGATATTCATTATAAAATGAATGAAATCGATATAAATATCGTTCACGTCAAAATGGCGTCAATCTAATCAACACGGCTTCATATATTTCTATTTTCAAATATTCTATTTCAAATATTTCTTTTTCAAATATTTCTATTCAAATATTTCTTTTTCAAATATTTCTATTCAAATATTTCTTTTTCAAATATTTCTATTCAAATATTTCTTTTTCAAATATTTTTTTCAAAACTTTCTTTTTCAAAACTGGAATGAGGCCCAATCAATTACCATATAATGTTAATTATATGGATTTTCTATAACACATGTATACAATAACAACGATGAATAATCAACCATCATCCAAAGTGCATTCTACATTGTATAAGCATCGAATATAGATATTTAACGCTTATAACAGTCTGTCAATCAATCGATTGACATACAACTAACTATTGGGATTAGTGTATGTCATCTATCGTCCTAATACCCGTGTGGGGTTTCAAACAATCAAACACAGATTTTATTTGTGCAGTTGGGCGATGTGTAAAAATTTTCGTCCCAATCAATATCAGTCAAATGTGTGTATATAAACAAATCGTTCGATTTGTTTATTTTTATTTCATTTTATATACACGTTAAAAATTCTATTTTTAACTATAAAATATTTTTAACTATATAAATATTTTATTTCATTTCACGTCACATCACACAGTCAACTACACATCAAAATCAAACAAGCATACAAGCCGTCCATGGTCTGTGGACGACGGGTGTCGGGTGCTACTAAACACCGTCTGCATCCTAGTATATATTTCAACTAGAAAAATAAAATTAAAAGGTGAGAAGTTCTCACCAAAGCTATCCCAACTTCACGACACTTCATTTAGAGAAATCTTCGTCGTTCTTGCCTCTTATCAATTTTCACTGCTCGTATTCTCTACATATATAAAAGTCACATTTTTACTTTGCTATTCGATATATAAAAATCGAATTTTTACCTCGCTATTCAATATATAAAAATCGAATTTTTACTTTGCTATTCAATATATAAAATTCGAATTTTTACTTCGCTATTCAATATATAAAAATCGAATTTTTTACTTCGCTATTCAATATATAAAAATCGAATTTTTACTTCGCTATTCAATATATAAAAATCGAATTTTTACTTCACTATTCAATATATAAAAATTGAATTTTTACTTCACAATTCAATATATAAAAATCGAATTTTTACTTCACTATTCAATATATAAAAATCATATTTTTACTTCGCTATTCAATATATAAAAATCGAATTTTTACTTTGCAATTCAATATATAAAAATCGAATTTTTACTTTGCTATTCAATATATAAAAATCGAATTTTTACTTTGCTATTCAATATATAAAAATCGAATTTTTACTTTGCTATTCAATATATAAAAATCGAATTTTTACTTTGCTATTCAATATATAAAAATCGAAGTTTTACTTTGCTATTCAATATATAAAAATCGAATTTTTACTTCACTATTCAATATATAAAAATCATATTTTTACTTTGCTATTCAATATATAAAAATCGAATTTTTACTTTGCTATTCAATATATAAAAATCGAATTTTTACTTCACTATTCAATATATAAAAATCATATTTTTACTTCACTATTCAATATATAAAAATCATATTTCTAACCTTTCTATATTTTATATTTTCAAAATCAAGTCAATTTATACTTTCAAAACATCGCCATTTATATTTTCAAAACATCTCTAATTTCAGTTTCAAAATAATGCTAATCATACCTAATAAAAATAAAATAAAAAGCAAATAATTAAATAATAAAAAACTCACAGCGTTCGTCGACTGGGGGGGGGGGGGGGGTTCTGTTTGGCGGCGGAGCTGGAGGGGGGGCGGAGGCGAGGTGGAGAAGAAGAAGAGGGGCGGCGGCAGGAGAAAAAAGAGGGGGGGGGGGAGGGTGTGTCGCGATCGACAGCAGAGGGGGGGTGTCTTCGATCGGCAGCAGGAGGATGGGGGGGTCGCGCGGTGGCGCAGGGGGAGGGGGGCGTGTCGTGCGGTGGCGCGCCGCCTGGGGGGGCTCGGCGGTAGATTAGGCTTTTTTTCTCTTTCGAACTGAGTTATAACGGGGGGGGGGGGGGGCAGAGGAGATAAAGGGGAAGAGAGTTTTATTTTTTATTTTTAATTATTTTAATTTCAAAAAGTTGACTTTTACATACGACCTCTAAACGAGGCCCACCGCCTGTCGTCCATAGCTAATTACCCCCATTCCGAACACAATGGGATATGTATCGTAAGCTGATTCGGCTGTTACAATCAGTTTCCATCAAAATCAACATATACTTCTATATATTGAATTTAAATGCGCATTTCAATTTACCGGGGCCGCATACTAACTCGAAAAATTCTAGAAAAATATTTTCTAGCTTCGTATTGATGATGTGGTCCTAACAAAACTAGTTTCGTCGAGTTCTGAGACCGTTTGAAAAATGGCAATTTTCCAGTTGATTAAAATCAACTGAAACTGGTCAAACGCGTTTTCCTTTGCCACGCTCACATATTGATTCGAAAAATTATGAAATTTGAAACCTAGCAATAACTTTACATCACGGATCCAAGAAAAGTGGTTTCGTCGAAATCCGAGGTCGTTTGCAAAATTTCCATTTTTAAGGGCCTGAATTCCATAGCGACTATTCAGAATTTTCAACTGGACATATCTTTTGATTCCCGCTATGAAATTTTGATTTTTCAGATTCGTTGGAAAGATAGTCACAATTAGATCCTAATGTTTTTTGTTTCACTAAAATCCGGATTGTTTTGCACCCGGTACATTCAATTGAAGTTTGAAATCGAATTATCGAACTACTGCGCCATTTTCAATTCCTTTTATAAATATAAATAAATATTTATATTCTAACGACGATTCAAACGAATATATACGTTCGACTTATATTCAAAATAAATTTCTCGTCGATATTATTTAAATAATTCATTTGAAATAATCAAAATTCGCTAAAATTGCCAAAATAAAAAATTTTAAACTGGCCCAGATTTCCGGGTTATTACATATATATACGAGCGAATGTATTTGTAGATTTTATAAAAATGGTTTTATTATGGAGATTTATTGGTTCAATGGCTTATGAATTCTGGTCGATTGTGGGGCACCACAATGTCGATAGGAATTTCTAAACACTGAACACGATAAACCGACACATTATGTTTTTGGAAAAAGGGTAAATGAAATAATTTTTACCTAAAATATGTTCTGGTATATTAAGAAGTATTTATATTGAAATTATTATAGTATATTGGATGTGTTGGGCGTTATTATAATCGAATAAGATTATAATTGGAATGGTTATAAATAATCAATCGGAATTCGTGTTCGTACAAATCAGATGGATTAAATCTAAAATTAAAACCAGAACTTAGATTAAAACTCTAGAAATTTGGAAAGGGTTTGAAATTGAATTTTGAACTTGAAATATGGGAATTTTGAGATCTTGGGAGATTTGAAAATGTTTTCCAAACATTGTGAAAGATATTTGAAATATTTTCAAAATGGAACTGTTTAAGAATGATTTTCGAAAGTGATATAATATTGAACTCACTTTGATTATTGGAAATAAATCTGATGATGACGGTCGCATCGCAAGTGTCATTTGCGAGTTTCTAAGTGACGAATTACTACCAAAGATTTTGTTTTGAATTGTTCTAAGGAAATAAGTTATTCAGACATTCAAATGTTTTGAATTTATATTATTATATATATAAATATATATGATTTCAAAGAGATTTGAAGAAAAACCCAAGGATTTGAAATTTGAAATTTGAAATTGAAATTTAATTTATGAAGTTATATAAATCAGAATGGAAAAAGTGAATAAATAAATTGCAATGTAACTTAAACTAAGTTAAATAAATTTGGGTTGGATTAGAGATAGTCTGAATGTAATGGAATTGGATTTATGAGTTAGAGTTTGGAATTGAGAGTAGAATTCGGTTTGGATATAAGAGTGATTGGTTTGAGAATGAACTAGTTAGAGATCGATTGGAATTACTTGGATATATGGGTGAAGTGATAGCAAATGGAAGAGATAGAGTTGGATGCCCGACAAAAGGTACAAGTTCATATTTTATATGGATATGAGATTTATAAGCCAGTTTGGCGAGCCCCTTGGCTGTTCGATTTTCTTTTGGATTGAAAAAGGCCTAGAGAGGCGAGTTGTAGTTGTAACGATCGAGCTATGCAAAGGAGACGCTAGCGAAAGTTTCTGGAGATTTAGAGTGTTAAGAAAATTTTCAGAATTTTTGAAAATTTTGGTTAGTAGAAATAAATTAATACTTTAATTAAAATTAATCGGTTCAGTTGAAACTGAAAATAAAGAGATACAACAAATTATTTTTAACCTGGTTAATAAGAGTTTGTAGCGATTTTTCTACCTTCGTAATTTCGAGGACGAAATTCTTTTAACGGGGAAGGAATGCAATGTCCCGTATTTTTAACGATTTAATAATTAATTTATTTAATTATTTGAATATTGATTCGAAAATTTAAATGGTTTAAATTAAATAATTCTAATTTATATTTATTAATATAAACAATGTAATAATACATTTAAATTCTGAAACTGTAACGACCCACATTCTACGCATCGAAGGATCGTAGAATATTTATTTATTTTTCTTATGAAGTCATATGGTCGTGTAACTTTGGGAAACGACTATTGGAGTCATTTCCTATGTTCATGATTTTTTCCGATTTTTAAATTACTATTTTGCCCCTGGTGAATCTTGTTTCGCCTATAACTTTTGATTAGTAAGGAGTTTTGACCTAAAGCCAATTCCATTGGATTCAGATGATAGTTTCTCTTTCTGTAGAGTGGTCATACTAATCAAACGGACTAGCCGTTTGGGAGATATGGCTGAAATAAGGTTTAGAAGGTGAAAAACAGCTTAATCGGACCTAATTAGGGTGATTAACAGCTAGGCCCATAACCCATTTCGGTATTAGGGTTATGGGGAGGATGAAATCAGTTAGGAAACTATTTATTTTCATTCTTTCAGCCGCCACTTACCACTCTTCAACCCTAACAATGGCCTCAACCTTCTAAATCATCCCCAAATCACCGTTTAAGCATATATTAGCCTAATCAACATCAAACCAAGGCAAATCAACTAAAATCAAAGTTGGAGTTGCTGTATTGCATAGGAATTCGATCCAAAATAGTAGAGAAGTTCAGATCTATAATTCATTTGTGGCTAAGGTGAGTGATTTGCATTGTTTGTCACTAATTACGGCTAATTAGGGGTAATTAGTGATAATTAGTGAAATTATGGCTCGGAAAAATCTGGAAAAATTTGTAAAATTCTAAAATATTATTTTATGCCTCTGTTAGAAATTTGGGTTAATTTGGACATGTTTTGCTAATTGTATGGTTAAGTCATGATTAAGGGAAAAACATGGGTTTTGGTTATGTTTGATCCCTATAAACATGTTAAATTGTTATTTTGGTGTTTATGGTTGATTACACATTTTGCTATGACTGTTTGGAATGTTTTGTGATTGCTTAGCAAAGTTAAATTGGTCGAAAACATCGTCGTATGGCGTAAACAGCTCGCTGGAAAAGTTGCAGGAAAATGGTCATGACCCTTTCGTGAGGCACCACCTCGAACCGATCGTGGCACTATCATCACGAGCCACTGCAGTCGTGATCTCACCTCACGAGCCGACCACCCTCCACAAGCCACAATGAAGCATCACGATCTGAGCTTTGACCTCAAGCCATTCACCATGAGCCAGACCAGGGGAGGACCACGAGCCAGACCAGGGGAGGACCACGAGCCAGACTAGGGGAGGACCACGAGCCAGACAAGAGGAGGACCACGAGCCGATGACCATGGGGAGACCCACGAACCGGAACAAGGTGTCACGTGTCGAAGCTTGACCCGAAGCTGGAGTATGAAGAGTCACGAATCGGGATGATGACCGAAACCGGAGATGCAAAGGTAGTCCAAATGGGAAGTTGTAATTCAGGATCCAGATGGGAACTAACGAGCTAACTTCATGAGTTAGACTTTGCTGTGGGATGTGTGCAAAGGGGCTATCAATGTCTATAGCTTTGACTCACCACTAAGAGACGGATATTGGCTATGGATCACTGTCGTGGAGTTGTCATGATTCTATGGGGCAAAGTGATCATAGCAGGGCTATGAGCCATTGCAGTGGTTGTCGTGACTCCATGGGACAGAGTGGATATAACAAAGTATTAGTGGTTACAGATCAGTGCAGTGGAGCCGTCATGACTCCATGGGGCAGAGTGATAATAACAAAGGATTGGGTGATCAAAGTGGTGGATATCGTATACTTAACACACTAAGTGAGAGATGTGAGGATGATTTCTATGTTTGATGTTTGCTATCACCATGACATGCACACCCCCTCCCCATTATATTCACACCATGTGTTAGTGTCACCTTAGAGTATTGTATGTCCTGTTGTGCTAACTCTTTGGTTGCAGGTCCAGGTTCAGGTATGGTGATGTATACCTGTTATTGTTCTATTTTTGCTGCTTATCACTCATACCAGACTTTTATCTGACCCAGAGTTTTATGTCCCTTCTTATTACTCTGGGTGCTCCTAAATGAGCAGACTAGAGACAGGTTAGTTGGTTATGCACGAGTAGCTGTCCGGAGACGAGCAGGAGGCTTACACGTATTGTTCCCATATATTCTCCATGTGTTGTTGCTGGTCACTACTTTTGACATTAGTAGTGTACCTTCCTATTTTGCTTTAGAGACAGTTTTAAAAGTTGTAATAATAATGGTTTAAATCATAAGCTGTATTTTGAATCATTCCGCTGCTATGATGATTTAGTTTTCGGCCTATGCACTGTCTCGCCTGAAATGCATTGTACCAATATCCAGCCAGCACGGGATTGTCGTCAATTGAAAGGAAAAAGGAAGGGACTTAAAACTATGAATCATCAAAGAACCTGTAGTATATCTCACAGCGCATGGGACAAGCCCGCCCCGCACTAGCCGACATTTCCCTCGAAATGCGCTGTGTCGTTGTCCAACTAGCACGGGACGGTCGTCAAAGAAAGAAAAGGGTTGGAACTATGAATCATAAAGAACCTTAGTATATCTCACAGCGCATGGAATAAAATATAATAATAGCATAATTTGACATAAAACAAGCGAGATAGTGCATAAGCTGAAAACTAAACCATCATAGCAGCGGAAATCCAAAATACAGCTTATGATCCACATCATTATTACAACTTCAAAATATTGTCTCTAAAGCAAAATAGAAAAGGTGCACTACTAATGCCCAAAGTAGTGACCAACAACAACAAAGGGAGAATATATGTGTAAATACTATTTGTAAGCCTCCTGCTCATCTCCTGACATATACTCGGAATAACCTAACTTGTCTCTAGTCTGCTCGTTTAAGAGCACCCAGAGTAATAAGAAGAGACATAAAACTCTAGGTAATGTCTGGTATGAGCAATAGCAACAAAACAAAACAATAACAGGTATAATCTAATCATACCTGAACCTGTCCCTACAACCAAAGAATTAGCACAACAAGATGTAAAGTACTCTATATTAACACCAACATAAAGTATAAATGGGGGTGTGGGTCATGATGATAGCAATTATCAAACATAGCAATCATCCTCACATCTCTCACTTAGTGCGTAAAGTATACGATATCCACCAATTTGATCACCCAATCCTTTGTTACGATCACTCTACCCCCTGGAGTCATGACGGCTCCACTGCACTGATCCGTAACCACTAATACTTTGCTATGTCCACTCTGCTCCATGGAGTCATGACAACTCCACTGCACTGGCTCATAGCCCTGCTACGATCACTTTGCCCCCATGGAGTCATAACAACTCCACTGCACTGATCCATAGCCGATATCCGTCTCTCAGTGGTGAGTCAAAGCTATAGACATCGATAACCCCTTTGCACACATCCCGCAGCAAAGCCCAACACATGAAGTTAGCTCGTTGGTTACCATCTGGATCCTGAGTTACAGCTTCCCATTTGGACTACCTTTGCATCTCGGGTTGTGGTCATCATTCCAATTCATGACTCTTCAAACTCCGACTTCGGGTCAAGCTTTGACTCATGACACCTTGTTCCGGTTTGTGGTTCCCTCTATGGTCATCGGCTCGTGGTCATCCTCTGGTCCGGCTCGTGGTCCTCCCCTTGTCTGGCTCGTGGTGCACTACTCGAGTCTGGTTCGTGATGAATGGCTCGAGGTCAAATCTCGGATTGTGATGCTTCATTATGGCTCGTGGAGGGTGGTCGGCTCATGAGGTGGGATCACGACTGGAGTGGCTCGTGATGATAGTGTCATAATCGAGTCGAGGTGGTGCCTCACGAACGGGTCATGACCAATTTCCTGCAACTTTTCCAGCGAGTTATTTACGCCATACGACAGCGTTTTCGACCAAACTAACTTTGCTAGGCAATCACAAAACATTACAAACAGTCATAGCAACATGTATAATCAAACATAAACACCAAAACAACAATTTAACATGTTTATATGGATCAAACATACCCAAAACCCAATTTTTCCCTTAATCCCCTTAATCATGATTTAACCATATGATTAGCAAAACATGTCCAAATTAACCCAAATTTCTAACAAAGGCATAAAATAAAATTTTACAATTTTCTAGATTTTTCTGAGCCATAATTTCGCTAATTACCCCTAATTAGCCGAAATTAGTGAAAAACAATGCAAATCACGCACCTTAGCCACAAATGAATTATAGATTTGAACTTCTCTACTGTTTTGGATCGAATTCCTAGCAGCTCCAACTCTGATTTGGTGTTGATTTGCCTTGATTTGATGTTGATTAGGCTAATATATGCTTAAACGATGATTCAGGGTGATTTAGAAGGTGGAGGCCATTGTTAGGGTTGAAAAGAGGTAATTGGTGGCTGAGAAAATGAAAAATAAATCGTTTCCTAACTGATTTCAGCCTCCCCATAACCCTAATCCCGAAATGGGTTATGGGCCTAGCTGCTAATCACCCTAATTAGGCCCGGTTAAGCTGTTTTTCACCCTCTAAACCTTATTTCAGCCATATCTCCCAAGCGCTAAGTCCATTTGATCAATGTGACCACTCTAGGAAAGGTAAACCATCATCTGAATCCAATGGAGGTGGTTTCAGGTCAGAAATCCTTACCAATCAAAAGTTATAGTCGAAACAAGATTCGGCAAGGGCAAAACGGTCATTTAAAAATCGACAAAAATCGTGAACATAGAAAATGACTCAATAGTCATTCCCCAAAGCTACACGACCATATGACCTCATACGAAAATGAAAAAAATATTCTACGATCCTCCGATGCGTAGAATGCGGGTCGTTATATTCTTCCCCCCTTAAGAAATTTCGCCCTCGAAATTCCTTTACTAAGAAACAACAATGGGTTCCACATGCCTATTAATCATTTGCCACAATCAAACATACATAGCAAGATAACGAGCCTATCCTAGCATGCGGTTTACTAACAAGAGGATAACTAAATGGTTGTTAAAATCTTACCAGGCAAAGAGTTCTGGATACGTCTTCCTTATGCTCTCCTCTGTTTCCTAAGTACATTCATTTTCATTCTCGCCCCCACCGAACCTTGACCAGTTTCACCGCCTTCCTTCGAAGTTGCTTCGTGTCATACTCGACAATACGGATCGGCCTGCGGTTCGTAACCGCCTCGGGTTCTACTTCAATGTCATCTAACTGCTCCAGTGAAATAGTCATATCGGGGTCGTGCATGAACTTCCTTAATTGGGAAACATGAAAACGTTGTGAACTCCCGCCATCTTGTCAGGTAATTCAACTTTATATGCTAAATTCCCAAATTTTTTGAGAATTGGGAATGGACCAACAAATCTTGGTGTTAACTTGCCTCTCCTACGAAATTGAATCACGCTCTTTAACGGAGAAATCTTGACAAACACCAAGTTGCCAATGGAGAATTTCAAATCTCTTCTCCTCTTCTCAGCATAAATCTTTTGCCTATCTTGAGCAGCCTTCATTCGCTATTGGATAACCTTGATCTTGTCTGAAGTTTCTCTTATTACATCTGGCCCAAGCATAAACTTCTCACCGGTTTCCAGCCAACATGATAGTGAGTTGCACGGTCTTCCGTACAAAGCTTCAAATGGAGCCATACCAATACTGGACTGATAACTATTACTATATGCGAACTCAACCAGATGCAAATGGTCATCCCATGACCCTCCAAAATCCAATATACAAGTTCTCAAGAGATCTTCTAATACACGATTCGTCCTCTCTGTCTGACCATCGGTCTGAAGATGGTACACGGTACTGAGATGTAATTCTGATCCTAAAGCATCTTGTAAGCTCTTCCGAAATCTACTAGTAAACAACGAATCTTGGTACCTCACAATGCCTTTAGGTACTCCATGAAATCTCACTACCCACTTCATATACAGTTCCGCTAACTTAGCTGCCATTCTGTTCGACTTGACCAGTATGAAACTTGCACTCTTGGTCAATCGATCTATAATCACCCAAATACTATCATGACCCGATCTAGTCCTTGGCAACCCGTCGATAAAATTAATTGAGACTTGTTCCCATTTCCATTCGGGAATTTCTAATGGGTGCAACAAACCACTAGGTTTCTTTTGCTCACCTTTAACTAGCTAGCAGTTCATGAATTTGGATATAAACTTCCCAAGGTCTCTTTTCATCCCTTCCCAGTAATAGGTCTGCTTCATGTCTCGATACATTTTGTTACCACCGGGATGTATAGTCAATTTTGAGTGATGACATTCTCTAAGCACTTCATCTCTCACAACTAGTCTCACATTCTTTCTAAGCCATCCATCTCGATCAATCCCATACTTATTTTATCTCCTCACTGTCGATACCCATCTCTAACTTGGAGATGATTTCCAATAGGTTAGGATCGTTCCTCTGACCGGAATCAATCCGCTCAATCAAAGTGGGTCTGATCGTCAAACTTGCTAACATTTCTGGATCCAATTCGCACTTTGGTCTGAAATCATACCCAGCGATATACTCTAGTTGCTTCCATTCCAGAAACATAGCCCCTAAACTGGTATGTCTTCTACTCAATGCATCAGCTACTGCATTGCCCTTTCCTGGTGTATATGCGATATCGAAATCATAGGAAGCCAAGAATTCTACCCATCTTTGTTGTCGGAGATATAGATCCTTCTGAGAGAAAAGATACTTTAACGACTTATGATTGGTAAATGACTCGAATCTTTCTCCCAAGAGATAGTGTCTCCAAATCTTCAATGCGAACATGATCACTACCAATTCCAAATCATGGGTAGGATATCTTTTCTCATGCGGTTTCAGCTGTCGACTAACATAAGCTATAACCCTACCTCCTTGCATCAATACAACACCTAGTCCGGTACCACATGCATCCGTGTATACCATCATCTCTTCATTCCCTTTAGGAATGACTAACACTGGCGCACGCGTCAACTTTTCCTTTAGACTCTTGAATTCATTTCACACCTTCCGTCCCAGACGAAAGCTTGATTCTTCTTGGTCAACTGAGTTAACGGTGCTGCTATCTTGGAGAAGTCCTGGATAAACTTACGATAATATCCAGCTAATCCCAAGAAACTTCTTACGTCTGTTGCATACTTGGGCGTAGACCAATCTTGTACCGTAGCCACCTTTGTAGGGTCCACGGCAATACCATTCTCTGAAACAACATGGCCCAAGAATCTCACCTCCCTCCTCTAAAAGTGACACTTAGAAAATTTCGCTTTCAATTGGTGTTTTCTTAACACCTTCATCACTACTCTCAAATGTTCCTTGTGTTCTTCCTCTGTCCTCGAATAAACAAGTATATCGTCCATGAACACAAGAACAAACTTATTCAATTGATCTCGGAATACTCTATTCATAAGATCCACAAAATATGCTGGTGCATTGGTCAACCTGAATGGCCTGACCAACCACTCATAGAATCCGGACGGCGTCCGAAATGCCGTTTTAGGAATACTCTCAGCTGTTACTCGGAGCTGAAGAAATCCTATTGCGAGGTCCAACTGGGATAACACTCTTGCTTCTTCCAGTTGATCAAACAAATCATCTATCCGTGAAAGAGGATACTTATTCTTCCTAGTCACCCTATTCAACTCGCGATAGTCCACACATAAATGAAGGGAACCTTCTGCCTTGGTAGCAAATACAACTGGTGCTCCCCACTCGGAAACACTTCTTCTGATAAATCCCTTCTTCAAAAGATCGCTCACTTGCACCCCGAGCTCTCGTTGCTCCCTTGGTGCCATACGAAAAAGTGGCGTTACTATAGGTCTACCATCTTTCACTAAATCAATACGGAACTCAATCTCTCGGTATGGTGGAAGTCCAGTCACTTCCTCGAAGATATCTGGATAGTGGCCAGCAATGGGAACCCCTGATAACTTGTCCTGCGGAATGTCGAGGGAATTTAGAAAATAGCCATCACCTCATCACTAGGTAGGCCACCAAACACTACCCTCCGCCCATCATCTGCCTTAATAGTCATCGAAAATCCCTCACAGTCTACCACCACCCCATATCTTTGGAGCCAATCGACTCCCAAAATAATGCCAAACCCAGTAAAGCCCAAAACAAAGCAATCACTGGCAAACATACATCCATGACTCGATAAGACCAAATTTCGACAAATCATACTAAGGCTAGTCGAACCACCAATCGGGTTCGTCACCACTAAAGGTCTATCAATTATCTCGCGTTCCAATCCAAATCTATCTACCAGGTCACTAGATATGAAGGAATTGGAAGCCCCAGTATCAAACAATACTCAAACAGGAACATTATAAACAGAAAGCATACCTTGAATGATGACATTCTTTCCTTTCTCCGCCGCAGTTTGGGAATTCGACGAAGAAGGAACAACATTAATAGCATATGCTTTCACAATCTGATTCTCTTTAGGGGGTTGTGGACATTTATCCTTATGATGTCCCACTTGTCCACAATTGAAGCACTTCCTGTCCGCTGGCTTTGCTCGACATTCTTTGGCATAATGGCCCTTCTTGCCATAGCTAAAGCACTCAACATCTTTCTTATCTTTCTTTTTCTGACCATTCTTGGTCTGACTGTACTTCCTTTTATTCTGAGAATTATTCTTTCCTCCACGGCTTGCCTGCGGCTTTGGCCCCTCTGCAGATGCAACAACGACTTCAGCCTTGGGCTTAGGATAAAGGCTCTCTGATCTCAATGCTTTCCCAACAATCGATTTAAAAGTCTCATCAATATGGTTTATAAGCCTTCCCCCAAGTACCGATCTAAGCTTGTTATGAACTTCTCATTCTTCTTCTCGGGAGTGTAAGTAAGGGATAATCCATACTTCGATAAAGTATCGAACTCGGCAATATACTCCGTGACTTCCCTACCATTCTTCTTAAGCTCCAAGAACTTCTTAAACAATTCTGATATCTGAGCAGCTGGGATAAACTTATCACTGAATTGGGCCTTGAACTGATCCCAAGTAACTTGATCCTCAGGGGTAGCTGCCTTAATAGCATTCCACCAATTCATAGCCCGTCCTTGTAGTTGATGCGATGCTAGCTTTGTCTTCATTGCGTCATCGATCCCTAAGTCCTCGAAGATGCGCTCACAACTATCGAGCCAATCCTGTACTTCTGTAACTGATTCCGTTCTGTGGAACGGCTTCCAACCAAGACTAGTGTAGTCCTTACAGAGCTTAATGAAATCGACCCTAGGCGCATGCACCTCTGCACCACCACCATTTGCAACATTAGGAGTTTCCCTTTGAACATCCCTAAGCATCTCTCTCATGAAGTCAGTGAACATCGTCCTCATATCAGAAGCATTCCTATTATTGGTCCTGAACCAGTATTCCTCGTATATCGGCTCATCGTTCAATCTGTAAGGAGAAAATGATTAACCATCTCTTCAGTGGTGCTAGTGCAGTGCGACTCCATCCTTAGATATACTAATAGCATATATATATATATATATATATATATCTTGAAAACCCAAAATATAACAAGTACGCGCTCTCATATACGTACTATCTATCCCTGGTTTCTTTCACTAGGTTAACTATGCAACCTAGAGCTCTAATACCAAGTGTGACGACCCGCCCCGCACCAGCCGACATTTCCCTGAAATGCGCTGTACCTATATCCAACCAGCACGGGACGGTCGTCAATTGAAAGGAAAAGGGAAGGGATTTGAAACTATGAATCATCAAAGAACCTGTAGTATATCTCACAGCGCATGGAAAAATAAAATAATAACAAACTTGATATAAAACAGGCGAGACGTGCATAAGCTAAAAACTAAACCATCATAGCAGCGGAAAGATTCAAAATACAGCTTATGATCTAAACCATTATTATTACAACTTTTAAAACAGTCTCTAAAGAAAAATAGGAAGGTACACTACTAATGCCCAAAGTAGTGACCATCAACAACACAAGAAGAATATATGGGAACAATACGTGTAAGCCTCATGCTTGTCTCGGGATAGCTACTCATGCATAACCAGCTAACCCGTCTCTAGTCTGCTCGTTTAGGAGCACCCATAGTAATAAGAAGAGACATAAAACTCTAGGTTAGACAAAAGTCTGGTATGAGCGATAAGCAGCAAAAACAGAACAATAATAGGCATACATAACCATACCTGAACTTGGATCTGCAACCAAAGAGTTAGCAAAACAGGACGTACAATACTCTAAGGTGACGCTAACACATGGTGTGAATATAATAGGGAGGGGATGTGCATGCCATTGTGATAGCAAACATCAAACATAGCAATCATCCTCATATCTTTTACTCAATGCGTAAATATACGATATCCACCACTTTGATCACCCAATCCTTTTTACGATAACTCTGCCCCAAGGAGTCATGACGACTCCACTGCACTGATCTGTAACCACTAATACTTTGTTATGTCCCCTCTTTCATGACAACTCCACTGCTGGCTCATAGCGCTGCTACAATCACTTTGCCCCCATGGAGTCATGACAACTCCACTGCACTGATACATAGAAAATATCCGTCTCTCAGTGGTGAGTCAAAGCTATAGACATCGATAACCCTTTTGCACACGTCCCGCAACAAAGTCCAACTCAGGAAGTTAGCTCGTTGGTTCCCATCTGGATCCTGAGTTACAACTTCCCATTTGGACTACCTTTGCATCTCGGGTTTTGGTCATCATCCCGATTCATGACTCTTCATACTCCGGCTTCGGGTCAAGCTTTGACTCATGACACCTTGTTCCGGTTCGAGAGTCCCCCTATGGTCATCGGCTCGTGGTCCTCCAATGGTCTGGCTCGTGGTCCTCCCCTGGTCTGGCTCGTGGTACTCTACTCGAGTCTGGTTCGTGATGAATGGCTGGAGGTCAAAGCTCGAATCGTGATGCTTCATTATGGATCGTGGAGGTGGTCGGCTCGTGAGGTGGGATCATGATTGGAGCGACTCATGATGATAGTGCCACAATTCGGTCGAGGTGGTGCCTCACGAACGGGTCATGACCAATTTCCTACAACTTTTCCAGCGAGTTGTTTACGCCATAAAATGGTGTTTTCGACTAATCTAACTTTGCTAAGCAATCACAAAACATTCCAAATAGTCATAACAACATGTATAATCAATCGTGAACACCAAAACAACAATTTAACATGTTTATACGGATCAAACATACCCAAAACCCATGTTTTTCCCCTAATCCCCTTAATCATGATTTAACTATACGATTTGCAAAACATGTCCAAATTAACCCAAATTTCTAACAGATGCATAAAATAATATTTTAGAATTTTACAAATTTTTCCAGATTTTTCTGAGCCATAATTTCACTAATTACTCCTAATTAGTCGTAATTATTGAAAAACAATGTCACTCACCTTAGCCACAAATGAATTATAGATCTGAACTTCTCTACTGTTTTGGATTGAATTCCTATGCAACACAACAGCTCCAACTTTGATTTGGAGTTGATTTGCCTTGGTTTGATGTTGATTAGGCTAATATATGCTTAAACGGTAATTTGGGGGTGATTTAGAAGGTTGAGGCCATTGTTAGGGTTGAAGAGAGGCAAGTGGCGGCTGAGAAAATGAAAAATAAATCGTTTCCTAACTGATTTCAGCCTCCACATAACACTAATCCTGAAATGGATTATGGGCCTAGTTGCTAATCACCGTAATTAGTCTCGGTTAAGCTGTTTTTCACCATCTAAACCTTATTTCAGCCATATCTCCCAAATGATAAGTCCTTTGATCAATGTGACCACTTTATGGAAAGGTAAACCATCATCCGAATCCAAAGGAAGTGGTTTCAAGTCAAAATTCCTTACCAATCAAAAGTTATAGTCGAAAAAAGATTCGTAGGGGGAAAACGGTCATTTAAAAAATCGGCAAAAATCGTGAGCATGGAAAATGACTCCAATAGTCGTTCCCCAAAGTCACACGACCATACGACCTCAAACAAAAATGAAATAAATATTCTACGATCCTCCGAAGCATTGAATGTGGGTCATTACATTGATGAGACATTCAAATCTATTGTGGGGAAAACATTGAGATCTGAGAGCCTTTAGCCTAAGTCAAAGACCGAGGTTTCTGTTATATCTGCAGAGGAGCCAAAGCTGCAAGCAAGCGGTGGAGGCAAGAATGCGGGTAGTTACATAATAGATCTCAATGCTCTGATACCAAGTGTGAATATAATGGGGAGGGGATGTGCATGTCATGGTGATAGTAAACATCAAACATAACAATCGTCCTCACATCTCTCACTCAGTGCGTAAAGTATACGATATCCACCACTTTGATCACCCAATCCTTTGTTACGATCACTATGACCGATGGAGTCATGACGGCTCCACTGCACTGATTCGTAACCACTAATACTTTGTTATGTCCACTCTGCCCCCATGGAGTCATGACAACTCCACTGCCTTGGCTCATAGCCCTGGTACGATCACTTTACCCCATGGAGTCATGACAACTCCACTGCACTGATCCATAGCCAATATTCGTCTCTTAGTGGTGAGTCAAAGATATAGACATCGATAACCCCTTTGCACCAAGTGTGAAGGCCCGCCCTGCACCAGCCGACATTTCCCTCGGATTGCGCTGTACCAATGTCCAACTAGCACAGGACGATCGTCAAAGAAAGAAAGAAAGGGTTGGAACTAAGAATCACAAAGAACCTGTAGTATATCTCACAACGCATGGAATAAAATACAATAATAACATAACTTGACGTAAAACAGGCAAGACAGTGCATAAGCTGAAAACTAAATCATCATAGCAGTGGAAATCCAAAATTCAGCTTATGATCCACATCATTATCACAACTTCAAAATACTATATTTAAAGCAAAATAGAAAAGGTGCACTACTAATGCCCAAAGTAGTGGCAAACAACAACACATGTAGATATATGTGTAAATAGTACGTGTAAGCCTCCTGCTCGTCTTCGGACATCTACTCGTGCATATCCACCTGACCTGTCTCTAGTCTGCTCGTTTAGGACCACCCAGAGTAATAAGAAGAGACATAAAACTCTGGGCCAGACAAAAGTCTGGTATGAGCGATAGCAACAAAACAAAAACAATAAAAGGTATAATCTAATCAGACCTGAACCTGTTCCTGCAACCAAAGAGTTAGCACAACAAGATTTACAGTACTCTAAGGTAACACTAACATAAAGTGTAAATGGGGGTATGGGTCATGGTGATAGCAAACATCAAACATAGCAATCATCCTCACATCTCTCACTCAGTGCTTAAAGCATACGCTATCCACCACTTGATCACCTAATCCTTTTCTACGATCACTTTGCTCCATAGAGTCACTATGACCCCATTGCACTGATCCATAGCCACTAATCCGTCTCTAAGTGGTGAACTAAAGTTGTGGATATCGATAATCCCTTTGCACATGTCCCGCAACAAAGTCCAATCATGAAGTTAACTCGTCAGTTCCCATATGGATCCTGAGTGCTAACTTCTCATTTGGACTACCTTTCCATCTTGGGTTTTTGGTCTCTTCCGGTTTGGTTCAGTCCTCCTCATGTCCGTTCAGTTCATTTCTCTCCGTTCGGTTCGAATGATCCTTACTCAGTTCAGATTCCATTCAGTTCGGATATCAGATGCTCACCGGTTCGGGTCGGACTCCTTCTCCATTCGGGTCGATTCATGGCATCGCCTCACGGGTGCATAGGTGGCTCGCGGTTCGGATTGGACTTCAAGTATCGTGCTAAGGTAACCGGGTCGGATCAAGCTCCTCGGTTCGTGACAACCCACTCATGGTGCTTCGGTTCGTGACACCGGTTCGTGGTACACCGATTCGTGGCTCTCCTGGGTGGCCGACTCGTGGTGGAGTCTTCAAGCATGGTTCATGAGGGGTTGACCACGGTCGGGTCGGTTTGCAGGGGTCGGATCGTGATACCCCTAGTCATGAATGGGTCTATGACCAATTTCCTATAACTTTTCCAGCGAGGTATTTACGCCATACGACAGCGTTTTCGACCATTCTAACAGTTCTTGGCAATTACAAAACATTCTAAACAGTAATAGCAACACGTAGGATCGACCACAAACACCTAAACAACAATCATAACATGTTAATATGGATCAAGCATACTCAAAACTCATGTTTTCCCCTTAATCTCCTTAATCATGATTTAACCATACGATTAGCAAAACATATCCAAATTAACCCAAATTTCTAACAGAGGCTTAAAATAATATTTAATAATTTTACAAAATTTTCCAGATTTTTCTGAGGTCTAATTTCGCTAATTATCACTAATCACCCCTAATTAGCCGTAATTAGTGAAAAACAATGCAAATCACTCACCTTAGCCACAATTATAATCTTAGATCTGAAACTCTACTATTATGGCACGGATCCCAATGTATTCCAGCAGCCCTATCTCTGATTTGACACTAATCCACCTTGATCTGGTGTTGATTTGCTTAATTAGTGATTAGGAATGACAAAAATGGTGTTTTGGGAGCGATTTAGAAGATGAAGGCCATTGCTAGAGCTCAACGGGGGTTTATGGCGGCTGGAAAATTGAATAGGAACTCTTCTCTAACTCATTTCATCCCTCCATAACCTTAATCCCGAAATGGGTTATGGGCTTAGCTGCTAATCACCCGGTTAAGCTCAATTATGCTGTTTTTCACCTTCCAAACCTTATTTCGGTCATCTCTCCCAAACGGTTAGTCCGTTTGATCAATGTGACCACTCAACGAAAAGATAAACCATCATTCAAATCCAGTGGAAGTGGTTTCAGGTCAAAACTCCTTTCCGGTCAAAAGTTATAGGCAAAACAAGATTCGCTAAGGGCAAAACGGTCATTTAAAAATCGGCAAAAATCGTGAACATGGGAAATGACCCCAATAGTCGTTCCCCAAAGTTACACGACCATACTACTTTGTATGAAAATGAAATAAATATTCTACGATCCTCCGATGTGTAGAGTGCGGGTCGTTACATTCTCCCCCCTTAAGAAATTTCGCCTCCAAAATTCCTTAATCAAAACATACAAAGGTGTCGCGCATGCCTATCAACCATTTTCAAACAATCAAACATACATAACGACACAACAAGCCTATCCTAGCATGCGGGTTACTAACGAGGGAAATAACTATACCATGATTGGAGTCTTACCAGGCAAAGAGTTTTGGATACGACTTTCTTATGTTCTCCTTTGTTTCCCAAGTACAACCATTCTCATTCTCGCCCCACTGGATCTTGACTAGTTTCACTGCCTTCCTTTGAAGTTGCTTCGTATCGTACTCGATAATACGAATCGGCCTGCGGTTCCAAACCGCCTCGGGTTCTACCTTGATATAATCTAACTGATCCAGTGAAATAGCCATATTAGGGTCATGTATGAACTTCCTTAACTGGGAAACATGAAATACGTTATGAACTCCCTCCATCTTGTCAGGTAATTCAACTTTATATTCTAAATTCCCAACTTGTCTGAGAACTGGGAATGGACCAACAAATCTTGGTGTTAACTTGCCTCTCCTACCAAATCAAATCATGCTCTTTAACGGAGAAATCTTGACAAACACCAAGTCGCCAACGGAGAATTTCAATTCTCTTCGTCTCTTATCAACATAACTCTTCTGCCTATCTTGGGCAGCCTTCATTCGTTGTTAAATATCCTTGATCTTACCTGAAGTTTCTCTTATTACATCTGGCCCAAACACGAATTTCTCACCGGTTTCCAACCAACATGATGGTGAGTTGCACGATCTTCCGTACAAAGCTTCAGATGGAGCCATACCAGTACTGGGTTGATTATTATATTCGAATTCAACCAGATATAAATGGTCATCCAATGACCCTCCAAAATCTAACATGCAAGCTCTCAAGAGATCTTCTAATGCTAGATTCACCCTCCATGTTTGATCGTCGGTTTGAGGATGGTATGCGGTACTGAGATGTAATTCTGACCCTAAAGCTTCTTGCAAGCTCTTCCAAAATCCACTAGTAAACAACGGATCTCGGTCGCTCATAATGCCTTTGGGTATTCCATGAAATCTCACTACCCACTTCATATACGGTTCCGCTAACTTAGCTGTCGTTCTATTCGACTTGATAGGTATAAACTTGCACTCTTGGTCAATTGGTCCATAATCACCCAAATACTATCGTGGCCCAATCTAGTCCTTGGTAACCCATCAATGAAATTCATTGAGACTTGTTCCCATTTCCATTCATGGATTTCCAACGGTTACAGAAAACCACTAAGCTACTTTTGCTCAGCTTTAACTAGCTGACAATTCATGCATTCAGATATAAACTTCCTAACGTCTCTCTTCATTCCCTCCCATTAGTAGGTCTACTTCACGTCTCGGTACATTTTGTTATCACCGGGATGTATAGTCAGTTTTGAGTGATGACATTCTCTAAGCACTTCATCTATCAATCCATTTACATTAGGCACAACTAATCTCACATTCTTTCTTGTTCTTCTTTTTCTTCTTTTTCTAACCATCCTTGGTCTGATTCTGTTTCCTCTTATTCTAGGAATTATTCTTGCCTCTACCACTTGCTTGCAGCTTTAGCTCCTCTGCAGATATAACAGCAACCTCGGTCTTTGACTTAGAGTAAAGGCTCTCAAATCTCAATGCTTTCCCCAAAGTAGATTTGAATGTCTCATCAATGTGGTTTACAAGTCTTTCCCCACAATAGATTCGTGACTCTTTGACGACTGTCCATGCTAGTTGGACATCGGTACAACGCATTCGAGGGAAATGTCGGCTGGTGCGGGGCGGCCGTCACACTTGGTCTCAGAGCCCTAGGTTGCATAGTTAACCTAGGGAAAGACATCAGGGATAGATAGTTTATGTATATGAGAGCGCATATTTGTGATATTTTGGTTTTCAAAAGCTATATATATTCTATTAGTATATCTAAGGATGAAGTCGCACTGCATTGGCACCACTATGGGGATGGTTAATCGTTTTCTCTTTACATACTGAACGATGAGCCGATATACGAGGAGTATAGGTTCAGGAGCAAACAATAGGGATGTTCCTAATATGAGGACGATGTTTACTACTTCATGCGAGAGATGCTTAGGGATGCTCGAGGAGCAGTTCCTAATGCTGCTAATGGTGGTGGTGCAGCGGTGCAGCCGCCTAGGGCCGATTTCGCCAAGATCTGTAAGGACTACACTAGTCTTGGCGGGAAGTCGTTCCATGGAACGGAATCGGCTATAGAAGTTCGGGATTGACTCAATAGTTGTAAGCGCATCTTCGAGGATTTAGGGATCGATGATGCGATGAAGAGGAAGCTAGCATCGCGTCAACTGCAAGGACGGGCTCTTAATTGGTGGAATGCTATTAAAGCAGCTACTCCTGAGGATCAAGTTACCTGGAATCAGTTTAGGATTCATTTCTGTGAAAAGTTCATTCCAGCTGCTCAGAAATCTGAATTGTTTAGGAAGTTTTTGGAACTTAAACAGAATGGTAGGGCAGTCTCGGAGTACATTACTGAGTTCAATACTTTATCGAAATATGGATTATCCCTTATAGATACTGGCGAGAAGAAGAACGAGAAGTTCATAACCAGCTTAGATGAGTACTTAGGGGAAAGACTTATAAAACCCATTGATGAGACTTTTGAATCTATTATGGGAAAGACATTGAGATCGGAGAGTCTTTACCCTAAGTCAAAGACCGAAGTTGCTATTGCATTTGCACGGGAGCCAAAACCGCAAGTAGGCGGTGAAGGTAAGAAGAATTCTCAGAACAAGAGGAAGAAGAACCAAACCAAGGATGGTCAGAAAAAGAAGAATAATAATGATGGCGAGTGCTTTGGCTATGGCAAGAAGGGCCACTATGCCAGAGATTGTTGGGTGAAGCCTGGGCAAAGGAAGTTCTTCAGTTGCGGCCAAGCGGGACATCACAAGAATGAATGTCCACAAACCCCCAAAGAGAAGCAGATTGTGAGAGCATATGCTATCAATGCTGTTCTTTCTTCATCGAATGTTCCAACTGCGTTGTAGAAGGGAAAGAGTGTCGTTATTCAAGGTGTGCTTTCCATTTATGATGTTTCTGTTTGAGTTTTGTTTGATACCGAGACATCCCATTCCTTCATATCTAGTGACCTGGTAGATAGGTTGGAATTGGAACTTGAGATTGTCGATAGACCTTTAGTTGTGACGAACCCGATCGGTGGTTCGACTTGCCTATGCACAATTGTGTAATGTGGTCTTATCGAGTCATGGATGTATGTTTGCTTGTGATTGCTTAGTTGTTTTGCTAGTATCATCTCACGTAGATTGTCTGAATTCGTAGGAGATGTTCCTTGAGTGCTTGTCTAATATTGGTTTAGGCCTTTGGGGCTTGTGCTTGGGGAATGTCGAGTTCGACTAGGATGGTTTGCATGAGATATAACTAGTTGTTGTGATTTCCATTGAATGATATCTTGACTTACTCAAGGAGTGATGTGCAACCGTGACATGATAAGGCTGTTCAATGGTATGGACTACTCCGAGTAAGATTAGATAGGGCTAGGAGATGACTCGAGTGGGACTCAAGGAAGCTGCAAAGTAATGAATTGTTTAGGACCCTATGTTGATGTTCTCGTTGGTTCAAGAATGGTAGAACTTTAAAAGGGTAAGATGTGATCGTTGATCATGGAGATACAACGAAGGTTAGGATGATTCAAGTTGGACTTGAACTCGTAGAAGAAAAATGGGTGTTCATTAATCGTGGAGATGCAACGAAGGCTAGAACGATTCAAGTTGGACTTGAACTCGTAAAGGAAAAATGGTTGTTCGTTGATCTTGGAGATGCAACGAATAGGGAGACGACTCATGTTGGACTTGAGTTTGTGCTCGAGTTTATGGGTAATGGATACTCAAAACTGGGTCTGAGTATGTGGGTAGCTCTTCAGATAAGAGTACCAAGAAATCATCGATAGTTGGAGTGTTCTAGGCAGACTCCAAGCAGGGGTATCTGGGGACGCCCATTACCTTGGATCCGTTGGACGTGGTCTAGTTATCCTTGGAGGATAAACGTGCGTTGGACGTGCGGTAGTTCGTTTGGGACCGGGGCTTCCATTAGCCCTTGGGATTGGTTGGACCAGTCAGGTAGGTATCGATGTATTTATGTCTTTAACAAGTGATAGATAGGACATGTTTGATGGATGCTATGGTTGCTATGTCTGTTCCTATTTTAATTCCCTTGAGTAGACTATCACCTGCAGGATTTTGGTAATAGAGAATGAAGAAATGATGGTATACACGGATGCATGTGGTACCAGACTAGGTGTTGTACTGATACATTGAGTAGGAGACATTCCAGTTTAGATGCTATGTTTCTTGAATGAAAGTAATTGGAGTATATTGTGGGATATGATTTCACACCTAAGTATGGATTGGATCCAGAAATGTTAGCAAGTTTGACGGTTTGACCGACTTTGATAGAGCGGATTGATTCCAGTCATAGGGACGATCCTAACCTAATGGAAATCATCTCCAAGGTAGGGATGAATATCGATGGTGAGAAAATGAACAAGTATGGACTTGATAGAAAAGGATGGTTTCGAAAGAATGGGAGACTAGTTGTACCCAACGTTAACGGATTAAGAGATGAAGTGCTTAGAGAACGTCATTACTCGAAATTGACTATACATCCCGGTGGTAACAAAATGTATTAAGACATGAAGCAAACCTATCACTGGGAAGGGATGATGAGGGACGTTGGGAAGTTTATCACCAAGAGTATGAATTGCTAGTTAGTTAAAGATGAGCAAAAGAAGCCTAGTGGTTTGTTACAACGGTTGGAAATTCCCGAATGGAATTACGAATAAGTCTCAATGGACTTCAACGATGGTTTACCAAGGACTAGATCGGACCATGATAGTATTTGGGTAATTGTGGATCGACCGACCAAAAATTGGATTACCAGAAAAGACGGCGGGAGTTCACAACGTATTTCACGTTTCCCAGTTAAGGTAGTTTGTGCACGACCCTAATGTGGCTATTTTACCAGATCAGTTGGATGATATCGAGGTAGAACCCGAGGCGGTTGGGAACCGCAAGCCTATTCATATTGTCGAGCAGGATACGAAGCACCTTTGAAGGAAGACAGTCCAAACTAGTCGAAGTCCAGTAGGGTGATAATGAGACAGACTGTACTTGGGAAACATAGGAGAACATAAGGAAGACGTATCCAGAGCTCTTTGCCTGGTAAGGTTTTAATATAGATAAAGTACTCCCTTGTTAGTAAACCGCATGCTAGGATAGGCTTGTTGTGTTGTTATGTATGTTTGATTGTTGCAAATGATTATAGGCATGTGGGATCCATTGTATGTTTTGGTTAAGGAATTTCAGGGGCGAAATTACTTGAGGGGGGGGGGGGGGGGGAATGTAACGACCCGCATTCTACGCATCGGAGGATCGTAGAATATTTATTTCTTTTTCTTATGAAGTCGTATGGTCATGTAACTTTGGGGAACGACTATTGCGGTCATTTCCCATGTTCACGATTTTTGCTGATTTTTAAATGACCGTTTTGCCCCTGGCGAATCTGGTTTCGCCCATAACTTTTGATTGATACGGAGTTTTGACCGAAAACCACTTCCATTAGATTCGGATGATGATTTCTCTTTCTGTAGAGTGGTCATATTAATCAAACGGACTTGCCGTTTGGGAGATATGGCTGAAATAAGGTTTAGAAGATGAAAAACAGCTTAATTGGGACTAATTAGGGTGATTAGCAGCTAGCCCCATAACCCATTTCGGGATTAGGATTATGGGAACGCTGAAATCAATTAGGAAATGATTTAATTTTCATTTTCTCAGCCGCCACTTACCTTTCTTCAACCCTAACAATGGCCTCCACCTTCTAAATCACCCCTAAAACACAATTTAAGCATATATTAGCCTAATCAACATCAAATCAAGGCAAATCAACACCAAAACAGAGTTGGAGCTGCTGTATTGCATAGGAATTCGATCCAAAACATTAGAGAAGTTCAGATCTATATATAATTCATTTGTGTCTAAGGTGAGTTATTTGCGTTGTTTTTCACTAATTACCGCTAATTAAGGGTAATTAGTGATAATTAGCGAAATTATAGCTTAGAAAAAACTGGAAAAATTTGTATAATTCTAAAATATTATTTTATGCCTCCGTTAGAAATTTGGGTTAATTTGGACATGTTTTGCTAATTGTATGGTTAAATCATGATTAAGGGGATTAAGGGAAAAACATGGGTTTTGGGTATGTTTGATCCATATAAACATGTTAAATTGTTGTTTTGGTGTGTATGGTTGATTTTAAATGTAACTATGACTATTTGGAATGTTTTGTGATTGCTTAGCAAAGTTAGATTGGTCGAAAACGCCGTCGTATGGCGTAAACAGCTCGTTGGAAAAGTTGCAGGAAATTGGTCATGACCCGTTCGTGAGGCACCACCTCGACCCGATTGTGGCACTATCATCACGAGCCGCTCCAGTCGTGATCCCACCTTACGAGACAAGCACCCTCCACGAGCCATAATGAATCATCACGATCCAAGCTTTGACCTCGAGCCATTCATCGCAAACCAGACTCGAGTAGTGCACAACGAGCCAGACCAGGGGAGGACCACGTGCCAGACCAACGAAGGACCACGAGCCGGACCACGAGCCGATGACCATAGGGGGACCCATGAACCGGAACAAGGTGTCATGAGTCGAAGCTTGACCCGAAGCCGGAGTATGAAGAGTCACAAATCGGGATGATGACCAAAACCCGAGATGCAAAGGTAGTCCAAATGGGAAGTTGTAACACAAGATCCACATGGGAACCAACGAGCTAACTTCATGAGTTGGAATTTGCTGCAGGACGTGTGCAAAGGGGTTATCGATGTCTATAGCTTTGACTCACCACTGAGAGATGGATATTGGCTGTGGATCAGTGTAGTGGAGTTGTCATGACTCCATGGAGCAAAGTGGTCGTATAAGAGCTATGAGCTAGATCAGTGGAGTTGTCATGACTCTATAGGGGCAGAGTAGACATGGCAAAGTATTAGTGGTTACAGATCAGTGCAGTGGAGCCGTCATGACTCCATGGGGCAGAGTGATCGTAACAATGGATTGGGTGATCAAAGTGGTGGATATCGTATACTTTACGCACAAAGTGAGAGATGTGAGGATGATTGCTATGTTTGATGTTTGTTATCACCATGACATGCACTCCCCCTCCTCATTATATTCACACCATGTGTTTGTGTCACCTTAGAGTACTGTACGTCCTGTTGTGCTAACTCTTTGGTTGCAGGTTCAGGTTCAGGTATGGTTATGTGTATTGTTATTGTTCTGTTTTTGCTGCTTATCGCTCATACTAGACTTTTGTCTGACCCATAGTTTTATGTCTCTTTTTATTACTTTAGGTGCTCCTAAACGAATAGACTAGAGACATGTTAGCTGGTTATGCACGAGTAGCTGTCCGGAGATGAGCAGGAGGCTTACACGTATTGTTCCAATATATTCTCCCTGTGTTGTTGTTGGTCACTACTTTGGGCATTAGTAGTGTACCTTCCTATTTTTCTTTAGAGACAGTTTTTAGAAGCTGTAATAATAATGGTTTAGATCATAAGCTGTATTTTGAATCTTTCCGCTGCTATGATGGTTTAGTTTTCAGCTTATGCACTATCTCGCCTGTTTTATATCAATTTATGTTATTATTATGTTTTGTCCCATGCGCTGTGAGATATACTACAGGTTCTTTGATGATTCATAGTTTCAAATACCTTCCTTTTTCCTTTCAATTGACGACCGTGCCGTGTTGGTTGGATATCGGTACAACGCATTTCAGGGAAATGTCGGCTGGTGCGGGGCAAGCCGTCATAGAAACAGTCGAAAATAGTTGAGTTAGCGATATTATGTGAATTAGATAATCTCAAGGGTATAATTTAATTTAGAATTTGATTAGAATAACAAATATATTTATATAAACGACCACTGAATATATTAATTATAATATAATTTAAAAAGATCTCAAAACGTCGCGGTAGTTCGTAATATTGAGTTTTGAACTTTAAATGAACATACATGATTCGTTATAAGTCGGATTTCTGCGAAACAAGAAATGTTGGAATCTATTAAACTGTATTTTTCTAATGGAAGTGAAAAATCGATATTTCGTCTGATAGATGGTGAGTTATGTCCAAATCAAATTTTCAAATAGTCGTTATGGAATGGTTTATAAACCATAACGATATATTTAATATAATTAATATTGCTTTCGAATTTGGACAAGATTTTTGAGATGTATACTTATTTTAATTTATAGAATTTTTCCATAATTTTTAATATGGAAAATAAGCAAGTTTTTGTTCAACGTAACTTACACCCTGAATTAGTATTTTTGGGATATCACTAAGTTAACTTGCCTATATTATTATATTTTTGGGATCGTGTCACATTGTTCTTCACGATGGTATTTTTATTTTTGTCCATAACAGCGTGTACGTAAACGGAATTTTTATATAGCGGGGTAGGCTAAGCATTTATAATACAACAACATAATAAATATATATTTCAATGTGCATGTTCACTTGTGCTTCTTCACGTGTTCAGTTCTTTTGCCACTTTCATAGTATGGGCATACTATTTTACTTAGCTGCTAAGTTTAATATCTAAACTTTAAAATAACAAACAGTTTATATATATTATTTGAGTTTCTTCCTTACCAAGTCTTATACGCCATCCCTTCATAAAGGCAGGTTTACTTCATTGGAAATTTAAGCTACCACCACATGCTTATCTAATCTATGATGTACGTTCTTTAAATTTCTTAATCCTTAAGTTTGATCAGCCTTAGGGAGGAAGCTTTGTCTCGCCCTATAAATACAGAAGCAAAGTCCGGGAAACCAGGTTAGCTTCTGTGAAGAGCAATCACGAAATCGATTTTCTTTTATTCAAATTATTTCTTCCTTTTTCTAAATTCATATACTCCACTAAAATTTACAAATCAAATACCTATGGAATCCTGGAAGCAAGAGATTCGAGCTCATATCGTTTTCTAGCAGTTCGACATAGGTTTTCATTGTTCGAAGTTTTATAGTAAAGGAAGGGTTCAAGATCTTGAACTATAAAGGAAATTAGATGCAAAATGAATATTATTTTTGGGTTTGGATTTAAATTCCGAGCTTGCGTTTTTTTTTAGGCAATTCAAGTAAAATTTATGTCGATCTCTTGCGTGTATCCTGGAGTGTGATTATTCGGGAAGTTTTGGAAAAGGCAGCGTGTTTCAGATTGGAAGAAAGCACTGTGTAGTGCGGGGTTGAAGCTTGCAACTTTTTGGCCATGTATGTGTGTTACGAAGGAGGATGAAGGTGAGTTTTATTTGGATTTTAATGAGAGAAACACATTGGGTTCTCGTTTACAGCGAAGGGAGGATGGGAGGCTTGTTGCATGTAAACGAAGAGCATGTGTATTCTTCCAGTAGAGAAAAAGTGAAAGGACGAGAGGGACTGGAAAGGAGTTGTGTGATGCATGAAGGGGGAGGTTTGGGGTTGTCGTGTCAAATGGTGTACGCTGGTTTACATGGTTGTGAAACTGGAAATGGTAGAGAAATTAAACAATGGAGCAGGGATAGCCACAAGTATAAGGGACAGGGTGAGTTACTGTAGGAGGAGTTTTAGATGGAAAGCACGCATGGAAGGTTTTTTTGAAAGGCTGGAAATACTGTTGTGAAGTTATTAGGAAGGATGGGTTTAACATGTTTAACAGAGGAGAGTTTTGGCCATTGTTTGCATGGATTTTTGAATGAGGAGCAGCTCGATCGACAAGAAAATGGCATGGTTGTTCATTGTGGAAGAAGGGGAAATGTATACAGGGAGCGGATTGTCTGTTTTGAGGAGTTGAAGAGGGAGCTTTTGATGATTACGGTTGTGAAATTCGTGGGGTAAAACATGGAAGCAGTTCTTTTTGTGTGAAGACGTGATGGTTTTTGAACAAGGATGACTAAGTTTTCACGGAAGCCTGTAGATAAAATGGAAGAAGATGCAACAGTTTTGGGGTGGATAAGGGAATGGCGGCTGATGTGAAAAGAAGATACACATATAAATTCATAATACAACTGAACGTGAAGAGGAAGTATGTAACAACCCACATTTTTAATATAACTAAAAATGTATATATATGCATAGATAGGTTAAAAATGGTGATGTACAATGAAAATTAATTTATACATGAAAGAGAAGGAAAGATTAATTCAATGACAGTGTACGTAACAGAGAAGATAATAAAATAAGGATACTTAATTTAAATATCAGGAATTAAGTAAAAGGACATTACCATTGCGTTCGTCTCGAAATTCTTCTTGGAATAAAGTCCAAGTTTTAGAAAATCGGACTCCGTATGAAAGAGTTATGGCCTGTGGAAGATTCAACAAAAATTCAGAATTTACATAGGAAAATACCTAGGCTGGTCAACCTACCCAGGGAGGTCGACCTGGGGGTTGACCTTGGGGTCGACCACCCCCCTGATTTTTCCAGATCTGGGCAGTAACGATTTTTGATGTGCTGGACGGACAGGATGGCTTCCAGGGCGATCTAATGGCTCTAAAACACTCTCTACACCTATAAAATAGTGCCTAGACCTAACCAAATTCATAAACAATTCCTTTTGACGCCTCCATGCCGTCAAACTTCAACCAAACATGGCCGCCGCCCCAAAACCCTAAACTAAATTGCAAGTTCTTCATCAACTTTGGAGTTTAATCAAATCAAGAAGCAAAATTCTTCGTTAACGATTCAAGCTCTTCACCAACAATCAAATAAGAAGATTAAATCAGCGTTCTACATCAACAAATCATTTACTTTCCCAAATCCAGTCAAGGTAAGTGGAATTATAATAAATTTATTGTATAATAGTATTATTATCGTTCATCATTCCCCAGTTATAAATTTAATTCAAGATTCATGTTATAATAGTTTTTCCTTTTATCCTCCTTCCCCTTTTTATTTTTGGATCTAGGTTATCTCAAACCTAGATGAAAATCTTATTATGCATATGTGCGGTTGGAATATGGAAATGTTGGGCATACTCTATTTTATGCAATCGAGAAATATAATATGTAATTTGGGGTTTGTGGCATAACAATTGTTGTTGCAAATATTGGGATGATTAATTTTATGCAATCGAGGAATATAATCTGTAATTTGGGATTGGGGCATAACAATTATTATTGCAAATATTGGAAAAATTGGCAAATTGTATATGGGGATTATTCAATGAAGTAAAGTTTGAATTGATAATTTTTTGGCGTAATTCATAATGAATCTTTGGGTATGATTTGGGAATATGAATCTATGGTGAATAGCGCATAATTATGAATTCTGACTTATGATGTTAACATGAAATTGTGTAAATTTAATTGGGCAAATTGTATATGGGGATTATTCAATGAAGTAAAGTTTGAATTGATAATTTTTTGGCGTAATTCATAATGAATCTTTGGGTATGATTTGGGAATATGAATCTATGGTGAATAGCGCATAATTATGAATTCTGACTTATGATGTTAACATGAAATTGTGTAAATTTAATTGGAATTAGTGAATATGGAATGTGATTGGGAAATTGGAATAATAGGTATAGCTAACGGGATTATGAACATGAACATGCTTGCAAATTTATAATTGGCCTATGACACCTAGAATAGACATGAATTGTAATTAAGTTGAATTTGGAACGCATGACATGAATTTGGGGTTTGGGTGAAAGATGATTGTTAATGAACGCCTATGACACGAGGTTAGGCGCGTATGTGGTGTAAGGCTGCTCGGAACCGCCCGACAAATCCGGCAACCACAAGCGGACGTCTAATGTAAGAGGTCAACGGCAAGAACTAGAGGCGCAACAATTTATGACACGAGGTTAGGCACGTTGTGGTATAAGTCTGCCCAGAACCACCCGGCAAATCCAGCAGCCACGAACGGACGTCTAATGTGACAGGTCGTACATCGTTACAGCATAATAAATAAATTAATAAATACTGACCATAATAAGACATGTGGGTGACATGGGTATGGTTAGAGGGTTAAGTGGGTGATATAAATGACATGTAAAACATGACTAAGGTAGACTTAACTGTAGTAAGACATGTGTAAGACACGGAAACTATAATAAAGAGGGTTAATTGGGACACGGGTGACATGTGAAACAAAAATTTAGATATGCTTAACCAAATGGGACCCGTAACGGTATCATAAATTAATTGAATTGGGTAAAGTTTAAGTAACAGGTTAATTAATGGAAGGGTTAAGTCAAATCTAAAATTAATGACAAGAAATGGGGAATGATAAATAACCTATTATGAATAAACTTGAATAAGGAAAGAAAGGATAATAGGTGGAAATTATAACTTATGGGACAAGATAAGTTATAGGAAACGATAAGGAAAATGAGATAACACTTAACCAATTTGACATGATATATGGGTAAGTTAAGTCAACATGAACTGATAGATAACACTTAACCAATTTGACATGACGCGTGGGTTGAATTGAATACGTGATTGGGGGTTAAGTCAACTTGAACATATGGGAAAACTTAACCAATATAATAGTATCAAAGTAAGGAAAAATGGGGAATGATAAGATTAAATAATAGATAAACCTATCATGGGGATAACAAATGAATATGACTTAAGATGTAATACAAGACTCGAAGGGTGGGATGACTTATACCACGAAATAAGTTAATTTAAGCTGGAAATGTGGGAAAACACACGTACACTATCATTTGATAAAGAGAACTTAAGTCATGCTTGAATTCATTGGTAAACCTTAGTTAAAAGGAACTAAGTAACAAACCTTAGTTGAAGAGAACTAAGTAACAGAAACTAAGTATCAAACCTTGGTTAAGATAACCAAATAATAAACCTTAGTTTAGAGAACTAAGTAAGTAACGAGAAAGAGAACTAAGTAGTAAACCTTAATTAAGAAGACTAAGTTGTAAACCTTAGTTAAGAAAATGAACGATTAAGAGAACTAAGTAGTAAACCTTAGTTAAGAGAACTAAGTAGTAAACCTTAGTCAAGAAAGCCAAGTAGAACACAAGGAGGAGCGAACGTCCATCTGATCATGAAGAAGGCTCCAACGAACTGGGTTACGAAGCACGCGGCTTCGAGGGGACGTGAGGGTACTCTTGGTATCCCTCTGTGAGGTTACATATGATCTTCCTGGGCTCACAGAGGTTAAGGTATGCGTTAGAAGAACCGAGGGTATGCCTTGGTTGCAATATAAGCAACCTAAAGACTAGGATAGGTCAACGTGAGGCGGCGATATCTTGTTTAGTCCTATGATAGCACGTCATCATCTACCTACCATCTTGAGTCAATTGAGTACGTAAAGCGGAAAGGCGGAGAACTCCAACAGACCATATACCTGCTATCTAGTTATGGGTGAGGTTTGGCCAATAGGTTTGTGGGGGCATAGGGGGCCTGCTAATAGTTCTCATTCTTGATTTTCTTGGGTGCCTTTCATTAGTTGAGGGAGGGGTCAAGTGGGACCATAGCCACACATAGATAAAAACAGACCTTAGCATCTGCATCGGCAGATAACTTAAAGCTCCCGACCGAGTTCCATGTTTCTTGATTTGCCCTGCCATGGGACTCGGGCTGCACATATAGAGGACATGTGCAACTAGACGCCGATAACGATTCATGACACGTACGTGG
This sequence comes from Allium sativum, assembly GCA_030737875.1. Classification (NCBI taxonomy): domain Eukaryota; kingdom Viridiplantae; phylum Streptophyta; class Magnoliopsida; order Asparagales; family Amaryllidaceae; genus Allium; species Allium sativum. Next base: position 693,745,017 of record CM060920.1, read on the forward strand.
GGAAGTCTATGAACATATATCGCTCTGGGTAGTGTGTCCTAGACTAGGGGGCATCGTTCGATAGGTAGCATAATCCTTAGTTGGACCTAGGTCGCGTAAACCCTGAATCTGAGAAGCGTTCAATAGGTAGCATAAACCCCAGTGGTCCTAGGTAGTGTAACCCCGGTTGAATCTAGGAAGCGCTCGATAGTAAACCTTAGATTAGATCTAGATGATACATGGAATCTAGCAAGATCGAGAGTGGCAGTTCAAACGATTTCAAGAATGGTGGCACTACACTAAAGTAGTATAGATTTACATGATGAAGCCCGTACGACATAGGACAAGGGACTGTATATACACATGGAAAGGATTTGACGAGTTGGGGGTATCTACATATAGGTTGTATTAGGTTAACCTACTAGTGGGACATGAGTATAGCTTAAAGAGCTAACATTGCTAACAACCTAATAACCTAGAAAATGTAACTGAACGGTATATGTAGGATTATACAGAAGGTTATTCTAAGTACACTCACACAGAACTTATGTTCTGACCCCCTCCTCATTACATACTTCCAGGTTAGGTTCATAACAAAGATGGTATAGCTTTGGTTACTGGTTTAGCAGTATTGTTATTAAGGTAAATCAATATTTGAATATTATACTTTATTTCCTTCTGTTGTGAGATGATTTACGAGTTCTGACATGTTTCTTTATCACTGTCTTTTTCCGTAGGATACCAGAGCACCCAACTCGGGTTTCGATAGATTGGATTTTTGAAGAAAAAAATCGGTCTGTCGGAATACGTGTTGTCACAAAGTAACAGGCAAACTGGCCTGACATCGGCACTCTTCTGACACTTGCGAATTTTAAATGGAGTGGTGGGTTTGGGAGGCGGGTTTATTTTTTTGGTTTGGGGTATAAAAGCGTTGCGGGTTCCAAAAAACAACATTGGGAAGAAATGGTAAGGAACGAATCAAGTACGGTTTGAAATTGGGCTGGATCAAATGGTAAAGGCCCAAATTAAATAAATAAAATTTATTTAGTTAATTTAATTAGTATATTTAATTGTTAACGGGATATTTATCTCATCCTAAATCAGTTTGACGAACGGGTTGTCATATTGGGGTCGTGTGGTCATAGGCTACACCATGTAACCAGTCTGGAACGGTTTGGAGCTCGTGTGAATTTTAGGCAAAATAAAATGCCAAATTTAATCAACTAACGTTAATCGTTTTTCAACGATTAATGACCAATGTGAGTAAACTCACTAACTTTGTCCAGTTTTTATAATATTCTGAAAGTTATTTATTATTTTTAAATGATGGTTGAATGTTGTGTGATGGTTGTTTGGATGAATTGGTTAAAATAATATGTATAGTTATTTATACAAGTCGTTAGTTAAATATGGGTTCAATTTATTAATTATTTCATATTGATATGAAATAAATGTTGATTAACACCTGTGGGTGCAGGGAAACAAGTTGGAGGGATCCAACTGGATTCCTCAACAATTATATTGTTGTTTTTATATATCACATTATATGTTGTGACAAATAATCGATGATGGATTATTGTGTGTTTTGGGTGGTATTAAAATACGTAAAATATATTCGAATATATTGGAATAGAAAATTTGGGGTTTTAAAAAGGAAAATTTTATTTTTAAAATTGAAATTGAAGTTCGATTAAGTTAGATAACTTGTTTTAATAATAAAATAAGTAATTAAATTTATAAATAATATTTTGAAAATGAAATGTAATAATTATTATTAAATAATAACTTGGGAATGTAAATCAAAGAATGAATTTAAAAAGGAAATGGGGAATCGTTTTCCCAAGGAAACGATGAGATTTTTCGATGTTCGAAATGTAAGCAGATTGAAATAAATACCAAAGGATGTAAAATTAGAATTCGATTTTTTCGAATATTTTTAAATAAATATATTTTTTAAAAATTATATATTATATAATTTAAAATTTGAAAGGATAGTTAATATCCAATTTGAAACAAATAATTTAAATCAAATTTGAAATCGAGATAAGGTTATAAACTTTATAAAATTATCAAGAAGTTTACTTGTGAATGGAGAATATGAAGTGGAATATAATTATGAAAATATAAAATAACTCGATGAATGATTTTAACCAGTAATGATATTTTCAATAAAAATCAAGATTGATTTGATAAAACGAGTCTAAGTTTTAGTATAGAAATGATATTCACATTTTTAAAGTGAACAATGATTTAAAACAAACGTTGGCAGAGTCAATTAGTTATAAAAGAAATCGGTAAATGTTAGAAGTGGTAAATTCAAACATGAATCTAGAAATCAAGTTAATCTAAAACAGCGAGTTTATTCTGACGTTCGTAACGATAGTTAAATAGAGAGTATTCAAAAATGAGTTGTAAGTTGGAATTTGATTCTATCAAATTCAGGAAAGTACCATTTACTTTCCAGTTATAATCAATATTTATTTATTTATCTTATTAATTAATTATTTGTTTATTTATTTAAATAAAAGTTATATTTTGAAATTAAATATTTCAAAGGTAGAGATTATAACATTATCGTTATAATCAAAGATTTTCGTAAAGAAGTGGATTCGTAAACTGAATACGAGAGTTGTGTAAATAGTTTTGTAAATAAGAAATTAAGAAATGGAGTCAAGGAAATTAGAAACTAGTTAGAAATTAGTTAAGTTGAATAGGTTTCTGGGTATTAATCTGTTGTTGGTTGCGGCCTTCAGGATTAATACTTAGAGAGTTGTTCTCTTACTAATATACGGTTAGGGACTAATGGACGTTGAAGAATATTGATGCGTGAATAAGATATGGAAATATTTTTCCAATGTAAATAACGTACATTTTCTAAGTATAGAAAATAAAGAATCATGAATAAATGGAGATGTTTTCCAAGGGTCGTGAGAAGCTATATGAGTTAGAGAAATATTTGTGTAAAGATAAAAAAAGGAAATTTGGAAATGAAATGACTATTGATAATTCTATTTAAAGGGCTCAGTGTTGATTGGTGATTGATCAGTAAGATTTCAATTTGGAAATATGATCGTTGTTTGTATATATGTTTTACTTTGATAGTTAAATGACTGACTATCAATGTTTTTGACCATTTCTCTGTTGTCAATACGGAGAGACCGGGATCAGATTTATTTTCTGAAAACCACTATGTATGGGCATTAGCGTTACGAATCAATTATGATGAAGATAATTGAAGATGGAGTTTATGCAAGGGCTGTTCTTGTGATCCTAGGTAGAAATTGCCTAAGATGGATTTACAAAACAGTGCATTCGGTTTTTCCAGTCCCAGGACAATGTGTATGGATGAATGTCTGACAGAGTATATTTAATTGATCGTGTAAGTTGATCGCTTCAAACGTATTTATTTTGGTGGCGGAGAAATTCTTTTCTCCTAGCTTTATACCCATGGTATTTTTTGGGAAACCAATTTGTGATTTGGTGGGTATGACAATATAGCATTCAAATTAAATAGAGATATGATATGTATAATAGGATGTTATGACCTCAAGCCTCATCAACCGGGATATGGCAAAAAATCGGGCTGGCAGCATGGCTAGGTGGGTCGCACCCAATTATGGTATATTGTCACCATCTAGAGAATATTCATATTTGTTACTTCTTTTTATTTCTGTATCTCCCGAGAACGATTATGTTGGTATACCAACCGCAATGTGACAATATATTCGGAACATTCAAGAGAAACGAATGGTTAGTCATGTGTGGCCGAGTTGCAAGATGTTCTTGTTGAACTCCAGTGTATTGCTTATAGAGTACATTGATTGGAAGGTGATTCCATGCCTTGTCATAGTTCGTAATCCATTACCTAATAAGAGCCCGTGGTTTTTTATTGTATATTATATATGCACAGCGTGAGATGAAAGCGTTCTGCTAGATTTTTGTTTACTTGATATTTGACATTATTATAACATCAAATAAGTATTGATTTTAAGAAATGTTTTGGGCCATCGTAAGGTAAAAACCATCCGTGTTTATGTGTGGATCGGTCATGCAATTTTCCTTTCTTTGAAAAGGATTTTTGAAAATTAAACCAAAATGATTAGAATTTGCTCACACCAATCACATGGCTGACCTAGAGTTTATTTGTTTTGTTTTTCCCTACACTCTTGGGTGCCCAAATTTGTACTGGAAGTTAAGTAGTCGGGATTTTTCAGATATACTTGGATGAGCTTGGAGCAGGAGGTTTCAGAGCTAGATATATATAGAGTTAATTTCTAGTGTGATGTTATATGATAATGGTATGTATATACAGTTACCAGTTCTGTATTTCCAAGTTATGTTGTATAATATATTTTATTCATTCCATTGTGAGATTTATATTTACTTTGTTGTATTCTTCTTCTTCCTCTATTCAAATCTTCTTTCTTTCTATTTCTCACCCTCTGATGTCTTTCTATTAATGACCTAGTATTTCTGATGCATGAATAATCGACATCGTGTTTTGTGTCGATTTTCAAGGTCGAAAATCCTCGGTTCGTTACATTCCCAAATCAACATTTAAAATCAATTTTAAATGTATAAACTTAATGATTAAAATTTGCGTCGTTACACTTAAAGTTTAGATTTAAGCATAAACAGGCAAAAGAACGACATCCCCAGCCCCAACCTTAATGAAAAGACAGGAGATTATAAAGGATGAACGAACGACATCCAACTCCGAATTCCATACAACTTGAGATCAACAACCAAAAGCAGACCTCAATAGTGGAAATAGCGACTCGAACTTCACACAACCCGAGTTCATGATTGAAAGGAGATATCGAGAGTGATGTTTCAAATAATCAACCTAAATCTAAGTATAATGATGAGTTACAACATAAAATTACGATGATTGGAAAGTATACATAAACCCGAACACTGAGACGAATTCGCGAACAATAAAAGGGAAACTAAACTTTTATTTACAATATCACAATAAATGTATAAGTGTTATCGTGTAAATCCAAAAATGAGGGTCGTACTCCATTATATCTGGTAAAAAAGCAAAAACCTACATCAATTATATTCAAAAAATCATTTAGAAGAACTACCCTTTTTGTTCCTCTCGATTTTTTAGGCGAAGACTTACTTCTCGTATCCTTTCTCTTCCTCTTCAACCTGCTCCCATTTCCTCAAGTTACTTTCTTTCCTTTGGGTGGAGTTGGCTTAGAATGGGGTTTTGATCTCGAAAGCAGGGTCTTCCTCAGAAGTCTTCTCATCATATCTAAGATTTCTATCACTTCTTCCCTATCACTCGAAGGAGGGATCATCTTTATAGGCGAAGGAGTTTGCTCAATTATTTCTGTTGAAGCTTTCACCTACTTGGCTTCCTCTTAGGATTTTTTCTCCACCTTTATCTTCTTTTGTTTGACGGTGAGCTGGGATTGTAGTTGTTCTGCCATTTCTTACAAGCTTGGCCTGCATGACTCACCAGTAAAACCTGTGATCATCGCCTTCTTGTCTTCCTTCTTTTCGTACTCAGCCAACAACTCATCCATCCTAGTGAACATTTGATCTGCGTTAATTTCTCTTGGCTCTAAGTTTTTAAAGGACTCAGTGTCCCCAAAGTCCAAATTCATGAGCCTTTTTTACTCATTCACATCAAAAGTCGCTCCAACAATTATTGTTGGTGCAAAAGATAGAATCTCCATCCCAAGGGTACATGTACGTCAAAGATGAAGTGATGTTAATCTTTTTTTATTCTCTGGTAATTCGGTAGGAAGCCAAGCGGCCTCCTTGAATGCTTTAATCATCTTCCTGAATATTTGAGATAGAGTAAATATGCCTCCTGGGTTGAGATTTACAAAATCCATCATGGTGGTGCCTTTTTCAATTAGTAACAGTAATGTTCTATTTCCTAATACAGGATGCTCGGGTCATACCCCAAATTAGTATAGCTAAGTGGGGAGGGCCACCAGTGGTAGTTGGCGAAACGCCTAGAATCTAAGAAGCGCCCTCTTCAGCTGAATGGGCAACGATGGCACTCTCAATCATGAGTGCCATCCCTTTTATCTAATCTACCTCTACCGCTGCTTCCGCCTTGAACTACTCCTTCAACTGTTGTCTTTCTTTCTCAAGAATGTAACGCTCATCTTCCTTTATGTACTAAACTACCAGCGTCGTCACGTTAACTTCCTCAACATATAATACAACAACTTCATTGTACAAAAATCTCTTCCTAGTCAAAGCGAATATTCTCACATAATCATTCACTTAGGAAATGTCACGATGGCAAATGACTTGAGCATAAAATCCTAAAACAGCTGAATCAAGTTTCTTTTGAATGTTCGGCTTAGATTCTCTAACCATCTCCCTGAGCTCAACAAGCTGGGCTTCGAGTCCCATACTAACAATCATCCTCGTGTCCTAGAACTTCTAATTTATATGCCTATGTTGCTGCTTTATCCCCTATTTATTTCCTCAGCTTTTTGTTCTCCTTACCTAGTCGCTCAGTTTCCTCAATTTCCTTTCTCGGCCTGATAATTTTGGTTGTAAATTCTTTATTTTATTTTTCAATAGCTTCAACCCAAAAGGATATAGGGGCCAACACATACTTATACTTCTCCTTGGCTCGAGCGACTACATCGGCCATTTTTCAATCCTTTTGTTAGCTATATTAAGCTAATGTTTTATCTCATCAATCTCCTTTCTCTTGATTTGATCATGTTCTGATCCACGCTGGCCTCGAGCTTCAGATTGGCTATTTCAGCACTTTTTTCTTGATCAGGGAGGAAAACTTTTTAGCATGGTCGATTGCAATCTTATATTGATTATATATATATATATATATATATATATATATATATATCGAAAATCGGATCAAAATTTCTTTACTAATCATAATCGGGACCGGAAGAAACTTAAGAAAAATATATGGTTGTCAAAATAGTACATAGGGAATGATTTCTTTAATTACTCTTCCTGTTCCTGAGGGGTCATCTCATAAGTCTCGGATGCTTTCTCAATTTCCTTATCCTTTTGCTTATCTCCTCACTCCGACTTTTTCGTCGTTGCTGAGCCTCCACTAGGCATGTCTCTACTTGCGTCTTTGAGTGGAGGTAGTATGGGAATTGTTCTCGGAGAAGGAGGGGGAGATGGAGGTGCCACTAATAGCCTTGGGCTTCAGGGCCCTGTTCTTTTTTTTCATTTCAAATGGCTTCGTAACAGCAGGTGGAGATTCGGAATGTCCATGATAAGTCACCTTCTAAGAATAGCTGCTATCATAATTGTATGTGAGCCTACGGTAAGACTGACACCCTTACGCACCTTCAAAGAAAGTTCCTCCAATATTGGGTTGTCTATGGTAAGAGCTTTCTTGACACCTATCTTTGTATCGTCGCTTTCTTGAACCATTATGCCTACATAAAACAAAATTTGAGTAAGGAATGATTTATCAACACATGAATAAGTGTTATGACGTGTAATGCTTGTGCCTGTGTGTCTCATTATCCCCGATCCCCTCCCCTGATGAACTAATTTCCAACTTACTTAAGGGGGTTATCTGCCCTACACATAGCTATGTCGATGCCATTTCAAAGCTCGGCGATAGACTCTTGACGTTCATGTCTCTCAAACAAAAACAGGAAGTATCTAGTGGGATCTTGTCTGGATCCTTGAATTGTCCTTGCACTTCATTGATGTAGCAGACCCAGTTATAGTTGCAGGAGATATCGACTTAGTGACTTCTCACATCCTTGTCCCTTTCGAAGGAGAAGGAATAAGAGTAAATGACAGGTCTTGTTTTTCCATATGGTTTTCCTTGCCGCCTATATCATCACATTCTTCTACCTTGTGAGCTCTGACTTCTTCTTCCTCGATAGGAGGGAACTCCAAATGCACGACAAGGGGCACATTCCCTATGCCCACACCAACATGTCATCATCTTGGCGACCGGTAGAGCGACCTACGGGTAGAAAGTCCAAAGTGTGAAGGAAATAATAGAAAATCAAAGACTGAGCATCACGGAAGTCTTCTTCTATGTCCCTCAGATACCTTGTCTAAGTATATTTAATCTCTTGGCCTCAGGGGAATACTTGTCCAAATTGAATTTCAATTTAGTCTAGAACTTACAACTCAAGTAACTTGGAACACCACATTTAAGTGTTAACACACTTACGTCCTCTTAATCATCTCCTTTCGAATCCCGGTGGGTATCAACGTAAAAGCAATCGTCAATTTGGGCGAGCCTCAAGATACACGAGGATGGGTTGATGCTTTGGCGCTTTAATGTATTAAGGTATCTGATGCCTGCTCCTATTGGCTCTCGACCTAGATTTTCAACATACAAGAGATAGGTTCAGAGAAGAAAGATATATCCATTGGGATAAAGTTGTCTGGGCAGTATTCGCATGAAATATAGCATATACGAATATACTGGCATGAAGGGGGCACGCAACCAATGGAACACATATATTTGTTCCAAGTTGTAAACCCTTTTTAGGGTGCAATTTCCCTGTCATTACGGCCAGGAACCCGAATGTCGTTTAGGGGTATGCCTTACTTTGTACAAATCTGCACCAGCATAGCTTCTGTAATTTTGGAAATGACCAAATCCAAAGGATTTTCTAAGATAATTGTATTGGAGATGTGGATTAATTATCTTAAGACTAGTTAAACACTAGGGGTGAATAGCATTTAATGGAATTTACAAGTTTTCTTGATATCCTTTTGAATTAAACACACAATATCTAGATCACAAAAACAAACAATCACAGAATCAATCAAGGAATGCAAAAAATAAAAGCAATAAAAGGACAGTACACGCCAGGATTTTATACTAGTTCGGGACTCCCATACATCCAGTCCCACACTACGAATGTAGTGTGGGTTCATGCAGAATTTTATTCGCTAATACTAATTACAATCCTTGATTTTAAGGCTATAAGGGCACACCCTTCCAAGTACAACAAGACTTAGTTGATTTACCGGGACACAACTTCATACCCAATCGATTTCCGGGACACAATCGCACCCAGATACTTTAAACGGACAAGACCACACTCTTCTCTTATCATTTTTTTGTAATATGTATTGTATAGGACTTTATCTTGAGATATTTGATTATAAACAACCTATAACTCTTAAGAAGCACATGAATTTAAAGAGTATTTGGTTTAGAATTGAAAGAAAAGAAGAGTGGCATGATTTCTATTGAAATCGGCAGAGTATAAGTGTAGAAAATTAAGAATTAAAGTACTCTAATGGTTGGAAGTTAAGGGAGGAAGAATAAGATGAAAATTACTTAAAAAAATTCAAATTCTGGAAGGTATTTATAGGTTTTCAATAATCACAACGTTTCTTGAACGTTTTAAATTCGAATGACACTTCTTTCCAAAATCCAAAAATGTCATAACATCTAGTATGGCGACATTCCCTTTTTGTATGTCGGCATATGCTAGGCAAATTTCAAAAACTAATGTTTAAATCAATTCAAACAATATTTAAATAAACTATAATGAATCCAGAGTTAAAATAAATTAAAATCCTTTATATTTGCACATTCTTTTCAAGGTAAAATATATTTTAAAACTCATATATAGTATACTTAAGAAATATAAGATGATAGAACAATATAAATATATAAAACTATATATATATATATATATATATATATATTAAGAAAAGTATTATAAACAAAAATTTGAAATATCAGTAATTAAGCAAAACTTAAATTATAAATTTGAATATAAACTTAATTTTCAGAAGCTTAGAAAATAATTATAAGGAGTTAAAATATTATTAAAACAAAGAATTATATATTCTGAGTAAGGAAGTAATTTTAAAATCATTTGAAAACAAGTTTTGAAATCAAGTTAATAAATTTGAAACTATTTTGAAATCAAGTTTAAAATCAGGATTTGAATTTTAAAATCAGAGTTTAATTTTGAAAATAGAATCAAGTGCTAACCAGAGTTTTAACAAAATTTCTAGACATACCGACTCTATAACTCTTGAACGCTTATACTCTTGAAAATCATGAATCTTGAAACTTGAACTTTTCTATTTGAAATCTTGATTTTTTTCTTAAATTGTACAGTCTTCAATTACAAAATACCTACATAAAATTCTTGTATATATATATAATTTCTTGAGAATTGTGTTAATATATATTTTATAATGATAATGATATAAACAAGATAGAAACAAGGTTGTTGTCATCAAAACCATCATCATCAATATCCCATTCCTTAACATTCTCCCATTTTTTGATGATGACAACCTTGGTTATAAAATATTCATACCTGATGTCTCATTTCTTCGATTACTCCCACTTACTTCGTCAAATCCCCCTTAATCAAAGCCCTATTTTATAATCCACCCCCTTAGTCATCAACAAAAACTATACAATCCTAAACAATATTATACTATAATACATTGTAGTATATTATCCCTAAAATCTAAGATATAATTCTAAACTAAAGTATAACTCTAATAGTAAGACCATTATAATCAATTTATTCTAACATTAACTAAGATACTAGTCTAAATTAAAAAAAATGATTATAAACTAAATAAATCACACAAAGTCAATACATACATATGTATGTGTTAATACATTCAAATATCCAATCAAACCATATCAAACTACACCATAGTTATAGTATTTTATTTACAAGTTTGAAATAAATCAATCAATCCATACAAATTAAAACAATTTTGTAATGACCTGCTTTTTCCATACAGTTTAAGCCGACATCCAACAACCCATGTCAACTCAAATTACAAGGAAAAAAAAGATTGTTAATAGAAAAAAGTTAGAAGGTGAGAGACGAAAGAAAGAAATATTTGAATAGAAGAATAAGGAGATCGGAGTCTCACAGCAGAATGGACAAAATATAATAAAACAACAATGCTTTAATCAAAAGGAAACTGTATATAATGATTACGTTATCATAGTACAACATAGATCAATACAACTTACACAATGGGATAAATAAATAAGAGTAAATATGGAATTACGTCTTGAGTCCAGCTCCTCTTCTGAAGCCCGAAGCGAAATTTAAACTGATAATATACTTGGTCTGACCCGAGCACATTTAAAGGAAAGAAAAATTCACCTGGATCAGTCTGGAATATTTTCAGTGATAAATTCACAACACAACAACTTGCTTAACTTTAGAAAATCCTTTGGAAGAAACGGATAATTATAAGACCAGCCCATACATAAATACGGACGGTTTTTACCTTACGATAACCCAAAATATTTTTGATATCAAAATCCAGTGATATTATAATAATGTTTATCAATCCACAAATGAATAATCATCTGGCAGAACGCTTGCATCTCACGCTCTACATACCTAGTTTAAAATCAAAAACTGCAAGCCGCTTGTTGGAGATTGGATTTCCAACTATGACAAGGTATGGGACCACCTTCCAATCAGTGTACTCTAGAGGGGATACACTGGGGTTCACAAGAACATCTTGCAACTCGGCCACACATGAACGCCCACTCGTTCAACTTGAGTATATCGAATATATTGTCACCATTATGGTTTTATGAGCCCGTCATACTTCCCGGGAGGTACATCAATGAAAGAAGAACAATAAAATTTTCTTTAGATTGTGATAAATACCCTAATTGGGATTGACCCACTTAGCCATGTCGCCTGCCCGATTTCTGTCATTTTCCTAGTTAATGAGGCTTAAGGTCACAATTACTTTTCAGAGAACATCTCATAATTTTGAAGCCAAATTTTCAGATCCATCAAATCACTAATTGACATCCACAAATATACTTTGGGTGTTAAGCTAAGAGAACTTCTCTGCCACCAAACTTGGTATACTTTAAAAAATCAACGTATGTGAACCTTAGGAAATACTCGGTAAAACGTTCGTCCATACAAGTCATCCAGTAACATGATGAACCGAAGGCACCCTCCTGGTGTATCCTAGGCATCACCCAAAGTGTAGCACCCCGCCTCAGTACCCACTATCGTCCAGTTCATTTCAGAGAAATGTCGTAGACCATAACGGAGAATGAGGTTTGTGAAGAGCGACCGATTGTATGATTACTCCATGTGAGGAATGCACATCGAATTCTGATACCTATTAAAATTTTGACATGACCATTCGGCACATAGGGCAACTACACAACGGTCATATGCAATCCGAAAAGCAGTATAAAATAGACAACAACAATAATATAAACATGGTATATCTCAAAGCCAGACACAGAATAATAATATCACAAAGGCGGAATAGATATGATTAAACCAAGAATGTGTACACAAGTTAGTGGTCAACAAAGATCCACTAATCCCAAAATATTAGATACATGCACCAAGATCTACAAATATGTACACAACGATAGATAATGTCATAGATACAAAAGTACATAAAACTGCGGAGACAGAGTAGCATGCTGAAAGCGGAAGATCAGTCCTGTGAGGGTTCCCAGAGGAATACCTAACATGACTCGGTTTGACCCGAGTATTATTTATAAGAGTAAATAATAAACGGATCAGTCTAACTATACTTATCAAATAAACTGAGATAACAAGAGATATAACACAAGATGACATGAACATGTCATGTCGACACAATCAGGAAATGACAATGGAATGTCAGCACACAAATATCTCTAAATAATCTCCTAGCTAATATAGAATGCAACATTCAAATAATAGCACACAATAGGAAATGACAGCGGAATGCCAAATACACATCAGATTGATGACTATCGCATCAAAGTAAATCATAAATTATTTCTCAGATTGACGCGCTTTGCGTCAAAATAATCAGAAATCATCAAAGTCATCATAAATCATCAAGACATCATAAAGGGGCAGACCTATTCACAGATGAGATACGATCTCTAGGTAGCGAACCGATATGTTTGATCCGAAGCTCCCCACAGAGCCGGGTCATGACCCCGGAAGAGGAAAAACACATAAATCATGAAATCTCTAGAAAACATCATAAAGAGGGGGCAGGTCTGTTCATAGATGAGATGCAATCTCTAGGTACCGAACCCATAAGTTTGAGCCGAAGCTCCCCACGAAGCCAGGTCGTGACCCCGGAAGAGAGAAAACACTTAATCGTGAAATCCCTAGAAAACATCATAAATCATAGAAAGTTGGACAGAAACCCCATAGGTGAAATCCAAGATTCGTAAATCCCACTCAGGAGATCGAGGACCACAAATCTCAAGTCATAAAGGATCACATCGATCCGGGTGAATAGAAATTACTCCGAGCTAGTTAATATAAGGAAATAGCGACATGTCCCATAACCACATGCTATTCTCAAATATTTACGAACCCGTAATTGGTTTCTATTCAAAACGGAGAAAATCACTACACATGCTCGAACGCATGAGTCCAAGAGTTATTCGCCGAAGTAAACGTATAAGGGGTCATAGTCCTTAGTTTACTAAGGTAAATAAACTATATTTTTCGTCCGATCGATAGGATAAGGAATCGTATATAAATCAATAGAATCAGAACCGGGTTTAGAAACCGAATTTGTTTTAAAATGATTTGAATTTAAAAATTTATTAAATGTTGGTTCGATGCTCATTGACAATATAAAACCCAATTATCCATTGTGGTTCAATTATTCATGAAAACCGTCGCCGTAGCGAATAGAACACAAACATCATGAATCATTAACTCACATTACAACAACATACTGGAAATCAAGGGGTAACGATTGTAATTTCGATCAACGAACGAATCGAAATCCCAAACTAGCACCCGAAGGTTTTAAACTATATCGGAATAGACTCAAAGGATATCGAGTCGATAATTCACGTTTTAGAGGCGTGAATCATCTTAACAAGAGTATCGAATAAATTTGATACACAAAATAGAGCGCACGAGCTTTAGAATGATCACTTATTCAATTCACATCATAAACAAATGTGAATTGGTCAAGAAGGATCAACATTGGAAGGATCACATAAGAATCGAAGTCGAGAAATCGAGATGCAGAAATATGCGAACCAGAGAAACTGACAAGTCACAAACGAAGTCGAAATGGGCCAAAACTTGGCCGGGAATGAGCTCAAACGATACAAAACTATTGACAGTGGCCCACTGGTCAATAGCAGTTTCAGGCAGACAGACGTCTGTCATTGTAGTGACAGACGACTGAGCTGACAGTTAGCATTTTTTTATTTTTCCCGAGAGCCGGGACAGATGTCTGACCCATTTTGGTCAAATGTCTGAGCTGAAGCATTTATTTATTTTCTTCCCCAAACATTGACAGACGTCTGTCCCCCTCCCGGACAGACGTCTGAGCTGTAGTATGGTCATTTTTGCTTAGGAAATGAGGTGCAAACGGTTCTTGGACGAGCTCGGATCAATGGTGATGGCTTATAACATTTTCTAATTGAAAATGAAGCCTCCTTATCTCACCGACACACATGCAAGCATTCATACAAGAGATTTGTGATGGTTTCGATCATAAGTTCAAAGGTGAACTAAATTTCAAACCAAAGCTATCAAACGCGATTCAAACTAGAACAAGATGGTTTGGCAATGCTAAAGGGAAGCTACAAGAGCATGGGTGCACACAATAACTTCACCTATAACATACACAAACATTCATACAAGATATTTGCAATGATTCGGCTTATAAATTCAAATGTGAACTAAATTCCAAATCAAAGCATGCAAAAGCGATTCAAGTGACTTGTGAAGACTTAGAACTTCGCCGGGGTATAACGGAGCTTCACAATATCACCAAACTAACTCATAGCATATGCATAGATCGTATGAATAATCCTTATCATAATTTTCAACTCAATGAAACATAAATACATGAAATCGGCTAAGTTACACTAGCCTAACCAATTCACAAGCACAAGCAAACTCGTATGAACACTAAACTACACTTGTACAAGCCAATGGCTTGTGGCATAGATGTGAGTTCAAGAAGGACTAACCTTTGCTTGCTAAAAGCAAGAAATCAACCCAAATCTTTGCTAAATCAACATCTCTTCAATCAATACTCATGAATCTCCAATCTAAGAGCATATCAACAAGATTCCTAAGAGTTAGGTTATTGGAATTATCACAAATCAAAGAGGAGTAGAGTTGGAGAAGATGAAGAGGAAAATGAAGAAGCTTACCCAAGCTTTTGCACTTGATTTCCTCTTGAATTTGATCCCTAAGACAAGCTAGGGCTTAAGGGAGTTCTAATTTCCCATTCCACTCTCCATTTTTCTATTTTCTTCTAAGTGTTGAATGAATGAAGAGGAGAGAGCTATTGGGGGGTTTATAAGGTAGGCTAGGTTAGCCAAACCAAGACCTAACCAAAGTCCCAAATTTCCGAAGCTCGGAATATATCGATGTTCATACTTTTCGAACAACTAAACGAAATTTTGAACTCAATGGAAGTAGTTTCGAGTCCAAACTCGTCCATATGTAGAAAGTGATATTTTGGTCTTATATCCAAATGAAAAAGACCAAAATCGCCCAACTCAAAAGGTATCGATGTTTATAATCAAAAAGGTCGTAAACGATGATCTGGACTCAATGAAAGTGGTCCCGAGTCCTAATTATATCGTTTGTGAAAAAACGACATTTTGAGTGATACATAAGATACAACGATATATTTAGATAAAATATCTAAAAATCTAAAATCGTCGAATGAGCGGGTTGTTACAGACTTCTCCCCTTAAAAGAATTGCATCCCCGCAATTCCTTAAGAATGAAGTAATAAGTAACAACCAAAAACAATACCACGAAGTGGTAACATAAGAACCGACACGAAATGAGAAGATCACACCAACGGCGAGGTGTGATCCCAACTTCGTGTCACAAGATCATAAAATCTAGAGTTCAATCTCGAACTTAATTACCCATGAAGGTAGTCATCCCAAACGGGTAAAATAATTCCAGAAAAATTCATAAGCGCTATGAGTTCAAATAGACTCACCTTTCTTCATATGATTCTCAAAGGAATGAGAATCAATAGAATGCACAAACCAAGCGAATCTAATTTGGAATTTAAGGAGCAACAGGATTGCGTCCTACAGACGCGAGATATCAATAATAGATATTCCTCTTAGGATATGAAATGGGAAATTTCGGTGGTTGACTAATCCATTCCCAAACTCAATCACGACAATGTAGTGAACATCAAACCTGAGCACTTTAGTCTTGTGACAAGGTGGCTAACACCAACAAAAGCATAACACAGAGATTCCAACGAATTTAGCTAAGGAAAGCAATTTTCGAAGGAATAATCAATTTTCCCAGGTTGGTATGGAATACCAACGAGCTAGAAACCGATAACAAATATTGGTAACGGAATACCAATGTACTACAAATCGATAATCAAATATTGGTAACGGAATACCAATGAAGTATAAATCGATAATCAAATATTGGTAACAGAATACCAATGAACTACAAGTGAAGAATCAAATGTTGGTAACGGAATACCAATGAACTACAAATCGATAACCAAATATTGGTAACGGAATACCAATGAACTAGTTCGGGAAAATCTATTTCTAACCAGGTACTAATTCCCATTTAGTAACCATAAAGACGAATCATTAGGAATTATACGAAATTCCCAACATTCAGGAACTCGAGTATCAATTTTAGAAAATCAAAAACATCGAGAATATGATGGATAAGTAGTGCACAACTTAACACTTCGGAACAACATGATTTAAGATAATTTTCCGCCAAAAATCTCAAATCGCACAAACATCAGTAATTAATCAAAGAAGCAATAGACAATTTCTCTAACAAGATGAGATTAAACCAAAGAGGCTGTAATCCGCAAAGATTTGATTGACAAGTGTTAACAAACGTGCAGAGACAATTGTCAACCCAAATGATTCAAACAAACAAGTGATGAATATCAAAAGAGCTCATCCTTTCGATATTCATTTCTAAGAACAACGCAAAGATAAGTCCATAAGTGAATTGACTACAGCACTTCTGGATGATCGACTAGATCATAGATTCGAAGAAAGGAATTATTGAGTTTGCCATGGATCTCAAAATCTCAAAATTTTCCTCCCTAAGGGGAACTCCCATTCTCTCGAGTGATCGTTCACTAGAGAAAATAAGAAGACCCATGGAATCACAAGAATACTAAATTCTCTTTAGCAAATCGAAACAAGGATTAAGAATTAGGCGAGATTCTCAATCACTAAGAATTCTCGAAAATCAAAGACCTGAAATCCAGAAACAAGAGACATAAATAAACAATTTGAACCACTCAAAAACAAGGATTAAGAATAATGCGAGGCTCCCAATCCTGGAGTTGTTTATTTACTCAAAGAAAAGACTCAAGATAATTTCTACTTGAAAATCTTGAACCACTCAAATTCTTGGAATTTCTCCAAGGATATCTAGAAATAAATTATCTAGAAAAATAACAAAAGGTTACGAAAAATCACAAAAATCCAAAATATTATTATTTTGATTAACTTATAAGGAGAATTTTAATTTTAGGAATCATTTCGAATGTTGGATTGTCACATAATGGTGTTTATGAATTCCGAACTACAACATGGCGTCCCATATCTTGTTCGAGATCCTTAACGCACCCAATGGGCAAGTTAACACAAGAAAGTCCTCATAATTTCTAACGTTCGCGCAGATCTCGTGAAAATATAAAAGTTCGATAAATCATCCGGGTTGGCATAAAGGAAATAAAATTCCTTTATCAACTTACTAATAAAACACAATTGATATCTTTTGATAATGAAGAACAAGGTCGACGTATATCAAAAGAACATAAATAAAATAATCTCTGAACATGGTAAAAGACATTAAGGAATTAATTACACGTACCCTGACTCAAGAAGAGGGATCACAAGAAGCGGGATGCTTTCCCTCATTCTTGATCTTGAGTTTGGAACGCAACGAGGTAACACAAATGTATCGTTGTGCATTCGTTGAGTTAATTTAGCACAAATGCTTGGTGACTCACACCGGCACAACGATATAACAAATGAGTTGTTTTAGCCTGAAGGCTTGGTGATCTCACACCGAACTAGAACTATATAGTTGACAACAAGGGAGTAGATTTAGTCACAAAGACATGGTATCTCCATACCGACCGACAAGTGATCAATAGACCATGCTAGGTACGTAACGACGTACGAAACAATCTTGACTAGAAATTAAGAAATATTAGGATCAAAGGCGCTTACAACGTGCGTAATGACACACGTGCAGGATATCCAATGATTAATCTACTACAAGGATCATAATTGATCAACAAGATAAGTGTGATACACAATAGGGCAAACAGACGTCGATTAGCAACTCGAGTCAAAGAATGAATCATAAGCACCACTAAAGCACACAGGCCCTAGATGGACTATAGAAATCAACCCGAAGGGACGAGGGGATAACTATTATAAAAGACTAAAAGTAGGCAACTTGAGACATAATCACCCCTCCCGTAGTAGGTACACTGGGTGAACCGGCACTTGCACGGCTACGACCAACTATTTCACTTCTTTAAGGAAAAAGAAGGAGGAAAAAGTTAGTCTCAAGTTGAATTCAAACGACGCGAATTCAATCAAAATGGAACCGTATTGGGAGATATGCTATGACGGGTCTTAGGACTCTAACTAAAACCCTAAAGCACGATTCCCGAGAGAGACTTAAGACAATACCATCGTCATACTATCTTACACTGTTCCAGAAAGTTGGCTCTGATACCAACTGTAGCGCCCCGCCTCAATACCCACTATCGTCCAGTTCATTTCAGAGAAATGTCGTAGACCATAACGGAGAATGAGGTTTGTGAAGATCGACCGATTGTATGATTACTCTATGTGAGGAATGCACATTGAATTCTGATACCGATTAAAATTTCGACATGACCATTCGGCACATAGGGCAACTACACAACAGCTATATGCAATCCGGAAAGCAGTATAAAATAGCAAAAACAATAATATAAACATGGTATATCTCAAAGCCAGACACTGAATACTCATATCACAAAGGAGGAATAGATATGATTAAACCAAGAATGTGTACACAAGCTAGTGGTCAACAAAGATCCACTAATCCCAAAATATCAGATACATGCACCAAGATCTACAAAAGAATATGTACACAATGATAGATAATGTCATAGGTACAAAAGTACATAAAGATGCGGAGACAGAGTAGCAAGCTGAAAGTGGAAGATCAGTCCTGCGAGGGTTCCCAGAGGAGTACCTAACATGACTCGGTCTAACCTGAGTGTTATTTATAAGATTAAACAATAAACGGATCAGTATAGTTGTACTTATCAAATAAACTAAGATAACAAGAGATATAACACATGATGACATGAACATGGCACGTCGACACAATCAGGAAATGGCAATGGAATGTCAGCACACAAATATCTCTAAATAATCTCCTAGCTAATATAGAATGCAACATTCAAATAATAGCACACAACAGGAAATGACAGCGGAATGCCAAATACACATCAAATTGATGACCATCGCATCAAAGTAAATCATAAATCATTTCTTTGATTGACACGCTTCACGTCAAAGTAATCATAAATCATCAAAGTCATCATAAATCATCAAGTGATCATAAATCATCAAGACATCATAAAGGGGCAGACCTGTTCACAGATGAGATACGATCTATAGGTAGCGAACCCATATGTTTGAGCCAAAGCTCCCCACTGAGCCGAGTCGTGACCCCGGAAAAGAGAAAACACATAAATCAAGAAATCTTTAGAAAACATCATAAAGAGGGGGCAGGTCTATTCACAAATGAGATACGATCTCTAGGTAGCGAACCCATAAGTTTGAGCCGAAGCTCCCCACGAAGCCGGGTCGTGACCCCGGAAGAGAGAAAATACATAATCGTGAAATCCCTAGAAAACATCATAAATCATAGAAAGTTGGACAGATGCCCCATAGGTGAAATCCAAGAATCGTAAATCCCACTCAGGAGATCGAGGACCACAAATCTCAAGTCATAAAGGATCACATCGATCCGGGTGAATAGAAATTACTCCGAGCTAGTTAATATAAGGAAATAGCGACATGTCCCATAACCACATGCTATTCTCGAATATTTACGAACCCGTAATTGGTTTCTATTCAAAACGGAGAAAATCACCACACATGCTCGAACGCATGAGTCCAAGAGTTATTCACCGAAGTAAACGTATAAGGGGTCATAGTCCTCAGTTTTACTAAGGTAAATAAACTATATTTTTCGTCTGATCGATAGGATAAGGAATCGTATATAAATCAATAGAATCAGAACCGGGTTTAGAAACCGAATTTGTTTTAAAATGATTTGAATTTAAAAATTGATTAAATGTTGGTTCGATGCTCATTGACAATATAAAACCCCATTATCCATTGTGGTTCAATTATTCATGAAAACTGTCGCCGTAGCGAATAGAACACAAACATCATGAATCATTAACTCACATTACAACAACATACCAGAAATCAAGGGATAACGATTGTAATTTCGATCAACGAATGAATCGAAATCCCAAACTAGCACCCGAAGGTTTTAAACTATATCGGAATAGACTCAAAGGATATCGAGTCGATAATTCACGTTTTAGAGGCATGAATCATCTTAACAAGAGCATCGAATAAATTTGATACACAAAATAGAGCGCACAAGCTTTAGAATGATCACTTATTCAGTTCACATCATAAACAAATGTGAATCAGTCAAGAAGGATCAACATTGGAAGGATCACATGAGAATCGAAGTCGAGAAATCGAGATGCAGAAATCTGCGTACCAGAGAAACTGACAAGTCACAAACGAAGTCGAAATGGGCCGAAACTTGGCTCGGAATGAGCTCAAACGATACTAAACTATTGACCGTGACTCACCGGTCAATAGCAGTTTCAGGCAGACAGACGTCTATCACTGTAGTGACAGACGTCTGAGCTGACAGTTAGCATTTTTTTATTTTTCCCAAGAGCCGGGACAGACGTCTTACCCATTTTGGTCAAACATTTGAGCTAAAGCAATTATTTATTTTCTTCCCCAAACATTGGCAGACGTCTGTCACCCTCCCGGACAGACGTCTGAGCTGTAGAATGGCCATTTTTGCTTAGGAAATGAGGTGCAAATGGTTCTCGGACGAGCTCGGATCAATGGTGATGGCTTATAACGTTTTCTAATTAAAAATGAAGCCTCCTTATCTCACTGAAAACACTCAAGAACACATACACACACATGCAAGCATTCATACAAGAGATTTGCGATGGTTTCGATCACAAGTTCAAAGGTGAACTAAATTTCAAACCAAAGCTATCAAACGCGATTCAAACTAGAACAAGACGGTTTGGCAATGCTAAAGGGAAGCTACAAGAGCATGAGTGCACACAATAACTTCACCTATAACATATACAAACATTCACACAAGATATTTGCTATGATTCGGCTTATAAATTCAAATGTGAACTAAATTCCAAATCAAAGCATGCAAAAGCGATTCATGCGACTTGTGAAGACTTAGAACTTCGTCGGGGGATAACGGAGCTTCACAATATCACCAAACTAACTCATTGCATATGCATAGATTGTATGAACAATCCTTATCATAATTTTCAAATCAATGAAACATAAATACATGAAATCGGCTAAGTTACACTAGCCTAACCAATTCACAAGCACAAGCAAACTCATATGAACATTAAATTACACTTGTACAAGCCAATGGCTTGTAGCATTGATGTGAGTCCAAGAAGAACTCACCTTTGCTTGCTAGAAGCAAGAAATCAACCCAAAGCTTTGCTAAATCAACATCTTTTCAATTAATACTCATGAATCTCCAATCTAAGAGCATATCAACAAGATTCCTAAGAGTTAGGTTACAGGAATTATCACAAATCAAAGAGGAGTGGAGTTGGAGAAGATGAAGACGAAGATGGAGAAGCTTACCTAAGCTTTTGCACTTGATTTCCTCTTGAATTGGATCCCTAAGACAAGCTAGGGCTTAGGGGAGTTTTAATTTCCCATTCAACTCTCCATTTTCCTATTTTCTTCTAAGTGTTGAATGAATGAAGAGGAGAGAGCTATTGGGTGGTTTATAAGGTAGGCTAGGTTAGCCAAACAAGACCTAACCAAAGTCCCAAATTTCCGAAGCTCGGAATATATCGAAGTTTATACTTTTCGAACACCTAAACGACATTTTGAACTCAATGGAAGTAGTTTCGAGTCCAAACTCGTCCATATATAGAAAGTGATATTTTGGTCTTATATCCAAACGAAAAAGACCAAAATCGCCCAACTCAAAAGGTATCGATGTTTATAGTCAAAAAGGTTGTAAACGGTGATCCGAACTCAATGAAAGTGGTCCCGAGTCCTAATTATATCGTTTGTGAAAAACAACATTTTGAGTGACACATAAGATACGACGCTATATTTAGATAAAATATCTAAAAATCTAAAATCGTCGAATGAGCGGGTTGTTACACAAAGGATCAATAGCGAGTACTCCTTGCAATCTGTATATTTCAATCACAACAGAATCACTATCGAAATATCTCTAAGGATCAGTTAGAGAAATTCAACAAGTAGTTCTTCCGCTTATGAAGATTTACGGTCTTCAATGCTCCATCTTTATATGTGTTCATGCAAATTAGTTTCGAGCGCAACGTTGATTCAAAGAGTTTTTGCATCTAGTTCCCATCCCGGTCTCTTCGAAACAACACGTCAAAGGTCTAATATATCATTTCATTGATAATCGGGTTTTTAACTATCAATTCCAAATCGTACGACCAAATATATTGGCAGCTTAGACCCCTTTTCCAAACTGTTTATTAAAACTCTTCATCGATCTTTAAAATTACTTCATCGATTTCATTCACTTATCTTGACATAACATTCTTTGCTTTCGTTATTCGAAAATAAATATATTTCAATTAAAGATAACATGATTTTCGGAACTCCCTTTTTATCGCCATATTTTATAAAATCTGGTTTTATTTCCTTAATTTTGAAATTGCATTATATTTTATAAGCTCAATTTCTATCAGTCAAAATAATGCCAAATGACACATTCATTTGTATATAACCTAAAATGGCTTTGTGAACTTTGAAGATTATGCTTTAATATTTATGCAAACATATAACTAAATTCCAAATATTATTTTCTTCAAAATCTCGCAACTAACGTTGCAATGTAATTTATCCAATTCAAATACTGCAATTTACGTTGCAGTACATTATATTCAATTCAAATCCCTCAACTAATGTTGCAATATCCACTTTCAGAAATAATAAATTAATTCCAACATCTTCTGCCAATACAAACCAATACCAATCTTTGATAATAGTAAAGTTGTTCAAGTTGGGGTATTTTAGTTACCTCTCAGACCTTGATCGACGACGTTCTTATCTTAGAACAGATAGAAGTTCATAACTGAAGAAATCCATATTCTTTTAATATCAATCAAATTTTACTTAAACTATGGTTTTAAACCAAACTTTTACAATGTGAAAATCTCGGTTGATTATGACCATTTAATATGAACATTCTTCGTCTTTGCCCCTCTTTGAACTTATTTTCCAATTCAAATCATTTACCAATTAAAGTAACATTTCATCAAAATTGTACTTAAGTTCTAAAACCCCTTTCCAAAATATTTGGAAGAATATTTCTTTACAAAACCTCTGTGAATATCCAAATTGTCTTATTACAAACCCGGTTTCTTCCTTAAATAAATTATATGTAAGAAATAATTAATTTCCTTATTTACTGAAGTTAAACGACTTAATTCTTCATTACTAAAATAGATTAGTTTTGAAATTATTAATTTTAATTATAATAACAGTCTTTATACATTGTAATTTAAAAAGTAAATTATATTAATAAAATCTTATCAAATATTCATTAATAGCACTTTGACCAAAACAGTTGACTTAGCCAACCTCCATCATTAGTTAAACTTTAACTAATCTTATTTACCTCTTCTTATTAGATTAATATAATTAGTCTAATAATATTTCTCAATCGATTAGTTAAAAATAATTATTCCAAAATACTAACCGGAAGGTTAATTACTGCTTATTTGCTTATAAACTCATTTAAACGTCAAATTCTATTATACAATTCTTTTCATAATATTTTTTAAAACCAATTCATAAACATCGATATATTTTTAAGACTTCGTTATACATATAAAATATAATAAAAAATCTTGTTTTAGTTATAAATAAATTTTATAATTTAACTTCGTTAATTTGCTTAATGGCAAATCAATGTTTTAACAAAAAGGTGGATTTCAGACCACTTGTTGTCAATCCTAAATCAATACCATTTATTGATTTAAATCATAGCAAGTTGAATTCAAATTCAGTGTCAACATCCAAACAATTTTTCAATGTCATTGAGGTTCAATTAGTTCGTATATAAATAACATAAAAACATACAACACATACAATATTTGGGGAATTCGGTCGAATCCCTCCAACTATTCTTCCCTGCATCACAGCTCATTATAACAATATATAATATCATATGAGATAGAAATTTAATTCAATTACGTTAATATAATTAATGTTAATCAATAACAAATAATAACAACCAACCAATAGTCATCCATAGCATATAATCATCCAACTTCATATTATCGATATAAATCATAATTATACGAATTTAACACATCATAGAATTCCAGAAATGTGTGAGAGTTAACTCACATTTATTTTTTTATTGACGGGTTCAGTGTCATTTCATTTTATTTTAAACATCATTTAAAATTAAATTAAAAGAAATTCCGATTGCATCCTGTCCCTTCTGGAATAGCACAAAATCGTAGCCTCGTGGATACGATCCCATCAGATCCAATTTTGTGACATTCTAATAAAAAACGAATTTATTATCACGATTTCTAGTTATACATTTATCTATAAACTATATTATTATTAATTATTAATTAATAATCTAATATAGCTTAATCAGTGTGCTAACTTATCCTTAAAAATTAGTTACTATACACCTACGCGGTTTTCTCATCTTCCTATCGCGATGCCCGATAGTCCCCTTCCTAAAATGGGAATCCTATGAATGAGCCAAGCTCGAAAACTTCTAACCACCCATACGCCACCCTCCACTCGCCTGAACTCCACCAACCTACCACGATGTTCGCCCCACCTCCAGCTCCGTTCGCCTGAAGTAGCTCACCTTGAAACCTATCGATGTCGCTGTATTTCCTCCTCAACCCGAACACCTTAAATCACGAAATTCAGCCACCACACTACATTTCAGCTCACCGGACCTTCGCCTGTCGACTCACCAGCCTTACGCCTACCTTCGAACTTCAGACTCCTGCCCTCGGTAACTCCTCCATCGCCATCAAACCCTAAATTTCATATCATCACTTCGAAATAAAACCCCAATTCAAATAGTTCTAATCAACTACTCACCACGACCACTACACCTAATTTCAAGCGACCGGCCCAAAAGAGAAAATGACCACCTGCCTTTACCCTACAAACTTCCTTTAGTACCTGACACCTAAAATTGATTATAGCTACGCCAAAACTCTATAAAACAAAATGGGGTATTGTCGCTGTAAATCATGATTCCGGCCACCCTAGTTGATGAAAACCAACCAAATTTTAAACATAGGTAGCTCTCCTCCATACATTCAACTTTCATGTTGATCAATCTTGCCAGTCCGCAACATAATTTTATTTATAAATTATTCTGTGGATGAGGGTGTTTTCTGCAAATTTGAACAATGGTGAATGGTTTGGAATATGTAGGCTGAAGTTAGGTAGTATATATAGCGTAAAGATAATATTAATTTAACTTGAGGTGGTAAGTGTTGGCGATTAAATATTTTTATTTTGTACCTAACGCCATTTCTGAATGTTGTTTATTCGCTCCTATTAGTACACGCAAACTCTGTTCACGATGAAAATGGACGTCATGGTATAATTCGATGTTACAGTCCTAATGAAACTTGTTTCGTCGAAAACCGAATCCTTTTGCTCAAACGACGCTTGTTTGAGTCTAAGTAGTCGATCTATTTGCATTTAATTTTGCTACTCTCATAAAATAATTCCAACTGATGCGAAAATTGAAATCTAACAATAATTAGCTATTACGGTCTTAATAAAATCGTTTTGTTGAAAATAGAGGTCATTCAAATAAATTCCACTTTTAAAGGTCCAATTTAAATTAAAATGATATAATTTTAAAATATCTCAATATAATAATAATAAAATATTATAATTGACCATACTCAATTAGAATTTCGTGTAGTTTCAAAATAAAATACTTCAGGTTGAATTCTAAGCTAAACGATATTAAATATATTAAAACTCTTTTATTTTATATAAATAATCATTATAATTTATAAACGAATTCCATAACGACCTTTTGACAATTTGATTTGGACATAAAACAAAATTTACAATATGAAAACTCGATTTTTCTCTTCCATTAGAAAAATATTATCCATGGTTCTGAAGAAATCCGACTTATATTGGATCATGTACAACCATTTAAAGTTCAAAATGTAATATTACGAACTACCGGGCCACTACAGCTCATTTTATAATAAAATTGTAAATTAAACGTTCTAACGTCGTTTAATAAACGAAATAGTAAATATAATTCAATATAAACTTGAATAAATCCTTTCATATTGCCAAATCATATTATATTGCAAATCTAGCTAATTTCGATATTCAGAATTAAAGTATTTGTTGGCTAGCTTTTTGACCAAGCCACCAAGGTTCACATACAAGAAGGAAATACGATGCTCCATTTCTCTCAATCTTCAGAAATTTGGTCGTAGTTGCTCAGCCCTTATCGGATTGCTACGCACCCCTCGAATCGCTACCAGCTAGCACGAACCGAACCACCTACATCAGACCGATCCGATCCCTCCTCAGCGACTCGACCCGATCCGACTTCATCACAGAAGGTGCAGCGAAGCCACTGACCTGTTCAAGCGCGAGCTAGTCTTCAGCGATCCGAAAAGAATGGATCCAGCGACACGTGTCCATAACTGTTATATTGACCAATTCCTCCTCATTACTCGATCCGATCCGATTTTCTCGGGATTTACGCCACGTGTGACCACGAACCGCCTGACAGAATCAGCTATAAATAGCCCAGAGATTGGCATTTTTCAGGATCTTTTGGCAGTATTGAGCACTGACTCCACCATTGCTGTCATACCACTATTTCTCATCAGTTTTACTTCGAGATTACTAAGAGAAAACATAATTGTAAGAGTGAGTTTGAGAGAAATCATTGATTGTACTAGTATTCAAAGTATAATCGATAACATTTAAAGTGGACGTAGGCTCGTTAACGCCGAACCACTATAAATTCTGTGTGTTCACTGCTTTTTCTTCATTCTCCAGTTATAATTCCTTATGAATCAGAACAATTTGGGTGTTAGGTCCAAATTTTGATCTAACATTTTGGTGCTTTCACTGAGAATTGAATTCTCAGCCTACCGGATTGCTATTCTACTATTTGGATTTGAAAGTCCGAAGAAAACAGTCCCAAAACTTCACTGTTCAGATTTCTGAAGATTCCAGCGACATCTGATATCATGGATGGAAAGAAGTCTAAGGAAGTGCGAGCTTCGCAAGCGAATGAAGTCGTGAATGAAGTGGTTGGCGAAAGTGTACACGAGCAGGTCGTCGAGGGGACCGCAGATCGCGAGGACAGAGGGGCGACCCGAACCAATCAGGGTGCCACGATCCGACTTGAGGGAGGCGCTGCGAACCGAGAAGCTGGAGGGGTTGTTACTCGATCCCGTGATAACGCCCCGAATCCTCCTCATATCGTGACCACGAACCAATCCCAGGGGGGCGTACCGAATCACAGGCACCGATCCACCACGATCCGAAGTGATGACCAGATTACGACTCGACCTGGAAAGGAGCCTATGGCTCGCTCCTACCGTCCTGGCCCTTCCGCTCGACCTGGCTCAAGCTCTTTGCGCATAAGAGAAAATGATGATGATCAATATGACCCTTCTGCTCCCGTTACTGAGGGAGATCTTTCTCGCTTTTCTAAAATGTGGGAGAGGTTGTTTGATGAATTGGCTGCTTAAAGGCAGGAGAGCTCCGTTCTGCGACAGAACTTGACTGCTATGGATAGAAGGCTCAATGATCTCGCAAGGCAAAGGACGCCCCCAGATCGTCCGCTCACCCCAAAGTACTCTTCTTCGTCAGAGGAATCGCCAAGACCTCTGCGGCGACCATATGAGAGGCCTGAAAACATAGAGCAGCTTCGATTCGGAACCCTGCCATCACGGGAAGAAGAGCCACTGGGTGCAGGGCCCTCAAACCGCAATGTGAATGATCGTGCCGCAACTCCCAGAGCTCGAGGTGTGGACAGCCCTGTTCAGAATAGACTACCTCAGCCCCTTCGCCGTACAAATGCTCATGGTAACAGGGAGCAGCGAAGCCCAATTCGAGCCCCGGATTTCGTGGCCGCTCCTGGAAGGGAGATTAGAGAATCCCACCGAACAAGAAGCATTGACCCCGAGCCTCCGCTGACCAGTGCAAATGTTGCAGCTATGATCCATCAAATTCTGGCAGATAGCCGTGGACAACGGAATGAAGATTGGGGAATTGACCGCAGTCACACCCCTTTCACTGATGACATTTTAGATGCGACGTTCCCGAGGCGCTTCAACATGCCGCAGATGAACCGTTACGCGGGTAGATCTGATCCCGTCCAACATCTGATGAGATATTCTTAGCCAATGACCGCTGCCGCAACTTCTGATGCTGTCAAGTGCAAAGCATTTCCCATATTCCTGGAGGATGTAGCATTATTATGGTTTACTCGCTTACCAGCAAGATCAATTTCCAGCTTCAGGGAGTTGAGTGAAAGGTTCGTGGAACAGTTCCGCATCTATGCACAAAAGACGAAGAGTGTGATTGACTTGTTCCTTGTCAAGCAACAACCAGGCGAGAGTTTGAGGGTGTATCTAGACCATTTCAACCTAGCGCTACTGAAGTCAAAGATCCTCATGAGCCAACTGTTGTGGCAGGCCTAATTGATGGGGTAGATAAAGACACCGAATTTGGGAGATACCTGGCCGGCTAGCCACCTCATACTAGAGAATTATTCTACGAAAAGGCTAACGTGCACTTACGCCGGGAGGAAGTATATGCTAACCGAAAGGCAAAAATGGCTGATAAAGAGGAAATCCAGAGCAATGTCGCCATAGCAGACAGGAGACAGCTCGGGGAAGGTCGAGGTTAATGTCGGAAACCGGAACCAGGGTGGTCGTCAGTCAGGAAACAATGGTAATAACAGTAATGGCAACAACCGGAAGAGGAACCGAGGGAACGACTCCCAGAGAAGGACTCGTCCCAGGTCATTTGAGAGTTATACGCCAATAAACGATACTTTGGAGAATATCTTCATGGATTCGTACAACGTCCTCCAAAATAAAAGGCCTCCTCCCAAAGAGTCGACGGAGAAAGAACGTGAAACGGGGAAGTTTTGTCTCTTCCATCAGATTCATGGCCATTCGACAAATGAATGCCGTCACCTAAGAGATGTGGTCGAGAGGCTTCTCCGAGAAGGAAAATTGGATGAATACAGGGTGACACCTAGAGACAGGGAGCAAGCCGTACAGGCCCCAAATCAGAACCAGAATCAACCTGCTGTCAGGCCAACTGCCCAGCAAAAGGGAAAGGACCTTGTTATCAGTACCATAATCGGAGGGCTTTATCTCGCTGAGCACGGTTCCAAGGCATTGGATCAGTATGTCAATGCAGCCAAGCAGCACCTCGGGGTAGGGGAGTGTAGCAACCTTGAGGACAATGTCCCGGTAAAGCAACAAAAGATGATGTCCGACGACGTCGTTTTCCGCGAACGAGAAAGCATTGGAGTCCATGCTCCGACCGAAGATCCATTTGTAATCACAGTTCCTATTGGCCCGGCCACTGTTCATAAAGTCTTGGTGGATAACGGGAGTTCCGTCAACATTCTTTTCAAAAAGACATTCGACCAGATGAATCTCGAGATAAAAGACTTGAAGCCTTGTGAGGGATGGATCCGTGGATTTAACGGAGCATCCACCGCTCCAATGGGATATGTAGAGCTACCAGTTACACTTGGGGAAGGAGAACGCCAGAGAGTGAGAATTCTTCTTTTCGTGGTTTTGGGTATTGAATCACCCTATAATGCCTTCTTGGGCCGACCAGCCCTAGCAAAGTTCAGAGCCTGTATAGCCCCCTGGTGCTTATTATTGAAGTTTCCTACAGAAACTGGTGTTGGAATTGTCAGAGGAGATAGGTTGCCGCATGAGCATGTTATATTGCAGAGCTAAAGCTACTCCGCAACGGAGGAGACATAGAAACCAAGGGCGCTTCTCCCCCCACAAGGGCGGAGACCTCATAGCAATTAAAGAGGATAACCGTGGGTGAGTCGCCCAGAAAGTTTCCCGAGGATATAGATCCCAGAGAGGACAAAGAACCTGGGGGCAGAATGGCGACTCCCAACGAGACAACTGTGGATGTACCGATCGATGATAGTGACCCAGAGAAGGTCCTTAAGATTGGATCCCAGTTAAATCCGAATTTAGCTAAAGAACCGACGGATTTCTTGAAAAATAATTTGGATGTATTTGCTTGGACCCACGCAGACATGTGCGGGATATCTCCATCAATCATGAGTCATTCATTAAGCATTAACCCTAAGCATCCTCCGGTAAAACAAAAAAGGCGAATGCTGGGCCCAGAGAGGTCCGCTACCTTGAAAGAAGAAGTTGGAAAGCTAAAGAGTAATGGACTTATCAGAGATTCAACCTATCCAGACTGGATTTCAAATCCAGTCCTGGTAAAGAAGGCCAACGGGAAGTGGCGAACGTGTATCGATTTCTCGGTTTTGAATAAAGCCTGCCCAAAAGACAGTTTTTCGTTACCCAGGATCGATCAGTTGGTGGACTCAACGGCGGGTCATGAACTTCTCTCCTTTATGGATGCTTATTCAGGATATAACCAGATTCCAATGCATGTTCCAGATCAAGAACACACTAGCTTCTTTACGGATATGGGATTATACTGCTATGTGGTAATGCCCTTTGGCTTGAAGAACGCAGGTGCTACGTATCAACGGTTAGTGAACAGAATGTTCCATAACCAGATTGGGAAAACAATGGAAGTATACGTCGACGACATGTTGGTTAAGTCCAAGCAATCCTCCAATCACACTACGGACTTGGCAGAGATGTTTGGCATTCTTCGAAAGTACGGGATGAAACTCAACCCAACAAAATGTTCATTCGGGGTCGCCTCCGGAAAATTCTTGGGATTCATCGTCAGTTCTCGTGGGATTGAAATTAATCCAGACCAGATCACAGCAATCAGAGACATTCAGGAGCCTAGGCAGATTAAAGATGTGCAAAGCCTTGCAGGGAAAGTAGCCGCACTAAGCAGATTCATCTCCAGGGCTATGGACAAATGCATCCCATTCTTCGAATTGATAAAGCGAGGAAAACACCACTTCAAATGGACGCCTGACTGCATAGAAGCGTTTCAGAACTTGTTGAGTCACCTGGAGAAACCTTCGATATTATCTAAGCCGGTGGATCACGAGGACTTATTCGTGTACTTGGAAGTGTTGTCCCATGCGATCAGCTCAGCATTGGTGAGAGAAGAAGATAAAGTTCAAAGACCAGTGTATTACGTGAGCAAAAAATTGGCGGCAGCAGTGCATAATTATCCAAGGATAGAAAAGTTGGCATACAGTTTGCTGATTGCCTCTAGAAAGCTTCGACATTATTTTTAGGCTCATCCCATTACCGTGTACACTGATCATCCACTCAAGCTAGTTCTACAGAGACCAGAAGCGTCTGGAAGACTACTCAAATGGAACATTGAGTTGAGTCAATTTGATTTGAACTTTCAGCCCCGGCGGTCAATACGGGGGCAAGTGATAGCCGATTTCATAGCAGAGTTTACTGTCCCGGAGGAAGATATAGTGAACGAAGAAGCTGACCCCTCAAAGTTACTTCTCGATCCCAGTGCCTGGAGATTGTACACTGATGGCGCTAGGAATGACAAGAGATCCAGCGCTGGAGTAGTGCTTGAAACTCTTGAGAAACGGCTGATATCCTATGCTATCCGGATGGAGTTTCACGCCACTAACAACGACTCCGAATATGAAGCCCTGATAGTCGGGCTAAGGATCGCAAAGGAGTTGGAAATCACAAAGCTGGACATCTTTTGCGACTCCAAGTTAGTTGTAAACCAGGTCACTGGAAAATTCCAAGCCAAAAGCCCAAGATTGATTTTATACTTGGAGAAAGTAAAGGAGTTGCTGAACGGCTTCGGTCACTACAGCATATCTCATATTCCGCGGTCAGAGAATCAACAGGCGGATAAGTTGGCAAAGATGGCTAGTTCCGACGATCCTGAAGAGATCGGGCTAGCCCCAGTTGAAGTACTTCGGTCTCCTAGTATAGATCAGATGGAAATTGATCCGGTACTAGAGACGGAACCAGAAAGGGAGTCATGGATGACCCCTCTAAAGAATTTCTTGATGAATGGAACGCTTCCGACCAAGAAAAGCGAGAGGCGTAAAGTAATTCGTAAAGCTGCCTGATACGTTCTGCAAGGCGGAGTTCTTTACAGACAGGGATTTTCGATGCCCCTTCTCCGGTGTATAGCTCAT
This sequence comes from Allium sativum, assembly GCA_030737875.1. NCBI lineage: Eukaryota > Viridiplantae > Streptophyta > Magnoliopsida > Asparagales > Amaryllidaceae > Allium > Allium sativum. Next base: position 693,777,623 of record CM060920.1, read on the forward strand.
GACGACATCAAGCGTGTGCTGCAGGAGGTACATGAAGGTGAATGCAGCGATCACACTGGAGGGCAAACATTGGCGAAAAAGGTGTTGCGGCATGGTTATTTCTGGCCTACCATAAACATAGATGCGGCGAAATACGCACGATGGTGTGATGCATGCCAAAGATTTTCAAAAATACCGAGGGCACCTCCTAGTCAATTAAAAACGATGACAAGCCCATGGCCTTTCGCTATGTGGGGAATTGATATCATCGGAAGTCTCCCCATAGCTAAGGGCGGAGCGAAGTTCGCTATTGTAGCTGTAGACTATTTCACTAAGTGGGTTGAGGCTGAGCCATTGACTACAATCACAACCAAACGAGTGATCAACTTCGTCGTTAGGAACATCATCTGCCGATTTGGGATTCCAAAGATTGCTATAACTGACAACGGAACTCAGTTCGATAGCACTGAATTCAGAGACTTCTGCCAGAACTACCACATTGAGAAACGGTACACCTCTGTGGCGCATCCGCAGTCGAACGGACGGGTCGAAGCGGCGAATAAAGTGATTAAGTCCATTCTGAAAAGAAGACTGAAACGGGCCAGAGCCATGTGGGTTGATGAATTACCCTTAGCACTATGGGCCTACCGGACAACGTATAAATCGGCAACAGGCCATACCCCCTTCTCCCTTGCTTTTGGAGCAGAAGCAGTCATCCCGGTTGAGACAAAAGTACCTTCTCACCGAGTGACTTATTACGATCCGATGACTAATAACGAATTGCTCCTTGAATCCCTGGATATGATCGAAGAAAAGAGGGACGAAGCAGACCTGCGTGCCTTGAGACACAAGCAACAGGTCGCCCGATACTACAACAAAAGGGTTCGAGCTCGAACCTTTGAACCCGGAGACTTGGTTCTGAAGCGTGTCTTTCCAGCCCCAACTGATATTGGTGCGAAGTGGGAAGGACCGTACTCCATTCTGTGCAAGCTTGATAATGGAACCTTCAAGCTAGCAACCGTAGATGGAAAAAAAATCCCCAGAGTGTGGAATTCCCAACATTTACGGCCGTATCTAACGTAAAGATGTCAGATCTGTTCTTTTGCTTTATTAAGGACCATGTACAAGGCACGACTTGCCTAGAATAGTCCGATTTCTTAAGCAAAAAATTATAAAGTGGACGTAGGTCATGATTCGACCGAACCACTATAAAAATATTATGTGTCGTTTACCTTTATTGCACTATTATTTATCTGCCTTTCTATTTTTATGGAAATTACTGTGAACCATGCAACGATCACAGAAGCGTATAATTATAGGTGCCTTCCATCAGAAGTCTCTGATAGCGCTCTAACTCTCCAGAGCCGAGAGAGAGCATAACAGACATGAAGGTGATGTCCGTAAGTCATGGCGGTGTACCATGATCGGAACTGCCTTGATGGAACTCTAACCTCGGCGACTGCCAGGAGAGTATAAAAGCATCTCCGACTGAGCGCTGAGAAAGAGCTCCTACCCCGCTAAAGGATTGGGGAGCGGTTGAACTGCTGAGCTCGAACTCTAACTCTCCATAGCAGAGAGAGAGTATAAAAGCGTCTCCGACTGAGCGATGAAAAAGAGCTCCTACCCCGCTGAAGGATCGGGGAGCGATTGAACTGCTGAGCTCGAACTATAACTCTCCAGAGCAGAGAGAGAGTATAAAAGCATCTCTGATTGAGCGCTGAGAAAGAGCTCCTACCCTGCTGATGGATCGGGGAGCGACTGAACTACCGAATTCGAACTCTAACCTCGGCGGCCGCCAGGAGAGTATAAAAGAGTCTATGATTAAGCGCTGAGAAAGGTGCCGGAAACTCAGCGCCACAAGGACAGTTATCTTACTAAATTTTCTAAGTCCCCCATATTCAGAAATAGGGGGCAACGTGCATACAACACTAATCAATCCTTAATAAGCCCTGGTTAGGCGCTACGTTAATGATTGATTGGGGGCATATACATATACACATGAACCTTGATGCAGCACAGAAATTTTTAAATTTTTCTTTCTGCTGCTTGACTGATTTGTAGTTATAATCAGATGATCTATGACTAAGCATGAAAAGTTTATTAAATGCAGGTACACGATGATGCAAAAGAGATAAACTTTCATTTATAAACTGCAAGCCTACAAAGTGAAAAACAACCTAAAACAAAAGTGAGGGCCAGTCTCACAATTACATTTCATGGCCAGTGGGAAGCCTAAAGACAAAATATAGACAAGTGACAATATCCTATTTACGCTTGGACTTCTTCTCCTGTTTCTGCTTCTCCAGCTTCGCCTTTTCAGTGTCGGATTAATCACACTTCTTTCTTTTCCTTTTGTCTATAAGAGGAACGTCCGACTCATCAGAAGACTCCTCCTCCTCCTTCTTTCTCTTTCTTTTATCAGTAAGGGAAGCTGGGAAATCATCGGGATTCTTAAAATGAAGTTGTTTAGTGATCGATTTGGGCTGGAGTTTCAGAACCATCCCAGTTTTGGGTTTAAACTCCGAGATAGGAGCTACGTTCAAAGGCTCTTGTCCCACCTTCTTTAAAGCCAGCTGCTTTTCCTGCCTAGCCTTTCTTTTAGCCAAAGTTTCGTCGTTATCGCCTACGACTTCTTTGGTACTAATGATATCCTCCTCATCATCTACATGGCGCCCGTCCATATCTTTCAAAGCATCGATGGTTTCATCATCCTTGGGAGCATCAGCACTGGGTGCCAGGACGCCCTTCTCCGCTGTTGTACCTTCAGCCTACTTCAGTATATCAACACCGGCGCTAGGCGAGACATCAATCTTCTCCGCCTCTGTCCTCTTCTCGACATCCTTGTCGACGGGCCCGCCACCTGTATTATGAGGAACACATGTTATTAATTCAATTGGTTGCTCCACCAAACGACGACAACTCACAATTGCTTTGACAAATTGTGGGGAAAAAATGGAGATACCTTCCGCTGATCCTCCATCCAGGCTAGCTGCAGAAGCTCCGACAACCACAGGAGTCAGGCCCAAAGGAATTAATGGATCATCAGGATTGTATTCCTCAACTCCGGAGGCCTTGGGCTCTACAGTTGAGCTCGAACCTTCGTCAATCTTGTTTTTGCCCTTAGCCAGGGCCCTCTCCTTTTCCATTTCTTCTTGAATTAGGCGCCGGCCTTCTGCCAAATCCTCGGTCTTGTTATCCCTCAGAATGGTCCTCATCAGCTCATCTTTGTCAATCTTTTCAACTCCTAATCTCCGCTTCTCACCCTCGACGACGGCGTCCCATATGTTGGCTAAAGTGACGTGGTAGTCCGGGATCCACGAGATGTTACGTGTTTTGAGGACGTGGCCGAGGAAGTCAAATATCATCTCTTCAAACCCTTCGATATCCTTTTCCCTCTCGAGGAGCTTGTTGTTAGAAGCAGTAGCCATTTCAATGGCACTTTCTACATTCTTTTCGGCGAGAGCCGCGCGCCTCTCCGCATCCGCAACTTGATCATTCAAAATCACCTTCTCTGCTTCGGCCAAAGCTAGACTTTCTTTCAAACTTGCTTTTTCTTTCTCCCAAGAAGCTCTCTCAGCTTCAAAATGGCCCTGTGCCGTCTTCAACTCAATGTTGGCCATTTTAAGATCTTCTACCTCCTTCTTTAAGGCCATTTTCTCTTGACTATTTGAGTCGAGTTCAGAATGAAAGCGTTTCCTAGCATTCTCCAATTCAGTCTTATAATTTTCAGCATCTCTCCGCGCTAAGGCAAGTTGGGATTGAGCGTCTTCCAAGTCCTTCTCTATTTTTGTCCTGGCCCTTTCATTGTTATCTATCTTCACTTTGGATCTATGTGCTTCCATTTCAAGCATGCGGATGACCTCTGAAAGATTAACAACATGTTTCTTCATCACTTCATACTGCCTGGCTACATGGCAAATGTGCCCGATGACCTCAGTATCCCAGTTCCTAGGGACTGGTTCCAAGGCTGGAACAAACATCATCCTTTCGAAGAAGATGTTAGGGAATTGTTCTCGTAACTTTTCCTGCTTAGCCTAGGTCTCCGGACCATGGATGTAATCTCGTGACCCGGGGGCAACCAAGTCTTGTTGGCTGGAAGGGACAATGTCAATTTTCTCCTTCTCAGAATCCTTGATTGGATCCTTGCTTTTATCCTTGGGCTCGTAGTGTCTTTTTGATAACCTGCTGTGAGAGGGTGCACTCTTCGGAGGGGTTAATTCTTAGGGAAGTTGTTTTCCCCTTGTAGGTGGCACCGAATAACTGGGAAGCTTGCCAGAGGTTGGTTTTGATGGAGACCGGGATTGTGAAGAAGTAGGCTTGTGAGAAGGCCGTGGGAACACTCAGGATTTGGATGAAGACTGGGTGTACCTTCACGGAGAGAGCGATAGGAATAAGATCGCCTGCGAGACATCTTCCCTGCAAAAAAAAGGGCATATTAAAACCCTGAATACTGTTGATATAAAAGTGTGGGGTCAGGCAGTGCGTGTGATTTGTGCATCCCATATAATTCCCCCCTAACAGACCAGGGCCCGAAGTCAGGCTCATCTGAGTAGTTTCTCGTTCTCCAACTGGAACAGTTGTTTCCTCAGAAACAGGAAAAAATGGCTCCCCTTCAAAGTCTCCCTGTGTGTATACATCATCAGGCAAAGGAATTTTGCTCAGCTCTTTAAATATTTGTTCTTCTGTTAAATCATCGGGAGCAGCAGGTTCAATCGGAAGAGAGGCCCTTGAGGGGAAACCCCCCGGAGAAACTGGGATTTCCTTAGACTTATCAACACGGGCCTCATCTCCTCTATATATGTTTAGGTCCTCGTCGTCCTGGATGATTATCGGGGAAGGACTCTTATGAAATTTAATTGTTTCTGCTGCCCGTGACGTTCCTTCTCCCTCCGTTGGGGGCACGTATTTGTAGGGTTTGCCTCCTGCACCAAGTCCAAACCTTATATCCAGAAGGCGATACTTGTGAAGGTTTTCGTCAGTAATGCACTTCTTGATCTTTAGAAAATCGGATTTGCTTTGTAGAAGAAGAGACAGTCGATTATTGTATACCGAGCCTTCCGTCTTGGGAAAGGCGTGATCTGCTTAGAGAAAAAAAAGAAGGGGCATGTTAATGTTTCGATTTCTTAAATAAGTTATTCAGTCAAACGTTTAAAGTTTACTTGATTTAAGCCATCTTCTTGAACACCCAGCCTGTCTCTTTATATAGAACCAATCAGCCTTGGGATCCTCTATGTTGCTGTATCCATCAGACAGAACCTTCCTATTCGCTACCGATTCGAAGAAAGAGAAATTTGGGGTTTCCGAGGAGCGATGCTTGAAAAGATAAAAGAATTTTAAATCTTTAAATGTGAGCTCGGTATACAGGATTTCCGCGTATGCGATATATAGAGTGTATAGAGCCGCGTAGGCATTGGGATGAAGCTGCATCGGAGCAATACCCAATCGTTTTAAGGTCTCAATGACGATTGGAGGAAACATAGGAATAGCTCCTACCTAGCACATGAGTCGGCTGACTGTCATATACCCTTCCGGAGCTAAGTGAGGTCTATCTTCGCTGCCGGGTGTCCCCACATCATCCCAGGGGATCCCATGTCTCAAGCAAATTCTCTTTAGCTTTATGTCATCGAGTTTGGAAGCTAGAGAGTCTGTGAATTTCTCTATTTCTATTGCACCAGGGACTTCGTCGGGAGCTCGGCCATCTATCTCTGACTCTTCATCAAGCGAGGTACTCTCAGATGGATTCGATTCTATTTCTGCCTCATATTCGGATCCAGAATCCGCACCCTCTGGATTAGATGGAAGAACCTCGGGGTTGAGATGCTCATACACCTCGGGATCCGTCTTTGTGTCAGATCTTGAAGGGGAATGATTATCCGACATTACTGTTTAGGCGAGTAAACATGAGAAATAAAATTATAATTACCCATCCCCCCTGTGTGTGCAAGTGCCGATGTGTGCTTGTGCGTGCATTAAAGAAAAGTACGAAGGTCAACAAAATCAGCAAGACATTGGTTGTTGTTCGCTGATAGATTATGCATTTTGTTCAGTCCAGAAAGTACGACATCGAGGCTCTAACCTAACTGTCCGGATTCTTGTTATAACAGTGTATTGTTTGAAGTTAAAAACATGTTTGGATCATGTGTTGAAGACTCGTTTCGCTAGAGGGGTACGATTGGATCGCGGGACGGATGGATCGCCCTCATTTAGGTCGCACTCACTGGAATCGTATGCATCCTCCGATCGTGAAGCCGTCACCTCTTGGAAGGCAACATCGATTCGTGATACCTCTTCGGATCGCGAGATTGGGGTACGGATCGTGGCATATGGCTGGATTCACGAGACAAGCATGAATCAGAGACAGACGCTAACTCCCGGGACTGCTCCGGATCGGGTCGCTATATGCTCGTAGAGATCCGCTCCCTCATCACATCACCGCGATTCGCTGCTTGCTCTCCAACTCCAACTCCTTCCATTTACTCCCTCCACGATCCGCTCCCTGGCCACTGCCACGATCCGCGCCTCCGCCATCATCACGGTCCCTTGTCTCGCCGCTGACCTTCTTTTACTTCCTCTTTCCTCCTCACCCACGATCCGTGCCCAAACCTCGCTCACGATCCGACCTGCTCAACTCCTCGCCCTTCTTCTTCTTCCACCTCCAGTATCCTCTCCACCTCCGAGCTAAAATGACGAGATTATTGGCTCCTCATCATCCTTTAGAGCCTTGACCACCGACAAAACTCACCATTTTCCCATTTAAACTAGTCAAATCGGAAGGAAATAAAGGGGAGGAGATGCGTTAGAACATTTCTAGCAAGATTACCTGTTTGTTTTAGTTTTAAACGAAAGAAGGAATTGCGAACTGAAGATTGGAAGAAGAAGCTGAAGGCTGGCGGCGGCGAAAAGAAGAAGGGAAAAGAAGGAGGAAGGCTTGGTTTATATAGGGAAAGCAGTGACCATTCGCCTTCTCCTTTTTGTCTTACTCGATCCTAACGGGCCGCGAATCAAGGCCCATCACGCTTCGTGAAGAAGCCTGCTCGATCACTGGATCGTGACGAAGGATGTACTTACGGATCGCGGTGACATGGAGCGATCCGAACCAAAAAAAAAGAAGGGAGAAGAGAAGGAAAGTTCAGAAATTTCCTTGGTACACACGACAATGAGGTCTCCAAAGATTCCAAGAAAAGAATTGCCCAATGAACGAGAAATGATCGAAGACTGTACCGATATTTATACTCGTCAAAAGATACGACCTTTTTGAAGTGACAAGGTTTTTCAGACAGGCGCGACTATTTGATTGCACCGCTTCACGAAAAGACATCTCTGCAACTTCGAAGCATGTTCCATCCTCGATAAAACATACTTCGAGGGGACAAAATGTTGGCTCGCTTTTTGACCAACCCACCATGGTTCACATATAAGAAGGAAATACGATGCTCCATTTCTCTCAGTCTTCAGAAATCTGGTCGTAGTTGCTCAGCCCTTATCGGTTCGCTACGCACCCCTCGAATCGCTACCAGCTAGCACGAACCGAACCACCTACATCAGACTGATCTGATCCCTCCTCAACGACTCAACCCGATCCGACTTCATCACAGAAGGCGCAGCGAAGCCACTGACCTGTTCAAGCGCGAGCTAGTCTTCAGCGATCCGAAAAGAATGGATCTAGCGACACGTGTCCATAACTGTCATATTGACCAATTCCTCCTTATTACTCGATCCGATCCGATTTTCTCGGGATTTACGCCACGTGTGACCACGAACCGCCTGACAGAATCTGCTATAAATAGCCCAGAGATTGGCATTTTTCAGGATCTTTTGGCAGTATTGAGCACTGACTCCACCATTGCTGTCATACCACTATTTCTCATCAGTTTTACTTCAAGATTACTGAGATAAATCATAATTGTAAGAATGAGTTTGAGAGAAATCATTGATTATACTAGTATTCAAAGTATAATCGATAACATATAAAGTGGACGTAGGCTCGTTAACGCCGAACCACTATAAATTCTGTGTGTTCTCTGCTTTTTCTTCATTCTCCAGTTATAATTCCTTACGAATCAGAACAATTTGGGTTTTAGGTCCAAATTTTGATCTAACAGTATTATTCTATTATTTATATTAATAAAATATTCAAACCATTAATATTCAAGTTATTAAATTGCCAAATAAATATTAAAACCATTCTTAAATATTTAATTAAGCTGTAAAAATCTGGGCCGTTATAAATTTCATATAATCATGGAACTTCAACCCAACCATCTCCACCGAAGATTGGATCAGCCTTTATAGCATCCCTGTCTTCATTGTTTTTGGTGAGAGGCGTTCCAGTAATGTTGTTATCTTCATTTTTGAAAGAGAGGCAATCATCCATCGAATTGCATCAAAATGGTTTTTTTGTTATTTGATCAATTGTATTTGAATTAGTTCAAGACGACGCTAATTACGGAAGATAATTGAAAGGATATTCTTGAAGGAATTAAGGATTTCTTCACGGTTTTCATTAATATTATGGAACTGAGTAGCCATAGTTTTAATTATATTAAGATATATTGAAAGGAAATCAAAGAGAAAGGAATATAAAAAATTTATGGAAGAAATGGGTTTAAATAGGCTCTAAAATTCATTAGAGTTGAAAAGACACGAGTCAGTTGGAACGGTTTTGAAGTTCAAACATTTCTGAAATTTGTACAGTTATATGTCGACATGCACAAATACATACGTCAATATATGTATGTGTATTTTTAATTTTTGTATTATTTTATGATTTTTGATTGTTTTTTACTTGTATAAACTTATTTTTCCTGATTTAATAATTATTCCAGAGATATTTAAACAAAAATGGACAAAAATAAATAACTTCATTTCATTCTAATGATAACGATACATGAAATGAATACATAACTTAAGATAGAATTATGGAAATTGAAATACAAGCAAACGTACTACAAAATTAAGCTTAGAACTCAGCGGAGGAGGAGGATGACAAGCCAAATTTTCTTCCAACTTTGCCAAAAAACTTACTCATTTTAGTAGATTTTTTTTCAAATTTCTTACTAAACGATCTCTTAAGTGTGTTTTGGTTCTTGGCTAAATCTTTTGAATTTAGAGAATGGTTTTCTTGGAGGGGTTGGTAGGAATTACAATACTCTCTAAAAAGGTATCTTCATCTTCTTCATCAATATCCATTTCTTCTTCTTGTTCAATTCTAGCTTGTTTTTCCGCATATGTTTCATATAGATGAAAGCCAAGTGGAATCTTCAAAAGAGAAATATTTCCCGCATTGAAAACTTTTCTAGAAATGAACTCTTATCCTTTGAAATCGACTCAAAAATATTTGAAAATACGTGTAAGACAAACTCCATGATATAACGTATTTTCTTTTGTTAATATTTCTTTTCCATGAAATTCACTTACAATGACTTTGGCCTAATTGATACTATAATTTCCAAAGATAGCAAAAAGAGCCTTGTTAACTTTCATGGTAGGGTAGTTGAAATTTCCGGACCGAAGGGTGAAGGTATTTTGAAGTAATAAATTAATTATTCTTGCTTCTGGATATCAAAAATGAATTTTGAATTCCAAATGTTCATCGCTTTAAAAATTGCAATGAAAAGTTTCCAAATCACTTTCATTGATATTAAAATCCGAAAGATCCATCCCCAAATTCGTACAACCCAAAATAGTACTAAAACATCACAATTCAAAACAATTTTTGTTCCTTTAACACTACTCGAAATTTCATCTTCGCTTCCTTGATAAAAGTTGCGATTAAAATTTGCATAAAACTTTTTCAAAAGATTAGGATAACAAACTTCATCATTACGCCGAGAATCAATAAGACTTAAAACATCATTTTGAAGAAAGAGAGTTTCAAGATTAAAGAAGCAAAATCTCTAAAGATAGCAAATTTTCCCATGTCTACTTTTCCAAAATTTATATATCTAATGTAATCTTGGATAACATTCGGATTATCGAAAAGGAAGCCTTTGATGGTCTTTGCCAATCTCATGGTTTTTAGAGTACTTGAAGAAGCCAATATAATAGTTATTGAAGAGTATAAAATATGAAAGAGTAGTTTTGAATTTTGAAATAAAGGTGAATAAGAAATGAATATTATAGGTAATAAATATAGAGAATCAAAGGAAAAATAGTTGGTTTCAAGGTGTAACAACCCGGGAATTTGCGATCTTTGGCAATCGACATAAACTCAATGTCAACTATCCAAGCATCAGAAATACCAGATAGTTAATAGAAAGAAGTTAGAGGGTGAGAATAGATAAGATAGAAAATTGGAATAGAAGAAGAAGAAAATCACAACAACAGAATCAGAGTAATACGAATCTCACAGTGGAACGAATAAAATATAACATAACTTTGAAATAAAACCAGTATATGTATACAATAACTTTTTTTTTTGAGGCAAAAGGTAGTGAAACTCAAGAGAGTTTCACGCCATATTTAAATATGCCATAAACTTAAAAAGTAGTTATTACAAACACAAAACAACTTGCGTAACAGCAAGACTAAAGCCACAACACACACTGCATCACAATAGCCAAGCAGCTATATACAACATACATTGTGAGTACAACAAAACAAACCCAAAAACAGCAGCTAAAAAAATACAACACACGCTGCATTACACAACACCAAGCCTGAAATTTATTGCAATCATCTGCTGTGCTCTCTATTGCTAAAGCAATCTTCAAGCAAATCAGCAAACTGCCAATACTCCACTCCTGCCCAAGTATAGAAAAACTTTAGTACTTGAAAAAGAGCAGAATTAGATGATTTAGCAATGTTGTTAAAACATCTATTATTCCTCTCACGCCACATGACCCGACATAATGAAAAATTTATGAAGGCTAAGTCATTTATGTTGCAATTATCGCAGAACGTATATTGGTCACGAATAGCATCTCTCCATCTCAAATAAATACCCAACTGCACAAAATATTTACTCCAAACATAAAAAGCCACATCACAATCACAAAAAAGATGCACATAGTCTTCCACCATTTCTCCACAGAATAAGCAATTTTCTTCAATATTTAAGTTCTTTCTTCTGAGCATTCTTCTAGTATTAAGTTTGCCATGCATTATCGTCCACATATGCAATCTCACCTTCAATGGAATTTTCTTATGATTCCACATATTTTCAAAACCACATAGTTTCCTCCCCGAGAAATTTAACAGCTTATAACAACTATTAACTGAAAACTTTAACTTGTCACCCCATTCAACTGTATCATATTCATTATTCAAATGCACACTCTCCAGTGACTTGAACAAAACAAAAGGTTGCCTTAAAGCTCTTCCTTCAATGATGCGATTAAAATTCAATTTCCATTTAAATCCCACCAACTCATCGTCATAAACATCAGCTACCCAAGCAAGCTTGTCACTCGAAATCTTGAACAAGCTATCAAATTCAGACGCCAATGGAATTGGCAATAACCATCTATCAAGACAAAAGGAACAATTTCTCCCATTATTAATCTTGACATTAATATTAGATCTGAAAACATGAGCAAAACTGAGGATACCCTTCCAGAAAGAAGAAGGACGAGTAACATCTTCATGCAAAGAAAAAACTCCATTATAATAAGTATTGAATATCCACTCACACCATAAAGCATTCTTATGAGACATCATACTCCATAACCATTTGCATAATAAAGCACAGTTCATTTCCTTCAAGTTAACCACTCCTAAACCACCATGAATTCTCGATTTACACACTTGATCCCATGCAACTAAACAAGTAACAGCACTTGAACCACTCTTTCCTGACCAAAGAAAGCTTCTTCTAATACTGTCAATTCTATTTAATACCCAATGAGGAAATTTATAAAATGATAACCAGTATAAAGGAGTCGCTGATAAGACTGAATTCACTAAAATTAATCTGCCTACTTTAGATAATGAATTACCCTTCCATTTAGACAACCTTGAATCCACTTTACTTATTAAAGATAACCAATCATCTTTCAAAAGTTTTCCAGGTCTAATACATAATCCAAGGTAATTAATGGGAAATGAACCAAGTTTACAATTTAACATATCTGCAATATCATTACCCAATTCATCGTGTACTCCCACTGTAATTACAGAGCTCTTATGGAAGTTAATTCGAAGAACAAACAAGCTTTCAAACGCATAAAGAATGAATTTTAAAGTGGCAATGTACTTACATTCAGGGCAACTAAAGATTATAGAATCGTCTGCGTAATGTAAAGAAGAAATGCCACCTGAAATGAAATCATTACCAAAGCCCCTTAATAAGTCATTCTCGCAACTTACTCTCAGAATTTGAGAAAAGACATCAACCGCCAGATCAAACAGCAAAGCAGACAATGGATTGCCTTGCCTCAAACCTCTTTTAGAACTAATCGTCTTTCCTACAGTCCCATTAACAAAAATATTGGCTTTGTTAGCTAAAAATTTGCTTTTGATCCAAGAAATCCATTTGGACCCAAATCCTCTAGCCCTCAGCAAATCAAGAATAAAATTCCAATCAACAGTATCAAATGTTTTGCAAAATCCTGCTTCAGAATAACACAAGGAATTAAGTTATGGGAACAATGAGAAACCACTTCTTGCACTAAAGCTGCACCCTCCAGAATGTATCTACCCTTTATGAAAGCAGTTTGTGATCTGTCAATGAAATCATTCATCACTAATTTGAGCCTATTAGCCAGCACTTTAGTAATCAGCTTGTAGGTGCAATTAAGCAAACTGATAGGCTGTAATCCGCAGGAGAAGTACAACCTTCCTTTTTAGGAATAAGCACCACATTTGCATAGCTTATTTTTTCAAAATCAATAGTGCCATTTTCCAAGTCTCTAAAAAGCTTGAGTATATCATCCTTCAACCAGCTCCAATATTTCTTGAAGAAAAAATTGGGAAACCCATCAGGACCCGGAGCCTTCTCATTTGCCATGTCATTTAAAGCACTCAAAATCTCTTCTTTAGAAAAATTATTGTCCGGAGTAGATTGATCAATATTATTTGGATACAAGAGGTCCAACTATGCATCAATTCTCTTTTCATTACAGGACCTAAAAATACCTTTATAATATTCAATGAAAATCTTATTTAGCTCCACTTGATCACTAACTTCAACACCATTCTGCTCAATGCTGCTAATCAAATTAGATCTTCTTCTTCCATTAGCAATGCGATGAAAGTAACTAGTATTTTTATCTCCCTCCTTGTAACAACCCGAATTTCAATAACATGTTGAAACTAGAAATCAGGGTGTAATTAAACTTTAAAATAAGAATCAATGGAAATGGGTTGCGCCATTGTGTTCGTCTCGAAATTCTTCTTGGAAACGAGTCCGAGTTTTCGAGAATCGGAGTCCGTATGAGGGAGATATGACCCTCCGAAGTTTCAGGATTTTTCAGAATCAAAAACAGCTCGAAATTCGAATTCGAAATTCGAATTCAAACCCTAGAAAAGGCTGGGCGGGAAAATTCCCGCCCATGGACTAGGTCGACCTGGGGGTCGACCATAGTGTCAACCTCCTAGGGACCAGGTCGACCATAGTGTCGACCTGGGGGTCGGCCTGCCTACCGAACCCATTTTCTAAACCTGATGCATTCTGATGTATTTGACCTCGTTTTTTGTTCAGATTCGTCTGCCTAATCCTATATAAACAGCCTCCTAACCTCATTTTCTTTACACCATTCTTCTCTAACCTTATGTTGCTTAAATTCTTGATGGACATGGCTTCTTCTTCTTCCTCTAAATTAAGTTAAATAAAATAAAATCGCGAAGACTATTTCTTGAAGACTACGGCTAAGAATTGCATATTTGGGGATTTGCTTCTACAATCAAATCAAGATTCAACGATTCAACAATTCAACGACTAGTTTATAGATTCGACTTCGGCATCTAAATTTCTTAGACCACGATCTGTAAGTTCCAGTTACTTTTAGATAAAAACTATAAACTTAATATGGACATGTTATAAATTGGAATTGGATCTATGTATGATAACTGATTCATATCTATTCTTGTTCATCTTGGATCTTGACTTTCGTGAATATTGCTTTGGGCCTATTCATGTTTTAAATCAAACTCTTTCATGACTATAACCTTGACATGCCCATGACGTTGAAACTATTGTTAATGGCCTAAGACTATGCCTGTGCCTATGACTGTGAACATAAGACTATGCCTATGCCTATGACGGTGAACGTAAGATTGTTGCCTATGACTATGACAAGGACAATTATGGCTAACCACCTATGACTCTTGACTATGAGAATTATTACCTATGATTATGAACATAAGGCTATTATCTATGACCATGACTTTGAAACTATTATTGTTAATTGCCTATGACTATTGCCTAGAACTATTTTGGATAATTAACCATGACTATTGTGATTAATCACTTATGGTTCTTAATTATGAGATTTCTACCTATGACCATGACTATGACTATTGGGGTTAATTACCTGAGACTATTATAGTTGATTGTTCATGCCCATAGTGGAAACCCATGTTGTACACCGAATTTGCAGTTTGTTGGATCTCATATCTAGGGTGTGACTTGCTTAGTTTATTCGCTATAATGTACACCAAAACCATTGGATCCATTATACTTGTATTTGGCTTGCTTTCGCATGCCTATTCTTTTATGTCAACTTTTATCGTGACTATCGCCTTATCCTGCTAGATTTGAAATCCTATATGACAGTGATGTTGTAACCAATTATCTCAAGTTATATCATGCTAGTCTTGTAACCCTTTTTATCGCTTTATGCTCGTCCCTTTTGCCTATCATAGTTTTGATGTTATTCCCTTTATTTTGAGATTTGAATTTATTTGTAGTTTGGATCGATTCACGTTTACGTGCGATGGGAATACGATTTGGGTAGATTAGGTAAAACATGAATTGGTTACGAACATGAATTATGGACTTGATAATAGGCAAAAACTTGAAACACGAACATTGTTATAACTTGAATCTGGATGTGGATATGAAACTTATCCTTGAAACTTGACACAAACTTGACATGAATCTTGAACATGGACATGACACTAGAATGAACATGAAAGTGGCCAACTGGAGGTTGGGTTGAGTTTGCAGTGTAATTCTTCCCGGAACCGCCCGGCAAATCCAGTTACTGCAAACAATAGGATCCAATGTGGGTAGTTGGTCATATCGCACTCGAAAACCCGAGGTCATACTGAGTTGTGGTGTAATTCTGCCCGAAACCGCCCGACATATCCAGTGACCACAACAACAGGTCTGATGTGAGAGGTTGGGGTGCATTAATGAATTAGTTCCACATGATAGGGTTAAGTTATGAACCGCTTGAATATACTTAACCAATTTGACACGATGATCTGATAGAGTTAAGTCATGAACCGCTTGAATATACTTAACCAATTTGAGACGATGATTTGGAAGGGTTAAGTCATGAACCACTTGAATATACTTAACCAATTTGACACGATGATTTGTTAGGGTTAAGTCATGAACCACTTGAATATACTTAACCAATTTAACACGATGATTTGTTAGGGTTAACTCATTAAACGCTTGAATATACTTGACCAACTTGACACATGATTCGTAGGGCTAAGTCATGAACTCGAATGACAACACTTAGCCAATTTGACATGACACGTAGGCGGGTTAAGTCATGAACTTGAATGACAACACTTAACCAACTTGACATGCTGGACTGATAAGGGTTAAGTCACGAATTTAAATGACAACACTTAACCTATTAGACGGAAACCCTAGTTACGCGGTCCATTTCAGCAGTAACCCGCTTAGATGTATCACGATACTCTGGGACAAGGCTGGGTGGGGCACGATTATTGGGCTGATTGTAAGCGACCAGAACGACGGCTGAGTTGGTGCGCCAGTGTAGGTTCAGGCGGACTACGGTCGTGCACGTAGTCCGGAGTTGAAAAAGCACGCATTGGGCATCAGTAGGTTTACTCTGTGCGTGCTTGATTCGTGTCGAGGATTGGCACCCTAGGGCTTGATACACCCTATGGTGGACCTAGCACAGGTAACTACATTCGTGATAGGGCCGTATGACACACACACATGAACGAGATAGGACTTGTAGGGAGCCGATCGATTAATAGATCGTTTCGTGGGACCAAGTAATGGGTCATTTCATGACACTGGGCAAGGGATCTTTTTATAGTCAACTCATGACACGAGTTGGGATACTAGTACGGGTGGTGCAGAGCAAATAGATATCATAGAAATATTTTAATGGTGAAGCAGAGAAATCTTGCGATCTTGCGAAATTATACTTAGCTCATCTTGAATGGGAACCTCGCAATGTTATACATGACAAAAGTCATATGATGTTATTCTTAGTTATCGTGCCTGTAGCTTATCTTGTCATCATGATTTTGTTTATTTTCAGTTTATTCATGCCATGTTATCTTTACCTATTTTATGCAGAAAGTCACTAGGACTTACTCAGTCTTTATGACTGACCCGTTTTGTTTCGCCTCTTTTTCTTCCGTTCCTCCCCCCCCCCCCCAAGGTTCGCAGGCTGGGAATACAGCTTACTTTGAATCTTACCAAGATCCAAGGCTCTTTTATGTACGGCTTGGATTTCCCTTGGCTATGGCTTGCTTTGCTTTATTGGGGAATATCACAATTTATTTGTATGCTTCTTTGTTTTTGAGCAAGGCAGATATTTTAGCTATGTAATTGGGTATTGGAAGTTGATTGGCTTTTATTGTAAACAATTATATTTAATAAATGATTTAAAGTACTTCCACTTTACTTTTCGCTGTTTTATATATGTCTGTCTTGTAATATTTCTGTTCCAGTACCCATAATGCTCCACTGAAGTTAAGGCATTCCCTTTGTGAGTGACCTTAACGGATATGGGGTGTTACATTTGGTATCAGAGCAGAAGGTTACTAGACTGGGAAAAAGTTTTTAAAACCTTCTGAAATTATTTTCAAAACCGTTTACAAAGAAGCATTTTTCAAGAAAAAGCCTTGTTTTATTTAAAGGCTATTCCCCAAAAGCCATTAGCACTATCCTTTGTTTCCTCATTTGAATCTCTTTTCCTTTCTTTTCTCCATGTGTAGTCACAATAGTTTTTACCTGTGTCTAAACTTCTTTCTAGCTTCATAGAGGATTTTCCGTATGATAGAGATAGTTTCCGTGAGGCTTGTTAACATGTTATATAGGGAAGGTATGAGTGATAAGTTAAGGCGGATGAGTCTCATAATGAGAAGAAATACTTCCAGAAGGGAGGTGAGAACAACGATAACAATAATAACATGTCACGTGATAAGAGGAAGTGCAACTTTTGTGGTATAGTTGGGCATGTTATCAAGGATTGTAGAAGGAAGAAGAAAAAGTTGGGTGAATGCTTTCATTGTGGAGATACTGGACACATCAGCAAAGATTGCCCTAAGAAGCAAGGACATGGGCAAGGGCAGGCCCAGCGAGCAGGACCTTCTGGAGGGCAGTTGCATGCTCTCAACACCACTCCAGCACTTGACCGAGGTAGTAATATTTCCGTAGAAAGCCTTGTTTACATTTCTGAATTTCCTGTTTGAACCTTATTTGACTCTGGCGCATCGAATACTTTTATTTCTTCTGATGTTGTTAAAAATCTGCACCTAAGTACTAGTCTGGTTGAGGATCCCGTTATAGTTTCAAATCCAATTGGGGGCTCCGCTCATTTATTTATGATGTGTGTGGATTTGAGGATTTCTATCTTAAGTGTAGAATACATGTGTAATGCTTATGTTCTTAGATTTATGGGATACGGTTTGATCCTAGGTATGGATTGGTTGTCCAATTATGGAGCCATTCTTGATTGTGAACGAAGGGTAGTGAGGCTCATGACTCACCTTGGTAATACCCTTGAAATTTCTTGTAACCCTAAGGGTCCGGTCATGTTGTGTTATCTTGAATCTCTTGACTCGTCCATCGACAATTTGCAATCTATAAGAGTGGCCCGAACCAGATGTCTTTGATGAGGTGAAGGGGTTACCTCCTAAACGCGAGATAGACTTCCAAATTTATCTTGTTGATAATTCCAAGCCAGTTTCATTGCCCATTAGGCACATGGCCCCGCGAGAAAGAAGAGAGCTTAGTAAACAAGTTAAGGAGTTGCTTGAGAAAAATTTCATAAGACGAAGCATTTCTGAATGGGGTGCTCCAGTGGTATTCGCTACTAAGGCGGATGGTTTGCTTCGTCTATGCGTAGATTATCGTGAGTTAAACAAGCTAACTAAGAAAAATAGACACCCACAGATAGTCGAAATCAAGGACAAGCTGATTAGTGGTGAGACGTCAAGTCACCTCGGTAGGTATGTCATAAATGACAAGGGATGGCTAAGGCGTGATGGAAGGCTATGTGTCCCACAAGTGGGAGACTTAGTAAGGAAAGTCCTCGAGGAGGCGCATCACTTGAAGATGACCATACATCCCGGAGGGGATAAGAAGTACAGGGATATGAAACACATTTTCTTTTGGCTTGGAATGAAAAAGGATGTGGCAGAGTTCGTTTCGAAGTGCATGGTGTGCCAACAAGTAAAGGCCAAATAGAAGAAGCCCGGTGGGCTATTACATCCTTTGGAGGTTCCGCAATGGAAATGGGAGAGTATCTCGATGGATTTCGTGGATGGACTGCCTAGGTCAAGGAAGGGAAATACTACCATATGGGTCATAGTTGATAGACTCACGAAAAGAGCTCACTTCATTCCAGTGAAAAGCAAGAGGACCGCATCAAGGCTAGCGTCTATTTACCTTCGAGAGATAGTACGGTTGCACGGGGTTCCTTCTAGTATAGTTAGTGATCGTGGCCCGATTTCCACTAGCCAGTTTTGGAATAGTCTGCAAGAAGCAATGGGTACGCGACTGAGTTTAAGCACGACCTATCATCCACAGACGGATGGTCAAACCGAAAGGGTAAATAGGGTACTAGAGGATCTCTTGAGACTATGCATTCTTGATTTTGGTGGTACTTGGGAAGACCATCTCCCTCTCATGGAGTTTGCATACAATAATAGCTACCAAGCTAGCATAGAAATGGCACCGTTCGAAGCCTTGTATGGAAGACCGTGCAAGTCACCAACTTGTTGGTGGGAGACGACAGACAGGCTTATAGTTGGACCCGACATGATAAGGGACACTTCTGAGAAGATTGAGTTGATACGAAGACGGATGAAAACGGCCCAAGATAGACAGAAATCTTATGCGGACAAGAGAAGGACAGACCTAGAGTTCAAAGTCGGAGATATGGTCTTTATAAAAGTTTCTCCTTTACACAATATGGTTCATTTTGGAGCTGTTGGAAAGCTAGCACCAAGGTTTGTAGGACCGTTCCCTATCACTGAGAGGATTGGGCAGATGGCCTATAAGGTAGACTTACCCGAGAAGCTAACCGGAGTACACAATGTCTTTCACATCTCGCATCTCCGAAAGTGCTTACATGAGTCGGCCGAAGTGGTTGAGCCAAGCATCCTTGAAGGCGTAGAAGTGGAAAAAGAAGCAACATTGAGGCGAGTTCCGATTCGTATCTTAGGAACGGAGATCAAGAAGCTAAGGTATCGAGAAGTCAAGCTGGTTAAAGTACAGTGGAGTGAAGCCCAAGAAGACGCAACTTGGGAAACCGAAGAGAAGATACGCGCGCTTTACCCATTTATTTTTGAGGGTACACTCTCGATCTCTTTTCCTATAAACTTGAAAACCTTTCATATCATGCTTTTACTACCTATGTTTGCCTTGTTATCTTCTCGATCTTATCTTGAGAACCTTAGGTAGAACCATATGGATGTAAACATGTGATTGAAACATGTTATGATTGATGTTTGCAAATGGTTGCAAGTGGTCGCAAGTGGTTGCTCGTGGTGGCATAACAAACATTAGGCACTAAATCGGTTCAGACACATTTTCATATTGCATATGCATGAGTGTTTATACTTGTTTATGGATGAAATTGAATGTATTATCATATGGATGTTGCATATGGATGGATGTTTGTGCACACATATAGTTTTTATGTGATTAGGGCTATTTGCATACGTGTTGGACTCATTGCACTAAACATTTTGCATTAAGAAGATCAATCAGGCCTGATCATCTGCATTAGATAAGGAACATATACACACACTTTCTGCATATGTTCATACAGCATTAGAAATCTCTTAAGGGCGATGGATTCCTGTGATTGATGATTGAGTAGATGGATGATTGGATGGTAGGACACATTCTTCTTAACTTGAATATTTCGGGGACGAAATCCTTTAAGGAGGGGAGAATGTAACAACCCGAATTTTAATAACATCTTGAAACTAGAAATTACGGTGTAATTAAATTTTAAATTAAGAATCAAGGGAAATGGGTTGAGCCATTGTGTTCGTCTCGAAATTCTGCTTGGAAACGAGTCCGAGTTTGCGAGAATCGGATTCCGTATGAGGGAGATATGACCCTCCGAAGTTTCAGGATTTTTCAGAATCAAAAACAGCTCGAAATTCGAATTCAAACCCCAGAACAGGCTGGGCGGGAAAATTCCCGCCTATGGACCAGGTCGACCTAGGGGTCGACCATAGTTTCGACCTCCCAGGGACCAGGTCGACCATAGTGTCGACCTGGGGGTCGACCTGCCTACCGAACCCATTTTCTGAACCTGATGCATTCTGATGTATTTGACCTCGTTTTCTGTCCAGATTCGTCTGCCCAATCCTATATAAACAGCCTCCTAGCCTCATTTTCTTTACACCATTCTTCTCTAACCTTATGCTGCTTAAATTCTTGATGGACATGGCTTCTTCTTCTTCCTCTAAATTAAATTAAATAAAATTAAATCGCGAAGACTATTTCTTGAAGACTACGGCTAAGAATTGCATATTTGGGGATTTGCTTCTACAATCAAATCAAGATTCAACGATTCAACAATTCGACGACTAGTTTATAGATTCGACTTCTGCATCTAAATTACTTAGACCACGATCTGTAAGTTCCAGTTACTTTTAGATAAAAACTATAAACTTAATATGGACATGTTATAAATTGGAATTGGATCTATGTATGATAACTGATTCATATCTATTCTTATTCATCTTGGATCTTGACTTTCGTGAATATTGATTTGGGCCTATTCATGTTGTAAATCAAACTCTTTCATGACTATAACCTTGACATGCCCATGACGTTGAAACTATTGTTAATGGCCTAAGACTATGCCTGTGCCTATGAACATAAGACTATGCGTATGCCTATGACGGTGAACGTAAGACTGTTGCCTATGACTATGACAAGGACAATTATGGCTATTTACCTATGACTCTTGACTATGAGAATTATTACCTATGATTATGAACATAAGGCTATTATCTATGACCATGACTTTGAAACTATTACTGTTAATTGCTTATGACTATTGCCTAGAACTATTTTGGATAATTAACCATGACTATTGTAATTAATCGCTTATGGTTCTTAATTATGAGATTGCTACCTATGACCATTGGGGTTAATTACCTGAGACTATTATAGGTTATTGTTCATGCCCATAGTTGAAACCCATGTTGTACACCGAATTTGCAGTTTGTTGGATCTCATACCTAGGGTGTGACTTGCTCAGTTTATTCGCTATTATGTACACCAAAACCATTGGATCCATTATCCTTGTATTTGGCTTGCTTTCGCATGCCTGTTCTTTTATGTCAACTTTTATCGTGACTATCGCCTTATCCTGCTAGATTTGAAATCCTATATGATAGTGATGTTGTAACCAATTATCTCAAGTTATATCATGCTAGTCTTATAACCCTTTTTATCACTTTATGCTCGTCCCTTTTGCCTATCATAGTTTTGATGTTATTCCCTTTATTTTGAGATTTGGATTTATTTGTAGTATGGATAGATTCACGTTTACGTGCGATGGGAATACAATTTGGGTAGATTAGGCAAAACATGAATTGGTTACGAACATGAATTATGAACTTGATAATAGGCAAAAACTTGAAACATGAACATTATTATAACTTGAATCTGGATGTGGATATGAAACTTATCCTTGAAATTTGACACGAACTTGACATGAACCTTGAACACGGACATGACACTAGAATGAACATGAAAATGGCCAACTCGAGGTTGGGTTGAGTTTGCAGTGTAATTCTTCCCGGAACCGCCTGGCAAATCCAGTTACTGCAAACAATAGGATCCAATGTGGGTAGTTGATCATATCACACTCGAAAACCCGAGGTCAGACTGAGCTGTGGTGTAACTCTGCCCGGAACCGCCCGGCATATCCGGTGACCACAATAACAGGTCTGATGTGAGAGGTTGGGTGCATTAATGAATTAATGCCACATGATAGGGTTAAGTCATGATCCGCTTGAATATACTTAACCAGTTTGACATGACGATCTGAAAAGATTAAGTCATGAACCGCTTGAATATACTTAACCAATTTGACACGATGATTTGGTAGGGTTAAGTCATGAACCACTTGAATATACTTACCCAATTTGACACGATGATTTGTTAGGGTTAAGTCATGAACCACTTGAATATACTTAACCAATTTGACACGATGATTTGTTAGGGTTAAGTCATGAACCGCTTGAATATACTTAACCAACTTGACAAATGATTCGTAGGGCTAAGTCATGAACTTGAACGACAACACTTAGCCAATTTGACATGACAAGTAGGCGGGTTAAGTCACGAACTTGAATGACAACACTTAACCAACTTGACATGCTGGACTGATAAGGGTTAAGTCACAAATTTAAATGACAACACTTAACCTATTAGACGGAAACCCTAGTTACGCGGTCCATTTCTGCAGTAACCCACTTAGATGTATCACAATACCCTGGGACTAGGCAGGATGGGGCACGATTACTAGGCTGATTGTAAGCGACCAGAACGACGGATGAGTTAGTGCGCCAGTGTAGGTTCAGGCGGACTACGGTCATGCACGTAGTCTGGAGTTGAAAAAGCAGGCATTGCGCATCAGTAGGTTTACTCTGTGCGTGCTTGATTCGTGTCGGGGGTTGGCACCCTAGGGCTTGATACACCCTATGGTGGACCCAGCACAGGTAACTACATTTGTGATAGGGTCGTATGACACAGACACATGAACGAGATAGGACTTGTAGGGATCTGATTGATTAATAGATCGTTTTGTGGGACCAAGTAATGGGTCATTTCATGACATTGGGCAAGGGATCATTTTATAGTCAACACATGACACGGGTTAGGATACTAGTACAGGTGGTGCAAAGCAAATAGATATCATAGAAATATTTTAACGGTGAAGCAGAGAAATCTTGCGATCTTGCGAAATTATACTTAGTTCATCTTGAATGGGAACCTCGCAATGTTATACATGACAGAAGTCATATGATGTTATTCTTGGTTATCGTGCCTGTAGCTTATCTTGTCATCATGCTTATGTTTATTTTTAGTTTATTCATGCCATGTTATCTTTACCTATTTTTATGCTGAAAGTCACTAGGACTTACTCAGTCTTTATGACTGACCCGTTTTGTTTCGCCTCTTTTTCTTCCGTTTCCCCCTAGGTTCGCAGGGTGGGAATACAGCTTAGTTTGGATCTTACCAAGCTCCAAGGCTCTTTCATGTACGGCTTGGATTTCCCTTGGCTATGGCTCGCTTTGCTTTAGTGGGGAATATCACAATTTATTTTTATGCTTCTTTGTTTTTGATCAAGGCAGATATTTTAGCTATGTAATTGGGTATTGGAAGTTGATGGGCTTTTATTGTAAACAATTATATTTAATAAATGATTTGAAGTACTTCCACTTTACTTTCCGCTGTATTATATATGTCTGTCTTGTAATATTTCTGTTCCAGTACCCATAATGCTCCACTGAAGTTAAGGCATTCCCTTTGTGAGTGACCTTAATGGATGTGGGGTGTTACACTCCTTCACCCATTAATCTCTATATCTTTGCTTCCAATATATTTCCTCTTGATCAATTAATTTCAATAATTCTTTCTCTTTATCTTTCAACAAACAGTTTTCAACAGAAGTTAGAGAGCGTTGTTCTGCAATAATATTTAAATTCAGAATTTCATTCTCTAAGTCCTATTTCTTCCTTTTGATAGATCCGAATACTTCCTTATTCCACTTTTTAAAAAAAACTCTCAACAGTTTCAACTTTCTGCATAAAGAGCCAGCAGCATTATCTGAACAAGAAAATTCAGACCATTTTGACATAATTGGATCATCAAAACCTTTTTCCTAACACCACATTTTCTCAAATCTGAACATAGATCTTCTCTTTTCACCATCACCAGAATCAAATATAATAGGGCAGTGATCAGAAATTAAAGAGACATGTCCTCTTTGAGAAGACAAAGGATGAAGATCTTCAAAAGCAGGATTAATAAAAAACCTGTCAAGCTTCACCAAAGTTGGATCATCTCTACCACTACTCCAAGTGAATTTTCTATTAGAAAGAGGCAGATCAATCAAGTTGCAATTACGTACAAAGTCACCAAACTCTTCCATGTCTTCTCCATAATTCTCCATGTTTCTATTTCTTTCAAAGTGAAAACGAGTAACATTAAAGTCACCACCAATCAGCCAAGGGACTTGAACATCAGCTTCGAAAGACATGCATTCATCCCATAACAGCCTCCTCTCCTCTCTGGTATTCGGACCATATACATTTGAAAAGAAATAAGTCACTCCTAAACTTTTTAGACACATATCTACGTGCAAACAATGAATCCCTTTGCATTCAAGCTTAAGCTCCCATCTATTACAGTTCCAACCCACCAGCAACCCACCAGCACTTCCAATAGCATTCAAAAAACTCCAACCATCCAAGATAGTACCCCTCACAGACACAAAATGAAAATTGTCATGGCTAGCAATTTTAGTCTCTTGTAAAAAAACAATATCAGGGTCTAAAGATGTAAGTAAATTCTTAACCCTAAGGCATTTTTTGGGTTTACCTAAACCACAAACATTCCATGTGACAATAATCATTTAATCGAATTAGCTCTCTCTGATTCTTTCTTTCTAAAATCAGCAATATCATTCACAGCATCTTTAAAAGAAAAACCAGACTTAACAACAAGTTCGTATAACTGACCATTAGATAAAGAGTTAAGAACAGCAGGTATAAAACACTACCTTCCACTGGATGATCAGTTCTCCTTGCACTTCGCCTAATCATAGTGATTTCTGATGAACTACCCACCTCCTTTCCTTTCCTGGACCTTGCTTGATAACCAGCAACTTCCACCTGTCCAGCATTGTCACCAAGCTCTGTAGAGACATCCACATTCTCCAAATTATAGTTAGAAACATCAGCTACATGAACATTAGCCTCCTCCACATGTACATTACCAACCCCATACTCCTCATCATTCTCTGAATGTATCTCCTCATTGTCATTTAAATCAGCAAGAACAGAAAAAGGATTAGATGAGGATGTCCCCACATTACTAGAAACACCTGATTTCCTCAAATTACACTTCGGTTTCCATACCTTCAAAAGACCATCTCTATCCTTACGAAAAACCCAATTACAAAAATCAGAAGGCACAAAAGAGCTATTACCATCCCCCAAAAACCTTTCAACCTCAACTTCATGATACGAATTCCTAGTAAACAGACTAGTCAAAGAAGGCAGAGAGATTGGAGATGGAACCATTACCTCCACACGAAGATAATCAGAAGTGTCCCAAACATCGTCTTGTTATTTTATAACTCTCCCAATTTTAGACAAGATAATCCTTACCATTATGAGATTTCTGAAAATCAGAGGCAGGTTCTTCAGAGTGATCCACAAATTAACCTCCTCCTTCAGACGAGAAGATCCATAGTTCAAACTCCAAGTCCTAACATGTAGAGTTCCCCGTTCATTCAAGATAGTGTAAAAATCACCTTCAAAGAAATTCTTTGGAAACTTAGCAAGAAAGACATTCCCATACTTCTTTACCTTCCACTCCCAAGCATGCAAGTATTTAAACTCTTTTCTCAATGCCTGTTCAATATGCATGATCGAAAAATCTCCCAAGATGATCAAAACAATAGCCCAAGAACCAAAGCGTTGAAAATCATCATCAAAAACAAAAGGGGAAGATTAATTTCATTACCAGTCACCATATTTCTAAAATTTCTCCTCTCCGTCTTTCCTGATTTGTTTGAATTTGAATTACACTGGAAACCTTTATGCCCTATTTTCTTGCATTTGAAACAAACGATTGGATTTCGACAATCTTTGATCCAGTGGCCCAAATCGCCACACCAAAACATTTTTTGCGCGATTTAACATCACTAAGATTTTCAGAATACAAATGGACACAGCGCGCAGATGATGATGAAGTTTTTACCTCGATTCTTGAAACTGAATTTAATAATGCTTCTTTGAACGTCGGCACGTGAGATTCAGATGAGTGGTTTTGTGGAGCACACGCTGAATTTAAATCCGATTGAATAAAGGACGATGCTGATTTCACCCAATTCTTGACGCCACTGAAGAACTCTTGAGAGGAAGCGGACGCCATTCCTATGAAGGATGATATTAGTTGTATACAATAACTTTTATCAGAGTACAACACTTATAACATAGCGGAAATAAACAACTGCTATAAAATCTTGAAGCCTCCTGCTCCAAGCTCTCAGTATATCTGTAAAATCCTGAGTATTTGTAATGACCCCATTCCCGATAAGACGATGGCGAGGGTAATCTTTGGAATATAACACATAAACAAATAACAGCAGAACAGAAATAAATAAATACACCAGATAATGTACAATAGAATACACTGGATAAATATAATCATCAGAGTTACACAGTATATAGGATCATACTTAGTACAAAATACAGTTCAACTATACATAAATGTCTACCGTGGAAAAGAAAACATAATATGTACAACAAGAGTTGAACATCATAAAAAGAGATAAATGATAGAATCCATCTTCAGCTCCAGCTATCCAGAAAGAGCCTGCTAAAACCTGAATACAAGGTTGCCCGTGTAGAAAAAGGGCACCTGAGTTTGCAAGTGAAACAAACTACGAGTCAGTCATGGGACTAGTATGAGAAATCTACTTAACACATTTTCAAATATGGCCAATCACAGGACCACGCCACTTTCGCGGAACGGGTTCACTCCATTGGATTGCCAGTGCTTTAAAACAAATAAATCTTTAAAACATCGCAATGCTTTTTATAAAAATGAAGCCATTATAAGACTCAGTTCCCATCACACAATGCAACACAAATCAGAGGATAGAGTTTTACCTTATAATGGCAAAATATGCTTGATATGAGGAAAACAAATCATTTGAAATGCAAATTTTATCGTTTAATTCTTAATCAGACTTCAACCGTAAACTAGTAAGAGAACGATTCCCTAAGTATTAACCCCGAAGGCCGAAACCAACATCAGACCAATACCCAGGAAACCATCCGTCCTAGCTCGTTTCCAGTTAGTTTCTAATTTTAGAAACAATCATAAATATCAATCATAGGCGGCATTAATGCCCCATACCACTATGTCGCCATATATAGGTATACAATCAAAACCGCACGATGTCGTATTTGGAAATTGGATTTCCGCCATGAACCAAGGCAAAGGATAGTCCTTACCGAATTTGAGACTGTCTAGCCCGAGTCTTAAGATCAGAACACATCGACCCTTGGAGCCACAGGGCCGGTCCAGATTAGCCGAAATCCTGAACACTATGTCTCCCCGCCCTATGGGGCGTAAATGAGCCAATGAATGACTCTATCGGTTCGAGAACGACCGATATATCCGAGGCGCCTCGCAACAGCAACAACCACATAAGTCAAACTCGTCAGGGCATGTAAAACCACTGACGCCGCTTCTAGCTAGAAAGATACGCATGTCCTCCCTGGATCCTTCTCCCATTTCTGGTTCACAACCGGGGTGTGAGGCTCGCGTATCTACGCTACACAAAGCTATGCCACACAGGCCGTGCTTTGATCATCAACCACAAGACTCTACTTTTCAATAGAAGCCTTGATCATATTGCCACTTAGGCATGCCACACTGGCAATTCACTCCATGCAACTGATTCCTATCGATATATAACCTCTGTGGTCGTACGTCTCAGAGAAGGGCGTTAAGCAAAAGAATAAATTCTCCGCCACCAAACAGATATATATTTAATAGAGATCAATCAGCACAGAACAAAATCCAATGTCAGACACACAGTCCATTTACACGTTCGTTCTGGGTCTGAATGAAACTGGAGGATCTTTATTCCTCGCATATCCGTACAATCAACCTGTACGTCCGGGCGACTACTACTTCAACCCCTTCTAGGTAGCTACTCCTATCATGAGCATCAGTAGCACCCCTCCATTCGACGTGAAGATCATCGGTCTTGCATCGTCTTTATGTCTTCGACCTTCAATCGTCGATCGATTATTTGAAATGAGAATTAACTCGGCCTTTTCAAATAATTCACGTATATTTAGAATTTCAAATCAATTCATTTCAATGGTTAAATTATTCGATATCACCAATTTTGTTCTTTAGTGTAATTTTCATGCCAAACACATTCAACCATCAAATATCACATAAACCGAGCAAATTCAGTTTATTTCCATCCCATATCGTTTATAATATTTTATCACGATTTATCACTATTTTTATTCATTTAAAAATAGATAATATATTCAAAACAACGCTTCAGGCCATAACGCGGCCATGGCGCTGTTTTTCTCCAGATTTGATTTACACATATCTGAAAATCTAACCGTTGGATCTTCACAAATTTTATATCATTAGAAAGATCTTTTCAAAACGAATCCAACGGTTTCAGTTTTGGGGAAATCCGACGGTCGGATCTCCCGCACTAATCGTTTGATGTTAGGATTTCAAAATACGAACTGCAGCGTCGTTATTCGATTTTGTTTAATTATATATATATATATATATATATATATATATATATATATAACCGATTCTAGCGCTGTTTTTCTTCAGATTTGAATTAAACATTCCAGACAATCCAACCGTTGGATCTTTACAAATGTGGTGCAGTTGGAAAGATATTTCCAAGGCGAACCCAACGGTTGTGGTTTCGGGAAAATCCGATGGTCGGATCTCCCGCACTAATCGTTTGAAATCACGGTTTCAAAATACGAACTACAGCATCGTTATTCGATTTATTTTAATTATATTTTTATATATATAAATATAATCAATTCTTTGATTTCCAAATATAATATTTTTATATCTTTGATAAAAATGATATTTTTATTGTAAAACGATTTATTTCAAAACACGACTATTTTATATAGTTTATATAGATGATAAAAATATGATTTTTATTGTAAAACAATTTATATCAAAACATGATTATTTTATATAATTCAATCAGGTGATAAAAATGTTATTTTTATTATAAAACAATTTATTTAAAATACGAGTACCATTCAACACATGAATTTCTATTCAACGAATGAATTTCTATTCAGCACATGAATGTTCTCTATAGTTTGTATATATAATAAAAATGTGATTTTTATTATAAAACAATTTATTTCAAAATAGGACTATTTTATATAGTTCATATAGATGATAAAAATTTGATTTTTATTATAAAAAATTTATTTAAAATACGAGTACCATTCAACACATGAATTTCTATTCAACGAATGAATTTCTATTCAACACATGAATTCGGTTTCAACACATGAAAATAATTTCAACAAATGAAAATAATTCTAACACATGAATATTATTGAAAATTTCGGCAGCATAACGACAGGGTAGTTAAAACCGGGACCGTCCCTAGTACCGCTCCTCGCTCTATCTTAAAACCTCGCGGTTTTTGACAATGTGGATTCATGCATCTAGTTCGCACGCAGGCGGCATGTTTTATTTTCATTTCCACAATCTATTCTAATTTTTTTTTCAACCACAGATGGGTATTTTTCAACCACAATCAATCAATTTCAACCACAAACAATTCTAATCAACCATTCGCTATCAACCAATTTTAACACCAATCACAACCAATAAATATCGTCCATGGTTTGTGGACGAGGGGAGTATATATATATATATATATATATATTCGTATATAAATATATTTCAATTCACTTCAATTCATTTCAATGTCATTTCACCGCATATATAATTTTTACAACGCATATATAACTTATACATCGAACATACAACTTATACAACGCTTATACATGAGGTGTACAACGCTTATATAACTCATACATCGACTATATAATTTATACATCGTTGTTTTCCATATCGTTTATAAATTAGAAATCTCACCTTGGTTTCCACTCCACCAAAAATAGTAGAAGGCTCAGAAAAATATGCGGTCTCCTCTAGAATGTAGAAGACGTCCTCATGGTCCCAATGTCTCTTGTTTCACTGAATTTCGACCACATAGCAAAAAGATACGATTTTTATAAGTTAATCAACCATTTGCAACACTTAAAAGTGTTATAGATAGTTAATTAAAAATCAGCCGTTACCTCTCAAATTTCGTTCAAAACTAAGTCGCCACTTTTCTCGAAATTCGTGTAGCTAGGGGCCGATCGGCCTACGCCATAGCGTCGGGGCTGGAGAGGCGCGCCTGCGCCTGGAGGGGGGAGGAGTTCAACACAACAGGGGCGGCGGGGCGGCGATTTGAAGACCGTGACTTTTGAGAGGTGATTCGCGCGAAATACGAGGCGAGGAGGGGGAAGACGGGTACGGATTTGAAGCTCTCGGAGAGGCCTTCAAAATTCCCAGCTGGGACGTTGGCTATCGTGGCGCGTGGAAGGAGATAAGGAGGAGGGAAGCGGGGAGATACTATCGTCGTTTATCGCGAGGGAGAAGGAGGAGTGACGGGGAGAGAGAAAACTGAATGGGCCAATCAGATTTTTCTTTTTTTATTTATATATTTTTAAAAATCCAAAAATACCCCCTATCTCTTACGAACTCCAATCCAAACCTAACGACTGTCGTTCCTAGCTAAATACCCCCATTCTGAACTCAATGGGATATGTTTCAAAGGCCCATTCGACTTTTTCAGTCAGTTTTCCTTCAAATTAAAATATAAAACATTCAATATTTAATTTAAACGTACATTTCAATTTGCCGGGGCCACATACTGACTCTAAAAATTTCCGAAAAATATATCTCGCTATGTTTTGACGATACGGTCCCAACAAAATTAGTTTCGTCGAATTCTGAGATCGTTTGAAAAATGGCCCTTTTCTGGTCGATCCAATTTAATAGAAATCGACCAAACACATTTTCCTTTGCCCCGCTCACATACTAGCTTCAAAAATTTTGAAATTTGAAACCTAGCTATAATTTGACATCCCGGATCCAACAAAAGTGATTTCGTCGAATTCTGAGGTCGTATGCAAAATGTCTATTTTCAAGGTCGATATATTCTTTATAGCGACTTTTCTGAAAAATCATTTGGCCATAACTTTTGCTTCCCGCTATGAAACTTCGTTTTTTCAGATTCGTTAGAAAGGTGTTCACTAACACATTTAAATATTTTTGGTTTCATTCACATCCGTTTTGTTTTGCACCCGGTACAGTCTGTCAAAATTTGAATTCAAATTTTGAAACTACCGCCCATTTCAGGCCTTATTTATAATTAGAATTAATTATTTTCATTTTCTAATGTCGATTCAAACTTACTTTTCATTTTTATTATTTAAAATATTTATTTTAAATATTCAAAATCCACTAAAATAGCCAATTTAAAAATTTTAAACTGGTTCAGATTTTCCGGGTTGTTACAATCTCCCCCACTTAAAAAATTTTGTCCCCGAAAAGGAACAAAGTCGAAAGTGGTTTGATTAACCAACTCTACTTTCATTCTGGCTTCCATTCTCCAACTTTTTTGTTTCTGAGAATTTTCAAATTTTTCAAAAATTTGGCTAACACCCGGAATTTTCGAAAAATTTCGCCATAACCTCCTTTGTACGGGGAGGGGTTTGGAAATTTATTGGGCCGTATTAGGTACCCAATAAATCCTATAAAGCATACACATATTTATAGTGATAAATTCAGGTGTTTACAGGGGAGCGTGTATTGATAATAACTCCAGAGAATAAATTCTCGTCACCCTGTCAAGCCTGAGGGAGTGTGTATGTTTAATTGCTCCAAAGAATAAATTCTCGTCACCCTGTCAAGCCTGAGGGAGTGTGTATGTTTAATTGCTCCAGAGAATAAATTCTCTTCACCTCGTCCCGTGTGGGAAATAAATAATCCATGTGCCGTATCTAATGACTAGAGAGACGTGATTATTGTCAACTCCAGACCCATGTGGGGTTTTTATTAATATGGCAATTTACCGTTACAATTTAAATATTCCATATCAGTCATCTGTTCAACCTGTAAAATATAGTCATCGCCATACAAGCCTCTCGCTCATATGGTAAATCTTCAACCTTGTTACACAAGCTCCATATGCTTATGTGGTATATGATGAAGTATGCCTATCTAAGAGAAGTATGCCATGTAGTGTAGTTCAAAATTAATTGTTACTATCCTATGGCGACGTTCATTATTACACACAGAATAACCAGCATTCTGCATCTAATGACATTCACAGGAGTTGATATAATAATAAAATTGCGCATCCAACTCATTAAGGTTTACCTATTTGTCGGGCACGCAAATAATTTCTTTACTCAACAGCTATCCAATTACCTGTTCAAACATATATAATGCATATGTATATATTTCTATCTATTTTTAACTTTGTTCAATGTGTGATTTAATCGAATAAATTCTACCATTCATTCTCTTATTGATTAAATTAACTATCGCTTTAATAATTTAATTAATCAAATCCACTATCACACAACTCAAACAAAAAAGCAATTTGCTTTTAACTTTTCTAAATCATACAAATTAATTCTACACTCTTTTTAAATTAATCAGACTACAGAAGTAAAAGTGCACATCCATGGAAAGAAAATAACAACAAAATAGAGAATTAAATGGTAATGCGAAGTACGGTAAATGTACCTTGCACCAGAGTCAATCAGAGATATCCACCCTGCACTTAGGATAGGCTTTCTTAATGCTTTCCTCGGTTTCCCAAGTACAATCTCGCGGATCTCCACTCCATTGCACTTTGACTAAGTGAACCTTTTTGTTCCTCAGCTCTTTGGTTTCTTTGCTAATTATCTTTAGCGGCTCTCTCCTAACGGCCAATTCTGGAGTGATTTCTATATCCTGTTGCGCTGCTTCTTCCACGATCAAGTCTCGATCATGAACATGCTTTCGAAGTTGAGATACGTGAAATACATCATGCACTCCAGGCAACCAATCAGGCAATTGAACCTTATATGCGAGAGTTCCAATCCGTTCAAGAATAGTAAATGGATCAATGAATTTGGGCGCCAATTTCCCTGTTTTACCAAACCGGATAACTCCTCTCATCGGAGATACTTTCAAATATACATAGTCGCTAACAGCAAATGATATATCCCTTCTTCTCTTATCAGCATAGCTCTTTTGTCGGCTTTGGGCGGCTAGTAATCGTTTCTTAACGAAATTGACTTTGTCTGCAGCATCGCGAATCATATCTGGGCCCAATACAAGTCTATTGCCTGGCTACACCCAACAAGCAGGGGATCGGCACGGTCTACCATACAATGCTTCGAATGGTGACATTGTCAGGCTTGCTTGGTAACTGTTGTTATATGAGAATTCGGCCAAATGCAAATGGTCTTCCCACGATCCGCCAAAATCTATAATACAAGCCCACAATAAATCTTCAAGAATACGATTCACCCTCTCAGTCTGACCGTCTGTCTGAGGATGATATGCGGTGCTCAAGTTCAGTTTCATTCCCAGCTCTGCTTGGAATGCTTCCCAGAATTTACTAGCAAAAATCAGGTCACGATCACTAACGATGCTCATAGGAACTCCGTGTAGTCTAACAATTTCCTTGAAATATACCTGTGCCAGACTCTGGCCAGTTCTATTCGATTTGACAAGTATGAAATGGGCGGTCTTCGTGAAACGATCTATGATCACCCAAATACTGTCATTTCCCTTCCTGGTTCTGGAAAAACCATCTATGAAATCCATAGAAATATGTTCCCATTTTCCACCTGGCACTTCTAAAGGTTGCAACAATCTAGCGAGTTTCTGCTGATCGCTTTTGACTTGCTGACAGGTAGGACACCGGCTAACATATATAGAGATATCTCTTTTCATTGCCTTCTACCAGAAAGTTTGCTTGAGGTCATTATACATTTTGCTAACCCCTGGGTGGATACTCAGCTTGGACTTGTGGCATTCATCAAGAACTTCTCTTTTGAGCTCGGAGACGTCGGGAACACAAATTCTTCCTTTTAATCTAAGAATTCCCTCGTTATCCACTTGGAAACTGGATGCATCGCCTTTTTGAATTCTTTTGATCGTCTCCTTAACAAAATTATCATCTTTCTGTAGAATGGAGATCTTGTCAATCAAGGAAGTCGTAACGATAAAGCTGGTGATTATTACATTCTTTCTACTCAGCGCATCAGCCATAACATTGGCTTTCCCTGGAGTGTACAAAATCTCAAAATTGTACGCCGCAAGAAATTCTAGCCAACGTTGCTGCCTAAGATTCAAATCCTTCTGGGTGAACAAATATTTCAATGACTGATGGTCCATATACAGTTCGAATTTCTCACCCAAAAGGTAGTGCCTCCAAATTTTCAAAGAAAATACAATGGCTAACAACTCAAGAGCATGAGTCACATAATTATTCTCATGTGGTTTTAGCTGATGGCTAGCATAAGCAATCACTTGACCTCTTTACATTAACACTGCGCCAAGGCCTTCTCTAGAAGCGTCAGTCCAGACTTTCAAGTCCTCATTGCCAACTATTATTGTTAACACTGGAGCAGTCGTCAGTTTTAATTTCAGCTCCTGGAAAGCTTCCTCACATACTGGAGTCCAATTGAATCTCGAATGTTTCTTAGTCAGTTTCGTTAAGGAACTGGATGTCTTCGCAAAATCCTTAATGAATTTCCGATAATAACTGGCTAACCCGAGAAAACTTCTGACTTCTGTGGGTGTACAAGGCTGTTTCCAATTCTGAATAGCAGTGATTTTACTGGGATCCACTGAAATTCCTTGCTTTGACACTACGTGGCCAAGAAATTTGACTTCTTCTTGCCAGAATATACATTTGGAAACTTTGCTTTCAACACATTCTTTCTGAGAATTTCTAACACCTGTTCCAAATGTTTTTCATGCTCGCTTTCTGACTTAGAGAAGATAAGGATATCATCAATGAAAACCAGAACAAATTTATTCAATACTCCTCTGAATACTTTGTTCATTAAATCAACGAAATAGGTCGGAGTGTTACATAAGCCGAACGACATTACTAACCACTCGTAGAATAAGTTTGGACCTCTGAATGTTGTCAAAGGAACACACTCCTCGGCGATACGAAGCTGATGGAAACCTGTAGCTAGGTCCATTCGTGAAAATACTTGTGCGCCATTTAATCAATCCAACAAATCATCAATCCTCGGCAGGGGATATTTGTTTTTCAGCGTCTGCTTATTCAAGTCACGGTAGTCTACACATAATCTGAGAGTACCGTCTGACTTCGGGACAAATACCACTGCTGCTCCCCAATCAGAGAAACTAGGTCTGATCAGACCCTTCCATACTAGCTGTCGAGTTTGATTATCTAACTCGTCTTTCTCTTTCAAGGTCATTCTTCGAATAGCGTGAACCACTAGCCTTGCATTCGGAACTAAGGAGATTTTAAAATCAATTTCTCTTTGCGGGGGTAAGCTAACAACTTCTTCGAACACATCCACATAGTTCTTGACAACAGGGAAATTTTCAATGTCGACCGGAATATTCTCCGTAACGACAGGAACAGGTTCTATTTGAGCAGGAGAAATATCTAACACTGCCCAGAAGTCCTTTCTATCAGAATTCGGGCCTGCACAGGGAATTACAATATTGGCGAGCTTCGTTTTAACCTTGACAACCCTTTCTGCACATTTAACCTCAGCTTCGTATTTGGTTAACCAATCCAATCCTAAAATAAGATCGAATTTGGTAAAATTCATGACGATCGAGATACAAGGAAACCGATAATGAGAAAAGGAAACAGGTACCCCACAAACCCAACTAAGATCGAGGGAACCCCCAACTGGATTATGGACAGTGATGGGTTCTTTGAGCCTTTTCAATTTCAAACCCAATTTCTTAACTGCCTTCTTTGCAATAAAGCTTCTTGACGCGCCTGTATCAAACAGTACTTTAAGTGGAATATTCTTGATAGTAAGCGTGCCTTCTAAAACATCTAGCCTTTCCTGACTAGCTGAGGGTGCTGAAACTTCTACTACTTCATTTACTTGACCCTTTTCAGATTTCTTTAAGAACTGACAATCTTTTTTAAGATGGCCAGTCCTTTGGCATTGACTGCATTTTCTATTCTCTTGAAACTGGTTATCGGGTTTAAATCCCTTCTTCTTCTTCTTTTTCAAAGGTTTACAATTCCTGGTCAAATGCCCTTGCTTATTGCAGTTATTGCATATGGCAGTCGTTACTGGTTCTTTTTCAGACTTAACCTTTTTCTGATCGACTCTAGGCTTCTTTCTGAACTCAGACTTCGTACTGGCCTCAGGCTGTGTATTCGTCTCTGGGCTATCATTTTCGAATTTTCTTTTGCTGCTAGAACTGACTTCCTCTTCGTCTCGCAACATACCTTTCCTACCGAGATCCTCATACTGGTAGGCCATGTATACCATGTTAGAAAAAGGAAGCTTCACATGCCCCATTACTTTATTCTGGTATTTTCTTTGAAGACCATTAATAAACCTCATATTTTTCTTCTTTTGATCTTGAATTAGATGAGGGGCAAAATGAGAAAGTTCATTGAATCTCTTATGATATTCTGGGATATCCATATCTCCTTGTATCAAATAGTAGAATTCATCATATAACCTCTCAGTTGCTTCGGGAGGAGTAAATTTTGCACTGAAAAGCTCTTTGAATCTATCCCAGGTGATATCACCTTCTGGATTATCTTTAACAATTGAATCCCATTAGAACAAAGCTTCGTCTTTGAGTGCCCAAGATGCCAGTAATTTTTTCTGGTCATCCCGCAGCTTTAAACCTTCAAAGATTTTCTCAACGGAACGAATCCAAGCTTGAGTTTTATCAATAGATTCTTCGCCCAAGAATAGTGCTCCACCCAGATTTCTATATTTCATAAATAGAGCTTCTATATCTGGGTCAGCATTCCTTCTGTTTCTGGCACTCATGTTCTAGTACTTCTGCAAATAGCAGAACAAGTGTCAGGTCACAAAAAAGATGTTTCAAAACATAGAAACATATACTTGAATGTAAATGCATCTATCGAGGTGTTATCTCCTTATGCTATACTCATACTAGGATATTACTGATCCTATCTGTATTGAGTTACCCGTCCTAGAACACTACTGGTTCTATTTCTGACGAGTTCGTTAATATGTTATATTCCAGCACTAAGCTTAACTAGAGCTCTGATACCACGTTTATGACGACCCCATTCCCGATAAGACGG
Organism: Allium sativum; assembly: GCA_030737875.1. NCBI lineage: Eukaryota > Viridiplantae > Streptophyta > Magnoliopsida > Asparagales > Amaryllidaceae > Allium > Allium sativum. Next base: position 693,815,143 of record CM060920.1, read on the forward strand.
TGGCGAGGGTAATCTTTGGAATATAACACATAAACAGATAACAGCAGAACCGAAATAAATAAATACACCAGATAATGTACAATAGAATACACTAGATAAATATAATCATCAAAGTTACACAGCATATAGGATCATACTTAGTACAAAATACAGTTCAGCTATACATAAATGTCTACCGCGGAAAAGAAAACATAATATATACAACAGGAGCTGAATAGCATAAAAAGAGATAAATGATAGAATCCATCTTCAGCTCCAGCTATCCAGAAAGAGCCTTCTAAAACCTGAATACAAGGCTGCCCGTGTAGGAAAAGGGCACCCGAGTTTGCAAGCGAAACAAACTACGAGTCAGTCATGGGACTGGTATGAGAAATCTACTTAACACATTTTCAAATATGGCCAATCACAGGACCACGCCACTTTCGCGGAACGGGTTCACTCCATTGGATTGCCAGTGCTTTAAAACAAATAAATCTTTTACACATCGCAATGCTTTTTATAAAAATGAAGCCATTATAAGACTCAGTTCCCATCACACAATGCAACACAAACCGGAGGATAGAGTTTTACCTTATAATGGCCAAATATGCTTGATACGAGGAAAACAAATCATTTGAAATGAAAATTTTACCATTTAATTCTTAATCAGACTCCAACCATAAACTAGGAAGAGAACGATTCCCTAAGTATTAACCCCGAAGGCCGAAACCAACATCAGACCAATACCCAGGAAACCATCCGTCCTAGCTCGTTTCCAGTTAGTTTCTAATTTTAGAAACAATCATAAATATCAATCATAGGCGGCATTAATGCCCTATACCACTATGTCGCTATATATAGTTATACAATCAAAACCGCACGGTGTCGTATTTGGAAATTGGATTTCCGCCATGAACCAAGGCAAAGGATAGTCCTTACCGAATTTGAGACTATCTAGCCCGAGTCTCAGGATCAGAACGCATCGACCCTTGGAGCCACAGGTCCGGTCCACCGATGTGGATTAGACGATATCCTGAACACTACCTCTCCCCGCCCTATGGGGCGTAAATGAGCCAACGAATGACTCTATCGGTTCGAGAACGACCGATATATCTGAGGCGCCTCACAATAGCAACAACTACATAAGTCAAACTCGTCGGGGCGTGTAAAACCACTGACGCCACTTCTAGCTAGAAAGCGACGCATGTCCTCCCTGGATCCTTCTCCCGTTTCTGGTTCACAACCGGGGTGTGAGGCTCGCGAATCTACGCTACACAAAGCTATGCCACACAGGCCGTGCTTTGATCATCAACCACAAGACTCTACTTTTCAATAGAAGCCTTGATCATATTGCCACTTAGGCATGCCACACAGGCAATTCACTCTATGCGACTGATTCCTATCGATATATAACCTCTGAGCTCGTACATCTCAGAGAAGAGCATTAAGAAACAGAATAAATTCTCCGCCGCCAAACAGATATAAATTTAATAGAGATCAATCAGCACAGAACAAAATCCAATGTCAGACAAACAGTCCATTTACACGTTCGTTCTGGGTCTGAACGAAACTGGAGGATCTTTATTCCTCGCATATCCGTATAATCAACCTGTACGTCCGGGCGGCTACTACTTCAACCCCTTCTAGGTAGCTACTCCTATCATGAGCATCAGTAGCACCCCTCCATTCGACGTGAAGATCATCGGTCTTGCATCGTCTTCATGTCTTTGACCTTCAATCGTCGATCAATTATTTGAAATGAGAATTAACTCGGCCTTTTCCAATAATTCATGTATATTTAGAATTTCAAATCAATTCATTTCAATGTTTAAATTATTCGAAATCACTAATTTTGTTCTTTAGTGTAATTTTCACGCCAAACACGTTCAACCATCAAATATCACATAAACCGAGCAAATTCAGTTTATTTCCATCCCATATCGTTTATAATATTTTATCATGATTTATCGCTATTTTTATTCATTTAAAAATAGCTAATATATTCAAAACAACGCTTCAGGCCATAACGCGGCCGTGGCGCTGTTTTTCTCCAGATTTGATTTACACATATCTAAAAATCTAACTGTTGGATCTTCACAAATTTTATATCATTAGAAAGATCTTTTCAAAACGAATCCAACGGTTTCAGTTTTGGGGAAATTCGACGGTCGGATCTCTCGCACTAATCGTTTGAAGTTAGGATTTCAAAATACGAACTGCAGCGTCGTTATTCGATTTAGTTTAATTATATTTATATATATAAAAATATAATCGATTCTGACGTTGTTTTTCTTCATATTTGAATTAAACATTCCAGACAATCCAACCGTTGGATCTTTACAAATGTAGTGCCGTTGGAAAGATATTTCCAAGGCGAACCCAACGGTTGTGGTTTCGGGAAAATTCGATGGTCGGATCTCCCGCACTAATCGTTTGAAATCACAGTTTCAAAATACGAACTGCAGCGTCGTTATTCGATTTATTTTAATTATATATATATAAATATAATCAATTCTTCGATTTCCAAACCATACTATTTTCATATCTTTGATAAAAATGATATTTTTATTGTAAAACGATTTATTTCAAAACATGACTATTTTATATAGTTCATATAGATGATAAAAATATGACTTTTATTGTAAAACAATTTATTTCAAAACACGATTATTTTATATAATTCAAACAGGTGATAAAAATGTGATTTTTATTATAAAACAATTTATTTAAAATACGAGTACCATTCAACACATGAATTTCTATTCAACGAATGAATTTCTATTCAACACATGAATGTTCTCTATAGTTTGTATATATAATAAAAATGTGATTTTTATTATAAAACAATTTATTTCAAAATAGGACTATTTTATATGGTTCATATAGATGATAAAAATATGATTTTTATTATAAAACAATTTATTTAAAAAACGAGTACAATTCAACACATGAATTTCTATTCAATGAATGAATTTCTATTCAACACATGAATTCGGTTTCAACACATGAAAATAATTTCAACAAATGAAAATAATTCTAACACATGAATATTATTGAAAATTTCGGCAGCATAACGGCAGGGTAGTTAAAACCGGGACCGTCCCTAGTACGGCTCCTCGCTCTGCCTTAAAACCTCGCGGTTTTTTACAATGGGGATTCATGCATCTAGTTCGCACACAGGCGGCATGTTTTATTTTCATTTCCACAATCTATTCTAATTTTGTTTTCAACCACAGATGGGTATTTTTCAACCACAATCAATCAATTTCAACCACAAACAATTCTAATCAACCATTCGCTATCAACCAATTTTAACACCAATCACAACCAATAAATATCATCCATGGTCTGTGGACGAGGGGAGTGTATATATATATATTCATATATAAATATATTTCAATTCACTTCAATTCATTTCAATGTCATTTCATCACATATATAATTTTTACAACGCATATATAACTTATACATCGAACATACAACTTAGACAACGCTTATACATGAGGTGTACAACGCTTATATAACTCATACATCGACTATATAATTTATACATCGTTGTTTTCCATATCGTTTAGAAATTAGAAATCTCACCTTGGGTTCCACTCCACCAAAAATAGTAGAAGGCTCAGAAAAATATGCGGTCTCCTCTAGAATGTAGAAGACGTCCTCACGGTCCCGGTGTCTCTTGTTTCACTGAATTTCGACCACATAGCAAAAAGATACATTTTTATAAGCTAATCAACCATTTGCAACACTTAAAAGTGTAATAGATAGTTAATTAAAAATCAGCCGTTACCTCTCAAATTTCGTTCAAAACTAGGTTGCCACTTTTCTCGAAATCCGTGTAGCTAGGGGTCGATCGGCCTGCGCCATAGCGTCGGGGCTGGATAGGCGCGCCTGCGCCTGGAGGGGGGAGGAGTTCGACGCAGCAGGGGCAGCGGGGCGGCGATTTGAAGACAATGACTTTTGAGAGGTGATTCGCGCGAAATACGAGGCGAGGAGGGGGAAGACGGGTTTGGATTTGAAGCTCTCGGAGAGGCCTTCAAAATTCCCAACTGGGGCGTTGGCTATCGTGGCGCGTGGAAGGAGATAAGGAGGAGGGAAGCGGGGAGCTACTATCTCCGTTTATCGCGAGGGAGAAGGAGGAGTGACAGGGAGAGAGAAAACTGAATGGGCCAATCAGGTTTTTCTTTTTTTATTTATATATTTTTAAAAATCCAAAAATACCCCCTATCTCTTACGAACTCCAATCCACACCCAACGACTGTCGTCCCTAGCTAAATACCCCCATTCTGAACTCAATGGGATATGTTTCAAAGGCCCATTCGACTATTTCAGTCAGTTTTCCTTCAAATTAAAATATAAAACATTCAATATTTAATTTGAACGTACATTTCAATTTGCCGGGGCCACATACTGACTCTAAAAATTTCCGAAAAATAAATCTCTCTATGTTTTGACGATACGGTCCCAACAAAATTAGTTTCGTCAAATTCTGAGATCGTTTGATAAATGGCCCTTTTCTGGTCGATCCAATTTAATAGAAATCGACCAAACACATTTTCCTTTGCCCCGCTCACATACTAGCTTCAAAAATTATGAAATTTGAAACCTAACTATAATTTGACATCCCGGATCCAACAAAAGTGGTTTTGTCGAATTCTGAGGTCGTATGCAAAATGTCTATTTTCAAGATCGATATATTCTTTATAGCGACTTTTCTGAAAATTCATTTGGCCATAACTTTTGCTTCCCGCTATGAAACTTCGATTTTTCAGATTCGTTAGAAATGTGTTCACTAACAGATTTAAATATTTTTTGTTTCACTTACATCCATTTTGTTTTGCACCCGGTATAGTCAGTCAAAGTTTGAATTCAAATTTTGAAACTACCGCGCCATTTTAGGCCTTGTTTATAATTGGAATTAATTATTTTCGTTTTCAAATGTCGATTCAAACTTACTTTTCATCATTATTATTTAAAATATTTATTTTAAATATTTAAAATCCACTAAAATAGCCAATTTAAAAATTTTAAACTGGTTCAGATTTTCCGAGTTGTTACAGTATTTGACTGCCCGTAAAAAATTGGGAACCCAAAAGTTTAGGGAAAACCAAAAAAATAAACTTCGGGTTAGTCATGCGAATGGTATGAGTAAAACCATTTAAAATAGTTTGAACAATTAAACGATATCTCATAAGACCACGCCGTATAACGGAACAGGTTTTTCCCTTATGAGAATCCAAAACACTTGGTCCAACATTCAAAAAAAACCTTTTGAAAGAAACGATAATCTTTATATCAACTCATTTGATACTATAATAATGTCTATCAACCACAATATAATAATCATCTAGTAGAACGCTTTCATCTCACGTTCCACATACATAATATAGTCACAAAAACCGCGGGCGCTTGTTGGGTAATGAACTCCAACTGGCAAGGTATGGGACCACCTTCCGACAGTGTATCTCTAGAGAGGAATACACTGTGTTCAACAAGAACATCTTGTAACCTAGGCTAAACATGACCGGTCACACATTTTACTTGAGTGTACCGAATGTATTATCACCAACGGTTGGGATTAGCAACTGTTTCCCGAAAGGGACGTCATCGAAATAGATTATAGAAGTAAAAGGAATTTCTCTAGATTAGGTGATAATACACCCTAATTGGCAGCTAACCACTTAACCATGCGACCAACCAGATTTTGTACCATTTCCTGGTTGTGAGGCTTGAGGTCATAACGTATCTTTTAACAGATCACTCCTTCATTTACTTTGAATGCCACATCGTTATACCTATCAAATCACAAACTGATTTCCCCAAATATACCACGGGCAAATGCTAAGAGAAACGAATTTCTCTACCACCAATGTAAATACATTTGAAATGATCAACTTACGCGATCTACTAGATATACTCTGTCAGACATTCATCCATTCAAGTTGTCCTGGGACTGGACAACCCGAAGGCACTATTCTGTAAATCCGTCTTAGGAAATTTCTACCAAGGATTTACTTAACAGCCCTTGCATAACTCTGTCTTCAATTATCTTCATCATATTTGATTTGCAACGCTAATGCCATATGGAGTGGTTTTCAGATAATATATCTGATCCCGGTCTCTCCATATTGACAACGGAAATGGTCAAAATCTTTGATAGTAAGTGATTAACTATCAAAGGAAAACATGTGTATAAACAACGGTCGTATTCCCAAATGGAAATCTTACCAATCAATCATCATTTCATTTCCCAATTTCCCATTTATCGTTTCCATATATTCATAAATTCCTTATTTTCTAAATTTAGAAAATGTACATTATTAACTTTGGAAAATGTTTCCATTTCTGATTCACGCATCAATATCTTCCCACCTCTATCAATTTCTAACTGTAAACTAGTAAGAGAACAACTTCCCAAGTATAAACCCCGAAGGCCGAAACCAACATCAAATCAATACCCAGAACGCCATTCAACTAAACTAATTCCCAGTCAGTTTCTAATTTCAGTAATTCCATTTAAATTCCTAATTCCAACCCCAAATTCCATTATAATATTTTATTTGCAAAATATTTACTTTAATCTAAATTTTCACATAGATTGCGAATAACACGTCTATATATAATCAAACAGTTCGATTTTGTATTTTAAAAACAATATCCCAAATCCAATTTCTTTCCATACTTCTATTTATAGAATTTTCATATTAAAACTTATTTTATACTTCTAACACTAAAATCTCATTTAATTCCCTTTAAAAATGCTAAGTTCAAATTCCATTAAAAACATCAGTGTTAAAACCGATTTTTCACTCCTTTATATAAATTCAGAATTATTTATCCAATTTATCCAATGATAAATATTTTATTTAATTTATAAACATCGTTTATAAATTTATCTTTCTAATTTATATATGTTAAAATAGATTTTTATTTAATAACTACTTTAAATCCATGTCATGTTATACCCGTGTGCGAAGCACGGGTGTAAATCTTCCTAACGTAAATTCCTCCTTTTATAAAATTCTGTTCATTTTCCAAATATTTCCTTTTATAAAATTCTTTCCATTTAAAAAATATTTCCTTTTAAAATTATATTTATTTTCCAAATAAATATTCATTGTAAAATATCCTATTTATTTTCCAAATAAATATTTCATTTTCAATATCATATTTATTTCCTGTAAATATTTCATTTTCAAAATACAATTTGAAAATTCCCTTTTTACATTCCAGTATTTCTTATGGTATTTAAAATACCAACTAACCAGACCAGTGTCATCATAATCAATCATAGGTTTTATATCACATCATATCACAATATATGAAAACAAACAGTATTATAAATATTGAAGAATCCAGTTGGATCCCTCCAACCTGTTTCCCTACATCACAGATGTTAAATAATATAAATAACAATGATTTCATTTCAATATGAAATATTCTGATAAACAGAATCAATATTTGATTAATGATTTACATATATCGTTATCTATAATTTCAACCAATAAATCAGCAATTCAACCAAGCAATCAATGCACAACAATCAATCATCATTTATCGATACTAGATTATATTTATAAAAATATAAACTGTACAAAGTTAGTGAGATTTACTCACTTTGGTCGGTTTATCGTTAAATAATGATAACCGTCGTTGATTCAGATTAGGCAATTTATTTCGCTATAAATTGTAACGAGCTCTAATTCACTCCCAGTCAGTTCCATGGTGTAGCCCTCATCCATACGATCCCAATGGATCTTGTTTTGTCCAATTCTGATCATATATGGAAGAGTTATTAACATTACAAATTAAACTCAATTTAATCGATATACATAGTTAATTAATTAATCGCTACACTTAACAACCCTGTTACCTCAATCACGTTTACTGCTAAACCATTTCTCTCCCGTTTATGCAATATCCCATCACTCCATTATTCCCTCATGACCGCAAGTCCGTCTCAACAATTTCTCCTTCTCCTCTTGTTAACCAGACCAGAATTATGCAATATTGTTTTCTTCTTCTTTCCGATTTTAGCTGAAACAAATACAAGCCACTATACTCGAAGTTCGAACCAATCCTTCAATGAAACACACACCTAGATTTACCCTTGATGTTCAAATCTTTTAAGCCATGTTCAATCCGTAACCTTCCTTCTCCCATCAGTAAGATGTCACCCTTCCTGTAATGAAGAACACTTGCCCAGACAACATTCACGCAATCACACCCTTCTATTATAATCGTTTATTAACTCTTCATTTCTTAATTACTTTTGAAAATCTCTCTCTTCCCCTTCGTTTAAAAATCTCACCACTACACAGTTCATCATTATCATATACCTCCACCATTAATACCAAGCTCAGGACCTCCATTTCCAAACCAAATCACGCTATCATGATCCTCGTTCAAAACTCCACCTCAGGTCATCCCTTCGTGAAACTCGACTTTACAGACTCCTTCATCAAATCGCGGCATCCACTTGTTCCTCACGCACAATAAAATTTTGTGCGACATTCTCAATCACGAGATTTCCCAAAACTTGGCAAACAAACCATATTTGATGCTACGATCATGATTCCCATACCCAAATCCCAATCGAATGCTCAAACTCCCATAATATCGAGCCCTAGGTTTCCTTGTAACTGACGTATTCCACGAAAATACAACCGCACTTCACCAGACTCAAGCAATAGGTAGAACTGGCATTTGTGAATCCAAATATATATACTTTATGATTTATAGAATTTTATTCAGAATTACTTTGATTTTCGAATCTCACGTTTTACTGTGTGGAATATGAATGGAGCGGCGGAAAATGTTTTGACCAGAAAGATATATTTTTTTAGGGTTAGAGAGTGAGGGTGGGTACTTATAGGATAGCTATATTATTTTTATATTCGATTATTTTTAATATAATAAGCTACCGTTATTTGTATTCATCATCTAAAAATTCGTACGATCAGATACGATATCCAAAAATCATGAAAATTGGCATGTAGTTACAGTTCAACATTACGGACCCAACGAAACTTGTTTCATCGAATTCCGAATCTGTTTGCTCACACAGCGCATTTTTAAAGTTAAATTATCAACTGGTTTTCACATTAAATCCTGTACGACCACATACTGACTCCAAAATCCACGAAAATTGAAATCTAGCAATAACTTAATATTCCTGATCCAAGAAAATTAGTTTCGTCGAAAACGGAGGTCGTTTGCAGAACTGACTATTTTTAAATCCCTAAATAAACCCTTTTAAATATTAATATATTTAAAAATAATTAAATTAAATATTTATAAATAAATATTATCGTATATTCACAATAGAATATAATACAGCTCCAAAATATACAAATCTGGATTTATAACTCGATATTTCAACTCCGGGTTAAATCGATATTCAATTTATATTGAAAAATCCATTTATAATATAAATAAATCGTTGTAAATTATAAAGGAATTCCATAATGACTTTTCAAAAATTTGATTTGGACACAACTCACAATCTACACAACGAATTCTCGATTTTTCTCTTCTATTAGAAAAATATATTTCACCAGCTCCGAACATTTCTTGTTTCACAGAAATCCGGCTTAAAACGGATTCTATATATTCGTTTAAAGCTCGAATCGCCAAATTACGAACTACCGCGCCATTTCGAGCTCGATTATAATTATAATACAAATTATACGTTCAACTGACATTTATAAATAAATTCGTTAATATACTTAAATCCTAAACTGAATTAAATATTATAAATTGTCCAATTCACAAAATATTGTCAATTCAACTTAATTCCAATTATTTCGGAATTAAATATATTATTATATTAATTATATTAATTAAATATTCCACATAATTTAACTAAACAACCATTTAATTCTCTAAATAACTATTTGAATAATTAAATTAATTAATTATTATACCTTAAAAATATGGGACGTTAAACAAGGACACCTTTTCAGTCACATTGAAGTTGGTGGGAATTTCAAAAGTTTGAATTTCAAATTTTGAATTTTAAATTTGACATATCTGGTCTATGTCGACATGATCAAAAGGGCATGTCAACATATCCCTTTACATTTCCAAGATGACTTTAGAAATTTGACTTTTTGAATTATTTATTAACCTATATTCATATTTAATTATTTTTTGGAACAATATTTATTATAAAAATGTTTTAATATTATTATTTTATTATTAAATAATAATTATTTTAAATTTCAAATTTGAGTTTTGAATTTTAATTTTAAATTCAAATTCCAAACAAAAACAAACAATCAAACATCCATTCAACCAAAAATAAATAAAAGTTATATAAAGGCATACCTATTTTTGATCCATTCTTCGATTTTATTTGATTTAAGAATTGTTGTGAGGCACATCGTCAAATTATTTGTTTCTTATTCTTCATCACTTGATGATGAGTCTGAATCATCTAAAGATGTCGTATATGCTCTTTTCCTTTTCTTTGATGAATTGTCATTAACTGGTTGATTTTGTTTTTCCGAATATGGACAGAATCTCTTTAGATGACCTAATTTGTTACAGTTATAACATCTGATATTACTCAGATTTTCATTATTATTTTTCTGCTCATTTCTTTTGAAACTATTCTTTTTTTGTATCATAGAAAATTTTCAAATTTCTTATCATTAGTGTTATCTCTTCATCATCATCACTATCTGAGTTTGAATCTTCAATTGATGATTTGAATGTTATCGATTTTCTTTCAGATGATTTATTTTCTTTCCTTCCTGCATATGAACTTCAAATGAGATTAAATTACTAACTAATTCCTCAATTTTTATTGTACATATGTCACTGTCTTCTTCAATGGAAAGTGTCTTTTGATCCCAATCAGAAGTTATTGAATTTAGATTTTTTTTTATTTGATCTTCCTTAGAATATGATTTTCCCAAAGCCAATAGTGAATGCATGATTTCTTGGAACGTGTAGTACATATCGGAGATAGGTTCATTCTAAATAACTCAAATTGATTTGTCAATGTAAATATTTTGGCCTGTTTGAATTTGCTTGTTCTTCATGAGTTACTTGCAAAGTTTTCCAGATTTTATATACATATTTACAAGCAGACACCCTATTAAATTCATTTCTATCTAATGAACAGAATTTAATATTCATAGACTTAGAATTATTCTGTGCAGTGGCTTTCTGATCATTAGTCCATTTTGCAAAATCAATAGTGGGCTCAATATATTCAGTTTATGTGATATTCCAAGTATCTAATCCTACAAATTGCAAAAAAAAAATCATTCTACATGCCTAATATGCATAATTACTACCATTAAAGAGCGGTGGTATAACAGTGGACCGACCCTCTACGAATGAACTACCATTTGTGACAATTCCAATGTTGGTTGCCATTTAATATTTTCAAAATTCTAACTTTGAAAACCAATGCTATGATAACAATTGTTGGAGATGCGGATTAAGGATCTTAAGACAAGTTAAACACTAGAGGGGGTTAATAGTGTTTATTGGAATTTATAAATTTTCTTGATATCTTTTTGAATCAAACATACAGATCACAGAAGAAAAAATCATAGAATGCAGAAAGTAAAAATAAAAGCAATAATAGGAAAGTACATACTGGGATTTTATACTGGTTCAGGACTCCCCTACATCCTTTCCCAAAAATTCTAGGTTGATGCTGAATTTTATTCAACAGTATCCAATTATAATCCTTGATTTTGGGGATACATGGCACAACCCAACTGATTCCAAGTACAGTGAGACTTAGTTTGTTTACCGGGCCACAACTTTACAACTAATCAATTTACGGGACACACTCACACCCAGTCACTTTAAATGGGACAGAACCACGCCCTGCTCTTATCAGGTTTTTGTATTATTGACTCTATAGGACTTGATCTTGAGATCATTGATTACAAACAACCAGCAACTCTTGAGAAGCACTGGAATTCAGAGAGTATTTGGTTTAGAATTGAAAGAGAAGAATAGTGATATGATTTCTATTGAAATTGGCAAAGTATAAGTGTAGAAAATCAATAATTAAGGTACTATAATGATAGGAAGTTAAGGGAGGAAGAAGAAGATGAAAATTAGTTAAAACATTCGAATTTTGGAAGGTATTTATAGGTTTCCAATAGTCACAACGTTTCTAAAACGTTTTAAATTCAAAAGACACTTCTTTTCAAAATTCAAAAATGCCCTAATGACTAGTATATTAACACGCCCTTTTTGTTGTCAACATATGCTAGGAAAATTTTAAAAATTATAGTTTATATCAATTCAAACAATATTTAAATAAACTATAATGAATCCAGAGTTAAAACAAATAAAATTCCTTTATATTTAAATATTGTTTTCAAGGTAAAATGTATTGTAAAATTCGTATATAAATATACTTAAAATACTTAAGAAATGTAAAATGATAGAAACTATATATATATTAAGAAACTTATTATAAATAAGAAGTTTGAAATATAAGTAATTAAGCAAAACTTAAATTATAAATTTGAATATAAACTTAATTTTCAAAATCTCAGAAAATAATTATAAGGAGTTAAAATATTATTAAAACGAAGAATTATATATTCTGAATAAGGAAGTAATTTTGAATTCATTTGAAAACAATTTTTAAAATCAAGTTAACAGATTTGAAATTATTTTGAAATCAAGTTTAAAATCAAGATTTGAATTTTAAAATCAAAATTCAAATTTGAAAATAGAATCAAGTGCTAACTAGAATTTTAACAAAATTTCTAGACATACTGACTCTATAATTCTTGTGATGCTAATGAGTCTTGAAACTTGAACTCTTCTATTTGAAATTTTGATTCTTGTAAACTGTACAATCTTCAGTTATAAAATACCCACATAGATTTACTATGTATACATACATATATATATATATATATATTCTAGAGAATTGTGCTAGTATATATTTTATACCAATAATGATATAAATAAGATAGAAGAAAGGTTGTTGTTATCAAAATCATCATCATCATCAATATCCCATTCCTTAACAAATTGATCTTCCGTGGTATCAAATGTCGACGGAATGCCTTCTTGATCGATATCCACCTCCTTGGCCTCTTATGACCCTGCTTTCATGAAACACCCAACACCCCTTAACGTCACACATATGAGGATGCATTAAGGTTTGTGAAGCTCTTAGGTTTAAAGTAACAGCACAAATATTAAAATTCACAAGATAGAAATATAAAACACAGTAGGAACTTTAAAACATTATTTTAAATAAGCAAATCCAGTTACAACACTTGTTACATTTCATAAATACCAAATAGTCATCAGCATAAAACTGTCTTGTAGAACACCATAATATCAGAGTACATAAGTAAAATCATCCCTTTCAAATGTCAATACAACAATCAGAAAACAAGAAGTGCAACAATACATGAATCTAGAAAGAGTTTCAATCCAAGCTAAACCAAATAATCAAGAATCACTGCTGAGACCCTCTATCCTAGTATTGTAAGTTCTAGTAAATTCTAGCATGAGCATAAGCTAAGGAAGTATTTAGACAGATGAATAATTCTAAGAGTAATAGACATAAAAGCATAAATGAAATATCAGGAAAGATAAAAATGAATAAAGATAGGCTTCTCATTCATATCTGAGATTTCTGCACCAACTACCAAGACATCACAATTTGGATTTACCTAATTTCTACTCATCGATCGGCTCTTATACCCGAAATGTGATAACCTAGGACAGCTGTGGTACTCGAGGTTATCAATAACGATCCCATTAACTAAAAGGGCATAGCCATTAATCATAGGTGTTAAAGTGGCTTATCTTCCGTAATCGGCACAATGCACGCTCATCGTCCCGCCAGAACGCTCCCATACCCACCTAGTTTGGACCTCTTATTACCCAGTACAGTATAATGTTCCCTTGCTTCGACCTAGTGTGAGACCTATATGATAATAAAGATACTAACTGATATGGGTCCCCAACCAAATATGCAATTAACATAAGTCACCCCTCTACTTGGTCCCCATTCATTATTTTATCAGGCAACTATGTTTCCCCAATCAGCCTCGCGCTGCCAGAGCGGACTAAACTATTATTTCATTATTTTATTAGGCCTCTTATCTTCCCCAATCATCCCCACACTATCAGAATGGACTCCGTCTATCTTAGCTAATTAATTTTACCCTTAATTTAACCTAACACAATTTAAGTTTATTAATAAGGCCAATATAACCTCATGTTATATCCCAAGGTGGTATTAACACTCCAAATTAATGTTATTTTTTATACAACCCGTTATGACGTTACTTAATGTTCAGTTAAGTTCAATCTATTCCATTTTACATGTTTACATTTTCTCCAATTACATGTTAAGTTTTATCCCTAATTTACAGTCCAATTTTGATTATAATACCCAATCAGTTTCAATATACCTAAAAATCCCTTTTTAATTCAATTATAACATTATTTCAATTTAATGCAAAAATAACGATAAAGGCCTAGGCTCTCTTAAGGCCCAGGCTCAGCGCTAAAAGAAGAAGAGAAATGGTTTAGGCTACTCATAAGGCCTAAACTCAAAATAAAAAAATAAATAAAATAGGCATAAGCATAATTGTAAATAAACTACAACAAAGAAGGGGATAAAAGAAGGAGAATTACTTATAAACAATAAAACGACTGGAAAGAAATAGGCATAGACAGTAAAATAAACTATAGTGACTTACAAAAAAAACTAATCATATAAACACTGTAAATAACTATAAACATAAAACTTGCAAATTAAAACTATTTATCTGTCTAAACTTTCCTATGCAGATATTATCTAAAAATTACATAAAAACTCACAAATTTGATGATCAAAACTTCCCATGTAGCCTTCTTCTTAGATCTAATAGAACCTCCACCTCCTGAAATATTTATAAAAATAAATATTTAAAACTTAAGAACTTCTTTATTCGGATAAAAAATTAATTATTTGGCCCTTCCTAATTTTGAGGATAGGCGTGCGGAAGAAGAAGGAGAAAACAAAAAGAATGATTTTTTTTAGAAATGAGAGAGGCTCTGCTGGTCTGTTCATAGGATTCGGTCTATCAATGTCATTGGACCAATAAAAAAGCGCCACATCAGTGCTTAGTTTAAAATAGGCCAATAAAACTCAGCCAACTCAGAAAAGATAACGTTAGAAAATAAGAATCGTTCGATGCCTTGCGTGCACGGCAAGGCATGCACAAATTGCATTCTGGGTCGACCACCTTGCCTCCTTGGGTCGACACAGGGGTCGACCCAACTTGGCTTAGGTCGACGCAATGTCGAAACAAGTGGGCCAGGTTACCCAATGATCGTTTGTTCCATGTATATTTATATTTTAATATTCTGAGTTCTTCTTCAATTCATAACTAATTCATTTTAACTCCGATTTTAGCAAACAAGTGTCCATTTTCATCATAAAATTACAACGGACCCAATGATGCTAGTCCCGTTGTCCAATTCTGAAGATTATTCTGATTAATAATTGGTTTATTAATCTTTCAATTTCATTATTGTTTATTAAAATTTGAGTGTTACATTATCTCCTCCTTAAAGATTTCGTCCCCAATATCTCTAAGACCATAATAATGTTTTAAATATTATCAACCATTATCTACACCAATCTACTCAACCATCAACCACTAGTATCTATTGTCCTTAGACTTTCTAATGCTTTTCATAAACATAAGCAAAGGTGTTGTGTATATGTCCATAAGTTAATGGAAAAAAATCAGACGGTCCAGTAATTCAGTTGACCTCCTTAATGCAATTCATATTCGTGTCATGAATTCAATATGAATGCAACATAACCCTAATGATACATATAAAATTCTATATATGTGCGACAACAATTCTTCAAAATGTAATATCTCCTAGTGATGATTCAACCGTTTTCATTCATAATAATTAAAAATGCGCACACATTCATATGCAATTATGCAATTGTCCTAGTTTTGTCGATCTCTAACTAGTGCCTAGTGTATATATATGCATCCACTGCATCCACTAGCAAACACTTGCATCCACGTGAATCCATTCAACCATAATATGTTTCCATTAACATGTTTCAAACCATTTCCTACCATCCATAAGCTTCTACGTAAAACTTGTGATTCAGACGATAGGAAAATATATAAAAATTCAAAGCTTAGGAAAGGACTAAGAGCGTACTCTCAAAGAGAAATGACAAAGAAGTGTGAATTCTATCCTCCGGTTCCCAAGTAGCATCATTTCCGTCCTTTCCCCACTGAATCTTAACAAGCTTAATCTCTTTATTTCGTAATTAATTCACCTCATATCTTAATATATGAGTAGGAATTCTCCTTACCGATGCCCATATATGAAGTACATCAAGATGCTCTCCAACTTCCACTATGGCATATCTAAAGACTGGAGTAATCCACCAGGCTTCTTCTACTTAGCCTTTACTCTTTGATAAGTCATACATTGAGCCATGTACTCTGCCACATCCTTCTTTATCCCTATCCATTGAAAGACCCTCCTCATATATCTGTACATCTTATCACTGCCCAGATGGATGGTCATCCAAGAGTGATGAACCTCCTCTAAAGCCGATCTCAACAAATCATCAACTTGAGGAGCACACAGTCTCCCATCACGATATAGCCATCCTCTTTCATCCATAGAATACCTAGCAAGGTGAATCGTGGTATCTCCTCTACTGAGTCGATACATGATATCCGCTAACTACTGATCCTCGCGCTGACTGGATCTAATGTTCTCTAAGAGTTGATCGCACCTCCAATGATGTCAATAATCCAGATGCATATTCCACTGATGGACTAAAATCAAACGATGAGATAAACTCCAAACTCTGCCATTCTACAACAATGGACTCAAAGTCATTCTTTATCTACTTAACGCATGTGCTACTACATTCTCCTTCCCTAGGGTATATACGCTATCTCGAAATCACAAGATGCAAAGGAACTCCATCCCGCGCTGCTATCGCAAATTAAGATCTTTTTGCGAGAACAAGTACTTAGAGACTTATGAACTGTATAAAGCTCAAACCTCTCACCCAATAAATAGTATTCCCAAGACTTAAGTGCAAACAATATCGTTGCTAGCTCCAAATCATAGTTAGGGTAGTTCTTCTAAAGTACCCTCAATTGCCTACCCCCGTAGCAGACAACCCTACCCTCCTGCATAAGCATCGCACCTAAACCTATGCCACAAGCATCTGTGTGTATGATTAACATCTTCGTACCATAAGGAAGATCCAACACTAGAGCTGATGTGAAAGCCTTCTTCAATCTCAAGAATGCATCCTCGCAATCCACTACCTAAGCAAATACTAGGTTCTTCTTTGTAAGGTGGGTAAGAGGAGCTGAAATCCACGCAAAATCCTTAAATAACTTCCGATAGTATTCTGCCAAACCTAAAAAGCTCCTCACTTCTGTTCCATTCTTAAGGGATTCCCAATTATGTACTGCAACAACCTTAGCGGGATGCACCGTTATACCATCACTAGAGACAACATGCACTAAAAACCTTACCTTCGTTGCCAAAAATGGCACTTATAAAACTTTGCCTTCAACTGATCTGCACGGAGAGTACGGATGACCTCTCCCAAGTGCATGGCATGCTCCTCCCTCTCGTTGAGAATACCAAGATATCATCAACAAATACCACTACGAACTTATTCAGGTACCCCCTAAATACCAGGCTCATCATGTCCACAAAATATGTCGGTGCATTGATTGGCTCAAAAGGCATAACCAGCCACTCAAAGAATCCGTCGGGAGTCCTAAAAGCAGTCTTGTTTATGCTATTATCTGCCACCCTAAGGTGATGAAAACCTGTAGCTAAATCCAACTACGATAAAATTGAAGCGTCCAATAATTAATCAAATAAGTCATTTATCCTTAGTCGCAAAGACGACAAGAGCTCCCCACTTAGAAGTACTCCATGTAATAAATCCTTTCTCGAACAACTCACCCACTTGTTTACTAAGCTCCTTCCTCTGTCACTCTCTCGAAGCCATGTGGCGCATCAGCAATGCAACAGGCTTAGCATTATCCAACAAATATATTTGAAAATCTATTTCGCGCAAGTGAGGTAGCTCTCTTACCTTCTCGAATACGTCCAGAAAGTATCTAACTATGGGCACCAAATTTAGATCATCGAAAAAAGCATCTAGGGAATCCAAGAAACCAAGCATGACCGACCCTCACAGGTTACAAAAAATCTCAAGAGTTCTACCATGGCACGTCAAAAGCCTCATAACTCTCTTCTCACAATCAAGGATGGCACCATACATGACCTACCAATCCATCATTAGAATAAGCATGTAACCCATAAAACCCAGTACATATGCATCACCCTCAAACTAGACGCCAAGAATAGAAATCCTCAAACCCTGTACATTATAGATAGGTGAGTCATACCTCCTACGAGGTTCGAGACAACTACTAGATCAGAAACTATAGAAGTATCTAGGTGCAGAACATCAACAACATAACCGGATATGAAAAAATGAGAAGCACCGGAATCTAACAAGGTCCTAATAGGAAAGTCGAAAAGAGAAATCAAACCTTCTATAGTGACCTTCCTACCTATGTCCTGACTACTACCACTAGTCTGAGTTGCCTCTAGCGCATGAACCTATGCTCTGGATGTACTTTCTCCCTATGCCTACCTCTGAGGGCACTACCTACTATAATGTCCCATATGCCTGCACTGAAAACACGCACCCTTCCTAGATGTCTTCTTGTAATATTTGATGAAATGTCCCATCATACCACATTCATGACACTTCACTTCCTTCTCAATATGTGCTTTATCTAGCTTCTCTCAATCTATCATTGCACCTTTCTTGAGCCACAACTTTTCTTTCCAATACCTGTCTTGGCTACTTCAGTCTTATCCTCTTGTTTGCTCTCCTTTCCATCCTCATGCATAAGAGCCATATCCACAAGCCACTCAAACATAGCTCCCACCAGAATATGTGTTGGTGATAGTCCTTGGAGGGGTTGGTTCACTCCTCTTGTAAACCTCAAAGTCTTCTTATGCGTAGTATTAACCTAATCTAAGACAAATCCTCGCCAACTCACTGAATCTATTCACATACTCCTTAGCCGACATATTACCCTATCTCAGACTCAAGAACTTTTCCAACCGCATCCCTTCTTCAGCTTGTGATAATAACTTTTTCTCAAACTTATCCTTGAACTCATCCCATGTCTCTACGGCCCGCCCTGCCTCAGCTACTTCCCAGTTATACGATGCCTCTCCTTTCAATTGTCAAGTGGCCAACTGAATCCACCTCATATCATCATTCTCTAATACTAAAACACACAATCAGTCTCTCTAAGCCAATTACGAGCATTAATAAGACTCTTTGATCCAAGAAATGGTTTGCTACCTATAGAAGAAAAATCCTTATAGAGCTTAGAGAAATTAACAGCTGGATTTGGTGGAACTTCCGCTACTACAGCAGAAGGCAGTGTATTTCCTTGCCTTTCGGCAGACATCGTAGCTTCAACATACCTACGGAACCATGCCTGAATGGTAACACCCTATGAAATATTGGGAGCCCCAAACATGCTGAAAAGAGAAGAGAAAAGGATTCAAAAAGGAACCAAGAGAATATTGTAATTGACTCGATGGGATATTTTTCAAAAACATGTTTTATTTGAAAAGTCTTTACTTTTGAAAACACTTTTTCCAAAAACTTTCCTTTGATCTTGTAACCATATGCTCTGATACCAAATGAAACACCCCACACCCTTTAACATCACCCATATGAAGACGTGTTAAGTTTGTGAAGCGTTTAGGTATAAAGTAACAACACAAAGTCTAAAATTAACAAGATAGAAACATAAAACAAAGAGGAAACTTTAAAATATCATTTAAATAGGCAAGTCAAATCATGGTGCTTGTTACATTTCACAAATACCAAATAATCATCAATATAAAACTATCTCATGGGACATCATAATATTAGAGGACATAAGTAAAACCGTAAAAACCATCCCTCTTAAATGTCAATACAACGATCAGAAAACAAGAAGTGAATTGATACATGAATTTGGAAAGAGTTTGAATCAAAGCTGAGCCGAATAATCAAGAATCACTGCTGAGACCCTTTACCCTATGAACCTGGGAGGAAAAAGGAAGTGAGAAGGAGAAAACAAACTAGGTCAGACATATGTCTTGTAAGTTCTATTAATTTCTAGCATAAGCATAAGTTAAGGAAGTATTTAGATGGATGAATAATTCTAGGAGTAATAGACATAAAAGCATATATGAAATAGTAGGAAAGACAAATACGAAAAAAGATTGTCTTCTTATTCATATCCGAGATTGCACCAACCACCAAGATATCACATTTGGGCTTTACCTAATTTATACCTGTCGATCGGCTCTTATACCCATAATGTGATAACCTATGCCAACTATGGTACTTGAGATATCAATCACTAGCCCATCAACTAAAAGGACAGCCCTTAATCATATATGCTATTGTGGTTTATCTTCCTCAATCGCACGATGCACGCTCATCGCCCCACCGAAACGCGCCCGTACCTACCTCGTTTGGACCTCTTACTACCCAGTACAGTAAAGTGTGCCCTCACCTCTACCTAGTGTGAGATCTCCATAATAATAGGGATACTAACTTATACGGGTCCCTAACCAAATTCGCAATTGATCCAAGTCACCCTTAGAATTAGTCCCCATTCATTATTCTATTAGGCCACTTGCTTTCCACCATCAGCCCCGCGCTGTCGGAACATGTAGGATCAAAATTAACCCTAGAGGGTAGGTGAATAGGGTTTATCACGGTCTTTGCTGAGTAATTAAATAATATCAAACACAGATCGGAGTAAATGCGGAAAATAAATAACACACAGATATACTCAGCTTCGGCAAAACCCTGCCTACTGTTGCATTCCCCAAGGTTTCTACTAGGTATTAGTAAACAATTACAATGCTTACAACACCCGTAAACTCACCAAAATTCCTAGCCTATTTTTCCTAACCCTACGCTCAAAAATTATCCCCAGTTTCTACTAGGAGCTACACAAAAAGGCCTCACAATCTTGCTCTAGTTGCACTAATCCTACGCTCAAAACCCTGAACTGACTTCTATCCCCAAAATTAGATTTTTCCTGAATTACAAGCCTCGTAATTCATCTCCCTAGTTTTACAGATAAACTAGAAAACTGTAAACTCGATTACAATTTTAAAACAATAAAATAAAAACATCTTAAAGACTTAAACCCTAGTTTTAAAAAACTAAAATAAATAAATCCTTTAAAGCTTCCTTTTTAAAGTTGGTCAGCCTCCTTTTGTTAGTATGAACCCTTATTTCCTTTAGCCCGATCTCTTTCCTCTCTGAAATAAAAAAATGGCGGCGACTTTGCTCTTAGGGTTTCTTTGGAATCGATCTTCCTCTAATGTTTTGATCAAACTTGAGGCTCTGATTATCACCAATTCTCGATGTTGATTACTCTGAAAATTCGTATGTATTTTTCCCTCTTTCTCTTTTATTATGATTGATTTTCGATTTTGATTTTTCTGTGCACATGCCAATGATGAAGTTGTGTATTTATAGGGTTTAGAATCCCTAAAAACTCTGATTCTAGATTGTTCGACTGGCTTGAATTTCTCTTGTGATTTATGTTGGTGATTTGAATTTTTCATCCGAAAATTCTGTTTTAAACTTGGCTTCATATTCTCTGAAAAATCTCGGTAGCTTCTTGAACTTTAATCGAGTCATATAAAATCTCGTTCATCTATTTTTTTGAAAAAAATCTTCTGACACTTTGATTTCTTATCAATGATTCTGGATACTTCACCAAAAATTTGAATGGAATGCTTAACATTATCTGCTTTCTGTTGATTTAAATTGAACAACCTTTAAAATAATGCCTTTCCTTCTTTAGAACAAAACAAATACTACACCTGATTTTTATTTCTTGTTGTAGCTTCTGTGCATTACAGCTTCACTTGATCTTGATATTTTACGCATATTATCTGTGTTTCCCCTTTGTGCATATGCATGTCCATGCTTGGTCAGTTGCTATATTTTGTATATGTGCATCTCTCATGTCCATTAGAGTTTGAGCATGTCCTTATGATATTCCTTACTATTTTTCTCATTACACTTTTGCTGCTACCTTATTGATTGTCTACACTTGTATGCACTGAGATGAATATGTGTGAGCATTGTGTATATATGTACTGTCCCTTGCTTGCATACATGAACCATCTTAAATTATTGTCGTGATCTCTGAAATCAGGAAAAATCATTTCTTGCCTTAAAAACAACCATTGATTTTTTTTGCTAATTGATTTCTTGAATCATGCCCCTATATTTACTGTTGAACAAATGCACTATGCTGCCTTAACCTTTTGACTGTCATGATCACCCTGACTTGTTGTAGCACTTACTTTTGAACTTGCACAGTTGAGCCTTGCATCATCCATGACTATGTATTTGCTGCTATGTTATTTATATGAACTTGAAACTCTGCATCATTTTAGTGTTGCACCAATGTTGATATTTTACACATGTTATCTGTGTTTCCCCTTTGCGCTTATGCATGTCCATGCTTGGTTAGTTTCTATATTTTGAATATGTGCATCTCTTCTGTCCATTAGAGTTTGAGCATGTCCTTATGATATTCTTTACTGTTTTTCTCATTACACTTTTGCTGGTACCTTATTGATTGTCTACACTTGTATGCACTGAGATGAATATGTTTGAGCACTGTGTATATATGTACTGTCCCTTGCTTGCATACATGAACCATCTTAAATTATCGCCGTGATGTATGAAATAAGGAAAAATCATTTCTTGCCTTAAATACAACCTTTGATTTTTTTTGCTAATTGATTTCTTGAATCATGCCCCTATATTTACTGTTGAACAAATGCACTATGCTGCCTTAACCTTTTGACTGTCATGATCACCCTGACTTGTTGTGGCACTTGCTTTTGAACTTGCACAGTTGAGCCTTGCACCATCCATGACCATGTATTTGCTGCTATGCTATTTATATGAAGTTTCTTGAAACTATGCATCATTTTAGTGCTACACTAATGTTGTTATGTTCCAGTTGAACTCTTAAAATGGACTGCCCCTTGTACTTGTATGTGTACACACACTTAGTTGCTTGAATGTATATGAGCATACACTTGCTCGTCCTATTCAATTAGCATTGCTTTGTATTTTTGAACTTGAAGCTTTGTGTTGTTGAAATTGTCGAGCCATAGTTGTCACTTATGTTGCTTTGTTTTAGTCAACCTGCTCTTATTTAAACTGAAACTTCCATGAAGACACTTTGTTGTTTTCTCTTTGCTTTATGTCAAATCAAATGATGCACTTGAAATTTTCCTTGAATTTTTCTGGCTTTACAAAAAAATTTGATATAAACAGATGCTGCCTTGATTTGTGTTGATATGCACTGAGTTGAGTTGGTCATCGTGGTTGCTCCTCAGTTGCACTACTGGTTTCTTTTCTGTACACTTAAACAGATGTTAGCACTTAATATATATATCAGACCAAGTCTAGAAAAATGATGTGAAACACACAAAAATTCTGAGGCGAATAAAATTTAAAAATAAATTTTTATTTTCTTGTATTTAATTTTATTTTTGTTCCAGTTTACTGCATGTGTGTGTTTGTGACAGGTGTACGGGTGGTTGGATTGGATTGCTGGACAGGATCTAGAGTACATCAAGACAAGTATACGTGTAAAAAAAACTGTATGATTTTGTATATGAGTGAACGAGTGTAACTATAGTGAGGCAACGGTTGTGTGGAGAGTGATGAGAGTTGTAGTGCAGAATAAATGTACAGAATGAGAAAATTGTACTGATATTTGTAATAAACAAATTAGATTGAAATAAAATATTATTTTATTTTGTTCAAATCAAATTGTCTATCGTATTCAAATTAATTCAGTAGTACAATTCCATGTAAAATATTATAACTGTGAATATACAATAGTGGAGTTAGAATGTTGTACTATTTCATATTTTGAAATAAAATATTTAATTCAATAAATATATTGTAAATTGTGTATAATAGTATATTATTCAATAAATATTTATTTTTATGAAATGAAATATAAAATAGTACTATTACAAACACATTTAAATAATATTATATGTTTGTTATCATCAAACAAAAATCATACAACACATTATTGTACCCAACAATCTCCGCCTTTTGATGATGACAAAAATACACAAGACTTTGAATGTGTTAAATGTGTTTGAACGTGAAATATATTACTCGCCCTATTTGTATGCTCCCCCTACAACTGAACTCCCTGTATATATGTGGAAAATATAAACAATGAGATTCAATTGACCATTCTCCCCCTAGATATTTAATTTCCAATCTTAAAATATTCTTGAATTAAATACTCATCAATCAAAATCTTAACCATTCTCCCCTTTTTGTTATCATCAAAAGAATAATAGAAATCGAAATAGTGACGAATTTAGACCATAAATATAAATTCAAATTAAGAGAAAGAATATATATCATAAATTCCATTTAATCAAACAAAAATCATAATAATTTTCAAATCAAAAGAAAACTTCACTTTCAAAATGGATGGATTTATGATTTTATAGAATGAGGAGAGCTTTTAAATTTCAAATATAGGATTATGAATTTCATAATTTTCAAATAAATTTCAAATTTAAGCACAAAATCATTTAAAATTATTTAAGCACTTTCTAACCACGCATAACCGCTAGGACTTTTAAATGGGGTTAGTAGTAACTTAAATTTTATCCTCTCTAACGACTTCCATCTATGCACAGCCCAAAGGTCTTTTAAGTGAGAATGGAAGCACAAAGAGATTAAGGTAATTCACCATGCATAACCGCGAGGACTTTTAAATGAGAGTTAATACCAAGGATAAAAAAATCCAATTTTTTTATTATTATTTGATAAATCATTAAAAAATCTTTATTTCCAAATATAATTTAAAATCCCTACATTATATAAAACCATGATGAGTGACAGAAATATGGTAGAAATAGAAAATGGTCGTGACATAAGCTCTAATTCAAAGATATTATAAAATCTGTCCAATCATCATGAGATTTTAAAATAATATCTCCTCTAGTTATGAATTATACAAAAGTCACAACTCATCACAACTTCATAAATCTATTAATAATTTTGAATAAATAATCAAGAATAATTTTAAAATTTGAGAATATCAATTTCAAGAAGAGTTTTTGAAAATATCAATGCAAGTTGAAAATCAGTTTCAAAATTAATCAGTAGAATGTGAAATTATCTAATATTTCTAATGCTGATTGCTCCTAGACAATTTTAAAATCACTTATATATTTAATTCAAATTGCCTATGAATTTTAATGAAATCCAGTCACTGATTTTCCAACCTATCGTTCAATCACCAAGATAATCAAATCAATTTCCTTATCAGAGCAGCATAAGATCATTTTCAAAGCAAGAATCACAAGTGAATTTTTCAGAGAATTTTTAAACAAGCACAAGAAGCAGTCAACGATCAAATCTGAAGGTAATTATTAGAAATCACTTAAGGGAAAAAAGCAAATTTTATAATCCAAGAAATTCAGCAATCAATCACAAATGATTACAAAATCAATATAATCAAACCAAGCAAAAAAAATGAAATTTTCACAACTAATCAACCATGGCTTTCAAGTAGTCTGCTGTATTGAGTTCAATTTTTCAACATTTTCCAAAGTGAATGAGAAGAAACTCAAAACAACAAAAATGTGTGAAATTTCATTTGCTTACAAGAACATCATAAATTTTAGAATTCCAATTTATAGTGTTCAAGATATGCTCAAAAAAAATTGCAGCCCTATCAACATAAATCAGCATAAAAATAAAAAGGGAATAATATAAGAAATAAAATAAAAATACGAGTTTAGGGATCATATCTGACTTACCATAATCGATGTGAACCAATGAATCTCTAACTCATAAATCTATAGCTAAGAAACTCCAAATAATTCGATAATATGAATCAATTTGAATTTTATCTCTCTTAAGCACAGTTGTTCCTTAGCCTATCCTCGGTACCTAAATGTTTATAACATCGAGTGGCCTAACAACGACTATTTTACCACTCTTATCTTTGTTTACACGTTTTGGTACCCAAACTTGTTTATATAACAATCCATTACTGTCTACTAAAGTAACCTTTGGAACCCAAATTCGTTTAATTTTAATCGAATTCATTTTATTATCTTTTAGGGTCCAAACAAGTTTAACTGAATTGTTCTTAGACGAGATTTTATTTCCTTTATGTTTTAAAAATCCTTTGAAATTATTAGAGTTCAAAATTTCAAATCGACCTTTTTCAGAGCCATTTAAAGGACTTTTAAAATCATTAGAATTTTGTTTTTCAACTTGATCGATTTTCCCAAACCAATTTGAAGGATTTTTAAAATCACACTTTTCAATTTGATCAAATTTATCAAAACCGGGTCCTTTCTTATTCTTAAAAAATTGGTTTTTTAACAACATATTCAATGATTTTTCTCCTTTAGAGCCAAAGTTGATTCAAGCCGTTGAATTTTAGATTTAAAATTGCTATTTTCTTTTATTAAATTCGAACAACGATTTATAATGATCTTTCTCTTTTTAGAAGCATTTTGTTTTAAAACCATATTCTCGTTTTCAAGCATTTTAATTTCCGCATTGGACTCAAAAATCTCAGTTTCAAATTGTTTACACTTTTCAATTTCAAGTTTTTCAAAATCCTTGAATTTTTCAATTTCTTTTTCCAAATCGTGATTTATTCGAGTAATTTCAGATTCGTTATTTTTCAAAATCACGTTTTCATTTTCAAGAGTTTTGAAATTTTCTTTTATTTCAAACAGTTCTCTTTGAAAAGTCATGCATTTATCGCATTTGAGATTATTTATTTTCTCAGTTTTAATTTCAAGCTCATTCAGAATTCATTTGGTTTTCAATAAACTCTTTTTCTTTAAAATTTCATGTTTGGAATTTTTGCCTTCTTAAACTTATCCAACTCCTTTTACAAAAAATCGTTGTTTATTTTTTGTTCAATCTCGTTTATTTTTAGGAACACAATTCCCTTTTCAAGCTTTTGAAACTTTTCATTAAGATGGACTAAATCACTTTCTACATCTAAACATTTTTTGCAATTCGAGTTTTCAATCTTTTTAAAATTTTCAAATTTTAATTCCAAATCATGATTTTTATTGCTCAACTCAACATTTTCAGATTTTAAATTTTCATTTGTCAGTTTAAGACTTTCAACGGTTTTGGTTAATTTATCACAAAGCAAAATTAACTTTTCAAAAGGAAATTCATTGTGCTCGTCATCTGTTGAGTCTTCATCACTGTCATCATCCGATGCATCTTCCATAAATCCTGTCAACCATAATTCTGAACCTGAGTTGGCAATCGGGGGTTTTGAGCTATTATTGTCTTTTCTTCCATACAACCAATCGAAAGATTTCTTGTGCGGTTAGATGGGTGATATGGTTATATTGATCATCATTAATATAAGAATATAAAATGTACGTAGCACGAGAATTAATTATAATGTCATTCTTATCTACCATATCATATCCATTTTCACTAATATCCCAACATCTACTATTAAAAGATTTTAAATAAAAATCCATTTTTAATTTCCAATTTAAAAAATCTGTTCCATCAAAAATAGTTGGGGTTATACTGGAAAAATTCTCGCCAGATTAACAACTAGAAAACTCACCGTTAGGGAAATACATGACTCTAAAGTTATTTAAAATAAAAAGTACATGCTCTAATACCACTTGTAGGATCTAAATTAACCCTAGAGGGGGAGTAAATAGGGTTTACTACAGTTTTTGCTGAGTAATTAAATAATATCAAACACAGATCGGAGTAAATGCGGAAAATAAATAACACATAGATATACCTAGCTTCGGCAAAACCCTTCCTACTGTTGCATTCCTTAAGGTTTCTATTAGGTATTAGTCAATGATTACTATGCTTACAACACCCGCAAACGCGTGACAATTCCTAGCCTATTTGTCCTAACCCTACACTCAAAACTTATCCCTAGTTTCTACTAGGAGCTACACAATAAGGCCTCACAATCTCGCTCTATTTTCACTAATCCTACGCTCAAACCCTTGCACTGACTTCTATCCCCAAAATCAGATTTCCCCGAATTACAAACCCCGCAATTCGTCCCCCTAGTTTTATAGATAAACTAGAAAACTTAAACTCGATTACAATTTTAAAACAATAAAAAAACAACTTAAAGGCTAAAACCCTAGTTTTAAAAAACTAAAACAAGTAAATCCTTTAAAGCTTCCTTTTTAAGGTTGGCCTGCCTCTTTTGGTTAGTGTGAACCCTTATTTCCTTTAGCCCGATCAATTTCCTCTCTGAAATAAAAAAAAATGGCGTCGGCTTTGCTCCTAGGGTTTCTCTGGAATCGATCTTGCTCTAATGATTTGATCAAACTTGAGGCTCTAATTATCACCAATTCTCGATGTTGATTGCTCTGAAAATTCGTATGTATTTTTGCCCTCTTTCTCTTTTATTATGATCGATTTTCGATTTCGATTTTTCTATGTACATACCGATGATGAAGCTGTGTGTATTTATAGGGTTTAGAATCCCTAAAAACTCTGATTCTAGATTGTTCGACTGGGTTGAATTTCTCTTGCGAATTATGTTGATGATTTGAATTTTTCTTTCGAAAATTCTGTTTTAAACTTGGTCACCTATTCTCTGAAAAATCTTGGTAGCTTCTTGAACTTTAATTGAGTCATATAAAATCTCGTTCATCTATTTTTCTAAAAAAAATCTTCTTATACTTCGATTGCTTGTCGATGGTTCTGGATACTTCACCAAAAATTTGAGTGGAATGCTTAACATTATAGGCTTTATGTTGATTTAAAATTGAACAGCCTTTAAAATATTGCCTTTCCTTCTTTAGAACCGAACAAATAATTCACCTGATCTTTATTTCTTGTTGTAGCTTCTGTGCATTACTGCTTCACTTGATCTTGATATTTTACATACGTTATCTGTGTTTCCCCTTTGTGCTTATGCATTTCCAAGCTTGGTCAAATGCTATATTTTGTATATGTGCATCTCTTCTATCCATTAGAGTTTGAGCATGTCCTTATGATATTCTTTACTGTTTTTCTCATTACACTTTTGCTGGTACCTTATTGATTGTCTACACTTGTATGCACTGAGATGAATATGTTTGAGCACTGTGTATATATGTACTGTCCCTTGCTTGCATACATGAACCATCTTAAATTATCGCCGTGATGTCTGAAATCAGGAAAAATCATTTCTTGCCTTAAAAACAACCTTAGATTTTTTTTGCTAATTGATTTCTTGAATCATGCCCCCATATTTACTGTTGAACAAATGCACTATGCTGCCTTAAACTTTTGACTGTCATGATCACCCTGACTTGTTGTGGCACTTTCTTTTGAACTTGCACAGTTGAGCCTTGCACCATCCATGACCATGTATTTGCTGCTATGCTATACATGAAGTTTCTTGAAACTCTGCATCATTTTAGTGTTGCACCAATGTTGTTATGTTCCAGTTGAACTCTTAAAATGGACTGCCCCTTGTACTTGTATGTGTACACACACTCAGTTGCTTGAATGTATATGAGCATACACTTGCTCATCCTATTCAATTAGCATTGCTTTGTATTTTTGAACTTGAAGCTTTGTGTTGTTGAAATTGTTGAGCCATAGTTGTCACTTATGTAGCTTTGTTTTGGTCAACATGCTCTTATTTAAACTGAAACTTCCATGTAGACACTTTGTTGTTTTCTCTTTGCTTTATGTCAAATCAAATGATGCACTTGAAATTTTCCTTGAATTTTTCTGGCTTTATAAAAAAAAAATCTGATATAAACAGATGCTGCCTTGATTTGTGTTGATATGCACTAAGTTAAGTTGGTCATCGTGGTTGCTCCTCAGTTGCACTACAGGTTTCTTTTCTGTACACTTAAACAGATGTTAGCACCTAATATATATATCAGACCAAGTCTAGAAAAAATGATGTGAAACACACCAAAATTCTGAGGCGAATAAAATTTAAAAATAAATTTTTATTTTCTTGTATTTAATTTTATTTTTGTTCCAGTTTACTGCATGTGTGTGTTTGTGATAGGTGTACAGGTGGTTGGATTGGATTGCCGGACAGGATCTGGAGTACATCAAGACAAGTATACTTGTACAAAAACTGTATGATTTTGTGTATGAGTGAACGAGTGTAACTATAGTGTGGCAACGACTATATGCATAGTGATGAGAGTTGTAGTGAGGAATAAATGTACAGATGAGAAAATTGTACTGATATTTGTAATAAACAAATTTGATTGAAATAAAATATTATTTTATTGTGTTCAAATCAAATTTCCTATCGTATTCAAATTAATTCAGTAGTACAATTCCATGTAAAATATTATAACTATGAATATACAATAGTGGAGTTAGAATGTTATACTATTTCAGATTTTGAAATAAAATATTTAATTGAATAAATATACCGTAATTGTGTATAATAGTATATTATTCAATAAATATTTATTTTTATGAAATGAAATATAAAATAGTACTATTACAAACACATTTAAATAATATTATATTTTTGTTATCATCAAACAAAAATCATACAACACATTGTTGTACCCAACATAACGGGCCTAAAATAGGATTTAACATATACATATTATATATTAGGCCTCTTATCTTCCCCAATCATCCCCACGTTGCTGGTACAGACTCCGTTTATCTTAGCTTATTAGTTTTACCCTCAATTTTACTTAACACAATTTAAGTTTATTAATAATCCCAATATAACCTCATGTTATATCCCTAGGTTGTATTAACATTCCTAAGTAATGATATCTTTCTATACAACCCATTCCCACGTTGCTTAATGTTCAATTATGTTCGAACTATTCCAGTTTACATGTTTACATATTCTCCAATTAAATGTTAAGCTTTATACCCAATTTACAGTCCAAATATGATTATAATACCTAATCAGTTTCAATATTCCCAAAAATCCTTTTTAATTCAATTTTAACGTTATTCTAGTTCAACGCAAAAATAATGATAAAGGCCTAATGTCTTTTCAGGCCTAGGCTCAGTGCTAAAAGAAAAGGGAAATGGTCTAAGATACTTGTAAGGCCTAAACTCAAAATAAACAAAACAAATGAAACATGCATAAGAAAAACTGTAAATAAACTACAACAAAGAGGGTGATAGAAGAAGGAGAACTACTCATAAACAACAAACTACTGGGAAGAAATAGGCATAGACAGTAAATAAACTACAGTAACTTACAAAAAAAACTAAGCATATAAACATTGTAAATAATCGTAAACATAAAACTTGGAAATTAATACTATTTAACTGTCTAAAATTTCCTACGCAAGTAACTAATCTAAAAATTACATAAAAACTCACAGATTTGATTATTAAAGCTTCACTTGTTGCCTTCTTCTTAGATCTAGCAGAACCTCCTCCTTCAGATGTATTTATAAAAATAAATATTCAAAACTTAAGAACTTCTTTATCCCTATAAAAATTTAATTATTTGGCGCATCCTAATTTCAAAGGATATGCCTGGGGAAGAAGAAGGAGGAGAGACAAAGGATGGATGTGTAGAAATGAGAGAGGCTTTGCTAGTCTATTTATAGGGTCTAGTGGATACCCTCAGTCGTCTAAATCTAAGATTAGATCTGGTCCAGCAATTTCATTGGACCAATAAGAAAGCGCCACATCAGGCTTAGTTTAAACTAAGCCAATAAAACTCAGCCCACTCAAAAAAAATAAAGTTAGAAAATAAGAATAGTTCGCTACCTTGCGTGCAGTCCAAATCACGCACAAATTGCATCTTGGGTCGACCCACCCTCTTCCTTGGGTCGACACAGGGGTGGACCCCATTTGACTTGGGCCCTGTGTTGGGTTATCCAGTGACCATTTGTTCCATATATATATATATATATATATATATATATACATATATATATATAATTTCTGAATTCTTCTTAAATTCATAACTAATTCGTTTTAACTCCAATTTTAGCAAACCAAGTGTCCATTAAAAATTACAATGGATCCAATGGTGCTAGTCCCGTTATCCAATTTTGAATATTATTCTGGTTAATATTTAGTTTATTAATCTTTTAAATTTAATTATTGTTTATTAAAATTCGAGGTGTTACATTCCAACTCTTCCTGACCACCTTTAACAACTGTTCCTTCTCGGGTTGATCGATCAATTGCAACTCTTTAAGTTGTTCCTCTTGATCTTGTCCCTAAGGTTGGCTCGCTTATCGAGAAGGAATATACTCCTCGAAAGTTGAGTATTTACTGGTCGATAGGCTCAAACCATCTATAGAGTGGCTTGAATCCAAATTCAACTCTACACCCTCAGCTCCTAAACCTTGAATTCATCTCGAGCTTCTCATTGCCATTATTTACTGTACTTATAAATAATAACATTAGCTGGCATGATTAAATCCGTGGCCCCTATGTTAGTCCAAGATAACATGGAACGTGTAGTGTCGGGCATGCTCATATGGTTAAAGTAAACATTATGGAAAACTGTGATGATTTTCAGCTAAAACGACCATCATCACTGACCGCCTTCCCATCCCTTAGATTAAATCGTAAAATTTCATCGTAATCAGATCAGAAATTAAAGTTCATATCTGTAGTTCAATCATTTGACCGTAGTCCAATTTTATGTCTTATCTTATGTGC
Source organism: Allium sativum (assembly GCA_030737875.1). Lineage (NCBI taxonomy): Eukaryota > Viridiplantae > Streptophyta > Magnoliopsida > Asparagales > Amaryllidaceae > Allium > Allium sativum. The sequence continues at coordinate 693,847,910 of CM060920.1, forward strand.
ATGTCTGAATTGTCGGTTCAGTGCGACATTCAAGTTCGTTCCAATATGTAGTCAACTAAAGCGATAACTAGAAGGCAAGGACGAAATATTGAAATAGTGAACATAGAATTCATAATCAAATTCTATGTCACATGAATCCTATACAATGTAAATTCAAAGTTTAAGTTATGCAAATCGATTACATCAAATATATTTTCCGATCCAATCGCATGAATTCATAAGTTGGTCTAACCTATGCTAAAACCCTGATCTGATCACCTAAACCTATATCAAACCCAAAAAATTCTAAGTCATCGGATCTAAAAATTTATCAAACTCCCCAGATTTCAAATTTCTTCTCCTTTCCTTCGAATCCCTTTTTTTCACGGATTCCCAACTTTCTTCTCTTGTCTACTCCCTCGTTTTCATATATGAAAATCCATAAAATTTTCGTATCCGAAGAATTTTGTATCCCTTTATTCAGATCTGAAATAATTAAACTCCCTCATCTTCCTATTTCCTTCTTTCTTCTTCCTTCTTCATTCTTCCTTCTTCTTCCCATATTATTCCTCCTACACCTTAGTTTCTTCCCTTTTCCATCGCATAACACCTCTGATCTTTGACCACCACAACGACCCCTCCTCTAGTGATAGAGTCCTACCACGGCCACCTCTGGTCAATATCCTCCACCTCACCATCGAATGAAACCCTATAACTCAAGCAATTCAATGTTGAACGTGGTGAAACACACCTTAATCTGATAACTTTTAAATAAGGGGTGATGAATAGGGGTGGAGTTAGCACAATGATGGATGGAAATTGGTTCACAACGGTTAATGATGAGATTAGGGGGTCCGAGAATTTTAAAGAAAAAGAAGGGTCCAAGATTCAGATTTGTAAAAGTGGAAAAGAAGATGGTGGAAATAATTTATATATGAAGGTGGAGATGGTAGTCTCAACACACAAACTAAAAATTTATGAAATTTTCTTTATGTATAGGGTTCGATATTGATCACTACAGAGGGATCAGTACCGATCTGCGATGATAATTTAAAAAAAAGGGAGTCGAGGGATTAATATGGCCATTCTTTCATGCAAGCACAATCTCGTATACATTAACTCCTAAGCCTCTGATCGTTATTATGATCATGAACGGAACATCGAGAGTATATACACCAATATGAAAGAAATTTGTACAGTTCCAAAGTATATATTCAATGCTCGAGTTTAATAAACCTTGAACACTGTTGTACATGGCCATACACATACATTAATATTACTGTACCCTTTTTTATTGAAAAATCCGAGTGTATTGCACAAAAGCACATACGAGCGTATGAGTGCGTACGCGATTGCTTACTAGCATCAACTTGCTTACACTTAGGTGTAAGCATGAGATGATGACTAATAGTTAATCTATTGAATAAATAGAAATTAGGTATTTACCTGATAAGTTCAGACGATTTTCAGTCTAAATGGTTAATTTTATACATATCGAAACCATGAAACTTAGATGGAATCACATATTTATACTACTGGAGCTCGACAAAGCGTCAAAACTATATGAAAGCGACGTACTCCTTGGTGTACACAACTCAAAACAAAGATCTTGAACATTCGTTGGGCACAACATGGAGATCGTTCCAGATATTAAGACTTGTTTCGATTCAAAGCATGTTATGTTCACACAAGACGTACTTTAAGGGGAAACTATTATCCGGCCTTTTGGACTGGCTATCAGAAGCATTCTAGACTCATACAAACTCGTACTAAGCGAAAAGATCGACGAAGAGCTTGAGAGTCAAAAGTCGAATTACCTCGGATCGATCACATTCGGAATTGTCTGGTCACTTAGAAAAGGCTCGATCGACTAATAAGATTACTCGGACTGCACTGATCGTTCATCTTCAGAATTGGGCCGATCGCTCCAGAAAACGTGTGATCGACATGATCCGATCACCCAGAGATGCATGATCAACACATCTCAATCATCAAAACCCTTGAAGTTGCTCTTGTCGGATTAAGGGATCAGCAATAATACCACAAAAAGGATCAGTAGGAATCCCATGTTTCAACTTAGCATAACTTCTAAGTATTAACACAACCGTAGCGGTACAACTTCCTCAATCAGATCGACATGACTCCCACTCCTCGAATCGATACTTCGATTCAATGCAATTCTACTACTTCAGTAAACAAAGATCATAATTCAACATCTACGGATCTGATCCCAACCAAACTTAATTGGAAGGCTAAGAAGACTTAGATGAACACGCACACAATGCTGAAAATTCCAAATCACTAATTAAAGGGATCGGTACCTTTACCTACCAAATCGATGATATTTTCATTTTAGGCTTTGGACCCGGTATGATTCTCTCCATGACTCTCTGACTTTCCAGCTCGAACTAACTATAAATAGCTTATTTTTGAATGAGAAATAGTTTTTTATACATTGTACAATCTTACTTCGGGGTAATACTGATTTGAGCGCTGCACTTTGTGGTTTTCAACAATAAAGTTATAAAATTCCTAAGAAGACGTAGGTTGGCTTACCCCGAACCATTATAAATCGTTATCTTTAATTTTTACTGCATTCCTATTATTTGTATTCTCATTTTTTTTATTAAGTTTAACTGTCATTGAACTCTGTGGGTGTTGTACTACATTTTGCTGTCAACAATAGATAACCCCTTATGTAAAGAACTAAAAATCCCCACCATTTGAATCGACCATAAACCATACAGGTCTGAACCAAAAGTTGGAAATCTTCGAATACTTTAACTTTGGGAATTCAACACATCAGGACAGATAACAGAAGACTTTTATAATCATTACAATAATGTTACATCAGAGTACAGAATATATCAGAGTACACTGGATAAATAATACAGCGGAAGATTAAATTACCACAAAACTAATACAATGCAGCGGAATAATTAAGTTAACACAGCGGAAGGCTACCAATGCTCTGGACACAGCTTTAAGATTCGATCCAGAATCCTACTCAATATATCTGCAAAATAAGCTACTCGACTGCCCATGTGAAAAAGAGGGCACCCGAGTTTGCAAAGTGAAACAAACTATGGGTCAGTCATGGGACTGGTGTGAGAAATATTTACTTAACTTATCTAATGAGGAGGCTAATCACAGGACCATGCCGCTATCGCGGAACGGGTTTACTCCATTGGATTGCCAGTGCATAAATAAAGTAAATTGTTAAAACAATGCAATGCTTTTTAGAAAAACGAAATCATTATAAGACTCAGGTCCCATCACACAATGCAACGGAAGCCGGGGGATAGAGTTTTACCTTATAATGGTCAAAAATGCTTGATACGATAAAACATATTTGATATTATTATTAGTGTATATATGTTTTTAAAACATTTCAATCGTAATGTATTAATCATAGACGACATAGGTACCAAATACTATGTCGCCATACTAGTTCTACAATCAAAACGGCATGATGTCGTGTTGGAAATTGGGTTTCCATCATGAGTCAAGGTTAGGGACGATCTCCTAACTGATTTGGGACACTCTAGCAATGTCTCAGGATTCAGACGCTGGCGAACCCTTGGATACAGCAAGGCCGGTCCACAAATACTTTAGTGGATTGGTTATGCCTGAACACATGCTTCCCGATCCTATTGGACCTATAAATTGTCCATTGGAGACCAATAAAAATCCGAGGCGCCTCATTCCATCAACCACATAAGTAAAAATGTCAGGCCTTGTAAAAACCCAAACACCACTTCTGGCTAGAAAGAAACGTGTGCACTCCCTGCGTTCCATTGTCCCGTTTTTGACTCTACTGGGGTGTGAGGCTTGCGAGGTAACGTAATACACAAAGCTATGCCTAAATAGGCTATGCTTTGATCATCAACCACAAGGCTCTGCTTTTCAACAAAAGCCTCGATCAACTGCATCTTGACATGTCACATTGACAGTCCATGCCATGTGATCGATAACTACCAATATATAACCTTCGAGCTCGTGCGTCTCAAAGAAGGGTGTTAAGAAAGAGAATAAATCCTCCGCCACCACAGATATATATTAATAGATATCAATTTAATTACACAGCATGAAATTCAATGTCGGACACACATCCATTTACAAGTCCGTTCTGGGTCTGAACGAATCCGGAGTCACCTAGGTGCTCGCGTATCCGGACGATCAACAAGTACGTCCGGACAAACTACCACTATTAACCCTTTACCAGGAGCGACCCAATACCAGGCATCAGTAGTCGTCCATTCGATGTGAGGATCGTCGGACTTCAATCACCATCTTCAATGTCATCGACTTTTAATCGTCGTAGTAATTATTCAGAATGGGTTAAACCCGGTCTTTCCGAATAACTCGCGTATTTTTATAATTTAAAAATCAAGTGTTGTAAATACACATCCAACGCCTCATTCCAATTCGGAATATTCTTTAAATAAAATATTCATTTTATTAGGGAAAAGTTCCCATTAATTTTATCAAAGATAAATTCTTTTAGATTATAATCTTTAATCTTCTTTTAAAGATTCATTAAAACTCCAATTCGGTTTTAATATCAAAAATCAAAATTTTATGATTATTTAATTTAAGAAAAATTTAATCTTATCTTTAACTGGGTTAAAGAACTAATGTCATTTAAATACATTGTTCACGATAAACCCAAAATCATTTTCCAATAAATAAATATAAATTGAAATACCAACAATCTTGGTTGAAAGATTTATTCTTTATTTAAAAGAAATTCTTTGTTTAAAATATGCTTTATATAAAAGATATTCTGAATCGGAAAGCGACTCAACCATTTACCATATAACTTTGGTTATATGGATTTCATACATCGTATGTAAATGACAACAAATGACAAATATTCATCAAACCGTCCATTCAACATCCAGAGTGATGTTCAGAACTGTGTGAGCATTAAAATGAAATAATAACGCTCATCGCAGCCTGTCAATCTATCGATTGACATACAAATAAATATTGGGACTAGTGTATATCAATCAACATCCCAATTCCCATGTGGGGTTTTCTGCCAACAACAGTACATGTACATAAATAATTGGTTAATGAATTTAACCAATTTTAATACTACCAACATGTTGATAATGATGGACAAAACATGATATTTTATTTCTAATGTCGAAATAAAATATATTTGACTCGCATAATTTCTTTATTCATTCCTAATATCTAATAGAATGTAATTTATTTATATGACATTAATGCGGATGTCAAATAAAAGATAATTTTCATTATACTTTATTTGTATGTAATTATTCTTAAATTTAACACATAAAAGAAATAATCTCATTGGTATATGTCTTTCAATGTATAACCTAACACCTAAAAATGTTTATTTTAAATTGCATATTCTAATGTATTCATTAACATATAATGTCGTCATTTTAACACACTTATACATTCTAATGTATATTTTTTCCAATAATATGATTCTTATAATTGAATATAAACTCCAATGTAAGTTTGTAAATAAAAAAAGATTTTTATATTTGCATATAAATTCTATCGTATGTTATGCAAATAAAAATGATTATTTTTTTTGCATATAAATTCTATCTCAACAAAATGTATTAGGAGTTCCATTTTGCTGACAATTCTATTTTATCAAAATGGATATTTTTATGGTAACACAAACCTATTACACAAAAATACTATTAGTGTTTAACTTTTTCATTCAACAAAAATGTAAATTTTTGTCTTAATTCAAAACTAATTAACAGAAGGTAATTTTTGTTTTCAACATAAATGTGTATTTTGATTCAGCCAGTCTTATCTTGACAAAAATATATAATTTGACCAAAAATATATGGTTTGCTTTAACTAATCTATTTTGACAAAATGAATATTTTGACAAAATGTATATTTAATTTAACTATTCTATTTCAACAAAACAACAAAGATAATGACTTTGTTTTGTTGACAAATCTAATTCAACAAAACAATTATAAGTGATGTGTTTGTTTTGTTGACGATTCTAGTTCAACAAAACAAATGAAAGTGGCATATTTGTTTCGTTGACAATTTTAATTCAACAAAACATATGAAAGTAGCATATTTATTTGTCGACAATTCTAATTCAACAAAAGAAATGAAAGTGGCATATTTGTTTTGTCAGATCTAATACGACAAAAATGATAATGTTTTGTTTAAATCATTATAGTTTAGCAAAAGTGACCAATTTGTTTCAACTATGATAATTTTGACAAAAGCGACAAAATGGTCCTAACTTTGGTAATTTGACAAAAGCGATAAAATAGTTCTAACTTTGATAATTTGACAAAAGCGATAAAATAGTTCTAACTTTGATAATTTGACAAAAGCGATAAAATAGATTTCAACTATTATAATTTGATAATAGTGACAAATTGAGTTTAACTGTTTTAATTTGATAAAAGTGAATATATTTTCTTAATCTTTTAAAATGACAAAATTGAATAATTTTGTCTCATTCTTTTTAAATAATAAAAATGTGTCTTTTTGTTTAATCAGTTTTAATGAACTAAAAATGTTTCAATCTTGTTTAACCAAAAATGCATCTTTTGTATTGCAACAAAATGGCAAAATGAGACTTATCTTTCTATTTACTCTCTTTATTGAAGCTAAGATGACAACAAAAATATATCTTTTCAGTTATAATCTTTTTATTTAAAATCTATAATGACAATAAAAACATTTTATTTAATTTAACCAAGTTACAACAATGATGAAATCATAATCTTTTTATTCTCTCTAATTTAAAACTAAAAATGATACTTTTAATTTTATTCTTTTATTTACCTCTAAAATGTAACTTCTCAAACTATGCTTTTATTTGCTTCTAAAATGCAAATATAAAATGTAATTTTTTTAACTTATGATTTATTTGCATTAAAGAACGCAAATAAAAATGCAACTTCTAATCTAATAATTTATTTGCATCAAAGAATGCAAATAAATATGCAACCGTTAATTTCATAGTTTATTTGCATCAAAGAATGCGAATACAAATTCAACTTTTAATACGATGGTTTATTTGTATCAAAGAATGCAAATAAAAATCGAATTTTAAATACGATGTTTATTTGCATCAAAGAATGCGAATACAAATTCAACTTTTAATACGATGGTTTATTTGCATCAAAGAATGCAAATAAAAGTATATCTTTTTATTTCAGTGTATATTTGCATCAAAGAATGCAAATGAAAGAACAACTTTTTTTATTTAGTGTTTATTTGCATCGACGAATGCAAATAAAAGAACAACTTTTTAATCCAATGTTTATTTACATCGAGGAATGCAAATAAAAGAACAACTTTTTCAATACAATGTATATTTGCATCAAGGAATGCAAATAAAGGAATAACTTTATCTCAATTCAATGATATAGACAAAAGTGATATATTTTCCATTGTATTGACAATTCTATTTCAATACAATAAAAATGATAAAATAATGTTTTATGTTAAATTGATAATTCTATTTCAATGCTCAAAAATGTTAAAAAGATATTTTTAATATTGAATTGACAATCTAATTCAATTCAACAAATATGATGTTTTTACTAAATTGGCCATTCTAATTCAATTCAATAATATAAACAAATTGATATTTTTATTGAATTGACGATTCTATTTCAATACAATGATATAAACAAAAATGATATTATTCAATTGAATTGACAGACAAATTCAATTCAATAAATATGACCAAAAATGATATTTGAATTGAATTGACAAACTAATTCAATTCAACAAATATGACCCAAATGATATTTTTGATTGAATTGACAATTTAATTCAATTCTATAAATAAGCAAAAGATATTTCATTTTTGTTTAGTATACATGATTCACAAAATATTGGTAAAAAAATGATTCATTTTAATTTATCCGTCATATACAAATCTATAATTTAACTAACCGGTCTAGCATACATACATACAAAATACACAGATCAATCATCCCAAAATTTCATCACATCGCGTAACAACTTCATTAACATATGCCCAATTATTTAACGGCGAGAAAAATAATTAATATTGATTAATTAATTAAAATCAGAAATCTCACAGTAGTTTTTGTCTGAATTTCCAAAGTCCTCCATTTCGGATCTGGTCGGTTCCATGTTGTAGAATTCTTCACCACGATTGCAACACAATTCGTTTCGTCAGATTCTGTCGTCGTACGTAAAAGTTATATGCATTTAAAGATCGAAAATTTAAATTATAAAAAATGATTAAACAATCCATCTCACCCACTAATATTCTGCCACATCACCCTCCTCCAAATTCCCTTTCTTCTTCGTGAATCGCTACTTCCACGTCACGGCAAAAGAAAAAACGCGCACCTACCTCCTGATCGCACGCCACTCCGAGCCTCCAGCAACCGATCAGAACACACCACATCGAAGCCCTTGCCATGCTCCTCCAACACCGCCGGTATGGGCGAACTCGCAGCCCCCTGGAGTGCCCAGCTCCACCACGAACGGTGCCACTTTGTGGCCAAATTCCCGTCGCCACACTCTTCCAGAACTCATCCTCACCGTATAGAGTTGAAGCTAAGAAGAATCTCTTCGATTTCCTCTAAAGAACCATATGCTAATTCGTAACCATTTGTGAGAGATTAGAGGATTACTAAGGGACGGTTCTGGCCATTGAAATAGTGGGCGGCGGCTAGGTCATTAGAATTAGGGTTTTGTTTAGATTTTTTTCCTATTATTTATAATATTTAATTGTTAAATTTGCAAATAAACCCATAATCTCTCAACAACTCCGATTTCAGCCCAACGAAGGATGTTCTTAGGCAGATACCCCCGTTCCAGACGAAATGGGCTAGGTCCCATCAGGCCAAACAAACCTCTTCAGTCTGTTTTATTTAATTTAATATTTAAATCATTTATTTAATTAATTCAATCTTACATTTAAATTCATCGAGGCCACATATTACCTCTAAAAAATCCAGGAAAATTATTTCTAGCTATGTTTTGACGATACGGTTCTAACAAGACTAATTTTGTCGAATTCTGAGAATGTTTGAAAAATGACTATTTTCTAGTCGATCGAATTTGGCTGAAATTGACAAAACACATTTTCTTTTGCCATGCTCACATATTAATTCTAAAAATTATGAAAATTGAAACCTAGCAATAATTTGACATTCCGGTTCCAATAAGAGCGGTTTCGTTGAAAACGGAGGTCATTTGAAAAATAGCTATTTTTAATATTAAAAAAAAAAATCTACAGCGACTATCCTGAATTTTAAACTGGGCATAACTTTTGATTCTCGCTATGAAATTTTGATTTTTTGGATTCGTTGGAAAGATATTTTTAAATAGGTTTAAATATTTTTGGTTTCACTAAAATCCGATTTATTTTGCATCCTGTACAGTCTGTCAAAGTTCGAATTCAAATTTTCAAACCACCGCGCTATTTCAAACTCCTTTTATAATAGAACGATTTAAAATGAATTTTTCATCGTTATTATTTAAAATAAATTATTTTAACTATTAATTTCCATTAAAATTTCTAAAATAAAAATTTTAAATTGGTTCAGAATTTGCGGTTTGTTACACCTTAGCACCCCCAATAGTCATTAGTAATACACTGCCCGGCAATTGGAAAGCTTGCATACCCTAGTCTCAGTGGATGCATCAATATCTAATCTCGATACATCTTAACTTGGAATATTTAAAATGGTTTATTTATTTTATTGTGATAAAAATATCTTATGATTGTGATGGTTGGAAAATTCTAACATAAAATTAATTATAAATGGATTTTTTTATAAATATACTTCTAATTGATTACTTAATATAACACATTATGTCAACTATACAATAGAATGACAAAACACTTTTACAATGAACAATAATCAATTACAAGTGTTAACAATTTAGCAAATTCCCTTATCGCCCTTATGACATACCTTTAACTCTATTATACGATATATACATACATACATGCTTATATATAAAGTGAAAATAGATCAAACAAATAATTTATTGATTCAATTAAAATATCTAATTTTTATTTAAATTAAATTTAGAAATATGTTAAATAAACTAGACTTCATAAAAGATCCAATATGATAATTTTTTGAAATCCACTCATATCTTCCGCTACGGGCTTACCTAATTCCAACGATTTGAAGAATGGACTCCGTAAAAATGTTGTCCATACATAACAAGTAGTATAAGTCTAGTACAGGACAAGTTCTACACTAATATGGCAATAATTTTAGACTTGAGAGTTGGTGCAATAAACTAAAGGATCAAGTAGCGCAAACATGATATTAGCATGCTTAGAAGAAGTTAGACTTGCACTAATGGAAAGGATAGCCGAACTACAAAAGAGTGATAAGTTCTACACCGATGTGTAGGATTTTATACTAATGATTTGGTACAATATAATCAAAGGTGTTCAGCGTAGATATTGAAGGGAGACCATAAAAGAATGGAAGGTTGTATGTTTCAAGTGTAGAAGCACTACGAATGAAAGCATTGTACGAATGCTATTATTTGAAGTTTACCATTCATCCTAAAGGTACAAAGGTGTACAAAGGTATGAACAGGAGCTTCTTTTGGAAAGGAACGGATAAGGATGCGGAAGTGTGTGTGAGAACATATCTTACATGCCAGCAAGTGGAGGTAGAACATTAGAAATAAAGTAGGCTCCTACAACATTTAGAGATTCCAGTATGAAAACGAGGTTCAATATTTATGGAATATGTAGATTTATGGCCAAGGACAAAGGTGGAGAATGAAGGCATATGATTTATAGTAGATAAAATAAGTGTGCACATCCCATTCTATTAAAGGCTAAGCTGACTGTGTCGAAGTTAGTAGAGATATACGTAAAGATAATAGTGAAACTGCATAAGGTGCCTAGCATTACTAGTGATCGAGATTTGCTATTCACTAGTGCATTATGAAGAAGTTTTTAGAAGGTATAATGTATTGAATTATGCATGAGTACTACGTACCATATATAGACAAATTGGTAGATTGAGCTGGTACACAAAGTCTTAGGAATTTTCTAGGACCATACATTTTGGACTTCGTTGAATCTTGGGAAGATTATGTACATCTACTAGAGTTCTCTTATAATAATAGCTATTAGAGAAGTATTAGGATGACTCCATTACATGCTTTATGCGGAAGTGTAAGACTGCTGCATATTAGTTGGGGGTGAAAGATAAGATTGTATTAGAGAAATTTGAAAAATAACCATAAGTGTAGGACTACTGGCGGATGTTTCTTTGTAGTCTGGGGGCTTAACCAACTAAATAGTTGAAAACTATGATGGTTGTTCCAAGCAAGTATTGGATAGGCGATAAACATTTAGAGAGTTTAATAAAAATATTGAGGTGGTGGTTCCAAGTGGTATCAGTTAAGAAGTTCAAGGCTTACCTAACTAAATCGTTGAGTATTGACAAGCACTAATGTCCAAGGAGTTAAGACACTCCAACGTAGTGTAAGATGTCACAGGTTCGAATTTTGCTCTAAGGGATCTAACCCACCTAACATATAGTATGTTATATACTGCTTAAATTTATATATAAAGTAGCCAATTTCAAAACAAAAAATTGTTAAGTATTGCAGCGACTGTTCCAAGCACTATTAGTTAAAAATTTCATATCGAGAAATGAATTTAAAAGTATAATTGTGGGAGAAATCCAAGCAAAACTTTAGTTTATGATTCTGGTAACATAACCGAAAAGTTATCAACATTTTAGTTTATGATTTTTAAATTAAGTTAATAAGCTTTCACCATTATAATCATATTAAATTAAATTTACTTTGCTTTGATAAAATGTCAGGCTGACACCTAGTAAACACGTTTAGCAGTCTTGATCAAATTTTGCTCCAGATCTTTGGAAAGATCCAGTCCATCATTTTGCTTTGATTGCCCGAATAGGATTTTGTTCACATCCTTTTTAGGAATGTGAACAAAACACTCCACCTTGATTGGTGAAAATCAGGGAGACCCATGTGGAACCCCCTGATTTCCACCAATGGGGACCGAGTGTTTTGTTCACATCCTTTAAAAGATGTGAACAAAATCGCACTCTGATTGCCCATCCTTCGTTCTGCACGTATCTCGTTAATTTACCCCACTTTCCCTTGTCACGTCACGGAAAGTTTGCTGATCCTTTTTGAAAACTAGATCACCAAGGCTTTAACGCAGCATGCTTTTTCTTCTTCCTTGAACATTCCTGCTGCAAATATCTACCCAACACTTTCCTTCTTACACACTAAAACCCACCACATCTTTGTTTAATTTAAACTGCTTCGTTCAAAAGTAACTCCATTCCCCAACCTTTCCATGCAGCGCCTCATTCCACCCTTGTTCCCACTTTTGTTTGACTACCCCTTGTATAAGCTCCACAGTTCCCCGACAAATCCTCACCACCCTTTTGATTTTCCTTTAACCCGTTTGACAGCTGCTTTCAAATAAAATGTGCCCTTCCTTACTTTTGTTCCCAGTATCTCCAACTACTGCTTTGTTTTGATTTCGTCTTCCTTTTATTTTCATGCGAAAACAGCTGATTTTTAATGCCTAACTTTTTCTTTGATCGTTCCCATCAATATTCGTTCAAAACAATGCCATCCTACTGCTTCCATTCGTTCACAATCCTTCACGTTAAAACAATACAAGGCAACCTTTCCCTTTTCACGCAATAACATGCTAAGTTTCTCCCTTTTTCTTCACGAGTCTTATTTGCTTATATAAGAGATTGGTTGACTTTATTTTATTTTTCACGAGGCATTGTTTTCATCCTCGTATTACCCCAAACCCACGCTCCAACGAAAATCCTCCATCGCGCCATCACAATAATGATCGGACATTGATCTAATTTTCCCATAAGTTGCGCCACTCCGTCAACATCCTGGGCCATGAATCCCGTAGTGCTCGACTCTCCGTTGATTCCCTAGTTCAGCTACAACCGCCGCCCTTTAAGCTGATATTTTGGCCATTGTGCTTCTCTGTTGAAGTTCACCACCAACCAATTTGGAGTTTTTAGTGAGAAGAACATTATTCTAGTTAGGAATTTGTGGAATGGATCAAAGGTTTGTGTGATTTTATAGGAGGAAAGATTGAAAAATGGTTGCCGTTCATTTTGTTTTGGCGGCTGAAGAAAACATTGACTACGCGGGGAATTATTTAGAGTTAGAACTTAAATAGGGTATTTATAGGATGCATAAACTATTAAAATAAATGTTTGTGACACTTAGCCACTAAGTAATGCATTAAAACTACCATATACACTTTTTCAACGAAAGTTGTAATATTAGTAAAAAAAATAATACTCCGTACATGTTGGGACATGTTTCGTTAAATTCCGAGATCGTTTGTAAAAAGTCCTTTATAAATCACTAGTGAAAAACACACGTTTAAATTTCTCACGATCACAAAATGAATCCAAATAACTTGAAACTTGAAACACTACTAGAATTAATCATTATGGATTTAATAAAATTAGTTCGCTAAAAACGGTTGCATATCCGTTATTCAAATTTTCGCGTAAAACAATGCTATTTTGGACCCCGAAAATACCCGGTCTCCAAAATAACAAACTATATTTCTATATTGACTCTAAACGTTAACACGAATTCAACGGAATTCGTTACCTAGCTTAATTCGATCGTTATCTCAAGTTATGATCAAAAACCCTTTTTAAATCGAATTAAATTATTAAATTAATCGATATAATTCCATAGCGACTATTTGAAGTTTTGAATTGGACATTAATAACAATCTATAAACTGAAATCTCGATTTTTCTCTTTTATTAGAAAATTATTATCAAATGGATTCAAATGTTTCTTATTTCACCATTCCGACTTATATCGGATTCTGTATATCAAATTGAAGTTCAAATCGTAAATTACGAACTACCGCGATAATTCGAGTTTGTTTTATAATTATATATAAATTAAACATTTAAACTTCTTTATATAAACGCAGTATATATTTTAATTCCATTAAAATTTTCAAATCAATATTTAAAATAATAAAATATATTAAATATCTGACTACCTAAAATACGGGATATTACGTTCCATTCCCCTTAAAAGAATTTCGTCCCCGAAATTACTAAGGTAGAAGAAACGTTACAACCCATTAACTTTTCAAAACTCCAATTTATTTCAAATCGAAAACCAATTCACTATTGTAAATAAAACTTTTCAAAAATATTGAAAATTTTCTAACACGTTAAATTCCTGGAAAAATTCGGTAGAGTCTCCCTTGTACGGAGTGACTTCTGCGATATCGCAAGATTAAATAATATATATACATCGACCCACATGGTCGGAAAACAAAATTCAAAACCCAAAAATTATATTTTCGTGTAAAAATACCTTATGCGAGCACTATTGAGCATACTTGCTCAACTTATTTCGATATACTCAACCAACACCAACCTCAAAGCCTTTTAGTTCATGTACTCAACTCAGTTTATCATGTAATTAACCAATATGTTAAATTCTAGAAAATATCTGTCAATAAATATACTTCACAAATCCCAAAACTAAACAAGGATCCAATTTCAATTTATATATGATTCAATTCCAATTTATAATACTGGAATTCTTTTCTTTAGCTTACAGTTCATTCAATTTCTTATTAAACTATTTATAAATTCTATATTCACAAATCTAACAAACAATGCACACCCAATATAACTAATCATTTAACTTTGATTAACTTTAATTAATATTCAATATTAACATTTACTTGGGTTTTACAGACTATACTTATCAACCGATTAATATCCGATTGACTTCCATTAAATCATTATTAATTCAATTGCAAATTGCAAATTCCAAATTTATTTATTTAAATTCTAATACCCAATCTTAACTTAACCAAGTTAAGTTTTAGCTTCAATATTCAATTGACTAATTTATTTTCAAAATTAGTTTACTTCTATTTCAAAATTAGTTTACTTCTATTTCAAACCCAAATTCTGATTTTTATTCCAATTCCTCTTCAAAATTTAATTAACTTATTTTTAAGTTAATTCCTGATTAATTTTAATTCCAAATTGAAATTCTGATTCACAATTTCCATATATGAAATCTCTTCGGGTTATATTAAACCAACTCAAATTCAAAATCCAATTTTGAATTCCATTCAAATCAATCAAACAAACAAAACAATATCCCCATAATTTAATAAAACTATTTCTTTTCTATGCAAAAATATAATTTAGGCAAAATTATTTCATTTACCCTCTTTACAAAACAATATAGTGTCAGTTGCCAGTTCAAAATCGAACCAATCAAAATAACACAATATGAAACATTTATATTTAAATATGCAAATACGCGCTCTCATATACATACACTCAACTCAATCTAGGGTATGACTAACCCCATCTCTATCGAGTTACGCCACAGAGCCAAGATTATTACGAAACCATTGCTCTGATGCCACTATAACGACCTGGGGAGTTCGACGCCTGAATTCCAACAATAACACAAACCGTATTACTTTCCAGAACTCAAGCATTGAAAACACCAGATAGTTAATGAAAGAATATAGAGGGTGAGATAAGAAAGAAAGAAAAATTAGAATAGAAGAAGAAGAACACAACAGCATCAGAGTCTTACATCGCAGCGGAATAAAATATAATATAGAAATAAAACTTTATTGAGAGCTTTGAAAATAAAAACTTACAAATCCTTAGAGTACATCAATACATATGGACAATTATAATAATCTATCCTCACATACAACACACAGTGGAATAAACACTATATACCATACGTCTGAACTCCTACTGCTTATCTTCGGACTTCACAACATCCGATAACCTGAACCTGCACAACCCAATCTAACCCGAACATTACGAACGCCGGATTAGTCTGGTGAACCAGAGTGAGAAAACTCACTATATAACACCCCGAATTTCAGTTAATGCTAAAATTCACTAATTGCAGAATAAATAATCTCAGATGTGAGAATTGGGGAAACGGGCTGCGTCATTGCGTTCGTCTCGGAAAAATACGCGAAATAGAGTCCGAAATTTTGTAAATCGGAGTCCATATGGCTCAGTTATGGCCCAATGAAGTTTACAGAAAATTCAAAGTTCAAAACAGATTTAAAATTCAGGTTTAAATTTCGAAATTGCGGCCATTGGGCGCAGGAGGGAAAAATTCCCGCCTAGCTACCCAAGTCGACAGCCCTGTCGACTGGGCAGTCGACTTGGCTAGGACCAAGTCGACAGCCCTGTCGACTTGGGTGACGACAGGGGGTGCTCGGCCAGTTTAACCTGGTGCACCATTTTAGGGTTTGGCTGTGTTTTGGGCTGTTCTCTAGAAGCTTCCAAGATCTGATGGTCCTAATCTAATTTAGGGTTAATCTAATGGCCTAAAACACTTGCCTAATCTATAAATACACCCTAACACTACCCTAATTCATACTAAAAATAGATTCAAGGGCCTCATGCCGTCAAATCAAAATTAGAAGGAGCCTCCACCAAATTTGAGAGGAAGTTAGCATCTCAAATCAACTCTAATCAAGTTCTAATCCACTCTAGCAACTTAATCTTCCTCATTGGAGTGCTAATTAGTTATTTGTGAGTACCTATGCCTTTAGCAAGCAATTGCTAAACTAATTAGGATTGGATATTAGGAGGCTATGGATGTAAATGAGGATCTATGCATGTTGTGGTTGTCATATGTTATAAGTTCATATGCAAGTTTGTCTCATTTTATGATATGACATGTTATGCAAGTTCATATGCAAGTTTATATGCAAGCTCATATGCAAGTTTGTCTCTTTTTATGATATGACATGTTATGCAAGTTCATATGCAAGTTTATATGCAAGTTCATATGCAAGTTTGTCTCTTTTTATGGTATGCATAACATATGCAAGGTTGCCTCTATGTATGACATGTTATGCAAGTTCATATGCAAGTCTATATGCAAGTTCATATGCAAGTCTATATGCAAGTTCATATGCAAGTTTGTCTCTTTTTATGATATGCATAACATATGCAAGGTTGCCTCTATGTATGACATGTTATGTAAGTTCATATGCAAGATGCAAGTTCATATGCAAGTTTATATGCAAGTTCATATGCAAGTTTGGGTTAATGATTTATGCTAGTTGGGTTTAATGTTATGATGCAAGTTGACACCTTTTAAACCCATGTAAATGCCAACGTTGTGCTAAGATTGAACCCATTACATTTATAATGAATCTTCCAATTTATATGACATGTCATGAGAACGAATTACATGGGAAACGATGGGGTTAATATGCATGTTAATAGAAATGTGTAAAGTTGGTATGCTTAAGCATAACATAAAATGAATGGACATAATTGGGAATTTACCTATTAAGTTAGGTCTACCCATATTATGGAGTTGGGAATTTACCTATTAAGTTAGGTCTACCCATACTATGGAATTGGGAATTTACCTATTGAGTTAGGTCTACCCATATTCTTAAAAATGTGTAATTAATTAGGGATAATTAATACAAATTATAGGGGTGATTAATTAGGTGTAATTAATCAACTAAGACACGAGGTTGGACCCTTTTGTAGCGGAAGTCTGCCCGGAACCGACCGGCAAATCCAGCAGCTACAAATGATAGGCCCAATGTGAGAGGTCTTAGTCATAAATTAAATACGTGATTAAGGTAAAGACACGAGGTTAGACCCTTTTTATGACGGAAGTCTGCCCGGACCCAACCGGCATATCCAGCAGTCATAAAAGGTGGTCTAATGTGAGAGGTCTTTATGAGGTCATGATCTTAATTAATTAATTAAGAAACACTTAACCATATTAGCATGTAGAGGGACATAAGGGGTTAAGTGGGTGCCTTGGGTGGCATGTGGAAATCTAGTGGTTGCCTTGGGTGGCAATAGAAAATACGATTAGAATACTTAACCAAAGTGGAACATGTAATTAAAACATGATTAAAGGGTTAAGTGGTATACACTAGAAATGACAAGCTTAGGTGGGTAGCTTGTGGGGGCCCATTTCAACCAATATCCCAAACGTATCTTTGTGGGCTCGACCCAAGTCGAGGACGGGACACGCATATTGGGCTTGACCATAAGAGGCCAAAACGGGGTAGCGGTGGCAACGCGAGTCCAACAGGTTTCATATGCGTGTGTGGACCCGGGCTGGTAGGTAAGACGTTGTTGCATCGTGTAGATATAAGCCGTGCACCAATTGTTGTATTGGGTTGCCACTATGGGGAGTGATACACCCCATTGTGGGGCCAGCACGGGTATCTACGGTAGGGAGCCGATCGCTTGGGAGTAGTGGGTACACCTAGTGGAGATAGGGGCAGACGGCACCTATGTAGTCAGCTAGGGGTACACGAAACTACTGGGTAAATTTTCTAAGTCCTTGGGAGGGATCAACCTTTAAGTAGGAATGACTGGTGTGGTGCAGTGTAGTAATTATCCTTGGGTGGGTAAATGCGTCTTTATCGTTATCTTAGTTCATTCTAAGTCTGATTGGCTACTGAGTGTAGTCATTTATCCCCAGTCACACCATACCAAGTTATATCATACCCTAATTACTTTAATGATTGCATTGTTAAAGTTATAGGACTCGCTCAGACTTATGTCTGACCCCGTTGTTTTTATCTTTTTCCCAACCCCCAGGTTCTCAGAGTGGGCCCAGCACGAGTGGGCTTTGATCAGGCTGCTTTTATTACTCTCTTGGAGCTTGGACCCTAGATGTAGAGCTCAGCTTACCCTTTTCTTTTATGGCTATCAGTTCATGTATTAGGATTATGTATTTTTATTTATCAGGATGGATATTTTGTACTTGACTCTTATTATGGTTTTGTGATGTAACCAAACATGTTTTACTTTCCGCTGCAATGAAATGATGTTTTAAATTTTCAAGTATTACTTATATCTGTCTTGCTGTAATTTCTCTGTTCTATATTCACTTAAAATACTCCACCGATGTTATGGCATTCCCTTAGCGAGTGACCATAGTGGGAGTAGGGTGTTACACGTGGTATCAGAGCAAAGGTTACCGGAACAGATAAAATTTTTAGAAAACTATTTTTCTAAAAACATTTTTGGAAGAGATATTTTCAAAAACATGTCTTTAAAGAGAAAAGTTTTTGAAAGAAAAGCATAATCCCCAATAGCCATATCTTTATCTTTCGAATTCTCCGTTTTGAATCTTTCCTTTTTCGTTTCAGCATGGCTGAGGATCTTAACTTTCCGGAGGGTGTGACGATACCAGTATGGTATATGAGATTGATGGAGGCTAGGGCCACCACTGCGGGTCCAGCAAATGTTCCTCCACCAACGGTAGCACCCGATCTTCCTCCTCCCCCTCCTCCTCGCACAGATACTTTTGCTAAGACCTGCAAGGAATTTAAAGCTATGGGAGGGAAACCTTTTCAAGGATCTGAAACTTTTGTGGAGGCTAGAGATTGGCTTAAGGAGGTGGAAGAGTTGATAGATATCTTTGAGATGGAAGAAGGAAAGAAAGTCAAGTTAGCTGCTTGGTTAATGAAGGGAGAGGCCTCATTCTGGTGGGAGGTCACTAATGGAGAACGCCCCGTTGACTCTTGGGCGGATTTTAGGCAAAGATTTGTGGCAAAGTTTCTCTCAAGGGCGGAGGAAAACTTGTATATGGAAAGATTCTTGACTCTAAAGCAAGGAAATCTCTCAGTGAAGGAATATGTCAACAAGTTTAATCAATTGGCAAGGTTTGGCCTAGACATGGTGAATACACCGGAGAAGAAGGCTTTGAGGTTCGTGAAAGGCTTGAATGAACCGATGCATGGGTTGGCTATGACTCATATCCCTATGGGGGCCACCTTTGAGAAGCTAGTTGACATGGCACTCATGCATGAAGAAGAGAAGGGTCCCAATGCTAATAAGGCACCCGAGAAGAAGGGAGATCAAAAAAGACCTCAGCAACAACAATAAAACAAAGGTGGGAAAGGCAACGGTGGCAAGGGGAAGAAGAAGTGCTTCAATTGCGGGATACCAGGCCACATAAGCAAAGATTGTCGAAAGAAGAAGAAGACTGGCTGCTATCACTGTGGCGAAGCAGGGCATCTAGAGAAGAGTTGCCCTAAGAAGGGGCAAAGGACGGGATCTACCTCAGGAGGACAGGTGCAAGCTCTTATGGCACCGGGTCAGGCTAGGGGGCAAGTACAGGCTCTCGCGGTTCCACCGATTCAGGAAAGAGGTAGAACTATTTCCATTGAAAGTCTGGTTTTTCTATTTGATCATCCTGTCCGTACATTGTTTGATTCTGGCGCATCGCATTCGTTTATCTCATCATCATTAGTTGAGTCACTGCACTTAAACACCAGTCTAGTAGATGATCCCTTGGTTGTTTCAAACCCAATTGGGGGCTCCACTTATTTGTCCATGATATGTTTGGGTTTGAAGATTTCTATACTTAGCATTGAGTTTAGATGTGATGCTTTTGTTTTGGGCTTCATGGGCTATGGGTTGATTTCGGGCATGGACTGGTTATCCAGTAATGGTGTCGTTCTTGATTGCGAAAGGAGAGTTGTTAGGCTCATGACCCGCTTGGGTAACACTCTCGAGATCTCTTGTAATCCCATGGATTCTGTTATGCTAAGTTATCTTGAATCGCTTGACGCTTCGGTCGAGAGTTTGCAATCTGTTAGAGTGGTCCGGGAATACTCGGATGTGTTTGAGGAGGTGAAGGGCTTACCTCCGAAGCAGGAGATTGACTTCTGAATATATCTGGTGGATAATGCTAAACCTGTATCTTTACCAGTGCGCCACATGGCTCCTCGTGAGAGGAAGGAACTCCATAAGCAAGTAGGGGAGTTGCTTGAGAAGGGGTTCATAAGACGAAGTATATCGGAGTGGGGTGCTCCAGTAGTTTTTGCTACGAAGGCGGATGGGTCCCTCAGACTTTGTGTAGACTATAGAGAACTCAACAAGCTCACAAAGAAGAATAGACACCCATTGCCGAGGATTGATGATCTTTTCGATCAGTTGGTTGGCGCTTCAGTATTTTCTCAGTTGGACTTAGCCACGGGGTTTCATCAGTTGAGGGTGGCTGAGGATAGCATAGACAAGACTGACTTTAGGACTCCGGATGGTTTCTATGAGTGGCTGGTGATGCCATTTGGGTTGACGAACGCCCCTGCATACTTTGTTGATTTGATGAGTAGGGTGTTCAGGGAGTTCCTTAATAAGTTCATGGTGGTCTTTGTGGATGATATCTTAGTATTTTCTAAGAGTGAAGAAGAGCATGCCCTACATCTTGGGGAGGTGTTGGAGACTCTTCGAGCACATAGCCTTAAGGCTAAATTCTCTAAATGTCACTTCTGGAGGAAGGAAGTGCGATTCTTGGGGCACGTGGTCTCCAAGGAAGGGATAGCTGTGGATCCCGCGAAGGTAGTATCAATTCAAGATTGGAAGGTTCCGAAGAATGCTACCGAAGTAAGAAGTTTCTTAGGGTTGGCGGGTTACTATAGGAAGTTTATCAAAGACTTCGCGAAGATATCAGCCCCATTAACCCGCTTAACGAAGAAGAATCTTGTTTTCACATGGGACGTAGATTGTGATGATGCGTTCCGACGGTTAAAGAGAGCTTCAACCACTGCTCCAGTTTTAGTGTTGCCAGATGGGAATAAGCCATTTGTTGTCTATACCGATGCTTGTGGGACAGGACTGGGCGCAGTCCTAATGCAAGAGGGAAGGGTAATAGCCTATGGTGGAAGGCAGTTGAGAGTGCATGAGAAAAATTACCCTACCCATGATCTAGAGTTGGCTGCTATTGTTTTTGCGCTTAAGTCATGGCGCCATTATCTTCTTGGTGAGAGATTCGAATTGTTCACTGACCACAAATCATTGAAGTACTTGTTTTCTCAGAAGGATTTGAATTTGAGACAGCAAAGGTGGATGGAGTTCTTAGCATCCTATGATTTCGAGATAGCGTATACCCCTGGCAAGGGTAACGTGGTGGCGGACGCCTTGAGCAGAAAAAGGTTGTCCTTGAGTCCATTGTTCGTGGAACAACGAAGCTTGGAATTTATCTCGATGTTTGATTTCAGACCTTCCATTGACTATATACCCGGTTTGCTAGCATCCTTGGAGGTCAGACCTACTCTTTTGGGGCGGATTGGAGAAGCACAGAGGGACGACCCACAGTTGGTTGAGTTGGTAGAGAAGCTCATAAGGGGGGAGTCGTCCAGCCATTTGAGTAGGTACACCCTAGACGATAGGGGGTGCTTGCGTAGAGACGGTAGACTTTGTGTACCGCAAGACGAGGGTTTGAGGAAGGCTATTCTTGATGATGCACACCGTTCTAGGATGACCATTCATCCCGGTGGGGACAAGATGTACCAAGACATGAAGCGGGTTTTCTTCTGGGCCGGTATGAAGAAAGATGTGGCCGAGTATGTCGCTCGATGCTTGGTGTGCCAACAGGTGAAAGCGGAGCAAAAGAAACCAGGTGGGTTGCTTCACCCATTGGAAGTTCCGCAATGGAAGTGGGATAGCGTCTCGATGGATTTTATTGACGGGTTACCCAGATCGAGAAAGGGTAATACGGGAATTTGGGTTGTGGTAGACAGACTTACTAAAAGCGCCCATTTCATACCTGTGAAGAGCAAGAGGACTGCTCCATGGCTAGCTTCAGTATATCTTCGAGAGATAGTTCGATTGCATGGGGTACCCTCTAGCATAGTGAGTGATCGAGATCCTATCTTCACTAGCGAGTTCTGGAAAAGTTTGCAAGAAGCAGTGGGGACTCAATTATGTCTGAGCACCGCATATCATCCTCAGTCGGACGGCCAGACTGAGAGGGTGAATCGTGTCCTAGAAGACCTTTTGAGGCTTTGTATCTTAGATTTTGGAGGTACATGGGAAGAGCATCTTCCATTGGTGGAGTTCGCATATAATAACAGCTTTCAGTCCAGTATTGGTATGGCTCCTTTCGAAGCTCTTTATGGAAGGCCTTGTCGATCACCTACATGTTGGTGGGAATCTACGGATAAGATCTTGCTTGGGCCTGATATGGTTAGGGAGACTTCTGAGAAGATTGACTTAATTCGAAGAAGGATGAAAGCAGCGCAGGATAGGCAAAAATCTTATGCGGACAAGAGGAGGACGGATCTTGAGTTTGAAGTTGGGGACATGGTCTTTGTCAAAGTGTCTCCGTTACGAAATGTGGTTCGCTTTGGATCTGTTGGGAAGTTAGCACCAAGGTTCGTAGGGTCGTTCCCTATTAAGGAAAGGATTGGACGGATGGCATATAGAGTGGAGTTGCCCGACAGACTTAGTGGTGTACATGATGTATTCCATGTGTCACATTTGAGGAAGTGCCTACATGAGACCGCAGAGGTGGTAGAGCCGAGCTTGCTTAGAGAAGTGGAAGTAGAGCGTGATGCGACTATTCGACGAGCTCCTACTCGCATCCTTGGGTCAGAGACTAGGAAATTGAGGAATCGAGAGGTTCAACTAGTCAAAGTACAATGGGGAGAAGATGAGGGCAACGCTACTTGAGAGACGGAAGCGAAGATGCGTTCATTGTACCCATTCCTTTTTGAGGGTATGTCTTTTAACTTCTCCTTTATCGTTTTTCTAGTACTTATCTTTAGTATGTCCTCTCGTTAGTACTTTTGACCTTTAGATAGGGTAAACCTATGGTTGAAACATGTGTTTGAGACATGTTATGGTTGATGGATGCATGTGGATGCAAGTGTTTTCTAGTGGTTGCTTGTGGATGCATATACACACACTCTAGACACTAGATCGGCTCAGTCACTTCATATTGCATATTGCATATAATTGTGTGTAGGTAGCTATATTTATGGATGTATAATGATTGTGTTATCATATGGATGATGCATTTTGGTGAATGATTGTGCACTCATGTAGATATTGTATGTGTCGATAGGGTTCTCTCGCATACATAATGGATGCATGGCACTATCATGGTTTGCATATGTTCATACATTAGATAGGGAACATATACACACACTTTTTGCATATGCTCATACATCATTAGAAATTGTTTTAAGGACAATGGATGCCTGTGTTGGATGGATTGAGTAGATGGTTGTTTGGATGGTAGGATATGCATTCTCCTTAGCTTAGAGATTTCGGGGACGAAATCCTTTAAGGAGGGGAGAATGTAACACCCCGAATTTCAGTTAATGCTAAAATTCACTAATTGAAGAATAAATAATCTCAGATGTGAGAATTGGGGGAAACGGGCTGCGTTATTGCGTTCGTCTCGGAAAAATACGCGAAATAGAGTCCGAAATTTTGTAAATCGGAGTCCGTATGGCTCAGTTATGGCCCAATGAAGTTTACAGAAAATTCAAAGTTCAAAACAGATTTAAAATTCAGGTTTAAATTTCGAAATTGGGGCCATTAGGCGCAGGAGGGAAAAATTCCCGCCTAGCTACCCAAGTCGACAGCCCTGTCGACTGGGCAGTCGACTTGGCTAGGACCAAGTCGACAGCCCTGTCGACTTGGGTGTCGACAGGGGGTGCTCGGCCAGTTTAACCTGGTGCACCATTTTAGGGTTTGGCTGTGTTTTGGGCTGTTCTCTAGAAGCTTCCGAGATCTGATGGTCCTAATCTAATTTAGGGTCAATCTAATGGCCTAAAACACTTGCCTAATCTATAAATACACCCTAACACTACCCTAATTCATACTAAAAATAGATTCAAGGGCCTCATGCCGTCAAATCAAAACTAGAAGGAGCCTCCACCAAATTTGAGAGGAAGTTAGCATCTCAAATCAACTCTAATCAAGTTCTAATCCACTCTAGCAACTTAATCTTCCTCATTGGAGTGCTAATTAGTTATTTGTGAGTTCCTATGCCTTTAGCAAGCAATTGCTAAACTAATTAGGATAGGATATTAGGAGGCTATGGATGTAAATGAGGATCTATGCATGTTGTGGTTGTCATATGTTATAAGTTCATATGCAAGTTTGTCTCTTTTTATGATATGACATGTTATGCAAGTTCATATGCAAGTTTATATGCAAGCTCATATGCAAGTTTGTCTCTTTTTATGATATGACATGTTATGCAAGTTCATATGCAAGTTTATATGCAAGCTCATATGCAAGTTTGTCTCTTTTTATGATATGACATGTTATGCAAGTTCATATGCAAGTTTATATGCAAGTTCATATGCAAGTTTGTCTCTTTTTATGATATGCATAACATATGCAAGGTTGCCTCTATGTATGACATGTTATGCAAGTTCATATGCAAGTCTATATGCAAGTTCATATGCAAGTTTGTCTCTTTTTATGATATGCATAACATATGCAAGGTTGCCTCTATGTATGACATGTTATGTAAGTTCATATGCAAGTTTATATGCAAGTTCATATGCAAGTTTATATGCAAGTTCATATGCAAGTTTGGGTTAATGATTTATGCTAGTTGGGTTTAATGTTATGATGCAAGTTGACACCTTTTAAACCCATGTAAATGCCAACGTTGTGCTAAGATTGAACCCATTACATTTATAATGAATCTTCCCATTTATATGACATGTCATGAGAACAAATTACGTGGGAAACGATGGGGTTAATGTGCATGTTAATAGAAATGTGTAAAGTTGGTATGCTTAAGCATAACATAAAATGAATGGACATAATTGGGAATTTACCTATTAAGTTAGGTCTACCCATATTATGGAGTTGGGAATTTACCTATTAAGTTAGGTCTACCCATACTATGGAATTGGGAATTTACCTATTGAGTTAGGTCTACCCATATTCTTAAAAATGTGTAATTAATTAGGGATAATTAATACAAATTATGGGGGTGATTAATTAGGTGTAATTAATCAACTAAGACACGAGGTTGAACCCTTTTGTAGCGGAAGTCTGCCTGGAACCGACCGGCAAATCCAGCAGCTACAAATGATAGGCCCAATGTGAGAGGCCTTAGTCATAAATTAAATACGTGATTAAGGTAAAGACACGAGGTTAGACCCTTTTTATGACGGAAGTCTGCCCGGACCCAACCGGCATATCCAGCAGTCATAAAAGGTGGTCTAATGTGAGAGGTCTTTATGAGGTCATGATCTTAATTAATTAATTAAGAAACACTTAACCATATTAGCATGTAGAGGGACATGAGGGGTTAAGTGGGTGCCTTGGGTGGCATGTGGAAATCTAGTGGTTGCCTTGGGTGGCAATAGAAAATACGATTAGAATACTTAACCAAAGTGGAAC
This sequence comes from Allium sativum, assembly GCA_030737875.1. Lineage (NCBI taxonomy): Eukaryota > Viridiplantae > Streptophyta > Magnoliopsida > Asparagales > Amaryllidaceae > Allium > Allium sativum. The sequence continues at coordinate 693,874,101 of CM060920.1, forward strand.
ATGTAATTAAAACATGATTAAAGGGTTAAGTGGTATAGACTAGAAATGACAAGCTTAGGTGGGTAGCTTGTGGGGGCCCATTTCAACCAATATCCCAAACGTATCTTTGTGGGCTCGAGGACGGGACACGCATATTGGGCTTGACTATAAGAGGCCAAAACGGGGTAGCGGTGGCAACGCGAGTCCAACAGGTTTCATATGCGTGTGTGGACCCGGGCTGGTAGGTAAGACGTTGTTGCATCGTGTAGATATAAGCCGTGCACCAATTGTTGTATCGGGTTGCCACTATGGGGAGTGATACACCCCATTGTGGGGCCAGCACGGGTATCTACGGTAGGGAGCCGATCGCTTGGGAGTAGTGGGTACACCTAGTGGAGATAGGGGCAGACGGCACCTATGTAGTCAGCTAGGGGTACAAGAAACTACTGGGTAAATTTTCTAAGTCCTTGGGAGGGATCAACCTTTAAGTAGGAATGACTGGTGTGGTGCAGTGTAGTAATTATCCTTGGGTGGGTAAATGCGTCTTTATCGTTATCTTAGTTCATTCTAAGTCTGATTGGCTACTGAGTGTAGTCATTTATCCCCAGTCACACCGTACCAAGTTATATCATACCCTAATTACTTTAATGATTGCATTGTTAAAGTTATAGGACTCGCTCAGACTTATGTCTGACCCCGTTGTTTTTATCTTTTTCCCAACCCCCAGGTTCTCAGAGTGGGCCCAGCACGAGTGGGCTTTGATCAGGCTGCTTTTATTACTCTCTTGGAGCTTGGACCCTAGATGTAGAGCTCAGCTTACCCTTTTCTTTTATGGCTATCAGTTCATGTATTGGGATTATGTATTTTTATTTATCAAGATGGATATTTTGTACTTGACTCTTATTATGGTTTTGTGATGTAACCAAACATGTTTTACTTTCCGCTGCAATGAAATGATGTTTTAAATTTTCAAGTATTGCTTATATCTGTCTTGCTGTAATTTCTCTGTTCTATATTCACTTAAAATACTCCACCGATGTTATGGCATTCCCTTAGCGAGTGACCATAGCGGGAGTGGGGTGTTACACACTATGGTTAAAAACATCACCCAACTTGATTTTTTAAAGTCAAACCATTTCTGTTTTTTAAATCATAGCTTTTACTGATATTATAGTAGTGTCTAAACACAATTAAATAACATCTAGCAGAATGCTTTCTTCTCACGCTCCACATATATAGTATACAATCAAAAACTTGAGTCTTATTGGAGATTGGATTTCCAATTATGACAAGGTATGGAACCACCTTCCGATAGTGTATCTATAGAGGTGAATACACTACGTTAATAAGAACATCTTGCAACCCGGCCACATATGACCAACCACTCATTTCGCTTGAGTGTATCGAATGTATATCACCAACGGTTGGGTGCGACCCATTGTTTCCCGATAAGGGACAACATCGAAATAGATTAAAAAATGAAATGGATTTTCTCTAGATAGGTGATTATACACCCTACTTGGGAGCTACCCACTTAGCCATGCTACCTTCCCGATTTTTGTCATTTCCTAGTTGAAGAGGCTTGAGGTTTTTCCATTACCTTTAGAACAACATATCACCATTCCCTTTGAATGCCCCTTTGTCAGATCCGTCAAATCACTAATTGACGTCCATAAAAATATTCTGCAGCTGACAGAAGTACGTTTGTAAAAATCAATATACGTGACTCTTAAGAAATACTCTATTAGACATTCGTCCATACAAGTCATCCAGGGATAGGATGAACCGAAGGCACCCTCCTACCACATCCTAGGTATCACCCTATAGATCAGTAGCTATTAGACCTTGCAAATCCATAGATTTTAACCACGATAGGGTTACAGTATATCTCCGGCCGCTAAACCGAAGATTTTAAATAATTCTACCATTTTATAAATATCCACGATCTTCAATTTCTTCATCTCAATCATTATCTGATATCTTCAACATTTCGTATTTGCTGGTCGGAATGGTTTTCAAATATGAATTCGATCCCGATCTTTCCATACCAACAATCATATAGGCCAGATGTGATAGTCGGTTTTTTTAAACTATCAAATAAACTACCATTCAATCATAAAAATAAAAATATATTTATATATTGGTTTAGTAATCAGCATCACTTGGCTTCTTTAATTCAAATAATTAAACAAATGGTTAATTTACAATTTAAAACTTCTTTCGATATCTCAACATTTCATTAGTCCCTGACTGTAATTGGTAAGCGAACAATTCCCTAAGTATCAACCCCGAAGATCGAAATCAACATCAAATTAAGACTCAGAAAATCACTCAACTCAACCAATATCCAGTTAGGTTCATGTTCTTTAAATTCATATCATAACTGTGACGGTACAAAATTCCCTTTGTGGCGTGAGCTTGTAACCAAGTGGGGTAGTAAATTGATGGAATGTTGGGTTATGTTATCAAATTCGGGTACACGGTACGACTCACTGGCCCTTCTGATCCAAGTCGCTGAGTGGCTGTTGTGGCTAGGCTGAAAGGTATGGCCACTGTGATTATAGTGTAGGGGGCAATGCGTGAGGCTAGTTTCACAGAGCAGCGAAAACTCCTTGCTCTCGACGGTGAATGGATAACGGACTGCTATGCTCTAATACCAAATGTAGCGACCCAAACTTCCCCACGAAGGAAAACCCATATTGCTTTAAGGACAAGACGAATCAAAACACAAACAGAATAACATTTCATTTACTTAATACAACAATTTACATCAGGGTACAAAAATATACAGAGTATGAACAAATAATATACATTGAAAAATATCAGAGATTTAAATTACATTACATAGCAGCGAAAAAATAATACAATACATAACTGAAAGAGATAAACGGATACAGAACTTTCCGAATATCATTCCAGCTGTAAACTAGGATCCTGTGAATATAAATCTGCAAAACCAAAACTACTAGCTGCCCGTGTGGAAAATAGGGGCACCCAGAGTTTAGGTTAAAACAATAAACTCCAGGTCAGTCATGTGACTGGTGTGAGAACTAAAACAGTTATTTAAAACTTTACTTTAAAAATAAGGTAAATCAAGGGACAACACTGTAAAACACGGAACGGGTTTCCTCCTGAGAATACCAGTGCATAAAACAAACGGCGCAATGCTTTTTGTAAAAATGAAGCTATTATAAGACTCAGGTCCAATCACACAATGCAACGCAAGCCGGAGGACAGAGTTTTACCTTATAATAGCCAAACATGCTTGGTACGTTTAAAACAAATCATTTTGATACTATTATAATGTAAAGTGTATGAAATCAACTTAAAATATAAATGTTTCAATCATAGACGGCATAGTGCCCCATCCCACTATATCGCCATACTAGGCTCTACAAATAAAATCGAAATGTCACGTATTGGAAATTGGATTTCCACCATGAGTCGAGGCCAGGGATGGCTCCTTTCCGATTAGAGACACTCTAGCAAATGCCTCAGAATTCCCCGCAAAGAACCCTTGGAATCGGCTTGGTCGGTCCTCCCTTATGTTTGAGGATTAATTATTCCTGAACGCACGTTTCCGAGTCCTATCGGACACATATCCATCGGCTCCGAAGAGACCGATATATCCGAGGTACCTCGCAATCCAACAATCACTTAGGTAAAATAACAACAATGTCAGGGCTAGTAAAACGATGACACCACCCATAGCTAGAAAGAAATGTAACGTTCTCCCAACGGTCCGATCCCGTTTTTAACTCATACTGAGGTGTGAGGCTCGCGAATTAACGCTATACACAAATCTATGCCATTTAAGGCCGTGCTTTGATCATCAACCATAAGACCCTGCTTTTCAACAAAATCCTTGTTCATTTGCATCTCAGCATGCCACACTGGCAATTCACGCCATGCGACTGATGTCTATCGATATACAACCTCTGATCCCGTATGTCTCAGAGAACGGTGAAGTAAGGGAATAAATTCCCCTTCACTGGGCAGATGTATATTTAATAGAGATCAATCAGCACAAAATAAAATCCAATGCTAGACATACGATCCATTTACAAGTTCGTTCTGGGTCTGAACGAAATCGGAGGCACCTTATTCCGCGTCCCGTATGTCCAATACAGGAGAGAGGTCCTCGCATATCCGTCGATCTCCAAGTACGTCTAGACGATCACCACTTATTACCTCGTCTTGGGTGTACAGCCCAATCAAGACATCAGTAATCATCCAAATGATGTGAAGACCTCCGGTCTTCAACCACCGTCTTCATCGTCGACTTATCGTCGAATCAGTTATTCGAAATGGGTATAAACACGGCCTTTCCGAATAACTCGCGTATATAATAAAAATTTGCTATAGAAACACAACATACGCCTCATTCCAATTATGAATATTCTTTTATTTAAATATTCACATCTTTAGGGATTTTTTCCCATTAATTTTATCAAAGATAAATTATTTAAAATTTATTCTTTAATCTTCCTTTGGATATCATTTCAAACCAAATTAAGGTTTTCCAAACTAGTTGGGATTAGCGAACCACACCAAAGTAATCATTTTTTTATTTCCCAATCCCAACCTATTCATTCCAGGGAGAAAAACTGGTAATACTCCATATCTAACACCACGGTGTTATCTGTAAATTTAATTACCATTTCGCGTTCAAATCTACTTAAAGATTTAACTATCGATTGGAGCAAAACTAGTGATACTCCACTCTCGATCATTTCCCAAATTTGACAATTTAAATTATCAATTCACATTTCAATCTAACTAAAGATTCATTAAAACTCCATTTAGTTTTAATCTTCCCAAAAATCAATGTTAATAATTATTTAACTTTGGAAACACAAACATGTCGCATCGACAATCTACACCGTACTATTGATTTCTGCCGATATATAACCCCTAAGCTTGTACATCTCAGAGAACGGTGTTAAGCAAGAGAATAAATTCTCCACTACCAAACAAATATTTATTTAGCAGAGATCAACCATCCAGTTCAAAATACAACGACAGAAATGTAATCCTTCCTTTAACTGGGTTAAAGAACTAATGTCTTTTAAAACACAGTTCACGATAAACCCAAATCTCATTCTCATTAATTATGGAATCTTCACGGAAAAACTAATCAATATATAATTGATGTCAATTTCCGTATCCGACTAATAATATAAATGGAATAACGACAAAGCCTTTTAAATTCCATATGTATTAATAGTCTTCCTCCACAGAAGTTCACTTCGATTATTATCAATCGAATTCCATTCAATTCCAATTTAATATATTAAATTGGAAAACGTTACTTTGGAAAATTCCCGTTAAATCTTAATAAAAAGATTTATAAATTCCAAATCACATTTCAATGTAAATCGGGTTAAAGAACGAATATCGTTAAAAACACAGTTCATAATAAACCCAATTCACATTCCATTTTTAATCGGGTTAAAGAACAAAATTTTATTTAAAACACCATTCACGATAAACCCAAAAATCAATTCCACTTCAATTTCCATTAAATAATAATTAATTGGTATACTTCATTAAATCTATATAAAAAGATTTAATTTTTTCCCAACTAGGTTTAAGAACAGTGTTAATGAAGACATCATTCATGACAAACCCAAATCCCATTTGATATTAAATATAAGGCTCTGAATAGAAAATATATCGGCTTATATTCAATATCAAATTCTGAAACCAATGAATATCGTATTGGAATAACGATATATCTATCTTCCAAATTCCTCCACAATATCCATATAATCACGGAGTCAAATATCGAAATATTCCGAGGATAATTCGATTCAAATCCATTCCAATTCATATATTGGAAATTCTGGTTATTTTTAAAACCATTTCAAATCTGATTTATTTATTTTTCAAAAATATTGGATTTATAATTCTAGTTCATAACTAGTTCATTTCGATAAAATATATTTTTATCTTTTCAAAAATGGAATTTTTCAGCCCAATTCTTTCCAAATCATTTATTATGATTTTACACAAATTATTGAAATTTTTAATAATTTTATCAAGCCCCATACAGTCGGTTTCCATAAACGGTCATCGAACTGCACTTACAACGACCTTTTCCAAATTTGATTTGGACATAATTCCAAATCCAACCGTTAGATTTCAAATCTCTCATATTCGTTAGAAAGCTCTTTTCGATATGAACCCAACGGTGCTGGTTTTAGGAGAATCCGATGGTTGGATCTCCCGTAATGTCTATTCGAAGTCAATGGACGAAATTCGCAAACTACCGCAGCGTGGTACGTTCTATTCAGGCCATTATATATACATATATAATATATATTTTATACATATTTCATCGATTTCCATTTAAAACGTATTTTATAAATCATTTTAAATTTGTTTTCAAAATGATTTCAATTTCATATTCAATTTCAAATCAAAATTGAATATTCCATATCATCGATGTATAAATGATAGTATTTTCAAAACATTATATTTCGAAAATCTCTTTCTTTTCGATATTCATTATAAAAATGAATAAAATCGATATAAATATCGTTCACGTCAAAATGGGGTCGATCTAACCAACACGGCTTTATATATTTAAATATATTCGTGTCCATCTCAAATCGGACATCAGGATCAGATTTTGATCCATTACGAAAAGCCTGGATTGTCTGAGAACATGACAGATCAGAACACAAACAAAAGAACATTTCATTGCTTATTACAACAATTCCATCAGAATACAAGAATATATAGAGTATGAATAAATATTACACATCATAAAATATCAGAGATTTAAATACATTGCTGCAGCGAAAAATAATACAAAACACAACTGAAGGTGATATACGGATACAGAGCTTTCTAAATATTATTCCAGCTGTAAACCAGGATCCGGTGAATATAAATCTGCAAACCAAAACTACTAGCTGCCCGTGTGGAAAATAAGGGTACCCAGAGTTTAGGTTAAAACAATAAACTCCAGGTCAGTCATGTGACTGGTGTGAGAACTAAAACAGTTATTTAAAACTTTACTTTAAAAATAAGGTAAATCAAGGGACCACACCGTATAATACGGAATGAGTTTCCTCCCAAGAATACCAGTGCATAGAATAAACAACGCAATGCTTTTTGGAAAAATGAAGCTATTATAAGACCCAGGTCCCAACACACAATGCAACGCAAGCCGGAGGATAGGGTATTGCCTTATAATAGCCAAACACGCTTGGTACGTTAAAAACAAACCATTTTGATACTATTATAGTGTAAAGTGCATCAAAACAACTTCAAATATAAATGTATCAATCATAAACGGCATAGTGCCCCATCCCACTATGTCGCCATACTAGGCTCTACAATCAAAACCGAAATGTCACGTATTGGAAATTGGATTTCCATCATGAGTCGAGTGCAGGGATAGCTCCTCACTGCTTCGAGACACTCTAGCAAATGTCTCAGGACTAAACACTCTGGAAAACATGTGAAAACCCGTAACTTCCCCGTAAAGGAAAGCGGCGGATAGTTCGAGAACAAACCACAACCGAACGCATACAGAAGAACATTTCATTGTATATTACAACAATGCATCAGATTACAAGAATATACAGAGTATGAATGAATATTACACAGAAATATCAGAGATTTAAATTACATTTAAATACATAGCAGCGGAAAATAATACAATACACAACTAGAAGAGATATACGGATACAAAGCTTTCCGGATATCGTTCCAGCTGTAATCCAGGATCCTGTGAATATAAATCTGCAAAACCAAAACTACTAGCTGCCCGTGTCAAAATAAGGGCACCCAGAGTTTAGGTTAAAACAATAAGCTCCAGGTCAGTCATGGGACTGGTGTGAGAACTAAAAACAGTTATTAATCTTTATTTTAAATCATTAGGTAAATCAAGGGACCACGCCGTATAACACGGAACGGGTTTCCTCCCAAGAATACCAGTGCATAAAACAAACAGCGCAATGCTAAATAAAGAAAAATGAAGCTGTTATAAGACTCAGGTCCCATCACACACTGCAACGCAGCCGAGGATAGGGTTTTCCCTTATAACAGCCAAAGAATGCTTGATACGGTTAAAACAAATCGTTTGATACTATTATAAGTGCATAGTGTATAAAACAACTTCAAATCATAAGTATCAATCATAGGCGGCATGAGCGCCCCATCCTACTATGTCGCCATACTAGGCTCTACAAATAAAACCGCAAATGTCACGTATTTGGAAATTGGATTTCCGTCTATGAACCGAGGCAAAAGATAGTCCTCTACCGATTCGTGACTCTCTAGCCCGAGCCACAGGCAAGTACTCAGTCAAGCCTTGGAGCGACAGGGCCGGTCCACCGATGTGGATTAAAATGCCTGAACACTACGTTTCCCCGCCCTTTGGGGCGTAAATGAGCCAACTAAATGACTCCATCGGTTCGAGAACGACCGATCAATCCGAGGCGCCTCGCAACAACAACAACCAAATAAGTCAAACTCGTCAGGGCGTGTAAAACCACTGACGCCACTTTTTAGCTAGAAGGAAACGCATGCCCTCCCTGAGGTCCGTATCCCCTTTTTGGTTCATACCGGGTGTGAAATTCGCGAAGTAAACGTTACACAAAGCTACGCCACAAAGGCCGTGCTTCGATCATCAACCATAAGACTTTGCTTTTCAACAGAAGCCTCGATCAATTGCCACTTAGGTATGCCACACAGGCAATTCACTCCATGCGTTTGATATCCATCAATATATAACCCATGAGCTCGTACGTCTCAGAGAAGGGCGTTAAGCAAGAGAATAAATTCTCCGCCGCCATACAAATATATATTTAATAGAGATCAATCACACGGACTAAAATCCAATGTCAGACACATAGTCCATTTACAAGTCCGTTCTGGGGCTGAACGAAACCGGAGGCACCTAGTACCCCGCATATCCATCGATCTCCAAGTACGTCTGGACGATCACTAACTGTTTCCGTCTTCTTGGGTGTACAGCCCAATCAAGATCATCAGTAATCACCCAAACGACGTGAAGACTTCCGGTCTTCGACCATCGTCTTCATCTTCGACATATCGTCGTATCAGTTATTCAGAATGGGATAAACCCGGTCTTTCCGAATAACTCGCGTATATTTTAAATAAGTGTTACACAAACACAACATACGCCTCATTCCAATTCATTAGTCACTAACCGTAAATTAATCAAGAGAATAATTCCCCAAATATTAACCCCGAAGGCCGAAACCAACATCAGATCAATATTCAGAAAACCATTCTGCTTGGCTAACCGACAGTTAGTTTCTAAATTTCACATTCATAGGGAAAGGTTCCCATTAATTTTATCCAAGATAAATTCCTTGAATTTATTCTTTATTCTATTTTTGAATCTCAATTCAAACTAGTCGGGATTAGCGACCCTTACCGAAGTAATTATTTATTTTAATTTCCCCATCCCAACCTATTCATCCCATGAATTAAAACTGGTAATACTTCATATCTAACACCACAGTGTTATCGGTAAATTCAATTACCGTTTCACGTTCAAATCTAATTAAAGATTTAACTATCGCCTGGAGCAAAACTGGTGATACTCCATTCTCGGTCATTTCAATCTAATTAAAGATTCATTAAAACTCCACTTAGTTTTAATCTTCGACTGGGTAAAAGAATCAGTGTCATTTAAAACACGGTTCACGATAAACCCAAAATCACATTTGTTAATTATCGGGTTAAAGAACGAGTGTTATTTTAAAACACTGTTCACGATAAACCCAAAAATCAATATCGATTCAATTCCAATTAAATATTATTTAATTGGTACACTTCGTTAAATCTAAACAAAAAGAATTAATCTTTTCTCAACTGGGTTCAAGAACAGTGTAAGTGAAGACACCATTCACGACAAACCCAAATCACATTTGATATTCAATACAAGGCTCTGAATAGAAAATATACCGGCTTATATTCAATATCAAATTCTACGACTAACAAATGTCGTATTGGAAATAACGATATAAATATATATCTTTCAAATTTCCATAACAACATCTGTATAATCACGAATTCCAACATCGAAATATTCCGAAGACAATTTCGATTCAAATCCACTCCAATGCAATCATTGGAAATTCTGGTTATTTTTAAACCCTTTTTCAAATTCAATTTATTTATTTAAAAATAAATAGAATTATATTTCTAGTTCAAAACTAGTTCATTTCGATAAAAATCTATTTTTATCTTTTCAAATATGGAGTTTTTCATCCCAAATCTTCACAAATCATTTCTTATGATTTTACACAAATTATTACTATTTTTAATAATTTTATCAAGGCCCGTACCGTCGATTTCCATCAATGGCCATCGAACTGCACTTACAGCGACCTTTTTCGAATTTGATTTGGACGTATCTCCAAATCCAACCGTTAGATTTTGAATTTCTAATATTCATTAGAAAGCTCTTTTTGATATGAACCCAACGGTTCCGGTTTTGGGAGAATTCGACGGTCGGATCTCCCGTAATGTCCGTTTGAAATAAATGGTCGAAATTCACGAACTGCCGCGGCGCGGCGCATTCTATTCAGGCCATTATATTATATATATAATATATATTTCGTCGATTTCTATTTAAAACGAATTATATAAATAGTTTTAAAATTCGTTTCAAAAGCAATTTCAACTTCCTTTTCAATTCAAATCAAAATTGAATTCTTCTTTATAAATTCGTTTTAAAATTCATTTCTATTCAATTCAAATTTCAATTCAATTTGAATTCATTTCAATTCGCTTTCAATTCAATTTGAATTCGTTTTCAATTCAATTCATTTCGAAATCGTTTTCAATTCAATTCATTTCGAAATCGTTTTCAATTCAATTCATTTCGAAATCGTTTTCAATTCAATTCATTTCGAAATCGGTTTCAATTCAATTCATTTCGAAATCGTTTTCAATTCAATTCATTTCGAAATCGTTTTCAATTCAATTCATTTCGAAATCGTTTCAATTCAATTCATTTTGAAATCGTTTTCAATTCAATTCATTTCGAAATCGTTTTCAATTCAATTCATTTCGAAATCGTTTTCAATTCATTTTGAAATCGTTTTCAATTCAATTCATTTCAAAATCGTTTTCAATTCAATTCATTTCGAAATCGTTTTCAATTCAATTCATTTCGAAATCGTTTTCAATTCAATTCATTTCGAAACCGTTTTCAATTCAATTCATTTCGAAATCGTTTTCAATTCAATTCATTTCGAAATCGTTTTCAATTCAATTCATTTCGAAATCGTTTTCAATTCAATTCATTTCGAAATCGTTTTCAATTCATTTCGAAATCGTTTTCAATTCAATTCATTTCGAAATCGTTTTCAATTCAATTCATTTCGAAATCGTTTTCAATTCAATTCAATTAGAAATCGTTTTCAATTCAATTCATTTCGAAATCGTTTTCAATTCAATTCATTTCAAAATCATTTTCAATTCAATTCATTTTGAAATCGTTTTCAATTCAATTCATTTCGAAATCGTTTTCAATTCAATTCATTTCGAAATCGTTTTCAATTCAATTCATTTCGAAATCGTTTTCAATTCAATTCATTTCGAAATGAATAAAATCGATATAAATATCGTTCACGTCAAAATGGCGTCAATCTAATCAACACGGCTTCATAAATTTCTATTTTCAAATATTCTATTTCAAATATTTCTTTTTCAAAATAGTTGTTATTATCAAAATATTTCGTTCAACACATGACCAATCTCAATGGATGAGTACTGTCAACACATGAACCTTTGTTTTATATTGATAAAGATGTAAATTTTATTACTAAAATGTTTCGTTCAACACATGACCAATCTCAATGGATGAGTACTGTCAACACATGAACTTTTATTTTATATTGATAAAGATGCAAATTTTATTATTAAAATATTTCATTCAACACATGACTAATCTCAACGAATGAGTACAGTCAACACATGAACTTTTATATTATAATATTCTTCATTTTCTAAATTGGAATGAGGCCCAATCAATCACCATATAGAATTAATTATATGGATTTTCATACAACACATGTATATAATAGCATTGAAAAATAATCAACCATCAACCAAAGTGCACTACACTGTATAAGCATCAAATATAGATATCTAACGCTTATAACAGCCTGTCAATCAATCGATCGACATATTTAATCAATCAGGATGAGTGAACTTCAAATTTCATCCCAACACCCGTGTGGGGTTTCAAACAATCAAACACAGATTTTATTTGTACAGTTGGGCGATGTGTAAAATTTATCGACCCAATCAATGTCCTTCAAATAGGTGTACATAAACAAACCGTCTGGTTTGTAAATGAATATTTATTTATTCACATTCACGTTAAAAATTATATTTTTAACGATAAAACATTTTATTCCAACATATGAATTTCTATTCAGTTCATTCTTTAAATAAAATGATATTTTTATTTTTCTAACATATTTTAGAAAATTTCGGCGGCATAACGGCACGATACTAGAAACGGGACGAGGCCTAGCCTTATCCCCGGTCTAGTGAAGGCCCACGCCATTCACACATCAATCAAATCCATTCATTTCACCAAACAATTCAATTTCAATCAAATAATCTAACTAATTTTTGCAATCAAACAAACAAGTCCATGGTCTGTGGACGATTGTGTCGGGTGCTATTAAGCACCGTCTGCATCCTAGTATATATATATATAACTAGAAAAATTAAATTGAAAGGTGAGAAATTCTCACAAATAGCTATCCTAGCTCCACGGCACTTCAATGATAGAAATCTTCATTGCTATCTCATCTTCGTCATCTTCGTTGCCCGTAGCCACTACATATATAAAAATCACACATTTTTATATTTTGATGTCTTTAAAATAAAAATCACATTTTTATTTATTCACTTTAAATTTAAAAATCTTATTTTTATAATTGTTTCATACTTGTAAAAATCGAATTTTTACTTCGTTATTCAATATATAAAAATCGAATTTTTACTTCGAAGTTCAACATATAAAAATCATATTTTTACTTCGATGTACAATATATAAAAATCATATTTTTACGTCGATGTACAATATATAAAAATCATATTTTTACTTTGCAAGGATTTCGCCTTTCCCATTTCAAAAATTCAATCTTTTCCATTTTAAAATTATGATCTTTTCCATTTTAAAATTATGACCTTTTCCATTTTAAAATTATGACCTTTTCCATTTTAAAATTCAGTCTTTTCTATTTTAAAAATTCAATCTTTTCTATGAATAAAATCCTAACTTTTTAAATAAAATAATCATGTTTTTTTTTTTAAATATGAAAAATCGAACCTTTATAGTTCTTAAAATCATATCATTTCTAAATAAAAATCATATATAAAATCGAAATCAGAAAATACTTACATAAAATTTTCTAGGGTTTTGGGGGTCTTCGAGGCTGAAACCGCGGATGGAGGAAGCGGAGAGGGAGGCGGAGTCTTCTGCTGCTGGCGTTGGTCTTCGAAGTTGGAGCAAGGGCGTCTGTCCTCGTGGTGATGGCAGGTGGGAGGCGAGGGGCGAATAGCGGTGCTGGACTTCGTGGTGGAGGCAGTGGCTGTGGAGGCCGCTTTGGGGCTCGCGCCTTGAATCGAGGGGAGGGAGAAGAAGGAAGGAGGAGAGGAAGAAAAAGGGGGAAGGCTGCGGCGGCCCCCCGCCAACGCTGGCGGCGACGAACGGGATCGGGGGGGGGGGGGAATCTGAGAAGCGACAGTTTTTTTTTTCTTTTTCCTTTAATTGAAACTGACGGGAAGAATAGGGGGGCAAGGTATAGGGGAAGAGATATATTATTATTATTATTATTAAATTTATTAATTATTTATTTTGCAAAAAGTTAACTTTTACATACGACCTCGAAACGAGGCCCACCGCCTGTCGTCCATAGCGTTTCACCCCCATTCCGAACACAATGGGATATGTATCGCAAGCTGATTCGATCGCTTTGATCAGTTTCCGTTGAATTTACATTTAAATCACTATATTGAATTTTAAACGTACATTTCAAATCACCGGGGTCACATAACAACTCTATAAATTCCATAAAAATATTTTCTAGCTTCATATTGACGATACGGTCCTAACAAAACTAGTTTCATCGAATTCTGAGACCGTTTGAAAAATGGCCATTTTCCAGTCGATTAAAATCAACTGAAACTGGTCAAACGCGTTTTCCTTCTCCACGCACACATATTGATTCGAAAAATTATGAAATTTGAAACCTAGCAATAGTTTTGACACTGCGGATCCAACAAAAGTGGTTTCGTCGAAATCCGAGGTCGTTTGCAAAATGGCTATTTTTAAGGGCCTGAACTCCATAGCGACTATTCATAATTTTCAACTGGACATATCTTTTGATTCCCGCTATGAAATTTCGATTTTTCGGATTCGTTGGAAAGATATTATCGATTAGATCCTAATGTTTTTGGTTTCACTAAAATCCGGATTGTTTTGCACCCGGTACATTCAATTGAAGTTTGAAATCGAATTATCGAACTACCGCGCCATTTTCAATTCTATTTATAATTATATATAATTATTTATATTCTAACGACGACGTATATAATATATACGTTCTAATTCCATTCAAAATAAATTTCTCGTTGATTATTATTTAAAATAATTCATTTTAAATAATCAAAATTCGCTTAAATTGCCAAAATAAAAATTTTAAACTGGCCCAGATTTTCGGGTTGTTACAATCTCCCCCACTTAAAACTTTTCGTCCCCGAAAAGGAACAAAGTCGAAAGTGGTTTGATTTATCAACTCTACGTTCGCTCTGGCTTCCATTCTCCAACTTTTCAGTTTCTGAGAATTTTCAAAATTTCAAAAATTTGGCTAACTCCCTAAATTTTCGAAAAATTTCGCCATAACCTCCCCTGCACCGAGAGCATCGGGGAATTTCAAATAGCTTCCCCGGTCCTTCAGATCTCAAAAAGAAAAAGAAAAAGCCAAGCGGCTAGCCAATAGGCTCATAAAATCATCATCACCCAAACGAAACAGTAAATTATGTAGTAAACATGTACCTATTTGTCGGGCAAACAAATTTTATTCTCTGCTCTAGCCTCCTTGCTACGACCTGTTCAATGTAAGTATATGTATATGCAAGCAAATGCGACCAAATTTCAATACAATTCATTATACGATCAAATTAGGCATAATGGTTCAAAATTATCAACCAAATAAACAAACAACACAAACATCAATCAATTAGTGAATTAGAGTTTCAAATTCATAAATTTGATACATATACAGAAAATCATGTTTTTGATGCCAAATCACAACAATAGGTCCTATCTAATTTTGGTTCTCACACCAGTCAATAGGAAGTATATAGATATTACACGTTCGTCACCCGAATATAAATTCTAATGATGGAGCTCCATCATCAAAATCATCTCCGGGCGATTAGAGTGTAATTCTATATCTATCCAATATATCAAAACTTTGAATACACGCTAGCTAGGCGCATACGCAAAATCTTTATATATTGGATTGTCCTAATCAATATAAAATAAATAATCAAATACGAATAATTGATTCAAATTTTCAAAACAAAATTGGTTTTCATTTTAAAAATACTCTCCACACTCGTTCTAGGATACTACTGATCCTATCTCTAACGAGTCATTCTCATTGGATATTACTAATCCAATATCTGATGAATTCTTTCGTATGGTTCTAATGTGTCATGTTCTCAGCTTTGTAAACCAAAGCTCCGATACCAACTGTGAAAACCCGTAACTTCCCCGTAAAGGAAAGCGGCGGATAGTTCGAGAACAAACCACAACCGAACGCATACAGAAGAACATTTCATTGTATATTACAACAATGCATCAGATTACAAGAATATACAGAGTATGAATGAATATTACACAGAAATATCAGAGATTTAAATTACATTTAAATACATAGCAGCGGAAAATAATACAATACACAACTAGAAGAGATATACGGATACAAAGCTTTCCGGATATCGTTCCAGCTGTAATCCAGGATCCTGTGAATATAAATCTGCAAAACCAAAACTACTAGCTGCCCGTGTCAAAATTAGGGCACCCAGAGTTTAGGTTAAAACAATAAACTCCAGGTTAGTCATGGGACTGGTGTGAGAACTAAAAACAGTTATTAATCTTTATTTTAAATCATTAGGTAAATCAAGGGACCACGCCGTATAACACGGAACGGGTTTTCTCCCAAGAATACCAGTGCATAAAACAAACAGCGCAATGCTAAATAAAGAAAAATGAAGCTGTTATAAGACCCAGGTCCCATCACACAATGCAACGTAGCCGAGGATAGGGTTTTCCCTTATAACAGCCAAAGAATGCTTGATACGGTTAAAACAAATCGTTTGATACTATTATAAGTGCATAGTGTATAAAACAACTTCAAATCATAAGTATCAATCATAGGCGGCATGAGCGCCCCATCCCACTATGTCGCCATACTAGGCTCTACAAATAAAACCGCAAATGTCACGTATTTGGAAATTGGATTTCCGTCTATGAACCGAGGCAAAAGATAGTCCTCTACCGATTCGTGACTCTCTAGCCCGAGCCACAGGCAAGTACTCAGTCAAGCCTTGGAGCGACAGGGCCGGTCCACCGATGTGGATTAAAATGCCTGAACAGTACGTTTCCCCGCCCTTTGGGGCGTAAATGAGCCAACTAAATGACTCCATCGGTTTGAGAACGACTGATCAATCCGAGGCGCCTCGCAACAGCAACAACCACATAAGTCAAACTCGTCAGGGCGTGTAAAACCACTGACGCCACTTTTTAGCTAGAAGGAAACGCATGCCCTCCCTGAGGTTCGTCTCCCGTTTTTGGTTCATACCGGGTGTGAAACTCGCGAAGTAAACGTTACACAAAGCTACGCCACAAAGGCCGTGCTTCGATCATCAACCACAAGACTTTGCTTTTCAACAGAAGCCTCGATCAATTGCCACTTAGGTATGCCACATAGGCAATTCACTCCATGCGTTTGATATCCATCAATATATAACCCCTGATCTCGACGTCTCAGAGAAGGGCGTTAAGCAAGAGAATAAATTCTCCGCCGCCATACAGATATATATTTAATAGAGATCAATCACACGGACTAAAATCCAATGTCAGACACACAGTCCATTTACAAGTCCGTTCTGGGGCTGAACGAAACCGGAGGCACCTAGTACCCCGCATATCCATCGATCTCCAAGTACGTCTGGACGATCACTAACTGTTTCCATCTTCTTGGGTGTACAGCCCAATCAAGATCATTAGTAATCACCCAAACGACGTGAAGACTTCCGGTCTTCGACCATCGTCTTCATCTTCGACATATCGTCGTATCAGTTATTCAGAATGGCATAAACCCGGTCTTTCCGAATAACTCGCGTATATTTTAAATAAGTGTTACACAAACACAACATACGCCTCATTCCGATTCATTAGTCACTAACCGTAAATTAATCAAGAGAATAATTCCCCAAATATTAACCCCGAAGGCCGAAACCAACATCAGATCAATATTCAGAAAACCATTCTGCTTGGCTAACCGACAGTTAGTTTCTAAATTTCACATTCATAGGGAAAGGTTCCCATTAATTTTATTCAAGATAAATTCCTTGAATTTATTCTTTATTCTATTTTTGAATCTCAATTCAAACTAGTCGGGATTAGCGACCCTTACCGAAGTAATTATTTATTTTAATTTCCCCACCCCAACCTATTCATCCCATGAAGCAAAACTGGTAATACTTCATATCTAACACCACAGTGTTATCGGTAAATTCAATTACCGTTTCACGTTCAAATCTAATTAAAGATTTAACTATCGCCTGGAGCAAAACAGGTGATACTCCATTCTCGATCATTTCAATCTAATTAAAGATTCATTAAAACTCCACTTAGTTTTAATCTTTGACTGGGTTAAAAAATCAGTGTCATTTAAAACACGGTTCACGATAAACCCAAAATCACATTCATTAATTATCGGGTTAAAGAACGAGTGTTATTTTAAAACACTGTTCACGATAAACCCAAAAATCAATATCGATTCAATTCCAATTAAATATTATTTAATTGGTACACTTCGTTAAATCTAAACAAAAAGATTTAATCTTTTCTCAACTGGGTTCAAGAACAGTGTTAGTGAAGACACCATTCACGACAAACCCAAATCACATTTGATATTCAATACAAGGCTCTGAATAGAAAATATACCGGCTTATATTCAATATCAAATTCTACGACTAACAAATGTCGTATTGGAAATAACGATATAAATATATATCTTTCAAATTTCCATAACAACATCTGTATAATCACGAATTCCAACATCGAAATATTCCGAAGACAATTTCAATTCAAATCCACTCCAATGCAATCATTGGAAATTCTGGTTATTTTTAAACCCTTTTTCAAATTCAATTTATTTATTTAAAAATAAATAGAATTATATTTCTAGTTCAAAACTAGATCATTTCGATAAAAATCTATTTTTATCTTTTCAAATATGGAGTTTTTCATCCCAAATCTTCACAAATCATTTCTTATGATTTTACACAAATTATTACTATTTTTAATAATTTTATCAAGGCCCGTACCGTCGATTTCCATCAATGGCCATCGAACTGCACTTACAGCGACCTTTTTCGAATTTGATTTGGACGTATCTCCAAATCCAATCGTTACATTTTGAATTTCTAATATTCATTAGAAACCTCTTTTCGATACGAACCCAACGGTTCCGGTTTTAGGAGAATCCGACGGTCGGATCTCCCGTAATGTCCGTTTGAAATAAATGGTCGAAATTCACGAACTGCCGCGGCGCGGCGCGTTCTATTCAGGCCATTATATTATATATATAATATATATTTCGTCGATTTCTATTTAAAACGAATTATATAAATAGTTTTAAAATTCGTTTCAAAAGCAATTTCAACTTCCTTTTCAATTCAAATCAAAATTGAATTCTTCTTTATAAATTCGTTTTAAAATTCATTTCTATTTAATTCAAATTTCAATTCAATTTGAATTCATTTCAATTCGCTTTCAATTCAATTTGAATTCGTTTTCAATTCAATTCATTTCGAAATCGTTTTTAATTCAATTCATTTCGAAATCGTTTTCAATTCAATTCATTTCGAAATCGTTTTCAATTCAATTCATTTCGAAATCGTTTTCAATTCAATTCATTTCGAAATCGTTTTCAATTCAATTCATTTCGAAATCGTTTTCAATTCAATTCATTTCGAAATCGTTTTCAATTCAATTCATTTCGAAATCGTTTTCAATTCAATTCATTTCGAAATATTTTTCAATTCAATTCATTTCGAAATCGTTTTCAATTCATTTCGAAATCGTTTTCAATTCAATTCATTTCGAAATCGTTTTCAATTCAATTCATTTCGAAATCGTTTTCAATTCAATTCATTTCGAAATCGTTTTCAATTCAATTCAATTCGAAATCGTTTTCAATTCAATTCATTTCGAAATGAATAAAATCGATATAAATATCGTTCACGTCAAAATGGCGTCAATCTAATCAACACGGCTTCATAAATTTCTATTTTCAAATATTCTATTTCAAATATTTCTTTTTCAAAATAGTTGTTATTATCAAAATATTTCGTTCAACACATGACCAATCTCAATGGATGAGTACTGTCAACACATGAACCTTTGTTTTATATTGATAAAGATGTAAATTTTATTACTAAAATGTTTCGTTCAACACATGACCAATCTCAATGGATGAGTACTGTCAACACATGAACTTTTATTTTATATTGATAAAGATGCAAATTTTATTATTAAAATATTTCGTTCAACACATGACTAAACTCAACGAATGAGTACAGTCAACACATGAACTTTTATATTATAATATTCTTTATTTTCTAAATTGGAATGAGGCCCAATCAATCACCATATAGAATTAATTATATGGATTTTCATACAACACATGTATATAATAGCATTGAAAAATAATCAACCATCAACCAAAGTGCACTACACTGTATAAGCATCAAATATAGATATCTAACACTTATAACAGCCTGTCAATCAATCGATCGACATATTTAATCAATCAGGATGAGTGAACTTCAAATTTCATCCCAACACCCGTGTGGGGTTTCAAACAATCAAACACATATTTTATTTGTGCAGTTGGGCGATGTGTAAAATTTATCGACCCAATCAATGTCCTTCAAATAGGTGTACATAAACAAACCGTCTGGTTTGTAAATGAATATTTATTTATTCACATTCACGTTAAAAATTATATTTTTAACGATAAAACATTTTATTCCAACATATGAATTTCTATTCAGTTCATTCTTTAAATAAAATGATATTTTTATTTTTCTAACATATTTTAGAAAATTTCGGCGGCATAACGGCACGATACTAGAAACGGGACGAGGCCCAGCCTTATCCCCGGTCTAGTGAAGGCCCACGCCATTCACACATCAATCAAATCCATTCATTTCACCAAACAATTCAATTTCAATCAAATAATCTAACTAATTTTTGCAATCAAACAAACAAGTCCATGGTCTGTGGACGATTGTGTCGGGTGCTACTAAGCACCGTCTGCATCCCAGTATATATATATATATAAATATAACTAAAAAATTAAATTGAAAGGTGAGAAATTCTCACAAATAGCTATCCTAGCTCCACGGCACTTCATTGATTGAAATCTTCATTGCTATCTCATCTTCGTTGCCCGTAGCCACTACATATATAAAAGTCACACATTTTTATATTTTGATGTCTTTAAAAGAAAAATCACATTTTTATTTATTCACTTTAAATTTAAAAATCATATTTTTATAATTGTTTCATACTTGTAAAAATCGAATTTTTACTTCGTTATTCAATATATAAAAATCGAATTTTTACTTCGAAGTTCAACATATAAAAATCATATTTTTACTTCGATGTACAATATATAAAAATCATATTTTTACGTCGATGTACAATATATAAAAATCATATTTTTACTTTGCAAAGATTTCGCCTTTCCCATTTCAAAAATTCAATCTTTTCCATTTTAAAATTATGATCTTTTCCATTTTAAAATTATGACCTTTTCCATTTTAAAATTATGACCTTTTCCATTTTAAAATTCAATCTTTTCTATTTTAAAAATTCAATCTTTTCTATGAATAAAATCCTAACTTTTTAAATAAAATAATCATGTTTTTTTTAAATATGAAAAATCGAACCTTTATAGTTCTTAAAATCATATCATTTCTAAATAAAAATCATATATAAAATCGAAATCAGAAAATACTTACATAAAATTTTCTAGGGTTTTGGGGGTCTTCGAGGCTGAAACCGCGGATGGAGGAAGCGGAGAGGGAGGCGGAGTCTTCTGCTGCTGGCGTTGGTCTTCGAAGTTGGAGCAAGGGCGTCTGTCCTCGTGGTGATGGCAGGTGGGAGGCGAGGGGTGAATAGCGGTGCTGGACTTCGTGGTGGAGGCAGTGGCTGTGGAGGCCGCTTTGGGGCTCGCGCCTTGAATCGAGGGGAGGGAGAAGAAGGAAGGAGGAGAGGAAGAAAAAGGGGGAAGGCTGCGGCGGCCCCCCGCCAACGCTGGCGGCGGCGAACGGGATCGGGGGGGGGGGGGGGAATCTGAGAAGCGACAGTTTTTTTTTTCTTTTTCTTTTAATTGAAACTGACGGGAAGAATAGGGAAGGCCAAGGTATAGGGGAAGAGATATATTATTATTATTTTAAATTTATTAATTAATTATTTTGCAAAAAGTTGACTTTTACATACGACCTCGAAACGAGGCCCACCGCCTGTCGTCCATAGCATTTCACCCCCATTCCGAACACAATGGGATATGTTTCGCAAGCTAATTCAATCGCTTTGATCAGTTTCCGTTGAATTTACATTTAAATCACTATATTGAATTTTAAACGTACATTTCAAATCACCGGGGTCACATAACAACTCTATAAATTCCATAAAAATATTTTCTAGCTTCATATTGACGATACGGTCCTAACAAAACTAGTTTCATCGAATTCTGAGACCGTTTGAAAAATGGCCATTTTCCAGTCGATTAAAATCAACTGAAACTGGTCAAACGCGTTTTCCTTCTCCACGCTCACATATTGATTCGAAAAATTATGAAATTTGAAACCTAGCAATAGTTTTGACACTGCGGATCCAACAAAAGTGGTTTCGTCGAAATCCGAGGTCGTTTGCAAAATGGCTATTTTTAAGGGCCTGAACTCCATAGCGACTATTCATAATTTTCAACTGGACATATCTTTTGATTCCCGCTATGAAATTTCGATTTTTCGGATTCGTTGGAAAGATATTATCGATTAGATCCTAATGTTTTTGGTTTCACTAAAATCCGGATTGTTTTGCACCCGGTACATTCAATTGAAGTTTGAAATCGAATTATCGAACTACCGCGCCATTTTCAATTCTATTTATAATTATATATAATTATTTATATTCTAACGACGACGTATATAATATATACGTTCTAATTCCATTCAAAATAAATTTCTCGTCGATTATTATTTAAAATAATTCATTTTAAATAATCAAAATTCGCTTAAATTGCCAAAATAAAAATTTTAAACTGGCCCAGATTTTCGGGTTGTTACATAACCCTAGATCGGTTGGGCCGGTCCACACATACGTTAGTGGATTGGCAATTCCTGAACATACGTTTCCCGGTCCTATCGGACCTATCCATCGACTCCGAAGAGACTAATATATCCGAGGCGCCTCCTAATCCAACAACCACATAGGTAAAAATAATATAAATGTCAGGGCTTGTAAAACGCTGACACCACCCATAGCTAGAAAGAAACGTCATGTTCTCCCAACGGTCCGACCTTTTTAATTCATACCGAGGTGTGAGGCTCGCAAATTAACGCTGTACACAAAGCTATGCCATTTAAGGTTGTGCTTTGATCATCAACCACAAGACTCTGCTTTTCAATAGAAGCCTTGATCATTTGCATCTCAGAATGCCACACTGGCAATTCACGCCATGCAACTGATGTAAATCAATATATAACCTTCAAGATCGTACGTCTCAGAAAAGGGCGTTAAGCAAGAGAATAAATTCTCCGCCGCCAAACAGATATATATTTAATAGAAATCAATCAACATAGAATAAAATCCAATGTCAGACACACATCCATTTACAAGTTCGTTCTAGGTCTGAACGAAACCGGAGGCACCTTATTCCTCGTCCCGTATGTCCAATACAGGAGAGAGGTCCTCGCATATCAGGTCTATCTCCAAGTAAGTTTGGACGATCACCACTTATTACCTTGTCTTGGGTGTACAGCCCAATCAAGACATCAGTAATCATTCAAACGATATGAATACCTCCGGTATTCAACCACCGTCTTCATCGTCGACATATCGTCAAATCAGTTATTCAGAATGGGTATAAACCCGGCCTTTCCGAATAACTCGCGTATATAATAAACAAATGCTATAAAAACACAACATACGCCTCATTCCAATTCTGAATGTTCTTTTATTTAAATATTCACATCCTTAGGGATTTGTTCCCATTAATTTTATCAAAGATAAATTCTTTAAAATTTATTCTTTAATCTTCCTTTTAAATATCAATTCAAACCATATTAAGGTTTTCCAAACTAGTCGGGATTAACGCACCTTACCGAAGTAACCATTTATTTAATTTCCCAATCCCAACCTATTTATCCCATGGAACAGAACTAGTATTACTCCATAACTAACACCACGGTGTTATCGGTAAATTTAATTACAATTTCCCGTTCAAATCTAATTAAAGATTTAACTATCGCTAGGAGAAAAACTGGCGATACTCCATTTTCGATCATTTCCCAAATTTGATAATTTAAATTATCAATTCTCATTTCAATCTAAATAAAGATTCATTAAAACTCCACCTAGTTTAATCTTCCCAAAAATCAATATTAATGATTATTTAACTTTGGAAGCACAAACATGTCGCATCGACAATCTACACCGTGCTATTGATTTCTACCGATATATAACCTCTAAGATCGTACATCTCAGAGAAGGGTGTTAAGCAAGAGAATAAATTCTCCGCCACCAAACATATATATATTTAGCAGAGATCAACCATACAGTTCGAAATACAATGATAGACATGTAATCCTGCCTTTTAACTGGGTTAAAGAACTAATGTCATCTAAAACACAGTTCATGATAAACCCAAATCACATTCCATTAATTATGGAATCTTCACGGAAAAACTAATCAATATATAATCGATATCAATTTCCGTATCCGACTAATAATATAAATGGAATAACGGCAAAGCCTTTTAAATTCCATATGTATTAACAGTCTTCCTCCACATAAGTTCACTTTGATTATTACCAAATCGAATTCTATTCCATTCCAATTAAATATTAATTAATTGGAAAACTTTACTTTGGAAAATCCCATTAAATCTTAATAAAAGATTTATATATTCCAAATCACATTACATTGTAAATCGGGTTAAAGAACGAATGTCATTAAAAACACAGTTCACAATAAACCCAATCACATTCCATTTCAATTCCAATTAGATATAAATTAATTGGTAATTCTTCTTTAAATCTTAATTAAAAGATTTATTCTATTCAAACGGGTTTCAAGAATAGTGTTATTTAAGACACCATTCACGACAAACCCAAAATCACATTCCATTGTTAATCGGGTTAAAGAACAAGTGTTATTTAAAACACCGTTCACGATAAACCCAAAAATCCAATTCAATTCCAATTAAATATTAATTGGTAAACTTCATTAAATCTTATTAAAAGATTTAATCTTTTCTCAACTGGGTTTAAGAACAGTGATAGTGAAGACACCGATCATGACAAACCCAAATCCCATTTGATATTAAATAAAAGGTTCTGAATAGAAAATATATCGACTTATATTCAATATCAAATTCTGAAATCAAGAAACATCGTACTGGAGTAACGATATATATATCTTCCAAATTCCTCCACAATGTCCGTATAATCACGGAATCCAATATCGAAATATTCCGAAGATAATTTTGATTCAAATCCATTCCAATTCGTATATTGTAAATTCTGGTTATTTTTAAAACCATTTCAAATCCAATTTATTTATTTACAAATATTGGATTATAATTCTAGTTCATAACTAGTTCATTTCAATAAAAATATATTTTTATCTTTTCAAATATGGAATTTTTCATCCCAATTCTTTCCAAATCGTTTATTATGATTTTACACAAATTATTAATATTTTTAATAATTTTATCAAGGCACGTACAGTCGATTTCCATAAAAGGTCATCGAACTTGACTTACAACGACCTTTTCCAAATTTGATTTGGACATAGTTCCAAACCCAACCGTTAGATTTCAAATTTCTTATATTCTTTGGAAAGCTCTTTTCGATATGAACCCAATGGTTTCGGTTTTAGGAGTATCCGACGGTCGGATCTCCCGTAACGTCAATTTGAAGTCAACGGTCGAAATTCGCGAACTGCCGCGGCGCGTTCTATTCAGGCCATTATATATATATTATATATACATTTCATCGACTTTCATTTAAAACGTATTTTTTAAATCGTTTTAAATTCGTTTTCAAAACGATTTCAACTTCTTATTCAATTTCAAATCAAAATTGAATAGTTCATATCATCGATATATAAATGATAATATTTTCAAAACATTAGATTTTAAAATCACTTCCTTTTCAATATTCAATATTCATTATTAAAATGAATAAAATCGATATAAATATCGTTCACGTCAAAATGGCGCTAATCTAATCAACACAGCTTTATATATTTAAATATATTCGTGTCCATCCCAAATCGGACATCAAAATCAGATTTTGATCTTTTTTTACTGAATATTATTTTAAAATATTCGTTATTTTAAAATAATCATTATTTTTAAAATATTTATTCTTTTTGAACTGGAATCAGACACGGTTAATTACCATATAATGTGATTTATATGGATTTCATAAAACACATGTCCACAATAATAATCAAACACAATCAACCATCATCCACAGTGCATTCTACTCTACATAAGAATTTAATATAAATATTTAACACTTACAATAGCCTGTCAATCAATCGATCGACATACAACTAATTTTTATTATAAGTGTATGTCATATATCATCCCAATACCCGTGTGGGGTTTCAAAAAATCAAACAAAGGCTTTATTTGTGCAGTTGGGCGATGTGTAAAATTTATCGTCCCAATCAATATCCGTCAAATGTGTGTACATATACAAATCGTACGATTTGTAAATGAATATTCATTTTCAATTCAAGAGAATTCTATCCATTCTTTTATACGTTAAAAAATATATTTTTAACACTAAAATATTTATTTCAACACTTTACTATTTTTAACAGTTCATTCATTCAATAAAAATGTTATTTTTAACCAACACCTTTTATTTCAGAAAATTTCGGCATTATAACGGTGCGATATCGAAATCGGGTAATGTCTAGCATTACCCCTCTCCTAAAATTGGCTTGAGCCATGCACACGTAACAACTCGATGAATTCAATTCAATTCTCATCCCAAACCAATTCAAACAAATAAACCAACCAAACCAAACAATCAAACAAGTCGTCCACAGTTTGTGAACGACGGGGAGCAGTTCATATATGTAGTTATAAAATAAATAATTGTACAAAGAAAATTATAGTGAGGAGTTCTCACCTTGGGTTTCCACTCCTCCATTCTCTATTTCGGAATGCTTCGGATTTGTTTCCAAGGCGTAGCGTTCTTCACCGTGCTTCCAACGCAGTCTGTTTCACGCATTTGTGTTAAAATCAGATTTTTAACAACGCTACTACATATATAAAAATCATATTTTTATATTGTTAATGTATAAACAAAAATCACATTTTTTTTCACTATCTTCATAATAAAAATCATATTTTTATTTTCAAAAATCATATCTTTATTTTGTTAACAATCATAACTTTGTATACATAAAGATCTCACCTTTATATATTCAAAAATCTTATCTTTATATATTGAAAAATCTTATCTTTATATATTGAAAAATATGACCTTTATATATAAACAAAGATCATATTTTCTAAAATAATTAAAAAATCATTTTTTCTCTGATAAAAAAATCAATTTTTCTACTATGAAAAAAAAATCAGTTTTTCTACTATGAAAAAAAATCAGTTTTTCTATTATGAAAAAAAATCAGTTTTTCTACTATGAAAGAAAAAAATAACTCACTGCTTTTCGAAGGAGGAGGACTGGGGGAATCGCGGTCGCTGGAGGAGTGCGCTGGTGGTCGGAGCGCAGGAGCTCGCGGTGGCTGCAAAAAGGGGGGTGCGAGTTTTGACGCTTCGATTTAGGTTTAGGGTTTGGGAGGGGGTTCGTGTGGAGAGAGGAGGAGCAAGGAGAGGGAAGGGGTCTCGCCGGAGTTCGGAGGAGGGGCGGCGATAAGGGTGGCACAGCCTAGAGGCGCGGAGGGGTGGAGGAATGGAGGCGTTGGGTTTTGAGAAGCAGTGTTTTTTTTTTCTTTTCCTAAATCTCAATCTGAGAAAACACGATGGGAAGGGAGGGAATTAAAATGAGGCGTTGACCGAAGGAATATATACTTTTTATTTTATTCAATTTAAATTCTAAAAAGGTGGTTTTTCATTCGAATCTCATTTCAAACCCAATGACTGTCACCCCTAGCTAATTACCTCCATTCTGAACACAATGGGATATGTTTCGTAAGCCAATTCGACTGTTATGATCCATTTCCATCAAAATTAAAATATAAATCATTATATATTCAATTTAAATGTACATTCCAATTTACTGAGGCCACATACTGAGTCTAAAAATTCCAGAAAAATAAATCTAGCTATGTTTTGACGATACGGTCCTAACAAAACTAATTTCGTCAAATTTGGAGATCGTTTGAAAAACGGTCATTTTCTGGTCAATTAAATTCAAACTGAAATTACCAAACACGTTTAAATCCTCCACGCTCACATATTGATTCCAAAATTATGAAAATTGGTATCTAGCAATAACTTGACATCCCGGATCGTGGTTTTGTTGAAAACGGAGGTCGTTTGCAAAATTTCCATTTTTAAGGGCTAAAATTCCATAGCGACTATTCTGAATTTTCAAGTGGGCATAACTTTTTATTCCCGCTATGAAATTTTGATTTTTCGGATTCGTTGGAAAGATATTTTCAAATAGATTCTAATACTTTTGGCTTCGTTAAAATCCGGTTTATTTTGAATCTTGTACATTCATTTCAAATTTGAAATCGAATTTTCAAACTACCGCGCCATTTTCAATTCCTCTTATAATTAAAATAAGATTACTTGTTTTAACTTCGTCGAAAATAAATTTTCCGTCATTATTATTTAAAATAATTCATTTTAAATATTCAAAATTCATTAAAATTTCCAAAATAAAATTTTTAAATTGGTTCTGATTTTCCGGGTTGTTATAATCTCCCCCACTTAAAATCTTTTCATCCTCGAAAAGGAACGGAGCAGAAAGTTGTTTTACTAATCAACTCAACTTTCAGTTTGGCTTTCATTCTTCAACTTTTCAGTTTCTAAGAATTTCCAATTCTTCAAAAATTTGGCTCACACCCTAAATTTTCGAATTTTTTTGCCATAACCTCCTTTGTACGGGAGCATTGGGAAAATTCCCAAACTACCACATAGGCCCTCTCATATCAAAAAGAAAAAGAAAAGGCCAAACGGCTAGCCAATCGGCTCATAAAATAATCCAAACCCAAACAAAATAGTAAATATATACCTATATGTCAGGCATACAATTTTATTCCTCTTCTTTAGCCTCCTTGCTATGACCTATTCAATGTATATACATGTATATGCATGCAATTTCAAACAAATTTTCAACTCGGTTTAATATGTTTAATAATTGGTTCAATGTAGCTTAATGGTTCAAAATTTAATAAATCAAACCAATAATCAAACAACACAATCAATAGTTGATTATCTTTTCAAATTCATAATTTTAATACATAGTCCAAAAATAAGATTTTTGATGCCAAATCACAACAGTAGACCCTATTAGTTTTGATTCTCACACCAGTCAATTGGAAATATATAGATATCCCACCTTCGAAACTCGAACATAAATTCTGATGACGACTAGTTAATCATCGGAATTATCTTCGGGAGACTAATGTATGATTCTATATCTCTCCAGTATATTAAAACTTCGAATATACGTTTGCAAGGCGTATATACAAAAAATTTATATATTGAATTGTCCAAATCAATTTACAATAAATGTTCAAATATGTATAATACGATTTAAATTTTCAAAACCAAGTTTGTTTTCATTTTGATTTTAAAAACACTACTCTTCGCACTCGTTCTAGGATACTACTGATCCTATCTCTAACGAGTAATTCTCATTGGATATTGCTAATCCAATCTCTGATGAATTCTTTCGTTCGGTTCTAATGTGTCTTGTTCTCGAGCTCTGTAAACCAAAGCTCTAAGACCAAATGTGACAATCCGGGCTTTCCTTTACGGGGAAGTTCGTATCGTCACAGTAACTCCTCATCAACCAATTTTATTTCACTTATAATCCATTCGACCATTTTCCACTTTGAAAATTTCGTTTCAATTCCAACCATTTCACTTAATTTCATTATTAAGTCTCATCTATTTAAAATCAACGTTTTAACTCCACACCTCTTTTATAAACCTTATTTATAAACTCAGGTTTTTATCTAAATCTCTTTTATATCTCGATTCCTAATTTTTACTTAATCCAAATGTTAAGTAAGAATTTCATTTAAGCTATCGTTTCTACCTAAATCTCTTTATAACTTCATTCCTAGAAAAACTCTCGGGTTTTAAACTATATGCCCGATCATAAATTCTTTTCACAATTTAACTATATTCTATTACACACTTGATTACTTACTTAAATCATTTTCCTTTAAAAACTAGTCTCTTAAACTAAATAATAAATTTACTTTGGTATTAACTACTGTAAATTTAGTTAACTGTTTTATTAATTAAAATAAATAAGAAATCTCCTTTAAAAGTATTAAAAAAATTAAACAACTCTTCGTTTACTTGATTAATTAAAAATAAAATAATCAAATAACTAATTCCAAATAAAATATTTGAATTAGTCAAACTCAACCCATGATTACCACGTTAATCAATTCCAATTAATACTTCCTTTAAGTTAATTAATAATATAATTAATTTAAATATCCCCATTTAATGGTTTCTAAAACAATAAATTCCACACTTTAATCGGTACATTAATTTATGCTTATCCATTTATAATTCTTATTAACATAAGAAGTTGTTTTATAAAATCACTTAACGATTACTAATAAATTTAAATATTAAATATTTATTTCCTTTTATAAATAATTTCAGTTTAAAATAATAGATTTCAATAATCTATCTCCAGTTATAAATTAAATTTTATGACTTCATTTATGTCGATTCACCTGACGGTAAATCAATATTTATGAAATGATTGATTTATAGGCCATGTTATGCCAGTTACCCAACCAATATTGCCCATTGGTTAATATCATAATAAATGTCGAATTACGATTCAACAAATCAATAAAAGAATCGATCATCTAATTAGGTTGGTCATACATTTCATATAATGGTCATATGAAAATAAATAATAAATTTAAGGAATCCTATTGGATCCATCCAACCTGTTTCTCCGTACATCCAAGTATGTTACCTCAATTTCAATCCAATAAAAAAAAATAATATTCAACAATAAATAAATCACAGTAATCCAAGGACCCATATTTTAATTTAATACCTTTATATTATTATAAACGTAACCAACGAGGTAAGTTACCTCATTTGGAAATAATCGTTAAAAATAACGATTGGTTCAAATTAAATTAAATGAACGTTTGGTTTAATAAGATCAGTTCAACACATATAAATATATATATAGCATCCATCAAACAATGAACAAACATAGCACACAAATAATAATCTCGACTTAATATAAGTGGGTAAACTGAGTGAGTTAAACTCACTTTGATTTGATCCATTGAACGGTTCAATTTAAGTTAAATTAAACTATCGTTTAATTTAACTGAAAAATCCTGCTATCTCCAAATCTGTCAAATCCAGTTCCAGAATGTTCTGCTCATTGCCACGATTCTATGGTAGCTTGTTATGTCAAATTCTGGTAACACAACCAAAAAGTTATCAACATTTTAGTTTATGATTTTTAAATTAAGTTAATAAGCTTTCTCCATTATAATTATATTAAATTAAATTTACTTTGCTTTGATAAAATATCAAGTCGACACCTAGTTATCACGTTCAGCAGCCTTGATCAAATTTTGCTCCAGATCTTTCGAAAGAATCAATCCATCATTTTGCATTGATTTCCCACCCTTCGTTCTGCACGTGTCTCGTTAATTTACCCACTTTCCCTTGCTACGTCACGAAAAGTGTGCTGATCCTTTTTGAAAACATGATCACCCAGCTTTAACGCAGCACGCTTTGTTCTTCTGCTTTAACGCAGCAAGCTTTGTTCTTCTTCCTTGAACAATCCTGCTGCAAATATCTACCCAACACTTTCCTTCTTACACACTAAAACCCACCATGTCTTTGTGTAATTTAAACTGCTTCGTTCAAAAGTAACTCCATTCCCCAACCTTTCCATGCACCGCCTCGTTCCACCCTTATTCCCACATTTTTTTGAATACTCCTTGTAACACCCCACCTCCGCTAGGGTCACTCTTTTGGGGGCACTAGCTTCTGGGGGGCGTTAGAACTGGGTAAGCACGCATAATGATATATCAAGGCAGAACAAGAACATAAATATATATGTAAAACAGAGTAAGTGAGAACAAAACAGCGGAATATCTCAAACCATCTCAAAACAAGTCTAGTACATCATAAAGTCAACTGCCAAAATAAACATGTCTAGTACATCATAAACAGAAATACTGAAATACATAGTGCTATCCCCAAAATAAAGATGATAAACCATAGCGAGCTCAATGTCCAGACATACATGAGCTATCCAGCAAATAAGCAAGCGATCCAAGCTAAGCACCACTATTCCCTCCCTGAGAACCTGGGGGGGAACGGAAGAAAAGAAGCGAAAGAAAACAGGTCAGTCAAAAAGACTGGTAAGCCCTACTACGATCAGTCTATAAACTAATAAAGTTAACATCATGATGGAAACTGAGATGAACATACTGGCAATAGATAAAGGTGTCATCACATAAAGAAGATTAAGCTTTGCACCACAGTGTACTAGCAAACTAACATAACCGGTATTGATCCCTCAGCCCAACCTTTGGCCCAATAACATGAGGTGACCTTAATACAAGGTCCAGCCCAACGGTCTAGTCGATCGGCTCCCTATAAACCTAACACGTCAAGTGTTGGTGTCCATACGGCCCACATATGGTTGTAGTCAGACTGTGCTGGGTCCACCTTCGGGTGTATCAAGCCCTCGGGTGTCAACCCCAGACACCTAAGCAATAATGCACAGTCTAAACCTACTGGTACCCGTGCCTCGAGTTTGTCCAACACCGGACTACGTGCACGTCCGTAGCCCGCCTGGACCTGCACCGCTGTACCACTCAGCCGTCGCTTTGGTCGCTTACATCAGTCCAGTAATCGTGCCCCGCCCTAGCCTAGCCTCTAGGGTTGTGAATGATACCAAACTGGGATTACTGCTGGAACAGACCACGTTGCTAGGGTTTTCTAAGAGGGTTAAGTGTGGTTTAACCCCTCACTAATCATGGATTAAATTAGTTAAGTGTAACCAACAGTTCACCACTTAACCCCATTTAATCCCTCGTATCCCCAAAATTGGTTAAGTATTAGTGGGCCATGACTTAACCCTAGTCATGAGGCATTAATTAATTTAATTATGCCTTAACCTCTCACATTAGACTTTGTTACGGTTACTAGTTAAGCCGGGCGGGTCCGGGTAGCTTTACACCACAACTTGGTCTAACCTCGGGTCCAAGGTACACATGACCAACTTCTCACATTGGGTCCTATTGTTTGTAGCAACTAGTGAAGCCGGTCGGTTCCGGGTAGGTTTACGCTACAAACTCAACCCAACCTCGAGTTAGCCACACTTATGTTTTCTAAGTGTCATGTCCACTTTATTTTCAAAACATAATTACAAGTTTAACAAATACTTGGGTAGACCTAACTTAATAGGTAAATTCCCAAGGGGTAGACCTAACTTAATAGGTAAATTCCCAATCTCATATTTTCATGTATTTTAAGTTTTACCCCAAACCCCCCCAACGTCATTCTATCGCTTACATATTCGTCATAACGCATAAAGGATAGAAAGAGGGAACTTGGCACAACATACATGATAAATCTTACATATCATAATAAACATGCATAACGTGTTGGACTTGCATAACTTAGCATAGTGAACTTGCATAAACATGCATAACTTGTTAAACTTGCAAATCATGGCCTAGTGAACTTGCATAAACATGCATAACTTGTTAAACTTGCAAATCATGGCATAGTGAACTTGCATAAACATGCATAACTTGTTAAACTTGCAAATCATGGCATAGTGAACTTGCATAAACATGCATAACTTGTTAAACTTGCAAATCATGGCATAGTGAACTTGCATAAACATGCATAACTTATCAAACATGTGTAACATAGCATAGTGAACTCACATAAGCATGCATAACTTATTAAACATGCATAACATAGCATAGTGAACTCGCATAAGCATGCATAACTTATTAAACATGCATAAATCCCAACTTTCATCACATATTAACTTTAGAGTTTCTAAAATGAAGGTAAGAGGGCTTACAAATATTATGAAGACACAAATCTACTAATAAAGATTGAGAAGCCCTTTATGCAAGCATATAAAAACCCAAAACAAAGCTCCAATTAACAAAAATCCCAAAAACTCTAGCTTAGCAAATAAAGCTTGCAACTTGATGATGTATGCAAACTAATGATCATTCATACAACTTAGAAATGCTTGTATGAACATCAAAATCTTCATAGGAATGATTTTTGAAGAGGGTGGAGGCTAGGGTTTTTAGGTGGAGGCCATTTGAGAATTCATTTTGACATAGTTTGGTTGCTAGAATGAATAATGAGTGATTTAGGGTAGGCTAGGGTCTTATTTATAGATTAGGCTAGTGATTTAAACCATAGGATTAACCCTAGGTTGAATTAGGTCCATCAGATTTCGGAATTCTCCAG
Source organism: Allium sativum (assembly GCA_030737875.1). Lineage (NCBI taxonomy): Eukaryota > Viridiplantae > Streptophyta > Magnoliopsida > Asparagales > Amaryllidaceae > Allium > Allium sativum. Next base: position 693,908,354 of record CM060920.1, read on the forward strand.
AACCAAGCCACACAACCAAGCCCAAATCAAAAATGGTGCGCCAGGCAAAACTGCCCGGCCACCCCGTGTCGACAGGGCTGTCGACAGGGCAGTCGACACCCTTAGACCCCTGTCGACATGCCTGTCGACATGGGGGTCTTGGCGGGAGTTTTCCCGCCTGACGCCAGTTAGCCCTAATCCTTGTTTTTAATTTAAAATTTAAATCTGTTTTTAACATGGAAATTTCTGAAAACTTCAATGGGCCTTAACTGGGTCATACGGACTCCGATTTTCGAAAACTCGGACTCTATTTCGCGTATTTTCCCGATACGAACGCAATGGCATAGCCCGTTTTCCTTGATTCAGATTTTAGAATTAAATTCTGCCTCGATTTATGTTATAACAGGTTATTGAAAATACGGGTTGTTACATTCTCCCCTCCTTAAAGGATTTCGTCCCCGAAATCTTCAAGTTAGGAAGAACGTATCCTGCCATCCAATCATCCATCTACTCAAAGCATCATCCACGAGCAATCATTGTCCTTAAAAGATTCTAAATGCTGTATGAACATATGCAAAAGTGTGTGTATATGTACTTATCTAATGCAAAGATCAATGCAAAATATGTTAGTGAAATGTATCCATATGTATGCAAATCCCTAACATAATGTATAATATCTACATGCGTGCTCAATCATACATCCATATGCAACATCCATGTGATTGCATACAAATTTCATCCAAGAATAAGCATAAACACTCATGCACATGCAATATGAGGAGTGTGTGAGCCGATCTAGTGCCTAATGTGTATCATGCATCCACGAGTAACCACTTGCAAACACTTGCAACCACTTGCAACCATCAAACATAACATGTCTCAAACACATGTTTCATCCAAAGGGTTTCTACCTAAGGTTCTCATGACAAGATTAGCACGATAACTAGATAAACATGGATAGCAAAGAGAAAGATATGCTAACAAAGGAAAGAGATTGAGAGTGTACCCTCAAAAAGGAATGGATAAAGCCCACGCATCTTCTCCTCGGTTTCCCAAGTTGCGTCTTCTTCGGCTTCACCCCATTGAACCTTCACCAACTTGACCTCTCGATTCCTTAGCTTCTTGGTCTCCGTCCCCAAGATACGAATCGGAGCTCTCCTCAAAGTTGCCTCTTTCTCTACTTCCACGTCTTCAAGAATGCTAGGTTCAACCACCTCAGCGGACTCATGTAGGCACTTTCGGAGATGCGAGACATGAAAGACATTATGCACTCCGGACAGCTTCTCGGGCAATTGCACTTTATAAGCCATCTTCCCAATTCTCTCTATGATAGGGAAGGGTCCAACAAATCTCGGTGCTAGCTTCCCAACAGCTCCAAATCGGACCACATTCCGCAAAGGAGAAACCTTTACGAAAACCATATCCCCAACATCAAACTCCAAATCGGATCTTCGCTTATCAGCATAGGATTTCTGTCGGTCTTGGGCCGCTTTCATTCGTCTCCGAATCAACTCGATCTTCTCGGACGTATCTCTGATCATATCAGGCCCAAGTATGAGCTTCTCTGTAGTCTCCCACCAACATGTAGGCGACTTGCACGGCCTCCCATATAAAGCTTCAAATGGTGCCATCCCTATGCTTGCCTGATAACTGTTATTATATGCAAACTCAACAAGAGGAAGATGGTCTTCCCAAGTACCACCAAAGTCCAGAATACAAAGCCTCAACAAGTCCTCAAGTACCCTATTCACCCTTTCTGTCTGACCGTCCGTTTGTGGGTGATAAGCCGTACTCAGGTTCAACCTCGTGCCCATAGCTTCCTGCAAACTGTTCCAGAACTGACTAGTAAAGATGGGGTCTCGGTCACTGACTATGCTGGAAGGGACTCCATGTAGTCGTACTATCTCACGAAGATATACGGACGCTAGCCAAGATGCGGTCCTCTTGCTCTTTACTAGAATAAAATGAGCACTCTTCGTAAGTCTATCTACAATAACCCAAATGCTCGTATTCCCTTTCCTTGACCTTGGAAGCCCATCAATAAAGTCCATGGAGATACTCTCCCACTTCCAAAGTGGAACGTCTAGAGGATGCAATAGCCCACCGGGCTTCTTTGACTCGGCCTTAACTTGCTGGCAAATGATACATCTAGAGACAAACTCTGCCACATCCTTCTTCATCCCAGGCCGAAAGAAAATACGCTTCATATCTTTATACATCTTATCACCGCCTGGATGTATAGTCAACTTAGAGCGATGCGCTTCCTCCAGAACTTTTCTTACTAAATTTTCTACCATGGGAACACATAACCTTCCATCTCTCCTCAGCCAACCCTTGTCATCAACAGAATATCGAGCGAGGTGGCTAGACGTCTCTCCTCGAGTCAGCTTATCCATAATCTCCACTATGTGAGGGTCTTTTCTCTGTGAAGCCCCAACTTGATCAAGAAGGGTAGGCCTGAGTTCCAGAGATGCTAAAGAACCGGTCATCGACTCCATCGCCAAAGAGAAATCAAAGGTTGCCACATACTCTAAATTCTTCATCTCAACGAATAGAGGACTTAGGGTCAACCTTCTTCTACTCAATGCATCAGCCACCACATTCCCCTTGCCAGGGGTATAAGCTATTTCAAAATCATAGGACGCCAAGAATTCCATCCATCTTTGCTGCCTCAGATTCAGATCCTTCTGAGAAAAGAGATACTTCAAAGACTTGTGATCGGTATAAAGCTCAAATCTTTCTCCCAGAAGATAATGGCGCCATGCCTTGAGTGCATATACTATTGCTGCCAACTCTAAGTCATGAGTGGGATAATTCTTCTCATGCACTTTGAGTTGTCTACCGCCAAAGCATATCACTCTGCCCTCTTGCATCAGAACAGCTCCCAACCCCGTGCCACATGCATCGGTGTATACTGTAAATAATTTCCCTCCATCGGGCAAAGATAGAACGGGTGCTGATGTGAGAGCTCTCTTGAGCTTCTGAAAAGCAAGCTCGCACTCTAAGCTCCAAGCAAAAACTGAATTCTTCTTCGTCAATTTAGTGAGAGGAGCAGAAATCTTCGCGAAGTCCTTGATGAACTTCCGGTAAAAACCCGCAAGACCTAGAAAACTTCTCACCTTGGTTGCATTACTTGGAGTCTTCCAATCCTGAACTACCACCACCTTAGCGGGATCCACCGCTAAGCCTTGCTTGGATACGATATGCCCAAGGAATCTAACTTCCCTTCTCCAAAAGTGACACTTGGAGAACTTGGCCTTTAACTGATGCGCTCTAAGCGTATCCATCACCTCTACAAGATGCCTCGCGTGCTCTTCTTCATCCTTGGAGAAGATCAGAATATCATCCACAAAGACCACGACAAACTTGTTCAAGAACTCTCGAAACACCCTACTCATCAAGTCCACGAAATACGCGGGCGCATTCGTCAAACCGAACGGCATAACAAGCCATTCAAAGAATCCATCTGGAGTTCTGAATGCAGTCTTGTCTATACTATCTTCAGCCACTCTGAGCTGATGAAATCCAGTAGCAAGATCAAGCTGAGAGAAAACAGAAGCACCGACAAGCTGGTCAAAGAGATCATCGATCCTCGGCAACGGGTGTCTGTTCTTCTTAGTCAGCTTATTCAACTCTCGATAGTCCACACAAAGTCGAAGAGAACCATCTGCCTTAGTAGCAAACACCACAGGCGCTCCCCATTCGGATATACTTCGTCTGATGAAGTTCTTCTCAAGCAACTCCTTTACTTGCTTGCTGAGCTCCCGTCTCTCACGCGGAGCCATGTGCCGAACGGGCAAAGAAACAGGCTTAGCATTATCCACCAGATAAATGCGAAAATCAATCTCTCGTTTTGGGGGCAACCCCTTAACCTCTTCAAAAACATCTGGATAATCTCGGACCACCCTTACAGACTGAAGGGCTTCCTCTGACGAGTCGAGAGATTCAAGATAGCACAACATGACGGGATCCTTCGGATTGCATGAAATCTCTAAGGTGTTGCCAAGGCGAGTCACAAGCCTCACAACCCTATGCTCACAATCAAGAATGGCTCCATGTCTAGACAGCCAATCCATGCCCAAAATCAATCCGTATCCCCTGAAACCAAGAACATACGCACTACACAAGAACTCTACACTGAGTATAGAGATCCTCAGATCCTCACATATCATAGATAGATGAGCAGAACCCCCAATGGGATTCGAAACACAAACGGGATCATCCACTAAGCTAGTACTAAGGTGCAAACTATCAACAAGATCAGATGAAATAAAGCTATGTGATGCACCAGAATCAAACAAGGTACGAACTGGAAGATCGGAAACATAAACAAGGTTCTCAACAGAAACACTACCTCGATCGGGAACTGAAGCGGTATTGAGAGCATGAACTTGCCCTCCTGAAGATCCAGCATGCTGAGTCTGACCCTGCCCTTTCTTCTTCGGGCATTCCTTGCTGAAGTGTCCAGCCTCACCACAGGAAAAACATCCACCACTAAGCTTCCTTTTCTTCTTCCTACAATCCTTAGCAAAGTGTCCAGGCACACCACAGTAATTGCACTTTCCCTTGCCTTTGTTGTTGTTCCCCTTCTTGTTCTTGCTCTGATTCCCCTGACTGCTTTGACCACCTTGATTGCCTTTACCTTGAGAATCAGTCATCTTTGCTTGAGTATCACTCGACTTGACCTCTTTCTTTCCATCTCCCTGAAGTAGAGCCATATCGACCAAACTCTCAAAAGTAGCCCCATGCGGAATATGTGACATCGCCAAACCCTGCAGCGGCTCATTCAATCCTCTAGCAAATCGAAGAGCCTTCTTCTCAGGAGTGTTCACCATATCCAAACCAAAACGGGCCAGCTGATTAAACTTGTTCACATACTCCTTGACAGACATATCACCTTGCTTTAATGCAATGAACTTCTTCATCTGTAAATTCGCCTCAGCAGAAGATAGAAACTTGGCCACAAATCTAGCCCTCAAATCGGCCCAAGTCTCGACGGGCCTCGTCCCATTGGTGACCTCCCACCAATAGGCTGCTTCGTCCTTCAAAAGCCACACTGTCAATAAGATCTTCCTCTCGTCATCAATCCTAAAGATAGCAAACAAGTCCTCAGTGTCTTTCAGTCAATTCCTAGCTTCAACAAAAGATTCCGTGCCTAGGAAATTCTTGCCTCCCATCGCCTTGAAGTCTTTACAAACCTTCGTGAACTCAACCTGAGGATGCTGAGGGGGAGGAGGAGGAAGAGGAGCCTCAGCAACTGGAGGAGGTGGAACATTAGCAACGGGAGGAGGAATATTAACTACTGGAGGAGGAGGAACAGGAACCACCGGAGGAGGGACATTAGGGGGAGGATTCTCAACTACAGGAGGAGGAGTGGGAGTAGGGTTTGCGGGGCCGGCTGCCGCCCTAGCTTCTAGAAGTTTCCTATACCAGAGTGGTACATTTATTCCATCCGGGATGGCAAGATTCTCAGCCATACTGAAACGAAAGATAAGATAAGATTAGGTCAAGGGAACGAAGGATGACGCTAATGGCTTTTTGGGGAATAGCCTTTTAGAATACTAGACTTTTCTTTGGAAAATACTTTATACTTGTTTTGAAAATAGTTTTTCAAAAGCCTTTTAAAAACTTTTTGTTCTTTCTTGTAAACCATATGCTCTGATACCAAATTTGTAACACCCCACCTCCGCTAGGGTCACTCTTTTGGGGGCACTAGCTTCTGAGGGGCGTTAGAACTGGGTAAGCACGCATAATGATATATCAAGGCAGAACAAGAACATAAATATATATGTAAAACAGAGTAAGTGAGAACAAAACAGCGGAATATCTCAAACCATCTCAAAACAAGTCTAGTACATCATAAAGTCAACTGCCAAAATAAACATGTCTAGTACATCATAAACAGAAATACTGAAATACATAGTGCTATCCCCAAAATAAAGATGATAAACCATAGCGAGCTCAATGTCCAGACATACATGAGCTATCCAGCAAATAAGCAAGCGATCCAAGCTAAGCACCACTATTCCCTCCCTGAGAACCTGGGGGGGAAACGGAAGAAAAGAAGCGAAAGAAAACAGGTCAGTCAAAAAGACTGGTAAGCCCTACTACGATCAGTCTATAAACTAATAAAGTTAACATCATGATGGAAACTGAGATGAACATACTGGCAATAGATAAAGGTGTCATCACATAAAGAAGATTAAGCTTTGCACCACAGTGTACTAGCAAACTAACATAACCGGTATTGATCCCTCAGCCCAACCTTTGGCCCAATAACATGAGGTGACCTTAATACAAGGTCCAGCCCAACGGTCTAGTCGATCGGCTCCCTATAAACCTAACACGTCAAGTGTTGGTGTCCATACGGCCCACATATGGTTGTAGTCAGACTGCGCTGGGTCCACCTTCAGGTGTATCAAGCCCTCGGGTGTCAACCCCAGACACCTAAGCAATAATGCACAGTCTAAACCTACTGGTACCCGTGCCTCGAGTTTGTCCAACACCGGACTACGTGCACGTCCGTAGCCCGCCTGGACCCGCACCGCTGTACCACTCAGCCGTCGCTTTGGTCGCTTACATCAGTCCAGTAATCGTGCCCCGCCCTAGCCTAGCCTCTAGGGTTGTGAATGATACCAAACTGGGATTACTGCTGGAACAGACCACGTTGCTAGGGTTTTCTAAGAGGGTTAAGTGTGGTTTAACCCCTCACTAATCATGGATTAAATTAGTTAAGTGTAATCAACAGTTCACCACTTAACCCCATTTAATCCCTCGTATCCCCAAAATTGGTTAAGTATTAGTGGGCCATGACTTAACCCTAATCATGAGGCATTAATTAATTTAATTGTGCCTTAACCTCTCACATTAGACTTTGTTGCGGTTACTAGTTAAGCCGGGCGGGTCCGGGTAGCTTTACACCACAACTTGGTCTAGCCTCGGGTCCAAGGTACACATGACCAACTTCTCACATTGGGTCCTATTGTTTGTAGCAACTAGTTAAGCCGGTCGGTTCCGGGTAGGTTTACGCTACAAACTCAACCCAACCTCGAGTTGGCCACACTTATGTTTTCTAAGTGTCATGTCCACTTTATTTTCAAAACATAATTACAAGTTTAACAAATACTTGGGTAGACCTAACTTAATAGGTAAATTCCCAAGGGGTAGACCTAACTTAATAGGTAAATTCCCAATCTCATATTTTCATGTATTTTAAGTTTTACCCCAAACCCCCCCAACGTCATTCTATCGCTTACATATTCGTCATAACGCATAAAGGATAGAGAGAGGGAACTTGGCACAACATACATGATAAATCTTACATATCATAATAAACATGCATAACGTGTTGGACTTGCATAACTTAGCATAGTGAACTTGCATAAACATGCATAACTTGTTAAACTTGCAAATCATGGCCTAGTGAACTTGCATAAACATGCATAACTTGTTAAACTTGCAAATCATGGCATAGTGAACTTGCATAAACATGCATAACTTGTTAAACTTGCAAATCATGGCATAGTGAACTTGCATAAACATGCATAACTTGTTAAACTTGCAAATCATGGCATAGTGAACTTGCATAAACATGCATAACTTATCAAACATGTGTAACATAGCATAGTGAACTCACATAAGCATGCATAACTTATTAAACATGCATAACATAGCATAGTGAACTCGCATAAGCATGCATAACTTATTAAACATGCATAAATCCCAACTTTCATCACATATTAACTTTAGAGTTTCTAAAATGAAGGTAAGAGGGCTTACAAATATTATGAAGACACAAATCTACTAATAAAGATTGAGAAGCCCTTTATGCAAGCATATAAAAACCCAAAACAAAGCTCCAATTAACAAAAATCCCAAAAACTCTAGCTTAGCAAATAAAGCTTGCAACTTGATGATGTATGCAAACTAATGATCATTCATACAACTTAGAAATGCTTGTATGAACATCAAAATCTTCATAGGAATGATTTTTGAAGAGGGTGGAGGCTAGGGTTTTTAGGTGGAGGCCATTTGAGAATTCAATTTGACATAGTTTGGTTGCTAGAATGAATAATGAGTGATTTAGGGTAGGTTAGGGTCTTATTTATAGATTAGGCTAGTGATTTAGACCATATGATTAACCCTAGGTTGAATTAGGTCCATCAGATTTCGGAATTCTCCAGAACCAAGCCACACAACCAAGCCCAAATCAAAAATGGTGCGCCAGGCAAAACTGCCCGGCCACCCCGTGTCGACAGGGCTGTCGACAGGGCAGTCGACACCCTTAGACCCCTGTCGACATGCCTGTCGACATGGGGGTCTTGGCGGGAGTTTTCCTGCCTGACGCCAGTTAGCCCTAATCCTTGTTTTTAATTTAAAATTTAAATCTGTTTTTAACATGGAAATTTCTGAAAACTTCAATGGGCCTTAACTGGGTCATACGGACTCCGATTTTCGAAAACTCGGACTCTATTTCGCGTATTTTCCCGAGACGAACGCAATGGCATAGCCCGTTTCCCTTGATTCAGATTTTAGAATTAAATTCTGCCTCGATTTATGTTATAACAGGTTATTGAAAATACGGGTTGTTACACTCCTCGTGTAAGCTCCACAACTCCTAGACAATCTCACCACCCTTTTGATTTTCCTTCAGCCCGTTTAATAACTTCTTTCAAATAAAACGTGCCCTTCCTTGCATCTGTTCCCAGAATTTCCAATTGTTGCTTTGTTTTGGTTTCGTCTTCCTTTTTTTTCATGCGGAAATAGCTGATTGTTAATGCCCAACTTTTTCTTTGATTGTTCCCATCATTACTCGTTCAAAACAATGCCATCCTATCGCTTCCACTCGTTCACAACCCTTCATGTTAAAACAATACAAGGCCACCTTTCCGTTTTCATGCAACAACATGCCCAGTTTCTCCCTTTTTCTTCACGAGTCATATTTTCTTACACAAGAGATTGGTTGACTTTGTTTTATTTTTCGCGAGGCCTTGTTTCCATCTTCGTATTACCCCAAAACCTACGCTCCAACGAAATACCTCCATCGCGCCATCATTATAATGAGCGGACTTCGATTTATGCTAGAAGTTGTGCCACTCTGTCAACATCATGCACCATGAACCCCGTAGTGCTCGACTCTCCGTTGATTCCCTAGTTCAGCTACAATCGCCGCCCTTCAAGCTGATATTTTGGCCATCGTGCTTCTTTATTGAAGATCACCACCGACCGATTGGGAGTTCTCAGTGAGAAGAACATTATTCTAGTTAGGAATTTGTGGAATGGATCAAAGGTTTGTGCGATTTTATAGGAATAAAGGTTGAACAATGGTTGCCATTCATTTTGTTTTGGCGGCAGAAGAAAACATTGACTACGCAGGGAATTAGTTAGGGTTAGAACTTAAATGGGGTATTTATAGGATGCATGAACTATTAAAATAAATGTTTGTAGCACATAGCCACTAAGTAATGCATTAAATCTTCCTTATACAATCTTCTTTTTTGACGAAAATTGTAATCTTAGCAAAAATAATATTCCGGACATGATGGGACAAGTTTTGTTAAATTTTGAGGTCGTTTGTAAAAAGTCCTTTATAAATCACTAGTGAAAAACACGCGTTTAAATTTTCCATGATCACAAAATAAATCCAAATAACTTGAAACTTGAAACACTACAAGAATTAATCATAACGGATCTAATAAATTAGTTTCGCTGAAAACGGAGTTTGTTTGCATACCGTTATTCAAATTTACGCGTAAAACAACGCTATTTTGGACCTCGAAAATACCCGGTCTCCAAAAATATCAAACTATATATCTATCTTGACTCTAAACGTCAATACGAATTCAACGGAATTGGTTTCCTACCTTAATTCGATCATTTTCTTAGGTTATTATCAAAAACCCTTTTTAAATCGAATTAAATTATTAGATTAATCGCTACAATTCCATAGCAACTATTTAAAATTTTGAATTGGACATAACTAACAATCTATAAATTGAAATCTCGATTTTCCTCTTTCATTAGAAATTTATTATCAAATAGATTCAAACGTTTCTTGTTTCACCGAATTCCGACTTATACCGGATTCTGTATATTAAATTGAAGTTCAAATCGTAAATTACGAAGTATCGCGATGATTCGAGTTCGTTTTATAGTTACATATAAATTAAACGTTTAAACTTCGTTATATAAATAAGTTAAATATTTTAATTCCACTAAAATTTTCAAATCAATATTTAAAATAATAAAATATATTAAATTTCTGACCACCAAAAATACAGGACATTACATCGACAGACTGGTTTTTTTTCTTCAAAAATCCCAATTCATCGAAGCTTGAGTTGATTGGTCGGTATTCCATAGAAAGGATAGAGATAATAAATATATCTGGGCTCGATGAAACATCTCACAGCGGAATGAATAGAATATAATAATCAAATATAGCCTTAACGAAATAATAACATTGCCTAATAAGTGTCCAAATGCTACCAAATCTTTGTCATAAATCTAACGTGCGAGTATGTTATTAGGTGGGGTCAAAACTCAAAGTTCTAGTGGGACGACAAATTACACATTCTGAAATAAACCTACATATATCGTTCAGTTATGTTTTCTTAATTATTAGGTTATTTGGGTTAACAACACTCAAGGCTCTAGACTTACGTCACAAAAATCTACTCCTCGGTAGATTAAACCTAATATAGTATATATGTAGCGATGCCCAACATCTCAAGATACTCCTTATAGTACCCTCGTTGTATGGTCTCCACTGTCACACCATGGAAGCGTATACAACCTCCATCCTATGCCAAACCATGTATGGAAATCTATATTGTTACACCACGTAATCGCACATAACCACCATTGCTATGTCACGTAAGCATATGGATCCTCGTATCCTAAATCCTCGGTCGAACCACGTATCAACACGGAGTAATGCCCTAATGTCTACAGTACACCACCCAGTGTGTGTATCTAAACCCTCGCATAAACGTACTGCCTATTATAACCCGGGTCCCGTAATAGGGTTGCATCTAATGCATGAAACTAAACCGGGAGGTTTCAATATCTGTAAAAGACATCTTCATTAGGCCTACAGTACAGATATTCACATATGGTCTGTCTTTTCATGGTGACTACGTCCCCACCCTGGCCCCTACTTCAACTAGTGAAAGGCCTCTTCAAGAGCTAAGTGATGTACCCCTAACAACTAATCTAAGCATCCATTTGGCGTGTTCCTCATCCAATGTATCAATAGTGAAAGATCATTGGCCTCTCGGTTTAGCTCTAGTTTTTCTGCATCCCACTGATTGCCGATGACAGGTATCCGATGGTTACTATCCTTAATTTGGTCCTGACCAACCTCTCCCACTGGCGAGGCAAATCGCCGAATCACCCAACGCCATCCACCACAGCCTTCTGACTACCACACCATAATTGCAATCAAGGTATACTCCCAGATGGTACCGTACATACCACACCTCTGTGGGTACAACCCGAAGCCTACCACAGAGGACCATCACATAGTACACTACCACATCCCGTAGAAGCCACTTGCCTCCCTCTAGTCTCGTAGAATAATTAGCTGGACGTGCTTCTCTCGTGTCTTCGGACACCAGATGATTTACCCCGTCAACTTCTTCATCTCCATACGTACGGACTGGTTCCAGCGTGTCACGCTGTCGCATTATTAGATTCTATGTTTATTCTTTTAGTCGCGCTCTTTCTTTATCTCACCACTGTTATTTAACTTGATTATCCATGTATTCACCTTTTATTCAAGTTACTAGGTTCATTCGCTCACAATTGGTTGTTTACTTTGTTTAATCAACCTATGCCGCCGGAGAGGACTTCTACTTAATATTTATTACATTTATTAGACTTAATATCTCTAATTATAAATCCACTAATAATAAGCCCAATTTATTCTTTCTCATTTGCTTACATCATTACCACAACCGTTGTTGAGGGTTTTCCTTACAAACTTAGTTCCCTTAATTAAGGTTTCTTAATAAGTTCCCTTATTCATCATTAACTATAACTTACATTATAATTCCACTTGTCCCTAGGACAAGCCTACCTACTATATTTCATTCCCATTTATATAATTAATTATAATAGGTAATATTCTCCGTTCATCACAATATTTCTTAGGTTCTTTAATATGAACCAACTTTTACTGTTGTAATCTTTATTTAATTATTGTGTTGTACATTCTTATTATTTTAGGAAAATATTTCACACACCTCATTAGATTGGTTAGCAGAAAGATGTAAAAATCTCTTTCCATAACGTACATCAATTAAGATCTGTAGTTGCAAGCTATTTCTCTTATTCTCATTGTTAACATACATGTGTATTTTGTTTGATTAGTGTGCAATACGGTAAAATAACCTCTATTTCACACTAATCCCTTTTTCCTATCTCTTATCGCAACTACGTTCTTAGTAACTTTACCATTATGGAAATGTATCCATTTTTTCCTAAAATCCAACTAACTTGGTCCACTACTAATTTTCCCTTTTTTATTTTCGGAGTTAGATGTTAATTCTTGTTTTCATTTACTGTTTCCAATTACTGCAAATTTCTATATAAAATTAGGCATTTCAATTCTTCTACCAATATTTCCACAATTCACAGTGACCCTCTTTTTCAACATACCTGATCTATTATTGAATAGCAATCTCAAGAACATATGCATAATTATTACCAAATTTGCCATTTCAATATTATAGTAATTCTTAACTCAAACAGAGAATTAATAGAATTAGTTTGTACAACAACAATATTCTTAACGTACTTAGAAATAGATTATATCGCATATACCACAAATTTCAATTATTTATCACGTTAAGAATTATGAAGAATGTAAACGATAAATATATCGTTATCAAAAGGTTATAATTTAAATCTACTCACCGAACATGTAACACCCCGTATTTTCTGTGAACATAAAGTAACAAAACAAAGTATAATTAATTTTTAAGGGAAGAATTAAGGAAAACGGGTTATGCCATTGTGTTCGTCTCGGAATTCTTCTTGAGATAGAGTCTGAGTTTGCGTAAATCGGACTTCGTATGAAGAAGTTATGGCACTTAGAAGTTTCAGGAATTTAAAATAAAAACTAGCCCGAATTCAAAATTCAAAGTTTGAAATTTAAAACAAACACCCGAGCTGGCCGGGAAATTTCCCACCCAGGACCCAGGTCGACCAGGGGGTCGACCTGGGTAGAACAAGTCGACCTGAGGGTTGACCACCCCCCTTTTCCAGATCCGTTGACAGATTCGTTTTTCTGCATTTAGACGCCTGTTCCGACTAGATTCGTTGCTCCTAAGCTATTTAAACACCCCCAAACCTCACTTTCTCTCCACATAGTTTCATTACGCCTTTACTCTGCCCTAATTCATATTAAAAAAATCAATGGCGTCGCTACTCTGCTGAAACCTAAGCTAGAAATAGTGCTTCTTCTTCCAATCTGAATAGGATTAAAAGAGAACAACTACAACCTTTTTTCTTTTAGAATCCAACCAAGATGAGTACAGTTATTTTCAGATATGAAATTTAATTATGATCTTGACATGGTTATAAATCTGAATTGGAGATTATGCATATTCTTATTTATCAGATCTGTTTTTCTGTGTATATCTATCTTATTCCTGTTTATCAGATCTGTTTTTCTGTGTAGATCTATCTTATTAATATTATTGTAACTATTCTATATCTCTTCCATCCTTCTATTCTATAGCCAAGCTACCACGAGCCTGAGCCAAATCTCATAAGAGATTGACGCACGAACGCTAAATTTGGGGAAAATAATGAATGATGCATAATTGGATATGACTGATTTGTGATTGATTTAAGAAAAGGGTATATGTTGTAATTTAAGATTTAGATCTAGGCATGCTATATATGACGGTTTATGATTTGGAAGAAGGAGAATTATTGTATGACAACATATGACTTGTAATTTAGGGACATAATGCATGTTATAATTCAAGATATGATTTTGAGGACATAAACATGTTGTAATTTAAGATCTAGATTTGGGGCGTATTTTATATGACGATCTATGACTTGGAAGAAAAGGATATGTGACTTAGGCATGAAAAACCTATATTATAATAGGGATAATTATAAATGTGAGTATGCCTAGTTCGGATTTTTGGATATTTGACATACGCGGTAATCAATGGCTATAATTTGGCATAATTTATATTGTGCATCATGATTTGGGGTTTTAAGAGAATATTCTGTACGATGCAAATTTAACTAAAATTTGGGACGTATGTTATATTGTGAATTATGACCATAATTTAGGCATGTAAAATTAGGCTTAATTTTATGATTAGGCGAGGTATGTCAATGGAATTTTTAAGGGATGATTTAATCGGTTAAATTGCCTAATCTACTGAATCTGTTGAAAACTAAATATGGTAATTTGGGGTACGAAAATCTGTTGGCTCGATCTAAAATTGAGCAAAACATGTTAATAGAACTTTGGATAATCTGCTGTAACTTGCAAAGAAGTTAATTTGTTGAATTGGCATAATTAGTGTGATATTGGCATAATCTGTGAATGAATACTTTAGCTAAAATAAGAATGCTGAGACACGAGGTTAGACTTTGTTTGCGGTAGAAGACCGCCCGGACCCAACCGGCATAACCAGCAACTACAAACTGTCAGTCTAATGTGAGAGGTCATAGGCATAAAGATGCTTAGACACGAGGTTAGGTCTGCCTTGTGGCAGAAGTCTTCCCGGAACTGCCCGGCACATCCAGCGGCCACAAGCTGCCGACCTAATGTGAGAGGTCTGTGCACTAGTATTTAATTAATGCAAATCCAAGATAAATGTGATACCTAATACGTGTTAGGTGGATAGGGTTAAAACAACTGGACTGATGAATATAATAAACCTGTTTCGTAAATCTATAGGCCCAATACAAGGTTAGGTGAAAAAATCTGTAAGTCTGTTAATCTGTATATATGATCCGTTAGTCTTAAAACTTGTTAACCTGTATGTTTGATCTGAGAACTAGTTAATCTGAACTTTGTATATCTGAAATCTGTAAGCATGTTAATATGAAATCTGTTAGTCTGGGGCCACAAGGTTAGGAGGGGTAATTACTTGTGTCATTTGTTGTTTGGGACCCATATTAGCCAGTAACCCTTTTTGGTTTCAAAACCATGACCCAACACTAAGAGGGGTTCGGGCACGCTTACTAAACTAATTGTAAGAGGTTCACTCTGATAATGGCGAGGGCTGTTGATGGCGCATTCCAACCGGGTCATGTGCGTGCATGGATCTGGTCTGCTCTGAGGATGTAAGACACTGTGACATCTGTAAATAGGTCTGTGTCTATAGGTTGCCACTTTAGGGAGTGATACACCCTTTTGTGGGGCCGGCACAGGGTATTTATGTATTAGGGAGCCGATCGCTTGGGGTAGAATTTATGGTACACTTAGTTTTGTCTGTTTCTGTTGGGGTACCATCTGTTTCTGTTGGGGTGGTAACACCTGTCTATTTCTGTGTGGTACCGTCTGTTGGGGTGGTAAAGGCCCATCACTAGTGTACGCCTAATTCTAATATTCTATTTCCATAGGGATTATTCTGTTTGTCTTTGATTTCGTTCCTGCTTCTGTTTCTGTACGTCTGTCTCCGTTAGGGTGGTAAAGGCTCATTACTAGCATTCTATTTCTATACCGTCTGTCTTTGTTCGGGTGGTAAAGGCCCATTACTAGATTTCTATTTTTGAACGTCTGTCTTTGTTAGGTGGTAAAGGCCCGTTACTAGTATCGTGTTTCTGAAGAGATCGTTCTGTATTCTGTTTAGACATTAGGACAACACCTAATTCTGTTATACTAGTATTAGTGCAGAGAATTGAAAACCAAGTAAGAAGCTTAGTTTAGCCTATGTCATTTTGCCTCTTCTGTAAACCTGCTACTCCTGTTATTGTTATCTCTTATCCAGTTTTATTTACATATCATGATACTGTTATCTGTTTATATGCTGAAAGTCACTGGACTCACCAGACTTATGTTTGACCTAGTTTGTTTTGCCTCTTTTCTTCCGTTCTCCCCCCTCCCCCAGGTTCTCAGGGTGGAAACATAGGAGCTTGATTCAGGTTCCATCTGCTTGAAGTGCTAGAAGTGCTTGAAATATTGCTTGGCTTTGATTCTACCTATTTATGGCATTCTCTATTGGCGATTATGGCTTTAAAATTATGCATTCTGAAGGATTTTGTATAAGACTGATATTTGTGTACTTGGGTTTTAGTATTGTGATGTAACCAAACTTATTTCTGTTTCTGCTGTAATAAAGTTATAAATTTTTCAAGTACTACTTTACATATCTGTCTTGTAAATTTATGTTCTGTTTACTTATAACGTTCCACCGAAGTTACGGCATTCCCTTTGTGAGTGACCTTAACGGGAGTGGGGTGTTACACTTGGTATCAGAGCTGAAGGTTACCAGATTTGATAAAAAGTTTTTGAAAACTATTTTCAAAAGGTTTAAAAGGAAGTATTTTCAAAAGTAGAGTTTATTTTGAAAAACATAATCCCCAAAAGCCATATATCTTTCTTTTGATTCTCCGTTTCGAATCTCTTCCTTTTTCTTTTCAGCATGTCTGGGGTACTCGACATACCCGAAGGCATACCAATACCAACTTGGTTCAGAAGGTATCTGGAGGCAAGGGCCACCGCCGCAGGCCCAGGAAACGTTCCTCCTCCTCCTCCCCCTCCCCACATGGATACTTTTTCGAAGATATTCAAGAACTTTCGGGCAATGGGCGGGAAACCTTTTCACGGGTCAGAGACGTTTGTTGAAGCTCGAAATTGGCTTAAGGAGGTGGAAGATTTGTTTGGTATCTTCGAGACAGAAGATGGAAGGAAGGTCCAATTAGCTGCTTGGTTAATGAAGGATGAAGCCTCGTTTTGGTGGGAGGTCACAAATGGAGAGCGTCCAGTGGAGACATGGAGGGAATTCAAGCACAGGTTCAGGATGAAATTTCTCTCACGAGCAGAAGAGAATTTATACATGGAGAGGTTCTTAGCATTGAAGCAAAGGAATTTATCAGTAAAGGAATACGTCAACAAGTTCAATCAGTTAGCGAGATTCGGCTTAGACTTGGTAAACACACCTGAAAAGAAGGCCCTGCGATTCGTTAAAGGTTTGAATGAGCCGCTACACGGGTTGGCAATGACCCACATTCCTATGGGGGCAACCTTCGAGAAATTGGTTGACATGGCGTTAATGCATGAAGAGGAAGCCAAAAGTAGGAAGAAAGGAGAAAAGCTCGAAGGACCACAGAACAAGAAAGAGTGGCCCAAAAAGGAAACACAAAAGAAGAATGAAAAGTCTGAAGATAAGAAGGAGAAAAAGTGCATTACTTGTGGAAGCTTGACTCATCTGAACAAGGATTGCAGAAAGAGGAAGGGCACTTGCTTCAACTGTGGAGAAATGGGACACTTCACTAGGGACTGCCCGAAGAAACGTGGGCAAGGGCAGAGGGAAGAACCTACTTCTGGAGGGCAGGCGAATGCTCACATGACTGGTGGATAGGGTAGAGATAGGAAAATTTCTGTAGAAGGTTTAATTTCCTTATCTGATTATTGAGATAAAATTCTTTTTGATTCTGGCATTTTGATTCCGTAATTGAGACTCTGCACTTTAATACTAGTCTTGTTTCTGATCCCGCTATGGTCTCAAACCCCATAAGGGTGATGACTCATCTGTTTGTGACAATTTTGGGTTTGAGGGTATTTGTGTTAGGCGTTAAGTTGACTATGACGCATACATTCTGGTTTTGTGGGGTATGGTGGGGTTTTATCATGCATAGTTTCCTAAGAATCATTTGATAATCTGATCTGTACTAGTAGTCTGTAAGTATCTGAATATTTCTAAAAAGGATAGGGTTTTTACTCGAAGCGTGAAGTAGATTTCCAGTTTTGACATTGTTTAATGGGATTAATTCTCTAAGTGTCAATCTGGTGTTGATTTCGGTCTTCGGGGTTGATACTTAGGGATTTATTCTCTAAACTGATTTCTAATGGGAACAGAACTTTTATACTTACTTCTATCACTTGGTTGTATCCTATCGATCGAGT
Organism: Allium sativum; assembly: GCA_030737875.1. NCBI lineage: Eukaryota > Viridiplantae > Streptophyta > Magnoliopsida > Asparagales > Amaryllidaceae > Allium > Allium sativum. Next base: position 693,926,439 of record CM060920.1, read on the forward strand.
CTTCGACCTTTAAGTAGAAACTAATGGATGTAAACATGTGTTTGAGACATGTTATGTTTAATGGCTGCAAGTGGATGCAAGTGGTTGCTAGTGGTTGCTCGTGGATGCATATACACACACTAGGCACTAGATCGGCTCAAAAGCACTCTCATACTGCATACGGATGTGTGTGCATTTTTCAATTTTTGTGAATGCAAAATAATTGACTCATCACATGGATGTTCCATTTAGATGAATGGTTATGAACTCATATAGAACTGACATGCATCAAATAGGATTTCTTGCATACATAAGTGGACTCATGGCACTAACATAATTCGTATTAAGGAGGTTAACTGAATCAGTAGACTGCCTGATCTTTGCATTAGATAAGAGATATATACCCACACTTTTGCATATGTTCATACAACATTAGAAGTTTTCTAAGGAAAATGGATGCTTGTGGATGATGGTTGAGTAGATGGGTGATTGGATGGTAGGACACATTCTTCTTAACTTGAAGATTTCGGGGACGAAATCCTTTAAGGAGGGGAGAATGTAACACCCCGTATTTTCTGTGAACATAACGTAACAAAACAAAGTATAATTAATTTCTAAGGGAATAATTAAGGAAAATGGGTTATGCCATTGCGTTCGTCTCGGAATTCTGCTTGAGATAGAGTTCGAGTTTGCGTAAATCGGACTTCGTATGAAGAAGTTATGGCACTTAGAAGTTTTCGGAATTTAAAATAAAAACCAGCCCGAATTCAAAATTCAAAGTTAGAAATTCAAAACAGACACCCGGGCTGGGCGGGAAATTTCCCTCCCAGGACCCAGGTCGACCAGGGGGTCGACCTAGGTAGAACAGGTCGACCATGGGGTCGACGTGGAGGTCGACCTTCCCTCCCTTTTCCAGATCCGTGGACAGATTCGTTTTTCTGCATTTAGACGCCCGTTCTGACCAGATTTTTTGCTCCCAAGCTATTTAAACACCCCGAAACCTCACTTTCTCTCCACACAATTTCATTACGCCTGTACTCTGACCTAATTCATATTAAAATAAATCAATGGCATCGCTACTCTACTGAAACCTAAGCTAGAACTAGTGCTTCTTCTTCTTCCAATCTGAATAGGATTAAAAGAGAACAACTACAACCCTTTTTCTTTTAGAAGCCAGCCAAGGTGAGTACAGTTATTTTCAGATATGAAATTTAATTATGATCTTGACATGGTTATAAATCTAAATTGGAGATTATGCATATTCTTGTTTATCAGATCTGTTTTTCTGTGTAGATCTATCTTATTCCTGTTTATCAGATCTGTTTTTCTATGTAGATCTATCTTATTAATACTTTTGTAACTATTTTGTATCTCTTCCTTCCTTCTGTTCTATAGTCAGGCTACCACGAGCCTGAGCCAAATCTCATAAGAGATTGACGCACGAACGCTAAATTTGGGGAAAATAATGAATGATGCATAATTGGACATGACTGATTTGTGACTGATTTAAGAAAAGGGTATATGCTGTAAATTAAGATTTAGGTCTAGGTATGCTATATATAACGGTTAATGATTTGGAAGAAGGAGAATTATTGTATGACAACATATGACTTGTAATTTGGGGAAATAATGCATGTTGTAATTCAAGATCTGATTTTGAGGACATAATACATATTGTACTTTAAGATCTAGATTTGGGGCGAATTTTATATGACGATCTATGACTTGGAAGAAAAGGATATGTGACTTAGGCCTGAAAAACCTATATTATAATAGGGATAATTATAAATGTGAATACACCTAGTTCGGATTTTAGGATATTTGACATACGCGGTAATCAATGGCTATAATTTGGCATAATTTATATTGTGCATCATGATTTGGGGTTTTAAGAGAATATTTTGTACGATGCAAATTTAACTAAAATTTGGGACGTATGTTATATTATGAATTATGACCATAATTTAGGCACGTAAAATTAGGCTTAATTTTATGATTAGGCGAGGTATGTCAATGGAATTTTTAAGGGAAGATTTAATCGGTTAAATTGCCTAATCTGCCCAATCTGTTGAAAACTGAATATGGTAATTTGGGGTATGAATATCTGTAGGCTCGATCTAAAATTGAGCAAAACATGTTAATAGAACTTTGGACAATCTGCTGTAACTTGCAAAGAAGTCAATTTGTTGAATTGGAATAATTAGTCTGATATTGGCATAATCTGTGAATGAATACTTTAGCTAAAATAAGAATGCTGAGACACGAGGTTAGACACTGTTTGCGGTAGAAGCCTGCCCGGACCCAACCGGCTTAACCAGCAACCGCAAATTGTCAGTCTGATGTGAGAGGTCATAGGCATAAAGATTCTTAGACACGAGGATAGGTCTGCCTTGTGGCAGAAGTCTGCCCCGAACCGCTCGGCACATCCAGCGGCCACAAGCTACCGACCTAATGTGAGAGGTATGTGCATTAATATTTAATTAATGCAAATCCAAGATAAATGTGGTACCTAAGACGTGTTGGGTGGATAGGGTTAAAACAATTGGACTGATGAATCTAATAAACCTGTTTCGTAAATTTGTAGGCTCAATACAAGGTTTGATGAAACAATCTGTAAGTCTGTTAATCTGTATATCTGATCTGTTAGTCTGAAAACTTGTTAACCTGTATGTCTTATCTGAGAACTAGTTAATCTGAACTTTGTACATCTGAAATCTGTAAGCAAGTTAATTTGAAATTTGTTAGTCTGGGGACACAAGGTTAGGAGGGGTAATTACTTGTGTCATCTGTTGTTTGGGACCCATATTAGTCAGTAACCCTTTCTGGTATCAAAACTATGACCCAACACTAAGAGGGGTCCGGGCACGCTTACTGAACTAATTGTAAGAGGTTCACTCTGATAATGGCGAGGGGTGTTGATGGCGCATTCCAACCGAGTCATGTGCATGCATGGATCTGGTCTGCTTTGAGGATGTAAGACACCGTGACATCTGTAAATAGGTCTGTGTCTATGGGTTGCCACTTTAGGGAGTGATACACCCTTATGTGGGGCCAGCACAGGGTATTTATGTATTAGGGAGCCGATCGCTTGGGGTAGAATTTAGGGCACACTTAGTTCTGTCTGTTTCTGTTGGGGTACCGTCTGTTTCTGTTGGGGTGGTAAAACCTGTCTGTTTCTGTGTGGTACCATCTGTTGGGGTGGTAAAGACCCATTACTAGTGTTTGCCTAATTCTAATATTCTGTTTCCGTAGGGATTATTCTGTCTCTGATTTCATTCCTACTTCTGTTTCTGTACGTCTATCTCTGTTAGGGTGGTAAAGGCCCATTACTAGCATTCTGTTTCTGAACGTCTGTCTCTGCTAGGGTGGTAAAGGCCCATCACTAGTATCGTGTTTCTGAAGAGATCGTTCTGTTTTCTGTTTAGACATTAGGACAACACCTAATTCTGTTATACTAGTATTAGTGCAGAGAAGTGAAAACCAAGTAAGAAGCTTAGTTTAGCCTATGTCATTTTGTCTATTCTATTAACCTGCTACTCCTGTTTTGGTTATCTCTAATCCAGTTTTATTTACATGTCATGATATCGTTATCTGTTTATATGTTGAAATTCACTGGACTCACAGACTTATGTCTGACCTAGTTTGTTTCGCCTTTTTTCTTCCGTCTCCCCTCCCCCTCCCCCCCCCCCCCCCCCAGTTCTCAGGGTGGAAACATAGGAGCTTGATTCAGGTTCTATCTGCTTGAAGTGATAGAAGTGCTTGAAATATTGCTTAGCTTTGATTCTACCTATTTATGGCATCCTTTGTTGGGGATTATGGCTTTAAAATTATGCATTCTGAAGGATTTTGTATAAGACTGATATTTGTGTACTTGGGTTTTTGTATTATGATGTAACCAAACTTATTTCTATTTCTGCTGTAATAAAGTTATAAATTTTTCAAGTACTACTTTGCATATGTTGATGCACTTTTTGGTCAAAATCACATCACCAACAAAGAAAGGCCCGAAACTCCAATCAGACGACCTTTTCTGGGCCCGAAAACAGCAATTACGGAGCAAAGCTCCGTAACTCTTGTAGATCTCTGAGTTTGCTTCAGTTTGAGCTTCGGATCGGATCAATCGGACTTACGGTTTGAAAGTTATGCCCGTTTCCGTAAACTGGTGTAAACTGGCAATTTCCTGACGAAGCATCGTGGGCTCGGATCGCCCCCTCTGGTTCGTGAGCACCAATTAGGATCGCTCCCATCAGCTCGCCCTCTATCGGATCGCCCCCCTCGGATTGCCCCTCATGCACCACGATCCGACCCGTCATCACCCTGCTCGTTACCTCCAACCACGTCCCGTTCGTGGTGCGCACCCTTGATCCGCGATCCAATCCTATCACCACGATCCAACCACCGAGCCTGCAGATAAGCACCTTGTTTTGACCTATTCTCATGCCACATCTTGCTCCTATTATCCTGGATCGTGTGCCACGCACCCCGCCACGATCCGACCCCCAAACCTGCTCCTGGACAGCCTGTTCTGACCTATTCTCAAGGCTATTTTTACTCCAACTTGCATGGATCTTATTACACATGTCATATAACGATTTGAAGATGATATCTGGACGTTTTCCACCACATTTCGAGATTTTTGGGATGCGTGCCATGTGTCCCATGAACCGCCTTCAGGAAACAGCTATAAATACACCATTTGAAGGCATTTTCAAGGATCTTTTGGCCATTCTTCTTCATTGCTTCCACCATTACTGAAGTGCAAGGACTTTGCACCTTCATACACTCAAATTCTTCTCTTTTCAATACAATTAACACACGGATTGTGTGTCTACATGTAACTGATTCTTGTAATCTGTCAGTATAACAATAAGATTATGAAGTGGACGTAGGCTACATCTACAGCTGAACCACTATAAAAACCTTGTGTGTCTCCTCTTTATTTACTCTTTTCTGCATTTTGTGATCTGCGATCTGCATTTGGGTGTTAGGCCCAATTTTTGGTCTAACATTTTGGCGCGCCAGGTAGGGGGGCACACAAAAACTTCAACTTCTAGCTTGAAAGGAAACTCAATGGCGAACAAAAGGAAGAAGACTGGAACTTCTTCTCATGCCGATGACGCTGAAGGCACAAGGAATGAGGCAAGCCAGGAAGCTTCCTCTCATGAAGACCCATGAGCATACCTGACTAGAGACGAGATGGATGGAGTTCTCGCTGAATTGAGGACCCAGATGGCAAGGCAAGACGATCTCCTCTTGAAACAACAGGAAATGATCAACCAATTCTTCGCTCGGATGGATGGAAGGCCGGGCAACATTCAGCTCGCTGGAAACAATGCAGAAATTGCTCCAGCAATTGACCAGAATCGGGTCGGATCGCCCCCTTTACGAAACCCTCAGATCGGGCTCACCACGACTCGCGTCATAGATGGACTCGGGGGCAACCCCCCCCCCCCCCCCATTCGACAGCAGAACTCGTCTCGTGATACACCTCTGCACCGCGACCCGGATCGTGGAACACTACTAGGCTCACGAACCGATCCCAACAACTCGCTCCCACCTGCTCAACAACAACCAGTTCATGACCTACCTCCTGGACCCAGTCGTATCGCCCCCCTACTCCACGATCCGGCCTCACGAGCTGGACTTCACGAACCTACCTCACGAACCATCCCCCTCGAACCGGGTCGGGTCGCTCCCCTCGATCCACGATCCGCGAGCCTCGATCCCCAGGCGACAGCTCACCAACTTCCACCTTCTCCTGCATTCAACGCTGGGGGCACCAGCTCTGATTTTGGTAGTTTACAACAGCTTTTTGAGGGCAATCGACTCGTTGATCTCATTCAACGCCTCTCGAGAGGCCGCACCTATCAGAATGACGTGGACGACGTCAATCACAATCCGTTCACTCAGGAAATCAGGAATTCACGCAATCCCCCAGATTTCAAACTTCCACAACTGGAGCCCTACAACGGCAGGACAGATCCTACCGTGCATCTGATGCGTTACAAACGGCATATGGAAGTTCAATCGGCATCAGAAAACGTCATGGATAAATGTTTTCCCCTCTTTCTGACTGACATAGCCGCCATGTGGATTCGGCAGCTGGAAACAGAATCGATCAGCAGTTGGAACATGTTGGTCGCACGCTTCATTGAACAATTTCGTGTCCACATCGCACGACCCAAGAACGTCATGTCACTCACCACAATCAAGCAGAGGCCCAGAGAAACTCTGCGTTCATTCCTGGAAAGATTTAACATTGCAGCAGCATCAGTTGATCGTCCTGAACCATCGATGGTACTGATGGCAGCAGTATCCGGTGTTCTAGATAACTCGGAGTTCAAAAAATCTTTGTACCGAGATCCACCGCGAAATCTCGGCGAATTCTACCTTGAAGCAGATAGATTTCTGCGGGAAGAAGATGCAACTTCCGAGAAGAAAACCCTCGAAGTCAACATGCTCGGAGATGGAGAACCACCCAATCCTGGAAAAGGCAATGACAAGGGTAAAGGAAAGACCCCTGCTACTAATGATCGTAATGCTCCACCCCGGAAAGGGTCCAGATACGACAAATACACTGAACTGAATGATACTCTGAGCAACATATACATGGATACAGGAGGTGCTGCCTCCTATCCGAGACCTCCCAAGAGGGAGCCGACGCTAGCACAACGCAATTCTGGCAGACACTGCATATTTCATGACATAGACGGTCACAACACTGATGACTGCAGACATTTGTGAGATCTTATTGAGGATCGGGTCAGACGAGGAGAGCTACCCGAACATGTCACTCGACCAACAACGCCTACACCTGCGTTGCCACCACCTATTCCCCAGAGAGGGAACGATCCTGGATCGAGCAATCGCGAGATTATCATTCGCTGATCCCACTTAGAGGATCTCTTCAGTTTGCTGAACTCGGATTCACAGTTCATGTTTTTAGGTTTTTTTGGCGACTTCTCGCCCTCCTTTGTTTTCCCTGCATGTAATAAGAGCCGTCACATCAGCCCACACGCACGGAACCTACTCGTGGTCTCCAGCCGTGTCCGGCAGACGACTACTGCATTTTCATGAATTAGCAATAAGCACTGAGCTCCGGCTCCTAACTGGATCCGTCCAGTATAAACAAATCTTCATGTGCCTTTCCATTGTCGTCTTACTCCGGTAAGGCCGTCTCGGAACCTTCATGTGCCTTTCCTTGGTCGTCTTACTCCGGTAAGGCCGTCTTGGAACCTTCATGTGCCTTTCCTTGGTCGTCTTACTCCGGTATGACCGTCTTGAAACCTTCATGTGCTTTTCCTTGGTCGTCTTATTCCGGTAAGGCCGTCTTGGAACCTTCGTTTCTTTTCCTTGGTCGTCTTACTCCGGTAAGGTCGTCTTGGAACCTTCATGTGCTTTTCCTTGGTCGTCTTACTCCGGTAAGGCCGTCTTGGAACCTTCGTTTCTTTTCCCTGGTCGTCTTACTCCGGTAAGGCCGTCTTGGAACCCCTCTAACATCTCCTCGGATGGTTTACTCCGGTAAGGCCATCTAGGAAATATTCTTGTATTGCTTGTTTTATCTTCTTGCAGGTACAAACTCCTGGTCTTCTTGGATTTCTCTGGCCTTAATACGATCCCGTGTGATCGTCAGTTTTCTGGCCTTAATACGATCCGGCGTGATCATCGCATTCTGAATTTGGATTTCTCAGATTATCCAGAACACATCTTCCTTCAACTAGCAAGATATGTTCTGGGGGGGCAAACATGTTGACGCACTTTTTGGTCAAAATCACATCACCAACAAAGAAAGGCCCGAAACTCCAATCAGACGATCTTTTCTGGGCCCGAAAACAGCAATTACGGAGCAAAGCTCCGTAACTCTTGTAGATCTCTGAGTTAGCTTCAGTTTGAGCTTCGGTTCGGTTCAATCGGACTTACGGTTTGAAAGTTATGCCCGTTTCCGTAAACTGGTGTAAACTGGCAATTTCCTGATGAAGCATCATGGGCTCGGATCGCCCCCTCTGGTTCGTGAGCACCAATTAGGATCGCTCCCATCAGCTTGCCCTCTATCAGATCGCCCCCCTCGGATCGCCCCTCATGCACCACGATCCGACCCGTCATCACCCTGCTCGTTACCTCCAACCACGTCCCGTTCGTGGTGCGCACCCTTGATCCGCGATCCGATCCTATCACCACGATCCAACCACCGAGCCTGCAGATAAGCACATTGTTTTGACCTATTCTCATGCCACATCTTGCTCCTATTATCCTGGATCGTGTGCCACGCACCCCGCCACGATCCGAACCCCGAACCTGCTCCTGGACAGCCTGTTCTGACCTATTCTCAAGGCTATTTTTACTCCAACTTGCATGGATCTTATTACACATGTCATATGACGATTTGAAGATGATATCTGGATGTTTTCCACCACATTTCGAGATTTTTGGGATGCGTGCCATGTGTCCCATGAACCGCCTTCAGGAAACAGCTATAAATACACCATTTGAAGGCATTTTCAAGGATCTTTTGGCCATTCTTCTTCATTGCTTCCACCATTACTGAAGTGCAAGGACTTTGCACCTTCATACACTCAAATTCTTCTCTTTTCAATACAATTAACACACGGATTGTGTGTCTACATGTAACTGATTCTTGTAATCTGTCAGTATAATAATAAGATTATGAAGTGGACGTAGGCTACATCTACAGCCGAACCACTATAAAAACCTTGTGTGTCTCCTCTTTATTTACTCTTTTCTGCATTTTGTGATCTGCGATCTGCATTTGGGTGTTAGGCCCAATTTTTGGTCTAACATTTTGGCGCGCCAGGTAGGGGGGCACACAAAAACTTCAACTTCTAGCTTGAAAGGAAACTCAATGGCGAACAAAAGGAAGAAGACTGGAACTTCTTCTCATGCCGATGACGTTGAAGGAACAAGGAATGAGGCAAGCCAGGAAGCTTCCTCTCATGAAGACCCATCAGCATACCTGACTAGAGACGAGATGGATGGAGTTCTCGCTGAATTGAGGACCCAGATGGCAAGGCAAGACGATCTCCTCTAGAAACAACAGGAAATGATCAACCAATTCTTCGCTCGGATGGATGGAAGGCCGGGCAACATTCAGCTCGCTGGAAACAATGCAGAAGTTGCTCTAGCAATTGACCAGAATCGGGTCGGATCGCCCCCTTTACGAAACCCTCAGATCGGGCTCACCACGACTCGCGTCATAGATGGACTCGGGGGCAACCCCCCCCCCCCCATTCGACAGCAGAACTCGTCTCGTGATACACCTCTGCACCGCGACCCGGATCGTGGAACACTACTAGGCTCACGAACCGATCCCAACAACTCGCTCCCACCTGCTCAACAACAACCAGTTCGTGACCTACCTCCTGGACCCAGTCGGATCGCCCCCCTACTCCACGATCGGGCCTCACGAGCTGGACTTCACGAACCTACCTCACGAACCATCCCCCTCGAACCGGGTCGGGTCGGTCCCCTCGATCCACGATCCGCGAGTCGCGATCCCCAGGCGACAGCTCACCAACTTCCACCTTCTCCTGCATTCAACGCTGGGGGCACCAGCTCTGATTTTGGTAGTTTACAACAGCTTTTTGAGGGCAATCGACTCGCTGATCTCATTCAACGCCTCTCGAGAGGCCGCACCTATCAGAATGACGTGGACGACGTCAATCACAATCCGTTTACTCAGGAAATCAGGAATTCATGCAATCCCCCAGATTTCAAACTTCCACAACTGGAGCCCTACAACGGCAAGACAGATCCTACCGTGCATCTGATGCGTTACAAACGGCATATGGAAGTTCAATCGGCATCAGAAAACGTCATGGCTAAATGTTTTCCCCTCTTTCTGATTGACATAGCCGCCATGTGGATTCGGCAGCTGGAAACAGAATCGATCAGCAGTTGGAACATGTTGGTCGCACGCTTCATTGAACAATTTCGTGTCCACATCGCACGACCCAAGAACGTCATGTCACTCACCACAATCAAGCAGAGGCCCAGAGAAACTCTGCGTTCATTCCTGGAAAGATTTAACGTTGCAGCGGCATCAGTTGATCGTCCTGAACCATCGATGGTACTGATGGCAGCAGTATCCGGCGTTCTAGATAACTCGGAGTTCAAAAAATCTTTGTACCGAGATCCACTACGAAATCTCGGCGAATTCTACCTTGAAGCAGATAGATTTCTGCGGGAAGAAGATGCAACTTCCGAGAAGAAAACCCTCAAAGTCAACATGCTCGGAGATGGAGAACAGCCCAATCCTGGAAAAGGCAATGACAAGGGTAAAGGAAAGACCCCTGCTACTAATGATCGTAATGCTCCACCCCGAAGAGGGTCCAGATACGACAAATACACTGAACTGAATGATACTCTGAGCAACATATACATGGATACAGGAGGTGCTGCCTCCTATCCTAGACCTCCCAAGAGGGAGTCGACGCTAGCACAACGCAATTCTGGCAGACACTGCATATTTCATGACATAGACGGTCACAACACTGATGACTGCAGACATTTGCGAGATCTTATTGAGGATCGGGTCAGACGAGGAGAGCTACCCGAATATGTCACTCGACCAACAACGCCTACAACTGCGTTGCCACCACCTATTCCCCAGAGAGGGAACGATCCTGGATCGAGCAATCGCGAGATTATCATTCGCTGATCCCACTCAGCGGATCTCTTCAGTTTGCTGAACTCCGGTTCACAGTTCATGTTTTTAGGTTTTTTTGGCGACTTCTCGCCCTCCTTTGTTTTCCCTGCATGTAATAAGAGCCGTCACATCAGCCCACACGCACGGAACCTACTCGTGGTCTCCAGCCTTGTCCGGCAGACGACTGCTGCATTTTCATGAATTAGCAATAAGCATTGAGCTCCGGCTCCTAACTGGATCCGTCCAGTATTAACAAATCTTCATGTGCCTTTCCTTGGTCGTCTTACTCCGGTAAGGCCGTCTCGGAACCTTCATGTGCCTTTCCTTGGTCGTCTTACTCCGGTAAGGTCGTCTTGGAACCTTCATGTGCCTTTCCTTGGTCGTCTTACTCCGGTAAGGCCGTCTTGGAACCTTCATGTGCTTTTCCTTGGTCGTCTTATTCCGGTAAGGCCGTCTTGGAACCTTCGTTTCTTTTCCTTGGTCGTCTTACTCCGGTAAGGCCGTCTTGGAACCTTCATGTGCTTTTCCTTGGTCGTCTTACTCCGGTAAGGCCGTCTTGGAACCTTCATGTGCTTTTCCTTGGTCGTCTTACTCCGGTAAAGCCGTCTTGGAACCTTCGTTTCTTTTCCCTGGTCGTCTTACTCCGGTAAGGCCGTCTTGGAACCCCTCTAACATCTCCTCGGATGGTTTACTCCGGTAAGGCCATCTAGGAAATATTCTTGCATTGCTTGTTTTATCTTCTTGCAGGTACAAACTCCTGGTCTTCTTGGATTTCTCTGGCCTTAATACGATCCCGTGTGATCGTCAGTTTTCTGGCCTTAATACGATCCGGCGTGATCGTCGCATTCTGAATTTGGATTTCTCAGATTATCCAGAACAAATCTTCCTTCAACTAGCAAGATATGTTCTGGGGGGGGCAAACATGTTGACGCACTTTTTGGTCAAAATCACATCACCAACAAAGAAAGGCCCGAAACTCCAATCAAACGACCTTTTATGGGCCCGAAAATAGCAATTACGGAGCAAAGCTCCGTAACTCTTGTAGATCTCTGAGTTAGCTTCAGTTTGAGCTTCGGTTCGGATCAATCGGACTTACGGTTTGAAAGTTATGCTCGTTTCCGTAAACTGGTGTAAACTGGCAATTTCCTGACGAAGCATCATGGGCTCGGATCGCCCCCTCTGGCTCGTGAGCACCAATTAGGATCGCTCCCATCAGCTCACCCTCTATCGAATCGCCCCCCTCGGATCGCCCCTCATGCACCACGATCCGACCCGTCATCACCCTGCTCGTTACCTCCAACCACGTCCCGTTCGTGGTGCGCACCCTTGATCCGCGATCTGATCCTATCACCACGATCCAACCACCGAGCCTGCAGATAAGCACCTTGTTTTGACCTATTCTCATGCCACATCTTGCTCCTATTATCTTGGATCGTGTTCCACGCACCCCGCCACGATCCGACCCCCGAACCTGCTCCTGGACAGCCTGTTCTGACCTATTCTCAAGGCTATTTTTACTCCAACTTGCATGGATCTTATTACACATGTCATATGACGATTTGAAGATGATATCTGGACGTTTTCCACCACATTTCGAGATTTTTGGGATGCGTGCCATGTGTCCCATGAACCGCCTTCAGGAAACAGCTATAAATACACCATTTGAAGGCATTTTCAAGGATCTTTTGGCCATTCTTCTTCACTGCTTCCACCATTACTGAAGTGCAAGGACTTTGCACCTTCATACACTCAAATTCTTCTCTTTTCAATACAATTAACACACGGATTGTGTGTCTACATGTAACTGATTCTTGTAATCTGTCAGTATAACAATAAGATTATGAAGTGGACGTAGGCTACATCTACAGCCGAACCACTATAAAAACCTTGTGTGTCTCCTCTTTATTTACTCTTTTCTGCATTTTGTGATTTGCGATCTGCATTTGGGTGTTAGGCCCAATTTTTGGTCTAACAGCATATCTGTCTTGTAAATTTCTGTTCTGTTTACTTATAACGTTCCACCGAAGTTAAGGCATTCCCTTTGTGAGTGACCTTAACGGAAGTGGGGTGTTACAGAACTGCTTTACAATCCTTGAATCTGAATCAGATCTACTATTCCATGGTTTTCCTAATTGAATCTAATATTGCAATGACCACGTACTGACAAATCTAGTGCTAAAAGAACTAAAGAAACCTTAATAATTCAGATTCATAGGATTTACCTCACATAGACAAGAAATCTGAACACCTATGTTGTAGATCTATAAACTTTGTCTTCAAATCTTGAATCATAATTCCCAAAAACTAATATGTAAATTTCTGAAAGATTTGGAGAAGAAAGAAAATGGCAGAGCTTTGGCATTGTCATAGAAAATATGAGTTGGAGGCTAGTCTCTACTAGTCTACCTATTGGTGTATAGGAGATTCTGTTCCATTGGATAAGATAAAACAAATTCTGAAACGTACAAGTGGAAAAATATAACGTTAAATGACTCAATACTGTGTTGACCCACCTTAAGGTGTGTCGACCCCTGGGTTCACATACCTATGGTCTGGGTCGACCCATGACCTGGGCCATTAACGTTAATTTTTCCGATATTAATTTCTTATTTAATGTTGCAAATAATGTTTCTTTTCTTCTTGAATATTGCTTATGCAATTTTTATCCTTCCATTTATAATGTATATCCAACATTTGAATTTCAAACTTATGCGCATATGTATGCGATAACTCTTCAAATCCTTGTTTGTTAATAGCTGCTCAATTAATGTCATTATTAACATTATTAATTCATTGATTTCTTCCTTTTAATACATATTCAAATTTCAATTGCAGCTATTCTCTTGATTATTTTTCATTCATTCCACACTTACTACTTTCCGCTCTTAAATCACACTTTAATTTCAATTTTTGAACATATGCGTATATATTTACACACAATCTTCATTTCTTTTCACAATAAAAACGGTGTTATGTTGTCATTTATTTCTTATTCATTTTGATTGATTGTAGGTTATTTTTGGATTTCATGTTCATATGTGCATGTGTGTATATATATATATATATGTGTGTGTATATATATATATATTTACACACACACATATATACACATATACACGTATATATATTCACCTATATATATAAATTTTCCTATATGTACATTTATATATATTTTTCTCTTAAATAATGCATTTCTTTAGTTGTCCCTTTAAAATAAAAAAATATGACATTGACGGGACTCGAACTCCTAACCTCCACTTTAGGAAGTACATGTCTTACCAACTCACTTATTTAGCCTTTTGTCCCTAAGAGTAAAAACATTAGTATTTATCATTCTTATTTGTGTTCTTTTTCATGTTTGTTCTAATACTTCATTTAAAAATATTTTTTGTTTTAAATTCATTTTCTACAAACTATAGGTCTAAATTGATCAGAAAATCACCACAAACGCAATGAAGCTAATTCAGTGACCAAATTATGAAAATTATACAAAATTTGTTTTATTATTTAATTAAAAATGCGGGGTATTGCATTCTTCCTCCTTTAGGTAATCTCGTCCTCGAAATTTGGTAAGGATAAAATTAAGTAATTCCTTGCATAAATTACAACCATCATATGTACATCCAATTTTATAACCATTTGTGCACTTGTGAAAAGTGTAATACATGAATGTAATGAATGCCTAAGCGGTACCTTCTATTTGAATGCAAAATATTCTTGAAAACCTTTTTGAAAACATGATGCACACATTCTGAATGTGCTGACAATTTCTATATGAATGAAATATTTTGAAAATTAGAAACACTTTTTCTTCCAATTTTTTCCTACACTCTTATAGAGCTGGAGCTTAACTCATCCAAATTTTGCATCCAAACCTTACCAACCAACTTTAAATTTGCGAACTACAGAAAAGTCTAATTTTTTGAATTCGATTTCTTATGTCAAGAAGAGATTGGAAAATTATATATTTTCCATCCACTTTTACGTAACTTTTTCCCTATACTTGGAAAACTTAATTGCTAATTTTACAAAAATTCCCGTTTCCTATTCCAAGCACGGTTTTCATAAGAAGAAAAATCTTTTCACTTTTCCAGATTTACTTTGGAAAAATTCATTTTCCTTTATTGTTCTTTATTTTTGCAGTTGTCGTCATTATTTCTTTTCTTTTAGTTATATCATCATCTTTTCGTTAGTTTATTTAACTTAATCCACCGATCTAAGCTTGATTATAATTAAGTCTTCTAAATCTTTCAAAAATAAAATAGGAAAACAAGCCCACACATACCTACCACCCGGGGCTAAGAATACTAAGACCATGTCCTTGCTGATAAAGAAAAGTCCAAACCACAGGGTCTAAATAACTCGCTTTCCCTCTACTATCCACTTGTCACAACTAGTCCTTGTTGTGTACTAATAGTCTTTTCTAAGCAACAACCTAGACTCTATAGTGCTTACACACTCTACGGGATTACTACTATTCCAAAACAATTCTCGCTATCTACTTTACAGCCCCAAAGGTATTCCCCGTCATTCCTAGGTACTAATCCCGATCTATTTCATAATTTAAAAACATGGTTCGGCTTTATCACTTTTTAAAAAAAATTAAAAGCTTCATAACTTTATTTCTCTACATTAAAACTTACCTTTTCCAAACTATAAAAAATGATACATCATAAAAAACACAAAAACCCCCTCTTTTTTTCAAATCATAGAGCTGGAGTAGACAAAGACAACTATTTCTCAATTAACTTCACAATAGCTCATTATTACCACGCTAGTTCAATTATTTACATGTAGGTGCTAATTTCTAAACTTATCCCAAACATCTACTCTTGTAAATTTTAATAACTTATTTTGTGCACCCGCCAAAGTTTATGTCAAAACAATTGTCAAAAATTTATGTTAAAAGAACAGAGGTTTTCAAAATTTTCTTTACCGAGAATTTTAGCTTTTTGACAAAATGAAAACTTTTCTATGTCTTCTTATTTAATTCTTTCATATTTTTTAGCTTAAAAAAACTAGCGAGCTATGCATGATCTATAATGTACACAGTTTTCTAAAAGAATTTATTTGAGGTAAAGATTTCATAAGAAATCACCATTTCCAAAATATACCCTTTTTTCAAATCTCAATATGTACTTTTTAAATATAAATGTCAAAAATATTTTTTGTTTCAAAAATTGTTTTTACACAATTTAGCTAGTACATATTTTAAATTTGTGTACTTTAAGGTTAAAACTTGAAAACACTGTAAACTATCATCCAAAAGCTTTTAAAATTTCAATTTCTTAAAAGTTAACAATGAGGCTATACAACAAATGGCCAATTTGAAACAGTAATAAAAATTGCTAAAAATTTTAGAAACACTTTTTAGGTGTTGCAGATTAGTATGTTGCAGATTTTTGAAACACTTAGCAGGTGTTTCAGTTTGGTAATCTGCAACACTCAATGAGTGTTTCAAGTTGATAATCTGCAACGCTTCACGAGTGTTTCAAGTTCATAATTTGCAACACTAGGTGAGTGTTTCGGTTTGATAATCTGCATCACTCGGTGAGTGTTTCGGTTTGATAATCTGCAACACTCGGTGAGTGTTTCGGTTTGATAATTTGCAACACTCGATGAGTGTTTCAAGTTCATAATCTACCAATGAGTGTTTCAACCATAAACATGCAATTGATACTTTCAGTAACCATAACCATAAATTTACAACAGAATATGTAATATAGTTTCAGTATTATGTTTTGACAAACTACTCAACGTGTTAAAATAGGATGTGAGGTGAGTAAGAAATCAGCTGCATGTACATGCGCCTTTACGTTACATTGAATGATTAAAATAGTAACTGTGATACAAAACATGTATGATCAAGTGTTTATAAGTAGATCGTAACGCACACATATCAAGTGTCCATATTTTAAGTTCAGCTATGATGTAATCCTCTTTGTTAACATATAAAATATAGACATTGTTTAGTCTGAGGTATTTTATAAGCCCATGGCTTTCCTTTTTCATACTAAACGCAAAGTAACTTACTTTAAATTGCTTAAAGATCACAACCTACTACTTTTTTCTTACTCGCATATGACCATAACAAAGCTATTTAAGTTATACATATATGATATATCATCGTAGTTGCTTCACACTTTATTTTCTTGACTTTGACACACAAACAAGTTAAACTGATCTTGTGATCACATATATAAAGAATGACAGTTTGCTTCATTGGAAAGTTTGAGGTTCTTTCAAATGTGAAATCACAGTCATTAATAGATCAAGCAGACCTGCAAACTAGAGATGTAAGTCAATATCACACATGATAAAAGAGGACGTAGGTTTTGAGGAAAGCTTAAATATTCTTCTTACCTTTTAACGATGATCTTATCCAGAATTCAAAAAACAACAAAAGCAACTCTTCAGGTAATCCTTTATCTGAAGGATAAACACCAGTTGGAGTGTTTGTGCCACCTTTAGCTATTAAACACTGTGTCCATAACTCCAAATCATGCACTGTGTACACTAGCATCCAAGTCATGTCTCCACTTTCAAAAACCGCAGCTACCCCCATACCAAATCCCGGATATGGTGAAATTTTAGAACTGGATTTCCATAACACTATTATGTACAATAATATTAGATCACAACATGAACGTTATGCATGATATACTACAAAATCAACGTTAAAAACTGATGATGCAAATTCTACAAATGATTAATCAACTATATCTCTAGACAACCCAAAAAAAGAAAAGAAAAACGATATAAGTAGATGAGACTGACCAATGCACAGAGAGACGTTCCACAATCTTAGAGTCTAGACCTCTCCTTTTCATCACATTTAGCTATAAACTTACAGACCTTGCACCTACAAAATGAAGACCTTGCACCTACAAAATGAAGACCTTGCACCTACAAAATGAACAGAGATTAAACACTACCACTGTTTGAGATAGGATAAGTAAATAACCTATCTTTGTTACCAGTTGAGCCCAAAAGATGAACAAGAGAAATAGCAGCTCCATTTGGATTAACTTTCTATAGATTGAGCTCCTCCGTCTTATAACAATACACATATTGTGACACAAATGCCTAGAACATTAGATTAATCAATAAATCATAGAGTAGAGAATATGTAAGATTGACAAAATAATCAAATGCCGATACCTCAATTATTTCAAAAAGGTCGATGACATCAATTTGGAAATCAACTTCTATAACTGCAGCAGGTATTGTCGTTGTAGTTCCAATACACATTACTGTCGGATCCACTCCAACTGCAGTAAAAATCCTACATTTGTCATCTGTTGACAACAAAATTTGTCTATTTTTAACCTCACATCTCGTAACATCCCGCATTTTTTATAAAATTAAAAATGTGGAAATATGTATATATATTGTATGCATAGATATATTTAAGAGAAAAAATAAATAATGACAATAAAATTGCATGTAATAAGTTAATGCAGTGAAATGAAGAAAAAGATTAATAAAAGAAATTACATGCAATACTTGAAATGCGAAGAAATGCATGCGAACATTTAAAAAGAAATAAAAAGAAGAATTTGAAGAGCCTCTAGAATTTGGTCACGAAATTAGCGTCATTGCGTTTGTGGCAATTTTTTGATCAATTTAGAGCTATAGTTTATAGAAATCTGATTTAAGATGAAAAAGATATCTTTAATTAAATATTGTAACAAAACATAAAAAAGAGGAATGAGAAAAGAATAATGTGTAGCATTGTCCTAAGTCTTCTTAGCAAAAGACTTAGTAGCTCATTTGGTTTGTACATGTGACTTGTACACAAGAGGTTTTGAGTTCAATCCCTGCCAATGCCATATTTTTGTTTTAGGGGCAATGGCTAAAAAGTGGCTTAGTGTGAACGCAGTTCAATTAAAAAGCGGTTTAGTGTGAAAAGGGTTAATTGGAAAGGCGGTTAAAAAGAAAAATTAATGATATGATTTATTTAAGAGAATTATATTGGAAACCAAATAAATAGCTGTTCGCATACAAGAGCTTAGTATACGCATAAGGGGTGAATGCAGATAAACATAATTCAAAATAAGGGTTGCGCGAGGATATTTGAAATTTGATAAATCAAATAAATAAAGAAATAAATATATATATATATATATATATGACATGTGGGTGTCAACACCCCTGCTGCTGCGCATCATGTTGCACACATGGCGCGTTTTTATTGGTTAACCTGCTGCTGCGCATCATGTTGCACACATGGCGCGTTTTTATTGGTTAATGTTTTTTTCTTTGCAACATGGCTATTTCCTATTGGTCGGATGACGTGTTTAGCTTGGATGGGGTTTTAAATTAAATCTAAAGGACTAGATTAGTTTAGCATGCCTATAAATAAGATGGTGAGAGTTACTTCATCCTCACAATTTCTTAGGCGATGCCAATGCTCTGCCTCGAAACCTATTCTTCTTCTTCCCCAAGCAATTCTTAGATCTAATCTCTTATCTTCCTCTCCAAATCTCTTCTTAAAATAAAAAGATAGATCTAGGGCTCCTCCACTCCAAAATAAAATAAAAGAATTCAGATGTCTAGATCTATGCTGCACAAAAAGGGGGAAAACCATGGATCAGATCTATAATTGGGAAAGAATACAAGTGAGTAGATTTAAATTACATTTTTTGTATAATAATGGATCTATCGTTCGCCATTCCCTATTTACACACTTAATAAAAATATTGAAGAGCTAATCTGATAAAGTGAGTTTGTGGTACTTATAGATTAAAGTACCTAATAAATAATTAGATATAAGATTTGGACTAGAATCATATCAGTTCACCATAGTTTGTAGATCATATCTAGAATTCACCTATGCTTAATTTTATCATCGTATATTTAACTTGTTATTATGAACAGTTGTTTTATGCCTATGCTTGTTTTCCTCCTTTCTTTCTTCCCTTTTTATTTTTATAGCTAGGTTATCTTCGAGCCTACGTTTATTGCGGATTTATGCGATTGAAACGATATTGGGAATAAAAGGGAAAAGGTTGATTTGGGTATAACATGGGATTGGGAGGTTTGGGGCATAACTTATAATGGGGTTATGAGCGTAAATATGCTTGGAATTATGAATACAACTATGGTGGGATTTATGAATACAAATCAAATTGGAATTTGAATACGAAATTGGGATTTTAAGTTGAATTGGGATTATAGGCATAATCTATTGATAGGATTATAAGCATAAATGTGAATTGGGGTTTATGGGTAATTGACATATATTATAATCCAAGATTTGATTATGGGTATAAGTTATAATAAGAACTTATATGCCTAAGACACGAGGTAAGATTTGGTTTGCGGTAGAAGTCTCTCCAGAACCTCCCGGCATACCCAGCAACCGCAAAAGGTAATCTAATGTGAGAGGTCTTCGGTGGAAATTAGACCCATAATGGTGTCAAGACACGAGGTTAGATTTGGATATGGTAGAAGTCTGCCCGGAACCGCCCGGCATATCCAGCAACCGCAAACGACAATCTAATGTGAGAGGTCTTGCGCTTTACGGGCATAATAAATAAAATAGAACAATTAACCAAGACGATACATGTAAGGTTGACATGGACATAATAAAGGGGTTAAGTAGGTAACATGGGTAGCATGGATAATTTGTTAAATTGGAATACTTAACCTAATTAAATATGTGGTGGTGTTACGAACCAGTTGAATTGAGTAAGGGTTAAGTAAATTTGTTAAAGAAGTGGGAAGGGTTAAGTTAATCTTAATTAATACCAAAATGGGGAATAATAATAACCTATTGTGAATGAACTTGAATAAGAAAAGGAAGGATAATAGGTAGGCTTGTCCTATGGACAAGTGGGGAAATAACTTATGAAATAAGGTAAGTTGTACTTAATTGAAGATTAAGTAAGCTGTAAGGACAAGAATAAATATACAAACGAGTATAACATAAGTTATATGAATGGAAAGGGATTAAGACATAACAAAAGATTGGTTGAGTTGAGTAATTCTCTGAGTGTTAATCTGATGTTGATTTCGGTCTTCGGGGTTGATACTTAGGGAGTTATTCTCTTAACCAAATTATATGTTAATTAAGATGTACTTAATTATAAATTAAGTAGGACATGTTATTATAACCATAAGAGGATAATTATTAGATTATGAGAATAACATGTTGTAGGCTTATTAATGAACTTAAATGAATTAATTTATAAATTGAATTATTAAGTGGGGGTAACTTGGTAAACTTGAAAAAGAAAGTCAATGTGAATGTGAATAACCAAGTTAAATGAGAAAACTGACGAGGTGGCGCAGGCGCGAAATTAATGATTAGACGTAGGGTCTAATGACATATAAAACTAAGGCACTTGAAGAAGCCCGTACGTTATAGGATGAATAGCCCAACGAGGTGAATCATCACGGTGTCATAAGGCACGAGGGGAGCGCACGTTCATTATTCTGGCAGCTCCAACGGGCTGGAAGGGGAGGCAGCCGGCTTCCTGAGACGTTAATGGTGCTCCTGGTAGTCCTCTGTGGTGGTTTAGCTTCGGGCTAGGATTACAGAGGTTGGGTCTGCGCGGAACTACCAGGAGGGTGGGCCTTGACTGCACAAGTAGGGGGCAGTCAGAATGCTATACGCGGTGGCATTAAGGGTTGTAATGTCACGTGTTTTTATATGGTTTAATAATTAATTTTATTTAATTATTTAAAATATGGTTTGGTAATTTAAATGGTTTAAATTAAATAACTACGTATATTTAATTAATATAATAATTAAATTATATATTTAATTTTGGAATAATCAGAATTAACTGAAATGGCGATATGGTGTGAACTGGACAATTTAAAATATATATAATTCAGTTTGGAATTGAATTCGAATAATGAATATATTATATAAACGAAGTTTGAACGTGTAATTATATTATAATTATAATCGAGCTCGAAATGGCACGGCAGTTCGTTATTTGGCGATTTGAACTTCAACTGAATATACAGAATCCGTTTTAAATCGGATTTCTGTGAAACAAGAAACGTCCGGAGCTGGTGAAGTATATTTTTCTAATGGAAGAGAAAAATCAGGATTTCATTGTGTAGATTTTTATTTATGTCCAATTCAAATTTTAGAAAAGTCGCTATGGAATTCCTTTGAAATTTATAAATATATATTTATATTATAAAAGGATTTTATATATAAATCGAATATCGATATAACTGGGAACTTTGAAATATCGAGATATAAATCCCATTGGAGCTATATGATATTCTATTGTGAATATATACGATAATATTTATTTTTAAATATTAAATATAATTATTTTTAAATATATTGATATATTTAATTGGGTTATTTAGAGCTTTAAAAATAGCCAGTTTTGCAAACGAACTTTGTTTTCGACGAAACTAGTTTTGTTGGATCCACAATATTAAATTATTGTTAGATTTCAATTTCCGTGATTTTTGGAGTCAGTATGTGGTCGTACGGATTTTTAATGCGAAAAACAGTCAGTATTTTGATGGTTAAAAATACGTTGTGTGAGCAAACGGAGTCGGAATTCGACGAAACTAGTTTCGTTGGGTCTGTAATGACAAACTGAAGGTATATGTCCATTTTTATGATTTTTGGACATCATGGGTGATCATAGGAATTTTTAAATGACTAACACAAGCAGCGTTGGAATATAAATAAGTTAAATAATGAATATAAAATTAATAAATTTCATCTATAAGTACCCTACATTATTTCCTAAACCTAATTTCTATTTTCACAAGTCAACAAAAATGCGTCTCATACTTTCTATTTCTCCAGTAAAAGTTTCGATCTTAAATAAATCATAAGAAATAGGAATAAAATCCTATAAATTGTAAAACACATATCTATGGATTCAACGTCAAACAAATGGTTTTTATGTCGTTCGATACTCATTCTGGAGTTCGACGTTTAGCGCAGTAGATCTAGGGTTTTTCGTTTTGGGAAATGGAAGTGTTAATGGATGATTTGGAGATCGTAATCGAGTTCAGGAGGTTAAATGGCAGCTTATGTGAGAATTTGGGGGAGATCGACACCACTTGGTGTCGATGGTTTACTGTAACTAGACGCTTCAACCGGAGAATCACATTTGGGAACTTCCGATCGAACTGTGCATTCGGGGTACCGGAAGGATGCTCTTGAGGGGAGAAGCATGATGGTGATGTTAGGTTAGAGGATCATTGAGCAATGAAGGAGGAAGATCGGTCGGAGGTTTGGCAATGGTGCGGTAAATATGAGATACTGGGGTCGCGATAATATTTGGGAAAGAAGGAAATTTGGGTCTGGTACTTTAAAGGGGAAATGGGCCGGAGAGTTAAAGTTAAGCCCAGTTATAAAAGAAAACTTAGTTTATTTTTAATTTAAATTGTATATTAACTTATAAACTATATAACTTCATCATACATTATAAGAGTTCAAAAAAAATTGGATCCGTTAGGATCGTATGGACGAGGGCTACACCGTGGAACTGATTCGGAGTGAATTGGAGCTCGTTACAATTTATAGCAAAATAAATTGTACATCTGAATCAAGCGATGGTTATCGTTATTAACGATGATCGCCCAATGTGAGTAAAACTCACTAACTATATCAGTTCATATTTTTATAACGTATATTTAGAACCGATAAATGATGATTGATTGTTGTGTATTGACTGTTTGGTTGAACTGCTAGGTAATTGGTTGAAATTATAGATCGGGTTATATATATATATATATATATATATATATATGTATGTATGTATGTATATAAATTGATTCTGTTTAGCAGAATATTTCATAGTGGAATGTAATTGATGTTAATTGTATTATATAACATCTGTGATGCAGGGAAACAGGTTGGAGGGATCCAACTGGATCCCTCAATATCTATAATACTGTTGTTTTCATATGTTGTGTTTTATGATGTGATATATAATCAATGTTGATTACGTGTGTTGAATGATATCGATCATTGTTATTTGGGTATTTTAAATACCATAAGAAATACTGAAATGTAGGAAAAGGAATTTTCAATGTGTATATTGAAAATAAAATATATTTATATAAAATAAAATGATTTTATATAAAAGGATTTCAAATAGAATTGAAATGGAAATATTTGTGAAAAGATTTCAAATAGAATTGAAATGAAAATATTTGTAAAACATTTACAAATAGAATAGAAAGGAAATATGCGTAAAATAAATAGAAAGGAAATTATTTGTAAAACAAATATAAAGGAAAATATTTGTGAAACAAATAGAAAGGAAATTATTTATAAAACAAATATAAAGGAAAATATTTGTAAAACAAATATAAAGGAAGTATTTGTAAAAGAAATATAAAGGAAAATATTTGTAAAATAAAATATAAAGGAAATATTTATGAAAACAAATAAAATAGAAAGAGAAATATTTGTAAAACATTAATAAATAGATTATAAAAGGAGATATTTATTTAGAAAATAAATAGAGTTATAAAAGAAAATTTATTGGAAAAATAAATAGAAATATAAAAGGAATTTATTGGAAAATGAAAAGAATGTTATATAAGGAAATATTTGGCAAATGAATAGAATTTTACATCAGGAAAGTCAAGACCCGTGCTTCGCACACGGGTATAACATGATATGGATTTAAAGCAAAGATTTTAAATAGAATCTGTTCTACCCAATAGATTGAGGAGATTAATTTATAAATAATATTTTATAAATTAAATAAAATATTTATCATTGGATAAATAGAATATATAAGTCAGGACTTATATAGATAAGTAAGAATCAATTTCAACATCGATATTTTGAAACTGAATATGGACGTAGAGTTAATCAAAATGTGTTAATCAATATGATTTAGAGGAGTTAATCAAATTATAGTTAATCGATTAGAATTAGAGTTAATCGATTAAAGTTAGAGTTAATCGATTAGAGTTAGAATTAATCGATTAGAGTTAGAGTTAACCAGTTAGAGTTAATCAGTTAGAGTTAACTAGTTAGAGTTAACCAGTTAGAGTTAATCAGTTAGAGATAATCAGTTAGAGTTAACCAGTTAGAGTTAATCAACTAGAGTTAATCAATTAGAGTAAAATCGAACTAGAGTTATTCAAATAGAGTTAATCGAGTTAGTCGAATATTAGTTATTCGAATAGGGTTAGAGGAATTTTTGAATATTAGTTATTCGAAAGGAAATATCGAATATAGTTATTCGAAGAAAGGAATTATCGAATATAGTTACTTGAAGTGAGGTTTAGTTATTCGAAGTGAGTTATCGAATATTAGTTATTCGAAAGGAGTTAATCGAATATAATTGATTCGAAAGGAATTAATCGAATATAGTTTATTCAAAAGGAATTATCGAATATTAGTTATTCGAAAGGTGATTATCAAATATTAGTTATTCGAAGAGAGCTAATCGAATATAGTTTATTCGAAAAGGAGTTATCGAACATAGTTTATTTGAAAGAGAGTTATACATGAAATTCGATTATATCGAATTCGGGAAAGTACTATTCACTTTCCGTTTTAATCAAGATTTATTTATTTATTAGTAAATTTGTTATCTGTTTATTTATCCAAATTAATAAATAAAAATTATATTTGAAGTTAGGTATTTCAGAAGTAGGGATTATAACGTTATCGTTATAACCAATGTTTTTCATAAAAGAATTAGATTCATAAACTGAATCCGAGAGTTATGTAAGGAAGTTTATTAAAGGTTTAAAAGGTGAAACTTGTCTGTTTCGAAGTTAGAAATGTTGTTCAGTTAAGGTCTGAGAGGTAGTTATGCCCCAACTTGATTGGCTTCGTTTTTAACTAAGGAATGGTTAAGGTTCGATAGTGAAGGTTGGTTAAGTGAAATTAGTTAATCAGTGTAATGTTTTGAGTTGGCATAACGATGTTTTATTGAAACATCTGTTTAAATCCAAATGTAGGAGTTTTGGAAATGTTTTCCAAATAAGAATCAGGAATATTTTCTAATATAGAAAATAAGAAATGGAAACGTTTTCCAAAGTTAATAATGTATATTTTCTAAAATTAGAAAATAAGAAACGTTAAATATATGGAAACGAGAAATGGGGAAATGACTAAATGTTCAATGATGATTGATCGATAAAATTTTCATCTGGAAATAATGTCGTTGTTTGCACACATGTTTTCTTTGATAGTTAACTCACTGACTATCGAAGTTTTTGACCATTTTTCTGTTGTCAATACGGAGAGACCGGGACCAGATATATTATCTGAAAACCACTCCGTATGGCATTGATCAGATATATTATCTGAAAACCACTCCGTATGGCATTAGCGTTTCGATCAAATATGATGAAGATAATTGAAGAAGGAGTTATGCAAGTGATGTCCGGTTTACAGAATAGTGCCTTCGGTTTGTCCAGTCCTAGGACAACCTGTATGGAAGAATGTCTGATAGAGTATATTTAATAATCGCGTAAGTTGATCTCTTTAAACGTATTTACGTTTGGTGGCGGAGGAATTTGTTTCTCTTAGCTGTATACCCGTTGTATTTTTGGGTAAATCAATTTATGATTTGGTGGGTATGACGATGTGACATTCAAAGTGAATTAATTGTGATCTGTCAGAAATAAGCGTGGCCTCTAGCCTCACAACCGGAAAATTACAAAAATCGGGCAGGCAGCATGGCTACGTGGTTGGCTACCAAGTAGGGTGTATTATCACCTATCTAGAGATATTCATTTCATTCTATAATCTATTGTCGATGCTGTCCCATTCGGGAAACGGTTGCTGATCCTAACCGTTGGTGATATACATTCGATACATCAAGCGAAATTAGTGGTCGGTCATGTGTGGCCGGGTTGCAAGATGTTCTTGTTGAACCCGGTGTATTCCTCTCTAGAGGTACACTATCGGAAGGTGGTTCCATAACTTATCATAGTTGGAAATCCATTACCCAATAAATGCTCACGGTTTTGATTGTATACTATATATATGGAACGTGAGATGAATGCGATCTGCAAGATGATTATTATATTGTGATTGATAGACATTATTATAACATCAAAAGAGTTTTGATATGAAGTTTATCATTTCTTTCAAAAGGATTTTGAAAGTTAAAGCAAATGTTTTGGATTCTCATAAGGGAAAAACCCGTTCCGTTATACGGCGTGGTCTTATGAGATATCATTTAATTGCTCAAACTGTTTTAAACTGTTTTACTCACACTAGTCCCATGACTGACCCAGAGTTTGTTTTGTTTTATTTTCCCTAAACTCTTGGGTGCCCAATTTTGTACGGGCAATCAAGTAGTCAGGATTTTACAGATATACTTGGAGAGCTTGGAGCAGGACTTCAGGATTATATAGCTATTATTTATTCCGCTATGTTTTAAGTGTTGTACTCTGATAATGTTACTGTATACATATATTGATTTTATTTCAAAGATATGTTATCTATTATATGTTGTGCATTCCATTGTGAGATTCGTGTTACTCTGATGTTGTATGTTCTTCTTCTTCTATTCTAAGTTTCTATCTCATCTATTCTCACCCTCTAATTTCTTTCATGGACTATCCGGTGTTTCTGATGCTTGAATAGTAGACATAGTGTTGTATGCCGATATCCAGGATCGCGAAAACCCCGGGTCGTTACAAGAATGGTTCGGCGGTTGCCTCAGGCGGAGGTAGAGGGTCAAGACCAAATGATAGCAAGGTCGTTGGACGCCTGTCACCAACAGCCTAAGGAATGCGAAAAGACAAGAGCTAGCCCCTAGAGATCGTTAACCTTTGCTATCAAGGGGCGGGTGCGGGGAGACCCCACATGGATGTTTAGATTGTTTGCTTGTTATGGGTGGTCGCTTAGCTCGTGTTGTCTTTAATATTTGAGGGAGAGGCTGAAGTGAGGCCAAAGCCACCATAGAAAAACCAGACTCAAGGGATATTTGTACATTGGACACTCTTAAAGGCGGGCCCGTACAGATATAGAAAAGCTCCAAACCGAGTTCCATGTTTCTGGTATAGCCCTACCACAGAACTCAGGTGCACAAGTAGAGGTTATGTGCAATAGAAACATTGAGTACGATTGATGATACATACGTGGGAAAATCTAGGTACAACCATGTGTGCTCTGGGTGGTGTATCGTAGACTAGAGGGCATTATTCGATGATGGAACCAAATTTGATCGAATAGTTCGAGAATAGCAGCGATAGTGGTTCTATGCAGATGTAGCGTTGTTATATATATATATAGATATATATATACGTTACTATGGCATAGGATGAGGGACTGTGCATATTACTAAGGTGTTACAGAGGAGACCGTGCGAGTGGGGTACCACAGGGTGTACCTTAGTTTGGGGGTAGCTACATATACATTATATTATGTTAATCTACTAGGGAGTATATGGGTGCGACGTGTGTGTGAAAGCCTTGAGTGTTAATAACACAAATAACCTAATAAATGAGAAAATGTAATTGAACGGTATATGTAGGATTATTCAAGAAGTGTAGTTTAAATTCATTCACACAGAACTTATGTTCTGACCCTCTCCTCATAACATTCGTAGGTTAGGTTCATGACAGAGACTATATAGCTTTGGATACTAGTTTAGCAGTATTATTATTAAGGTAAAGCTATGTTTCAACTACATTATATTTTATTCCTTCCGCTGTGAGATGTTTTTCGAACTCTGACAT
This sequence comes from Allium sativum, assembly GCA_030737875.1. Lineage (NCBI taxonomy): Eukaryota > Viridiplantae > Streptophyta > Magnoliopsida > Asparagales > Amaryllidaceae > Allium > Allium sativum. The sequence goes on from CM060920.1 coordinate 693,954,739, forward strand.
GTTTTATGTCTCTGTCTTTTATACAGGATACCAGAGCAAACCAACTTGGGTTTTGATGGATTGGGTTTTTGAAAAAAAAATCGGTCCGTCGGAACGCGGGTTGTTACATTTGGTATTAAGGCTTCGGTTTAGGATTCCTATATAGATAATGAGTGAGCATATTTGTATTTTAAAAAAAATATTATATATAAATCTAGATCGATAAGGGATTCCACTAGATAGAAAGAGAAAAATGTGGAAAGAAATTGGGATATCGGTTTTGTACACTAAAGGAATGAACATAGGAATCTTGAGACCCTTAGGTGGTTTGGGTGGAAAATGTACAATATGTTTTAGAGAAAGACGAATCCCATACGATAGTAACTGAAATGTTAGTATTTCAGATTAGTGGGTTTAGATTTGAAACCTTGTAAATTAGAAAAAGGTTAAAAAGTGGAGAATGGATTATGATATATATAATTGAGAGAATTGACTCTGCGGAAGTGTCTAGGAAATCCTAGTAGAGTTGGAGACCCACTTTGAGTCTAACCCAAATGATTAACTTTTTGAAATTGTAAAAGTTTTGGCAAAGGAGTCTATGGTGTTTTCAAGTTTTAATCTTGAAAGTATTTTTGATGTTTGAAAGAGATATGTTAGAAACATATTTGTAAAAATGCATATTGGGTTTTAAAGTAAAGTGGGGTATACTTTGTAAATTAATAATTTCTTGTTTTAAAAGAATTCTCTCATGAAAAAGTGTACATTATAGAGCATGTATAGCTCACTAGTTTTCATATTTTAATATATGAAAGGATTAAAAAGTAAAGCATACAAAATGTTGCATTTTGTGAAAGAAAGTTTTGAACTCTCTATTCTGTTAACAATAAATTTTGTTTATTGTTTTAAAAGAAATTTTGTTGGGTGGACAAAATAAGTTGTAGAGAGTAAGAATAGAGTAGACGTTTGCACCTTGTAGAAAGCAGCCAAAATTAACATTGTAGCTAGAAACAACGTAACCCTATAGTTGTTCTTGTCTACTCCGGTTTTGCGATTTGAAAAAAAAAATGTTTTGCATTTTTATTTTGTGACATGTTTTATGGCTTGGCAAAAGCAAGTTTTGGAGAAGAGAATAAAATGTTATGAAAAAAAGAGGCCAAACCATGTTTTGAAAAGAATGGAGTAGGTAAGGATTAGTGCCTAGAAAGAACGAGAAGAAATTTGAGGCTATGAAGTAAATAGCAAGGACCATCTTGGAATAGTGGAAAAATTCCCCGTAGAATGCATAAGCATTGTGAGGCCTAGAGTTGTTGCTTGAAAAAAAATGTAGGTCAGTAATACACAGCAAGGACTAGTAGTGACTACTAGATAGTGGAAGGGTAAGTAGGTGTTGAGAGTTGTGGTTGGACTTTTCTTTAGTGAAATAGTCTTATGATTCTTGGCCCTTGGTAGTAGTTGTGTAGGATGTTGAAAGATGGAAAGGCTTAATGGAAAGATAAGCTAAGAAAGAAAATAGCCTAACTAAGAGAAAACAACAAATTAAGTGAAGCAACAAAACGTGATGGGAAAAGAAAATGAAAATCTTAAGAAAAGATGAATAAAAATGAAAAAAATCCAAGATAAGTTGAAAAAGAAAAAAATAACTTATGTGAGTTGTGCTTGGGTAGGAAAATAGGAAATCTTTATAGAATAGTTACATGAAATCCAAGTACAATTAGAAAAGGTACATAAAAGAAAAACAGAAGATGTGAATTTTTCCGTTTTATACCTTTTTGTAACATAAGAAATCGAATTTAGAAAATTAGATTTTTTCTAAATTTCAAAATTTAATGATGGTTGGTAGGGTTTTGGATGCAACAATTGGATGATGTGACAGCCCGCCCCGAACCAGTCGGCATTTCCTCCGAAAGTACGCTGTACACATGCCCGACTAGCCCGGAACGGTCGCCAAAGAAAGGAAAGAAAAGAATGAACTAATCAAGAACCTGTAGAATGTCTCACAGCGCAGGGAATAAAATATAATAATAACATACTTGACATAAAACAGGTGAGACAGTGCATAAGCTGAAACTAAACATCATGGCAGCGGAAAATCCAAATACAGCTTATGTTCCACATCATCATTATTACAACTTTAAAACTGTCTCTAAAGCAAAAGAAAGGAAGGGTGCACTACTAATGCCTAAAGTAGTGACCAGCAGCGACACAGGGAGAATATCTATATATATCATACGTGGAAGCCTCCTACTCGTCTCTGGTACAGCTACTCGTGCATCACCAGCTAACCTGTCTCTAGTCTGTTCGTGAGAGCACCCAGAGTAATAAGAAGAGACATAAAATTCTAGGTCAGACAAAAGTCTGGTATGAGCGATAAGCAGCAAAACAGAACAATAACAGGTATACTAAACCATACCTGAACCTGGACCTGCAACCAAAGAGTTAGCACTACATACTATACAATACTCTAAGGTGCCACTAACATATGGTGTAAATAATACGGGGGTGGGGGTGTGCATGTCATAGTGATGGCAAGCAAATCAAGCATGACAACCATCCTCACGTCTCTCACTCAGTGCGTAAAGCATACGATATCCACCACTTTGATCACTAGACCCATTGAGGTAATGACGGAGTTCGACTTGTACGACTACTGCTACCGCCAAGCTTACCCTACGAAGTCATGTCTAAATCTTTACAAATGACCCCGCTTCATTGGTCTATAGCCCATTAGTCGTACCTAGACCACTGTGATCCTGAATCTGTTCACGTATCCCCTACACATAGTGATCCAAAGTCATAGACATCAACAATCCCTTAGCACACGTCCCGCGGCAAAGCCCAATCATGAAGTTAACTCCTTGGTTCCCAACTGGATCCTGAGTACAAACTTCCGACTTGGACTACCTTTGCATCTCGAGTTTTGGTCGAATTGGAGCTGGTCTTCAAAAGAAGTCGTCACGATCAAGCGGTCCCAAGCCCGACATCGGTTCGGTTCGGCCATCTGGTTCGGTTCGGGCATATAGAAGATTTAGTTCGAAATACTTCACTTTGATGATTCAGCGCTCCGGTTCGGTCTCTCAAGGTGTGGTTCGGTTCGGTGCTCCCCTTTCTGCCTCAGTTCGATACTCCTCAAACGGCTCGATACCCTGAAGTGGTTCGGTACGGGTGTGCTTCCTCATGTCCCCAGATCTGTTCCGGTCCTCCCCTCTTAGCTCCGATCTGATCCCCTTTTGGTCTCTCCGATCTGATCCCCTGCCCAACTCCAACTCTAAGCAAATGGCCTTCCTTCTCGCCAAGCCCCTTATTCTAAGTTCCAATCCGAATCAAGTCCACTTGCTCGGTTCTCCTATCCGATCCGAGCCGAATAATCCGATCCGATCCGGTTTGAAACTCTGCACATTTCCTGCAACTTTCCAGCGACTGTTTTACGCCATACGACGGCGTTTTCGACCATTCTAACTGTTCTAATCAATCACAAAGCATACCATACAGTCATATCAACATAGAGAATCAACCATAAACATCAAAACAACAATCTAACATGGTAAAATAGATCAAACATGCCCAAAAACCCATGTTTTCCCCCTTGTTTAAGAAAAAATAATGATAGGATTAGTAAAACTTAACCAAATTAGTCAAATTTTCTAACAAAGGCTTAAAACATTATTTCGAAATTTATCAATATTTTTCCAGATTTTTAACATGTATAAATTCGCTAATTATCACTAATTACCCTTCATTAACCATAATTAGTGAGGAACTATGCAAATCACTCACCTTGGCCACAAATAAAACTCAGATCTGAAATGATTCTCTGTTTGGCATGAATACCAATACAACACAGTAGCTCTAATACTGATTTGGTGAAGATCTTCCTTGATTTGATGTAGATTTGGCTTAATTAGCGATTAGGAGGTGATTTGGGGTGTTTTAGCAAGTGGAGGCCATTGCTAAACTTGAAGGAACAAAAAGTTGCGGCTGGAAAATGATAGAAACTGAATTTCCTAACCCTATCAGCCTCCCCATAACCCTAATCCCGAAATGGGTTATGGTCCCACTCACTAATCAACCAAATTAGGTCCGGTTAAGCTGTTTTTCACCATCTGAAACTTGTTTCAGCCATATATCCCAAACGGTGAGTCCGTTTGGCTAACGTGACCAATCTACGGAAAGGTAAACCATCATCCAGATATAATGGAAGTGGTTTCAGGGCAAAACTCCTTTCCAATCAAAAGTTATGGCCGAAACAAGATCAGCTAGGGGTAAAACGGTCATTTAAAAATCGGCAAAAATAATGAACATGGGAAATGACCCCAATAGTCGTCTCCTAAAGTTACATGACCAAACGACTTCGTATGTGAAAGAAATAAATATTCTACGATCCTTTGATGCGTAGAATGCGGGCGTTACAGATGAACTATGCGCTTATTCTATAAGAATGTGGGAAAATTTGGATGAAAAGCTATTTTGGTTTTCAAAAATATTGCATTCATATAGAACTGCAAGTATATTTAGGATGTGAGCATCATGTTTTGAAAGAGATTTTAAAAGTTTGCATACATATAGGTGGTACCAAACTAGGCATACAAACATTACTATGATGTATTTCACTTTGCACGTGTGCATAATGTTTGCAAAAATTGGATGCACACATGATGGATGTTTATTATGCGAGGGATTATCTATTTAATCCCCATCAAATTTCGGGGATGAAATTTCTTAAGAGTGGGAGAATGTAACACCCCGCATTTTTAATGAAATTAAAAATGTGGAAATATGTATATATATTGTATGCATAGATATATTTAAGAGAAAAATTAAGTAATGATAATTAAATTGCATGTAATAAGTTAATGCAGTGAAATGAAGAAAAAGATTAATAAAAGAAATTACATGCAATACTTGAAATGCGAAGAAATGCATGCGAACATTTAAAAAAATAAAAAGGAGAATTTGAAGAGCCTCCAGAATTTGGTCATGAAATTAGCGTCATTGCGTTCGTGGCGATTTTCTGATCAATTTAGACCTATAGTTTGTAAAAATCTGATTTAAGATGAAAACGATATCTTTAATTAAATATTGTAACAAAACATGAAAAAGAGGAATGAGAAAAGAATAATGTGTAGAATTGTCCTAAGTCTTATTAGCAAAAGACTTAATAGCTTATTTGGTTAGTACATGTGACTTGTACACAAGAGGTTTTGAGTTCAATCCCCGCCAACGCCATATTTTTGTTTTAGGGGGAATGGCTAAAAAGTGGCTAAGTGTAAATGCAGTTCAATTAAAATGCGGTTTAGTGTGAAAAAGGTTAATTGGAGGATTAATTGGAAAGGCGGTTAAAAAGAAAAATAAATGATATGATTTATTTAAGAGAATTATATTGGAAACCAAATAAATAGTTGTTCGCATACAAGAGCTTAGTATACGCATAAGGGGTGAATGCAGATAAACATAATTCAAAATAAGGGTTGCGCGCGAACAAAAGAGGATATTTGAAATTTGATAAATCAAATAAATAAATATAGACATGTGGGTGTCAGCACCCCTACTATTGCGCATCATGTTGCACACATGGCACATTTTTATTGGTTAACCTGCTGATGCGCATCATGTTGCACGCATAGCGCATTTTTATTGGTTAATGTTTGTTTTTTTCGCAACATGGCTATTTCCTATTAGTCGGCTGACTTGGTTAGCTTGGATGGGGTTTTAAATTAAATCTAAAGGACTAGATTAGTCTAGTATGCCTATAAATAAGGTGGTGAGGGTTACTTCATCCTCACAATTTCTTAGGCGACGCTAAAACTCTGCCTCCAAACCTATTCTTCTTCTTCCCCAAGCAATTCTTAGATCTAATCTCTTCTCTTCCTCTCCAAATCTCTTCTTAAAATAAAAAGATAGATCTAGGATTTCTCTACTCCAAAATAAAAGAAAATAATTCAGACGTCTAGATCTATGCTGCACAAAAAGAGAGAAAACCATGAATCAGATCTAGAATTCGGAAAGTATACAAGTGAGTGGATTTAAATTACATTTTTTGTATAATAATGGATCTATCGTTCGTCATTCCCTATTTACACACATAATAAACATATTGAAGAGCTAATCCGGTGAAGCGAGTTTGTGGTACTTATAGATTAAAATACCAAATAAGTAATTGGATCTAAGATTTGGACTAGAATCATATCAGTTCACTATAGTTTGTAGATCAGATCTAGAATTCACCTATGCCTAATTTTATCATCGTATATTTAACTTGTTATTATGAACAGTTGTTTTATGCCTATGCTTGTTTTCCTCCTTTCTTTCTTCCCTTTTTATTTTTGTAGCTAGGTTATCTTCGAGCCTACGTCTATTGCGGATTTATGCGATTGAAACGATACTGGGAGTAAAAGAGAAAAGGTTGATTTGGGTATAACATGGGATTGGGAGGTTTGGGGCATAACTTATAATTGGGTTATGGGCATAACTATGCTTGGAATTATGAATACAACTATGGTGGGATTTATGAATACAAATCAAATTGGAATTATGAATATGAAATTGGGATTTTAAGTTGAATTGGGATTATAGGCATAATCTATTGATAGGATTATAAGCATAAGCGTGAATTGGGGTTTATGGGTAATTGACATATATTATAATCCAAGATTTGAATTATGGGTATAAGTTATAATAAGAACTTATATGCCTAAGACACGAGGTTAGATTTGGATTGCGGTAGAACTTTGTCCGGAACCGGCCGGCATATCCAGCAACCGCAAACTGTAATCTAATATGAGAGGTCTTAGGTGGAAATTGGACCCGTAATGGTGTCAAGACACGAGGTTAGATTCAGATGCGGTAAAAGTCTGCCTGAAACTGTCTGGCATATCCAGCAACTGCAAACGACAATCTAATGTGAGAGGTCTTGCGCTTTATGGGCATAATAAATAAAATTGAACACTTAACATAAACAACACATGTAAGGTTGACATGGACATAATAAAGGGGTTAAGTGGGTAACATGGGTAGCATGGATAATTTGTTAAATTGGAATACTTAACCTAATTAAATAAGTAGTGGTGTTACGAACCATTTGAATTGAGTAGGGGATAAGTAAATTTGTTAAAGAAGTGGGAAGGGTTAAGTTAATCTTAATTAATGCCAAAATGGGGAATGATAATAACCTATTATGAATGAACTTGAATAAAAAAAGGAAGGATAATAGGTAGGCTTGTCCTACGGACAAGTGGGGAAATAACTTATGAAATAAGGTAAGTTGTAGTTAATTGAAAATTAAGTAATCTGTAAGGACAAGAATAAATATACAAACGAGGATAACATAAGTTATATGAATGGAAAGGGATTAAGACATAACAGAAGATTGGTTGAGTTGAGTAATTCTCTGAGTGTCAATCTGATGTTGATTTCGGTCTTCGGGGTTGATACTTAGGTAGTTATTCTCTTAACCAATGTATATGTGAATTAAGATATACTTAATTATAAATTAATTAGGACATGTTATTATAACCATAAGAGGATAATTATTAGATTATGAGAATAACATGTTGTAGGCTTATTAATGAACTTAAATGGATTAAGTTATTAATTGAATTAATAAGTGGGAGTAACATGGTAAACTTGAAAAAGAAAGTCAATGTGAATGTGAATAACCAAGTTAAATGAGAAAACTAATGAGGTGGCGCAAGCACGTAATTAATGATTATATGTAGGGTCTAATGACATATAAAACTAAGTGCTTGAAGCAGTCCGTACGTTATAGGATGAATAGCCCAACGAGGTGGATCATCACGGTGTCATAAGGCACGAGGGGAGCGCACGTTCATTATTCTGGCAGCTCCAATGGGCTGGAAGGGGAGGCAGGCGGCTTCCTGAGACGTTAAAGGTGCTCCTGGTAGTCCTCTGTGATTGTTTAGCTTCGGGCTAAGATTACACATGTTAGGTCTGCACGGAACTACCAGGTGGGTGGGCCTTGACTGCACAAGTAAGGGGCGGTCAGAATGTTGTACGCGGTGGCATTAAGGGTGGTTCGGCGGTTGCCTCAGGCGGAGGTGAAGGGTCAAGACCAAATGATAGCAAGATTGTCGAACGCCTGTCACCAGCAGCCTAAGGAGTGCGAAAAGACAAGAGCTAACCCCTAGAGATCGTTAACCTTTGCTATCAAGGGACGGGTGCGGGGAGACCCCACATAGATGTTTAGATTGTTTGCTTGTTAGGGGTGGTCGCTTAGCTCGTGTGGTCTTTACTAGTTGAGGGAGGGGCTGAGGTGGTGCCATAGCCACCATAGAAAAACCAAACCCGAGGGATATCTATACATTGGACACTCTTAGAGGCGGGCCCATACTGATATAGAAAAGCTCCCGACCGAGTTCTGTGTTTCTGGTGTAGCCCTGCCACGAAACTCTGGTGCACAAGTAGAGGTTACGTGCAGTAGAAATATCGAGTACGATTGATGATACGTACGTGGGAAAGTCTAGGTACAACCATGTCTGCTTTGGGTAGTGTATCGTAGACTAGAGGGCATTATTCGATGATGGAACCAAATTCGGTCGAATAGTTCGAGGATAGCAGTCAGTACGCTTAACGTAGTACAACGATAGCGGTTCAGTGCGGATGTAGCGTTGTTATATATATATATATACACACACACACGCGCGCACATAGAGATATGTACGTTACTATGGCATAGGATGAGGGATTGCGCATATTACTGTGCTGTTACGGAGGAGACCGTGCGAGTGGGGTACCACAGGGTGTACCTCAGTTTGGGGGTATCTACATATACATTATATTAGGTTAATCTACTAGGGAGTAGATGGGTGCGACGTGTGTGTGAAATCCTTGAGTGTTAATAACACAGATAACCTAATAAATGAGAAAATGTAATTGAACGGTATATGTAGGATTATTCAAGAAGTGTAGTTTAAACTCATTCACACAGAACTTATGTTCTGACCCCCTTCTCATAAGATTCGCAGGTTAGGCTCATGACAGAGACTGTATAGCTTTGGATACTGGTTTAGCAGTATTATTATTAAGGTAAAGCTATGTTTCAACTACATTATATTTTATTCCTTCCACTGTGAGATGTTTTCCGAACTCTGACATGATTTATGTTTCTGTCTTTTCTGTAGGATACCAGAGCAAACCAACTCGGATTTCGATGGATTGGGTTTTTGAAAAAAAATCGGTCCGTCGGAACGCGGGTTGTTACACATCTTCTCTTCTTTTGTTTGATTGAACCACTTCACCTATCTAGAGTCTTTTAAATTCACTTTCTTAACGACTCTTCCACTTCTTTACATTTAGTGCACAAATTTCTCAATCTTCGGACTTATTAAAATCAACGTAATTTAGTTTTTCTATTAATCCAAACCATTACCCTTTCCTTGCTTTAGACTTCCAACTACATAAATGCATTTAACACTACCACCCAAAAAAAAATCACGTGTTGTGCATTTCACTGCTATAACTTCATAATATGCAGTGTTTTCTTATTTCTCATTCACATCGGGATAACAGGTTTTGTAACCGTGAGTTGGCAACCAAAACATGCGCTAAAAAGATGAAAAGGGAGGAAAAAATTAACACCTTATGTGAACAAAAACAATTTAGTGTGAATTTTCAAATCTAATGCTTTAAGTTACATGGTTATTTTTAACAATGTGTAAGTTTAAGTTGTGGTATTTGATTAATCTAATGCTTTAATTAATTTGAAACATATCCTATCAGAAGATGTCAATTTCTAACAAATCAACTGTACTATCAAAACCTAAAACAGTAACTGAACATGAGAGTATTACCTTGTTTATAGCTGTTGTTCAAAGGAAAAATAGATTGTGTGGTGGTAGATTTATTAGCTACATAGGCTATTAAAGATGAAAAAAGAAATGAGATCAAAATTTTAGGATTTTGGCTTGTTATGCTTAATACTTACAGTTATTTCTGCTATGCCAAAGCTCATATAGAGAGGCCATGTTCTGGTTCAGGTACAATATAGTCATTGCAATTTTTTTCTGATATCATAAAAGAACTAACAAAAGTAAAGAGGGAACTCAAGCAATAAAAACAACAATGACAATGGTTGCATATTTTCAGCTAGTAGTAGAATGTAGTTGAAATGTAGATTGCTACGACTGAGTAACCAGTAATAACAACATATAACAAAGGTAACAGCTCTATAGTTTTGTACAAAGGTATAGCAGATGCAACATAATTGAAAAGATTAAGATCAAAATTCAAACCTGAGCAACCAAAGTAGGAGTTTCCAAAATATTCTTTGCAGCTAGAATATTATAAGTTAATTCTCCATGATTAACCTGACCAGGGTTTACAACATCATTGATCTCATTCATACCACAATTTGTTTCAGCTTCAACAAACAGAGCGCCCTCTCGTCAACAAGCTATTATGGACTAACTATCAAATTTTTGGTGGTTTTGCCTCGTTGTTCGTCAGCTTAAGCTTGAATTGGGTACGCAGCACTTGCTTCTGCTTCATTTACTTTTATTTTCGTACTTATGAAATATGTAGTAGAAAATTTTGACATTAACTTGATGTTTGTTGAACTTACCAAACCATTGTTTTAATATGCTATTCTTTGAGCTTAAAGACTTGCCTACATAAGCAACAATCCACATCTTATGTCACACACAAGCAATTACTACATAACTAGTATGTAATTATGTATCCAATTTCAAAAATAGAACTAAAAATAACTAGCATCTAACATACCCAAGTCAAAATTTTACATGCATAACAGACATTTTTTAAGAAGTAATTGTATACGATCATCAAAATAAGATATCACTTCAAGTTAAATGCCTTCCATTTCGAACACAAAACACGTAGTATTAGACCTGCTCACATATACTTTCAAGCCTATATTATTCACTATGGTCATATTAATTACTACGGTATAATTATTTACTATTTAATCGAGAATAATTGATAATTTGACTAACTCGCCCCAACCTGACCCGTGTGAATGAAACATTATTAAAACACTTTATAATTATAATGATTACTTGTTAATCTTCTTAGGTATACATGGTTATAACTTGAATATCATATATATTTTTTCAATCAACAACTATAAATTTTTCATAGTATTAAGTTGCAACAATGATAATCATATAAAAACAAATGCATATATTTTGAACTATTATCTTACAACTCATTTTATTATATTCTTTTATCATTGTGAACACATTATAATATGTATATAATTTATCATTTAGTGATAAAAAATATAAGTATACAAATTTGTGTATGTTAGAACAAAATAACACTGGGTCATGGGATGGGTCGGGTCTACCCTGACCCATACGGATTTCGGGTACGGGGGAAAATTCCAGACCCGCACCGGGTTTACGGGACGGCTCGGGGGGGGGGGGAGGTTTAAAAAGTCCGGGTCGGGTCTGGGGCACGAGAAACCCGCCCCAACCCTCCCCATTGCCATTCCTAGTGGGCTTTATGTTTGGAACGGTAGTTGTAGTGAGGAGTTATTACAAAAAATAGTGGGCTTTGAACGTAAAAATATATATTTAAAATAATAAAAAAAATAGTGGAAACACTTTAGTAGATATAGAAACACTAGATAACAGTTTCAAGCCTAGAAACTAAAAAAAGGGTTTCAAGTAAAAAATATCATATATTTCAAATTTGTGTATTTATTGTAGTGCTAGACTACAAGAGAATTTCTAAATCTCTTAGACTTACCCACCTAAATATTCCCACAAAGTCATTTCTCTCAAATATATGTATATATATACAATCCTAATCCATTTTCCTTCTTACTCTTTCCCCATTTATATAGCTCTACAACTAAACCGACTAATCCGAAATACTGACATACGGGATCCATCCTTTTCCATTAGAAAACACATTGTACACTTTTCACCTAAACCCCCTAAGAATCTCTTATTCTCAATTTTTTATAATTGTATCTTTAGTGTAAATAACTTATATCCCAACTCTTTCCATATGTCGCTCTTCCTATTTAGTGGTTTCCTTTATGGATATAGGTACAAGTGGAAAAATATAATGTTAAATGGCTCAATACTGTGCCAACCCACCTCTAAGGTGTGTCGACCCCCGGGTCGACCCACCTTTGGTCTGGGTCGACTCATGACCTGGGCCATTAACACTAATTTTGCCGATATTAATTTATTGTTTAATGTTGCTAATAACGTTACTTTTCTTTTTTGAATATTGCTTATGCAATTTATTTTCTTCCATTTATAACGTATATTCAACATTTGAATTTCAAACTTATGCCAAATATATGCATATAACTCTTCAAATCTTTGTCCGATAATAGCTGCTCAATTAATGTCATTATTAATGCTATTAATTCATTGATTTCTTCCTTTTAGTACATATTCAAATTTCAATTGTAGCTATTCTCTTGCCAATTTCTCATTCATTCCTCATTTATTACTTTCCTCTTTTAAATTACATTTTAATTTCAATTTTTTAATATATGTCTATATATTTACGCAAAATCTTCATTTCTTTTCAAAATTCAAACGGCGTTAGGCCATCATTTTTTTTGGCATAGCTGACCGTTTTTTTTGGTGATCCGTAACACTTTTTTATTATAACCAATAATCAAAATACAGTATAGTACATGTAATTGTGGTTTACAATCAACTAATTTTTTTAAGGTGGACCGTCCACCTCCTACGACATTTAATGTGGGTTGTCCACAATATTTATCCTACATTACAGTACAGAAGCTAGCTGGGTTACTAAACTACTATATATATCTCCACGTAGGGAGAACATTACATTTTAAATTACATACTACAAACAGTTGTACAATTACATCAGCACACAACATGCGAATAAACAAGTATATGATTGCACTATGTTGTTATGTAGAAATACATGGTTGCAGCAGGGAACAGTAAAACAAGACTACACAACTGCTACAACGTATCTCGAGCCCATAACCATGCAGCTTCTCTTTACATATTCTTAGATAGGATAGAGACTCATCCATACATCGTGCTTAACACCAAATAGGACATCACCATACGGTAGCATCTAATGCATGATGACCATTTACTCGAGAAAAGCTAGAAAGGGAGAACGATGACCAGAAATTGTCAATGTCGACGAGACACTACACCATAACAATTATTTTGGAACCCCACATGCGGAAATTTCGGAACGGTTCTGAGCAGTTCCAACTCTATCACGGCTCATAACCGTTCCATAATTTATAGGAATGGCCATAGCCATTATAATATTATAACGGCCTCGAGCCGTTACACATTGCCCCCAAATTGTTTGCCTTCCCCCCACGTTCAGACAATACCCTCGCACGCACTTGGCATGAAACTTCATTTCCCCTGGAAATTTTCACTTTTTCCTGGGTATTTTTACTCCGTATCGATTAATTGGGCTAATCGATTAACTTGTACTATACAACTTCTTCATATGCTAGATTAACTGAGTCGCCGCCGTTGCAATGTTAAAACTGTTGCACCGCCATAACATGCTACCTCGACTCCAAAAATCAGGTTAGTCGATTAGCGACTCCACAAATCCAAGGTAAGATCCATTTTGCTTTGTAGAAGCAGATTCATACTTCGATAGATCCGCTGATTTCTCGTAGTTTGTTTCTATAATTTTTTATTAACATTACAGTTAAATGTTATGGATATCAATAATTAGTGTTCTAAAATGTGAGTGGTTCTGTCTTTACTGTGTTATGTTATTAAATTTGGGTGCTACTATTCACACCCCAGTTTACATTACCGGCCACCAAAACTAAAAGTACCCCAAATATTTTCTTTTTCCGCTACTGGCCACCATCTAAATTAATGACGTAAAAATGGATAGGCCACCATTTTCCACATCTAAACGAACGCTTCCTTCCTCGCTTACTTTCCATTTATCTTCATCTGCATACATGCCCTTCAATATAAAAGGGAAGTTCCATTTTCTACTGGTGCTAGATTTGTTTTTTTTACATTATTTTCCATATGTTTTGACTTTGGTTGATGACTACAATAAAATCCATCCCTTTCACACCTCAATTAAAACCTTGGTTTTCTTCTAAGTCCTAGTTTATCTGACTTTAGAATTACAATAACAGTATTTAACTTTTTTCCATAGTTTTACACCATCGGATCAATGTACTATGCGAATCAAATACCTAAAGTCAAATAGTTCAAGAAAAAATTAACATAATCCATTTTCATAATCACATTAGCAATTTTAATTTTTATAAATGAGTACCTATTTCTTCGGTTGTGAAATGATTCGTCAAATCAACATTTATGTCTTTTGAGTCATTTGATCGAACATTTTGCATCACATTATCACAACCATCATGTTTATCATCCAAAACAATAAGTGTGTTGTCCAATTTATCATCATTCAAATACTCCATCCATCAAATGACAAAAAAAAATTAATGTATAAATTTGTAAAACAAACTACATAAGTTATACGGATAAAAACCCTACAAATCAAAACTTACATTGTCATTCTCAATTACAACATCGTCAAATTTAATATCCTCCAAGCTTGAAATTTCCAATAGAATGGAAAAAATATCCTACAACACAATGGAACATCCTAAAAAAAAAGGAAAACTAACAACATGTTTTATAAAATAATAGATAACAATAAAAAAATCAAGTGAATCTAACATCTTTTTTATCTTCATCTTCCATCTCTACTAGACACAAAAGAATATAAGCTTGTGTTAGGGTATAAGGATTGAAATTGTAGAGAAGTGTTTTTTTTTATGAGAAGTATGGTGGTGAATAACTGAATGAATAATATATGGTGGCCAGAAGAATATAAAAAGTAATCATTTGTATTAAATTTATAATGGTGGCCAGAAGTGTAAACCGGGATGTGAATAGTAGCACCCTTAAATTTTCCTATCGTGTGCAGTTTGAAGGATCGCTCGTGTTAAAAATGCTATTCGGGTCATCAAAGGAGTCAGATGAGTTGAGGTCATCTGCATTCAGTAGCTCATTATTGAAAAAAGAAGCATCATTTGTGTATTCAAAGTTATCAAAAACTTCACGGCAGAATAGAAGTTCATCCAATGATTTTGGGTGGAATTCTTTAACTGCTTGTTTTCCTTCAAAGTTTTTTTAAGTGAAAGACACTCATCCTAAACCATTAAAAATTTGGAAATTTAGATGTGTATGAAAAATTTAGATAGGAGGAGGTAGATGGAGGAGAATATTTTAGCAAATTCTTTAATTACTTCCTTACTTGCTTCATTTCTTACAACTAAATTGACCACCTATATATATAGGGGACTAAACACCTTTACAATACTAATAGACACCATTTCATTTAATGGACACATTACTTAATGGACATGACTCTTAACCCTAAGAGACACAACAATAACCAATAATATTATTATTCTACCAAAGCACATGTCATTTGACTTTACTCATTCCAATGATATTTAATGCTTGGTTTATTTTCACATTGCCTCCCTTAAACCAAGCTGATATCTTCAAACGTCAAAGCTTTTGAGAACATCAGCACTTTGATTCCTTTTATATCTCACACTTTTTGGTAAAAGTATAGAAATCATCCAAGATTTCTTTCTTCTTTTCTACTTTTCCATCACAAAGATCTTCGATGCAGTTTCTTGAATCCTTGCTGCTATCCATTCATATCGTCCTCCTTCATTGTCATAAAATTCTTCAAAAACTATGCACATCAGCTTCCATCTTGATTTAGTGTCATAAATTTTGAACGAATCATATATAATATCCTTCCATTCAATCTTTGCTTCAAGATCTCCTTTGTACTTCTCAATTTGATCAAGCTTACTTTTAATCTGCATGGACTCATCCTCGCCTCCCTCATTTGTTATCCTCTCATTTAAAGTAGATAACGTTCCATGTTGAATGATCTTCATAAGCCTTTCCATATTCCAAGCAGAAACATTCTTCTGATTCAGCCAATGCAAATGGCCAATAGTAATTGCATCCTCCTGCTTTTTAATTTCTTTACTCGAAATTGCCCCAGAAAATTTTGCAATTTTTCCAACTCCTAATTGCGCACTGTTTTTCTTGCTCCTCCAATTCTTTCACTTCTAAATGTAGCAGTCCTTAAATCAACTGGAATTATAGCTCCAGCATTTTGAAGCTTTTGCAACTCATTAAACATTCTATCTTCTACATGCTGTAATCCTGCAGTCTCGTCTTCTGCAACAGTCAAATCCTGTTTAACTTCATGTTGTTCTGAAACCAAAATTTCAGACTTTGTAACATTATCAGATGTCGGGATCACAGCTACGGACAAAACTTCTGGAATTTCATTGTCAAATCCCAACTCCACCTTTCGATCACTTTCAGCCAGAGTTTGACCATCTTGTTTTTCTTTTGGCTCCATGGACTCCTCTTTTCTGCTTTCCCCGCTTGCTGTGCAAGCATCATGCTCATCCTTAGAGCTGTTTTCACTTTCAGTGATGTCTTCTTCTATTATTTTTATGCCATCCTTTGCATACACCTCCTTCAATAATTTCCATGAATCTTTTACAAATTTTTCTCCAAGAATATGGTCTATAGCTTCTTGATCGATGTTCTTACACATCACAACACGAGCTTGGAAATATTTCCATCTCAAACTTTTAAATTCCGTACTCTCTTTCTCCGACATATTTTTAATGTCTTTTGGCCATTCATAGTCATTCTCAACAATCTCCCATAACCCTTTGGAGATCAACTCTTCTTTCATTCCATTAATCCATTCTTCTAAGTTTTCTTTTGTGAGAACGATCGGCATAAAAAATTGAAATGTCATAGTTTCAACCAGCCTCTGATACCAAATGTTGGAAATTTAGAGGTGTATGAAAAAATTAGATAGGAGGAGGATATATGGTGAACAATATTTTAGCAAACCTTAGTTACTTTCTTACTTGCTTCATTTCTTACAACTAAATTGACCACTTATATATATAGGGGACTAAACACCTTTACAATATTAATAGACACCATTTCATTTAATGGGCACATTACTTAATGGGCATGACTCTTAAACCTAAGAGACACAACAATAACCAATAACATTATTATTCTACCAAAGCACATGTCATTTGACTTTACTCATTCCAATGATATTTAATGCTTGGTTTATTTTCACAAAAAATATAACACAGCGCTGTCTAATGCAACAATTGTCACCAGTCCGAACTAAAAATATGCTGTTTTACCTTGAAAATGAACCATCATGGTACTAGTATATGAAGGCACTACTTCATACAAGTCAATGAAATATTTAAACCATAAATGAACAATATATGGCAAAGCAAACCACATTAATCTAGAAAGTTAGATCTTCGCCTTGATCCCATCATTGTTTCTCGCCTTCCATTTGGCACGTACCCACCTCATTACCACAAATCCAGCAAATGCATAAACCTGCCACATCTTACACTGGGGTTACTTTCGACAACGATGTCATCAAGGTCATTTAACTTAATTTTAGCAGATTCTATAGCCATGACTCGGTTCTTGCGACGAAAAGTGACTGTGGACGTGAATAAAGAAGGAGGACAAGTATTGTTATTGATGATTCCTTCTTTCACTTCTCCGCTTGTTGATGCCATGGCAGAATGGTAGAAGACTGATTTCCTTCATCGTTTATGTTAGCTACTGATAGTGTTTCCTTGTCCTAGGTAAAAAGAAGACATTCATTTAAAATTTTCAATAATGAATGTAGAACAAATCATATATCATGCCATATCTATGTACTTGTCCAAGAGTTGTAAGGATAAAATAGTCTTTTCCCAAGTTTCTATTTCTAAGCCATGCAAACTTCCTTGAGAAGTCTAGAAAACTTAACATAGAGAAGTTACAATGCAGTTTTGACTGCTTACAAGAACTTACTAAACATGATAGAAATCTAGATTGGACTTTCATTTTCACCAACAACTAAACCAAATTACATTATAGTGCAGTGGCAACCAAGGATGTTAACACCACTACAAATTTTCCGAAGGATATTTGATGCTGAAAGAAGCATATGTGAATAATTTATGGGAGTAACTTATAATTTATATAATAAGCTAACCAGATGAATTTAAATGTTATAGAGTAGATTACCTTGTAGTCAGTACATGCAGGTTCTTTTGATTGCATTACTATTGAACTAGTAGATAATTGTTTAAATTGTTAAATAAAGAATGTGTACAATTTGTCTACACTTGTCGTTTATTATGCGTACATATCTCATATCCCAGTTGAACTCTAATGTTTGTATGCAGATTCTTTGGATTGCATTATTATTGAACTATCAAACAATTGCTTAAAGGGTTAAATAAAGAATGCTTACGAACACAGTGGTGTCTTTCCGAAGTTACCTGGAAATGTTTTCTATAGTTGGAGTTGCATTCTATTTTGTTGTATGGCTGTGCATGGAAACTTATTTTCCATGGATGCGTGCCTCTCTCCCCACTCATTTGCCATATGACACCCTGCTCGTGCTTGTTAGTCATATTTTGCTACATGGTTGAAAGATGACTATTAATTCTTTTGTGTTATGAGTGCTAGTAGGGTCCTAGCCATGATAATGTGCATTTTTGTGATTGTGTATTTTCATTGGAAGTGTGTTCTGTTTTGGGTGTGTTATGCATTTGGTGACAGGTTTAGTGGGAACATGGGCATGAATATGAGAAGTAAAATCCAAGTACAAGACCAAAAAAACAGTTTCATTTTGTTATCACTATACATGACACATAAATAACATGTTTTTTGATTAAGAATCGTTGTTTCCTCCAAAAATCTGGTCTTGGCTGATTCTGATGTACAAGTTAGTAGTCAGAAAACAAACAAGTATGGGAATATAACCTAGAGGAAAGAGGAAAAGAATCTTTAATAATGAGAGAATGGAAATAACATTGGATGAAAGTGAGATATAGATTCAAGAAAAATATTGGCAACTGAGTTGCCAATTTACATTAACCAAAAACAATTTCATTTGTACTATTCAAAATCCTTGTACTACGAAATATATATAATCATGATTCACCTGGATCCATGTTAGAGGCTGTGACACCCCACGTCCGTTGTAACGACCCACAAAAATTCGGATCCTGATTATCGATACTAATACATATCTTGTATCACATATCGACTAATCAAACATCAGAAATTAACAGATCGTTATTAGAAAGAAGTTAGAAGGTGAGAAATAGAAAGAAAAGAAAGTTAGAGTAGAAGAAAAAGCAGAACTGAACACAACAGAATCAGAGTATAACGAATCTCACAGCGAAACTGAATAACATCTTGAAATACAAAACTGTATTTACTTACGTACATCATCAGAGTACAACTCATACATAACACAGCGGAAATAAACTTGATATATCTAATGTTGAAGAACCTGCTCCAAGCTCCTTCAAGTGAATTTGTAAAATCCTGAAACCACATGACTACCCGTACAAATTTGGGCACCCAAGAGTTTAGGGAAAACATAGAAAAATAAACTCTGGGTCAGTCATGGGACTGGTGTGAATAAACGATTGTAAAAAGCTTGATTTTAAAGTTCAAAATCTTTTCGAAAGAAAGGATAATCGTAAGACCAAATCCACACATAAATACGGATGGTTTTTACCTTACGATAACCCAAAACATTTTTTTGAAATTATGTATATCATCTGATATTATGATAGTGTCTAAATACAAATAAATATCAATTTTGCAGAACGCTTGCATCTCATGTTCCACATATATAGTATACGGGCGCTTATTGGAGATTGGATTCCTACTATGAAAAGCTATGGAACCACCTGCCGATAGTGTATTTCTAGAGGCAAATACACTGGGTTCAACAAGAAAATCTTGCAACCCGGCCACACATGACCGACCACTCATTTCGCTTGAGTGTGTCGAATGTATATCACCAACGGTTGGGATCAACAATTGTTACCCGAAAGGGACAGCATCAATAGATTAAAGAAGCAAAAGGAATTTCTCTAGATAGGTGATTATACACCCTAATGGGAGCGACCCACATAGCCATGTTGCCTGCCCGATTTTTTTCATTTCCCGGTTGGTGAGGGTTGAGGTTAAAATTTACCTTTAGAACATCTGGCTACCATTCACTTTGAATGCCACATTATCAGATCCGTCAAATCACTAATTGATGTCCACAAATATACTCTGGATATAAAAGAAGGGTCGTTCTTTGCCATCAACTTGGTATATTTGTAAAAATCAATGTACGTGGTTTCTAGGGAAATACTCTATCAGACATTCGTCCATTCACGAATCTTTTTATCCTAACCATTTCACCTAACCATTCACGAATCTTTTTACTTCTTTAAATATATAAAATATTCAAATTTAAAAAGAGAATTAAATTCCCAAAACAAATATTTTTAAATCTTTAAATTAATTGATTTAGTCCCGGAGCCCAAAAGCCCATAAATCCGCCCATCTTCACCTATCATACCCAATGCCACCACTTTATATTCACATTTCCTATTTATATATAAAGATCTAAACAAACTTTATATTTTAATAATAACATTTTTCTTTTTCTCTTTCATTTCCTTTCAGCCCTCCTAAGGCCCATCCAAGCCCACTAGCCCATGCGCAACTATCATGCCTAAATTCCTACTTGCTGTTAACCCGTCCCTTTCACCCCCTTGCCCTCTTATTCACGCATACAAGGTTCCGGCAACTCCATGATTTAAACCGCTCCCTGGACGGAGTATAAATTCTTATGTAATTGCTCCTCTCGCAATAATCCCCTGTACATGCCCCTTCTTCCTTTCAACTATACCCAGGCAACACCATGTTAATCCCATGTACCGCCTCCTTTATTCCCAGGTCCTCACCTTGTTACTTTGTTTTCTTATATTTTAGTTCAAAGAGTAAAACAGACATTGTTGTTGTTTGTTTGTTTTTGCTTCTTATCATTCCAATGCACAGTGTGCACCGTGTACATGTAAGGCTACTGTAGTGGCCATTTTGCCGCCGTCTCCATTTCCACAACTTTGTTTCCGTGCTTGAGCCCAACTCCATCGCCAAGACTCGCTCAAACTCTCTGCATCAAAAACTAATGTCCCATCTTCTCGGCATGTTTAATTAAATACAATACTCCGCTGAAGTATTTGAATCTTGATTTCAAAACGAGTAACTGCTGTTGAGATACATGTATCTCGTGTTATTGCCAAAAATTACCATTTGTATGTGTCCATACCAAACATATATCCCACATAATTGCGCACTGCATAAACTAGTCGAAAACAAAACTTATAGTATAATTTAGTTAAGCTCCATTCATGTTTCAATTTCAGTTCTTTTATTTATCAAGGAAGTCCATAGACGACAGATTATGATGGCATGCATATTAAGCCAGACTAGTTTTAGTTTGAAAAGATTACTAGACTTCCTCCTTT
Source organism: Allium sativum (assembly GCA_030737875.1). NCBI lineage: Eukaryota > Viridiplantae > Streptophyta > Magnoliopsida > Asparagales > Amaryllidaceae > Allium > Allium sativum. The sequence continues at coordinate 693,976,118 of CM060920.1, forward strand.
TCTCTTCCTTTTTTTCGTGTTTCTATTTACTCCCAGGTTTCTGTGCATTTGCATGCACTGTGTGCACATGCATAACAACTCCCTTGGCCATATCTTTACTCCGATGATCACCACAAATCACGTTTCCCTATCTGCACCCAAATTCATCGTCTAAATTTTCTCCAGTTCTTCCCATCAAATTTCTGCATTTCCCTTGCTGCTTCCTGTATTCCGTTCCTGTTGCCTCTAGTGTAGATATTTCTTTTTATTGTTATTAGTTTAGATTAATTACGAGTAGATTTGATTGGTGAAGTTGTGTTCACACTTCCGATTACAGATTAGAATTTAATTCATTTGCCAAGTTATTATGGCTACCGACCTGATCTTGAGCAATGATCATTTATTTTTTTATTTTATTTTTTTATTTTTATTTTATTTTATTTTTGTTTTTGTTTAAATTTTGCCTCAGGTGGCATTTCACTGTAATTGTTTCAACATTTCCATTTGTCCTATTGCAGTAAAATCTTTAACCCAGCAAATCCATGTTCATTCTATTGTTACTCCCCTTTTCTTACGTTCCATGCTCATTCTATTTTCGCTGCTGAACTACATTTTTGCACACACCATTTTGCCAAAAATAACTACCCCTTAATACACACGTTTTTGTAAAACATTGATCACCCCTTTTTCTACCATTACTTTACTGCATAGCATGTCGAAATACTATTTATAAAGAAGAAGCAGAACCTCACCAAACACGTAAAAACGAAACCACTTCAATCATCCGCTACCTAACTCTTCACAGTGCCATTCCATTCCCTTCATACTCACATTAGTTCTCATGCCCTAACCAAGAATCCAAGCCCAGCTTCTTTAATTCCCATTTCTTTCTTGTTGTTCTGGGACCTTCATGTCGGCGCACACAAACATGATGCACATGTACACGATATCGGCGAAATATCTAAATAGAAATTATGGATCTCGAGTTTCGATAATCTAGAAAATAGTGGAGTCGATAAGGATTCATTCATCCAGCAAGAGGGGAAGGATTCGAATTTGGACAGCCTCAATTTGACCTTTGGTTTTTTCTTGGTGGGGAAATGCATCAAGAAAAATGAGTTGAAAATCAATCTTTTGAATAATTTGTTAAAAAGTAGAATGTCAAGAGTATAGGTATCAAATGATTTTCCGTATGATCGTGTAAAGCGAACACTATTGGTTTAGTTATGCCTCATGTATCACTTTTGTTGTCATAATCTAACTTGTTGTATATATCAAATCTTATCAACTTATGTTTTAATTACATATGATATATATACCCCCTCCATACTCTGTTTCCTAGATTGTTCAAACTCTTAAATCTTAAGCTAACTACCCTTAATTACCTTACTAATTCCATTAAATATGGTGTGAGCATACCCGTGTACACACACAAGACTTAAATACAAAAACAGTAAAGAAATTATATATATATATATATATATATATATATATATATATATATATATATATATATATATATTATTCCTTGTTCTCGTATTGTGCTTTTGTAGAATTTAAATTCTTAACCAACTTAAATGTTGGACTCAAACAGGGTATGAACACATTAGTATACATGAAGGCTGAATCCTTCTAATATACATAAAGGGGAGAACTCAAGTGTTTACTCACCCAAAATTAATACCGTGCTCACATTAAATGCCCAGGTTGTTCAAAGTTATTTAATCAACATGCATTATACACCCAGTAGAACGCATACACTTAGATTAAAACCATATCTAACTCTACAATGGATTGTAAAGAAATTAGAGTTTACTCACATAATATGTTTACTGCCTTCGTTTGCTCACTACTTTTCCCAATCATCCCAAGTTTTGTCCTCAGGTTCTCGGCCATATTTCTAGTTCAGGCTTGTGCTCTGCATCTACTTGTTTTACGATGTATTGTTGCAGTGAAGTGTGTGTGTGTGTATTCATCTGGGTTTCTATGGGTATTTATATATGGAATATACAGGGTTTAAGTAAGGTAGGCATTTACTGAAAACAGGGTACATATGCAGCAGTATATTCAAGTGATGAGCAACGTTTTGATTAGAAATGAGTGGTGTTGTTAAGGCCATTCACCATCACTTCTTTCAGGCTAGGTAAACTAGGCCAGATTTATAGTGTAGACATATGCACACAACCATATGCTAATGATCTCAGAACTAGGCATATGCAGGTACATAATAGGATGTGGTTTAGGCTAGACTCTTTAGGGTGACTGTCTCGGTTGACCTTAAGAAATATGATATGCTGCAATCCTGATGTGAATGATATGACTTGCTGTACAATTGGCTTCAAACTTTGCCTTTAAGTATACAGCTATACCATGCTCCTACTGCATATACATGTGCATATGCATGTCCTATATGTATTTCAAATCAATCTTGGTATCTAAGTAAAATGTTAACCTATTAGATGTCTTGAGTTCTAGCCTATACAACATGTACTCAATGTTTCCGAATGACTTCAAACATAGCATTAAAGACAATCAGTCGGGTTAAATCTCATATGTTCAAGTCTTTTTATTTCCTTTCATTTATAGTTATCACATATATCCTTACATTTAAAGTAAGAATGATGTTTACTTTATGTAGCTTCATATTTACATGAGTCTAAAGCAAGTTTTAATGTGAACGAAATTGTTAAAACATCTAGCACTTGTCAATGTATGCAACAAATTAATATGTATAAATAAGTTAATTCAATGTCTTTGATCTTATTAACATTATCAAAGAAATGTATATGTTGCCTTTAATTTATGTCTTTCTATATGTACTTATAGAACATGGCAAATTTAGTACAAAACCATTGCATGATTTAATCTTGGTATTCCAATGAAGTAATCAAAATTTACTTATGTAAATTCTGTTTTAACTTTAAGTCAAAAATCCAAATTCATCCTGTCTCTTTATGTGAACAAAATATAGGTAGAATTTTATTTAAGTGATTATATATACTCATATGAGTTAATCAAATGATAAAACATAATTTACTTGTTTTATATGCAAATGTACATTGATTACAGAATTTTAAACCATCAACAAATATATTTAATTGGAATTTTCCTGATATTTTCCAAATATATAAATCTTATTTATTTATTTATTTAAATTAAATTACAAATATAATCTATACATTATAGATTATAAAATCAGTCCAAAACTGGGTTGTTACATCCGTTAATGTCACTCACTAAGGGAATGCACTAAGTTTCGTGAAGCGTTATAGGTAAACAGACACAGAATAATTACAAGACAGTTATAAATAAGATAGCAGTGGAAATTCAAACTTTTATTTCAAACATAAATCATATTACGTGGTCCAAAATACCATAAGTCACAAAAACCATTACAACAATATAACTTATGTCTTGTACCATCAGAGTACATAAATATAAAAAGCATAATATAATTCCCTAAGAAAAAGAGCTAAGCCATAATAGAGATAAGAACTTGATCCATACTTCGAAAGCATCTTCTAGCAAGATGTTAACTGAGTCTTGACTAAGCCTGAGAATTCCCTCCCTGCGAACTTAGGGGGGAGGAACGGAAGAAAGAAGAGGAAACAAAAAGGTTCAGACATAATGTCTGGCGAGTCTAGTTACTTTTAGCAAGTAAATAAATAAAAGTAGCATGATAGACATATAAAGTGGATAAGAGAGATTACTACATAAAAAACAGGTATAACAAGGTAGACAGGATAAGGTGTACACGCTTCCCTAATGATTACTCTGCATTATTACTGGCATATCCAGAATGAGATGATCCCTTTCAATATAAGGTGGTAAACTTAGGCATACATCCAAATGTACCCTAACCACTACCCTAATCGATCGGCTCCCTAATCCGCGTAGATACTCTGTGCCGGCCCCACCATAGGATGTATCACGTCCTAAAGTGGCAACCCCTCGCTGATATGCACAGCCCTATATCTACAGGTGTCACAGTCGTCTTATCCCCCTCTGTCCGGCTCATGCACGCACATGGACCGGTCGGTTTGCGCCGCCCACACCTTCCTCCACGTTTGGATCTCTTACAATCAGTCCAGTAAGCGTGCCCCTTCTCCGACCTAGTACGGAGTACATGTTTTGATACCTACTCCGGGTTACTGGATGAAACGGATCACACACAATATGATACAAGCTCTCCCCCTTGTCTTGTATCCCCCACTAGGTTTTCTTTGGCTATGTATACCACTAGGTGTCTTTAATTACATAACCTTATCATTTCTACAAGTTATGCTTACCCTAAAAGGTGTCTTTAATTACTTAACTTTATTATTTCCATTGGTTATGTATACCACTAGGTGTCTTTAATTACATAACCTTATCGATTTAAGTTTTTTGGACCTATATGTGTAAATATTACCCACCACCTCCAAATTTGCTTAACCCACCCACTGTCCAAACAATTTTACTTAACCCTAACTTTAGTTCATAATCATACAATCCCTATGGATTAGATTAGGTTAAGTAGTCCAATTCGTTATCATGTCCATTTATGGTTTATAATGGGCTAGACCTCTCACATTAGGCCTGCAACTTGTGGATGTTGGATATGCCGGTCGGGTCCGGGCAGTCTTATTCCACAAGTTGGGCCTAACCTCGTGTCTTAGCCCGATTCGTATTTGTGCACTTAGACCTCTCACATTAGGTCCGGGTAGACTTACAGCACTAATGCAACCTAACCTCGTGTCATAAGTGCAATTACAATTTCTAATTGTAATTATTAGACATTTCATTCTTATTCAAATTTACCTACGTCATTATTGGTAAATATGCCCCTTTTCCCCTTTTGAATTATATGCCCAATTCATAACATTACTTAAATTATGCCAATTCTAACATTTTCCCCCATTCCCTAACTAACGCATTTGCATATATTTGGCAGCATATATGCTAGAAAGTAGCCTAGTCATAAACAATAAAAAGGGAAAAGTGATGGAAAAATTGACAATAGTGATCATTCTGACATAAACATATATACTGGCATAGACAAGTAATAGGCATAATAAGGTGGACATGAAAATAGATCTAGTAAAAAGGGTAATGATAAACTAGATTCAATATACTTAGGATGAACAAATCCAAATAAGAGTTCATATGTCCAATAATAACAGATCTCAATTAATCACAATATGGTGATCTAGATTTAAACAAATGTTACATTTCCCATATAATGATAATCACAAATTAACGACAAACTTGACAAAGGTTCAATTCTACAAAGGTGACATAATAAACTAACCACATGTGAATTAGATCTATAAAAATAGATCTAGCATGATAAGTTCTAGGATCCAATAATATTATACGTTCACAAATTATGATAGATCCAATATGATTCAGTCATAGGCATGTATATATCCAAATCACAGTCATGTCACAAATTACTTTTAATCATTTAAATCTAAAAGGAAATAACTCACAGTGTTTGGATTGAAAGAAAGGGTAGAAATCTATGCTTGAATATCTAAGTTTGATAGTTGTAGAAGATAACGGATCAAATTCAGTTTAGACACTGGTAGAGTTTGGCCCCCATGGATTCTCAATGAAGAAAACAGAGAAAAGGGGCCTCTATATATAGTTGCCAGCCCTCTCTAAAACGACTGCCACCTCAGCCCTAGGGGGGTCGACCCCTCCTTTATGGGGTCAACCCCGGGGTCAACCCTCCCCTTAAGGGGTTGACCCCCCCTTAAGGGGTCGACACCCCTGCTTAGGGGTCAACACCCCTGGGGTGGGAGTCTTGCCGCCAACATAATTTTTTGAAATTTGAACTGAATTTTGATTTTTTGGACCCTATATATATATATATATATATATATATAATTCTTCTACACGTATACAAACTTCAAACCTTCATAACTTCTTCGTACGGTGTCTGTTTTACGCAAACCAAATGTCTATCTTGGCCAGAATTTCGAGGCGGATGCAACGGTGCAGTCTGTTTCCCTTCATTCCGAATATTAAATTAATTATAATTTAATTTATCCTCTTTGATGTTAACAAATTACGGGGTGTTACATTCCCTCCTACTTAAAGGATTTCATCCCCAAAATCTCCAAGTTGAGAAGATTGCATATCCTACCATCCATCATCCATCTACTCATCCATGAATCACTGGCATCCATTGTCCTTAATGATTTCTAATGCTTATATGAATATATGCAAAGGTGTGTGTGTATGTCCCTATTCTAATGATCAGGCGGTCTACTAATTCAGACAACCTCCTTAATGAAATGTATGTTAGTGCCATGAATCCAATATGTATGCAAATAATCCTATATAACATGGAAGTTCTATATGTGTGCATACTCATTCGTCCAAATGCAACATCCATTTGATAATACATCCATTTTCAATCATTAAAAGAAAAGAAAAATGCACATACATCCATATGCAGTATGAGAGTGATTGAGCCAATCTAGTGCCTAATGTGTGTGTATGCATCCACAGGCAACCACTAGCAAACACTTGCATCCACTTGCATCCATCAAACATAACATGCCTCAAACACATGTTTACATCCATAAGGTTCCTGTCTAAAGGTAGAGAATACTATTGATTAGACATACTTAAATGGTAGAAACAGGTATAGATAAACTTTAGAAAAGGAGTTAAGAACATACCCTCGAAAAGAAAAAGGTACGAAGCACGAATCTTGTCGTTGGTCTCCCAAGTTGCATCCTCTGAGTTATCTCCCCATTGAACCTTTATTAACTTGATTTCTTTATTGCGTAGCTTCTTAACTTCTGATCCAAGAATACGGGTAGGGACTCGTCTGACTGTCGCCTCCCGCTCTACTTCCACTTCTTCTAATATGCTCGGCTCAACAACTTCCGCGATGTCATGCAAGCACTTTCGTAGATGAGAAACGTGTAAAACATCATGAATACCAGATAAATTTTCTGGAAGCTTTACTCTATAGGCCATTTGGCTAATCCTCTCGATTATGGGAAATGGTCCCACAAACCTAGGTGCTAACTTCCCTGCCGATCCGAAGCAAACCACATTCCTCAGAGGTGACACTTTAATAAAAACGAGTCTCCCATGTCGAATTCGATGTCAGTCCTTCTCTTGTCTTCATAGGACTTCTGCCTATCTTGGGCCGTCTTCATCCGCCGTCGAATAAGGTCAATCTTCTCGGACGTTTCTCTAACCATATCTGGTCCAAGTAATAACCTTTCTGTAGATTTCCACCAACAAGTTGGTGATCTACAGAGTCATCCGTACAATGCTTCGAAGGGTTTCATACCAATGCTAGCTTGATAACTGCTGTTATAGGAAAACTCTACTAAAGAAAGATGCTCTTCCCAAGTCCCTCCGAAGTCTAGGATACACAACCTTAAAAGATCTTCAAAAATTTTGTTCACCCTATCCGTCGTCGGTCTGAGGATGATAAGCGGTGCTCAAGCATAACTGTGTACCTAATGCTTCTTGCAAGCTCCACCAAAATTCACTGGTAAAGATGGGGTCACGATCGCTTACGATACTGGAAGCTACTCCATGAAGACGAACTATCTCACAAATGTAAATCACTGCCAATCATGATGTCGTCCTCTTACTCTTCACTGGAATGAAATGAGCGCTCTTAATCGTCTGTCCACTACTGCCCAAATACTGGTGTTGCCTTCCTTTGATCTAGGCAAAAAATCTATGAAGTCCATGGAGACGCTCTCCCACTTCCATTGTGGAACCTCCAAAGGATGAAGTAAACCACCGGGCGTCTTTTGCTCAGCTTTAACTTGCTGGAAAACTAAACATTGAGAAACAAATTCGGCCACATCTTTATTCATCCCAGCCTAAAAGAAAACCCTCTTCATGTCTCTGTACATCTTATCCTCGCCTGGATGAATGGTCATCTTAGAATGGTGGGCTTCTTCTAGGACCACCTTTATCAAGCTTCCCGTTCGAGGGACACATAGCCTTCCATCTCGTCACAACAACCCCTTTTCATCTATGGTATATCTACTGAGATGACTAGAAGTCTCCCCTTTTCTAAGCTTATCCATGATGTCTAAAATCTGCAGGTCACCTTGCTGCGAAGCTCCTATCTGGTCTATAAGAATTGGTCGTATTTCTAACGATGCAAACAAATCAGGCAAAATCTCGATGGAGGGTTTGAAGTCAAAGGTTGATATGAACTTCAAGCTCTTCCTCTCCACAAACAGAGGACTCAAGGCCATCCTCTGCCTACTTAGTGCGTCAGCCACAACATTACCCTTGCTAGGGGTATAAGCGATTTCAAAATCGTAAGAAGCTAAGAATTCCATCCACCTTTGTTGCCTTAAATTAAGATCCTTCTGTGAGAACAGATACTTGAGAGATTTATGATCGGTGTATAACTCGAACTTTTCTCCAAGTAAATAATGTCTTTAGCGCGAATACTATGGCAGCTAGTTCTAGATCATGGGTGGGGTAGTTCTTCTCATGAACTCTCAACTGTCTACCCCCATAACACACTACCTTTCCTTCTTGCATCAAAACCGCACCAAACCATGTACCACATGCATCAGTGTAAACCATAAACTCTTTGTTCCTATTGGGAAGAGTCAAGACTAGGGATGTTGTAAGAGCCCCCTTCATACGTTGGAAAGAAACATCACAATCTATATCCCACGAAAATGCCAAGTTCTTCTTCGTCAACCTGGTGAGTGGGGCTGATATCTTCGCGAAGTCCTTAATGAACTTCCTATAATAACCTGCCAATCTAAGAAAGCTTCTCACCTCTGTTGCATTTTTAGGAATCTGCCAATCTTGCACTGCAACTACTTTCGCGGGATCCACAGCTATCCCTTCTTTTGAGACTACATGCCCTAAGAATCTCATCTCCTTTCTCCAAAAATGGCATTTGGAGAACTTTGCCTTAAGCTGATGGTCACGGAGCGTTTTCAAAACTTCTCTCAAATGTTGGGCATGCTCTTCTTCGCTCTTGGAGAAGATCAAAATATCATCAACAAAGACTACGACAAATTTATTCAGGAATTACCGGAACACCCTACTCATTAGATCGACAAAATAGGTGGGTGCATTTGCCAGCCCAAAAGGTATAACTAGCAATTCAAAGAAACCATCCGGAGTCCTAAAAGCAATCTTGTCTATACTGTCCTCAGCCACCCTTAACTGATGAAACCCCGTGGCCAAGTCCAACTGAGAGAATACCGAGCACCGACAAGTTGGTCAAACAAGTCGTATATCCTTGGAAGTGGAAGCCTATTCTTCTTTGTGAGTTTGTTCAATTCTCTATAGTCCACGCACAAATGAAGCGATCCATCCGCCTTAGTTGCGAATACAATTGGAGCACCCCATTCAGATATGCTTCGTCTGATAAACCCCTTCTCAAGCAGCTCCCCTACTTGCTTACTCAACTCCTTCCTTTCTCTCGGAGCCTTATGGCGCACTGGTAATGCAACTGGTTTTGCATTGTCCACCAGATATATGCGAAAATCGATCTCGCGCGTCGGAGGTAAGCCCCGGACCTCCTCAAAAATATCAGAATAATCTCAGACTAACGGATCAGATTGCAAGTCATCTATGGATACATCAAGAGACTCTAGGAAGCAAATCATAACAAACCCTTGGGGGTCGCAATAAATCTCAAGGGTCCTCCCATTGCAAGTCAAAAGCCTAACGACCCTCCTCTCACAATCCAAAATGGCATCATACATGGTAAGCCAATCCATTCCTAGAATCAACCCATAGCCTATAAACCTGAGCACATACGCATCGAATTCAAACTCGATGCCTAACACAGATATTTTATAACCCCGACAAATCATAGATAAATGATCAGAACCACCAATGGGGTTTGAAACAACTACGGGATCCACTACCATACTAGTAATTAAGTGCAGAGATTCAAAAGTAGGTGTAAATGAATGTGAAGAGCCAAAATCAAAAAGTGTTCTAAAAGGATGATTTCAAAGAGAAATTAAACCTTCCATAGAAATTTTTCTACCTCTGTCAGGAGCACTAATCGCAGGAGCATGCACCTGCCCTCCAGAAGTTCTTGCTCTCTGACCTTATCCCTGTTTCTTCGGGCATTCCCTAGCAAAGTGTCTGATCTCTCCACAGTTGAAGCAAGAATTCTTCCTTCTTTTGCAGTCTTTTTCCAAATGACCCTCACGCCCACAACTGTGACACTTCCTCTTCTTCTTCTTTCCCTTGTAATTCTTTCCTCCTTGCTGTTGTTGTTGCCCTTTCTTGGGCCACATCTTCTTAATTTATGTTATTTCTTCAGCTTTAACCTCCTTCTTTTCCCATTTATCTTCCTTATACATCAAGGCCATATCAACAAGTCTTTCAAAGGTGGCTCCCATTGGAATGTGGGACATGGCTAATCCATGAAGGGGTTCATTTAGTCCTTTAGCAAACCGCAAAGCCTTCTTATGCGGCGTGTCTACCAGTTCCAGTCCAAATCTTGTCAGCTGATTAAATTTGTTCACATACTCTTTCACCGTCAAGTACCCTTGTTTGAGTGCTAAGAACCTCTCCATCTGCATGCTCTTCTCAGCTTAGGAAAGGAAATTCGTCTCAAACCTCTGTCTAAAGTCATCCCAAGTTTCCACCGGATGGCCTGCTTGGGTTACCTCCCACCAAAATGAAGCTTCATCCTTCAGTAGCCAAGCAGCTAACTGAATCTTTCTTTGATCCTCTACTTCAAAGATTACGAACAAGTCCTCAGTCTCTTTGATCCAATTTCGTGCTTCTACGAATGTCTCGTTCCTATGGAATGGCTTCCCTCTCATAGCACGGAAGTCTTTGCAGATCCTAGCAAAATTATCTGCTCTTGGAGGGGAAGGAAGAGGAATGATTGGTGCAGCTGGCGGAGGAACGTTTCCTTGGCCTTCGGCAGGCGCCATGGCCTTCAGATACCTGCGGAACCATCTGGGTATCTTGACTCCTTCTGGGATATTAGGAATGTTAGATTCTCCAGACATGCTGAAAAGAAAAGGAAAGAGATTTAGACAAAGGACCGAATGTACTACATATGGTTTTGGGGAAATATGCTTTTCAAACATACTTTTCTTTTTAAAATGCTTTCTTTTAAAACCTTTTTGAAAAAAGTTTCCTAAAACTTTTATCTAATCTGGTAACCTTCAGCTCTGATACCAAGCGTGACACCCCACGTCCGTTAATGGCACTCACTAAGGGAATGCATTAAGTTCCGTGAAGCGTTTATAGGTAAGCAGACACTGAATAATTACAAGACAGATATAAATAAGATAGCAGTGAAAATTCAAATTTTTATTTCAAACATAAATCGTACTACGTGGTCCAAAATACCATAAGTCACAAAAACCATTACAACAATATAACTTCTGTCTTGTACCATTAGAGTACATAAATATAAAAAGCATAACATAATTCCCGAGGAAAAAGAGCTAAACCATAGTAGAGATAAGAACTTGAGCCATACTTCGAAAGCGGCTTCTAGCAAGATGATAATTGAGTCTTGACTAAGCCTGAGAATTCCCTCCCTACGAATAGGGGGAGGGGGAAACGGAAGAAAGAAGAGGAAACAAAAAGAGTCAGACATAAAGTCTGGAAAGTCTAGTTAATTTTAGCAAGTAAATAAATAAAAGTAGCATGACAGGCATATAAAGTAGATAAGAGAGATTACTACATAAAAGACAGGTATGACAAGGTAGACATGATAAGGTGTATACACTTCCCTAAAGATTACTGTGGAATATTACTAGTATATCCAAAATGAGATGATCCCTTCCAATGTAAGGTGGTAGACTTAGGCATACATCCAAATGTACCCTAACCACTGCCCTAATCGATCGGCTCCCTAATCTGCATAGATACTCTGTGCCGGCCCCACCGTAGGATGTATCACGTCCTAAAGTGGCAACCCCTCGCCGATATGCACAGCCCCATATCTACAAGTGTCACGGTCGTCTTATCCCCCTCTGCCCGGCTCATGCACGCACATGGCTCGGTCGGTTTGCGCCGCCCACACCGTCCTCCACGTTTGGATCTCTTACAATCAGTCTAGTAAGTGTGCCCCTTCTCCGACCTAGTACGGAGTACGTGTTTTGATACCGACTCCGGGTTATTGGATGAAATGGATCCCACACAATATGACACAAGCTCTCCCCCTTGTCTTGTATTCCCAACTAGGTTTTCTTTGGCTATGTATACCACTAGGTGTCTTTAATTACATAACCCTATCATTTCTACAAGTTATACTTACCCTAAAAGGTGTCTTTAATTACATAACTTTATTATTTCCACTGGTTATGTATACCACTAAGTGTCTTTAATTGCATAACCTTATCGGGTTAAATTTTGTAGGCCTATATGTGTAAATATTACCCACCCCCTCTAGATTTGCTTAACCCACCCACTGTCCAACCAACTTTACTTAACCCTAACTTTAGTTCATAATCATACAATCTCTATGGATTAGATTAGGTTAAGTAGTCCAATTCGTTATCATGTCCATTTTTGGTTTATAATGGGCTAGACCTCTCACATTAGGCCTGCACTTGTGGATGTTGGATATGTCGGTCGGGTCCGGGCAGTCTTATTCCATAAGTTGGGCCTAACCTCGTGTCTTAGCCCGATTCATATTTGTGCACTTAGACCTCTCACATTAGGTTCAACATTAGTGGTTGTTGGATATGACGGTCGGGTCCGAGTAGACTTACACCACTAATGCAACCTAACCTCATGTCATAAGTGCAATTACAATTTCTAATTGTAATTATTAGACATTTCATTCTTATTCAACTTTACCAACGTCATTATAAGTAACTATGCCCCCTTTTCCCATTTTTGAATTATATGCCCAATTCATAAACATTAATTAAATTATGCCAATTCTAACCTTTTACCCTGTTCCCTAATTAACGCGTTCGCATACGTTTGGCAGCACATAGGCTAGAAAGTAGCCTAGTTATAAACAATCAAAAGGGAAAGGTGATGGGAAAAGTAATGGGAAAAATGACAATAGTGATCATTCTAAAAGTGACATAAACATATATACTGGCATAGACAAGTAATAGGCATAATAAGGTGGACATGAAAACAGATCTAGTAAAAAGGGTAATGATAAAACTAGTTCCAGTATACTTAGGATGAACAGATCCAAATAAGAGTTCATATGTCTAATAATAACAAATTTCAATTAATCACAATATGATGATCTAGATCTAAACAAAGGTTAAATTACCCATATAATGATAATCCCAAATTAACCACAAATTTGACAAAGGTTGAGATCCACAAAGGTGACATGATAAACTAATCACAGGTGAATTAGATCTATAAAAATAGATCTAGCATGATAAGTTCTAGGATCCAAGAATATTATAGGTTCGCAAATTATGATAGATCCAATATGATTCAGTCACAGGCATGTATATATCCAAATCACAGTCATTTTACAAATTACTTTTAATCATTTAAATCTAAAAGCAACTAACTCACAGTGTTTGGACTGAAAGAAAAGGTAGAAGATAGCAGAGGTTGGATCTATGCTTGAATCTCTAAGTTTGATAGTTGTAGAAGATAACGGATCAAATTCAGTTCAGATACCGACAAATTTTGGCCCCCATGGATTCTCAATGAAGAAAACACAGAAAAGGGACCTCTATATATAGCTGTCAGCCCTCTCTAAAAAGGAAATATTGTTGCCAAGATATACCTTTTCAACGACTGTCACCTCAACCCTGGGGGGTCGACCCCCTCCCCCCCCCCCCCCCTTTATGGGGTCGACCCGCCCTTTAAGGGGTCGACACCCCTGCTTAGGGGTCAATACCCCTGGGGTGAGAGTTTTTTTGCCAACGTAATTTTTGAAATTTGAACTGAATTTTGATTTTCTGGACCCTATATATATATATATATATATATATATATATATATAATTCTTCTGCGCGTATACAAACTTCAAACCTTCATAACTTCTTCATACGGTGTCCGTTTTACGCAAACCAAATGTCGATCTTGGCCGGAATTTCGAGATGGACGCAATGACGCAGTCTGTTTCCCTTAATTCTGAATATTAAATTAATTATAATTTAATTTATCCTCTTTAATGTTAACAAATTACGCGGTGTTACAAAGGCATACATGCACCCCTCAGGTTTAATCCCGTGGATCATTCATGTACTAGAATATTTCTATGCGTGCTTCTTTTATTTTATGCCCAAGGCAATTATTATCACTCAAAATATTCTTAAGCTTGTTTTTTAATTCTTATCTGTTGTTTTCTATTCTTGCGGTAGATCATTCATGCACTATAATATTCTTTATGTATTGCTTTTATGTTAGGCCTAATATTCATAAGCTTTCATATTTTTCTTATCTAGTATTGTTTTTTTCTTGCAGTATTCAATAGATAGTAGAGACCCAAATGGCTATGTTGGTTGCATGTGAGCCATAAGCGACATCCATGATCAAGTAATTGGCTCGATCAGTATACTTATAAAATGTAGTATTACATCATCATGATGTGGTTCACTTTTTAAATAGAAAAGAGAGAATATAGGGGAAAAATTGTTTTAGCCGGTTTGTTACTTAATGTCACAAATCTAAATTTTTAAGGGGTGCATGCGTGTGATCCTTCGATCCTTGATTCTCCGCAAATCTTTAAGCGGCACATGCTTGTGCTAAAATTTTGAAATCAAATATTGTTTCCGAGACATGATGCACTTGTAACCAAGATGATCCTCACATTATTTTACAATTATTTTTCAAAAACCACTATCTTGTGTGCCCGAGTGGTAAATCATTCTAGACTGAGATCCCGGATGTCTTGAATTCGAACCTCCGAGACATCAAAAAATGAGTGGCTTCCTTGAATAAAATACCAGTCTTATTCTTAGGGAAAAAGAAGAAGCTAAACATAAGACGTCAAAAATGTAAATTTTAACTGTTAATTTCAAATACAATTTAGAAGGATTTACAGATTTAAAGTATTTCAAAAATTTTGTAAACACAATCTTGATCTTAGGTAAATTTTGTTGCATTGCTAAAAATATTGTGATAAAAAATAGAAGTATAATAGAAGAAGAAGGGGGATTGTGAACACACACACATAAATACCAATATGCTACCATTAAATTGGTGTATTCCTCTTCTTTCCATTTTTTGAGGAGGATAATTATATGTTTATATTCTATAATTATAGGGATGGAGGGAAAGACCAGTATTTGGGAAAATACGGTACATGAATTATGTAGGTTGCAAAATATTTTGATGGGTACATTGCATATGTGAGTAGATTGGTCGTAGAGAGCAGGAAGAGGAAATTAAGTAGTACACAAAGTTTGATGGTGAAATAACCCAGATTTACAAGCCCAAAACAGAGTCAGACCACAATATTTTACATGTATGAGGTAAAATGATAGTTAATCATTTACATGCATTAAGGCAAAAAGTACAATATTTTACATGTATTAAGTAAGTGGATAAATGTATCTTGTTGTACAACTGAGGTTAAGAATATAATAGTTTATGCAACATTACTTTTATATGATAATTTCTATATATCGACCCTTTTTTGGTGTGCATTTTGGGTAATATATAATGAATATTGTGTAGATAGTAGTTTGGAAATGATGTTTTTGATTATTATGTATTTTTTAGCATACTGATCAAATTAGAATTTTGTATTTATTTTACAGTGAATATGTAACACCCCACGTCCAATAATGTTACCACTAAGGGAATGCATTTAGTTTTGTGAAGCGTTATAGGCAAACAGAACAGAAACATTACAAGACAGATATAAAATAGCAGCGGAATTAAAAAAAATATTAATCATAAAGCATGGTTACACTATATGTCTGAAAATACATAAACTCAGTACATCATTAAAACTTCTGTCTTGTACTTTAAATATCAGAGTACAATAATAAAGAAAGCATAATCCCCAAATCATAAGCCATAGTAGAGATGTGAAACCCGCAGTATTTCTAAGTAGCTCCAAGCAAAACGATAGCAGAATCCTGACTAAACCTGAGAATTCCCTCCCTTGAGAACCTGGGGGGAAACGGAAGAAAGAAGGAGAAACAAAAGGGGTCAGACATAAAGTCTAGTGAATCTAGTTACTTTTGGACAGTAAATAAATAAAAGTAACATGATAGGCATATAAAGTGGATAAGAGAGGTCACTACATAAATGGTAGGTGTGATAAGGTAGACAGGATAAGGTGTATATGCTTCTAACGATTAATCTGCACTGTTGCTAGTATATCCAGAAAGAGACGATCCCTTCAACTATAAGGTGGTAGACTTAGGTATACATCCTAATGTATCCTAACTACTACCCCGATCGATCAGCTCCCTAACCCTCGTAGATACCTTGTGTTGGCTCCACAGTAGGAGGTATCACTTCCTAAAGTGGCAACCCTTCGTCGTAATAATGTGCACAACCATATCTACAGGTGTCACGATCGTCTTAGCCCCCTCTGCCCGGCCCATGCACGCACATGTCCCCGGTCGGTTTGCGCCGCCTATACCGTCCTCCTCGTTTGGATCTCTTACAATCAATCAGTAAGCATGCCCCTTTCTCCGCCTAGTACGGAGTTCTTTATTTGATACCTACTCCGGGTTACTAACTGAAATGGGTCCCACACAATATGATTCAAGCTCTCCCCTTTGTCTTGTATCCCCACTATGTTTTTCACTGACTATGTATACCCTTAGGTGTCTTTAATTACATAGCCCTATGTCAGTTATGCTTACCCTAAAAGATGTCTTTAATTATATAACCCCAATCTTATGCTTACCTATAGGTGTCTTTAATACATAACCCCCAATCTTTCTACCGGTTATGCTTAACTATAGGTGTCTTTAATACATAACCTTACCATTTCTACAAGTTATGCTTACCCTAAAAGGTATCTTTAACTACATAACTTTATTATTTCCCTCGGTAATGTATACCTCTAGGTGTCTTTAATTACATAACCTTACCAGGTTAAGTTTGTTGGCCTATATATACTAATATTACCCACCCACCCAAGATTTACTTAACCCTCCCACTGATTCAAGCATGTTTATTTAACGGATAAGTTTGTGGGCCTATATATACTAATATTATTCACCTACCCAAGATTTACTTAACCCTCCTACTGATTCAAGCATGTTTACTTAACCCCTATTCATGTTTATGTTCATACAATCCCTATGGATTCAATTAGATTAAATATTACAGACTAACAGGTTATCCCCATTCACATTGGCTGCCTTTTATTTGCCAAAGTGTCTCTTGCTTATTAATTTCATATAAATATAACTTAATCCATTTAAGTTCATTAATAAGCCCCCATTACATGTTATTCTATAGATTGTAGTTAACGGAAGTAATCTTACAATCCCTTTGTATTATTCATTGTCTAATTCCATAATTACAATAACATATTTTACTTAATATTTAATTAAGTATACTCTCCTCAGTTCACCTGTTTCATGTTTAACATATCACTAAACTTAGTTTTCTTAACTAAGGTTTACTAATAAGCAATCTTTCCTTTTATTATAACTTATGTTATAACTTCCACTTGTCCCTAGGGCAAGCCTACCTGTTATATACAACATTTTCATTAAGTAATTAATCATAATAGGTTACCATCATTCCTTGTTTACTCCAATTTATCACCATGTCCTTTTTGGTCATAATGGGCTAGACCCCCCACATTAGGCCTATAATTTGTGGATGCTGGATATGTCAATCGGGTTCGGGCAGACTTCTTCCACAAGTTGGGCCTAACCTCATGTCTTAGCCCGATTCGTATTTGCGCACTTAGACCTCTCACATTAGGTTCAACATTAGTGGCTGCTGGATATGTCGGTCGGGTCCGGGCAGACTTCCACCACTAATGCAACCTAACCTCGTGTCATAAGTGCAATTATAATTTATAATTGTAATTATTAAACATTCCATTTTTAATCATACCTATGTCAATTATAGGTTTTATGCCTCTTTTTCACAATTATGTACATAATTAAATTTATGCCTAAATTTATTCACATTCATTTCTCCAATTTATACCAAATTTATATTCGCATATTCCATTTATGCTTAAATATCCAATTATACCCATAATGGACTTATGCCCAAATTTATGTCCCAGTTATGCTAATTTTAAAATTTTCCCCCGTTCCCTAACTACTGCATTCTCATATATTTGGTGGCATCTAGGTTAGAAAATAGCCTAGCCATGAGTAATAAAAAGGGGAAAGTGATGCGAAAAAATGACAATAGTGATCATTCTAAAAGTGACATAAGCATATATACTGGCATAGATAAGTAATAGGCATAATAAGGTGGACATAAAGATAGACCTAGTAAAAAGGGTAATGATAAAACTAGATCCAATATACTTAGGATGAACAGATCCAAATAAGAATTCTTATGTCCGATAATAACAGATCTCAATTAATCACAATATGGTGTTCTAGATCTAAACAATGGTTTAATTGCCCAGAAATTGATAATACCACAACTTTAGGGAGAAGGTAAGATCCGCATATCTGACATCACAAAAGAATTAGATCTATAGGAATAGATCTAGCATAGCACAAGTTAAGATCCAAATATGACATCGTAAGAGAATTAGATCTATAGGAATAGATCTAGCATAGCACAAGTTAAGGTCCAAATATGTCATCACAAGATATGATAACAGCATAGAATAGATCTATCATGACATAGAATAGATATGATAATAGCATAGATTCATCCAAATCACAGTCTTTCATAATTTACTTATATTTATTTAATCCTAAAAATAACCAATTCACCGTGATTTGGATTGTTAAGGAGATAGAAAAGAAGTTGATGTTGAATCTATGCCTGAGTCTCAGAATTCGACTTAGAAGAAGAAGAAAAAAAGCCATCTTAATTTTCATTGTAGCAGAGCTTCGCCGTCACCATATTTTATGTGAATAAAACCTAGGTTTGGGGTCCCTTATATAGGAGTAGCGGAGCAACCAATACCATCAAATTGGACCAGAAGCCATCGGAATGGTACACGTCAGAAAAGAAGTTTCTAGAGCCGTGGGTGGGTCGACCCCCCTTCAGATGAGTCGACCCCTAGGTCGACCCCCCTTCAGGGGTGTCGACCCGTAGGTCGACCCCCATGAGCCTGAGTCGACCCATGGGTCGACCCAGCCGGTTCTCGAGTCGACCTCAAATGGTCGGCCTTTCTTCGATCTGTGCGTCGGATTTCTGTTTTTGCTGATTTTTGAATATTTTTGAATTATATATATATATATCTTCCTTATATGCATACAAACTTCAAACCTTAATAACTTCTTCATGCGTTGTCCGTTTTACGCAAACCAAATGTCTATCTTGACCAAAATTTCGAGACAGACGCAATGGTGCAGTTTGTTTCCTCTAATTCTAAATATTAAATTAATTATTATTTAATTTATTCACTTTTAGTATTATTAAATATTCGGGGTGTTAATTTGATTATCTGAAATCTTGATCAAAGGAATCTGGAATTGTCTAAAACCATCCAAAAAAGGGCATGTAAAAAAACACCATTTTGATTTTGGAACGACTTTGAGCCTTGACTAATTATTATTTAGAAAGGGTTATAGCCATTCGTAAATGGATAGTTCAAACCATTACAAATAAATTTTGGAACGGTTTTTGCTAATTCCAAAAGTTTAGCCACTCCCCATTTGGGGACGGGGACAAACTGTTCCAAAACGTCGTTGGAATGGTTTAAATCGTTCCGAAATTGAATTTCTGGTGTAGTGAGTGCGGAGCTTCACTAGTGGCAAGACGAGGTCTTGGAGTTTGACTAGAGCCAACCCAACTTGTCAAGAGACAAACACACCGATATACATGTAGAATTACATGGCAAGAACAAAGGCAAACTGCATGGCACAAACCACCCAATCTCCCAAAAAGAAAACTTAACTAACAGCTCTAACTAACATAAACTCCACAAATGTTAGATCTTAACCACAAGTCGTAAAACCAATGCCAAGCAGTATAACAAATTTTATATAAGGAACCAACACTACCAACGAAAACATTCCAGAAAGCCAAACCTTTCGTATAGTTACTTACTGAGCTAAAGACAGTGTATCACAACGAAACCCACAATTGCTAAAAATCAGTCCATGTATAGGCTAAAATTGCAACTCAGTTAATTACAAGACAAAATCTTAGTGTACCAGAACATCCTAGTCGGCGAGTCATGATACCATCGCATGAGAGGAAGAACACGATGCAACAGAGGTCACACCGTGTGGTTCAGAACACTCCTAGTTTAAGCAAGTCGAAACTAGTCTGGAAACTAGAGAAGCCATCACACCAAAACACGTAATGGATGTTGGAAGGGTGAACGTTAAGGAGAGTAGTTGAGAGGATGGTAAAATTAGGGGGAGCGAGAGGCTTACATCAGCTAGGGTTTTAGATCCAGATCTAAAATTGGGGCTGGAAAAATGGTACGCACGCGAAAGCAGGGTAAAAGGGATGAAGACATGAAGAATAGAATATTCGCAGGAGGAGATAGAGAGATTTGAAGAAGGCGATGGAGAAGAAAAAACGATGGAGGAAGAAAAATGTTGCAACCCTGTCGCCATTAGCGAGATTTCTCAGCCGAAAACCCTTTTTAGTTTTGTTATTTTTTTGTGTTTTTTTTTTTTTTTTTGCCGTCATTTGTTTCTTATTCATTTCGATTGGTTGCAGGTTATTTTTGGATTTCATATTCATGTATATATATATACACACACACACATGTACACATATATACATACATTTATGTACTCACCTATATATATATATATATATATATAGTGAAAACGAAATATCAATAATATAATATGGAAAGTAACACTAGATTTGACTGCATTGAAATTACGTAAAGGAAAAGAGAAATGTTATAACTAGTTGTATGAATCAAGAATCGTGGTTGATGTTTTTCACTAAATGAAATAAGAATGCCTGTAAACACACAAAATTTCGAAGTTGGAAATATAATTAGAAAGCGTAATTTAAGATACTTTACGATCAATTTAACACTGTTGAAGATAAATTAAAAAATATTTAAAGCATTGGTTGGAAAAGGTAAATTTAGCTAATGACAAAATAAAATATAAAAAATAAAAAAGTAGTACGAAACCTAATCACGAATCAGTTATAAATTAGGTGTGGGTTAGAAATATCAAAAAATTAGGTAAAAAGATTAGGAAAACCTTACAAGAAGTTGATAAAGATTTGCTATTTTGAGATAGTCAACCTAGCATGTTAACATGGAGTATATAATTTAAGATTAGCATGACAAACAGAAAGGGAATGGTAAATACGAAACTGGTGGGCAATATTGCATTGACATTAGCTAAAGGAAAAGCGTGGTACTATAGCTTACTATATCAATCAAAAATTGAGTTTGATGCCACTAAGTGAACAAATAAGAACGTCTTCAAAAGACACAAAAATAAAGGTAAGAAATATACTTTGAAAGCATGGTCTAAGAAACTTGACTTTCGATTTTAACATAATTAGCTTTAGTCTATTATTGTTACATGGTTGAAGATAAATTCAAAAATATTTCAATGGATGATTGGAAAGTTAAACCTAGTTGATGATAGAGCAAAGCAAAATTAAAGGAAGAAGGGAATAAAAAACATAACCATAGATTTGCAGAAAATTAGGTGTGAATTAGAAGTCAAAAAACTAGGTAGAAAGATTAGGCGAAACTTATAGGAAGTTGACAAAGATTTACTTCGATGAGATAGTCAACCTACACGTATACATGGAGAATATAGTTGAAGATTATCATGATAAAGAGAAAGAGAATGGGAAGAATTGAAAATTGTAGTTAATTTTCTATTTTGCCGTTATGTAAAATAGAAATGAAACAATATGAAGAGGAAAGTAAATAGATTCATAAAAATAGAAGTGAAATGAACATATGGCATAGGTTTTAAAACATGGAAGTTAATTAAATTAATCAAAGGGGTAAATGAAAATAAATTCTAAAATAAATTAAAAAATAGCATATAACATTTATTGTTTAAAACATATCAATGGGTTATTGTGCCTAAACGTTTAAAAGTACCATTAATAGAGTGAATGTAATTAATGGCAAAGCATGATGACCACCTAAAAGGAAATATAACATAAATAGAATATCAATAATGTAACACAATTCATTGCCTTAAAATTACTTAAAGAAAATGAGAGTGATATTATAGCTTTCATGAGAATGATACTATAGCTTTCATACCAATCAAACATTTAGGTCGATGCTTTTTAGTGGACCAAATAAAAACACGTTTAAACACATAAAAATCAAAGGTCGGAAATACACTTTGAAAGCCTAATCTGAGAAACTCTGTAATCAGTTTAACATTGTTGAAGATAAATTTAAAAATGTTTAAAAGTGACAATAAGAAGGTAAATATAGTTAATGACAAATCAAAACAAAGTGAAAAGAAGAAAGGAACAATTAGCTTAATCATAAATCTGTAAAAAAATAAATAAATGGATGTAGCTTAGAAGTCACGAAAAATTATGCAATTTTTTTAGAAAACTTAAGAATGCTGACAAAGGTTTGATTTTGTAAGATAGTAAACCTAGATGTAATCACGGGGAATGTAATTGAAGATTAGCATGATAAACAAAAAGGGAATGATGAGTATCGAACTACAGGATACGATTGCGTTAGAATTAGTTAAAGGAAAAGAGTGTGGTACCATATCTTATTGTGTCAATCAAAAAGTGAAATTGACTCCTTTTAGCATACCAAACAAAAACATCTTCAAGATACATAAAAATTAAAGGCCAGAAATATAATTTTAAAGTCTATTCTGAAAAACTTAATATTCAGTTTAACACAATTGGCTTCGTTTACAATTGATACATTATTAAAATTAAACTAGAAAATGATTAAATGAGATGATGGTGAAAAGGTAAATCTAGTTATTGTCGAGACAAAATAAAATAAAAGGAAGAAAGGAATAACAAAAATAATCATAGATATGCTGAAAATTAGGCGTGAATTAAGTGTCATAGAAAATTTACTAAAAAGATTACGCAAAAATTACACCTGCATGTAAACATGAAGCATACCTTGATTGAAAAAAGAATGGTGGGCACTGAAACTAGTGGTTAAATTTCCATTTTTGTAACTAGTGCGAACCCGTGCTACGCATACGGGCTATAGACAGTTACATACTGAAGCTGTAGGAACTGCATTGAAAGCTATGTAAGCATGGAAATATGTGTACTATACCATAGTGATAATAGTTCAATACGTAAGTAGTAATATGCAATTAAATAATTCTGGAAACGAATAAAATTTGACATCATTCAAATATCATACAGACAACGTTCAGTAAAGGGAAAAACAAAGAGAAAGCATAGGCATCTAAACATGATTACAGCAAAATATGTTATTGAATATGATGTCCGTACATTGCAGTAAAAAATTACTGTTGATAATAGATTTAGTTAAAGAAAAAGGAGAGAAGCATCATAATTTGCAAGATTTCTAGTCAAGACGAATATGTTGAGAGAAGATAGCATGCTCAGCGTAGAGTTTATGCTACTACAACATCTGCAGGACAAAATTGTTTTCAAAATAAGTTAAACATCTACAGTAAATAAAAATTTATATATTGTAAGGGTGCGTTCACAGTCAAAAATTGGCACGTTACCGTTCTATTCGCGTCCGACGCGTTGGACGCGTCAGACACTAGAACGGGGTTAAATACGCCTTAAAACGATCAAATTGAACGGAAGAAAATGGACCATTAGCGTCTGACGCGTACGCCAGCCTATTTTCTTTGTAAATGAATTGCACAGTAGCTGTTATGTATTAATTACTATCCATTTTATGTACCACCCGCCTCATTATTTGTGAATGAAATTTACTATTATGTATTAATTACCATCCATTTCAAGTAACGCCTGTATTAAAGACGTTCATATTTCTTGTTGTTATCATTTATTAATTACCATCCTGCTATCTTTTAAACCATTTCCTATATTAAAGACGTCCATATTTTTTTGTTTGGTTCCATCTAAAGAAGCCAGGTTAATCAATAATGAAACATTGGTTATGAATAAATGCCAAAAGTTAGCATTAACTATTGCAATTAGTATTTAATTATTTTAAAATAAATAAGTTAAAATCACATTATTTATAAATACCCCGTTTGCAGCAAAAAATGCATTCCCCGTTCATTAACGTACCACACTCAAATACCACGTTATCATTCCCTATAAACACACCCTAACTGTACTGTAGTGTGAAAGTTGATTCCCTTTTTACCATAACAATGATGTAGGTGTAGCAATGCGTGGGTAAATAATGGAAAAAACCAAGATAATTACTTCCTTGAAATAATAAGCACAAAAATAGGAGTAGATAAATATTAGCTAATAGCTTGCTTGAATATTCATGGAACAATCTCAGTTGTATCTCTTAATCAGTTCAACCCCACTTATTTCTTTATAATTTTACTAAATTTTGATATTTTTTGTTAATCCTACTACATACCACCTTTCGTTATTACCTAAGATATAAGCAGAGGACACAGTGGAGAAAGTGATATACATATGTTTGTATTGCATATTATCTATATTATAGTATAACCTCTTTAGAATCTACTATGCGTGAGATATGAGCAAACAAAAATTAGTAGTTTTTTATCCCTTGAATTCAAGAAACTACCGAAAAAAGTTAGTGTATAGAAGAAAGTGAAATGTTTAGGGTACCAGAAATTAGGAGCAAACAAACAAAAGTAAAATGCCATTATGACACTGTGTAGCCAACTAATCATTTCATCTCTATAGGTCACTACTCCCTAAAAGATATCTCAAGATTGGCTTAACTTCCCTATTGCTAGTATTATGTACTGTTTAATCTAACTTATAACTTAATATTTTTTTCAAGGTTCAAAGAACTCATTGGTAGTGATTCATTTTAAAAAAATAATTTTGATTTCACAACATAATAGTGACTGAAATAAGGTGGAAGGAGGAAGTAAATTTATATATTTCTAACCAAGGATTGTTATCAGTGTATTCTACATTAACCAATGGAAGAAATCAAACAAAAAGATGATTAAATACCATTTTGAAAGTACAAAAGAAAAAATTAAGATATTTAAGGCTTGCATAAATGTTTGTTTTGTCCATGGGACCTCTTGGACCTTAGAAGACAGAGAAGAACCTAAATTTGTGTAACGACACGAACTTCCCCATTCTCCAAAGAGAAGAGAAAGAACGGATTGCTTAGAGGACAAGACGAATCAGAACACAAACAAAAGAACATTTCATTGCTTATTACAATAATTTACATTAGAGTACAAGAATATACAGAGTATGGACAAATAATATACATTTGATAAATACCAGAGATTTACAAATTACAATGCAGCGGAAAATAATACAAAACACAAATGAAAGAGATACACAGATACAAAGCTTTCCGAATATCATTCCAGCTATAAACCAGGATCCTATGAATATAAATCTACAAAACCAAAACTACTAGCAGCCCTTGTGGAAAATAGGGGCACCCAGAGTTTAGGTTAAAACAATAAACTCCAGGTCAGTCATGTGACTGGTGTGAGAACTAAAATAGTTATTTACTTGATTTTAAGGTTAGATATGTCAAGGGATCACGCCGTATAACACGGAACGGGTTTACCCCCAAGAATACCGGTGCATAAAACAAACAGCGCAATGCTAAATAAAGAACAATGAAGCTATTATAAGACTCAGGTCCCATCACACAATGCAACGCAAGCCGGAGGATAGAGTTTTACCTTATAATAGCCAAAAAATGTTTGACATGCGAAATTTCATCTTTTATTATTACTATAAGTGAAGAAATCAACTTCAAATATAAATGTATCAATCATAGACGGCATAGTGCCCCATCCCACTATGTCGCCATACTAGGCTCTACAATCAAAACCGAAATGTCACATATTGGAAGTTGGATTTTCGTCTGTGAGCCAAGGCCAGGGATCGTCCTTTCCGCTTCGAGACTGTCTAGCCCGAGCCTCAGGAACATCCGCAACTGCACCTTGGATCATCAAGGCCGGTCCATACGAAGTGGATTAAAATGCCTGCACAATACGTTTCCCCGCCCTATGGGGCGTAAACTGGTCATATATCGACCAAACCATCCATCGGCACCATAGTGACCATTATAATCGAGGCATCTCGTTATCCATCATCCACATAAGTAAAATGTCTGGGCTTGCAAAACCCTAACACCACTCCTAGCTAGAAGGGAACGCATGCCCTCCCTGAAGTCCTCTCCCGTTTCTGGTTCACACCGGGGCGTGAGGCTCGCGAATTAACGCTATACACAAAGTTATGCTATATTAAATCCGTGCTTTGATCATCAACCACAAGACTCTGCTTTTCAACATAAGCCTTGATCATTTGCATCTCAGCATGCCACACAGGCAATTCACGCTATGCAACCGATGTCTATCAATCACACAGAATAAAATCCGATATCAGACACACATCCATTTACAAGTTCGTTCTGGGTCTGAACGAAACCGGAGGCATCTTATTCCTCGTTCCATATGTCCAATATAGGAGAGAGGACCTGGCATATCTGGTCGATCTCCAAGTATGTCTGGACGATCACTCTTATTACCTCGTCTTGGGTATACATCCCAATCAAGACATCAATAATCATCCAAACAATGTGAAGACCTCCGGTCTTCAACCACCGTCTTCATCGTCGACTCATCGCCGATTCAGTTATTCAGAATGGGATAAACCCGGTCTTTCCAAATAACTCGCGTATATAATAAACAAGTGTTATAAAAACACAACATACGCCTCATTCCAATTCTGAATATATTTTTATCTAAACATTCATATTCTTTGGGAAAGTCCCCATTAATTTTATCAAAGATAAATTCCTTAAATTTATTCTTTAATCTTCCTTTGGATATCAATCCAAACCAAATTAAGGTTTATCCAAACTAGTCGGGATTAGCGAACCTTACCGAAGTAATCATTTATTATATTTCAAAATCCCAACCTATTCATCCCATGAAGCAAAACTGGTAATACTTCATATCTAACACCATTGTGTTATCGATAAATTTAATTAACATTTCACGTTCAAATCTGATTAAAGATTTAACTATCGCTTGGAGTAAAACTGGTGCTACTCCATTCTCGATCATTTCTCGAATTTGATAATTTAAATTATCACATTCTCTTTTAAATCTAATTAAAGATTCATTAAAACTCTAATTCAATTTTAATCTCAAAATCATTACTTAATGATTTTTCAAAGTTAAGAAGTTAATCTTATCTTTAACTAGGTTAAAGAACTAATGTCATTTAAAACAAGTTCACGGTAAACCCAAAATCCCATTCGATTAATTATGGAATCTTTATGGAAAATAGATCAATATATATAATCGATATAAACTTCCATATCTAACCGATAATATAAATGGAATAATGGCCAAGCCTTTTAAATTTCATATATAGTAACAGTCTTCCTTCACAGAAGTTCACTTCGATTATTACCAAAGCGAATTCTATTCCATTCCAATTTATTTTATTAAATTGGAAAACTTCACTTTGGAAAATTTCCCTAAATCTTAATTAAAAGATTTATAAATTCCAAATCACATTTCATTGTAAATCAGGTTAACGAACGAATGTCCTTAAAAACACAGTTCACAATAAACCCAATTCACATTCCATTTTATTCCAGTTACTAAGTACAACTGGAAACTCCAATAATCTTATTTAAAAGATTTATTCTTTTCACACGGGGTTTAAGAACAGTGTTAATGAAGACACCGTTAACGACAAACCCAAAATCAAATTCTTTCATTCAATTCCAAATAAATATTAGTTAATTGGAAAATTTCACTAAATCTTACTGAAAAGATTTCTTCTTTTCTAACCTGGGTTTAAGAACAGTGTTAATGAAGACACCATTCACGACAAACCCGAAATCTCATTTGATATTAAATACAAGGCTCTGAATAGAAATTATATCGGCTTATATTCAATATCAAATTCTGAAACCAATAAATATCGTATTGAAAATAACGATTATATCTTCCAAATTTCCATAACAATATTTGTATAATAACGGAATCCAATATCGAAATATTCTGAAGATGGTTTCGATTCAAATCCATTCCAATTCATATATTGGAAATTATGGTTATATTAAAACCATTCACAAATCCAATTTATTTTATTTAAAAATTATTGGATTTCAAATATAGTTAATAATTAGTTCATTTCGATAAAATATATTTTTATCTTTACAAACGTGGAAATTTTCACCCCAACTTCTTTCAAAATAAATTATTATGATTTTACACAAATTATTGATATTTTTTTTAACTCTATCAAGGCCCGTACAGTCGATTTCCACAAATGGCCATCGAACTGCACTTACAGCGACATTTTTCCAAATTTGATTTGGACATAATTCCAAATCCAACCGTTAGATTTCAAATTTCTTGTATTCGTTAGAAAGCTCTTTACGATATGAACCCAACGATTCCGCTTTTAAGAGAATCCGACGGTCGGATCTCCCGTAATGTATATTCGAAGTCAATGGTCGAAATTCGCGAACTAAACCGCGGCGCGGCACGTTCTATTCAGACCATTGAATATATATAATATATATATTTCATCGATTTCCATTTAAAACATATTTTATAAATCGTTTTAAATTCGTTTTCAAAGCGATTTCAACTTCATATTCAATTTTAAATCAAAATTGAATATTCTATATCATTAATATATAAATGAAAATATTTTCAAAACATTAGATTTTGAAATCACTTCCATTTCAATATTCATTATAAAAATGAATGAAATCGATATAAATATCATTCACTTCTAAATGGCGTTAATCTAATCAACACGGCTTCATATATTTAAATATTTTTGTGTCCATCCCTAATTGGACATCAAAATCATATTTTGATCCATTACTGAATATTATTTTAAAATATTAGTTATTTTAAAATATTCATTACTCGTCATTTTAAAATATTCTTTAATTTAAAATATTCGTTCTTTCCGAACTGGAATCAGACACAGTCAATTACCATATAATTTTATTTATATGGATTTCATACACACATGTACACATCAATAATCAAACACAGTCAACCATCATCCAGAGTGCATTGCACCACTGCATAAGCATTAAATATAAATAATTAACGCTTACAACAGTCTGTCAACCCATCGATTGACATACAACTAAACAATTGGGATTAGTGTATGTCCAATATTATCCCAATACCTGTGTGGGGTTTTCAAACAACAAACACTGATTATTATTTGTGCAGTTGGGCGATGTGTAAAATATATCATCCCAATCAATATCAGTCAAATGTGTGTACATAAACAAATCGTCCGATTTGTAAATGAATATTTCCTTTATTCGTATACACGTTAAAAATTATATTTTTAACTATAAAATATTTATTTCAACACATGAATATTTTATACAGTTCATTTATACAATAAAAATGATATTTTATTGTTATAACATTTTTAGAAAAATTCGGCAGCACAGCGGCGCGATATTAGAACCAGAATAAGGTCTAGCCTTATCCCTCGCCTACTAATGGCTCGTGCCATGTACATACCAATTCTAATCAATTCATTTCATTTTCCAAACCAAATTCAACCAAATAATCTAATCAACCAAACAACCAAACAAACATGGTTTCAAACACGGGTGCTACTAGGCACCGTCTGCATCCTAGTATATATATCAAACTAGAAAATAAATTAAAGTGAGAAGTTCTCACCTTTGGGATCCACTCCTCCATTCTTTATTTCTGAACGGTTTGGATTCGGATTTGTTTCCCGTCAGTGCCATCGCAATCTGTTTCACGCGGTATATGTTAATCATATTTTTAACAACACTATGTATATATATTTAAAAATCACATTTTTATACCTCTACTTCATATATAAAAATCATATATTTTTACATGACCTTTATAAAAATCATATCTTTAAATTGCTGCTGTATATATAAAAAATCACATTTTTATAATGCTTTTCATATTATAAAAATCATATTTTTATAATGTCCTTCATATAATAAAAATCATATTTTTATTAGCGCTACTTCATTATAAAAATTATTATTTTTTAAGACAAAGTCATACATATAAAAATCTGATTTTTAAAACAAAGTCCTATGTATAAAAATCGTATTTTTATACCGCTACATATATTATAAAAATCACATCTTTATACCTCTACTTCATATATAAAAATCGCATCTTTATTTAATGCTATATATATAATAAAAATCCTATTTTTAATTTGCTACTTCATAAAAAAAGATCAAATTTTTACTTCGTTATTCATATGATAAAAATCAGATTTTTATTACGATGTTCATAGAATAAAAATCATATTTTTATAAATGCTTCATATATATAAAAATCATATTCTTTTTTTATTTTGATGATACATATAATAAAGATCACTTCTTTATATGATGATACATATAATAAAAATCACTCCTTTATATGATGATACATATGATAAAAATCACTTTTTTATATGATGATACATATGATAAAGATTCATATTTCTAACACCACTATATAAAAACTAAAAATAAACGTTTATACTTTTTTCTATGTAATTTGTATTTAAAAATCACATTATTTTATAATGCTAATTTAATTAAATTAATTAAACAAAACAAAACAACAATAAAAACTCATTGTATCTATCCAAAATCGGAGTTGCCATTCCGCCACCGCTGGTGTTGAGGGAGGAGGCGGAGGGACTGGGTTTCGAAGGGCAGCGCAGATGATCGCCGGTGGTGGCTGTGTTGGTTTTGGCAGTGGGGCACGGAAATGGTCAGCGCGACGGAGGGTGGGGCGAGGAGATGAAGGAGGGGAGGAGGCGATGCTAGTCAG
Organism: Allium sativum; assembly: GCA_030737875.1. Lineage (NCBI taxonomy): Eukaryota > Viridiplantae > Streptophyta > Magnoliopsida > Asparagales > Amaryllidaceae > Allium > Allium sativum. The sequence continues at coordinate 694,007,044 of CM060920.1, forward strand.
AGGAAATGGCGACGGTGACGGTGCTGCGTTGGGGCGCGATGGGAAGAAAAGGGGGAAGAGGGTCTGTCGCGATTTTGATTTGAAGGGGCGGGTTTGACCGCGTTTAAAGAAAATAAAGGGTTTGACTTGTTTTTGGACTTAGGTTATATGTGTATGTGTGTGTGTGTGTATATATATATATATATATATTTAAATTAGGTTTTTTTCTTTCAACCCCAAATCGAACCCAAAGACTGTCGCCCTGTATTAAATACCCTCATTCCGGACACAATGGGATATTTTTAGTAAGCCAGTTCAGCTGTTTTGATAGGTTTTCATCAAAATTAAAATATAAATCTATATATATATATTCAATTTGAACGTACATTTTAATTTACCGAGGCCCCATACTGACTCTAAAAATTCCCAAAAAATAAATATAGCTTTGCTCCGTTTGAAAATCGGTCATTTTCCAGTCGATTAAATTCTAACTGAAATGACCAAACACGTTTAAATCTGCTACGCTCACATATTGATTCTAAAAATTACGAAAATTGGAATATAGCAATAATTTGACATTCTGAATTCAACAAAAGTGGTCTCGTCGAAAATGGAGGTCGTTTGCAAAATCTCCATTTTTAAGGGCTAAATTCCATAGTGACTATTCTGACTTTTCAACTGGACATAACTTTTTATTCCCGCTATGAAATCTAGATTTTTCACATTCGTTAGAAAGATATTTTCAAATAGATTCTAATATTTCTATTTTTACCAAAATCCGGTTTATTTTGAATCCTGTACATTCAATTGAAATTTGAAATTGAATTTTCAAACTACCGCGCCATTTCCAATTCCTTTTATAATTAAAATAAATATTTATGTTCTAATTTCGATTTAAATAAATATATACATTCTAATTCTATTCAAAATAAATTTCTAGTTGTTATTATTTAAAATAAATCATTTTGAATATCCAAAATTCATTAAAATTGCCAAAATAAAAATTTTAAATTGGTTCTGATTTCCAGGTTGTTACAATTTGGGTGAAGGTAAAACTCACTATGCGATAAGAGTGTTTTCGATCTGATTGAGCACTGAAAATTGGTAATTTTCAATCTCAACTTTTCAAACCAAATAGAAGCAAAGAAATAAAAAGTAATTTCACAACACAGTTTCATCAGAAATTACTTTTTTTATATTAAATCTACAGCCCCTATCTTCCACTATTTGTGAAAGTCGTGTCCCTTTTATAGAGAAGTACATGGTCATCAAGTTGAAAAAGCTCTTTGTATCCAAAGTCAAGAATGGTCAATGTGAATCTAAGCCAACAGTACCTATGGATGGGAGGGTAATGGGCTGGATGAGTATCGAGCAGTTTAAATTTTCTATTCTGACTGTATAAGGTAACATGTGGTAGTGTTTAATATGAAAATATAATGACATCCTCTAATTTAACTGACACAATGAAGCAAGCATGATAGATACAAACTGTGTGATGTTCTGAGTGTGGAAGACCAATTGCGCACATTTCCTTCGGATAATGCATTGTACTTTATAGGATATGGTACTTTTATAAATTTGAAATTTGAAACCAAATGTGGCTGGCAGTCAAAGATGGATATTGAAATGTAATGAATAGAGTATAGAAAGTCATAGATGAGTGGGACACAATTGGTTAAACTGAAAACACACACATCCCAAGTGAATCAAATAAAATGAACAAATGCTTCTAAAATGTCACATAGAATCATGATCACTTTTCACCGTAGACAAAAGAAGTTGTCGTTGTTAGGGTTTTGTGCGCAGCGGAAGCTTGACAAAACGCCAAGAAAAATAGGATCTTTTTCACCCAATCACTTGAAGATGAATTTGATTGAAAAATAAAAAAACAGCACAAATAATATCGGAAATATGAGCACACGATATTCCACCCAACCACCCTCTTTACTGATTCACTAATAAAAAATTGTTTACAATCGATCTCAACTATCGTTACAAACAATTAAAACTTGAACCAATAACCTTATTGAGAAATAGGTAGAGAATATCTAATGGCTAAATAATTTGAAGGAGAACACTCAATTTGGAATAGATAGAATGATCACTCTTGATGGTTCTCACCCACGTGGTGGCTCTCACCCACCCTCTTGGTGGCTTTCACCCACACCTAATGAAGATGTTAGCTGGCCCTTTTTATAGAGAGAATTGCTTTATGCCCAAGAAAACTTGGCATCCAAATTATCTTCATATTTGTTATAAAACTATTTGGATAAGCACCAAATATCCTTGCAATAAATGTCCACATATATAGCAATCAATATCTCTCCATAAAATCTAGCACCAAATCTCTTCATCAAATCTAGCACCAAATCTCTTCATCAAATCTAGCAACAAATCTCTCCATAAAATATGTAAGATTATTTGTTGCCCAAAATTGTGATTTGCGTATCACCAATTTCAACACTCCACCTTGATACCAAATCACAACATCTCCTCCACTCAAACAATAGCCCCTTAGCTCTCACTTTCAACCTCTTCTTTCTCAATTAACACCATCTCGATTTTAATGGCAACGAGATAAAACCATCTTATCTTCTCTTCAAGTCCAGGCTCAATTAATTTACAGGCTCAATTACACCTTCTTGATTTCATCAGGCCACAAGATTACCTAATTGATTTCCAGGCTCAGTCACACCTCCTCTTTATCGACGTCTACCACTTGATCCCTCTATATCTACATGGATCCCTCGAGAATTATCAACGTGAAGACAACATCGATAACATGATCCTCAACGGATCCTCAGCAGTGATCAAAACCAATCTATCTACCTTGCTGCAGACTAGGTTCTTCATTCCAAATTCTCAAAATCTCCTACTCCACAATAGCCATCCATGAAAGCAACATCATCTCCGACATGTACAATCTTCAATCTAAAATCACTCCAAGCCATGCGATGAACCTGGGTCTGATACCAATTTGTTATGCAAAAATTGCTCTGTTACCAAACTGTTAGGGTTTTGTGCGCAGCGGAAGCTTGACAAAACTCCAAGAAAAATAGGATCTTTTTCACCCAATCACTTGAAGATGAATTTGATTGAAAACTAAAAAACAGCACAAATAATAGCGGAAATATGAGCACACGATATTCCACCCAGCCACCCTATTTATTGATTCACTAATAAAAAATTGTTTACAATCGATCTCAACTATCGTTACAAACAATTAAAACTTGAACCAATAACATTATTGATAAATAGGTAGAGAATATCTAATGACTAAATAATTTGAAGGAGAACATTCAATTTGGAATAGCTAGAATGATCACTCTTGGTGGCTCTCACCACCACTCTTGGTGGCTCTCACCCACGTGGAGGCTCTCACCCACCCTCTTGGTGGCTTTCACCCACACCTAATGAAGATGTTAGTTGGCCCTTTTTATAGAGAGAATTGCTTCATGCCCAAGAAAACTTAGCATCCAGATTATCTTCATATTTGTTATAAAACTATTTGGATAAGAACCAAATATCCTTGCAATAAATGTCCACACATATAACAATCAATATCTCTCCATCAAATCTAGCACCAAATCTCTTCATCAAATCTAGCACCAAATCTCTTCATTAAATCTAGCACCAAATCTCTTCATCAAATCTAGCACCAAATCTCTCCATAAAATCTAGCAACAAATCTCTCCATAAAATATGTAAGATTATTTGTTGCCCAAAATTGTGATTTGCGTATCACCAATTTCAACAGTCATATCTCGCAGAATGAAAAAAGCCGCACATTTTTGGAATAAGAATACGGTAATGGGTTATAATACAAAGATCATTAGTATTGTAGTCACCCCTGTGTATGTGGAATTGAACACAGTTACCAAGTTACAATGACTACTTGACACATGGTAACTTATAGAATAAAATATAATATAACCGACGTAGTGATGCAATTGAATAAAATCATACCTCATTCAGATTCCTCTCCTTCACTTCAACTTGTAGAAGTAGATGATAGGATATTTCTACAACAAAAATGCTATAAGGCACGGAAATCGATTTATCATTGTGTGTGAAAATAATCCTGACCCTTGAATTTTGAATATGCCCTTAAATTGCGTGAAAGTTCCTTGAATTACATCCCTCCATTTTCCGATCCACACAAAATGTTAGGGTTACCTTCGAGCCCTGTAGCACTACTGTTTCTACAACCAGCGTTATCCCAAGGTTGGGTTATTTGACTAAAGAATAACTCTACTAGGTACAGGTTGGGATAATTATGATTAAAACAAAAAATAAATGTCTGTATAATTTTAATATGTTGTTCAAAGAACGAACGCCGAGATGATTCCATCTTAGTTGGATAATCTTATGATAAAATTATCCATCTCCTAAAGGTAGACCAATTCAAAAATTATGAAAAAAATTCTTGCTATAAACATACTTGTCATAAAAGAAAATAAGAACCTGTAAGAGTTACGATATAAGCTATTTTTGATGAAAATTAGGTGAACTATAGGTGTAAAATTTAGGGACTCTTTTACCTTTTTGTTACTGTGTGATGGAAACTGATAGGGGTGCCAGAGGTCTGTCACTTCCCAGCAAAATGGACTCTGCAAAGCTTTGTCTGTCATTAAACTTGACCTGGAATGACAAAAATCAATATTATTATACTGATACCAAGGAAATTAATGATATTGGTCGACATTTAAAATTTAATTTGAAGTTTGATGACATATATGCACCAGATAGACAGTAGCACCATATATGATAACTTATCAAATGAATCATTTGTCATCCTAATTTAACATGTTAAAAGCTCTTAGTATTTTCATTAAATATTAAAGAAGCTTGAGTTAAGTAGGAGTATTATAATTCAATTTATATGTTATAACAATGTCATTGCAAGTTTATAAAATAATATAGTTATTAAATATAATAGCATGCAAATCAAACACTTAAAATGTGTGGACTTATATATAGCATTTGATAATGTAATCATCAATATTATACTCACTGGAGACTTTCAGTAGCATAGCTGTAAGTTTGTGCCAATCATAAATTATGTCCAATGGGTAAAGGCGTAAAGCACACATAACATAAGAATCTAAAAGACCAAAACTGTGGTCACTATCATATTCCAAATCCCATGGTCAACTGAAGGGCTACATCAACAAAAAATTGCAAGTTAAACCATCTTCATAGTTTCGTATGTTTTAGAAACTGTCCATGAATATTACATCTATAAATATATAATATATTCCCATAAACATGTCCCAAATCTGAAACACATTAACTACAAATAAAAATGACATGAAAAAAATCAACTTCAACATAAAAGGTTATTCAAATTATTTAATTCAAGAATATATGTAACTATAACTTCTACATGTACTACTTACAGTACAGAATGATTGTAACACCCCACACCCGCTATGGTCACTCGCTAAGGGAATGCCATAACATCGGTGGAGTATTTTAAGTGAATATAGAACAGAAAAATTACAACAAGACAGATATAAGTAATACTTGAAAATTTTAAAAACATCATTTCATTGCAGCGGAAAGTAAAACATGTTTGGTTACATCACACAACCATAATAAGAGTCAAGTACTAAATATCCATCCTGATAAATAAAAGTACATAATCCCAATACATGAACTGATAGCCATAAAAGAAAGGGTAAGCTGAGCTCTACATCTATGGTCTAAGCTCCAAAAGAGAATAAAGCAGCCTGATCAAAGCCCACTCGTACTGGGCCCACTCTGATAACCTGAGGGTTGGGAAAAAAAAGATAAAAACAACGGGGTCAGACATAAGTCTGAGCGAGTCCTATAACTTTAACAATACAATCATTAAAGTAACCAGAGAAGACATAAGCTTGATATACGGTGTCGTCTGGGGATGAATGGCTACACTAAGCAGCTTGGTAGACTTAGGATAAACTAAGAAACGTAAAGACGCATCCACCCAACCAAGGATAATTACTACACTGCACCACACCAGTCATTCCTAACTTAAAGGTTGATCCCACCCATGGACTTATAAAATTAACTTAATAGTTCTCGCGTACCCCTAGGTGACTAAGTAGACGCCACGGGGCCCTACAATCCACTAGGTGTACACACTACTCCCCATTCGATCGGCTCCCTAACGTAGATACTCGTGCTGGCCCCACCGTGGGGTGTACCATTCCCCAACGTGGCAACCTGATAAAACTAACGATGCACGGCTTATATCTACACGATGCAACAACGTCTTATTTACCAGCCCGGGTCCACACACGCATATGAAACCCGTTGGTCATGCGTTGCCACCGCTAACCCATTTTGGCCTCTTATAGTCAAGCCCAATATGCGTGTCCCGTCACTCGACTAGAGTCGAGCCCACTAAGATACGTTTGGGATATTGGTTGAAATGGGCCCCCACAAGCTACCACCTAAGCTTGTTATTTTATCTAGTGTATCCCACTTAACCCCTTTTATAATCATGCCCACCTACATGTTAAGGTTTGGTTAAGTCATCTAATCATATATCAATTGCCACTTAAGGCACCCACTAGATTTCCACATGCCACCCAAAGCACTTACTTAACCCTTTACCCATGTTTAATTACATGTTCCTCTTTGGTTAAGTATTCTAATCGTATTTTCTATTGCCACCCAAGGCAACCCACTAGATTTCCACATGCCACCCAAGGCACCCACTTAACCCCTCATGTCCCTCTACATGCTAATATGGTTAAGTGTTTCTTAATTAATTAAGATCATGACCTCATAAAGACCTCTCACATTAGACCATCTTTTATGACTGCTGGATATGCCGGTTGGTTCCGGGCAGACTTCTGTCATAAAAAGGTCTAACCTCGTGTCTTTACTTTAATCACGTATTTAATTTATGACTAAGACCTCTCACATTGGGTCAATCATTTGTAGCTGCTGGATGGCCGGTCGGTTCCGGGCAGACTTCCGCTACAAAAGGGTCCAACCTCGTGTCTTAGTTGATTAATTACACCTAATTAATCACCCCCATAATTTGAATTAATTATGCCTAATTAATTACACATTTTTAAGAATATGGGTAGACCCAACTCAATAGGTAAATTCTCAATTCCATAGTATGGGTAAACCTAACTTAATAGGTAAATTCCCAACTCCATAATATGGGTAGACCTAACTTAATAGGTAAATTCCCAATTACGTCCATTTAATTTGTGGTATGATTAATCATACCCATTTCATATCATTTTATTAACATGCATATTAACCCCATCGTTCCCCACGTAGTTCGTTCTCATAACACGACATAATAAAGGGAAGATTCATCACAAAGGTCATGGGTTTAGCCAACATAGCATGTAACTTTATCATGGGTTCAAAAGGTGTCAACTTGCATATATGAATATACATTAAACCCAACTAGTATTTAACCCAAACTTGCATTATGCATATCAGAAAAGAGACAACTTGCATATGAACTTGCACATAAACTTGCATATGAACTTGCATCATAACTTGCATATGAACTTGCATCATAACTTGCATATGGACATGTATCATAACTTGCATATGAACTTGCATCATAACTTGCATATGAACTTGCATCATAACTTGCATATGAACTTGCATCATAACTTGCATATGAACTTGCATCATAACTTGCATATGAACTTGCATAACATGCCATACTTAGAGACAAACTTGCATATATTATGCATATCATAAAAAGAGACAAACTTGCATAAAACCAAACACTTAGCATGCATAAAACCAAATACTTAGCATGCATAAAACCACATACATAGCATGCATAAAACCAAATACTTAGCATGCATAAAACCAAATACTTAGCATGCATAAAATCAAATACTTAGCATGCATAAAACCAAATACTTAGCATGCATAAAACCAAACACTTAGCATGCATAAGATCAAATACTTAGCATGCATAAAACCCAATGCTTAGCATGCATGAAACCCAATGCTTAGCATGCATGAAACCCATCACTTAACTTGCATAAACCCACATACTTAACTTGCATAAACATAGGGTTAACATTAAACATAGATTAGCAAACTAACATCATATCATATGACTTAAAACCCACAAATCCGCATACAAAACCGCATGATCTCATCTACTTAATTTAGCAATTGGTTATTAAATTGATAGAAACTCACCAAAACCAAGATTAGCAAACTTATGTAGTAGAACTAGTTGCTATACAAGAAGAAGATGATGATTAGAGGTTGATTAGCTTGCAACTTTCTTCATAAACTAGTGGAGGTTCCTCTCAAGTTTGATTTTGGCGGCATGGTGGCATCATTTCTATTTTTAGTATGGATTATGGTAGGTTTAGGGTGTATTTATAGATTAGGTGAGTGTTTTAGGCCCTTAGATTAACCCTAAATTAGATTAGGACCCTTAGATTTCGGAACCTTCCAGAAACCAGCCCTAAGACCAAGCCCAAACCCCAAACTGGTGCACCCAACCACAGAACTCTCTAGAAACTGTGCAGGTTTCCTGTCCCGACACGGGCGCACTTCCCAAGTGCGCCAGTGTAAAAATGTGTTGGCGCACTTCACAAGTGCGCCAGTGCATTTTTGTGTTGGCGCACTTCACAAGTGCGCCAGTGCATTCTTGCTTGTTTTCGGTTTTTCTGCCTAACTTCGTTCGTCCATATCTTCTTCATACGGACTCCGATTTTCGAAAACTCAGACTCTATTTCGCGTATTTTTCCGAGACGAACGCAATGGTGCAACCCGTTTCCCCTAATTCCCACATCCGGGATTAGTTATTCTTTAATTTGTCAAATTTAGCATTAACCGAAATTCGGGGTGTTACATTCTCCCCTCCTTAAAGGATTTCGTCCCCGAAATCTCTAAGCTAAGGAGAATGCATATCCTACCATCCAAACAACCATCTACTCAATCCAACAAACACGGGCATCCATTGTCCTTAAAACAGTTTCTAATGATGTATGAGCATATGCAAAAAGTGTGTGTATATGTTCCCTATCTAATGTATGAACATATGCAAACCATGATAGTGTCATGCATCCATTATGTATGCGAGAGAACCCTATCGACACATACAATATCTACATGAGTGCACAATCATTCACCAAAATGCATCATCCATATGATAACACAATCATTATACATCCATAAATATAGCTTCCTACACACAATTTTATGCAATATGCAATATGAAGTGATTGAGCCGATCTAGTGCCTGGAGTGTGTATACATGCATCCACGAGCAACCACTAGCAACCACTTGCATCCACATGCATCCATCAAACATAACATGTTTCAAACACATGTTTCAACCATAGGTTTACCCTATCTAAAGGTCAAAGGTACTAATGAGAGGACATACTAAAGATAAGATAAGTACTAGACAAGCGATAAAGGAGAAGTTAAAAGACATACTCTCAAAAAGAAATGGGTACAAAGAACGCATCTTCGCTTCCGTCTCCCAAGTAGCATTGCTTTCGTCATCTCCCCATTGCACTTTAACTAGCTGAACTTCTCTGTTCCTCAACTTCCTAGTTTCTGACCCAAGGATGCGAGTAGGAGCTCGTCGAATCGTCGCATCACGCTCTACCTCTACATCTCTAAGCAAGCTCGGCTCTACCACCTCTGCGGTCCCATGTAAGCACTTCCTCAATTGTGATACATGGAATACATCATGAACACCACTAAGTCTGTCGGGCAACTCCACCCTATATGCCATCCGTCCAATCCTTTCCTTAATAAGAAACGGCCCAACAAACCTCGGTGCTAACTTCCCAACGGACCCAAAGCGAACAACATTTCTCAACGGAGATACTTTGACAAAAACCATGTCCCCAACCTCAAACTCAAGATCCGTCCTTCTCCGATCCGCATAAGATTTTTGCCTGTCCTGCGCTGCTTTCATCCTTCTTCGAATCAAGTCAATCTTCTCAGAAGTCTCCCTAACCATATCAGGCCCAAGCAAGATCTTATCCGTAGATTCCCACCAACATGTAGGTGATCGACAAGGCCTTCCATAAAGAGCTTCAAAAGGAGCCATACCAATACTGGACTAAAAGCTGTTATTATATGCGAACTCCACCAATGGAAGATGCTCTTCCCATGTACCACCAAAATCTAAGATACAAAGCCTCAAAAGGTCTTCTAGGACATGATTCACCCTCTCAGTCTGGCCGTCCGTCTGAGGATGAAATTCGGTGCTTAGACACAATTGAGTCTCTACTGCTTCTTGCAAACTTTTCCAGAACTCGCTAGTGAAGATAGGATCTTGATCACTCACTATACTAGAGGGTACCCCATGCAATCGAACTATCTCTCGAAGATATACTGAAGCTAGCCATGGAGCAGTCCTCTTGCTCTTCACAGGTATGAAATGGGCGCTCTTAGTAAGTCTGTCTACCACAACCCAAATTCCTGTATTACCCTTCCTCGATCTCGGCAATCCATCGAGACACTATCCCACTTCCATAGCGGAACTTCCAAATGGGTGAAGCAACCCATCGGGTTTCTTCTGCTCTGCTTTCATTTGCTAGCACACCAAGCATCTAGCGACATACTCGGCCACATCTTTCTCCATACCGGCCCAAAAAGAAAACTCGCTTCATGTCTTGGTACATCTTGTCCCTACCAGGATGAATGGTCATCTTTGACCGATGTGCATCATCAAGTATAGCCTTTCTCAGACCCTCGTCTTGCGGTACACAAAGTCTACCGTCTCTACGCAACCACCCCTTACCATCTAGGGTGTACCTTTTCAAATGGCTGGACGACTCCCCCCCTTATGAGCTTCTCTACTAACTCAACCAACTGTGGGTCGTCTCGCTGTGCCTCGCCAATCCGCCCCAAAAGAGTAGGCCTAACCTCCAAGGAGGCTAACAAACCGGGTACAAAGTCAGCGGAAGGTCTAAAGTCAATCATAGAATTAAACTCCAAGCTTCGCCATTCCACGAACAATGGACTCAAAGACAGCCTTTTTCTGCTCAAGGCGTCTGCCACCACGTTACCCTTGCCAGGGGTATACGCTATCTCAAACTCATAGGATGCTAAGAATTTCATCCACCTTTGTTGTCTTAAGACAATGCGCTCAAAGAGTCTCCAACACTTCCCTAAGATGTAGGGCATGCTTTTCTCCACTTCTAGAGAAAATCGGGATATTCTCCCATGCAAAATCGTCACAACTATCCATCTCTCACGCAGACCACCCTAGTCGAACTCGACATCCCCCAAATGCAAGCCCCAAAGGCCTAAACCAATATCAGACAAACACCCAAGGGATACCTCCTTCGAATTCAGACGACCTACGTGAGATGATACTAGTAAAAACGGCTAAATAATTAAGCCCTTGTCCAACTCTGGATGTCCTTGCCAGTCTCGCTCCAAAACCACCGTTTATCCCATAACTGGCTTTGCTCAACCTATTGAGCACATACGAAAACTTATTTCGTTCCTAGAAAAGACCAAGATGTCATCCACCAAGATCATCACGAACTTATTTAGGTACTTCCTGAACACCCTTCTCATCAAATCAACAAAGTATGCGGAGGCGTTCGTCTAACCAAGTGGCATCACCAGCCACTCATAAAACCATCCGGAGTCCTAAAGGCAATCTTCTCTATACTATCCTCAGCCACTCTCAACTGACGAAACCCCGTGGCTGAGTCCAACTGCGTAAATACTGAGGCGCCAACCAACTGATCAAAGAGATCATCAATCCTCGGCAATGGGTGTCTATTCTTCTTTGTGAGTTTATTTAGTTCTCTTTAGCCTACACAAAGTCTGAGGGACCCATCCGCCTTCGTAGCAAAAACTACTGGAGCACCCCACTCCGATATACTTTGTCTTATGGACCCCTTCTCAAGCAATTCCCCTACTTGCTTATGGAGTTCCCTCCTCTCGCGAGGAGCCATGTGGCGCACTGGTAAAGATACAGGTTTAGCATTGTCTACCAGATATATTCGAAAGTCAATCTCCCGCTCCGAAGGTAAGCCCTTCACCTCCTCAAACACATCCGAGTATTCCCGGACCACTCTAACAGATCGCAAACTCTCGACCGACGTGTCAAGCGATTCTAGATAACTTAGCATAACAGATTCCATGGGATTACAAGAGATCTCGAGAGTGTTACCCAAGCGGGTCATAAGCCTAACAACTCTCCCTTCAAAATCAAGAACGACACCCCTACTGGATAACCAGTCCATGCCCAAACTAACCCATAGCTCGTGAAGCCCAAAAAGCATCACATCTAAACTCAACGCTAAGTATAGAAACTTTCAAACCCAAACACATCATGGAGCCCCAATTGGGTTTGAAACAACTAAGGGATCATCTACCAAACTGGTGTCTAAGTGCAGTGACTCAACTAACAATGATGAGATAAAGGAACTCGATGCGTCAGAATTAAATAAAGTTCGAATCGGATAATAAAGAAATCCAAATTCCAACCTAGACGGTCTATCCCCATTTGGTACCCTAGTCGTGAGGGAATACAACTACCCTCTAGGAGATTCCGTACCTTGCCCTTGCCTCTTTGGACAATCCTAATAAGGTGTCATATTCCTCCCAAAAGGATAACTACTCGCCTTCTTCATCCCATTCTCCACTCGTAACCTCCCACCAATGAGGTTTCATCCTTCATTAACCAAACAACTATTTGAGCCTTCCTCCCTTCGTCTATCCAATAGATACCTACCAGTCCTCCTCCTTCTTGAACCAACTTCTAATCTGACTAACGTCTAAGTCCCTTGAAGTGGTTTTCCATTCTTATCTATCTTAGAAAGGTCATCTATACGCGGAGGGGAAACTCAAAACGAGAGAGGAAGAGATTCAAAACGGAGAATTCGAAAGATATAGATATGGCTATTGGGGATTATGCTTTTCTTTCAAAAACTTTTCTCTTAAAAGACATGTTTTTGAAAATACTCCTTTCAAAAATATTCTTAGAAAAATAGTTTTTCTAAAAATTTTATCTGTTCTGGTAACCTTAAGCTCTGATACCACGTGTAACACCCCACACCCGCTATGGTCACTCGCTAAGGGAATGCCATAACATCGGTGGAGTATTTTAAGTGAATATAGAACAGAAAAATTGCAACAAGACAGATATAAGTAATACTTGAAAATTTTAAAAACATCATTTCATTGCAGCGGAAAGTAAAACATGTTTGGTTACATCACACAACCATAATAAGAGTCAAGTACTAAATATCCATCCTGATAAATAAAAGTACATAATCCCAATACATGAACTGATAGCCATAAAAGAAAGGGTAAGCTGAGCTCTACATCTATGGTCCAAGCTCCAAAAGAGAATAAAGCAGCCTGATCAAAGCCCACTCGTACTGGGCCCACTCTGATAACCTGAGGGTTGGGAAAAAAAGATAAAAACAACGGGGTCAGACATAAGTCTGAGCGAGTCTTATAACTTTAACAATACAATCATTAAAGTAACCAGAGAAGACATAAGCTTGATATACGGTGTCGTCTGGGGATGAATGGCTACACTAAGCAGCTTGGTAGACTTAGGATAAACTAAGAAACGTAAAGACGCATCCACCCAACCAAGGATAATTACTACACTGCACCACACCAGTCATTCCTAACTTAAAGGTTGATCCCACCCATGGACTTATAAAATTAACTTAATAGTTCTCGCGTACCCCTAGGTGACTAAGTAGACGCCACGGGGCCCTACAATCCACTAGGTGTACACACTACTCCCCATTCGATCGGCTCCCTAACGTAGATACCCGTGCTGGCCCCACCGTGGGGTGTACCATTCCCCAACGTGGCAACCTGATAAAACTAACGGTGCACGGCTTATATCTACACGATGCAACAACGTCTTATTTACCAGCCCGGGTCCACACATGCATATGAAACCCGTTGGTCATGCGTTGCCACCGCTAACCCATTTTGGCCTCTTATAGTCAAGCCCAATATGTGTGTCCCGTCACTCGACTAGAGTCGAGCCCACTAAGATACGTTTGGGATATTGGTTGAAATGGGCCCCCACAAGCTACCACCTAAGCTTGTTATTTTATCTAGTGTATCCCACTTAACCCCTTTTATAATCATGCCCACCTACATGTTAAGGTTTGGTTAAGTCATCTAATCATATATCAATTGCCACTTAAGGCACCCACTAGATTTCCACATGCCACCCAAAGCACTTACTTAACCCTTTACCCATGTTTAATTACATGTTCCTCTTTGGTTAAGTATTCTAATCGTATTTTCTATTGCCACCCAAGGCAACCCACTAGATTTCCACATGCCACCCAAGGCACCCACTTAACCCCTCATGTCCCTCTACATGCTAATATGGTTAAGTGTTTCTTAATTAATTAAGATCATGACCTCATAAAGACCTCTCACATTAGACCATCTTTTATGACTGCTGGATATGCCGGTTGGTTCCGGGCAGACTTCTGTCATAAAAAGGTCTAACCTCGTGTCTTTACTTTAATCACGTATTTAATTTATGACTAAGACCTCTCACATTGGGCCAATCATTTGTAGCTGCTGGATGGCCGGTCGGTTCCGGGCAGACTTCCGCTACAAAAGGGTCCAACCTCGTGTCTTAGTTGATTAATTACACCTAATTAATCACCCCCATAATTTGAATTAATTATGCCTAATTAATTACACATTTTTAAGAATATGGGTAGACCTAACTCAATAGGTAAATTCCCAATTCCATAGTATGGGTAGACCTAACTTAATAGGTAAATTCCCAACTCCATAATATGGGTAGACCTAACTTAATAGGTAAATTCCCAATTACGTCCATTTAATTTGTGGTATGATTAATCATACCCATTTCACATCATTTTTTTAACATGCATATTAACCCCATCGTTCCCCACGTAGTTCGTTCTCATAACACGACATAATAAAGGGAAGATTCATCACAAAGTTCATGGGTTTAGCCAACATAGCATGTAACTTTATCATGGGTTCAAAAGGCGTCAACTTGCATATATGAATATACATTAAACCCAACTAGTATTTAACCCAAACTTGCATTATGCATATCATAAAAGAGACAACTTGCATATGAACTTGCACATAAACTTGCATATGAACTTGCATCATAACTTGCATATGAACTTGCATCATAACTTGCATATGGACTTGCATCATAACTTGCATATGGACATATGAACTTGCATCATAACTTGCATATGAACTTGCATCATAACTTGCATATGAACTTGCATCATAACTTGCATATGAACTTGCATCATAACTTGCATATGAACTTGCATCATAACTTGCATATGAACTTGCATAACATGCCATACTTAGAGACAAACTTGCATATATTATGCATATCATAAAAAGAGACAAACTTGCATAAAACCAAACACTTAGCATGCATAAAACCAAATACTTAGCATGCATAAAACCACATACATAGCATGCATAAAACCAAATACTTAGCATGCATAAAATCAAATACTTAGCATGCATAAAACCAAGTACTTAGCATACATAAAACCAAACACTTAGCATGCATAAGATCAAATACTTAGCATGCATAAAACCCAATGCTTAGCATGCATGAAACCCAATGCTTAGCATGCATGAAACCCATCACTTAACTTGCATAAACCCACATACTTAACTTGCATAAACATAGGGTTAACATTAAACATAGATTAGCAAACTAACATCATATCATATGACTTAAACCCCACAAATCCGCATACAAAACCGCATGATCTCATCATATCTCATCTACTTAATTTAGCAATTGGTTATTAAAGTGATAGAAACTCACCAAAACCAAGATTAGCAAACTTATGTAGTAGAACTAGTTGCTATACAAGAAGAAGATGATGATTAGAGGTTGATTAGCTTGCAACTTTCTTCATAAACTAGTGGAGGTTCCTCTCAAGTTTGATTTTGGCGGCATGGTGGCATCATTTCTATTTTTAGTATGGATTAGGGTAGGTTTAGGGTGTATTTATAGATTAGATGAGTGTTTTAGGCCCTTAGATTAACCCTAAATTAGATTAGGACCCTTAGATTTCGGAACCTTCCAGAAACCAGCCCTAAGACCAAGCCCAAACCCCAAACTGGTGCACCCAACCACAGAACTCTCTAGAAACTGTGCAGGTTTCCTGTCCCGACACGGGCGCACTTCCCAAGTGCGCCAGTGTAAAAATGTGTTGGCGCACTTCACAAGTGCGCCAGTGCATTCTTGCTTGTTTTCGGTTTTTCTGCCTAACTTCGTTCGTCCATATCTTCTTCATACGGACTCCGATTTTCGAAAACTCAGACTCTATTTCGCGTATTTTTCCGAGACGAACGCAATGGTGCAACCCGTTTCCCCTAATTCCCACATCCGGGATTAGTTATTCTTTAATTTGTGAAATTTAGCATTAACCGAAATTCGGGGTGTTACAATGATAGTTTTCCCCAAAGCCTAAAATCTATGCTAATTAAATTTAGCGAACATTTAGCAAAAGTTGAAATGAAATCTAAATCAAGTAATCAATTTATATAAAACAAACATATATTAATCTGTTGACCTGTAAGGCATTCATAGAAAGCGGCAAAAGCAAGTGGAGAAAATCTGAGTTAACGACTGCACATAAGGCGAAGGTGCGGTAAAGGCAGAAGCATGACCAGCAGATTGAGAAGGGAAGGTGGATAGCTGATGTTGACCAACTGGGACCCGTCAATGGTAGTGCTGAGGGAATAGGGAATGACCAGAACTGGGGGCGCAGGCTATGACCAAGCAATCGGGTTGGGGTTGAGGACGATCTGGTAGGGTTATGGAATTTTGGGGAAAATGAATTAGCGTGAGAAGGGGAGGGGGCCGATTGCTGGGGATAAACGGTAAAAAAGAAACAATTGCGAGCATATGGAAAACCAAGGCCGAACGATGTTTTTTTGGACAGATGGCACAATCCTGATTTTTTTGCCAAAAGTGGAACTAAAAGGACTTCGAAAAAATATTGTGCTTTCATATAATATAATAGATAGATAGATAGATTGCATATGAATAAGTGTAATAGAAATTGAAACATGTGAAGCGGAAAATAAACTAAGTCATGGAAGTAGAATTGTAATGGACATATGTTATAGTTTTAAAACTAGGAAATTAATTAAAATGAATTTAAAGGGGTCCCCATGAGAGAGCAGTATATGACATGAGAGTAAATAAGACAGCATAATTCATGAGAAAATATTGTGCTTTCATATAATATAATGGATAGATAGATTGCATATGAATAAGTGTAATAGAAATTGAAACATGTGAAGAGGAAAATAAACTAAGTCATGGAAGTAGAATTGTAATGGACATATGTTATAGTTTTAAAACTAGGAAATTAATTAAAATGAATTTAAAGGGGTCCCCATGAGAGAGCAGTATATGACATGAGAGTAAATAAGACAGCATAATTCAAACAGCTATTTATTGAGCTTTATATATAACATAAAATAGAAAAAAAAGGGAGAATGAAATAAGAGACCTAATTAGAAATTTGTAGAAAAATAGGCATGAATTAGAATTCATAAAAACCAGCTAAAAGGTTAGGCAAAACTAACATAGAGTTGATAAAGTTGGCTGACATGCAAGTAAATGTGGAGAATATAATTGAAAATTATCTTGATATAAACAAAGAGAATTGTAAGTATTAGAAGTGGTTGCTAATTATATATTTTGTGATTATGAGTAAAAAAATTAGAATAAAAAACCATATGAAGAGGAAAATAAATGAATTAGTGTAAACATAATTTAATGGATAACTGCTATAGGTTACAAAACCTAGAAATTAATTAAAATGAATTGAAGGTGTAAATGAAAATTAATTCTAAAATCAGTGAGAGAGTAATATATAACATAAGATTAATTAAGAGGGCATAATTTAAATAGCCAGTTATTGAGCAATACATATATAGTAGAATAGATAGAATGCGCAATTGTAAAACATTTGTGGTGTCAGTTAATTTATTATTTGAGTAACTTTTTTATAAAGTATATGGATAAAATTAAAATTTGAATAGACCTCTTTTATGAAGCTCATTATTTAACAACTATTAATTGTATTTACTAATATAAACTTAAAATTTGAAAGTGATCTTATACAAGGGGTTAAATACAAAAATATTGCTTTACCAAAAAAAATACAAAATTATCTCTCAAGTTGTTAAAGGAGTTTCATTTATTTTGAGAATGAATGTAGAAAGAAGATAAAGGTCCATTATTGAACTTCATATATAACAGAATAGATATGCAGTAAATATTAATTTAAGTTGCATTTTATAGACGATATGTGACAAAAAAATCTTTGTTATGCTGGTTTTAACACCAAAATAACTAAGAAAAAGCCAAAAGCAAAAGCTATAGTGAAGGGATGTCCAAGTAATAAGCTTCTGGACGAGATAAAGACATCTCATCGTAGTTTGCCTTCGTCTACAAAGTTGAAGAGCAAAGGCCCCTTTCAACAAGGGAAAGTCCCTCTTGGAGAACCCTAAAGGGCACATTTCCTTTAGCAACCATCTTCAAACAAAGCAAAGGGAAACTGAATGCACTATTCGATTATTTCGCAGGGGATGATTTGGGAAACTAACCTCAAAAGATATGTCCTTTGAGTAAAGAAGAGCCTCGTCCGAGGCAAAACTACCATTAGATAACATCAAAGCCGGGAGTTGGCAGTAACTTTTCTCCCTCGCATGAACCAAGTATATCATTTAGAAGGTCCCTTCGGAAGAATCTAAAGTATCATTGCGATTATTTATCAAAATACAGTAAGAAAAACTCATTTTCACTCCAGATTATAATGGTCATCACAAACTATATCAAGAACACAAGCTGCATATTATTAGAAGCACCATTATTAGACCCTCGGTTCTGCTTCTGTGAAAACATCAAAACGGAGGACCTAAGGCAGAAGGGGCCCAACCCGTAGCTTACGACCTAGAGATCAGAACCCAGATCAAATTCCTCATTCACTCACTTGTATCTGAAATTATGAGTTGTAAACCGTAATTCCTAAATCAATTTGGAAATTTTGGGGATTGAGATCATTTAGTCTTCGTACTCATTTTAATCATAAAAAGAAGCTTATTTATGATTTATGAAGGTAATACATGAATAATATTTTAATTATTATATTGTTATTATTATCTTTTAACTCTGCAGTTCGATATCTGATGTAACGAAAGATACCACTTTACGAAATAACTTACGGTATCCATTAAGGGTCATAATGAATGAAATCTGATACATAGAATGTAACACCCCATAATTTTAAATAACATTATTGACAATAAACTAAACAAAGCTTAATTAAATAATGGGAATTATGTAAAACAGATTGTACCATTGCGTTCATCTCGAAATTCTGGTTCAGACAGACCCTGAGTTTGCGTAAAACGGACACCGTGTGAGGAAGATATAAAGGTTAGATTTTTGTATACACATAAGAAGGATATATGTAAATATAATTCAAAACAGTTTAAAATAAACGAGCTGCAAACGAAGGCTGCAAAGGTCGGGAACCAGACCCGTTATGTGCTGACCCATGCCTAGTCTGGGTCGACCTATCAGTCGACGCAAGTTCAGGTGGGTCGACCCATGGGTCGACCCAGGTGGGGGTGGGTAGACCCACTCACGATCTGGTGACGTTCATTTTTCTATTTCTGGACTGCTTTGTTAACTAGGTTCATTATTTTTCTGAATGGCTTGGAATTAAAAACAAGGATCTGATAGTTAAGGATTGTCTTGAAAACTCTATATAAAGGCATGCACTCCTATCAAATCAATTACACTTCTTCATACTTCTTCCTCAAACCTCTGTTCTAAAAATTTAAGATGAAGATGAGGAAATGCTACTGAAACTTGGATTGAATCAAAACAATTCTTATATGACTTATACAAGAATCTATTCTGCAACATCAGCATATTATCCTCTGTTCTTTAAATCCAATCTCTATGAGATCATGTTACTTTTAGATATAAAATTTAACACTAATCCTGACCTGTTAATAAACCTGGATCTGAGTCTACGCCTGTTAAGAAACTGATTCATATTTAAACAGTTCTATTATGATTACATGTACTTTTCCATACACCTATTCTATTGTTCAGTTGTTATTATATGCCTATTTCTATTCTTCTCCCTCTCTTATTCCCTTTTTTATTTTATAAGCCTAGGCCACCTTCGAGCCTAGGCCAATCTCGTAAGAGACATACGTATTAACGAAATTGGGACAATTAGGGAATGTTTGGAAATGAAAATGTAAGAGGGAAATTTGGGGCATATCTTGTATTGTGGAATATGACTAGAAATTTAGGGTGCATGAACATGTAAATCTGTAGGCTTAATTCAAGGATTAAGTGGAACATGTTAATAAAACTATAGGTAACCTGTGGAATCTGTTAAATCTGTGAGGTTTAGTAAATCTGTTAAAACTATGGGGTTAAGTAAATCTATTTAATATGTTGGGTTTATATGAACCTGTAAACCTATAATACTTAACCTGTTTAATCTATTGGGGTTATATGAACCTGTTAACCTGTAATACTTAACATGTTTAATCTGTTGGATTATATGAACCTGTTAACCTATAAAACTCAACATGTTATTCTGTGGGGGTTAGGCGAACCTATTAATCTATAAGGCTTAACCTGATAAAAATCCTAGTTAATTGGGGGACACAAGTTTAGGGGTTTGACTTGTGTCATCTGCTCTATGGGGCCAATACCAATTAGTAACCCATTCTGATATTAAACAGAAACCCCGCACCAGGTAAGGGTTAGGGCACGCATACTGAACTGATAGTAAGAGGTTCATTTGAAAAGAGGGTGTATACGGGGGCGTTCCAATGGAGCCATGGCGTGCATGGGTCCGATCTGTAGGGGAAACTAAGTCATTGTAGCACCAATAAATAGGTATGTTTCCTTCTGTAGGTTGCCACTTTAGGAAGTAATACACCCTACCGTGGGGCCAACATAGGATATTTACACGTTAGGGAGCTGATTGCTTGGGGTAGTAATTAGGTACATCTAGTTCTGTCTGTTTCTGTTGAGGTACCTGCTATTTTTTTGGGGTAAGACCCATTATATTATGTTGAGGTACCTGTTATTTCTATTTAGGGTAAAACCCATTATGTAACTAGAGTACACCTAAACTTACCATTATGTTTTTGTTATATTAAGGAACACTTAATCCTGCCATAAATCCTGTATACTAGCATTGGTGCAGAGAAAAAGTAGTTGAGAAGCATAGTTTACTCTGTATATTCTACTTATCATGTTCATCCTATTTATGCCAGTAGTATGTTACTGTTATCCCTCATCCAGTTTAATTACCTATCTTAATACTTTTACTTCTTTATATGTTAAAAGTCGCTGGACTCGCTAGACTTTATGTCTGACCCTTTTTGCTTTCTCCCTTTCCTTCCCTCCAGGTTCTCAAGGTGGGAATGCTCATTCGTGATCAGGACTCTCTCTCTCTCTGTTTCTGCTTGGACCTGGATCTTCTTTGATGTATCCCTTTGACTACTTGCCCACTTTGTTATGGTTATTATCGAGGAATATGACTTTACATTTCTGTACTCTGTTTGTTTTTAGTGCAAGACAGATGTTTTGGTTTGATGTACTTGGTTCCTTTATTTTAGCCTGATGTTGTAACTGGTTTTGAGACTACCATATTTTTCTGTTGAATAATGAGTTTTAAATTTCCGCTGCTATTTTTATATATGTCTTATGACTATTTCTGTTACCTATAACGCTTCACGGAACTTAATGCATTTTGTTAAAGAGTGACATTAATGGACGTGTGGTGTCACATTTGGTATCAGAGCTGAAGGTTACAAGATCGGATAAAAGATTTGAAAAATGTTTT
This sequence comes from Allium sativum, assembly GCA_030737875.1. Classification (NCBI taxonomy): domain Eukaryota; kingdom Viridiplantae; phylum Streptophyta; class Magnoliopsida; order Asparagales; family Amaryllidaceae; genus Allium; species Allium sativum. The sequence continues at coordinate 694,028,904 of CM060920.1, forward strand.
CAAAAGCAAAGTATTTTCAAATAAAAACCTGTTTTTGAAAAACATATTCCCCAAGGCCATATAAAGTATCTTTCGATTCTCTGTTTGAACCACTTTCCTTTTCTTTTCAGCATGTCTAGGGAACCGAATCTTCCTAAGGGACTTCAGATACCGGCTTGTTTTCGTCGATATTTTGAGGCTATGTCACCTTCCGGAGCCCAAGTAGATGCCCCCCCCAGCAGCAACCGTTGTTCCTCCACCTCCGCGAGTATATAATTTCTCTATGATATGCAAGGACTTCTGTGCTACGGGAGGAAAACCATTCCGTGGAAATGAAAGCTTTGTGGAAGGACGTAATTGTCTGCGAGAAACGGAGAACTTGTTTGGACCTTTTGAGGTCGATGACCATAGAAAGATATAGCGCATGGCAACTTAAGGACGAGGCTTCATTTTGGCGGGAGGTGACATACGCAGGGCATCCAGTAGATACTTGGGATGATTTCTGATAGAGATTCGAGACGAAGTTTCTTTCTCAGGCAGAAGAGAGTATCCAAATAGAAAGATTCTTGGCACTTAAGCAAGGAAGTATGTCTATTAAAGAGTATGTCAATAAGTTCAATCAGTTGGAAAGGTTTGGTCTGGAATTGGTGAATACCCTGCACAAGAAAGCTTTAAGGTTTGCGAGAGGATTAAGTCAGCCTCTCCAAGCATTGGCATTGTCTCATATACCGATGGGGACAACTTTTGAAAGACTTGTTGACATGGCATTGATGCACGAAGAGGGTAAGGATGAGAAGAAAGAGGTTAAGACTGATGAGAAGCAAAACAAGAAAGTGTGGCATAAGAAAGAAGCGCAAAAGAAGGGTGGAAAGAATGACAAGGCACATAACAACAAGAAATGTCATGGTTGTGGGAACTTAGGTCATTTGGTCAAGGATTGCAGAAAAAGGAAGAATGCTTGTTTCAATTGTGGTGAAGTTGGTATCTATACTAGGGAATGCCCGAAGAAGCAAGGACAGAGGCAAAGGGAAGGACCTTCTGAAGGGCAATTGCATTCTCTCGAGGCCAGTAGACCAGACATAGGTGGGAAAATTTCTGTTGAAGGCTTGATTTCCCTTTCCGATCTTCCAGTTAGGACTCTTTTGATATAAATGATTTTGTGGCTGAGTCTCTACACCTTAGTACTAGTATTGTTTCTAATCCCATTATCGTCTCAAACCCCATTGGGGGAACGGCTCATCTATCTATGATATGTCGGGGTTTGAGGATATCTGTGTTAGGCGTCGAGTTCGAATGTGACATGTATGTGCTTGGTTTTATGGGTTATGGTCTAATTCTAGGGATGGATTGGCTAGAGATGTATGGTGCCATCCTAGACTGTGAGAGGAGAATCGTTAGACTTTTGACTTGCCGAGGGAGTACTCTCGGGATTTCTTATGACCCAAAGTGGTCTATCATGCTTAGTTTCCTAGAATCACTTAATGCTCTTGTCGATGATTTACGAATTGTGCCCATAGTCTATGAGTATTCGGATGTTTTTGATGATGTCCGGGGATTACCTACGAGGCGTGAGATTGATTTCCAGATATACTTGGTGGATAATGCGAAGCCAGTCGCATTGCCTGTGCACCACATGGCTCCTAGGAGAAGAGGGAGCTTGGCAAGCAAGTATGAGAGCTACTTGAGAAGGAGTTTATTAGGCGAAGTATATCATGGGGGGGTTCTCTAGTCGTCTTCGCAACCAAGGAGGATGGCGCAGTTCATCTATGTGTGGATTACAGGGAGTTGAATAAGCTCACCAAGAAGAATAGGCACCCACTCCCAAGCATTGACGATTTATTTGACCAGCTTGTTGGCGCATCAATTTTCTCGCAGTTAGACCTGGCCACGGTTTTTCATCAGTTGAGGGTGGCCTAGGACAATATAGACAAGACCACTTTCAGAACTCCAGATGGTTTCTTTGAGTGGCTAGTCATGCCTTTTGGGTTGATGAATGCACCCGCTTACTTTGTGGATTTGATGAGTAGGGTGTTTATGGAGTTTCTGAATAAGTTTGTGGTGGTCTTTGTCGATGACGTCCTGAATTTCTCGAAGAGCGAGGAAGAGCATGCATACATTTATGAGAGGTTTTGAGGACTCTCAGAGCACACCAGTTTAAGGCGAAATTCTCCAAGTGTCACTTTTGGAGAAAGAAGGTAAGATTTCTAGGGCACGTGGTCTCCAAGGATGGGATAGCGGTGGATCCCGCAAAAGTGGTTGCAGTTCAAGATTGGAAGGTTCCAAAGAATGCAACGGAGGTGAGAAGTTTTCTTGGTTTAGCGGGCTATTATAGGAAGTTTATCAAGGACTTCTCAAATATATCATTCCCACTCACCAGATCGACGAAGAAGAATCTGACCTTTTCTTGGAGTATTGATTGTGAGGTTGCCTTTCAGCAGTTGAAGAGGGCTCTGACAACGCCCCCGGTCTTAAAATTGCCTGATGGAAACAAAGTGTTCACATTGTACACTAATGCATGTGGTACATGGCTTGGTGTTGTCCTAATGCAAGAGGGAAGGGTAGTATGCTATGGTAGTAGATAGTTGAGAGTTCACGAGAAGAACTAACCTACCCATGATTTGGAGTTGGCTTCTATAGTGTTCCCACTTAAAACTTGGCGGAATCATCTACTCGGAGAAAGGTTCGAGTTATACACGGACCATAAGTCGCTCAAGTATCCGTTCTCATAGAAATATCTCAATTTGAGATAGCAAAGATGGATGGAGTTCCTAGCGGCCTATGGATTGCTTATACTCTTAGCAAGGGTATTGTAGTGGTAGACGCGTTGAGTAGGCAGAGGATGACCTTGAGTCCTCTATTTGTAGAGGGACAGAGTTTGGAGTACATATCGACCTTCTATTTTAGATCATCTACAGATCTTACACCTGGCTTGTTAGCATCCTTAGAGGTGCGAACTACTCTTATGGATCAGATAGGATCTTCGCAGCGAGAGAACCCACAGATAGCAGACATCTTGGATAGGCTCAGTAGAGGGGAGGTTTCTAGTCCCTTAGTGGATATTCTACGGATGACAAAGGGTGGCTACGAAAAGATGGAAGGCTTTGTGTTTCCCTAGTTAGAGATTGGTTGAGGACAGTCCTTGAGGAAGCCCACCATTCTAGGATGACTATCCATCTGGGCGGCGGTAAGATTACCAAGACATCAAGAGGGTTTTCTTTTGGGCTGAGATGAAGAAAGATGTAGCGGAGTTTGTAGCTCGATGTTTAGTTTGCCAGCAAGTAAAAGCTGAATAGAAGAAGCCTGGCGGTTTGCTTGATCTTTTGGAGGTCCCACAATGGAAGTGGGAGAGCGTCTCTATGGATTTCATCGATGGTTTACCTAGATCGAGGTTAGGCAACACCAATATCTGGGTTATAGTAGACATGCATACTAAGAGCGCTCATTTCATTCTTGTTAAAAGCAAGAGAACAACAACATTAATGACATCAGTTTATCTTCGTGAGATGGTCTGTCTACATGGAGTTCCTTCTAGCATAGTGAGTGATCGTGATCTCATCTTCACTAGTGAGTTCTGGAAGAGCCTACAAGAGGCACTAGGTACATAGTTATGTTTGAGCACCGCATATCACCCTCAGACCGATGGACAGACTAAGAGGCTGAATAGAGTTCTTAAGGATCTTTTGAGGCTGTGTATCCTAGACTTCGGAGGGACTTGGGAGGAGCATCTCCTATTAGTGAAGTTCGCTTGCAACAACAGCTATCAGACTAGTATAGGCATGGCACCATTCGGGGAACTATACGGACGACCTTGCAGATCACCGACTTGTTGGTGGATAGGCTTCTACTTGGACCTGAGTTGGTTAGACAGACTTCAGAAGAGATTGATCTTATTCGCTGACGTATGAAGACATCTCTGGACAGATAAAAGTCCTACGCAGATAAAAGAAGGACTAGCATTGAGTTTAAGGTAGGAGACATGGTTTTCATCAAAGTATCACCTCTGAGGAATGTGGTTCGCTTTGGATCTGTAGGGAAATTGGCACCAAGGTTTGTAGGGCCATTTCCCATAGTGGAGAGGATATGTCAGATGGCATATAGGGTGAGATTACTAGAGATTGGCTGGTGTTCATGATGTTTTCCACGTTCCCCATTTGCAGAAGTGCCTTCACGATACAACAGAGGTGGTGAAACACCCCAACTCCGTTAAGGTCACTCACAAAGGGAATGCCTTAACTTTGGTGGAGGGTTATAGGTACAAGACACAGAAAAATTTACATGACAGATAAATTTAAGCAGCGGAAGTTCAAATATTTATTGCATACGTAGTTCAATACAAAAGCATTACATCAAATTGTCTCAAAATAACTTCCAAAACATTACACCATAATTTCTGTCTTGATTATTTAAAATAAAGAAGCATAAAACATAGATAAAACTGCATAAATCCCCAAGTGTAGTATCCAAGAGCCATAGCCAATGCAAGAGAGTCCAAATCATACATCTATTTTCTTGAAGCTTGCAAAGAGTCTGATTAAGCCGGAGTATTCCCTCCCTGTGGACCTGAAGGGGGGAACGGAAGAAAAGAAGACGAAAGAAAATGGGTCAGACAATAAGTTTGGCAAGTTCAGTGATTACTAGTATTTAAACAAGGAAAGGGATCATGACAATGATAACAGAACATAGGACAATACCCTAATATAAGACAAGAGGAACATGTGATCGCACCAATATCCATAGTCTCTGCACCTACTTAACCATGGGTTCAACCAGCCCCACATGTTTATAACAAACGATCCCCTTAATGATCGGCTCCTACTCGCATGCATTCATGTCCTGTGTCATTCGGCCCCGCTTGACTATAGCTACCTGTGCTGGTCCCACCATGGGGTGTATCAGTCCCTCTGGTGGCAACCCGACACGATTCAAGATGCACAGTGTACACTACTGATGCCCAGTGCCTGATTTTTCCACTCCGGAGTACGTGCACGCCCATACTCCGTCCGAACATACACTGGCCCACCAACCGCCGACGTTTTGACCGCTTATAATTCAGCCCAGTAACTCGTGCCCCACCCTGCCTAGTTTCAGGGTACCATGATACATCTATGTGGGTTACTGCTGAAATGGGTCCCCGTTACTGGGGTTTTCGAATCAACATGTTTATTTGGTTAAGTGTCCAAGTTTACCTTACCCCACCCATTCGTTTAGTTAACATGTTGAATAAGTTAAGTGTTTTCCTAATTTACTTAACCCTACCACTCCTGACTTAGCTTTAATTTATTAAAGCACCAACCACTCACATTAGACAGGTCTTGTTGTGGTCACGGGATGTATTGGTCGGTTCCGGACAGATTTACACCACAACTCAGTCTAACCTCGGGTTCTTTTTGGGCTTGATGCACTAACCACCCACATTAGACAGGTCTTGTTGTGTCACTGGATATGTCGGTCGGTTCCGGGCAGATTTACACCACAACTCAGTCTAACCTCGGGTTAGGCATATTCGTCTTTTCTAAAATTTATATTTTTCTATATATGTCAAATTTCTTTATGTGGATTAAATTTAATTTAATCACGCCATAATTATCCTTTGATTATGCTCAACATAAATGGTATATCAAATATACCATTTAATGAACAAATCTATGTCACGAATTTTCATATTTCCCATCGCTACCCCCGTGGAACGTACGCATGAATCATGTAAAATGTGGGGCTAGTAAGTTAGCCCAACCCATAAACAAGAACAGGGGTAATAAATAAGAGACATGAAATAAACATAAAATAACATACATTTCAACTTGTCATGTGTAACTTGGCATAGAGGTATCATTAACTTTAATTAAATTGGTAAAGGTGAACTTGTTACTAAGTTGGGTCTAATGGTCATGTAAACTTGACAAAGGTCTAGCATGGAAGTTTAACATATAATCACAGTTTCAACCCACAACTTAGCATATGATCTTATGTATGTCAAAACATAAGAAATCTATTATAATCATTTTTAATCACAATTTAGCATGATGTTAAAAACATAAGAGGACTACAATTCCAATTTTACAACATAATTAGATTCAACCTAACATGAATATACATGAGTGTTGATCTAACATATAAGCATGTGTTTTAGATCACAAACTTGCAAATAACCACCAATTTATAGCATGACTTTTTTTACCACACTACAAGAAAAATACCCTATTGCAACTAGTTATTTGCAACAGGCCTCAAATGTCAGTTGCAGTAAATAATATTTAGCAACAGACCTTTCGTAGCTGTTGCAATAGAAAAGATTTAACAACAGACTTTTCCTTCTTGTTGCGGAAAGCATATTTTTTGCAACAGCACTTTCATGCCTGTTGCGAAAACATACTTTTAGCAACTGCTCTTTCATTCCTGTTGCAATAGACGTATTATTTGCAACTACGCTTTCAAACCAGTTGCAAAAATTATATATTTAGCAACTGTTTTCACCAGTTGCGATAACTGATATTTTTTTGCAACAGGTAAAGCCACTTGCAAAAAACGTACTTTTAAAAATTATTTTTCCCCAAGTAATATTCGGTTATAATATAAGAAGTATAAGCATAACAGTTAATATATACATATATATATACTATATATAATTAATAATTGGAAAATATAATTAATATTGTACCATTAAAAATTATATTATTTAGTAATTACTATTAGTATTTATAATTTAATATCAAATAATAATAATTAATAATAAACAAATTATAATAATTAATAGTTAAAAAATAGTAAAATTATTAGATAACTGTAGAATAATAATAATTAGTTAGTAATAAAAAAATAATGGAAAAAATTAATAATTAAGTTAAAATATTAATATGTATAACTAATAATTAATAAATTCATAATTAATAAGTAAACGATAATTGATTAATATTACTGTTATTGTAATTATTGTAATAGAGGATTAAATAATTTATAATTACTAGTTAATATAATAATCAATTATTATTTCTTATATTTAATAACTTATTGCAATTAATTATTAATAACTAGTAACTTACTGTTAATATTTAGTAATAATTTAATAACTATAAATTTATTTAATGATTAAAAACCACGCTTCTGTGCCAGTTGCAAAAAATATATTTTTAGCAATTGTATTATTCTTTCAGCTGCAATAACTATATTTCTTACAAATGACATTTCCTGGAAATTGTGATACCTATATTTTTAGCAAATGTATCACTTCCTATTATTATTGGTTGCAATACAATCTCGTTGAAAATTAAACAGTATCGCCTTTGATTTTCATCTGCCCGCCTTGCTTTTTCATATGTCCACCCTCTTTTTTTCATTTGTCCGCCTTCTGTTTTTATCTAAACATCTCATCCACGTTAAGCTGCTAACCTGTCAAAAATCCCCAACCCTAAAATCAAAATCATTCCCTTTCTCTACATCCACGAATGCCCTAGTTCTTTCCTCCTAAATCTCGCCTCCCTCCTCCTTTTTCGCTCTTCCAATCCAGCCTACTTCCCTTCATATTCGTTCGACTCCTTCCCAATTCACTCAATTACACGACTACCTTTTGTTTTAGTCACTCAAATTGTTAATGATGACGTTTGGAGTTATAATAATGTCGGGAATTATTTCGCGATGACGAGAGAAGCAAGTGGCAACCTCCTCCATGTCGCATGGCTGGGGCCTGCTAAAAATATTGGTGGAAAAGTCATTCAGGTGAAGCTGGGCAACGGAGAAGAGTATGATAGCGACCTTAGCGAAGCTGAGAAGAGGCACATCGCTTATGGATCTGTACCCGCTTTCGTCTTGCTTCAGAGCAGGAATAATTCTTTGCTTTCCGTTGAGAGGATGTCTAGCTCGGCTTTTCGTTCCGAGTGGTTAGTTTTCTATTTAGTCATTTACTTTAGCAATATCTACAAACTGTGTCCTTTTTTACCTGCTTTTTTGTTGGCAAGGTATGATGTGCATGAGATGAAAAGGAACTATAGATACTATTTGCTGAAAAGTGGTTATGAATGTTCACTATTCATAGTTTTGGAATTAAATAACCATGATCTACCGATGATTTGGTAGTGGTACATTCAATTGGATTGGTAGTTAGTAATGCTTAGAAGTATTTGATCATTGGACTATAAAATAAAATCCACAATTTTGTTGGTTAGAATTTAATTGAATCTATAAAATGTCATATGGATCTGTAATGGTTTGATTTAATCTTATGGAAACATGTTGTTAGTTAGTCAGAACTTTAGCAATATTTGGTTAAATCTTACTTACATTAAGTCAATTAGGATTTTGCATCATAAATAGAATTTTATCATTATCACCAACATTGGTCAATTAGGATTTGCATCATACATAAATTTTATTCATCATCAGGGTGAGGATCATGAAATTCTATGTATGATGCAGATCCTAATTGACTAATGTAAATAATATATACAGATGTGGAATTTCATAGGATTTATTTATAGGGTTTTCATGGGATTTACTAAATCTCATGTAAGTAAGAATCAAAATTCATAAATAGGATTTTCAATATGCATAGAATCTATGTTTTCAAAGTCTTCTCCTAGGCATCAGAATGTCCTAGGCGTCAAAGAGCCCTAGGCATCAGCCTGAAGCTTTTTTACCTTTCAAGGCATCTACGATGCACGAGCACCAAAAAAGCCCAAAAGGCGCTAGTTTGTGAATCGGAAAAAAAGCGCGCCTGTTGCAACATTTGAGCATAAATTGAAAATTTTCAGCATTTGATCTAATAGCTGTCCAAAATACAACGTGGTAAGAAAAAGGTGCTCGTTAGACCGTCGATTTGGAGCGTATTCTCTAAGAAAAAAACCGTAGTTTTATTTTGTCGACCTCTCAAAATAAAACCCATGGCTTATGGAAGCTTTAAACTATACTTAAGAGAGCAGTGTTGTTTCTAATTTCTATATTTTAAATATTTTGTTGTTTGTAAATTTGAATTGAATGGCTTTGTGCCTTCTTAGTTTGATTTATGCTAATCGTATGATGTTTTGTTCTTAGTATTGCATCTAAATACCCTTTTTTAAACTAAAAATTGTGTTTTAGTTCATTTCTAAATGCAGTTTTTTGGCCGAAAATTGATAAAATATCATTTAAGGCGCCCAAAAAAGCCCTAGGTGCAAAAAAGCTCTAGGCGAGGCCCTGTGGCTTTTTTACCTTAACAACTGTGCGTAGAATTATGTAAAATCTTCATTAGTCGGCTTGTATTAAAAAATAAATGGTGGAATCGGTCTTATGTTCATTTATCTAAAATTTTGAGGGATTTCAATAAAGTTTCGATGTAAGAAAGAAACAAATCAAAATCTTGCCTAAAACTGGATGATTTGTTTGTATTATCAAATCCTCATGATTAAGCACGATAAAATTCGTTCTCACTTTTTTTTTTTTTTTGAAACCATTATTCATAACAATTTCCATACCCTTTGAAGTTAATCAATATCCTAATTGACTAATCGAGGACTATATAATTGAAGTAGCTGTTACAGTCAACCATATGTGCTAGGCGAATGTAAAAGTGATATACACATACATACATATATGTATGTACATACATTAGTACATATATTATGTATGTATAGCGTGTATATGTACTGCACTTTGGATTTGATTTTATGGAGACATCGTTGTCATGAATGACATGCAGGTGGCAATATGTTCTGGAGTATAGTAATCAAATTTCTAATCTTCTTGGTGCTTCCAAACGTCCATCTACCACAGTGATCGAAGATCCACTGATGTTTTTTTAGGTACTATTTTAGCAAATTAACCTATGTATAAATTTCTCTATTTCATATGCAGTGATCATGGATAGTTAAATGTATTTATATTTCTTGCAGCGTTTTGAGAAACCAACTAATTTGAAGGCTGCATGGCAGTTGTTGGAGATATTTTATGTTGATAAGATATCATCAGCATGGCTTCCTGAGCGCCTTGTTGACTGGTTAACTGTAATAAAATTTACTTACTACTATACTTTTCTATGTCTGCATTTGAAACAAATTTGAATTATTTTTTGTCTTTCCAGGATTATGATTGCCTTATATCAAAGACAGAGGAAACAATCTACTCAAAGCTTGTGGAGTTTCAAACTAAACTTGTTAATATACAGGTTTGCCCCTTTTCAATCATGTTCTCTAGAATCACTAATCTCATTAAGCATTACTTGTGTGCAATGTATAATTTTAACTGCAGTTCCCATTTTCATTATACTTGTGCTAGAATTATTGCACTTGTAATGTGGTGTAAGTAGCATGTTCAAGAACGTTAACACTTGTAATGTGGTGTAAGTAGCATTTTCATTATACTTGCGCTAGAATTATCAAGGTATCATTGTTTTGCTTATATATATGCAATTTCTTTGTGTATTTTGAGCATACTTTATTTTAATAGGCGTGGGAGAAGTGGCATGGACATATATCTAAATTAGACTGCAGTGCCTTTTGGGTTCAGTGCCGTCACCACCAAACTCGAGAAGGCTTGAGAAATTTATTGCATATTATGTTGGGTAATCTCAAGAACATCATTGCTGCCACCTGTCACTGGATGGAATTATTCATATCTCAATTAATCTATATGAGGACATATACTATAGTAAGTTGTCATAGAACGACTGTTACTTTATTTTTATAGTATTATCATTAGTTGTAGGCATCGATGATCAATTGTTTTTGTTTGCTGTTTACATACATACAACATTGACATTTGTTTAGGAACTTGTAGGTATGAGTTAATGTATGCAACCACTAACTGGGAATCATCACATATGTCTGAATAGATATCACTTTCATTTATCATTATTATTTTCCCATAACACTTCAGAAAAATGATAATTTCTTTTTTCTTTGAAACGGATTATCGTGAACTTACGTGAAGCGATGTCCTATAAAATAAGGCACCGTTTGGTCTGTCATTCTTATTTTTGTGATTTTTTCAAAACAAAAATATCAAGGTTGTTTAACTTGGTATGTATATATATGTGTGTTTATATATATATATATATATATATATATATGTATGTATGTATACAGTGCAGGGCAGATGAAGGTTTTAGTCCGTCCGATAATTTGCCAGCGAAAAAGAGTAATAGTCAATGCTTGTGTTGTTAAGTTTTTGATTAATTTATAATGAAAATAATTGTAACTTAACGAGAAATGTTGATATATATGTCTGTAACCATCTATGTCAGTGTATTATTTTTGTTTGTATTTACAGATATTGTAATAAAATTTGAATTTTTGTGGATATTCAATGAAATATTTTAGAGTAGTATTATCTTTGAGCTAGTTTTTAAATTGTATGTATTTTAAATCATGAAATCATGATTTTATAATAGTGGAAATTGTAAAACATTTTGTAAAGATTCAATAGCAACAGACAAAAACAGTTGTGAAAAATTCTTTTGAAACAGGCATAAGATTGTATAAGACTATTTTGCAACAGTCATTTGTTGTTGCAAAAGGATTAGTTGCAACGGTAAAAGCCTGTTGCAAAAAAGTATACCACAACTTCTTATTGCAATGGGCAAAATCTGTTGCGAACCTATTCCAACTTCGGCTATAGCAAGGGGCGCGGGCCTGTTGCAATAGCCCTACTGCAACAGATATTGCCTGTTGCGAAAAGTGTTTTTTGTTGTAGTGCCATTTAATTGGCAAAATAAATCCATTACCCAAATCATAATAGATTTTAATAACATACAATATGTTCATCACCACAAGCATATAGACATGATTAACATACAACATGTTCATCGCCATAAGCATATAGACATGAAATATACAACAAGTTCATCGCCATAAGCATATAGACATGATTAATTACAATGAAACTTTAAGATAAACGAGAATCAAATCTTATACATAAGCATCATTCTATATCCCAATTACAACATGTCATGATTCAATCGAAAGAATGTTTAAATCTACGTAATAACCAACTTACAAGCTAAAAGGAATTCTTGCGTTCTGAAATCTGAATTCTAAAATTGGAGATGCGCGCCTTTGATGAAGATCGTTGAATTAGACTAGTTTATTTTGATTTTAGATGTAAGCTTTTAACTCGTCTTTGAATTGAAAATGGTGACGGTTACTCCAAGTTCTCTACTGACGGCATTTCAGTTCTAGGATTATTTTTTTGTGTGTTTTTAGGTTGAGCATTGAGTTTTTTATATAGAATTTCAGTTTAATTATAGCCTTCGGATGAACCTAGGGTTAATCACAGCCACTCAGACCAGATCAGGACCATCCAGAAACCCTAGTGACTCAACATCAAGTCATCGGTCGTCCAAAATTCAGATCTGGACGGGGCCAGGTCGACCCCCAGGTCGACCACTATGGGGGAGGTCAACACTAGGGTCGAACCCCTGGTCGACTTGCTTGAGCGGGAATTTTCATGCCCATCCCGCTTTTGACTTTTGATTCGAATTTGAACTTGTTTTTCGAGCTGTTTGAATTTATTTGAATTTTCTGGAAACTTCTTACAGCCATAACTTCTTCATACGAAGTCCAATTTACGCAAACTCAGACTCTATCTCAACCAGAATTCCAAGACGAACACAATGGCGTAACCAATTTCCCTTAATTCTCACATTTTAAATTAAGTATTCTAGGATTCGTTATTATAACGTTAATAGAAAATACGGGGTATTACATTCTCCCCTCCTTTTAGGATTTCGTCCCCGAAATCTTCAAGTCGAGAAGAGCTTATATCCTACTATCCAATCACCCATCTACTCAACCATCAAACACAGGTGTCCATTGTCCTTAAAAGATTTCTAATGCTTCATGATCACATGCATTGTATGTGTACATGTCCTTATCTAATGCAAAATCAGGCGGTCTACTGATTCAGTTGACCTCCTTAATGCAAATTATGTCGGTGCCATGAGTTTATTATGAATGCAATTTTTCCTAATCAAAATTTCTTACATGAGTGCACAATCATTCATACAAATGCAACATCCATATGATAACACATCAAGTTTTAATCCATAGACCAATACATATATGCATATGCAATATGAAAGTGACCGAGCCGATCTAATACCTAATGTGTGTGTATATGCATCCACTAGCAACCACTTGCAACCATCAATCATAACATGTTTCAATTACATGTTTACATCCAAATGGGTTCCTACCTAAGGATAAAGGATAGGATCGAGGAGATATTCCTAAAAAGATAGATACGAGCATAAACTTGAGGAAAAAGAGATTAAAGACATACCCTCAAAAAGAAAAGGATAGGTTGCGCGTATTTTGTCCTCAGTTCCCCAAGTTGCATCTTCCTCGGTGTTGCTCCATTGAACTTTGACGAGCTTAACTTCGCGGTTGCGTAGCTTTTTGACCTTTGTTCCCAAGATACGGGTTGGAACTTTCCTCACAGTTGCTTCTCATTCAACTTCAACTTCTTCTAGCATACTTGGTTCTACCACTTCCGCAGATTCGTGTAAGCATTTCCGCAGGTGAGAGACATGAAAGACATTATGAACCCCGGCCAACCTTTCAGGGAGCTGTACCCTATAAGCCATCTTCCAATTCTTCTTGATGATAGGGAACGACCCTACAAATCTTGGTGCTAACTTCCCTACGGATCCAAAGCGAACGACGTTCCTCAAAGGAGATACTTTAAGGAACACCTTATCTCCGACTTCAAACTCAAGGTCAGTTCTTCTTCTGTCTGCATAGGACTTTTGTCTATCTTGGGCAGTCTTCATTCTTCTTCGTATTAAATCTACTTTCTCTGATGTTTATCTTATCATGTCTGGCCCAAGTATGAGCTTGTCTATGGACCCCCACCAGCAAGTTGGTGACCGGCACGGTCTTCCACATAAAGCTTGGAAAGGCGCCATGCCTATGGTAGCTATTGTTGTAAGCAAATTCCACCAAAGGTAGATGATCCTCCCATGTACCTCCGAAGTCAAGAATGCATAGTCTCAAGAGGTCTTCTAATACTCTGTTGACTCTTTCCATCTGACCATCAGTTTGATGGTGATAGCCGTGCTTAAGCATAACTGTGTGCCTACAGCCTCTTGTAAACTCTTCCAAAACTCGCTCGTGAAGATAGGATCCCGATCACTCATTATGCTGGAGGGTATCCTATGGAGTCGAACTATCTCTTTGAGATATATGGATGCTAGAGATGAGGCAGTCCTTCTACTCTTGATGGGTATAAAGTGGGCGCTTTTTGTGATCCTGTCCACTATTACCCAAATGTTGGTATTGCCCCTTCTTGACCTAGGCAACCTATCTATAAAGTCCATCGAGATGCTATCCCATTTCCACCGTGGGACCTCTAGAGGATGGAGCAGACCACCAGGCTTCTTATGCTCCGTCTTGACTTGTTGGCATATTAAACACTTAGAAACAAATTCAGCTACGTCTTGCTTCATGCCATTCTAAAAGAAAACCCTTTTGATGACTTTATACATTTTGTATCTGCCTGGGTGTATGGTCAGTTTGGAATGGTGCGCCTCTTCTAGAACCGCCTTTACCAAGCCCCTTGCTTGTAGGACACATAGTCTTCCATCTCGTCTCAACTAGCTCTTGGCATCAATGGAGTATCTACTGAGGTGACTAGAAGTCTCACCCCTAATTAACTTGTCCATCACTTCGGCTAGTTGAGGGTCTTCATTTTGCGCGGCTCCGATTGAGTCTAATAGAGTTGGTTGAGGGTCTTCATTTTGCGCGGCTCCGATTGAGTCTAATAGAGTTGGTTGCACTTCTAACGTTGCTAGCAAGCCAGGTACAAAGTCAGTGGGGGGTCTGAAGTTAAAGCTTGCTATGAACTCCGAGCTTTGCCTTTCCACAAAGAGAGGGCTTAAGGCCAGCTTTTTTCTACTCAAGGCGTCTGCTACTGCATTGCCCTTACTAGGAGTGTAGGAAATCTCAAAATCGTATGATGCAAGAAACTCCATCCATCTCTGCTGCCTCAAGTTGAGATCTTTCTACGAGAATAGGTATTTCAACGATTTATGGTCAGTATACAATTCAAATTTCTCACCTAGGATATAATGGCGCCAAGACTTAAGCGCAAAAACGATGGCTGCCAACTCTAGGTCGTGGGTTGGGTAGTTTTTCTCATGTATTTTCAACTGCCTTCCACCATAAGTCACTACCTTCCCTTCTTGCATCAGAACATCACCTAGTCCCGTTCCGCATGCATCTGTGTATATTGTAAATAACTTGCTTCCATCAGGAAATGTCAGAACTGGGGTTGTTGTTAGAGCCCTTTTCAAACGTTGGAAAGCAATATTGCAGTCCAAATCCTAATTGAAAGCTAGGTTCTTCTTCGTCAATCTTGTTAGTGGAGTTGAGATTTTTGCAAAATCTTTGATAAACTTTCGATAAAAGCATGCTAGCCCGAGAAAGCTTCGGACTTCGGTTGCGTTTCAAGGAACCTTCCAATCTTGCACAACAACCACTTTTGCGAGGTCAACAGCTAACCCCTCTTTAGACACTACATGTCCAAGGAACCTAACTTCTTCGCTCTAGAAATGGCATTTGGAGAATTTGGCTTTCAACTGATGTGCACAGAGAGTGTCCATGACTTCCCTTAAGTGCTGAGCATGCTCTTCCTCACTTTTTGAGAAGATCAAAATATCATCCACGAAGACCACCACAAACTTATTAAGGAGTCCTCGGAACACCCTTCTCATTAAATCAACGAAGTAAGCGGGTGCATTTGTCAAGCCGAAAGGCATGACAAGCCACTCGAAGAAACCATCGGGAGTTCTGAACGCGGTCTTATCAATGTTGTCTTCAGCCACACTCTTAGCTGACGAAACCCGGTAGCTAAATCTAATTGGGAGAAAACCGATGCACCTATAAGCTGATCGAACAAATCATCTATTCTTGGGAGTGGGTGTCTATTCTTCTTGATCATCTTGTTTAGCTCCCTATAATCAACGCACAGGCGAAGCGAACCATCAGCTTTGGTTGCGAATACTACTGAAGCACCCCATTCAGAAATACTTCGTCTTATGAACCCCTTTTCAAGCAGCTCTTTGATTTGCTTGCTGAGCTCCTTTCTCTCCCTCGGGGCCATGTGCCTAACAGGTAAAGCAACGGGCTTTGCATTATCAACGAGGTATATGCGGAAGTCTATCTCCCGCTTCGGAGGTAAGCCCTTTACCTCTTCAAACACATTCGAGTATTCACGGGCTACCCTTACAGACTGCAAGTTCTCAACAGCATCAAGAGATTCTAGATAACTAAGCATGACGGAGTTCATGGGGATTACAAGAAATTTCGAGAGTGTTACCAAGGCGAGTCATGAGTCTAACCACTCTCTTTTCACAATCGAGGACGGCACCATTACTGGATAGCCAGTCCATGCCTAGAATCAACCCATAGCCCGTGAATCCCAAAACAAAGGCATTACATTTAAACCCAACGCTTAGTATAGATAAATTCAAATCCAAACAAACCATTGACAAATAGGCTGAGCCCCCAATTGGATTTGAAACAACCAAGGGATCCTCTACTATACTAGTGTCTAGGTACAGAGATTCCACTAAAGCAGTAGATATAAAAGAGTGCGATGCGCCAGAATCAAATAGTGTACGAATAGGATGATCAAAAAGATAGACTAAACTTTCGACAGAAATATTTCTACCTTGTTCTTGCGGAGGTTCTGTAAGAGCGTGAACTTGTCCCCCAGAAGAAGGTCCAACTCCCTGCCCTTGCTTCTTTGGGCAAGTTCTCGCCATGTGTCCTGTCTCACCACAGTGGAAACAGCCACCCATCTTCCTTTTCTTCTTCTTGCAGTCTTTGATCAGATGTCCAGGAATGCCACAGAAATTACACTTTCTGTAACACCCCGAATTTCACTTAATATTAATGTTTAGTAATTAAAGAATAATTAATCTCAGACGTGAGAATTAAGGGAAATGGGTTGCGCCATTGTGTTCGTCTCAGAATTCTGGTTGAGATAGAGTCCGAGTTTGCGTGATTTGGACTTCGTATGAAGAAGTTATGGCCATCCGAAGTTTCAGAAAATTCAAAACAGATTTAAAATATTCGAATTTCAAATTTCAGAAGAGGTGGGAAAATTCCCGCCAGACAGAGGGTGTCGACACTAGGGTCGACATGGGTGTTGACCCCCCCCCCAAGGGGTCGACCCATGTGTCGACCCAGGGGTCGACCCCCCATGTCGGCAAGTTTGGCCTGGGTGCAATCTGAAGGGGTTTGGGCTGTGTTTTGGGGCTTGTGACGAAATCTGACGGCTCTAACCTAATCTAGGGTTAATCTAAGGGCCTAAACTACATCCTAAATCTAAAAATACACCCTAAGACTACCCTAATCCATACTAAAAATAGATACAACGTCGTTATGCCATCAAAATGCAACTTGAAGGAGCCTCTATCAAATTGTAGAAGAAGATAGCTTCTCAAATCAACTTCTAATCAACTCTAGCAACTTAATCTTCTTCATAGGAGTGCTAATCAACAAGTTGTGAGTTTCTATGCCTTTAGAAAGCAATTGCTAAACTAATTATGATAGGATATAATGAGGTTATGGTTATGTATGTGGATCAATGCAAGTTATGTTATCATATGCTATGTGTTCATGATGTTATGCAAGTTATGCAAGTCATATGCTATGTGTTCATGATGTTATGCAAGTTATGCAAGTCATATGCTATGTGTTCATGATGTTATGCAAGTTATGCAAGTCATATGCTATGAGTTCATGATGCTAGTTATGCAAGTTTTATGGTATATGTTCATGATGCTAGTTATGCAAGTTTTATGCTATGTGTTCATGATGCTAGTTATGCAAATCACTATGATAAACATTGATCCATTATGACACCATGTTATGCAAGTTTGGTGTTTGATTATATGCAAGTTCATATATGACATGTTATGCAAGTTTGGTGTTTGATTATATGCAAGTTCATATATGACATGTTATGAAAGTTTGGTGTTTGATTATATGCAAGTAACATGTGCAAGTTTACACCTTTGTATGAGATGCATACATATGCAAGTTAACCCCTTTATATGTCATACATACATTTGCAAGTTTACCCCTTTGTATGACATAAGTAACTTATGCAAGTTACCCTCTTTATGACATATGTGATTCATGCAAGTTTGGGTTGATTATTTATGCTAGTTGGGTTTGATGCCATGGTCATATATGCATGTTGACACCTTTAAAACCCATGTTGATGCTAATGTTATGCAAGTTGAACCCATTGTGTTTGTGATGAATCTTCCCTTTTAAGTATGTCATGTCAACGTATTACGTGGGGTACGATGGGGTTAATATTCATGTTAATGAAATGGTGTGAAGTTGGTATGATTATGCATACCATAAAGTGGATGGACATAATTGAGTCAATTATGTACATCGTTAAATTTGTAATTAATTAGGGATAATTAACACAAATTATGGGGGTGATTAATTAGGTGTAATTAATCGACTAAGACACGAGGTTGGACCCTTTTGTAGCATAAGACTGCCCGGAACCGACCGGCAAATCCAGTGGCTACAAATGATTGGCCCAATGTGAGAGGTCTTAGGAATAAACTAAATACGTGACAAGTGTAAAGACTCGAGGTTAGACTCTGTTATGGCGTAAGGCTGCCCGGAACCGACCGGCAAATCCAGCTGCCATAAAAGACAGTCTAATGTGATAGGTCTTTACAAAGGTTACGTTCTTAATCAATTAAGAAACACTTAACCAGATAAGCATGTAGTGGGGCATGAGGGGTTAAGTGGGTGCCTTGGGTGGCATGTGGAAATCAAGTAAGTGCCTTGGGTGGCATGTGGAAATCTAGTGGGTTGCCTTGGGTGACAATAGAAAATACGATTAGAATACTTAACCAAGTGGAAACATGTAATTAAACATGATTAAAGGGTTAAGTGGGATGCACTAGAAAAAGGGACAAGCTTAGGTGGGTAGCTTGTGGGGGCCCATTTCAACCAGTAACCCATATGTATCTTATTGGGCTCGACCCATGTCGAGGACGGGACACGCGTACTGGGCTTGACTATAAGAGGCCAAAACGGGTTAGCGGTGGCAACGCAAGTCCAACGGGTTTCATATGCGTGTGTGGACCCGGGCCGGTAGGTAAGACGTTGTTGCATCATGTAGGTATAAGTCATGCACCGTTGATTGTATCGGGTTGCCACTTTGGGGAGTGATACACCCCACTGTGGGCCAGCACGGGTATCTACGGTAGGGAGCCGATCGCTTGGGGAGTAGTGTGTACACCTAGTGGAGATAGGGGCAGACGGCACCTATGTGGTCAGCTAGGGGTACAAGAAACTACTAGTTATGTTTTCTAAGTCCTTGGGTGGGATCAACCTTTAAATAGGAATGACTGGTGTGGTGCAGTGTAGTAATTACCCTTGGGTGGGCAGATGTGTCTTTACCGTTATCTTAGTTCATCCTATGTCTAGTTGGCTGCTTAGTGTAGTCATTCATCCCCAGTCATCACCGTACCAAGTTTATATCATACCCTAATTACTTTAATGATTGTATTGTTAAAGTTATAGGGCTCACTCAGACTTATGTCTGACCCCGTTGTTTTTATCTTTTTTCCCAACCCTCAGGTTCTCAGAGTGGGCCTAACACTAGTGGGCTTTGATCAGATTGCTTTATCGATCTTTTGGAGCTTGGACCGTGATGTAAAGCCCAGCTTATCTTTTCTATTATGGCTATTAGTTATGTAGTGGGATTATGTACTTATGTTTTATCAGGATGGATATTTAGTACTTGACTCTTGTTTTAGTTGGTTTTGATATGTAACCAAACATGTTTATCTTCTGCTGCAATGAAATGATGTTTTAGATTTCAAGTATTATTTATATCTGTCTTGTTGTAATTTTTATGTTCTATATTCATTTAAAATACTCCACCGAAGTTAAGGCATTCCCATAGTGAGTGACCTTAGCGGGTGTGGGGTGTTACACGTGGTATCAGAGCTGAAGGTTAACGGAACAGATAAAATTTTTAGAAAACTATTTTTCTAAAAACATTTTTGGAAGAAGTATTTTCAAAAACATGTCTTTTAAGAGAAAAGTTTTTGAAAGAAAAGCATAATCCCTAATAGCCATATCTTTATCTTTCGAATTCTCCGTTTTGAATCTTTCCTTTTTCGTTTCAGCATGGCTGAAGATCTTAACTTTCCGGAGGGCGTAGCGATACCAGTATGGTATAGGAGGTTGATGGAGGCTAGGGTCGCCACTGCGGGTCCAGCAAATGTTCCTCCACCAACAGTAGCACCCGATCTTCCTCCCCCTCCTCCTCCTCGCACGGATACTTTTGCTAAGACTTGCAAGGAATTTAAGGCTATGGGAGGGAAACCTTTTCAAGGATCAGAAACTTTTGTGGAAGCTAGGGATTGGCTTAAGGAGGTGGAAGAGTTGATAGACATCTTTGAGATGGAAGAAGGAAAGAAAGTCAAGTTAGCTGCTTGGTTAATGAAGGGAGAGGCCTCGTTCTGGTGGGAGGTCACTAATGGAGAGCGCCCTGTTGACTCTTGGGCGGATTTCAGGCAAAGGTTTTTGGCAAAGTTTCTCTCAAGGGCGGAAGAAAACTTGTATATGGAAAGGTTCTTGACTCTAAAGCAAGGAAACCTATCAGTGAAGGAATATGTCAACAAGTTTAATCAGCTAGCAAGATTTCGCATAGACATGGTGAATACACCGGAGAAGAAGGCTTTGAGGTTTGTTAAGGGCTTGAATGAACCGATGCATGGATTGGCTATGACTCACATCCCTATGGGGGCCACCTTTGAGAAGCTAGTAGACATGGCACTCATGCATGAGGAAGAGAAGGGTCCCAATGCTAATAAGGCACCCGAGAAGAAAGGAGATCAGAAGAGACCTCAACAGCAACAGCAAAACAAGGGTGGGAAAGGCAACGGTGGCAAGGGAAGGAAGAAGTGCTTCAATTGCGGGACACCAGGCCACCTAAGCAAAGATTGTCGGAAGAAGAAGAAGACGGGCTGCTTCCACTGTGGCGAAGCAGGGCATCTAGTGAAGGACTGCCCTAAGAAGGGGCAGAGGACGGGATCTACCTCAGGGGGACAGGAGCAAGCTCTTGTGGCACCAGGTCAGATAAGGGGGCAAGTTCAGGCTCTCGCGGTTCCACCGATTCAGGAAAGAGGTAGAACTATTTCCATTGAAAGTCTGGTTTTTCTGTTTGATCATCCTGTCCGTACTTTGTTTGACTCTGGCGCATCGCATTCGTTTATCTCATCATCATTAGTTGAGTCACTGCACTTAGACACCAGTCTAGTAGATGATCCCTTGGTTGTTTCAAACCCAATTGGGGGCTCCACTTATTTGTCCATGATATGTTTGGGTTTGAAGATTTCCATACTTAGCGTTGAGTTTAGATGTGATGCTTTTGTTTTGGGCTTCACGGGCTATGGGTTGATTTTGGGCATGGACTAGTTATCCAGTAATGGTGCCGTTCTTGATTGCGAAAGGAGAGTTGTTAGGCTCATGACCCGCTTGGGGAACACTCTCGAGATCTCTTGTAATCCCATGGATTCTGTTATGCTAAGTTATCTTGAATTGCTTGACGCTTCGGTCGAGAGTTTGTGATCTGTTAGAGTGGTCCGGGAGTACTCGGATGTGTTTGAGGAGGTGAAGGGCTTACCTCCGAAGCGGGAGATAGACTTCCGAATATATCTGGTGGACAATGCTAAACCAGTATCTTTGCCAGTGCGCCACATGGCTCCTCGTGAGAGGAGGGAACTCCATAAGCAAGTAGGGGAGTTGCTTGAGAAGGGGTTCATAAGACGAAGTATATCGGAGTGGGGTGCTCCAGTAGTTTTTGCCACGAAGGCGGATGGGTCCCTCAGACTTTGTGTAGACTATAGAGAACTCAACAAGCTCACAAAGAAGAATAGACACCCATTGCCGAGGATTGATGATCTCTTTGATCAGTTGGTTGGCGCCTCAGTATTTTCGCAGTTGGACTTAGCCACGGGGTTTCATCAGTTGAGAGTGGCTGAGGATAGCATAGACAAAACTGCCTTTAGGACTCCGGATGGTTTCTATGAGTGGCTTGTGATGCCATTTGGTTTGACGAACGCCCCTGCATACTTTGTTGATTTGATGAGTAGGGTGTTCAGGGAGTACCTTAATAAGTTCGTGGTGGTCTTTGTGGATGATATCTTAGTCTTTTCTAAGAGTGAAGAAGAACATGCCCTACATCTTAGGGAAGTGTTAGAGACTCTTCGAGCGCATAGCCTTAAGGCTAAATTCTCTAAATGTCACTTTTGGAGGAAGGAAGTGCGGTTCTTAGGGCACGTGGTCTCTAAGGAAGGGATAGCTATGGATCCCGCGAAGGTAGTATCCATCCAAGATTGGAAGGTTCCGAAGAATGCTACCGAGGTGAGGAGTTTCTTGGGGTTGGCTGGCTACTATAGGAAATTTATCAAGGACTTCGCGAAGATATCAGCCCCATTAACTCGCTTGACGAAGAAGAATCTAGTCTTCACATGGGACGTAGATTGTGATGACGCGTTCCAACGGTTAAAGAGAGCTTTAACCACAACTCCAGTCTTAGTGTTGCCAGATGGGAGTAAGCCATTTGTTGTTTATACCGATGCTTGTGGGACAGGACTGGGTGCAGTCTTAATGCAAGAGGGAAGGGTAATAGCCTACGGTGGAAGACAGTTGAGGGCGCATGAGAAAAATTACCCTACACATGATCTAGAGTTGGCCGCTTTTGTTTTTGCGCTTAAGACTTGGCGCCATTATCTTCTTGGCGAGAGATTCGAATTGTTCACTGACCACAAATCATTGAAGTACTTGTTTTCTCAGAAGGATTTGAACTTGAGACAGCAAAGGTGGATGGAGTTCTTAGCATCCTAAGATTTCGAGATAGCGTATACCCCTGGCAAGGGTAACATGGTGGCGGACGCCTTGAGCAGAAAAAGGTTGTCCTTGAGTCCATTGTTCGTGGAACGACGAAGCTTGGAATTTATCTCGATGTTTGACTTCAGACCTTCCGTTGACTTTGTACCCGGTTTGCTAGCATCCTTAGAGGTCAGACCTACTCTTTTGGGATGGATTGGCGAGGCACAGCGGGATGACCCACAGTTGGTTGAGTTAGTAGAGAGGCTCATAAGGGGGGAGCCGTCCAGCCATTTGAGTAGGTACACCCTAGACGATAGGGGGTGCTTGCGTAGAGACGGTAGACTTTGTGTACCGCAAGACGAGGGTTTGAGGAAGGCTATTCTTGATGATGCGCATCGTTCGAAGATGACCATTCATCCCAGTGGGGACAAGATGTACTGTGACGACCGCCCATAACCCCCGCATTAAACAAGAGGAATAATGCGCTGAAAGGTGTGCCAGGCTGCTATGGACGATCATCATAGTAAGTGAACACATCGAAACCTGTCGTAGAACTCACAGCGCAAGGATAAAATATAATAGAACATATACAACAGGTGATAGTAATGAGGTATCATATAGCAAACTTTTGAAACTCTTTCAACATCCAGAAAGATTATCCAACTGATATCCAAGTTTGTACATAAGGCCTCACTACAACTCTCAAGCAACTCAAACAGCGGAAACAGAAATACTAGATAGAATGAAACTGGTACGCTAGCCTCCTGCTCGTCATCGCTCAGCTTCCTCGTATCACTAAGCTCCATTACCTGTAACCTGCTACTTAGTCTGCCCATCCACAACCGGATGAACAGCCCAAGGTAATAAGAGGAGACATAAAACCTTGAGTCAGACAATAGTCTTAGTGAGCGATAATACAGCTAACAAACTTCAACAAGAAAGCATATGAGAATGGGTAAATGAACAACTTATCTACCCACATCACCAGAGAAGAACTCAACCTTATCTTCCCCACATCGGACAGTGATAGCCTTTACGACAAGCATTTCAACCATTCATCCATAGAAATCAGAACACCCATTCAATCATAGAAAACACACATGACATCCAGATAAGTCTCACGCAGACAACCCTAATCGAGTTTAACATTCCTCAAGTACTCTCGCCAGAGGCCTAGACCAATATCACTTAAGCACTCAAAGAACGTCTCCCTCGACTTTGGATAATCTATGTGAGATAGTAAAAACAGAACAACTAATCATCCATGACTGACTCTGGCTATCACTGCCAATCCTGCTTCGAAACCATCATTATCGTATGACGGCCAACCTTGCCATATGTCAAGAGCTAATGATAACCCCAGTTCTAGCATGAACTCCATATGCCCAACCTTGGCAATGTCCAACCTTGACACTAGGCCTTTCCCCAACCAGAAAGACCCAGGGTACTCGACCAACAACCGGTCTTTTGGGCCTTTCAACGATACCCATCGTACCCCTGCTTTGAGCCTGCTAAAACTTACGACAACGATGACTTCTCGGCCTTCGCATCTCTAATCGTCCAACCTTGACGATGTTTCATAGCTCAAGCAACCTTCTCGAGCAGCCATTATCCACCAACTCACGACCTTTGAGTTGTCTCCGCATTCGTTGTTCCACCTTGATCAACGAACACATTCATCACTTCGAGTCTTCCTACTTGAATCACCTCGAAGTCACGCCATCACCAAACCAAAACACATCACTGCGCTGCGGCTAGGGTTCGGGGGGTTGCCCCCGAAAAATATTTTTTTCAGACCTTTTTGGTTTGTACCCGAGTCGTACCCGAAAACGTACTTTTTCAGAAAATGACCCTGCCAAAACCGACCAGAACCTTGCTTCAGAATGACCAGCCAAAAACCGACCAGCCTTGCTCCAGAACGACCCACCAAAAATCGACCAGCCTTGCTCCAGAACGACCCGCCTCCATGCAGCTTTGGATCGACTCGACCTCCTTGCAGCTTTGGATCGACTCGACCTCCTTGGGACCGACCAGCTTTGGATCGACCTCATCAAGACCGACCAGATTTTGCTCCACCTGACCGACCAGCTCCTTCAGAGCGACAAGGATTTGCTTCCAGTAAAAACAACCAGAATGCCACCATCTAAAACCGACCAGAATGCCACCATCTGAAACCGACCAGAATGCCACCATCTGAAACCGACCAGAAACACTTCTGCTCCTTCTGGACCGACCAGCTCCCTGACTTGCTTCCCAAGCCATACTATGACCGACCACCTCATTCCAGACCGACCCGACCAACTCCAGGACGACCAGAAACCTGCACATCTCCAAATCGACTCCGATTTCGACCAAAACTTCGCCAAACGACGAATCCGACGAAACCAGCTTATCCGATTCATCCAAACGCAATCACAAACATGTTATGCAACCAACAATATCATCAATCTAACAATTTCCATCAAAACACATAAATTTCCCAAAACATGATAAGTGAATCATATGAACATAAAAACGGATCTAACTTGCATAATCTTGAGAAAAATCATAAAATTAACCATTTAAATTATCTAGATCAGATCCTAAGATGATTCATATATAAAATGGACTTAGCATGGTGTGGATCTAAGGAAAATAACATGGAAACGATGAAATTAACATCCTAAAACCCATATACTTGCATGAATCCGAATGAGAGATGTAAATCACTCACCAATTATCCAAATCTAAGCAAAAGCAATGAAAATGCAATCCGGACAGCGAACACTTCGAATCAAACTCTTTAATCCGATGAATTCGCCCTTGAGACGATGTAGATCTAGCCTCTTATGGTGTAGATCTTTGATTTCCCTCCTTGGATTTTGGAATTTTAATGGTGGAAAGATGTTAGAGGAAGAAGGAGATCAAAGCCTCCCCATAAGAGAATGGAAAATGCCAACCTTTCTCCATATCTCTTACCCCCTATTTATAGTCTCCACCCACCCTCTAATGGGCCTTCTCCAAATCAGCCCATTAGCCTTCCAAAACCTGAACAGCCAACTGAAAAACCTTAAAACAACGATTTCTCCCAAACCGCTGAACCAAATCCTTAATGTAACCACTCTACGGAAAGGGAATCATCAATTCCTTTCCAATGGCACAGGTCTCACCCTCTGATTCGACCTGAGTCAAAAGTTATGCCCAGTACAAGACTGACAGGGGAAAAAGGGTCACAAACAAAATCGGTAAAAATTATGGACATGTCACACATCCCCATAAGCAACATATCAAAAGATGAGAATGATCCAACCCTCAGGGAATAAAATAAAAATATTTTACGATCTTCCGATACGTAAAATGCGGGCTGTTACATGTACCAAGACATGAAGCGAGTTTTCTTTTAGGCCGGTATGAAGAAAGATGTGGCCGAGTATGTCGCTAGATGCTTGGTGTGCCAACAAGTGAAAGCGGAGAAAAAGAAACCTGGTGGATTGCTTCACCCATTGGAAGTTCTGTAATGGAAGTGGGATAGCGTCTCGATGGATTTTATTGATGGGTTACCGAGATCGAGGAAGGGTAATACGGGAATTTGGGTTGTGGTAGACAGACTTACTAAGAGCGCCCATTTCATACCCGTGAAGAGTAAGAGGACTGCTCCATGGCTAGCTTCAGTTTACCTTCGAGAGATAGTTCGATTGCATGGGGTACCTTCTAACATAGTGAGTAATCGAGATCCTATCTTCACTAGCGAGTTTTGGAAGAGTTTGCAAGAGGCAGTAGGGACTCAGTTGTGTTTGAGCACCGCATATCATCCTCAGACGGACGGCCAGACCGAGAGGGTGAATCGTGTTCTAGAAGACCTTTTGAGGCTATGTATCTTAGATTTTGGAGGTACATGGGAAGAGCATCTTCCATTAGTGGAGTTCGCATATAATAACAGCTTTCAATCTAGTATTGGCATGGCTCCTTTTGAAGCTCTTTATGGAAGGCCTTGTCGATCGCCTACATGTTGGTGGGAATCTACGGATAAGATCTTGCTTGGGCCTGATATGGTTAGAGAGACTTCGAAAAAGATTGATTTGATTCGAAGAAGGATGAAAGCGGCGAAAGATAGGCAGAAATCTTACACGGATAAGAGGAGGACGGATCTGGAGTTTGATGTTGGGGACATGGTCTTTGTCAAAGTATCTCCATTACGGAATGTTGTTCGCTTTGGGTCCGCTGGGAAGTTAGCACCAAGATTTGTAGGACCGTTTCCTATTAAGGAAAGGATCGGACGGATGGCATATAGAGTGGATTTGCCTGAGAGACTTAGTGGGGTACATGACGTATTCCATGTGTCACATTTGAGGAAGTGCCTACATGAGACCGCAGAGGTGGTAGAGCCGAGCTTGCTTAGAGAAGTGGAGGTGGAGCGTGATGCGACTATTCGACGAGCTCCTACCCGCATCCTTGGGTCAGAGATTAGGAAGTTGAGAAACAGAGAGGTTCGACTAGTCAAAGTGCAATGGGGAGAGGATGAGAGCAATGCTACTTGGGAGACAGAAGCGAAGATGCGTTCATTGTACCCATTCCTTTTTGAGGGTATGTCTTTTATCTTCTCCTTTATCATTTGTCCAGTACTTATCTTATCTTTAGTATGTCCTCTCATTAGTACCTTTGACCTTTAGATAGGGTAAACCTATGGTTGAAACATGTGTTTGAGACATGTTATGATTGATGGATGCGTGTGGATGCAAGTGTTTGCTAGTGGTTGCTCGTGGATGCATATACACACACTTTAGACACTAGATCGGCTCAGTCACTTCATATTGCATATTGCATATAATTGTGTGTAGGTAGCTATACTAATGGATGTATAATGGTTGTGTTGTCATATGGATGATGCATTTTGGTGTATGGTTGTGCACACATGTAGTAATAGTATGTGTCGATAGGATTCTTTCGCATACATATTGGATGCATGGCACTATCATGGTTTGCATTAAGGAGGTCAACTGAATCAGTAGACCGCCTGATTTTGCATTAGACAGGAAACATATACACACACTTTTTGCATATGTTCATACAGCATTAGAAACTTTAAGGACAATGGATGCCAGTGTTTGTTGGTTTGAGTAGATGGTTGTTTGGTTGGTAGGATACGTTCTTCTTGACTTGGAGATTTCGGGGACGAAATCCTTTAAGTAGGGGAGAATGTAACACCCCGAATTTCACTTAATATTAATGTTTAGTAATTAAACAATAATTAATCTCAGACGTGAGAATTAAGGGAAATGGGTTTCGCCATTGTGTTCGTCTCGGAATTCTGGCTGAGATAGAGTCCGAGTTTGCGTGATTTGGACTTCGTATAAAGAAGTTATGGCCATCCGAAGTTTCAGAAAATTCAAAACAGATTTGAAATATTCGAATTTCAAATTTCAGAAGAGGCGGGAAAATTCCCACCAGACAGAGGGTGTCGACACTAGGGTCGACATGGGTGTCGACTCCCCCCCCAAGGGGTCGACCCATGTGTCGACCCAGGGGTCGACCCATGTGTCGACCCAGGGGTCGACCCCCCATGTCGGCCAGTTTGGCCTGGGTGCAATCTGAAGGGGTTTGGGCTGTGTTTTGGGGCTTGTGACGAAATCTGACGGCTCTAACCTAATTTAGGGTTAATCAAAGGGCCTAAACTACATCCTAAATCTATAAATACACCCTAAGACTACCCTAATCCATACTAAAAATAGATACAACGTCGTTATGCCGTCAAAATGCAACTTGAAGGAGCCTCCATCAAATTGTAGAAGAAGATAGCTTCTCAAATCAACTTCTAATCAACTCTAGCAACTTAATCTTCTTCATAGGAGTGCTAATCAACAAGTTGTGAGTTTCTATGCCTTTAGCAAGCAATTGTTAAACTAATTATGATAGGATATAATGAGGTTATGGTTATGTATGTGGATCAATGCAAGTTATGTTATCATATGCTATGTGTTCATGATGTTATGCAAGTTATGCAAGTCATATGCTATGTGTTCATGATGTTATGCAAGTTATGCAAGTCATATGCTATGTGTTCATGATGTTATGCAAGTTATGCAAGTCATATGCTATGAGTTCATGATGCTAGTTATGCAAGTTTTATGGTATATTTTCATGATGCTAGTTATGCAAGTTTTATGCTATGTGTTCATGATGCTAGTTATGCAAATCACTATGATAAACATTGATCCATTATGACACCATGTTATGCAAGTTTGGTGTTTGATTATATGCAAGTTCATATATGACATGTTATGCAAGTTTGGTGTTTGATTATATGCAAGTTTGGTGTTTGATTATATGCAAGTAACATGTGCAAGTTTACACCTTTGTATGAGATGCATACATATGCAAGTTAACCCCTTTATATGTCATACATACATTTGCAAGTTTACCCCTTTGTATGACATAAGTAACTTATGCAAGTTACCCTCTTTATGACATATGTGATTCATGCAAGTTTGGGTTGATTATTTATGCTAGTTGGGTTTGATGCCATGGTCATATATGCATGTTGACACCTTTAAAACCCATGTTGATGCTAATGTTATGCAAGTTGAACCCATTGTGTTTGTGATGAATCTTCCCTTTTAAGTATGTCATGTCAACATATTACGTGGGGTACGATGGGGTTAATATTCATGTTAATGAAATGGTGTGAAGTTGGTATGATTATGCATACCATAAAGTGGATGGACATAATTGAGCCAATTATGTACATCGTTAAATTTGTAATTAATTAGGGATAATTAACACAAATTATGGGGGTGATTAATTAGGTGTAATTAATCGACTAAGACACGAGGTTGGACCCTTTTGTAGCATAAGACTGCCCGGAACCGACCGGCAAATCCAGCGGCTACAAATGATTGGCCCAATGTGAGAGGTCTTAGGCATAAACTAAATACGTGACAAGTGTAAAGACACGAGATTAGACTCTGTTATGGCGTAAGGCTGCCCGGAACCGACCGGCAAATCCAGCTGCCATAAAAGACAGTCTAATGTGAGAGGTCTTTACAAAGGTTACGTTCTTAATCAATTAAGAAACACTTAACCAGATAAGCATGTAGTGGGGCATGAGGGGTTAAGTGGGTGCCTTGGGTGGCATGTGGAAATCAAGTAAGTGCCTTGGGTGGCATGTGGAAATCTAGTGGGTTGCCTTTGGTGGCAATAGAAAATACGATTAGAATACTTAACCAAGTGGAAACATGTAATTAAACATGATTAAAGGGTTAAGTGGGATACACTAGAAAAAGGGACAAGCTTAGGTGGGTAGCTTGTGGGGGCCCATTTCAACCAGTAACCCATATGTATCTTATTGGGCTCGACCCATGTCGAGGACGGGACACGCGTACTGGGCTTGACTATAAGAGGCCAAAACGGGTTAGCGGTTGTAACGACCCGCATTCTGCGCATCATAGGATCGTAGAATATTTATTTCTTTCACATACGAAGTCGTATGGTCATGTAACTTTGGGAGACGACTATTGTGGTCATTTCCCATGTTCATGATTTTTCCCGATTTTTAAATGACCATTTTACCCCTAGTTGGCACTGTTTTGGCCATAACTTTTGACTGGAAATGAATTTTGACCTGAAACCACTTCCATTGGCTTTGAATGATAGTTTCTCTTTCCGTAGAGTGGTCACATTAGCCAAACGGACTTACCGTTTGGGAGATATGGCTGAAACAAGTTTCAGATAGTGAAAGACAGCTTAATTGGGCTTAACCGGGTGATTAGCAGCTAGGCCCAAGGGGAATTTCGGGTTTAGAGGTATAGGAGGTCTGATTAGGGTTAGGTTATCACTTTCATTTCAGTTTTGAGCCGCCACAAACCTCCTTGAGACCTTAGTAATGGCTTCCTACATCTAAAACACCCCAAATCACTCTCTAATTGAAGATTAGGCTTAGCAACACCAAATTAAGGAGAAAAAGCACCAAAGCAAGGTTAGAGCCGCTGTTAGACATCAGTATTCGCCCCAAATCAGAGGAGTTTCAGTTCTGAGAATTTCATTTGTGGCCAAGGTGAGTGATTGCATAGTTTTTGCACTAATTACGGTAATTAAGGGGTAATTAGTGAAGATTAGCGAATTTATACGTAAATAAATTCTGGGAAAATTCTTAAAATTCTAAAATAATGTTTTAAGGCTCTGTTAGAAATTTGGGTTAATTTCGATGTGTTTTGCTAATCGTATGCTTAAACATGATTAAGAGGGATTATAGGCAAATGTGAGGTTTTAGCCACTTTTGATTCATTTTGATTCATTTAAATTGTTGTTTGTTGTTTGTGGTTGCTATTACATGTTACTATGACTCTATGGTATGTTTCATGATTGGTTAGAATAGTTAAATTGCTCGAAAACGTCGTCGAATGGCGTAGAAAGCTTGCTGGAAAATTTCAGAAGTGTGCAGGTTCCGAACCGGTTCGGATCGGAGAAAGGGGGTCGGATCGGATTTGTGAACTGACCAAGGGGATTCGAACTGGATTGGAACTTGTCGCTGGAGAAGGCTTGGCAAAAGGGAAGGCTGTTCACTCAGAGTTGGGGTAGACAAGGGGATCGGATCGGAAGAGTGATTGGAGGCCAGATCGGATCGATTGAGATGCAGGGCTCGGATCGGAAGCAAACACTCAGGAGGACTAGCAAGAGGGAAGGCCACGCGGATCAGATGGCAAGGAGGGATCGGATCGGAATACGTGAAGAAACAAGCCAGGGATTGGAGCGCTGGAGGGAAGGACACCCGACCCGACCTGGAGGAGGACCCCGACCCGACCCGGAGCGAAGTACCCGACCCGAATTGAATGAAAGAAGACAAGAGGAAGGTGGCACTCCGAACCGAACCGAGCATGGGTGACCGAACCGAACCGAATTCTAGAGCTGCTACTGCACGACAACTCTTCTGAAGACCAACTCCAACTCGATCAAAACCCGAGATGCAAAGGAAGTCCAAATGAGAAGTTAGAGCTTAAGATTCAGATGGGAATCAACGAGTTCACTTCATGGTTGGGCTTTGCTGCGGGACGCGTGCTAAGGAGTTATCGACACCTATAGCTTTGGACCACTATGGTAGGAGGTACGAAGGCGGATTCAGGGCCATTATGGCATTGGTAGAACCAAGGGCTATGACCAATGAAGTGGGTCATTGAAATGTTTGGTCATGACTCCAAGTGTTTGGCTTGGTCACAGCAGGGTTTCTACAAGTCGGGGTTCGTCGTTGCCTCAGTTTGTCTAGTGTTCCAAAGTGGTAGATGTCGTACGCTTTACGCACTGAGTGAGAGATGTGAGGATGGTTGCTATGGATGATTTGTTTGCTATCGTTGTGACATGCACACCCCACCCCCGTATTCTTACATTATTTATCATGGCACCTTGGGGTATTGTACGGTATGTGGTACTAACTCTTTGGTTGCAGGTCCAGGTTCAGGTATGGTTTAGTATACCTGTTCTTATTCTGTTTAGATGCTTATCGCTCATACCAGGCTTTATGTCTGACCCAGAGTTTTATGTCTCCTCTTATTACTCTGGGTGCTCACACGAGCAGACTAGAGACAGGTTAGCTGGTGATGCACGGGTAGATGATCCGGAGACGAGCAGGAGGCTTCCACGTACTATATACATAATATTCTCCCTGTGTTGTTGGAGATCACTGCTTGGGCATTGTTGGTGTATCTTCTACTTTAGCTTTCTTTTGTTTAGAGACAGTAA
Organism: Allium sativum; assembly: GCA_030737875.1. Taxonomy (NCBI): domain Eukaryota; kingdom Viridiplantae; phylum Streptophyta; class Magnoliopsida; order Asparagales; family Amaryllidaceae; genus Allium; species Allium sativum. Next base: position 694,061,441 of record CM060920.1, read on the forward strand.
ATTTGGAAAATTGTAATAAGCTGTATTTGGATTTCCGCTGCTTTGAGATTGATGTTGGTTTTAGTTATCAGCTTATACACTGTCTCGCCTGTTTTATGTCAAGTATGTTATTATTATATTTTATTCCATGCGCTGTGAGACATTCTACAGGTTCTTTGATTAGTTCGTTTCCTTCTTTCCTTTCTTCTGACGACCGTCTTGTGCTAGTCGGGCATGTGTACAGCGCACTTTTGGAGGAAATGCAGGCTGGTGCGAGGCGGGCCGTCACACTTGGTATCAGAGCTCTAGGTTGCGTAGTTAACCTAGGGAAGTTATCAGGGAGAGATAATATACGTATACGAGAGAGCGTATTTGTGATTACTTTGGTTTTTAAAAGCTATATACATATACTATTAGTAGTATAAGAATGAAGTCGTACTGCACTAGCACCACTATGGAATCGTTAATCGTTTCCTTTTTCAGATTGACGATGAGCCGAGATACTAGAGGTGCTGGTAGAGGAGCCAATAATGGAAACGCTGCTGACATGAGGACGATGTTTACTGACCTCATGAGAGAGATGCTTAGAGATGTTCAGAGGGCAGCTCCCAATGGCGGAAATGGTGGTGGTCCAATAGTGCAGGCGCCGAGGGTCGACTTCGCCAAGCTGAATAAGGACTATACTAGCCTTGGTGGGAAGCCGTTCCACGGAACGGAGTCGGCCACGGATGTTCAAGATTGGTTGGATAGTTGCGAACGTATCTTCGAGGATTTGGGTATCGAGGATGCGATGAAGAGAAAGCTAGCGTCCCGTCAGCTGCAAGGGCGGGCAATGAATTGGTGGAATGCTATAAAAGCAGCTACTCCCGAAGACCAGATTACTTGGGTTCAGTTCAAGGCTCGCTTTAGCGAGAAGTTCATTCCAGCGGCCCAGAAGTCAGTGTTGTTCAAGAGGTTCTTGGAGCTCAAGCAAAATGGCAGAGCTGTCTCAGAGTATATTGCTGAATTTGACACTTTGTCAAAGTATGGGTTATCTCTTATTGATACTGCCGAGAAGAAGAATGAGAAATTCATAACTGGGTTAGATCAGTACTTAGGGGAAAGGCTTATTAACCACATCGATGAGACGTTTGAGTCGATTGTGGGGAAAGCATTAAGATCAGAGAGTCTCTACCCTAAGTCGAAGACTGAGGTTACATCCGCAGATGAGCCAAAGCCACAAGCTAGTGGTGGAGGCAAAGGTGGTTCTCAGAATAAGAGAAAGCAGAGTCAGACTAAGGATGGCCAGAAGAAAAAGAATAAACAAGATGTGGAGTGCTTCAGCTGTGGTAAGAAGGGCCATTATGCTAGTAATTGTCGGGCCAAGCCAGCGGATAGGAAGTGCTTCAATTGTGGCCAATTGGGACATCACAAGGACAAGTGTCCGCAACCCCCTAAGGAAAAGCAAATGGTGAAAGCATATGCTCTTAATGCTATTCCTTCTTCGTCGAATGCCCCAACTGCGGCGGAGAAGGGAAAGAATGTCGTCATTCAAGGTATGCTTTCTGTTTATGATGTTCCTGTTAGAGTTTTGTTTGATACCGGAGCTTCCAGTTCTTTCATATCTAGTGACCTGGTAGATAGGTTGGGATTGGAGCCCGAGATTGTCGATAGACCTTTAGTAGTGACGAACCCGATTGGTGGTTCGACTAGCCTTAGCATGATTTGTCGTAATGTGGTCTTATCGAGTCATGGATGCATGTTTGTTTGTGATTGCTTTGTTTTGGGCTTTACTGGGTTTGGCATTATTTTGGGAGTAGATTGGCTCCAAAGATACGGGGTGGTGGTAGACTGTGAGGGCTTGTTGGTGACAGCTAGAGCGGATGACGGGCGGAGGATAGTGTTTGGTGGTCTACCCAGTAAGGGGGTATTGGCTAGTTTTCTAAACTCCCTCGACATTCCGCATAGTGAGTTGTCAGGTTTGCCCGTGGTTGGCCAGTATCCGGATGTTTTCAAAGAAGTGACCGGACTTCCACCACACCGAGAGATTGAGTTCCGTATTGATTTGGTAAAAGATGCCAGGCCTATAGTGATGCCACTTCGTCGTATGGCACCAAGGGAGCAGCGAGAGCTCGAGGTGCAAGTCAGCGATCTTTTGAAGAAGGGATTTATCAGAAGGAGTGTTTCTGAATGGGGAGCACCAGTTGTGTTTGCTACCAAGGCGGATGGTTCCCTTCGTTTGTGTGTAGACTACCGCGAGTTGAATAAAGTGACGAGGAAGAACAAGTATCCTCTACCGCGGATAGATGATTTGTTTGATCAGTTGAGTGGCGCGAGAGTATTTTCTCAGTTGGATCTCGCGACAGGTTTTCATCAGCTTAGAGTGGAAGCTGAGAGTATAGCTAGAACGGCATTTCGGACGCCGTCTGGGTTTTATGAGTGGTTGGTCATGCCATTCGGGCTGACTAATGCCCCGGCATATTTTGTGGACCTTATGAATAGGGTATTCAGAGATCAGCTGAATAAGTCTGTCCTTGTGTTCGTTGATGATATTTTGGTCTATTCGAGGACAGAGGAAGAACACAAGGGACATTTAAGAATAGTGATGGAGGTGTTGAGAAAACACCAATTGAAAGCAAAGTTTTCTAAGTGCCACTTCTGGAAGAGGGAAGTGAGGTTCTTGGGCCATGTTGTATCAGAAAATGGGATTGCCGTGGACCCGGCGAAGGTGGCTACGGTACAGGATTGGCCTACGCCCAAGAATGCAACAGATGTAAGAAGTTTCTTGGGGTTAGCGGGGTATTATCGTAAGTTTATCCAAAGTTTCTCCAAGATAGCAGCACCACTGACCCAGTTGACCAAGAAGAATCAAGCTTTTGTCTGGGATGAAAGGTGCAGGAATGCATTCAAAAGTTTAAAGGACAAGTTGACAAGCGCACCGGTGTTAGTCATTCCTAAGGGGGATGAAGAGATGACGGTATACACGGATGCCTGTGGTACCGGACTGGGAGCTGTATTGATGCAAGGCGGTAGGGTTGTAGCTTATGCAAGTCGGCAATTGAAACCGCACGAGAGAAGATACCCTACCCATGATTTAGAGTTGGCAGCGATCGTGTTCGCGTTAAAGATGTGGAGACACTATCTCTTGGGAGAAAGATTTGAGCTGTTTACAGATCATAAGTCGTTAAAGTATCTATTCTCCCAGAAGGATTTAAATCTCCGTCAGCAGAGATGGTTAGAGTTCTTAGCTTCCTATGATTTTGACATTGCATACACACCAGGAAAAGGCAATGCGGTGGCTGATGCATTGAGTAGAAGACACGCCAGCTTAGGGGCTATGTTCCTTGAATGGAAGCAACTGGAGTTTATCGCGGGGTTTGATTTCAGACCAAAGTGCGAATTGGATCCAGAAATGTTAGCAAGTTTGACGATCAGACCCACTTTGATTGAGCGGATCGGCTCTAGTCAGAGGGACGATCCTAACCTATTGGAGATCATCTCCAAGTTAGAGATGGGTATCGATGAGGAGATGAACAAGTATGGGCTTGATCGAGATAGATGGCTTAGAAAGGATGGAAGACTAGTCGTACCCAATGTTAATGGATTGAGAGATGAAGTGCTTAGAGAATGTCATCACTCAAAGCTAACCATACACCCCGGTGGTAATAAGATGTATCGAGATATGAAGCAGACTTACTACTGGGAAGGGATGAAAAGAGACGTTGGGAAGTTTATATCCAAGTGCATGAATTGCCAGCTAGTTAAAGCCGAGCAAAAGAAGCCTAGTGGGTTGTTGCAACCATTAGAAATTCCCGAATGGAAATGGGAACAAGTCTCGATGGATTTCATCGATGGTTTACCAAGGACTAGATCGGGATATGATAGCATTTGGGTGATTGTAGACCGACTGACTAAAAGTGCAAGGTTTATACCAGTCAAATCGACAAGAACGGCAACTAAGTTAGCAGAATTGTATATGAAGTGGGTAGTGAGATTTCATGGAGTACCTAAAGGCATTGTGGGCGACCGAGACCCGTTGTTTACTAGTGGGTTTTGGAAGAGCTTACAAGAGGCGCTAGGGTCAGAGTTACATCTCAGTACCGCATATCATCCTCAGACCGACGGTCAGACGGAGAGGGTGAATCGTATTTTGGAAGATCTCTTGAGAGCATGTATATTGGATTTTGGTGGATCATGGGATGACCATTTGCATCTAGTGGAGTTTGCATATAATAATAGTTACCAATCCAGTATCGGTATGGCTCCATTTGAAGCTTTGTACGGAAGACCGTGCAACTCACCATCATGTTGGATAGAGACTGGCGAGAAGTTTATGCTTGGACCAGATGTGGTGAGGGAAACTTCAGATAAAATCAAGACCATTCAACAACGAATGAAGGTTGCCCAAGATAGACAGAAGAGTTATGCTGATAAGAGGCGAAGGGACTTAAAATTCTCCGTTGGCGACTTGGTGTTTGTCAAGATTTCTCCGTTGAAGAGCGTAATACGATTTGGCAGGAGAGGCAAGTTGGCACCAAGGTTTGTTGGCCCATTCCCTGTTCTTGAATTAGTCGGGAATTTGGCATATAGAATTGACTTACCAGAGAAGATGGCGGGAGTTCATAACGTATTTCATGTTTCCCAACTAAGGAAGTTCGTTCACGACTCAGATATGACTATTTCACCTGATCAGTTAGAGGACTTCGAAGTAGAACCCGAGGCGGTTGGGAACCGCAAGCCGGCCCGTATTGTCGAGTACGACATGAAGCAACTTCGAAGGAAGGCGGTGAAGCTAGTCAAGGTACAGTGGAGCGAGGACGAGAGTGATTGTACTTGGGAAACAGAGAAGGACATAAAGAAGAAGTATCCAGAACTCTTTGCCTGGTAAGATTTTGACTTCGATTTAGTTTTTCCACATGCTAGGATAGGCTTTTCTGCTTGTTTTGCATGTTTGATTTTTGTTATATGTGGTTGTTAGGCATGCGGGATCCTTTGTATGTTTTGGGTTAAGGAATTTCGGGGACGAAATTTCTTAAGGGGGGGAGAGTGTAACGACCCGCATTCTGCGCATCATAGGATCGTAGAATATTTATTTCTTTCACATACGAAGTCGTATGGTCATGTAACTTTGGGAGACGACTATTGTGGTCATTTCCCATGTTCATGATTTTTCCCGATTTTTAAATGACCATTTTACCCCTAGTTGGCACTGTTTTGGCCATAACTTTTGACTGGAAATGAATTTTGACCTGAAACCACTTCCATTGGCTTTGAATGATAGTTTCTCTTTCCGTAGAGTGGTCACATTAGCCAAACGGACTTACCGTTTGGGAGATATGGCTGAAACAAGTTTCAGATAGTGAAAGACAGCTTAATTGGGCTTAACCGGGTGATTAGCAGCTAGGCCCAAGGGGAATTTCGGGTTTAGAGGTATAGGAGGTCTGATTAGGGTTAGGTTATCACTTTCATTTCAGTTTTGAGCCGCCACAAACCTCCTTGAGACCTTAGTAATGGCTTCCTACATCTAAAACACCCCAAATCACTCTCTAATTGAAGATTAGGCTTAGCAACACCAAATTAAGGAGAAAAAGCACCAAAGCAAGGTTAGAGCCGCTGTTAGACATCAGTATTCGCCCCAAATCAGAGGAGTTTCAGTTCTGAGAATTTCATTTGTGGCCAAGGTGAGTGATTGCATAGTTTTTGCACTAATTACGGTAATTAAGGGGTAATTAGTGAAGATTAGCGAATTTATACGTAAATAAATTCTGGGAAAATTCTTAAAATTCTAAAATAATGTTTTAAGGCTCTGTTAGAAATTTGGGTTAATTTCGATGTGTTTTGCTAATCGTATGCTTAAACATGATTAAGAGGGATTATAGGCAAATGTGAGGTTTTAGCCACTTTTGATTCATTTTGATTCATTTAAATTGTTGTTTGTTGTTTGTGGTTGCTATTACATGTTACTATGACTCTATGGTATGTTTCATGATTGGTTAGAATAGTTAAATTGCTCGAAAACGTCGTCGAATGGCGTAGAAAGCTTGCTGGAAAATTTCAGAAGTGTGCAGGTTCCGAACCGGTTCGGATCGGAGAAAGGGGGTCGGATCGGATTTGTGAACTGACCAAGGGGATTCGAACTGGATTGGAACTTGTCGCTGGAGAAGGCTTGGCAAAAGGGAAGGCTGTTCACTCAGAGTTGGGGTAGACAAGGGGATCGGATCGGAAGAGTGATTGGAGGCCAGATCGGATCGATTGAGATGCAGGGCTCGGATCGGAAGCAAACACTCAGGAGGACTAGCAAGAGGGAAGGCCACGCGGATCAGATGGCAAGGAGGGATCGGATCGGAATACGTGAAGAAACAAGCCAGGGATTGGAGCGCTGGAGGGAAGGACACCCGACCCGACCTGGAGGAGGACCCCGACCCGACCCGGAGCGAAGTACCCGACCCGAATTGAATGAAAGAAGACAAGAGGAAGGTGGCACTCCGAACCGAACCGAGCATGGGTGACCGAACCGAACCGAATTCTAGAGCTGCTACTGCACGACAACTCTTCTGAAGACCAACTCCAACTCGATCAAAACCCGAGATGCAAAGGAAGTCCAAATGAGAAGTTAGAGCTTAAGATTCAGATGGGAATCAACGAGTTCACTTCATGGTTGGGCTTTGCTGCGGGACGCGTGCTAAGGAGTTATCGACACCTATAGCTTTGGACCACTATGGTAGGAGGTACGAAGGCGGATTCAGGGCCATTATGGCATTGGTAGAACCAAGGGCTATGACCAATGAAGTGGGTCATTGAAATGTTTGGTCATGACTCCAAGTGTTTGGCTTGGTCACAGCAGGGTTTCTACAAGTCGGGGTTCGTCGTTGCCTCAGTTTGTCTAGTGTTCCAAAGTGGTAGATGTCGTACGCTTTACGCACTGAGTGAGAGATGTGAGGATGGTTGCTATGGATGATTTGTTTGCTATCGTTGTGACATGCACACCCCACCCCCGTATTCTTACATTATTTATCATGGCACCTTGGGGTATTGTACGGTATGTGGTACTAACTCTTTGGTTGCAGGTCCAGGTTCAGGTATGGTTTAGTATACCTGTTCTTATTCTGTTTAGATGCTTATCGCTCATACCAGGCTTTATGTCTGACCCAGAGTTTTATGTCTCCTCTTATTACTCTGGGTGCTCACACGAGCAGACTAGAGACAGGTTAGCTGGTGATGCACGGGTAGATGATCCGGAGACGAGCAGGAGGCTTCCACGTACTATATACATAATATTCTCCCTGTGTTGTTGAAGATCACTGCTTGGGCATTGTTGGTGTATCTTCTACTTTAGCTTTCTTTTGTTTAGAGACAGTAAATTTGGAAAATTGTAATAAGCTGTATTTGGATTTCCGCTGCTTTGAGATTGATGTTGGTTTTAGTTATCAGCTTATACACTGTCTCGCCTGTTTTATGTCAAGTATGTTATTATTATATTTTATTCCATGCGCTGTGAGACATTCTACAGGTTCTTTGATTAGTTCGTTTCCTTCTTTCCTTTCTTCTGACGACCGTCTTGTGCTAGTCGGGCATGTGTACAGCGCACTTTTGGAGGAAATGCAGGCTGGTGCGAGGCGGGCCGTCACAGCGGTGGCAACGCAAGTCCAACGGGTTTCATATGCGTGTGTGGACCCGGGCTGGTAGGTAAGACTTTGTTGCATCGTGTAGGTATAAGCCGTGCACCGTTGATTGTATCGGGTTGCCACTTTGGGGAGTGATACACCCCACTGTGGGGCCAGCACGGGTATCTACGGTAGGGAGCCGATCGCTTGGGGAGTAGTGGGTACACCTAGTGGAGATAGGGGCAGACGGCACCTATGTGGTCAGCTAGGGGTACAAGAAACTACTAGTTATGTTTTCTAAGTCCTTGGGTGGGATCAACCTTTAAATAGGAATGACTGGTGTGGTGCAGTGTAGTAATTACCCTTGGGTGGGTAGATGCGTCTTTACCGTTATCTTAGTTCATCCTATGTCTAGTTGGCTGCTTAGTGTAGTCATTCATCCCCAGTCATCACCGTACCAAGTTTATATCATACCCTAATTACTTTAATGATTGTATTGTTAAAGTTATAGGGCTCACTCAGACTTATGTCTGACCCCGTTGTTTTTATCCTTTTTCCCAACCTTCAGGTTCTCAGAGTGGGCCTAGCACTAGTGGGCTTTGATCAGATTGCTTTATCGATCTTTTGGAGCTTGGACCGTGATGTAAAGCCCAGCTTATCTTTTCTATTATGGCTATTAGTTATGTAGTGGGATTATGTACTTATGTTTTATCAGGATGGATATTTAGTACTTGACTCTTGTTTTAGTTGGTTTTGATATGTAACCAAACATGTTTATCTTCTGCTGCAATGAAATGATGTTTTAGATTTCAAGTATTATTTATATCTGTCTTGTTGTAATTTTTCTGTTCTATATTCACTTAAAATACTCCACCGAAGTTAAGGCATTCCCATAGTGAGTGACCTTAGCGGGTGTGGGGTGTTGCACTTTCTCTTTTCACGGGGTTTGTTGTTCTTCCCGCCTTTCTTTGAATCAGCCTTCTTATTTTGCGACCCTTCCCCCTTCTTGTCTTGAGGCACTTCCGCTTTTGCCTCATTCTTGCCCTTGTCTTCCTCATGTAAGAGTGCCATGCCCACTAACCTCTCGTAAGGAGCCCCCATGGGTATATGGGTCATAGCCAAGCTGTGAAGTGGCTCATTCAACCCCTTAACAAAAACGGAGAGCCTTCTTATGAGGAGTATTCACTAAGTCCAGTCCAAATCGGGCCAGCTGATTGAATTGATTGACGTACTCCTTAACCGTCATACTTCCTTGCTTAAGAGATAAGAACTTTTCTAGCTGTAAACTTCGTTCAGCTTGTGAGAGGAATTTCATCTCAAACCTTATCCTGAAATCCATCCACGTGTCAATTGGTCTTTCAGCGTTAGTTACTTCCCACCAATAGGAAGCTTCGTCTTTGAGCAACCACACTGCCAATTGTATCTTTTGTCTATCATACACCTCGAAGATATCGAATAGATTTTCAGTTTCTTTGAGCTAATTCCTTGCTTCTACAAATGATTCAGTTCCCTTGAAATCCTTTCCACCCATAGCCCTAAAGTCTCTACAAATCTTTGAGAAAGCATTTGCACGAGGAGGAGGAGGGGGAGGAGGAACTGCTGCAGTTGGAGGAGGAATGTCTGCTGGGCCTGCGTCATTGGCCCTAGCCTTTAAGTACCTCCTGAACCAGCCAGGTATCGGTACACCCTCTAGAAGGTTAAGATTCCCAGACATGCTGAAACGAAAAAGAAAAGATTCAAAACAAAGTATAGAATGATAGAGCATATGGCTTTGGGGGATTATGCCTTTAAAATAAAATAACACTTTTTCTTGAAAAATGCTTCTTTTGAAAATAGTTTAAAAAAAAAATCTTATTTGATCTGGTAAACCTTTGCTCTGATACCAAGTGAAACACCCCACCTCCGTTAAGGTAACTCACAAAGGGAATGCCTTAACTTTGGTAGAGGGTTATAGGTACAAGATATAGAAAAATTTACAAGACAGATAAATTTAAGCAATGGAAATTCAAATATTTATTGCATACGTAGTTCAATACAAAAGCATTACATCAAATTGTCTAAAAATAACTTCCAAAACATTACACCATAATTTCTGTCTTGATTATTTAAAATAAAGAAGCATAAAACATAGGTAAAACTACATAAATCCCCAAGTGTAGTATCCAAGAGCCATAGCCAATGCAAGAGAGTCCAAATCATACATCTACTTTCTTGAAGCTTGCAAAGAGTCTGATTAAGCTGGAGTATTCTCTCCCTGTGGACCAGAGGTGGGGGGGGGGGAACAGAAGAAAGAAGACGAAAGAAAATGAGTCAGACAATAAGTCTAGTAAGTTAAGTGATTACTAGTATTTAAACAAGGAAAGGGATCATGACAGTGATAACAGAACATAGGACAATACCCTAATATAAGATAAGAGGAACATGTGATCGCACCCATTCCTATAGTCTCTGCACCTACTTAACCATTGGTTCAACCAGCCCCACGTGTTTATAACAAACGATCCCCTTAATGATCGGCTCCTACTCGCATGCATTCATGTCCAGTGTCATTCGACCCCGCTTGAATGTAGCTACCTGTGCTAGTCCCACCATGGGGTGTACCAGTCCCTCTGGTGGCAACCCGACACGATTCAAGATGCACAGTGTATACTACTGATGCCCAGTGCCTGATTTTCCACTCCGGAGTACGTGCACGCCCATACTCCGTCGGAACCTACACCGGCCCACCAACCACCGACGTTTTGATCGTTTATAATTCAGCCCAGTAATCGTGCCCCACCCTGCCTAGTTTCAGGGTACCATGATACATCTATGTGGGTTACTACTGAAATGGGTCCCCGTTACTAGGGTTTTCTAATCAACATGTTTATTTGGTTAAGTGTCCAAGTTTACCTAACCCCACCCATTCGTTCAGTTAACATGTTGAATCGGTTAAGTGTTTTCCTAATTTACTTAACCCTACCAATCCCGACTTAGCTTTAATTTATTAAAGCACCAACCACTCACATTAGACAGGTCTTGTTTTGGTCACTGGATGTATCGGTCGGTTCCGGGCAGATTTACACCACAACTCAGTCTAACCTCGGGTTCTTTTTGGGCTTGATGCACTAACCACCCACATTAGACAGGTCTTGTTGTGGTCACTGGATATGCCGGTCGGTTCCGAGCAGATTTACACCACAACTCAGTCTTATCTCGGATTAGGCATATTCGTCTTTTCTAAAATTCATATTTTTCTATATATGTCAAATTTCTTTATGTGGATTAAATTAAATTTAATCACACCATAATTATCCTTTGATTATGCTCAACATAAACGGTATATCAAATATACCATTTAATGAACAAATCTATGCCATGAATTTTCATATTTCCCATCACTACCCCCCGTGGAACGTACGCATGAATCACGTAAAATGTGGGGCTAGTAAGTTAGCCCAACCCATAAACAAGACAAGGGTTAATAAACAAGAGACATGAAATAAATATAAAATAACATACATTTCAACTTGTCATGTGTAACTTGGCATAGAGGTATCATTAACTTTAATTAAATGGGTAAAGGTGAACTTGTGACTAAGTTGGGTCTAATGGTCATGTAAACTTGACAAAGGTCTAGCATGGAAGTTTAAAATATAATCACAGTTTCAACCCACAATTTAGCATATGATCTTATGTATGTCAAAACATAAGAAAGCTATTATAATCATTTTTATACACAATTTAGCATGATGTTAAAAACATAAGAGGACTACAATTCCACTTTTACAACATAATTAGATTCAACCTAACATGAATATACATGAGTGTTGATCTAACATATAAGCATGTGTTTTAGATCACAAACTTGCAAATAACCACCAATTTATAGAATGACATGTTTTACCATTTAATTGGCAAAATAAATCCATTACCCAAATCATAATAGATTTTAATAACATACAATATGTTCATCACCACAAGCATATAGACATGATTAACATACAACATGTTCATCTCCATAAGCATATAGACATGAAATATACAACATGTTCATCGCCATAAGCATATATACATGATTAATTACAACGATACTTTAAGATAAACGAGAATCAAATCTTATACATAAGCATCATTCTATATCCCAATTAAAACATGTCATGATTCAATCGAAAGAATGTTTAAATCTACGTAATAACCAACTTACAAGCTAAAAGGAATTCTTGCGTTATGAAATCTGAATTCTAAAATTGGAGATGCGCGCCTTTGATGAAGATCGTTGAATTAGACTAGTTTTAATTTGATTTTAGATGTAAGCTTTTAACTCGTCTTTGAATTGAAAACGGTGACGGCTACTCCAAGTTCTCTACTGACGGCATTTCAGTTCTAGGATTATTTTTCTGTTTGTTTTTAGGTTGAGCATATAGTTGCTTATATAGAATTTCAGTTTAATTATAGACGTCGGATGAACCTAGGGTTAATCACAGCCGCTCAGACCAGATCAGGACCATCCAGAAACCCTAGTGACTCAGCATCAAGTCATCAGTCGTTCAAAATTCAGATCTGGCCGGGGGCCAGGTCGACCCCCAGGTCGACCTCTAGGGGGGAGTTCGACACTAGGGTTGACCCCCTGGTCGACCTGCCTAGGCGGGAATTTTCTCGCCCAACCCGCTTTTGACTTTTGATTCGAATTTGAACTTGTTTTTCGAGCTGTTTGAATTTATTTGAATTTTCTGGAAACTTCTTACAGCCATAACTTCTTCATACGAAGTCCAATTTACGCAAACTCGGACTCTATCTCAACCAGAATTCCGAGACGAACACAATGGCATAACCCGTTTCCCTTAATTCTCACATTTTAAATTAAGTATTCTAGGATTTGTTATTATAACGTTAATAGAAAATACGGGGTGTTACAGGTGGTTGAGCCGAGCATGCTTAAGGAAGTGGAGATAGAAAATGAGGCAACAATTAGATGAGTTCCTACCCGAATACTTGGATCAGAGGTTAAGAAACTGCGCAACAGAGAGGTTAAGTTAGTAAAAGTGCAATGGGGAGAAGACCGCGAAGATGCAACTTAGGAGACTAAAGACAAGATTCGTACTTCGTACCCTTTTTTTGAGAGTATGTTCTTAACTTCTTTTTCCAAGCTTGTATTCATACTTGCTTCTATCATTCGAGTATATCCTATCGATCGAATCTTCGACCTTTAGGTAGAAAACCAGCGGATGTAAACATGTGTTTGAGACATGTTATGTTTGGTGGATGCAAGTGTTTGCTAGTGGTTTCTCGTGGATGAATATACACACGCTAGGCAATAGATCGGCTCAAACACTCTTATACTGCATATGGATGTGTGTGCATTTTATTTTATTTATAGGTGGAAATGGATGTATCATCACATGGATGTTTCATTTGAATGAATGATTGTGCATACATATAGTGTTTACATGATATACTAGGACTGTTTGCATACATCTTGGATTTATGACACTATCATATATTGCATTAAGGAGGTCGACTGAATCAGTAGACCGCCTGTTTGCATTAGCATAAGGACATATACACACCCCTTTGCATATGTTCATACAAGCATTATGAATTCCTAAGGAAAATGGATGCCTGTGGATGATGGATGAGTATATGATTGTAGGTGGATGTAATAAATATTCTTCTTAACTTGGAGATTTCGAGGATGAAATCCATGAAGTAGGGGAGAATGTAACACCCTGTAATTTTAAAGAGCATTATTGACAACAAACTAAGGGATACTTAATTAGATGATGGGAATTATGTGAAATGGATTGTACCATTGCGTTTATCTCGGAATTCTGGTTCACATAGACTTCGAGTTTGCTAAAACGGACATCGTATAAGGAAGATATAAAGGTTAGAAGTTTGTGTATATATATATATATATAAGAAGGATATATGTAAATATAATTCAAAAAAATTTCAAAATAAACAAGTAACAAACAAAGGTAGAAAGTGGCAAGAACTCGACCCGTTGTGGGCTGACCTACGCCTGGTCTTGGTCGACCTATGGTTCGACCCAAGGTCAGGTGGGTCGGCCCAGGTGGGGGTGGGTCGACTCACTCACGATTTAGCGACATTCATTTTTCTAGTTTCTGAACTACTTTGTTAACTAGGTTCATTATTTTTTTGAACGGATTGGATTTAAAAATAGGGATCTAACGGTTAAGGATTGCCTTGAAAACTCTATATAAAGGCATGCACTCCTATCAAATCAATTTCACTTCTTCATACTTCTTCCCCAAACCTCTGTTCTAAAAATTTAAGATGAAGATGGGGAGATGCTGCCGAAACTTGGATTGAATCAAGACAATTCTTATCTGACTTATACAAGAATCCCTTCTGCAATATCAACATATTATCCTCTATTATTTAGATCCAATCTCTATGAGTTCATGTTACTTTTAGATATAAAATTTAACAGTAATTCCGACCTGTTAATAAACCTGGATCTGAGCCTATGCCTATTAAGAAACTGATTCATATCTAAATAGTTCTTCTATAATTACATGTATTTTTCCATACACTTGCTCTACTGTTCAGTTGTTATTATATGTCCATTTTTGTTCTTCTCTCTCTCTCTTATTCCCTTTTTTATTTTATAAGACTAGGCCACCTTCGAGCCCTGGCTAATCTCGTAAGAGACATATGCATGAACGAAATTGGGACAATTAGGGAATGCTTGGGAATGAAAATATAAGAGGGAAATTTGGGGGATACCTTGTGCTCTGGAACATGATTAGAAATTTGGGGTGTATGAACATGTAAATTTGTAGGCTTAATTCAAGGATTAAGTGGAACATGTTAATGAAACTATAAGTAACCTGTGGAATCTGTTAAATCTATGGGGTTAAGTAAATCTGTTAAACTATGCGGTTAAGTAAATTTGTTTAATCTGTTCGGGTTATATGAACCTGTTAACCTATAATACTTAACCTGTTTAATATGTTGGGGTTACATGAACCTGTTAACCTGTAATACTTAACCAGTTTAATATGTTGGGGTTGTATGAACCTATTAACCTGTGGGGGTTAGGTGAACCTGTTAATCTGTAAAGTTCAACCTGTTAAAAATCCTAGTTAATTGTAGGACACAAGTTTAGGGGTTTGATTTGTGCCATCTGCTGTGTGGGGCCCATATCATTCAGTAACCCATTATGGTATTAACGGGAACCCTGCACCAGGTAGGAGTTAGGGCATGCATACTGAACAGATAGTAAGAGGTTCATCTGAAAAGAGGGTGTATACAGGCGCGTTCCAACGGAGTTATGGGCGTGCATGAGTCCGATCGGGAAAATAAGCCGCTGTAGCACTAGTAAATAGGTATGTGTCCTTCTATAGGTTGCCACTTTATGAAGTAATACACCCTACTGTGGGGCCGACACAGGGTATTTACACGTTAGGGAGCCGATCGCTTGGAGGTAGTAATTAGATACATCTAGTCCTCTCTGTTTCTATTGAGGTACTTGCTATTTCTGTTTGGGGGTAACACCCGTTATATTCTGTTGAGGTACTTGTTATTTCTGTTTAAGGGTAAAATCCATTATGTAACTAGAGTACACCTAAACCTCCATTATGTTTCTGTTGGAATCATTCTGTTTCTGTTATATTAGGGAACACCTAATCCTGTCATAAATCCTGTATACTAGTATCGGTGCAGAGAAAAGTAGTTGAGAAGCATAGTTTACTTTGTTTATTCTGCTTATCCTATTCATCATGTTTATGCCAGTAGTATGTTACTGTTATCTCCCATCCAGTATATTTACCTCTCTTGATACTGTTACTTCTTTACATGCTTAAAGTCACTAGACTCGCCAGACTTTATGTCTGACCCTTTTTGTTTTCCTTTCTCTCTTTCCTTTCACCCCAGATTCTCAGGGTGGGAATGCTCAGTCATGATTAGGACTCTCTCTGTTTCTACTTGGATCTGGACCTGCTTTGATGTATCGCTTCGACTGCTTATCTACTTTGTTATGGCTATTATTGGGGATTATGATTTTACGTTTCTGTACTCTGATGGTTTTATCTCAAGACAGAAATTTTGATTTGATGTACTTGTTTTCAGTATTTTAGCCTGATGTTGTAACTAGATTCGAGACTATGATGTTTTTCTACTGAATAATGAAGTTTTAAATTTCCGCTGTTACTTTTTTTTTATGTCTTGTGAAATTCTGTTCCCGTTTACTATTAACGCTTCACGGAACTTAATGCATTATGTTAAAGAGTGGCATTAACGTATGTGAGGTGTCACATAGAATATATCCAAAGGATTGAGATTCCAACCCTAGAGGATTTCTAAGAGTTCTAAACCCATAGGGATGTCCGACACCTTGAATTCTTACTGAAAGATATTTGCAGATGGGATAGATCTTCATGACTCATTCTCCAAATCTTGTGAATATTTCGAAACCTTATAATTATAGCCAATCTACATGGATCTGCATACTAGTAAAATTTCTCAAGGAACCCTCAAAATAAAGCCGATAGGGACATAGTTTTGAACCATGGGATAGAGCTGGCAGAGACATAGTTTTGAACCTCGGGACGGAACCGACAGAGATCTAGTTTACATATGGTAGAACCCTCATCATTAATGAATTTCAAGATTAAAGTCTCCAGTAACTAATTTCCATCTTTTGATTTTCAATAGGATCACACTTTTAAGGAATAAAGTCATGACACTTTCAATAGAATTTTAATGAAGCCCTAACGTAGGAAGTTCAAACGGAAAAAATAATGGAATCGATTAGCTCTATGAAGGTGTAACCTAAGTAAATCCACTTTATATAAGGGTTCCACGAGGATCACATCACTTTGGGGGTGTTAATCGTATTTATGGCTAACATTTTTGGCTCTAGAAGAGGATGGTTGTACCTTCGACACCCTTTAACCTTTCAATCTTTCATTGAATTTGATAAAGAATGCTTCTAACGGATATGGAATGGATTATAATCCGACAAAAAAGAATGATCATTCAAAGAGATTCCTATATAGTTTATAATAGGCTGATTATATATCAAAATATACTTCTTATAAGCCAAAAATAACTGTAAGTTAGAAAAGGTTTCTTGTAATCTAAGAGAAAAATTTAAAGAGTCCACACAAAAGATAAGGAAAGAAGATTGGAAATTCCGGCAATCCTACGAAAGAAAAATTATGGTATCCTCTTCATCACAACAACATATTAGTTATAAGAACTGGTAGTTCTTCGGGACCAATTTCATGAAGGAAAAAAAACACCAACTACCAACCAAACAACTACTTGATAAGGGCAAAAGGCCAATTCGATATGAACAAGGACGTTCTGAATCGTTTACAATGAGATCTACGTGTATGGATATGAAGCTCTATAAAGAACAAATGCTAAGGATAAAAGCTCCGAGCATCGTTAAATGAAAGAAAATTGAGGCCTATGACCCTGATAATTGGAATGTAAACCTATTCCATATTGTACCTACACCTTTCTTTGCTTTCGAGCAGAGCGTGGAGAAAAACAACTTGTTTACGCAAATGAGGATGACCATTAAGGATTATTCTAAAGGGATGCTATCTGAAGATGTGATGATTAAAAATTATGATACCTTTGCACAAATATGATAACCAAATATGAAGGAGCCTTTGGTATTCTACAATCATCAAGAAACATCCGGAAGAGGAATAATGGTCTAAAGCAAGCTTGTGACAGCTTACGAAGTATAGAGGAATCTTAAGAGAAAAATGACTATTGACGAAACTGAAACACTACCACCAGGCTCTAATAAATTGAAAATCAAGCTTTTAAAAAGAAAAGTTTAAGTCAAAATTACCAAAGGAGCGTAACTTAATAATCTCAATTGAGAATATCTACTTGCAGACGAAAGAGGAACTGAAGTATTGGCCTCCAAATAAAGAGTCACCTAAGTTCAAAAGAAATAAAATAAAAATCTTATTATTATTACCATATGATTAATGGGTATGAAACCAATTGTTGTAGAGCACTTGAGAAAATAGTTATCTACTTCTTTAAGAAAGGAAAGCTCAAAAAATTTGTGAAGGAATACTAAGGATTTAATAGAAATTGAGTTATTATTCAAAATAAGAGATTCTACATGGAAGAGGGTGAAATACCCTCTAATTATCATAACCTAAAAAGTCCTAGACGTAGTGAAGGCGCTTCCCCTGAGAAAGGAAGGGTAAACTCGAGGACATTAGCTACCACCTACTAAAACCATTGGTTAACAATGTTCTTCCCCAAAGTGGCGGAGGGTATACCTAGGGACATGCGTCTGGCACCCAAGCCCTTTGTACAATCCAAGGCTCCTCTTAGAGGGAAGAGGATGAGCCCGGGGACATGCATCCGAAACCGTAAACCCTTGTTCTCATTATTAACGTGGCTTGTTCAATGTGCTCCTTGGAGGAGGGACATGTTAAGCCTTGGTCCCACCACAAAAGTGGCTTGGTCAAGGTTCCTAATGGAGCACACTCTGCCTTTCTTCTTTTTAGAACAAGACCTGTCTCTGCTTCAGCTAAGCATACCTTGCCTCTACTCTAAAGATGAATACGCTCTTCTTATACTTATGCCTTGTCCCATATAAGAGAATGAAAGCTCAAAGGGAGTACTAGAGCATGCCTAACCTCTATTCGAAAGAAGAACTTGCCCTACATCTTCTTTAAGAAAAGCATGAAATAGACACTACCTTAAACGGATACCGAATTCTAGACTTTAAATTGGATTTATGGATTTCTATTATTTTAAATTCCCGAATCGAGGTTCCATGACTTCTAATGTTGAAAGGGTTTCGGTCTTCTATTATTTACATAAGCATATTTTTGGATTTCTATTATTTCAAAAGCCCAAATTTGTGTTTTGGGATTTCTATTACCGAAAGAGTTTCGGTCTTCTATTATTTCCAAAAGTGAATAACTGAATTTCTATTATTTTAAATACTCGAATTTTGGTTTTAGGATTTTTAATGTTGAAAGAGTTTCGGTCTTTTATTATTTCCAGAAATGGATTTATGGATTATTTTAAATACCCGAATCTGGGTTTTAGGAATTGTAATGTCAAAAGGGTTTTTACATTCTATTATTTCCGATAGTGAATTTTTAGGATTCTATTATTTAATATCGAAAGAGTTTCGGTAGTCAATTACTTTCGGAGGCTTGTGTATGGGGGAACAAGTCAACAAAAGCATCAGGCGGTATGAATTCGCATATGAAAATTATAAAGAAATAAGAGATCTAACTAGGTTTTGTTTATTAAAGTTATAAAATATTTACAAATATACTTAAAATGTCATGATAATAACATATTTGAAAGGTTTTAAATTCTCTCTATTAAATTTTTAGATGAGACCGGACCCGGAAAACAGTTAAGAATCTTTCAGTATAGCTTCGTTAGTGCTATTGGTAGACTCAATCTGAAGCCTAATAACATGCTCAAAGACTTTGTTGGACTCCGTAAGAAGCTTGTTGGCCCTTTCATATTCTCTCAAATATATATACTTGTATTCCTAATCCATTTTCCTTTTTACTCTTTCCCAATTTATAAAGCTCTACTACTAAACCGACTAATCCGAAATACTAACATATGAGATCCATCTTTTTCCATTACAAAACACATTGTACACTTTTCACCTAAACCACCTAAGAGTCTCTTATTCTTAAATTTTATAACCATTTCTTTATTGTACATAACTAATATCACAACTCTTTCCATATGCCGCTCTTCCTATTTAGTAGGTTCCTTTATGAATATAGGTACAATCGGAAAAATATAACGTTAAATGACTCAGTACTGTGTCAACCCACCTCTAAAGTGTGTCGACCCTTGAGTCGACCCACCTATGGTCTGGGTCGACTCATGACCTGGGACATTAACGCTAATTTTTCCAATAATAATTTTTGTTTAATGTTGTTAATAATGTTTCTTTTCTTTTTGAATATTGCTTATACAATTTGTTTTCTTCCATTTATAATGTATATTCAACATTTGAATTTCAAACTTATGCCATATATATGCGTATAACTCTTCAAATTTCTTCCCGATAAAAGTTACTCAATTAATGTCATTATTAATGCTACCAATTCATTGATTTCTTCCTTTTAATACATATTCAAATTTCAACTGCAGCTATTCTCTTGCCTATTTTTCATTCATTCCACATTTATTACTCCGCTCTTAAATTACATTTTAATTTCAATTTTTTAATTTATATCTATATATTTACGCTCAATCTTCGTTTCTTTTCAAAATTCAAACGACGTTATGCTGTCATTTATTCATTATTCATTTTGATGGGTTGTAGGTTACTTTTGGATTTCATATTCATATTATTTTTTACACATACATACACATGTATACACATATGTGTATATATATACTCATTGTATATATAATTTTTCTTATATGTACATTTTTATATATTTTTCTCCTAGAATATGTAATTATTAGCCGTCCATCTAAAATAAAAAAATATGAGGTTGACAAGATCAACATCCACCTTGGGAAGTGCGTGTCCTACCAACTCACCTACTTAGCCTTTTGTTCACAAGACTAAAAACCTTAGTATTTATTATTCTTATTTGTGTTCTTCTTATATCTTCGCTTTCTTGTTTATTCTAATACTTCATTTAAAGATATCTTTTTCGTTTTAAATCAATTTTCTATAAACCATAAGTCTAAATTGATTAGAAAATCGTCACGGACACAATGACGCTTACTTTGTGACCAAATTATGAAAATTATACAAATTTTATTTTATTATTTAATTAGAAATGCGAGGTGTTACAGTTACTCTCAAAACCTCCTACAAATGGTGCCAAAAAACTTCGAAGCAGAGCCTTAGGAAAACACAAACTAGATTTTTGTTGTTTAAAAGAAAGCAAAAAGGGCTATTTTTCTATACATATTGCTATTTGCATTTGTTAATTTTTTTCTCTTTTTTACTGTTACCATAACTAAAAATCAACTCAATAATTCATGTTACATGCGTGTTAACGTCAAATGTTTTTTTTCTATTAACTAGGCAACCAAGCATTTCAAAATCTTCCTCCTAAGCCATATATCAAATTAAAAGTGCCTCATTTTCTAACAATCATGAAAATAAAGTTTGGTCATTCATCTCAATCAAATCTCGATCACATATGAAAAGTAAACTAATCTCTTTGAAATCATCACAATTAAAATTATTTGCTAAATCTTTGTTATCATCACAATTAGGATTATACATTAAATCTTCAAATTCCTTCGTTTATCCAAAAAAAAAGGCATAATTTGTTTTTCTAAGGTCTAGGTTTGAAAATTTCGAGACAAAGCATGATGGATATTCATAAAAGAGATACAAATGCACAAAAGAGATATGATGGGATGAAATGAATTAAAATAAGATATGATTAGGGTTAGGTCCTTAAATTCAAACTTAATAAACGAAAACTAATTCATAAAAAAAATTGTAAAATAGATCTGTAGAATTTAACTACAGAATAATTGCTTAAATTAGTAATTATTCAATGATTAATCGCAGACATTTACACAATTATATCCAAAATTACATAAATTTCTATAATTGTTCAATGAATAATTGCGAATGTTTCCGCAATTTTTGTGATGAATAATTGCAGGAATTTCCGTAATTTTTTCAAATAATCATGAAATTTCCGCAATTTTTTGATGAATAATTGCGGAAATTTCCACAAATTTTCAGTAAATGATTATGGAAATATCAGCAATTTTTGGATATAATCGCATGAATGTATGCAACTGTTTAATGAATAATTACATATATTTTACGTATTTATTTGTTAAGTTAATTTTAAAAATTTAGCTTACATGATACTTTTGAAAAGGATATATGTATTTTCAGATTTAATAGAGATTTTAGACTAAGTCTCTTAAACATAGTGGCCACTACACCAAATTGCTCAGTTTGCCACTACCCAAGCGGAAATTTTGCCACGGGCTTGAGCGGTGGCAATAGTACCAAGGTCTTGGACCGGGGTAAACCCTATTATAGTGTACTCTCTAGTAGGTGGCCACAATATGAACAAATTGACACGATTAATCTCAAGTTTCACGTGTCTTCCCATATTGATCCAAAGTCTGGATTATTTTTAATTAATCACAAGTTTGGAGGGGGGGGGGGAGTCCATTCCCATATTGATCCCGTCTATGCGTTGATTCATTGAGTTAGAATTGATTTTATTTTGATATTTGTTTGATATATGATATGTTGGGCTTATGTATTGTTGCTGAGATGATGATTTGTGTGATAAATGTAGTTGGAAGACTAAACAGTAGCTGAAATAGAAAAAAAATATGCAGGTTTTCCGGTAGTTTCCGACGGTTTATTAGCACTTGAATATGTAACGGTTTCCGACGGCTACCGACGCCAACCGTTAGAAACCGACACAAACCGCATATACTCGTCGGAATTACAAACGACAAGTTCTGTCGATAACCATCGAAAACTCTGTTCTCTGACGCCTCTAAAAGCGACGGTTATTTCTCGACGGCTTCCTACGGCCGCCGACAGTTTTGAACCGTCAAAAATAGCCTATTTTTTGTAGTGTATATCAATGACCAATCAACCAGTAATCAAACAATTCAATTTATTTTATGTTATTGTCAACATATAATGATGTCAATACTAAGTTAAATTACCAATCGATAAATTTTATATATTAACGTGCATAATCATATATACGTCGTGAAATCAAATTGCGTAAAAGTATATTTCATGAGCACTCTCCTTTGCATGTGAACGAAGAAATGGCGCGAATGTTGCAATACGAGCAACGAATAGAGCATGCAAATCCAAACTCCATTACATCTCAACGAACATGAACATGATAAAAGCGGTTGTCTCGAATTATGCGGCTACTGAACTTGGTCGGCCCTCACAGCTACCATAAAATAGTCACAAATATGAAGTCATGGGAACTAGTCGGGTTTCTACATAGGTTTTTGAGGTAAGCCGTGTATTGATGTGTGATAATCAGCAGCAATTACAAAAGCAGACGTATATGGCTAGAGTGGTGGGAGGAAGAAGGTCGGGTTTTGATTTTTTTTTCTATTATTTACGAGCGTAATGGCACACATTTCACGTGTGAACTGTTGTTTCTGAAATATTGTGCATGATCGCGACACACTCTTCGCACGCGAATTAGTATGTTTAGATTTCTGTGCTTGACAGATGCGGTTTAGGAGTTGCAACCTGTCAATGGTTAAAACTTAAAAGCATGAAATATTAAATCATGAAATCGCAGACTAGTTTTATGCCTAAATAGAAATATTTAAACCGTGTTTTTCTTTTTCTTTTGAATAAATCATCTAAAGTATGGCTATACACCTATTTTCGCATCCTACTCTTTAGCTAAAAGTAGCAATGTTCAAATCAAAAAAAAAAAAAAAAGATACTGGAAATATTCAAAGCACAAAAGAAGGTACGTATTATGAAGATAATATTTTTCAAGGTCAAACAAATCTGATTTTTTTTTTCCAAAGAATTGAATATGAAGGACAACTTCAGTATTTCACGGTCGGACCAAAGGATCTTGTTTTCAAAAAATTATTAATTTTTTTTTTTCACCTTAGGACCAAAGAATTGTGTTTTCAAAGAAAGAATTATTAGTAAAGACAAGCGCCAGAGCGTATATGCGTATATCGTATCGTCGTATTCCGTAACCCCCAGAGCGTACAGAATACAACGCCCCCGTGCCCTAACCTCTTCCCCGATTTTAAACCATCCACTGTAATCGATACGCGGAAAAATTCCCAATTTCGCCTCTTTAATTTCGAATCGAGCATAATTTCGATTCGAGCTCCTCCATAATTTCGATTTCAGCATATTGTTGTAATCAGGTATCTTTTCATCTCCTTCTCGATATATATGTATTAGGTTTTTATTTTTATTTTTAATCAAGAATATGGATGTTCGTTTATCTTTATTATTAGCGTTCCTTTTCTTTTGATTTGGTAGGGTTTGTTTTTTTAATCAATGACTGTTTTTTCAGCATTTTCTTTGCTGCAGTTGGTGCTTCCATAGAGATCTCTGTGTTTTTACTTGATGGTGATATTACCATAAATTCCGAAGTCAGGTATCAATTTTGTACCTGTTTTGTTTATGCTTTTGAGATCTGTGCTACTGCTTGATGCAGTTGTTATGATAGTTTAATTGTCATAACCTTATTAAAGCTAGTTGAAGGTAGTATAACCTTTCTGTAGATTTAGAGCAAACAAAACTGAAATGTGGCCCATGTTTCAATTAATCAGTAACGTCTGTTTTGATGTAAATGGTTTGTTTTGGTGATTGAAATACTCCTTAAAATTGATAACTATCGTGATAATCTGAAATATATTTTTAACAATTATATCATTTAAATTCAAATTTATGTTATGCTTAGATAAGGGGGGGGGGGGGGGGGAGGGGGGAGGGGGAGGGAGATTTTAAAATATACTGAACAAGGGTTTCCCTTTACATTGGCAAAAGAATCTAGTTCCTTAAATTAGTAGTTGAAGGCCAAGGTTCGGGCAAAATTTCATTTTCAATAGAAATTTCATGTTATTAAGCATGCACTCTTCTACCTGATGCATCTGAAAGAATAATAAAAAGAAAATTGTATACATTATTTTCAGATGACTCTGACGACAATCATATATGAGTGGATAATCATGATCAGTTGATAACAAGTAACCAAGATAAAAGAAAAACGCTTTACCGATATGATGAAAAGTAAAAATGTGCGATTAATAAGCAACTACAAATTGTGATTTAGATTGAAATTGTGATTCAAGCATACAAACGAAATCAGCATTTGTCATTTACAATTTGAAGTCTGATTAACAGGAACATATCTACAAGTTAAATACATGGAGCAAATGACGAAATAATCTAGGTTGACACAGGTCAGTAATTAAAACAACAAAGCATATAAAATAGCAAACATCAAAGCACAGTTTGATCAAGCAGGTTGGTAGCAAATAGGAAAAAAGTTAAGAACTATCTGAGACGATGAGAATCCAAGAGAGGGTTGAGGGCGAAGGGTTAGCGGTCGAGGCGGATAATCACTCTGAAAACAATGTATACAATTTTCTTTTTATTATTCTTTCAGATGCATCATGTAGAAGAGTGCATGCAATAACATGAAATTTCTATTGAAAATGAAATTTTGCCCGAACCTTGGCCTTCAAATCAAGGTTCAAAAATTCATTTTTCCATTTTTATTTCGTTCATTGGTAGTTTTACAAAACAGTTAAGTTAAATTAGGTACAAATAATAATAATGCTATGTATTAGCAAAACTAAATCCCATCCCAAAAATGTAAGCCATAACGCAACAGGAAGAAAATAGGCATGTTTTAGCTTGTCTCCTCTTCTTCATTTCCAAGAGTTTTGCCCTAGAATTTAAATTCGCAGGGGAGAAATAAACTCGTGTTTGTGAATACTCGTAAAACAGTAGAAGCTACAATTGCTGTGATGATTTGTGAAAAAAAAAAAAAAAAAGTTTCAGTCCGCTAGTATTCATCTCTTCTGTTAGAGATAGGTGAAAATTTTCGTCATCTTCTTTAATTTTTCTTTTGCTTCGCCGTTTCCTTTCTATGTATGCTCAAAAATCAATTTTGCTTGCTTGTTTTATTCCGGTTTGATACCGGCCCAAGTTTTAGCTTGTTTTTCGTTTTGTGATATCTATTTTTTATATGTAAAAAAAAGGACGTTTAGTTAATCCCCATCTATGCAATTAACCTTTAGGCCAAGCTACGCCCAGCGTTCTTCTAGCAATTCTAGAACATTGGATTTAGCACCTTTTTTAAGATGTCATTCATATGATCTTCTAGCAATTCTAGAACATTGGATTTAGCACCTTTTTTAAGATGTCATTCATATGAAATTACACTATCTTTGATTCTTGTTTGAGCCATGTGAATATAATTTACAACAACTTCATTAAATTGGAGGTATTATTTTTGGAAAATCCATCAGATTTGGTGATAGTTACAAAATACAGCCATCTTTTTGATAGTTCACTATTTATCTTTGCTGCAGGGCTTACATATTCTTTTCTTTTTTACTTGTCTAGTTTATAATTTGGAGGAGGCATTTTGGAGAATTGTGGCTATTTCTAGCTTCATAAAATGCAAAGCACTGGAGGCTTTGTCATGGATCCTGAATTACTAGCTTGTCGTAAAAAAGTGCAAGGGATCATGTATGTATTTATAATATTAAATTATTGACTGAATTTTGAGTTAGCCATTCGGCATTGGTAAGTAGCTAGTGAACATGCAATCGTGCACTCCAGTACGTATGTAATCTCATGTCATAATTTGTCAATGCATGTTTTGACCTTTTTCAGTGTAAAAAGAGCTTATTCTTCGAGAATAGGAGCATTTATCTGAATTTATAATGTGGTAACCAATTCTGATTGTCATTTACTCTCTCGAGCTAAAGTGTTTTTTTTTTTTTTTAAACAAAAGAATATGAGCTTAAATTGAGTAGAATTATCTTTACCACCAACAGTAAATTGATTATGAGATTCGCCGGTGGCACACAGTTCAATTACTATCAAACTTACGCAAATACCCTTCAGAATTTGCAAATTATATTGTATATCTATGTAATGCTTGTGCCATGTGCTAGGAGCAAGTAAGAGCTCATGAAAACACGATAAGGACACATTAATTACATACAGTGTGCATGTATTACAATATTTCTTTGATATGTACTAAAGGTTTAGTTGAAATGGTTGATGCTATTAACAAGGTTCAAAATTATAATTTTCGTTTTTGTTTTGTTCATCTGGAAATTCTAAAATTTTAGTTCCATTTGAAATCTAATTCCTCTTTAATTATGGTTTACGAATTCCAATAGTTTATTGCAGATATGCTAATAAATATGCGACAATTTTTTTGGATATTACCCATGTTGTATGTTTTGCATATTTGATGTGTTCTATTGCCGTTTTAATTGTAGGTTGAGATCTACCTCCTCTTCTTTGAACGTACGAATTTATCCTTTCAGTTGTACTAAGCTTTCAAATTTTGGATTTTAGACAATTTCGGGCTGACATCTTGGTTTATATCTCGGGTTGAGATCTTAAGATCTTGAGTAAGAATAGTGAGTGTCCAACAGTTAAATAAAGTCATGTTTGAAATCTCGTTTTGCTTAAGTGCAAAAAGAGGATCTCAAACTAGATGAATGAGGTTCAAAACTTCATTGTACGTATCTCAGAATTGTTATCTACTCTCACATAATATGACAGGTGAATTTAACTCCGCTGGACCATACACCTAAACGTTATCTCTATTTACTTTTGTAAGTTCATTTACTTGCTCGGAAGGCACATTAAACATCATTATCATCTTCATTTTCATCGCTTTTAACATATGAGTTTTGCTGTTTGGGCATGCTCGACAATTTTTTTTTCTGCATGCGTTGTTTATCAACCTGACCTTAACTTTGTTCATTTTATTTTTTAATTAAATTTTCTGGTGTAAGTTTTCTAACTTATTTATAAATGCTTGGACATGGCGCAACATCGCAAGCTTTCTTCGTCAAATGTGTCTACCATGCATGCAGTGTTGTCAAATAGCGAATAGCGCAAGGCCTGCGCTATAATGTTTTTTTTTTTTTTTTTTTTTTTTTTTTGCTTACAGAAAAGAAGATCTTAAAAAAAAAAACACAGGAAAAAGGCACAAAAAGAAAAAACTGTATGTTTAAAATCTCCAAAAAGGAAAAAAAAAACGAAAATGCATGTTCAAAAAAGAAAAAGCAAAATAGTGCGCTATTCATGGCTGCGCTATGATAAAATAGCGCGCTATAGCGCGCTATTTTTGCGCTACACGGGACCCCTGCGCTATAAGAACCAAAATAGCGCAACCTGTGCGCTATGCGCTATTTTGCGCTATAGCGCTCGCTATGACAACTATGCATGCATGTTACACCTTCATTAGAATTTTTTTTACTGCACTTGTTTTTTATCGACACCGACTACCTTGCGGTAATCTCAGTCGATAGCATGATTTGCCATATTTTAGCACATTGGAATTATATATAAAAATAAAATAAAATTGTGTTTCGTTATGGTCTGACATAGCGCAGTTACTTAGATATGTGCTTATCAATGGAAGGAGAGACTAGAAAGGACATCTTTTATGTCAGCGATACCATCTTCATCGATCAAATGACATATTTTATGTCAACCATATCAAAGAAATATTAAATGTATGGAACCAAAGAAATATTAAATGAATGAAATTGAAATATGATGGATTATAGTTAACTAGAGTCACTTTGAGGTTCCTATGAAATGAGACTTATGTTATCAAAGCCTTGGCCTAGGCGTGTCTAGGCGTGTCTAGGCTCCAAAGTGGTCTAGGCTCCAGCCTGAGGCTTTTTTTACCTTCCAAGACGCCTACGATGCGCGAGGTGCCAATAAAAAAACCCCAAAGGCGCCAAGGTGCTTGCCTTGTGAAGCGGCAAAAAACGTGCATTTTGCAATATTTGAGTAGAAATTGGAAATTTTAGCATTTGGCCCGATAGAAGCTTGAAATCCAACATGGTAAGAAAAATGTGCTCTTTTGACTGTTGATTTTGATAATGAAGATAATGATAATGATGTCTAATGTGATGAAAAAAAACTCTAGTTTATGGAAGTTTAAAACTCTATTTAAGACTTTTTGTACTGTTATTTGTAATTTCAATATTTTAAGTATTTCGTTATTTGTAGACTTGAGTTGAACGGCTTTGTGCCTTCTTAGTTTGGCTATTGATTTTGATAACGAAGATGATAATGATAATGATGTTTAATGTGATGAAAAAAAAAAACTCTAGTTTATGGAAGTTTAAAACTCTATTTAAGACTTTTTGTACTGTTATTTGTAATTTCAATATTTTAAGTATTTCGTTGTTTGTAGACTTGAGTTGAATGGCTTTGTGCCTTCTTAATTTGATTTATGTTAATCCTATGATGCTTGGTTCTAATATTGTTTTTATATGCCCTTTTTAAATCGAAATTTGTTTTTTTATTGCGTTTTTTTTTTTATGCAGCCTTTTTAGCTGAAAACTGAAAAAAAAAAAAAAATCATTCAAGACGCCCAAAAAAGCCCTATGCATGAAAAAGCGCTAGGCGAGGGCCTAGGATTTTTTCGTCTAGACCACTGTGAATGAGATTACAAATTATATAATGATCTTTTTGAACTTGATTTTAAACAAAATTTTTGACCTACTTTTATTATATAAACAAAATATATACGAAGTTGTGCCCAATTTTGCACAAACATTTTATAATCGTGCCCATACAGCTAATTACATTTTTAACTGGCCCAGTTTAGAGCCCAATACAAAATACCATCAGTTTCAGTTTATGACAATGCCCTAAGTCTTATCTTCCGGTCGATGGACTGATAAAAAAAAGATTAAAAATCATGCGATACCTTCGGTCTTCGTCGTCCAATGAACGCTATGTTGAGTTCGAATGTTCTGCTTCAGTTTCAACTTTCAACCAGCTACACGAAATCAACAAAGCACAGTTTTACGAATAACCTGAACTTTAGTTTTCTGTGAATAATTTCAATGTTTCTAAGATTTTTATAGTTGATATCTGATTCTCTATCATATGAATTTGTTGTTTGAAACATGATTTTTCTTTCTTTTTATTCAAAAGTAAATTTGAGTTGAATAATGTGAAGTGTAAACATCCGTATTCATTTCGAATAACCTGAACTTTAGTTTTCTGTGAATAATTTCAATGTTTCTAAGATTTTTATAGTTGATATCTGATTCTCTATCATATGAATTTGTTGTTTGAAACATGATATTTTTCTTTCTTTTTATTCAAAAGTAAACTTGAGTTGAATAATGTGAAGTGTAAACATCCGTATTCATTTGATTGAGATACGTCATACATTTTTTTATTATAATTTTTTCCCCTCTAGATCCGAAAATTGGATTTTGTGCATATTCTGGTCAAGTCCAAACCGGAATGGTGCTGGGATTGCGTACCGGATGGGAGCTTGAACCTGGACAGTGTTGTAAAAATCCTTCTAAGCTTCCGTCTAGGCGCTAAGCTAGCCTTACCGTCTAGGTTTTTGCCTAGATCTCCCATAGTCCGCCTAGATAAGGCTTACTACATTATCTAAAGATGTAAACTTGTTCATATGCTTTATTTATGCACCAATTTAGGCTTGATGCATCTTATAAGCATCAGATTGTTTGTTTCAAGCCTTTTTTCTCCATGTTTACTTCCAATTTCAACTAAATCTATGATATGCCATTGTGGATTGGTTAATATATAAGCAAGATACTAAAATTTCATCCAAATTACATGAATTTATTAAAAACGCCGAACTTCTATTTATCCTGAATTAATTCTTACTTTGGCAATGAATCCCCAGTCCATGTTTACCGCCTAGCATCCACCTAGCAATTTTTACAACCTTGCTCGTAAGCATGTCTTCAAATTTTGCTAAATCAAATTATCGTTTATTTGATGCTTAACTTTTAAAAAAATATCATAAAGCAACTGTGCTGCCTGAATCTGATTGAGACATCGTTGAATAAAAAAAATTTTGGTTCAAAAATATCATAACCCTACGATCAATATAAATGAAGCACATTACATAACAGCAAGAAAAGTTACTCGTGTGATATTTGCTATTCTGTTTTCTTCGGTAGCATAGTAAGAGTTGTTATGGTAATGGTAACCGTTACCATTATGAGAAAATTGTTACCATACCGATACTATTGGTAAACCAAAAATGAATACCAATAACTTACCGTTACCGCTGGTAAAATGCTCGTTGGTATACCTATAAACTGGTAAACCGTTGACTGGTAATAGTAACTTTACGAATACATAAAGCTATTAAAACATTAACACATTAAAATTTTGATAATGATAAATTATATTTTTTTTTACTGATTCTAGCTCCATTAATGTTTATATAAATATTTATACTTATTTTAATTGACATAGAAAATTTACTTAGTTTATTACAAGATATTTACAACAATATGATATAATAATTTTGTCAATCTTAAACTTTGAAGTTAATTAAGCCAAAAAGAATAACCATCCTAAATAAATCTATAAGCACCTGCATAAAGTATGATAAACTTAAAAAAAACAAAGGTTGGAATTCATTAAAATAGCAAAAAAAAACAAAAAAACAAAAACAAAACAAAATTATGACTGGTAAATTTACCGTTACCATTGCTATTGACATTTTCTTTACCGCTATTTTACCGTTAACAATGGTAAAACTTACCGTTACCATACCAATAGCATTTGTATACCTATGCAGCTCGATATTGGTTACCACTGGTTTGGTACTGGTATGGTAATGGTAACAGCCCTAAGCATAACTACATGTCACATAAAGTAAATAAATATTTATTGACATTTAATGCAATTATGTCTGGCGAAAAAAATAGGGGGTGAAATCAATATTATCTCTAGCATTAATAAAATGAGTTATAAGATTCCAACTGTTATCATTTTAATCATCTTACTAGTTACATAAATACCGTTTTGATTTTTATTGTGAGAGAAGGGAGAAGAGTAACAAGAGGAAACAGAAATGGATGAAGATGGGTTCTAAATATCATAAAGCAATTCATTTGGTTTGAACTAAAACAGTTGATGGGTGTGTATGCATATCTTGCATGCTGATAAACTAGTACATAAAACCAGCATGCCATGTCAGTGGCTTGTTACTGAATTGCGTATATGACAAATATGACCAAATCCATTACATATTATCTGAATGATATAAAATTAACCACATCCATGTTTTGGTATCGATTTTAAAACTGACCTATGCTTCTATCCTGTATTTTATGGCATCAAATCTATATGTTGGCGATCTTTTAAAATTTGATAATTTCAATTTTCAGCTATCAAAGTATCATGAATGGTAGATTTCCTAATCAAAATCCAAATAACGATGGTTGGAAACCTAGGGCAGCAGACATCACAAAGAAACTGGAGGAGCTCGTGTTCAAAGAAGCTGTCTCCAAGGTTCATTCTTATGGCATACATCTTTTCTCCTAATGCAAATGCGCATTGCTTTTTAATGATTCCATTATATACATCAATGTACTACTTAAGATTAGTTATTTCCAGCTGCAAGTATTATAGTTTCAATGATAACTTTGTTATGTAAAGAAAACAAAATCCTGTTGATGATTTTTGTTTAACAAACGAATTTACTTTTCTTCTCTAACCCAAGTAGCTTTGTTATAACAGGAAGACTATATGAGCTTGACACAAAGTAGAATTGAGCAACAAATATTTCATGTAATGAAGACTGTGCGTGGCAACAGCCAACAATCATCACATCGAATAGCTTCTTCCTCCAATATGAACACGATGATGCCAACCCCTGGTATGGCTCACAGTGGCAGTGGTACACACCCAGTATCTGCAGACAATACAACAATGAACAATGCAAATGTTTCTTCCAATTTGGTGCAAAATATAAATGCAAATATCTCGGTTGGTGCTGCAAACAATTCCATGTTTACAGCAAATGGTGATAATGCATTTTTCCCTGATAATTTGTGCTTTTATCCTTTTCAATTGTACTAGAAATCTAACTTCGTTCAACTTCAATGCAATATTGCTGAGCAGGAACCAATAATCTTCATGGTTACCGACAAACACCTGCAAATGTCATCCATGGAACAGGAGGGAACAGTAATACAATGCAACGATCGGGTCTATCACATGAGTTAAGCCAGATGATCCCAACTCCTGGTTTGAGTAGTAATAATAACAATAACAATTATAATTCAAATCCAATGTCTTCAAACTCGGATATGTCATCTCATGGCCAATCGGGTGGGTTTTCCAATATTGATACCGTTATGGTTCCACAGCAGCAAAAGCAGCAGCAATACGTTTCAAGTCAAAATAGTCGTATGTTGCAGGGATTTGGTAGTCAGAGAGGGGCTGCAATCAGATCCAACATGCAACAAAATATTCCTACATTTGGACTCTCTAATGTAGGTTCCAATGGCAGCAGTATTGGTTTAACTGGGAGCAGTAGTATGCCAGCAGCTAACAGACTTGAATCTCAGGATATATACTCAAATAATGCTTCTTATGCCACTTTCAACAGGCAGCAGCTCCAACAAAATATACAAAGTAAGCAACCTTTAATATCCTGGACTGTACATACATACATGTGTGTCTAATCATGCATATGTACATATAATGTACACATGTGCAGACACACACATATAGTGCGCGTCTGTGCTGTACGTACATGTACAGACATGTGTGCATATATACAGTAGGTTTGACAAAGAACTGATTATCCTACATTGCAGCCCCGTCATCACAACATCAGCTGTTGCCTATGGCAGGACATGGATATTCAGGAAGCAATATGTATGGGTCAGGATCATCTTTTGTCTCCACAGTGAACAACAACCAAAGAATGAGTTCCATGAACTTGCATGCAAAACAGAAAACAAACCATGTAGTTCCGACTCATCATAATTCAAATATGCAGCAGCAACAACAGCCCTCACTGATTAAGCCTCAGTTCGATTCGTCGCAGCAACACATGAACCTTCAAACATCGCAAACACCCCAAGAATACCAAATGAATCCACAAAATCAGATGCAAAATGTCCAACATCAGCCATTCCAACAGCCGCTTGAACCTACTAATCACGAAAGATCTCTTCAGAAGCCGCAGCCGCAGCAGCAATACTCACAGAACCAGCCACAACTTATTCCCAAAACTGAACTTTTAAGGCAGAATTCCACAACTAATTTTGGAGGACGGTCAATACAAGATCATCGTCATCATCAGTCTGTAGAGTCTTTCAAAGAATCATTAGTTTCACAGCCGCCTCAGCAACATCACTTGTCAGAGCCGGAAAATCCATACCAGCATATAAGTAATAACGATGACAATATTGGCACAAATCTTTTTAATGATGACACTCAGTTTCCAGGGTCTCAGGACTTCCAAACTTCATATTCACATGGTTCACAGTTTCTGTTGCCTGAACAGCCACTAGCCATCGAATCACAAAATGAATTTAGTAGTTTGATGAATGCTTCACAATCTGAGGCATTCAATCAGCAAAATTGGCAGCCACAAATGCGACAACAGAATGACTCTACTGGAGATACTAATTTTCTTTGTGATCAGCAGCAGCAATTCCATGGGGTTACTAATGGGCATATTGAAGTTCAAAGACAACAGCAATCAGTCGCATCCTCAGATGTTGCCCATGTTTCTGCTTCGCAAGCTGATACAGTGCCATCACATTCAGCTAGAGGGAATGGAAATTTAGAGTCGAAAAGGCAGAAAACATGGTTACTTCTCTTACTTCATTCTTATAAATGTCCAGGGGATTGCACGTACGATGGATGCTTGGATATTCACAAGTTATGGGTGCACATGGACAAGTGCAAACCAGAACAGCAGTGTAAGATGCCCAAATGCGTCAAGTCAAAAGCCCTCATCAACCATTTCATCCATTGTTCTTTGGAAGCTTGTCCTTTATGCATTCCTGTAAGGAAGTTTGCAGTTATTCACCGGAAACCTTTGGTCATTAAGAAAATCGAGTCAGGGAAACCAATTAACATGGAAATTACTACTACAAATAGAAATGATGCACCATCTGTTGAACCTAACAGCATAGATATTCCTCCACCTTCTCCGAAACGCATGAAAATTCAGCAGTCATTTCCATCACTTGTACCTAAACGAGAAACTTCTCCCATTCCTCCTTATATGAACCTGCAGTCTAATGCATTTTTGGATAGTGATATCCATATACCTCAGCAAAGCAGTCTAGTCCCTCGCTTTAAACCCGAACCGTCTGTTGAGGTGAAAATCAATCCTTTGCCTGGAGTACATCATACCAACTTTGGTGATCAAATAAAGAAAGACAGTTCAACAAATGCGAAGAATACACAGATCAGGCATGCTGCTTCTGCTGAACCACTGCTGGTTGCAGATGAGCATGATGGCCATATTAAGCAAGAAACATTTCTTGTGGAAAAAGATAAAAATAAACTTGTCAAGGTAGAGACTAAACAAGAAGTAAATGCTGCTTCTCATCCTGACCCCATATCTGGAAGTAAATCAGGTAAACCTAAGGTAAAAGGTGTATCGATGACTGAGCTGTTCACTCCAGAGCAAATTAATGATCACATCGTCAGCTTAAGGAAATGGGTTGGCCAGGTAAATTTTGGGATATTATTGAACTGCTTTGTTTCTACTTTCTACTGACAAACCGATGGTTTTTTGGGATGAGTTTTCTATTAGTTCATTGTATCCCTGGCAATACCCATAAAGTTGTGTGTGGGAGAATAAAGCGAAGTTGGTAAATTTCAATATGCTTCACTAAAGTTAATTTCTTATTATTTTCGGTATATTAGATGAAGTTAAGATCAAGTGTTCATATTAATTTTATTTTACCTTGTATAAGGAGGTCGTGCCTTATCTAGATTTTTCCAACTTAAAAATACGACATGACAGAGTAGTAAATATGTGCCAGCAAATATGAGGTTTATGCACATAAATTTATAGTAACAAACAGCTATGTAGATCATCCTAAAAAATTTATGGATCAAAATTCATTTTATACGACCTCTAGGTAGTAATTTCTGATGATGGATACATAGGCAACAGTTTTTGCAGTCTATTGATTTCACCATCAGCATGCTGACCATGGGTTTCTTATACTCAGCTCTTTGCTAGTTCTTGCCATATGGGTAGACTAACATTGTTACGCCAAATCCTACCTTTCCGGTCTCCTCTTTTGAAAGTTGGAACAAAGCACTTCACTTTCATTGGCATAAATATTCAATTATTATGCAGTGTTATTATATCTTCTAAAATT
This sequence comes from Allium sativum, assembly GCA_030737875.1. Lineage (NCBI taxonomy): Eukaryota > Viridiplantae > Streptophyta > Magnoliopsida > Asparagales > Amaryllidaceae > Allium > Allium sativum. The sequence continues at coordinate 694,096,858 of CM060920.1, forward strand.
AAAATTAGATGTCTACTTTGGATAGTTGATTGCGCTTTGCACTTTCAAAAGTGTTTTAGATAGAAGGTATCAGACAATAATTTCCTTTTATCTAATGGACTTCCTCAAAGTTTATTAATCCGTTCCATTGTGTGTTGGTGTTTCAGTTTTCATCTTGCAAGAGTATATTCTAAGCTTATAAATTGACTAGTCATTGTAATGAGTTAAATTAAACTGATTTTCTGAACTTATACTTGTAGAGTAAAGCAAAAGTGGAAAAGAATCAAGCTTTGGAACGTTCAATGACCGAAAATTCATGTCAGCTGTGCGCAGCTGAAAAACTGACCTTTGACCCCCCACCAATATATTGTACTCCATGTGGTGCTCGCATAAAAAGAAATGCAATGTATTATACCATTGGAAGTGGTGACACTCGGCATTATTTTTGTATCCCATGCTACAATGAAGCTCGAGGAGAATCTATTCAAGTAGATGGTACTGCATACCCAAAGGCAAGGCTTGAGAAGAAGAAAAATGACGAAGAAACTGAAGAATGGGTATGCAATTTTGTATTTAACTTGTACTATGTTATCTTGCTGGAAAAAGAGTGAGCAATAGGTTGCTTAGCTTGTTGTATATAGCTTATGTCTGTATGCTTTTATAGTGGGTTCAATGTGATAAATGTGAAGCCTGGCAACATCAAATATGTGCTCTTTTTAACGGTCGAAGAAATGATGGAGGTCAAGCAGAGTACACTTGTCCTAATTGCTATGTGCTGGAGGTTAAAAATGGGGAACGTAAGCCTTTGCCGCAAAGTGCTGTCCTTGGAGCCAAAGATTTACCCAGAACAATACTGAGTGACCATATCGAACAGCGTCTTTTTAGACGCCTGAAGCAGGAGAAGCAAGAGAGAGCTAGACACTTCGGGAAAAGTATCGATGAGGTAACCCAGACATGACTAGATTTTTGTGTTTATGCACAGAAAAGATAACCCTTGGTCATCATGTTCATTAACAGAGTTTTGGAAAACGGGATTCAAAACGTAAATCGTGAAAATTGAATTTTGAATACGACTTCGAACTGTCAATCATGAATTTATATGATTTATATTTTTATATGTAAATTACTTGCATGCTAATTTTTTGGCTCTATGCTGGTTATCTGCGGACATTTAAACGTGTGAAAAGCACTGGTTGGTCCTTCTGTAGTACTAGTTTGTATTTTATGGAACTGATTATGATGCTTGTCCTTCCACAACTAATATGAAATTCATCTTTTCTCATGGTCTTTATTTTTGTCTTAGAAACAATGAATTTGAAGTGAATTAAAATAGATGTCCATAATTTTTGTTTCAGCATAAATTGAATATTTTTCTCAACTGCAATTTGAATTGTCTTTGGAATAAAAAAATGAGATTAGAATGAAAATTATGGAGTTTGATTGAAAATGAGATTCAACTATTGGGATTTCAAGTTTTTGGTTCACTGCTTGTAAAAATGATGTTTGCTATAAAGCTATGATAACTTTTCTGTTTAGAGCATTATTGAAGAATTAGTCTGTATTTTTGTGATGGGATACTTTGTTAGAAGGGCTCATTGTTGAAGCCAATTAGCTTTAAGTTTTAAGGGGTTCATAAATAAATATAGATTTTGAAAGATATATATATATATATATATATATATATATATATATAAACACATATATATATATGTATATGTATATATGTATATAAACTTAGTGAAACTAGGATTAAATTTATACGAAGTAAAAAACGTGTCCTCGTGGCTAAGTGAAAGATGAACCAGTCCTTGAGACAAATTTCTATTTTTGGAATAGCATGTTAATTTATTTGAACCTTGTATTCGGCTAGCTTTACGGAGACTTGAACTGAACACGTTGTATACTTGTATTTGAATTGTTTGTGATCGTGTAGCTGTTCATATTCAGATTTCTGGGGCTGATTCCCTTGTTGTCAGAGTTGTGTCATCAGTTGACAAAAAATTGGAAGTGAAGCAAAGGTTTTTGGAAATATTTCAGGAAGAGAATTATCCCGCAGAATTTCCCTACAAATCTAAGGTTTGAATTTTTTATTGCACACAATGCTACCTTTTAAAGCTCAATTTTATATTTGTATGGTGTCACCAAGCTTACAGTTTTTTTTTTTTTTTTTTTTTTTAAGGTGGTATTGTTATTTCAGAACATAGAAGGTGTTGAAGTGTGTTTGTTTGGAATGTATGTCCAAGAATTTGGTTCAGAATGCCAATTCCCCAATCAACGCCGAGTCTATCTATCATATCTGGATTCTGTCAAATACTTCAGGCCTGATATTAAAACAGTGACCGGAGAAGCTTTACGGACTTTTGTTTATCATGAGATTCTGGTACATTCATTGAAATTGGTCCTCAGTTAGTTATTATGTATCTTTGTATATTTTCTTCTGAACTTATCGATCTCTTTTGTCCAGATTATGTTGAATCTTTAATGACTTATAGCCTATCTACAATTTTGGTTGCAGATTGCATACCTTGAGTATTGCAAGAAACGTGGATTCACGAGTTGTTATATTTGGGCATGCCCTCCACTGAAGGGTGAAGATTATATCTTATATTGTCATCCTGAAATTCAAAAAACTCCAAAATCAGACAAACTACGGGAATGGTACATTATTAAATTCGTAATTTTGATTAGTTTGCATCATCATATGTTGGTCTTCTGCTTGATATTGGTCCTTTATTATATAAATATAAATTGACATTATTTCTGCATCAGCTGTTTCCTTGACTGTTATTTCATCCTGAATTATCATGTAATCAAAAGTATCCATGTTGTCTCCTCGTACTTACATAGCTTTCTTGGCATGTCATATATAATGTTAATATTTGTGCTGATTCCTGTATCTATTTGGAAAACTATTGCAGGTATTTGGCTATGCTCCGGAAAGCTGCAAAGGAAAATATAGTTGTTGAACTGACCAACTTATATGATCATTTTTTTACATCGACCGGAGAATGTAAGGCTAAGGTGACTGCTGCTCGGTTGCCCTATTTTGATGGAGATTATTGGCCAGGTGCCGCTGAAGATATGATCAATCAACTTCGCCTGGAAGAGGATGGTCGAAAACTGCAAAAGAAGGGGAAGACTAAAAAGTTGATAACAAAAAGGGCTTTGAAAGCTGCAGGTCAAATTGATATATCTGGAAATGCATCCAAGGATGCTCTACTAATGCAGAAGGTATGGTTCTTTCTCCAAATTCACCGAGGGCACTTTTGGATGGCAAGTGATAGTTTAAAAAGGGTGAACAAATTTAAGTTGGTGTATGTGTTATTAAAAATTAGTTTAACCGAATTATCCGTGTCAATTAATTAGACTTGTTCCTTAAAGGTTATGTTGTATAGTAGTTTAGAACTCCCTCATAATAATTATATAAGCTTTTAGCCCCAGTTCACTTTCATGCAAGAAATCATTTCCCCAACTTTTACATCCCATATTATGAACCAAGCTGACATTTTTGTTTCTTATTGTAAAACCTTCCACCTCTTCTATGAAATGTGTGAGTGCGCACGTGCGTCAATTTCATATTCCCATTTAGGCACACCAGTTTTGTGTATGTTTACTGATCAATATACCCTCTACTATGAAAAGTTCAGAAGACATCTCATACTGCGTCTGTTTTCAGCCATATGTTTAATACTTTACTTGCTTGTAGTTTGTCACTTGTTGCAGTGATTCATTTTTTTATTATATGTTATGTGTTTATCAAGTGCTTTTATGATGCCGAAAAGCTCAACAAGTATGAGAAGTGTTTGTTTCTTATAATACCACTACACCAAGAGATTCAACAAATTATTTATTGGAGAACTGAAAGTCCGGTTATGGTAGTTATATCAGGATTAATGGGATGCTAGCCAATTGGCATACATTGATAGAACTAGTACCAAAATTATTATACTGCAACATAGGACTATTTATTCATTTTTGGCATTTCAGTTTCTTTTCAGATAGTATACACATCTTTATTAAAAACTTCGGGAACTTATGAAATTTCCTTAGCTAGATTGTTTCAGAGCTCTAATTAACTTTTATCGCTAAGAAGTTTGCGTAGAGGAACTAGCTGTTGACAATTTTTCTAAACTAACGTTAAACATGAAACATAATACACAATTTTATTTAATCCCATGACAGTTATTTTATTAGTGAAGCAATGCAAATTTTTCTTAAGCCGAAGTAAACTTTCCTTAATATTCCAGCGTTTTAAAATGATTTAGTTAAGTTTCCCGACATTTGTAATTTCTGTAGCCAGTTTCCTGTTTTTGACAAAGCTACACATCATATGCAGCTAGGGGAGACAATCTATCCTATGAAAGAAGACTTCATCATGGTTCATTTACAGCACTCGTGCACACATTGTTGTTTGCTTATGGTATCCGGAACACGTTGGGTTTGCAACAAATGCAAAAATTTCCAGCTTTGTGAGAAGTATGTTTCTCATCGCCATCCATTTACTCTATATATCCCCACCTTTTAAGTCCCATTAGTCTTTTTGTGTGTTTGTCAATACTTTGTGAAAGCATGAAATACTTATCATCACCTTGACAGTTGGCACTGTTAAAGATATAAGAGACGTGTTGGGCATCAGTTTGATGTAAAAATTTATCATTGTTAACTTTTGCGAAAGAGATATATGTGCGATTCATGTTGATAGCAGGGTTGACGGATGGATAGGGTGGTCTTACTAATTGATTTGTATGTCACACTGCACATAGATTAGCTTTAGAAAATGCATCTGGGTTTAAGGTTTCTTTTGGTTTTAGATGTTTATATTGAATAATTTGCGTGATAAAAGGTTGTTTATAAAATGCTGTGTTCATAATGTATGCTTTAGTGTAAGGTATTTTACTCGAATATCGTGATAAACTTTGATATTTTGTGATGAAGCACAACGTTTTATAGGTAGGAAGAAAGAATTTGTTTCTAAAAGCAGTATACTATCCTTGAGGTAATAATGTATTATGGTCGAATTAATGTATTGTGGTAGAATTGGAAGTCCAAGTCAGGAAATATAAAATAGGATGGCCCAACAAATCTGATGAATTCATATAAATTATAGGTAAAGCTAAAGGAGCCAAAAAAATTCTGCAGTAGTTGTTACTATTTGTATTGGTGGACTTTAGCGTCATGTAAGAAGATCATTTTGTCTTAATTAGTCAAGGAAATATATACTTAAAGGCAAGTCTTCATGTGTCGTAACCCCCTAAATTCTTGTATTTAGTAAGCCATGAAATGTTTATCTTTTAGCAATATAAATGTGAATACATTAGTTATTGATCATTATCGTTATGATTTGGATATTAATTAATGATTTTTAATTATCTTGTTTAAACGGTCCATAATCTTTAAGTCTGACCCCCTTGAATAGATTTGTTATTTATTTTGGTGTCTCCACCGCAAGCTGTTAATTTCATGAAACCTCCTATTTTAGTTTCATGAAATCGCTCATTCATAGGATCATGTTAACACAGTTAGGAGGTCAAGTTTGCCTTACGAGCATTGGCTGATTAGCATGATTTGTGGTTCCAATTTTTAATAGGAAAAGATTAGTTTTAACTTAATATTCCACTGCTCGCTAGTTTCCAGTGGCGACCTACTGAATTTTTGCATAACAGGAAACGTTCACTCTTTTTGTACATTCGTAGAAAAATATTGAGATTTTCATGAACTAAATGTTTATTTCTACAGGAGTCGTATTGTATTGCATACTTAATTTTTATTTTATTTTTTGAATTAGATGTTATGACACTGAACAAAGACTAGAGGCGAGGGAAAGGCATCCTATTAATAGCAGGGATAAGCATGACCTCTGCCCGGTGAGTAGTTTTTTCGCTACTTTTACTACCATCAGCAGTTGCGCCATAATTTTAAAACCATCACTTAAAGAAAAACTACATCTCATGCAGGTTGAAATCACCGATGTAACCCTAGATACAAAAGATAAAGACGAAATCCTTGAAAGTGAATTTTTTGACACGAGACAGGCATTCCTGAGCCTCTGTCAAGGAAACCATTACCAATACGATACACTAAGACGTGCCAAACATTCATCTATGATGATGTTATATCACCTTCATAATCCAACTGCTCCTGCATTTGTAACCACATGCAACGTGTGCCTTCGAGATGTTGAAGCTGGTCAAGGATGGCGCTGTGAAGAATGCCCCGAATTTGACGTATGCAATGCCTGCTACAAAAAAGATGGAGGCATCGATCATCCTCATCCGCTAACAAATTACCCTACAACATCTGAGCGCGATGCTCAAAATCAAGAAGCACGCCAGCAGCGTGTCGTTCAGGTAACATTTGCAATCCAGTACACAAAACTACTTACAAGAATATGCCACTTTTGGCCATGCTTAACAGTTTGTTACGTTAGTTTAGGAAAGAGGATTGAATTAACAGAAAACCTCTTCTATTTTGATATTTCTATGTTATCTTTTGGGTTCTTCAGCTAAGGAAAATGCTAGAGTTGCTTGTGCATGCTTCTCAATGTCGATACCCGAGCTGCCAGTACCCTAACTGCCGTAAGGTCAAAGGTCTTTTCCGACATGGGATTAATTGTAAGGTACGTGCTTCAGGTGGTTGTCTCCTGTGCAAGAAGATGTGGTACCTCCTCCAACTCCATGCCCGTGCTTGTAAAGAATCAGAATGTCATGTGCCCCGGTGCAAGTGAGTTTGTTTATTTTTACATTTTCGGCAAATTCTATTTATATGCCATAAATGCCAAATATTTTGATGAAATCACATTATTTTTTACATTAACATACACCATATTACAAAACCACTCACATTTTCTTCAAATAAAACATTGATCCATTTATATCAGTCAAACCTTTATAACCTAATTTCCTAAATTAAATTTGGTGAACCAGATTTTAGTTTCTCGATATCTAACTGATGAAGACGGTCCTTTTTTTAATATGCTGATTGTGATTCTCTCATATGAGCATTAATATGATTTGACTTTTGAGGATTATGGTGTATTATAAATTTCATATTCAAACTACATTCATATCCTGTATTAGTTTTAATTTCTAGACGAAGTTTATTCTTACTGTGTAGTTAAAAACTACATTCATATAAATTTCACATTTAAACTTTCGGTTTAGAACTAAGATTTGAAACTCTGAAATAAAATTTTAATATAAAATTAATTTCTGCATGGAAGCTAACCTGGGAAACTTTTAAGATTAAATTTGAACTATTGAAAATTTTAGAACTTTCAATACATCACATTTAAAATAGGTGAAGAAATTTATGATGTATATATTTTCATATCTGATTTTTCTATTGTGTTAAGGGTAATGCTTACTCTAAAGTTCGTTTATTATGCTCAGAGATCTGAAGGATCATTTGAGGAGGTTGCAGCAGCAATCCGATTCAAGACGTAGGGCTGCAGTGATGGAGATGATGAGGCAACGGCATGCAGAGGTTGCAGGAGGCAATGACTGACCAAAAAAATGGAGAGAAAACCATTTGTCTGTACAGTCCAGTTTAATGTATGCATCGTTGGTGGGTTGTATTAATGAAGGTTCGTTGTTACATAGGGTGAACAACTTGGCTAAAGGGTTATTTGTTGAGTGGCATAGTTATACAAGAAAAAATAAGCTTGCCTTTTAACAAGGTTCAGAAAGCATGATGTATTAATGGGTCAGTCATAGGGTAGATTTTATTATTATTATTATACTGTACATTAGTTTTTATTTTCACAAAGAGAAGCGATGTCGGGATTGGACTTTGAACAGTGTTTAATGTGTCTCAGGTGTATTATGTAATTGGTGACCCATTGTTTTTTTAAATTATTTTGTACTGTCTTTTAGTCTGTTGCCATTGATGGCTGTAGGATGTAAGGAAGATTGTTTTCCTCTTAACTTGTAAATGACGTTAATTAGTTGAATATGTTATTTCTTCCTTATTAGTTGTTGGAACTTTGAACTTTAAAGCTGGTTTGGCATTAATATAGATCTAGATTATTTCAAATAATAGCTTTGATAGAGCTTCGTGCTGATAACGTGTTATAAAACGAACATAGAACAGAAGAAATAAGGAAGAGAGAACATTTCTGTTCATTCAGGTGTGTATTCTTTCTGTTACATTGGCTCTTTTATAAGTCACTTGTTTAAACTTAAATACGTTAGTGGGAAGAGAGAGAGAGTTAGTGGGAGGAGAGAAAATCGAGGAATATGTGGTGGTAATTAGGAGGCTAAAGGGGTGTTACATTATTTGGGGTGTTCTTGATTTTATATATATATATATATATATATATATATATATATATATATAAGGATAGTTTTGTCATTGATATTTTTTATAAAAATAGGAGGCTACTTAGCATTTCTATGTATGCAAATAGAATGTCTTTATTATGATGGAGCATTGTTATGGTGGAAGCCATTGAATTACACTGATGAACCCAGTATTTCTGGGGCAGAATTTTACAAGCGATTGCTGGATGATCTAATTTTGATAATAATAATAGTAATAATGAATCTTCTTTAAAGACTTAGAAACATATGAATTGTCATCTAAATCAAAGATGGCAATATATGCTTGTGAATTGTCCATAAAGCAAAGCAATGATGGTAACATAGTTGCATTTGAAATGCATTTGAAATAATACTGCAGAAGCGTAAACGATGCATTTGAAGTAATAAAGCACATGTAATTCTAAAACTACTTAATGTTAAACATGAACATTTACTACCAATTATATATACCAAAACAGTTAAATTTATTTCCCTTATTTTGATGGAACTAAAAATGGTGAACCTGAATTCATGTTGATGTGGATGGTGTGATATATTAACTGCATTAAAATAAAATTCATACAAATTACAGGACATGAAAGAATTCTATTAAAATTTGATAGTTGCTAATCAATTTCATTGTGCATGTAATAATACGATTCCTCTTAAGAATATGAAGAGTAAAACATAATACCTCTAGCTAAAATTAACATATTGTCAACTGGGAATATATTATGGAATCACAAAGATTATATGCAAAAATTCTTGAACTAGAATTGAAATTTTGAACCAATAAATAATCTAAACGAAAAAGCGACAAAATTCTTGAACTGAATTGGTAAAATGAAAGTATCTATTACTAGATATGCAAAAATTTATATGAGCCTAAAACAAATAATTTTTCTCAAACCTTCTTTTGTCATTTTCATATCTACGGTTCAAACGTTAGCTTTACGTGTTCATTTTTATTCCCATCAGTTAAAACCATACATACCCAAGCGATAATTTTTCCTTTTTAGGTGAATAACAATCTAACATGTATTCTTCACCTATGTACCCCTTGATAATATGGCAACAAATGGTGGTTTAGCTACTAGGTTTATTACATTCTTGAAGCAAAAATTATTGAAGCAAAACAAAAGTTATAAGGGTCTAAACCTATCCCAAATTGTAGTAAAGTATTTCATCATCATCAAATATATTTAATAAAGAAGAACCTTTTCATTGAATCATTCCATTTACCATTCTTACATGCACGTGTTTATGAAGTACAACAATATAAAGCAAATAACACTCTTTCCTTTTATTTTCCTTGTCACGTATGAAATATTGTAGCAACCTCCATGTTTTTCAAACACAAAAATTCCACTTGATTTATATTTGCATTTATTAGATCTACTAACTCAAAATCTTTATATAGGAATTCAAATTCATATATCACTTTTATGCCTATTACTATAAGTAATATCATATAAGCGTATTGAACTAAATAAAAATCTTTTCCTATTAAGGCACAACGAATTTTGCATTCGTCACTCATATATGTTCACTTCAGTTAATAAAGCCTTCTTTCAAGGCTCACTTAAATGAGTAATTTGCATATTAATCTTTGTGATTCCATAATATATTCTCAGTTGACAATATATTAATTTTAGCTAGAGGTAATATGTTTACTCTTCATATTACACATATAACTTAAGAGGAATTGTATTATTCCATGCATAATGAAATTGATTAGCAACTATCATTTTTTTAATAGAACTCCTTCATGACCTATAATGTGTATGATTTTTTTATTTTTTTATATTTTTTATAATTCAGTTAATATATCTTACCATCCACATCAACATGAATTCAGGTTCACTATTTTTTGTTTCATCAAAATCAAGGGAAATAAATTTAACTGTTTTGGTATATATCGCAACCAATTGAGGTAGTAAATATTCATGTTTTACATTAAGTAGTTTTAAAATTACATGTGCTTTATTATTTCAAATGCAATGTTTCCATTTTTGTAGTATTATTTCAAATGGAACATTAAAGATGTAGGATGTAACACTACAAGAAAACATGCTATTTACGACGACTAATTTGCGACGGCTTCAGACGGGCCGTCGGCGGCCGTTGGAAGCCGTCGGAAATTATCGTGATAAACAGCCACCCGAACTCTTTCTTCCCCATTTCTTTTGCTCCTCTTATTTTTCCAGCATATGGGTTTTACACCCTATTACCCCCAAATTCGATTTTTTTTACCACCAAACACTGATTTCTTCGTGTAGAAACCTCCCCGGCTTCAATTCAGACTCTAGAGCAAGTAACTTGAGGTATAATCTCTTTTTTTCATAAAAATTAAGTTTTTACCTAAACCTATATTTGCCTAAATTAGAAAACTAGGGTTATCTATTGCTTGCAATTGGTTCCAATAGCGTTGTAGTGAGTTATAACATCCTATTATGTGCGCATTTTTCTATATTTTATTCACTTCTTTGAAATGAATTTTTATTTGGTCATTGTGTATATAATTATGAGAATAAGTTAGTATAAATTGTGGTCATGTTTATAAAACAATTTGGCTGTCTAATTCTCCATGTTTTACTTATTTTGAAGTTCAATTTTTTTAAGTGTTGAAGTCTAACTTACGGCCTCATGATGCTTTTAACAAAAGTCATAGCTCTATATAGCCATTAAGATGTGATGAATGTACCTATTATACTAGGTAAAGCGGAGAAAAAAACTTTGGAGATGTTTGATACAAACAATAATGTAGTATGTACATCTTGGCTTTATAAAGATTCCCATCACCCTTTATTTTTAATTATTTTGCAGGTCTAATATGTTTCCTTACGTGCATGAAAATTCATGATGTGTTGTGTCCGTGCTGAATCTGTAAGTTTGAAACTCATATTCCGATTGCACGAACTGATGATTAGGTATAATTGTATATATAACTGATTAGGCGATGTATGCAAAATGCAGGCCATTGCACTTACTGAAGAGCTCTTAGCTACCGTAAAACAATGTTCAGGTTGGGATGGTGGCGCAGTCACATAAGAAACACAATAGTTTGGCACCGCCTGACACTATAAGCTTTTCTTATTGAAATATGAATTCACTTGTAGCATGTTAATTTTGTCGAAGAATTCATACCGAAAATATGCTTTTATTTAATTTTGTAATGCCCTCATATAAGAATGATATGTTGCATTATAGTTTTCTAACATACATGCTATATAGGTGGGGAAACAAGGAAGAGGTAAATTTGTAAAAGCCACATACGTTTTATTTTATTTTATTTTCAGTATTGGGCGCTAAATGTTATATCTATACCAAGGAAGAGGTAAATTTATCACACATATTCTATTTATTTTACAAGTTTGAATATCTATACCTAGGCACATCAAGATGGTAAATACAAACCCGTCCCTACAGTTTATGTTTCATTGCCATGACATGTGCACAATTCTCAAATGAGCTCAGATGAGTTTGAGCACAATGTTTGATAGTTTGATATTTTAATTTCGTTCTAATCTGAGTACTATTTTCGTCTAGTTGTTGCATTAATCAATTCAAATAGAATAAATTTGATTCTTAAATCAATGTATTGGATGATGTTTAGTTGCTAGTTTGAGATAGTGGTTTATGTGAGAAGTGTAGTTGGAAGGCTAAATCGCAGCTGGAACACACAAAAAAATGCAGTATTTCCAACGGCTTCCGACGGCTAACACGTACACGAATCTGCGACGGTTTCCGACGGCTGTGTCGGTAGCCGTCGGAAATGCGAACGACGGGCTGCGTCGATAGCCATCGGAAACTTTGATTTTCGACGCCGTTATTAGCGACGGCTATTTCCGACTGCTTCCGACGGCCGCCGACGGTTTTCAGCCGTCAGAAATAGCCTGTTTTCTTGTAGTGTAAGGAAGATTATTTTCCTTTAACTTGTAAATGATGTTATTAATTAGTTGAATATGTTATTTCTTCCTGATTAGTTGTTGGAACATTAAAGCCGATTTTGCATTAATAATGGAACATCTGACTCACTTGAATGATATTTTGTTATGATGGAGCATTGTTATGGTGAAAGCCTTTGAGTTGTTATCTGAATGTAGCAGGCAGAATGTTACAAGTGATTGCTGGATAATCTAATTTTAATAATAATAGTAATAATGAATCATCTTTAAGACTCAGAAACGTTTGAATTGTTATCTAAAGCACATGTGACAACTTTTGCTCGTGAATTAAAGCAAAGCAATAATAGTAACAAAGTTCCATTTGAAATAATATTGCAAAAACGAAAACAATGCTTTTGAAATAATAAAGCACATGTAATTTAAAACTACTTAACATTAAACATGAATATGTACTTCCTCAATTGGTTGCGGTATATACCAAAACAGTTAAAATTATTTCACTTGATTTTGATGGAACTAAAAATGGTGAACTTGAATTCATGTTGATGTGGATGGTGTGATATACTAACTACATTAAAAAAATCATACAAATTACAAGCCTTCAAGGAATTCTATTAAAATTCAGTAGTTGCTAAAACATTTCATTATGCATATAATAATACAATTCCTCTCAAATACTGTATGTAATATGAAGAGTAAACATATCATGTCTAGATAAAATTAACATAATGTCAACTGAGAATATATTATGGAATCACAAAGATTATACAAAAATTACTTATTTAAGCAAGCCACGAAAGAAGGCTTTATTAACTGAAGTGAATATACATGGGTGACTAATGCAAAAATCGTTGTAGTTATATAGGAAAAGATTTTTATTTAGTTCATTAGGCTTATAAAATATTACTTATTTGTATTAGGCATAAAAGCGATATATAAATTTGAATTCCTATATAAAATTTTTGAGTTAGCAGATCTATTAAATGGAAATATAAATCAAGTGGAATTTCTGTATTTGAAAAACATAGAGGTTGCTACAACATTTCATACGCGACAACGAAAATAAAAGAAACATTATCATTTGCTTTATATTATTGTACTTCATAAACAGGCGCATGTACGAATGGTAAAAGAAATGATTTAATGAAAAGGTTCTTCTTTATAAAATATATTTGATGGTGATGAAATACTTCACTAAAATTTGGGATAGGTTGACACCCTTATAATTTTTATTTTGCTTCAATAATTTTTGCTTCGAGAATGTGATAAACCTAGAAGCTAAACCACCGTTTAATGCCATATTATCCAGGGGTACGTACCTACGTAAAGGTGGAGAATACATGTTAGATTGTTATTCATCTGAAAATGAAAAATTATCGCCTCGGTATGTATGGTTTTAACCAAGGGTAATAAGAATGAACACGTAAAGCTAACGTCTGAACCATAGTTATGAAAATGACAAAAGAAGTTTTGAGAAAATTTATTTGTTTTAGGCTCATATAAATTTTTGCATGTCTAGCAACGTATACTTTCATTTTACCAATCTAGTTCAAGAATTTGGTACTTTTTAGTTTATATTATTTATTGGTTCAAAATTTTGATTCTAGTTTTATTTAATATTTTAACTAAACTTTGTCATATTTTGAAATGTTCTTGTAATGCCAAGGAAAATCAGTTTTTAGATTAAGCTTAAAGTTACGAATATAGTTTCATAATTCATAATAAATATAATTTTTAACTTTCAAAAGTTGATCTACTATATCTGATATAATCCATTAGCTAATTAATCCGCGTAATACTCAAAAATGGTACCTAGATATTATATTGAGCGAACTGACACATTATATGATCAATACAGTTAGAGTGCAAGTATAAGCAAAACAAACATTAATAAACTGAAAAAAGAAATCCAAAAATTAATTAGAAACCAAACATGTAATAGAATAGATTATGGAACTGGAGAGTTAATGAACATTGATAGAAGCTTCAGCTCTAAATAATAAACACCTAGAAAGAAAGTTAGTTGGCTTTGCACTGTATACACTAACATGGCTTTGTATTATATACCTTATGGAAGCAATTGCATTAGTAAACAAGTTAAAAAAATCCGTTTAATTAACATAACCAAACCCATCTAGTTAGGAAATAAAAGGGCCTATGATATTCCCTAAAGAATTTTTTTAAGTACTGCTGTAACTATTATATTCCAAATAGAACAAATGTATTAAAAATCATGTGCGAGTGCTTCAAATGCTATGAAAGATTGGGTAACAATGAAATATCTTAATTTGTGAAATGTTAATGGTGGAACAAAAGATGGAGAAGAATTATATCCAAAATATATAAAATGCATTTTACATTTTGTTTTCTTGGAGTAATTATAGTTCACAAAAATAATTTAAAGCACTAAGAAATCGTGCATCATGGTGCATGGTACGTGCATCCTACAAAAAAAGTTTTATACATAGCAATCTATATAAATATTTTCAAATAATAATTATTATGCATCAATGCAAATATACATTTACCAAAACTTCGATGGTGTTGGGACAATTAGATTTACAAATTTACAATAATATGCAGCTACTTGTAAGTTGTCTTGAAATTCATAACATTTGTTATCTAAAACATAACATTAGATTATTATTCACAAGAAACTATTTAAAAATATGATTAATAGAACAGTTATTATTAATAGCAAAACATAATGAGTCGTCAAAGCATATACAGAATAAAACTAGTATATCAATAGGATAACAAGGAAAATAACATTTGATTTGATTGCTTTGAGATTACTTAAAGAAGAATAGAGTGCGTATAGGTTGTTCTATCAAACAAAAATTGAGGTTGATGTTTTACAGTGGACCAAATAAGAATGCCTTGATATGCAATTGCTTGTAATGCACAGAAATGCTTACAAATATCGACTGTTATGTATTAATGCTAACATACAAGTACCAAAAACCTAGTGGTGTTGACATTAATGGATTATAGTAATATGCAATTACTTGTAAGTTGTCTTGAAACACATAATGCTTATTGTTCAAAACAAATCAGTGGATTATTATGTCTAACGAAATGTTTAAAGTTATAATAATAGAGCTACTGTAATTAATACCAATGCATAACGAGTCACCAAAAAGAAAATAAAATAAAAACGAAATATCAATAGGATAATATGGAAAGTAACATTTGATTTGACTGCCTTGAAATTACTTAAACGAAAAAAGAGTGATGCTATAACTTGTTGTATGAATCAAGATTCGTGGTTTTTCGATGAATGAAATAAGAATGCCTCCAAAAACACATAAAAATTCGAAGTCGGAAATATAATTCGAAAGCATAATTCAAGATACTTTGCGATCAATTTAAAATTGTTGAAGATAAATTAAAAATATTTAAAAGTGATGGTTGGAAAAGGTAAATTTAGTTAATGAAAAAATAAAAAATAAAAAAGCAATAAGAAACCTAATCATGAATCTGTTAAATATTTAGCATGGGTTAGAAGTATCAAAAAATTAGGTAAAAAGAATAGATAAATCTTACGTGAAAGTGATAAAGATTTGCTTTTATGAGATAATCAACCTGCATGTTAACATGGAGAATATAATTATAGATAGTGTGAAAAACATAAAGAGAATGATAAATACTAAATTAATGGGCAATATTGCATTGAAATTAGCTAAAGGCAAAGTGTGTTACTATAGCTTGCTATATCAATCAAAAATCGAGTTTGATGCCATTAAGTGGGAAAATAAGAACATCTTCAAAAGGCACACAAATTAAAGGAAAGAAATATTATTTGAAAGCCCGGTCTAAGAAACTTGACTTTCAGTTTAACATAATTAGCTTTCGTCTATTATTGTTACATTGTTGAATATAAATTAAAAAGTGTTTAAATGGATGATTGGAAAGTTAAACCTAGTTAATAACGGAGCAAAACATAATTAAAAGAAGAAGGGAATAAGAAACATAACCATAGATTTGCAGAAAATTAGGTGTGAATTAGAAGTCAAAAAACTAGGTGGAAATATTAGGTGAAACTTATAAGAAGTTGACAAAGATTTACTTTGATGAGATAGTCTACTTGCACGTAAACATGGAGACTATAGTTGAAAATTATCATGACAACGAGAAAGATATTAGGAAGAATTGAAAATTGCAGATAATTTTCTATTTTTCCACTGGTGTGAATATGTAGAATAGAAATGAAAGCATATGAAGAGGAAAGTAAACGAAGTCATAAAAATAGAAGTGAAATGAACACACACCATAGGTTTTAAAACATGGAAGATAATTAAATGAATCGAAGGCGTAAAAATAAATTCTAAAATAAATGAGAAAGTAGCATATAACATTTATCGTTTAAAACATATCAATGGGTTATTATGCCTAAACGTTTAAAAATATAATTAATAGAGAGACTGTAATGAATGGCAAAGCATGATGACCCACTAAAAGGAAATATAACAAAAAAAAAACATTAACAAAAAAATATATTAATAAGGTAACACAAAAAATAACATTTGGTTTGATTGCCATAAAATTACTTAAAGGAAATGAGAGTGACATTATAGCTTGCATACCAATCAAAAATTTAGGTTGATGCTTTTTAGTGGACCAAATAAAACACCTTTAAACACATAAAAATCAAAGGTCGGAAATACACCTTGAAAGCCAAATCTAAGAAACTCCGTTACCAGTTTAATATTGTTAAAGATAAATTAAAAAAATGTTTGAAAGTGACATATCAAAACAAAGTGAAAAGAAGAAAGAAAAATTAGCTTAATCATAAATCTGTAAAAAAAATTAGATGTAGGTTAGAAATCATTAAAAATTATGCAAAAAAAATAGGGAAAACTTACCGAATGTTGACAAAGGTTTGGTTTTGTAAGATAGTTGACCTGAATGTAAACATGGGGAATGTAATTGAAGATTAGCCTAATAAACAAAAAGGGAATGATGAGTGTCGAACCAAAAGGATACGATTGCATTAAAATTAGTTAAAGGAAAAAGGTGTGGTACCATAGCTTGTTGTATCCATCAAAAACTAAAATTGACTCCGCTTAGCGGATCAAATAAAAACATTTTCAAGATGCATAAATTAAAGGCCAGAGATATAATTTTAAAGTCTATTCTAAGAAACTTAATATTCATTTTAACACAATTAGCTTTGTTTATGATTGATACATTGTTGAAATTAAATTAGAAAACGTTTAAATGAGATGATGGAAAAGGTAATTCTAGTTATTTTCGAGACAAAACAAAGTAAAAGGAAGAAAGGAATTCCAAAAATAATCATAGATATATTGAAAATTAGATGTGAATTAAGTGCCATGGAAAACTTGCTAAAAAGATTAGGCAAAAATTACACCTGCATGTAAACATGGAGCATACCTTGATAAAAAAAAAGAGTGGTCGGTATTGAAACTAGCGGTTAAATTTCCAATTTTGTAATTACGTATGAATAAGTATAATAGAAATTAAAACATATGAAGAGGAAAATAAACCAAGTCATGGAAGTAGAATTGTAATGGACATATATTATGGTTTTAAAACTAGGAAATTAATTAACATGAATTTAAAGGGGCAAACAAAAACATATTCTAAATTCAATGAGAGAGCAGCATATGACATGAGAATAAATAAGACAACAGAATTCAAATAGTTAGTTATTCAGCTTTATATATGAAACAAATAGAAAAATAAGAGAAAGAAATAAGAAACCTAATCAAGCATTTGTAGAAAAATAGGCGTGAATTAGAATTCATAAAAAAATAGCTAAAAGGGAGGCAAAACTTAGATGGAGTTGATAAATTTGGCTGACATGCATGTAAATATGGAGAATGTAATTGAAAATTATCTTGATAAAAACAAAGAGAACAGTGAGCATTGAATGTGGCGGTTAATTTTTTTGTTTTGTGATTATGAGTGAATAAGTAGAATAAAAATGAACGCATATGAAGGAAAAAATAAATGAATTCATATAAATAGAATTGTAATGGATAACTGCTATAGTTTACAAAACCTAGAAATTAATTATAATGAATTAGAAGGTGTAAATGAAAATTAATTCTAAAATCAATGAGAGAGTAGTATATATAACATAAGATTAATTAAGAGAGCGGAATTTAAATAGCTAGTTGTTGAGCATTACATATGTAGTAAGATAGACATAATGTGAAATTGTAAAACATTTGTGGTGTCACTTAATTTTCTATTTTGTTTTTGTTTTTTTATAAAGTAGATGGATAAAGTAAAAATTTGAATAGACCTCTTTTACGAAGCTCATTATTTAACAACTATTAATTGAATTAATAAAATAAACTTAAAATTTGAAAGTGATCTTATATAAGGGGTTATGAGACGACCCGTACTCCTGATACCCAGAAGAACAAATAATCTTTAGGAATATAACACATTAACATAACAATAGAAAAGAAACTTGCATTAATATCATTAGAATTGTATCAAATATTACACCAGAGTTTTCATCAAAATAAAATTTCCCAACGAATCCAAATATTGTACATTACAATGATGATAAGAAAACAAATACACATCGGAACTAAAGATATGTTATCATAACGGAGTCCAAAGGAGAGTCCAAAAGAAATTCCTATTCCTGCTCCAAATCCAAAACCATTTTTCCCAGATAGCTTCCATATATGTGAAGTCATAGCTTCCAAAAGTGACCTAACTTAACATATTATTGGCCTGTCCATGTGAAAATACGGGCACCCGTATTTGCAAGGGAAAAACAAACATTGAGTCAGTCATGGAACTGGTATGAGAAATTTTAATCAGTTATTATTAACTTTATAAAAACAAGGTATATCACGGGACCACGGCGTATAACACGGAACGGATTTTCTCCACACCAATACCGGTGCATAAAACTTCGATATGCTTTTAGAAAACTGAAACCATTATAAGACTCAAGTCCTATCATACAATGCAACGCAAACTAGAGGATCGAGTTTTACCTTATAATGGTTAAACATGCTTGATACAAGAAAATGTTTTGAAAATATTATTATTATTAGTGTCTAAGTGTGGAAATCACTTTCGAAAATAAATGTATAAATCTTAGACAACATAATACATCATCCTATTATGTCGCCATATAGGTATACAACTGAAAAACCAGGTCTCGTATTGGAAATTGAGTTCCATCTATGAATCAAGGCAAAAGATCTTCCTTAACCACATTCGAAACACTCTAGCAAATGTCCCAAGAGTCAAACATTGAGTCCTTGGGAGCTACTGAGCCGGTCAACACAAATGAGATGAGTGGAGTCTTTCCTGAACATAACGTTCCCCTGGTCATATTTGATCGTCATTTGAGGCGCCTCTCCAACATCCACATAAGTAAAACCTGTGTGGGATCCATACCATGGCATCATGTAATGGCCCGAATTTCCATACCCTTTGAGTTGACTTATTACACCGCACGTCCAACCCAAATGACACAGAAATACGAATCATTAGTAGAAAGAAGTTAGAGGATGAGAAATAGAAAGAAAGAATTATTAAAATAGAAGAAAACGAAAATCACAAACTCACAGCGGAACGAATAAAATATATTAGATAACATAAATTTTGAAATATAATTCGGTAACTTTATATACATAACATCATCAGAGCACAACAGCTATTTCTGGAATAGTTATAAACACCTGTTTCCAGATGCGAACATAATACACAGCGAAAAATATGATAGCCGATAGCTAACCGACGAGCCTCCTGCTTTAAACTCCTCCAAGCGAATCTGTAAAATCCCGACTACTTGACTACCCGTACAAATTTGCGCACCCAAGAGTTTAGGGAAAACAAAGTAAACTCTGGGTCAGTCATGGGACTGGTGTGAGTAAACTCCAACCACTGGTTTAACTTTCAAAAACCTTTTCGAAAAAAAATGATAATCGTAAGACCGATCCACACATAAACACGGATGGTTTTTACCTTACGATAACCAAAAATATTTTTGATATCAAATTCTGGTGATATTATAATAGTGTCTGCAATAAATAAATAGAATTTAGCGGTACGCTTGCTTCTCACGCTCCATATATAATATAAAATCAAAAACCGCAGGGTGCTTATTGGAGATTGGATTTCCAACTTGACAAGGTATGGAACCACCTTCCGATAGTGTATCTCTAGAGGGGAATACACTGGGTTCAACAAGAACGTCTTACAACCCGACCCACACATGACCGACCACTCAATTCGCTTGAGTGTATCGAATGTATATCACCAACGGTTGGGATCAGCAGTCGTTTCCCGAAAGGGACATCATCGATAGATTAAAGGAGCAAATGGAATTTCTCCAGATAGGTGATTATACATCCTAATGGGAGCGACCCACCTAGCCATGCTGCCTGCCTGATTTTTGTCAATTCCCGGTTGTGAGGCTTGAGGTTTGAATTATCTTCCAGAACGTCTGGCCACCATTCACTTTGAATGCCACATCGTCAGATCCATCGGAAATCAATAATTGACTCCCACAAAAATACTCATATTGTTAGGCTAAAGAAGTTTCCCTTCTTTGCCACCAACTTCGTACGTTTGAAGGAATCAACGTAAGTAATCCCTTTGGAAATATTATGTCAGACACTCGTCCTTACAAGTTGTCCTGGATCTGGACAAACCGAAGGTACCGTTCTATTAATCCATCTTGGGAAATTTCTACCTAGGGTTAATAGAACAGCCCTTGCATTTTACTCCGTCTTCAATTATCTTCAGCATAAGTTGATTCATAACGCTTATACCAATACAGAGTGGTTTATATATATTAAATCTGATGCCGGTCTCTCCATATTGACAACGGAGGTATAAAATAAATCAAAACTTTGATAGTCGGTGATTTAACTATCAAAGAAACATCCATACAACCAACGGTCCTATTTCCAAATGGAAATTCTACCGATCAAGCATCAAACAACACTGGGCCCCCTTTTTAATTAGTTTTTGATTATATTATCGATTCCAATTTGCCTTTTCCCTCTTCTAGATTCTTTCAAAATTCAATTGTCTTTCTCAATTCTTGGAAAATATTTCCAATATCATAATTCCTTTATTCGAGAAATATCTTATTTCAGTTAGAAAACATTTCTAAACATTCACGAATCCTTATTTTTTGTATTCAGAAAATATACTTGGAAAATGTTTCCATATTCCATTTCTTAATTCCTCGTTGACCAATTCATTTTACTATCCACGCATAGAAAATATCTCTCATTTTATTTGGGGAAACATTTCAAAATCCTTTAAATTAACGCGATGTTATAAAACATCATTATTATAACTCAAACCATTGATCATTTATTAACTAACCATATTGCTAACCAATCTTTACTATCGAACATTAACCATTTCTCCATCAATCATGAAGTCAATAAAGTTGGGGTATAATTACCTCTCAGACCTTAATTGAACAACATTCTCAACTTTGAAATAGTCGAAGGTCACAACTTTAAACAAAATTTTGCTTGCGCGACTTTCGGATTCAATCTAAGATCACACTTCCTTTACAGAAAAATATTGATTATAACGGTAGCGTTATAATTGCTGTTTTCCAAATATTTGATTTATAAAACATTACTTTTAACAACAGCGTTACAATCGCTGTCTAGAATTATAGAATATCTATTATAACAATAGCGTTAAGATCGCTGTTTAGATTTACAAAACATTTATTATAACAACAGCGTTATAATCGCTATTTAAATTTACCAAAACATTTATTATAACGGCAGCGTTTAAAATCGCTATTTACAAATATTTGGTTTATAAAAATGCAACTTTTATTTATTTATTTCAATAAATAAATAAATTATTAAATTTGATTCAAATGGAAAGTAAAATAACCACTTCCCTAAATTCGATATAATTGAATTTCCAATAAATAACTCCCATTCGAATACTCTATATTCGATAAATATTCCGAACTTCGGAATTTATCTACCATTTCAGGTCATCTCAAATTCAAAATTCACTTTTGAATTTATCATCTCCAAATCATTACCAATTTCCTTTATAACCCCTTCCATTCGTAAACATTTGCTTTCACACTGTTATTCATTTCAAATATGAATTTCATTCCTTAATAGGAATCTAAACTCGTTTATTCAAATCAACTTGAGTATCATTACTGCTCTACTTCTAGTTATCGAGTATATTTTTAATGCCACATCATATTCTGTTTCATTTATAAACTCTATTAATAGAACTGTTACTCAATTAACGCTTCTCGTTTATTAATCCATTGGATTTATCTCAATTTATTTTATATTCCAAATTTTGAAATAAAACCCATCGTTTCCTTTTAAAACCGATTTCTTATTCAAATTTCCATTTGAATTATCTTTTTCTCAACTCAAATCTCTTTTACAACTACTGCGTTTAAACCCCACTTCAAATATCGGTGTCGACACCGAATTCCACTTTGCTTATATAAATCCAACTTGAATTTAAATTTTCACATTATCCAGTGATAGATATTTCACTTTATTTATAAACATCATTTATAAATCTAACTACTTTATATATTTATTAAACAATTTCTATTTTAAATCCATTTGAAATCTACTTTCTATATTTTGGAAATAATTTCCTTTTTAAAATCTCAAATTTCTTTTCTCCATTCTAAAATATTTTACTGTAATTAAATACCAAATTATGGGGCCAATGTAAATCAACTATAAGATTATAAATTACCAATCATATGTCACAATAAATAAACCAGTAAATAAAATGTTGAGGAATCCAGTTGGATCCCTCCAACCTGTTTCCTTGCATCCACAGATGTTAATAACATCAATAATATTATTTAACATCAATACGAAATATCAGAACTAATAACCGATCAACGAGGTAATCCTATCAACCAATTTTATCAACTATCCAACCAAGCAACCATCATACAGTATAAAAATTATTATAAATAAATTTAAAACTCTTTTATATAAAAATATAACGAGTCAGAGTTAGTGGGTTTACTCACCTTATTTACAGTTGATGGATCTGCTTCTGTTTCATTTAAAATCAAACAGGCGTTTGATTTTATCACTATATTCCAATAGCTTTCTCGGTGAAATCAGTCTCACAACGTAGTTCTCGTCATTACAATCCCAACGTGACCAGCTCCGTCGGATTCTGTTAACGTACGAATAATATATAATGGTTATAATCTTGTATACATTTTAAATAATTAAGGCTTCATTAACTTTTTAACTAATAATATTGTTAATCCTAATCCTTGCTTTACCGCAGCTGATATTTCTGAGGATGCTCGTTCAAAAAGACTACTCGAGTACTATTAATGATGCATGTTTGAACTTCTGATAATGTATATTAATCCGTTATGATTATCACAAGTCTTGAATATAATTTATAACATTTTTAACTAATATTTTGTTTACCTTAATGAAAATCAAAATGTTTAATCATGTTTCAATGGTCATTACCGTTAATTCTTCTTTCCCCATTTCAGATAAAATCATGATGTTCACCTTGTCTCCAGTATCGAACAGAAGTTTACCATCATTCCACCATCATCCCCATCGGATCGCCTTAACCTCGTTCAAACCCCACTATCTTGCTTTATCAGCAACTAGTAAACATCAACGTCCCCAAATCATCCTTCAAGTACGATCCCGCTTCCACCTTTCTTCCGGAAATAAACTTAGTGTCCCCCTTCTTTCTCCTATGTACAGATCGAACCCAACTGATTCGCCTCACACCCCTTTACAACAGCAACTTCCATGCTTCAGTATAACACGCAAATCCCCTCCCCACTTCATCACAATACACGAGCTTGAAAACCAGTCAACATAAATGATTATGTTTTTAAATCCTAACTCCATGTTTGCAAATCATGGAAACATACAGTAAGGAAGAACACACCCCTTCTTCTTTGGTAAAACAACATGGCTCCTTTTGAACTCCTACTACTCCTCATCACATGGTAATCCCCAAAACAACCCCCATCATACACGTGCGACAGTTCTTCACCGATAACCCAAACAAAAAGATTACCAAATCATGCACCTTTTATTCTAGGACTCCCCTGTCATCTTGCCATCCTCAGCCTTGCTCAACGTCGACTCACAGCCTTCCTCACAGACAACAACTTCTAACAATTTCTCGCGCATAGTAAAACCCATCTCGAACAGACCTCGTCGCAACAAAAATTGAGGCTACAGGGTTGAAGCCCCTACCTTTATGATTTGAAGGAAGCAAACGAAATCAAATTTCGTAATTTGGTTGAGTTTACGTTGAAGATTGAAGATCAAGAAGGAGGCGGATGAAAAAAATAGTGATATCAGTTTCGAATTTTTAATTTAGATTTGAAGTGGTGAATTACTTTGGTTTATTTGTTAGAAGGAACGGGTTTCAGTTGAGAATGGGGAAACACGAAAATGAATTGGAAAAGAGGGCTTTATAATGGTAATTTGACTTGGCATGCACGGATGTAAGGTAGATTGCAGGCCACAGAATCTAATTCCTTGGAGCGCACGGTTAAGGAATTGTGGAGAGCATGGAATACAAAATAGCGTAGGCGATGTTGTTTACTTCAGTAAGCATATGGAGTTTAATTTTATGACTATCTAACATGGCATGCCATGGTGAAGTCACTATTCTCGAATTTTGTTTGGTCCTTGAAAATGAGCTGCGTAATTTATGGCATGGAACGAAGAAACAAGTATCGAAATGAAAACAAGAGTTGTCTATAAAGTGTTGTATTTAATTCATTATCCCTTTTTTCTACTTTATCGATCGCTCCGGACAGAAATAAAAATATGATCGTGACAAGCAATATGCCACGATTCCAAAAGTATAATAATATCGGTAGTTTAACTTATATTATGAAACCCCAAAATATTGATATAGGGTGTAAAATACTCCAAATAAAAAGTTGCGTATTTAATTAATTAAAAATTACAGTAAAATTCTAAAAATTAAATTATAACTACGACTCAAAGATCTTGTCCAAATTCGAATCCAATATTTAATTATATTAAATAAACCGTTATGGCGTATACACGACTCCATAACAACTATTTCTAAATTTGATCTGGACATAAAACAAAACCTACAATATGGAAACTCGATTTTTCTTTTCCATTAGAAAAATATAATCAAATAGATCCGAACATTTCTTGTTTCAAAGAAATCCGACTTATTTTGGATCGTGTATATTCAGTTGAAGTTTAAATCGTAAATTACGAACTACCGCGACTATTTCGAGCTCTTTTTAAATTATATTATAAATTATACGTTTAAATATCGTTTTATTAAATAAATTCCTATATATAATTCAAATAAAATATTTAAAACAAATTTAAATATTCAGAATTCAATGGCTAAAAATCCAGGTCGTTACACATCATTTTTCAGTTAGACGCTAGCCCATATCTCAACCATCCAACATTCTATTTTCGACTCATTCCGAGGTGTGAGTCCTTAGAGTCAATGTCCACAAAACTATGCTTTTCAATAGAAGCTTCGATCTATCTACCAGCAACACTAGGCATGCCACAATGTCAATTCATAACATATGATCGGTGTTTATTAATATATAATCCTATGAATACCAGAAGTATTAGAGGAGAGTGTTATGTTAAAAGAATAAATTCTTTGCCACTAACTAATATATTATTAATAGAAACAACCGGTTACATTGTGAAATGCAATGTCAGAAACACATCCATTTACAAGTCCGTTCTAGGTTTGAACGAAATTGAAGGTACCTTATTCCTTGTCTAATTAAGGAGAGAGTGTTGTATATAACGGTGTTGTATACACAATTATATGATTTTTGTTTGATGATAACAACCAAATATACTTTATAAATGTGTTTGTTACTGTACTGTTCTATATTTACATCACAGACAGGAATGTAATATTTATATTTAAATAAAATACATCTGTACAGAATTTCAAATATTTACTGTATTTTATTTAAAATATAAATATTATATTTCTAACATTCAAACAGTACATCTATTTGAACTCCACTATTTAATCACTTCACATATTTGTACTTATAAATAAACAGAATAGAATAGACAAGTCTGTTTGACAACTATGAAATAATATTTTATTTCAAACAGATTTTGTTTATTACAAATAATCACTACAATCACTTTTTCATATACATTAGCTCCTCACTATATCAACTCTTACACTCAGTACATTTTGCATTGGCACATACAGACTTATATACATTCGCAAACACTAACACTCTGTTCTTCAAGCTTCAGTCTTCACAGCACTTCACTGTCAGTCCAGTCTTCATGTGTAGTCTAGTCTTCATGCGTACCTGTCAAACATGAAACACACAGATAGTATACTGCAATAGGAATAAAATTGAAAACATGCAAACATAAATTTTATTTTTATAGTTTTTATTTGCCTCAGAATTTCGGTGTGTTTCTCATCATTTTTCTGACTCGATCTGATTAATAACTGTGTCTAGACAGCTTGTGATATTCAGAGTAATTCACTACCACAAGGCAGAAAACATATGTATACACGATGCAGGGACAGAAAAACTTGACTGATGGCTGCATATACACACGTGTATAAATATACACGTGTGCATTGCCTCGCTGATCAGTGTGTGACTGAGGAGTAGCCACGTGGACCATCTCAACTCAGTGCACAAGTCAACAAAGCTAACACAGCAAATCATGGTTCAAGTACAAAGTCAAAGTACAAGCCATAGGGAAAGCATGTTAAAACAGCTCAGAAAGTACAAAGAAACAAGGTCAAGCCAGTGTGAAAATGGGTGTGCACAACATGTTTCAAGTGGCTCAGTAATTCATGGTGAACAAGTAATCAAATTAGGATAGTCAAGTTTGACACAAACATGGTGGAGCATGATGCATGGATCAAGACAAGGCAATGCAGCAAGGATCAGAATGGACAGGTCAAGTGGTCGAGTCTCATTGTTCAAGTGTCGAGCCAAGGTCCAAAACAATGCAGCATGGTCATGGAGTTCAGCAAGTATAGTAAAGGTGATGCATACATACAGTAAAATACTAGTGGATGCTACAGCATAATGAATGCAAAGTCAACATACAAGCTCATGTGTCGAGCTAGGCAATTTCAAGACAAACTAGCAAGCATGGTGGAACAAGAAGTGCACAATGATCAAATTCTTTTCAAAAAGATAGCAACTCAAAGATGTAAACAACCAACACAAATGGAAGTACAAAGCATTTTAGAGCAGCTCAAAGTACTCAAGTTCATGTGCATGCAAGTGAGTACAGCATGGAGCAATTATCAGAAAAATCATGATAAAGTACCACAGATCCAAATCAGTCCAAACGAATGGACAAATGCATAGGGTCTTATTCAATTCAAGTGATTCATCCTGACAGATCATTTCTTTTTACAACTCAAATGCAAATGATTGTTTTAACTCAATGATACAGTGCAGCAGCAAATCTCATATGTTCAAGTTAAAAAGGATGCATGAAGTCAAGAAATGGAATACAAAAATCTCTGCATACATGGAAATCTGATTTGTATTTCTGAATTCATATATGGACAAAAAGTAAAATTGCAAATCAGATTTTTCCAGAAATGAAGCAAGTATTTTTGGCAATAGTTTTGAAAGGGGCAAAGAATTTATTTCCTGATTTTACTGCCAAGTTCTAGTTCATATCAAACAATGACCAAGTGGATAAGTATCAAGGGATCAAGCACAGTAGTTCATACATGGAATGGTGCTCTTGCATATATCAAACAGATCGCAAATCAAAACATTTCAGCAATTATCACAAATTAGTTTTCAGAAATGAATATGAAAAATAGGCAAGAAAAATTCAGTGATCAAATGTTTTGGCAATCATTCAACTCAGCAACAATGAATCAAATATTGCCAGAAAAAACATTCATGGCAATCAATCCATATATCTCGCAAAGGGACAGTTAAATTCTTTTTCAGAAATGTCCAAATTCATTTGAAGCAACTAAGAGAAACTTTCATTTAATCTCGCCACTACAAAAGGCAATTCTTTCACACAACAAAATCAATGCTGAGTAAATCATGGATCAATTAAAAATTCATCCAAGACCGAACCAGTCAAGCAAGGCATAGCAGAATATCAATCAGGTGATTTCACACAAGGGATAATACCAAGGAACCACAGATAATATATTTCCAGATTTGCTCAAAATCATAAAAACAATATTAAAAGCCGATTGATTTAAAAACAAGGCAACAAACTCAAACAAATCAGACCTAGACATATATGGAAATCAGAGAGCAGTTAAAGGATTTCTAAATCCTATACAAACACCGAATCATCACTGGAAAATAGATCGAAAACCCACAAATCAATTCAAGCATTTTTTAAAAGAAAGAATTTTTAGAAAAACTCACAGTTTCAATCGATCGAGAGAAACAGACGAATTTCCCCAAAATCAGTGAAGCATCGCAAATTGATCTACATCATCAAAGTGAAGCAATCAGAGAACCACAAATTCATTTTTCATCAAGCACCGAATTGATTTGGGGAGAGCAAAGTGAAACCCTAGCTATTTTTCCATCGGTCGCCATTTACAATTCCAGAAAGAGATAGAGCAAATGTTTTTGGGCAAACGCAAATGAAACGGGCCGGCTGATTTCTCTTGTGGGCTTAGCCTAGTTTAAAAGGGGATGACCCCTTATATTTAAATTCCTAGGGTTTTCTTTGTTTATTTAATTTTGTTTTGTTTTTAATTTTTCTTCTATAAACAATTCTGAACTATTTTTCTAGAAGTCTGTAAAATTCTAGAGTTCCAGTCAGGGTGTTGACTGGCAGTCCACTAGAGTCTGTAAATTCTAGGGTTACGAGTTACAGGGTTTGTAATTCGGGAAATCTGATCGAGGGGATATCAGTCAGTCTAGGGTTTTGAGCGTAGGGTTAGGACAGGAGCAGGCGCTGCGAGTGTACATGGTCTTGTATGCGGGATCTGTTTTTAACACCTAGTAGAAACCTTAGGAATGCAGCAGTAGGCAGGGTTTTGCCGAAGCTAGGTATATTTGTGTGTGATTTATTTTCTGCACTTTTATTTCTGCCGCATTCTGTGATCTGTTTATTATTTTAATATCCTGTCAGTTTTTCAATTCAGTTTTAAAACCGTGATAAACACTATTCACCCCCCCTCTAGGGTTAATCTAGATCCAACATTTGGTATCAAAGCAGGTATTTTCTTTAACTCTAGAGACATGTGTAATCCTAGTTGTCAGTTTAGTGAGAGTCAGTCCAGTTCATCTCCAACTATTTTCACTGGAACAGATTTTTTAAACTGGAAATCCAGAATGGAATTTTATTTAAAATCTGTTAATATTCAATGTTGGGATGTTATTATCAATGGGTACGATATGGTAGATAAAGTTTTTAATTCTCGTGCTACACATATTCTATATTCTTATCTTGATGATGATCAATACAATCTGATCTCACATTGTTTAACCGTGCAGGAAATCTGGATAGCTCTCAATACGAAGTATGGACAAATTGACAACTGCAGCTCAAAACCCCAGAAAGTCAACTCAGCTTCAGATGTATGCTTAACTAGCCTTACAGATGAAAATTCAGATGGATCAGTTGATGGAGAATTAACAAATGAGAATTTCTCATATGAAGATCTGGTTTAAATGTGTCTTGATTTAACAAAATCTGTTGATAAACTCCAACTAAAAAATAAGTCTCTGAAATCTAAGAATTTTAAGTTGACCAGCAAAATTGATGATTTGGAATCACAACTTGAATATGGTAAAAATTCTTCAAATTCAGTTTGCAAAAATTGTTTGAAATTGAAAACCAATCTTGTTCATCTCAATAAAAATATTCAAAAGTTTGAAGATGAAATTTTGATCTTAAATGAGAACAAGACTGAGTTATCAAATTTAAATAACCTTCTGCAAAAAGAATTTGAAAATTTTAAAATAGATATATATTACAAATTTGAAATTGCTGAAAAGGAGAATTTGTTGAAATCCGATTTGATTTTGAAAGAACTGGAAAACGAGATTGAAAAATCCAAGAAATTTGGGTTTGAAAAACAAAAACTTTTTGAATCTGAGATTGCTGATTCCCAAACCAAAATTAATCTGCTTAAAGATGAAAATTTGTTTTTGAAATCTAATTTTGAAAGATATATGATCACTGAAAATAACTGTTCAGATTTATTGAAAGAAAATGGTGATCTTAAAACAAAAATTCAACAACTTGAAACAACCATGACAAAATTTTCAAATGGTGAGAAATCTTTAAATATGTTGTTGAAAAATCAATTTTCATTGGGGAATAGAAGTGGACTTGGTTTTGGGAAATCCGAGTTTTCTGAAAGGAGAAGCTCAAATGATTTTAAAAATCCTTCAACTTTCTTTGAAAAAATTCGTCTTGATAATTCAAACTCTGATAATCGCAAAGGATTTTTGAATCATAAACATGATGAGAATTTGTTTTATAATAATCTATTTGAACAATCCTGGATCCCAAAAAGGAATAAAACAAAATTTGTTAAATTCAAACAGATCTGGGTTCCTAAAGGTACAAAAGTGAATTCAGATGGGTTGTTGTATAAACAAGTTTGGGTACCAAAATATGTGAATAAAACTGTGAGTGGTTTTACAAACTTTGTTAGACCACTCGATCCCCTAAACCATTAGGTACCTGAGGAGGCTGAGGAGCTGCTGTGCAGAAAGAGAAACTGAATTCAAACTGCTATATCATGGAATCATTCACAGCTCCTTATCCAAGTCTGTTGAGTTAGAGATTCTGATATACACTGAATTATGGTATGATCTCTAAAACTCACCTCTGTAAATACTTTTTTTTGATTTTTTTCTTTTGTTTATTTCTTCTTCTTCTCCCTTATATCTCTTTCTTCTGCCTATTCTGATTTGATTTATCACTGCCATATTTTTTTTTGTGCTTCTAAAATTGCAGTATTCATGATTTTCTGGAAATTTGTTTTGCGTGTGTAGAACTCTGATCTTTTTAATCATTTCCAGATACTGATTTTTATATGCAATTGTTTTGAAGTTTTTTCTCTGATTGTTGAATTCATAACAGTGTTGATGCATCCATATCATATCTTGAACACTGTTAATTTTGAATTCTAATTTTTTTTTAAGATCTGAATATTTTGTGAAATTTCACACACCTCTGCTATTTTGAGTTTCTTCTAATTCATTTTAGAAAGACTTGAAATAATATGCTCATTACAGCACACCAATATTCATCAGTTGTGATAATTTCAGAAATTTTCAGATTGGCTTGAATATGTTAAATTGTCTTGAATCAGTGATACATCTTGAAATTTCATCGTTATTCATGATTATTATGATTGAAATTAGCTTTGTTTGAAATCATTTGAGATTCTAGATATTTTGAATATCACACACCACTTAAATTTGAAATTATCAATCTTGTGTGAATAATTCTTTATATCGCAAACTTGGCATTGTTTCAAGTGATTTCAAATAAATTATTTTTAAGTTTTTGGTTCATGAATATCTCTCAAACTTGATGTAAATGATCTGAAATCCATCTTATACTTGTCAAAGATAATTTTGAAAATTCTTTGAAAATCCGGTCATAAATCTCACTGTTTTTTTTCATGATTATTGGATTTGAATATATGTTTGTTTAAAATCATTTGAAGTCATTGATTTATTGAATCACACACATATCATAAATCTGAAATTTACATTCTGGTGTGACCGATTCACTGAATCCTGAGAGTTTCATATTTCTCAAATGATTTAAAATAAACGGTTTTTTTCATTAGATCATGAATCATCCTATGTGACCAACATCTTGGCAAGTCTGATTTGAATCTGATGTTTGTGCTGCTCAGATATTGTTTTGGAAAATATATTTTTTGGTGACTACTTGTTTTGGTATCAAATGCATACCATGCTCTAATACATGAAATTAATTTGCTTGATCTGCCTGGGCTTTGTATTTAAAATTCTTTTGTCTGTGTTATACTTGTTTGTCTCCAATGTCTTGTTACCTTCCTCATAAATAAAGACACCAAGTGGTATCAGTTTTGTAGTACTGATTTTTGTATATTTTTTTAATCTCACATGTCTTGTATAGATCTTCATTTCCCTCTTGTAATTGATTTTCAATTTTAAAATTATTTATTGATTATTCATTCAAAAATTGAAATCAATATCCAAATTGAAATGTATTTATAATTCATCAAAATTATTATCGGATTGTAAAATTGTGATGAATTTTGACTGCAGTATATTTCACAATAAGAGGAGATTTTATTTAAATTTTTCATGATGGTTGAACATTTATTATAATATCTTTGAACTAGCAATTATTTCACGACCATCTTCATTATCCATCATCCTTCTACCATCCATTATGATTTTATATAAATATGGAGAGTTAATATCTTTTAAAAGATAATCTTGAATAAACAGTGAAAATATTTGTGATGGAATTGTGACTATATTATTATTCAGAATTAGTGATAATTGAAAATTTTCAATAATCCCTGTACAGTCAAGCTTGCTTCATAATATAATTAATTTAGAAATTTATTTCACAAGTCCATTTCTGTACCTACCACATTTCTATCATCCATATTGGTTGTTTATACCGAGGAGTTTTTCTATTTAAAGCCGAAAATGATAAAATATATAATTAATATATAAGTGTGTCACTAACCTCATTTAAAAATCCAAGCTCTGGTCATGCATGGTTATGAGACAACTTATAATTTAAGCTGCGACTGACCTCATTTAAAAATCCAAGCTCTGGTTATGCGTGGTCAGTGTGCTCTTAAATAAAATAAAAAGAAATAGGAAATAATGTGCTATAAATTGAAAATTAATTTGAAATTCTCCTATGTGTACAAAAACTAGCCTATCAATCCATCTTTCTAATCTGTGAAATATGTTGAAATCTTATGACGTATTATGATTTGTTGATTGATAAGCATTGGGATTTGAGATTATACAATATTGTCACTTGAGTTGAAATTATAATAATAGTCCAAATCCATCATTGTTTTTGTGCTTTATTTTTATAAAAATCCTTTGAAAATAATTGGAAATGAATTGTTTTTAAAACTCTCCATTTTATATGAAATTTATCGTATATCCGTCATTATCTACAATGTGAAGTATGCCACCTGTTCTTAGAATATTATGATTTTTGTTTGACTGATTGAAATCTATGATGACCGTTCTTCCTCTTAAGCTGAAATTAATTTTTTAGTCAATTTTCATCTGTATTTTAAAATTTGTATTTTTTTTGATGATAACAAAAGGGGGAGAATGTATTAGATTTTGATTTATGAGTAAATATTTTATAAATATTTTTACTTTTGAAAATTCATTATCATTCAGTTCAATTCCCTCATGCACAGTTATAGGGGGAGTTTTCTGTTGTAGGGGGAGCTAATATATAGGGGGAGTTCATTTTTCACTGTAAAACACATTTGTTGGATTCAAAATCTTTTATTTGTTTGTCATCATCAAAAGGGGGAGATTGTTGTATATAACGGTGTTGTATACACAATTATATGATTTTTGTTTGATGATAACAACCAAATATATTTTATAAATGTGTTTGTTACTGTACTGTTCTATATTTACATCACAGACAGGAATGTAATATTTATATTTAAATAAAATACATATGTACAGAATTTCAAATATTTACTGTATTTTATTTAAAATATAAATATTATATTTCTAACATTCAAACAGTACATCTATTTGAACTCCACTATTTAATCACTTCACATATTTGTACTTATAAATAAACATAATAGAATAGACAAGTCTATTTGACAACTATGAAATAATATTTTATTTCAAACAGATTTTGTTTATTACAAATAATCAGTACAATCACTTTTTCATATACATTAGCTCCTCACTATATCAACTCTTACACTCAGTACATTTTGCATTGGCACATACATACTTATATACATTCACAAACACTAACACTCTGTTCTTCAAGCTTCAGTCTTCACAGCACTTCACTGTCAGTCCAGTCTTCATGTGTAGTCCAGTCCAGTCTTCATGCGTACCTGTCAAACATGAAACACACAGACAATATACTGCAATAGGAATAAAATTGAAAACATGCAAATATAAATTTTATTTTTAAAGTTTTTATTTGCCTCAGAATATCGGTGTGTTTCTCATCATTTTTCTGACTCGATTTGATTAATAACTGTGTCTAGACAGCTTGTGATATTCAGAATAATTCACTACCACAAGGCATACAACATATGTATACACGATGCAGGGACATAAAAACTTGACTGATGGCTGCATATACACACGTGTATAAATATACACGTGTGCATTGCCTCGCCGATCAGTGTGTGACTGAGGAGTAGCCACGTGGACCATCTCAACTCAGTGCACAAGTCAACAAAGCCAACACAGCAAATCATGGTTCAAGTACAAAGTCAAAGTACAAGCCATAGGGAAAGCATGTTAAAACAGCTCAGCAAGTACAAAGAAACAAGGTCAAGCCAGTGTGAAAATGGGTGTGCACAACATGTTTCAAGTGGCTCAGTAATTCATGGTGAACAAGTAATCAAATTAGGATAGTCAAGTTTGACACAAACATGGTGGAGCATGATGCATGGATCAAGACAAGGCAATGCAGCAAGGATCAGAATGGACAGGTCAAGTGGTCGAGTCTCATTGTTCAAGTGTCGAGCCAAGGTCCAAAACAATGCAGCATGGTCATGGAGTTCAGCAAGTATAGTAAAGGTGATGCATACATACAGTAAAATACTAGTGGATGCTATAGCATAATGAATGCAAAGTCAACATACAAGCTCATGTGTCGAGCTAGGCAATTTCAAGACAAACTAGCAAGCATGGTGGAACAAGAAGTGCACAATGATCAAGTTCTTTTCAAAAAGATAGCAACTCAAAGATGTAAACAACCAACACAAATGGAAGTACAAAGCATTTTAGAGCAGCTCAAAGTACTCAAGTTCATGTGCATGCAAGTGAGTACAGAATGGAGCAATTATCAGAAAAATCAAGTTAAAGTACCACAGATCCAGATCAGTCCAAACGAATGGACAAATGCATAGGGTCTTATTCAATTCAAGTGATTCATCCTGGCAGATCATTTCTTTTTACAACTCAAATGAAAATGATTGTTTTAACTCAATGATATAGTGCAGCAGCAAATCTCATATGTTCAAGTTAAAAAGGATGCATGAAGTCAAGAAATGGAATACAAAAATCTCTGCATACATGGAAATCTGATTTGTATTTCTGAATTCATATATGGACAAAAAGTAAAATTGCAAATCAGATTTTTCCAGAAATGAAGCAAGTATTTTTGGCAATAGTTTTGAAAGGGGCAAAGAATTTATTTCCTGATTTTACTGCCAAGTTCTAGTTCATATCAAACAATGACCAAGTGGATAAGTACCAAGGGATCAAGCACAGCAGTTCATACATGGAATGGTGCTCTTGCATATATCAAACAGATCACAAATCAAAACATTTCAGCAATTATCACAAATTAGTTTTTAGAAATGAATATGAAAAATGGGCAAGAAAAATTCAGTGATCAAATGTTTTGGCAATCATTCAACTCAGCAACAATGAATCAAATATTGCCAGAAAAAACATTCATGGCAATCAATCCATATATCTCGCAAAGGGACAGTTAAATTCTTTTTCAGAAATGTCCAAATTCATTTGAAGCAACAAAGAGAAACTTTCATTTAATCTCGCCACTACAAAAGGCAATTCTTTCACACAACAAAATCAATGCTGAGTAAATCATGGATCAATTAAAAATTCATCCAAGACCGAACCAGTCAAGCAAGGCATAGCAGAATATCAATCAGGTGATTTCACACAAGGGATAATACCAAGGAACCATAGATAATATATTTCCAGATTTGCTCAAAATCATAAAAACAATATTAAAAGCCGATTGATTTAAAAACAAGGCAACAAACTCAAACAAATCAGACCGAGACATATATGGAAATCAGAGAGCAGTTAAAGGATTTCTAAATCCTATACAAACACCGAATCATCACTGGAAAATAGATCGAAAACCCACAAATCAATTCAAGTATTTTTTAAAAGAAAGAATTTTCAGAAAAACTCACAGTTTCAATCGATCGAGAGAAACAGACGAATTTCCCCAAAATCAGTGAAGCAAGAAGCATCGCAAATTGATCTACATCATCAAAGTGAAGCAATCAGAGAACCACGAATTCATTTTTCATCAAGCACCGAATTGATTTGGGGAGAGCAAAGTGAAACCCTAGCTAGTTTTCCATCGGCCACCATTTACAATTCCAGAAAGAGATAGAGCAAATGTTTTTGGGCAAACGCAAATGAAATGGGCCGGCTGATTTCTCTTGTGGGCTTAGCCTAGTTTAAAAGGGGATGACCCCTTATATTTAAATTCCTAGGGTTTTCTTTGTTTATTTAATTTTGTTTTGTTTTTAATTTTTCTTCTATAAACAATTCTGAACTATTTTTCTAGAAGTCTGTAAAATTCTAGAGTTCCAGTCAGGGTGTTGACTGGCAGTCCACTAGAGTCTGTAAATTCTAGGGTTACGAGTTACAGGGTTTGTAATTCGGGAAATCTGATCGAGGGGATATCAGTCAGTCTAGGGTTTTGAGCGTAGGGTTAGGACAGGAGCAGGCGCTGCGAGTGTACATGGTCTTGTATGCGGGATCTGTTTTTAACACCTAGTAGAAACCTTAGGAATGCAGCAGTAGGCAGGGTTTTGCCGAAGCTGGGTATATTTGTGTGTGATTTATTTTCTGGACTTTTATTTCTGCTGCATTCTGTTATCTGTTTGTTATTTTAATATCCTGTCAGTTTTTCAATTCAGTTTAAAAACTGTGATAAACCCTATTCACCCCCCTCTAGGGTTAATCTAGATCCAACAGAGAGACCCTTGCACATCGGGCCAATCAACAAGTACGTCCGGACAACTTCCACTATAACCCTTTAATGGGAGAAAACCATTTCAAGGCATCAACAAGAAATCCATTCGATGTGAATATTTCCGATCTTCCACTATCCTTGACTTTTAAGTCGTCGTATAGTTATTCAAAATGGGTTGAACCCTGTTTTTTTTGAAATAACCAGTGTCTAAACAAAATCCTTATCGGATTATTATCTCTCTTTTTAAGTCCTCTTAAATTGGAAAACATCTTTACAATTTCACTTATCTTATAAAAAGGTTTACCAAAAAGTTAGTTTCTTTCCAAAAACTCTTATCTCAAAACATTTCTTAAAAACTGTTATACAGAAGCGTAGCAAAAATATAGTTGTTTTCTACTAAACTAGTTTTTATCTTTCAAAACCATGTATGTTTGGTTCTAACATCCTTCAAATCACTCATTATAATTTATAATAATTTTTCCTATTTTTATTTATTTAAAAATAGTCTATTTTAGTTCGACGACGTTTCAGGTCATTAAGCTGCACTAGCCTTGTTTTTAAAATTTGTTTAGGACATATCTCAAGATCTAACTATTGGATTTATAGACTCCTCCTATCATTTGAAAGCGCTTTTCATTTTTAATCCAACGTTTCCAGTTTTGGGAAAATTCGACGGTCGGATTTCCCGGTATACCAATTTGAAGTTACAGGTCGACGTTCGCGAATAACCGCTGCGCTACAAGTTCTATTCTGATCATAACTCAACTTCTATTATAAACTACAATAATTATATAAAATATTTATAATAATTTCGAAAACAATATTTTCAATTTTTCACTTCAAAATCAAATATCCCTATTATAACATTATTTTAATAATAAAATAATATTATTTTTCCAACTTAATTAACTTAAATCCAGTTTTTCCTTACATCCATTATGAAAATAAATAAGAAAGTTTTGTAAAAGGAATCATTTCAAAACCTTTCCTACATACCCTAACCGAACTTCACTTTTTCTAGTTATTATTCATCTAAAAATAAAACTTTGATAGGCCATAACCTGCCATTAATCTTTCCGAAACCATTTCAACCTTTTGCGTAAGTTTATCATAACGAATTATACTTTACGTCCATCCAAAATTCGACGTCAAATTTTGACTTTTATTTTTCACCTATTATTTTACTAATAAAATATTTATTAAAAGTCATTTTTAATAAATGGAGACTTAAAAATGAGCTAATAATCATAAATTTTAGCCACATACAACCATGGTAATCTCATATTGTATTATTACCAAATTTTGATAACATTATTCATGAATATCGTGATAACGTTTATGTAACAACCCGGAATTTTGGAACCAATTTAAAATTTTATTTTTAATTGATTTAATGGATTTTAATGATTTATATTAAATAATAACAATTTAAAATTTATTTAAATTAAAGTTAGAACATATAAGTTTATATTTATTATAAAATGAGCCTGAAATGGTGTAGTAGTTTTGAAAATTCGATTTTTAATTTCAGATGAATGTACATAATTCATTATAAATCGGATTTCAGTAAAACCAGAAACGTTGGAACATTTTGAACTGTAATTTTCTAATGAATGTAAAAAATTCAGATTTCATAATATAAATTGAAAGTTATGTCTAGTTGAAAATTTAAAATAGTTGCTATAGAATTTATTTAAATTTTAATAATATATAGCCCTTAAAAATAGCTATTTTGCAAACGACCTCCGTTTTCGACGAAACCACTTTTGTTGGATTCGGAATGTCAAATTATTATTAGGTTTCAAATTTCATAATTTTTGGACTTAATACGTGAGCATAGTGAATTTAAATGTGTTTTGTAGTTTCAGTTTGAATTTGATCGACTGGAAAAATGTCATTTTCAAACAACCTCCAAAAAATGTCATTTTTCAAACAACGTCCAAATTCGACGATATTAGTTTTGTTAGGACGGTATCGTCAAAACATAGCTAGATTTAACTTTTCTGTAATTTTTGAAGTCAGTATGTGGTCCCGTTGAATTAAAATATACGTTTAAAATTCAATGTATTGATTTATATTTTAATTTAAAGAAAAACTGGTCGAAACAGTCTAATTGGCGATCGAAACATATTCTAATTTGTCCAGAATGGGGGTATTTGGCTAAGGGTGACATTCGTTGGTTTTGATTTGGAGTTCGGGAGTTAAACAAGATATTTTCAAATTAAAAAAAATATATATATTAATTAAACCCTAGCCCTCCTCATAAATGCAGCCGTCACCTCCATTCAATAAACGATCAAAATCGTCCCAAATTCACCCCTCCCTTTCTCCAAATCCAATCAATGATTCATGAAGGTTCCAAAGAGAAAATCAAAGAGTTCCTTGAGCTCTAGTTATCCAACGGACATGATCTATTTTCGTTTGATATTCTGCTCGAATTTTGAGCCCAAACCTTCGCCGTTCTCCATCATTTTTCTGGCGCTGGGGCCCATCGAGCTAGGTGAGGTGGCTGGCACTGGGAGAGGTCGTGGCGGGCTTCGACATGGTGGCGATGGATTGGGGTCACAATGACTGTGGTGGCAGCGGTTCGCAGTCAACGTGGGGGAGCAGTTTTGGGTGAACGGGTTTAGAAGGAACGAAGGAGGGTTAATTTAATTTCTCGTTTAAATTGTTCAATGTATAAACCGTTGTATCTTTTTCATATGAGGTCCAAATCCAACGATTTCAGTTGCGTTGGAACCGTGGTGAAAATATCTACGCAATGGAACTGATCAGAATGGAAACAGAGCAAACTGGATTTCCAACTAAATTAAATGCACGTTTAATTTAGTTTGAAAATAAAATCTTCAGATAAAGACTGATGGAGCGGAAACGAATGTGAGAATCCTCTCACTAAAATATTTGTACCATTTATTTGTTTTATAACCGAAAATAAATAAATTGTCATTGTTGATTTTTATATGCTATTTATTTTTGGAGTTCAACACACGAACTCACACAAATCATTTGAATTGGAAGCGATGTATGGATATTAGCGACACTCGCATTTCATACTCCGCGGATGGCCACGTGTAGCGCCGTAAATGGTATTGGGTAGTTGAGTATTAATTTATATGGATGATGTTGTTGAATTGTAGTGTTATGATTGTGACTATTATTTTGAAATGTTTAATACGTTGGAAAAATAATTATAAAATTATTGTGATAGCTAAAATTGACATAAGTTATTTATTTATAACTTATAATTTAAACAATGAAAATTGGTTAAGTAGAAAATGAAAACAAAATTAAATTGTGAAAATTGGTTAAGTAGAAAAAGAGAAAAAAATTCAAACCGAATCAGAATTGGATAAATTTGTTGACCAATAATTTATTTAGATTGACTATTGTTGTTCGAAAACCCCATACAGGTATTGGGATGATATTTGACATACACTAATCCAATATTTTGTTGTATGTCAATCGATTGACTGACAGACTGTTGTGAGCGTTATTTATTTATTTATTTATTTTAATGCTTATACAGTTGTAGAATGCACTCTGGATGATGTTTGAATGTGTAATGATTATTTATCATTATTGAATACATGCGATATATAAAGTCCATATAACATAAATTATATGGTAAATGATTGAGTCGCAGAATCAGAATGAACGAAAGTTTTAAAATAATATTCCGTAAAGAAGTAAAAATGTGATTTTGATGCCTAATTTTGGATGGACACGAAAATATTGAAATGTGAAGTCGAATTAAGTAGTTAAACGCCATTTTAACTCGAACGGGTTTATCGGTCGATTTTATTCATTTTATAATGAATATGAAAAAGAAATGGATTTCAAAATCAGACATCTTGAGAATATTATCATTTCAATATTATAATGATATAGAACATTCAGTTTTGATTTAAAATTGAAATGGAAGTTGAAATCATTTTAAAATGAATTTATAAATATTTTATAAAATACGTTTTAAATAGAAATCAATGAAATATATATTATATATATATATATTTATATGGCTTGAATAGAACTCGCCGCTCAACAACCGTTCACGAATTTCAACCATTAACTCCAAATTGACTTACCGGGAGATCCGACCGTCGGATTCTCCTAAAACCGGAACCGTTGGGTTCGTATCGAAAAAATCTTTCCAATGAATATAAGAGATTTAAATTTGAATAGTTGGATTTCAAATTATGTCCAAATCAATTTCAAAAAAGGTCGCTATGGATGCAGTTCGTGGCCGTTATTGGAAACCGACTAAAATGGCGATATTAAAAATATAGAAAAATTGTGTAAAATCATAATAAATGATTTGAAAAGATTTTGGATGAAAAACTCCGCATTTGAAAAGATAAAAATACATTTTTATCTGAATGAACTAGTTATTAACTAGAATAATAATCCAATGTTTTTAAATAAATATATTGGATTGAAAAAGGGGTTTTAAAATAACCAAAATTTTCCAATGAAAAAATTGGAAAGGATTTGAGTGGAAATAATCTTCGGAATATTTCAATATTGGATTCCGCGATCATACGAATATTGTTTAGGAATTTGGAAGATATATATATATATATATCGTTATTTTGAATACGATATTTGTTGGTTTTAGAATTTGATATTGAATATAAGTCGATATAATTTCTCTTTAGAGCCTTGTATTAAATATCAAATTGGATTTTAGGTTTGTCGTGAACTGTATTTTAAATAACATTTGTTCTTTAACCCAATTAATAATGAAGATATGATTTGGAATTATAATCTTTTAATTAAGATTAATGAAAATTTTCCAAAGTAAAGTTTTCCAATTTAACATTAAATTGGAATTGAATGGAATTCGATTTGGTAATAATCGAGATAAGCTTCTGTAAAGGAAGACCGTTACTATATATGGAATTTAAAAGGCTTTGCCATTATTCCATTTATATTATTAGTCTGATACAGAAATGTATATCAATTATATATTGATCTGTTTTCCGCGAAGATTTCATATTTAATGGAAGTTGATTTGGGTTTATTATGAACAGGGTTTTTGATGACATTGGTTCTTTGACCCAGTTAAAGGCAAGATTAATTTCTTAAAGTTGAATAATCATGAAGTAATGATTTTCGATATCATAACCAAGATTGGAGTTTTAATAAATCTTTAATTAGATTGGAATGTAAATGAGGTAATTAAATTCACCGAATTGTGGAAATGTTTCGAGATGGAGTATCACCAGTTTTACTCCAGGTGATAGTTAAATCTTTGATTAGATTTGAACGTGAAATGGTAACTAAATTTACCGATAACCTAGGCGGTGTTAGATATGGAGTACTACCAATTTTGCTCCATGGAATGAATAGATTGGGATTGGAAATAATAGAATGATAAATTATTACTTCAGTAAGGCTCAATAATCCCGACTAGTTTTATAAACCTTAATCTGGTTTAGAAATTGTTAAAGAATGAAATAAAATCTTTTGCAATGGTTTTTAAAGGAAGATTAAATGATAAGTTTAAAAGAATTTATTTTTGATAAAATTAATGGAAACCTTTCCCAAAGGATATGAATATTTTAATAAAAGAATATTCTGGATTGGAATGAGGCATATGATGTGTTTGTATACCACTTGATTATAAGATACACAAGTTATTCGGAAATACCAGGGTTAACCTATTTTGAATAACTGTTACGATGATTAAAAGCCGAAGATATTGAAGACGGTGTAAGATCGATAATCTTCACATCGAATGGATTTCTACTGATGCCTTTGATTGGAGTTGTTGCCTTGAAAGGGTTACAATGGTAGTTGTTCGGACGTACTTGTTGATTGTTCGGATATGCGAGGTCCTCTATCCTGTATTGGACATATAGGACGAGGAATAAGGTGCCTCTAGTTTCGTTTAGAACTAGAACGAACTTGTAAATGGATATGTGTTTGACATTGGATTTCATTATGTGTTGATTGATTTCTATTAAATATATCTGTTTGGTGGCGGAGAATTTATTCTCTTGCTTAACACCCTTCTCTGAGACGTACGAGCTTAGAAGTTATATATTGATAGATATCAGTCGTATGGCGTGGATTGTCAATGTGGCATGCTAAGATGCAATGATCAAGGCTTTTGTTGAAAAGCAGAGTCTTGTGGATGATGATCAAAGCACGGCTTTAAATAGCATAACTTTGTGTATAACATTAATTCGCGAGACTCACACCCTATATGAGTCAAAAACGGGATAGTGACTGCAGGGAGTGCATGCGTTTCTTTCTAGCTAGAAGTGGTGTCATGGTATGGTGCCCAAATTTTTTTACTTACATGGATGATGGATTGTGAGGCGCCTCAGTTATGATTGGTCGACGTACTGACCATTTTGGAGGTCCGATAGTACCGGGAAACGTATTGTTCAGGAATAATTAATCCACTAAAGTAAGTGTGGACTGGCCATGAAGATCCAAGGGTTACCCAGAGTGTGTAATCCTGAGGCATTTTCTAGGGTATCTCGAATCAGAGAGGAACCATCCCTTGCCTTGACTCATAGATGGAATCCAATTTCCAATACGTGACTCTCGATTTTAGTTATAAACCTATATGGCAACATAGTAGGATGGGGTACTATGCCGTCTATGATTGATACATTTATATTCGAAGTTGATTTTGACACTATGCACCTATAGTAGTATCAAAATGATTTGTTTTAAAACATACCAAGCATCTTTGGCTATTATAAGGTAAAAATCTGTCCTTCGGCTTGCTGCATTGTGTGATCGGACCTGAGTCTTATAATAGCTTCAATTTTCGAAAAGCACTGACTTGTTTATAAACTGTTTTATTTCAAGCTTTGGTATTCACATGGAGTAAACCCGTTCCGTGACATACGGCGTGGTCCCATGAATTATCCTATTTTAAAATAAAATTTTAATAACTGTTTTAGTTCTCATACCAGTCCCATAACTGACCTGGAGTTTATTGTTTCTACCTAAACTCTAGGTTCCCATATTTCCCACACGGGCAGGTAGTAGTTTTGGTTTTGTAGATTTCTATTTAACAGGATCCTGGTTTACAGCTGGAGCTATATTCGGAAAGCTTTGCATCCGTGTATTCCTTTCAGTTGCGGTAGTTGATGTATTTCCGCTGTGCATTGTATTTATACAATATTATTTCCACTGCTTTGTAATTTTAAATCTCTGATATTATATTTTTCCGCTATGTAATATTTATTCGTACTCTGATATCTTGTACTCTGATGTAAATTGTTGTAATAGCAATGAAATGTTCTGGTGTTTGTGTTCCGATGAGTCTTGTTCTCAAAGCAATCCGGGCTCCCCCCTCTCTTCGGGGATCGGGAAGTCTGGGTCGTTTCAGTTTATAACATACATGTTTAAACAATAACATGACTACTTGTTTTGTCAGTCAGCATACAAATGGAAACACATCAATACATGTATTTAACATCAATGGTGCTCATACCCATTCCAACAACTTATATTATGTTCATGTCCATGTCCATGACCATTTAAGGTTCAACCCATCCTAACGTTCATGATAACTGTTCTACGTGTCATATGTGAATGGTGACATATAAATCTCATAAAAAGATCCAATCTTTTTCATACTAAACCATATTAAACCACCCCAAACATTTGCAAACCATAATATGAACTTGTATACCATATCACAAGTTAATATA
This sequence comes from Allium sativum, assembly GCA_030737875.1. Classification (NCBI taxonomy): domain Eukaryota; kingdom Viridiplantae; phylum Streptophyta; class Magnoliopsida; order Asparagales; family Amaryllidaceae; genus Allium; species Allium sativum. The sequence goes on from CM060920.1 coordinate 694,141,656, forward strand.
TACACAAACAAGTTCAAACACAATAACCAATATATAATTAGTTTTATTTTTTTTCATTGTTTCTCACTGTGGTTTCCACTCCACCAAACTTTGATTATAAGATGTCATAGTGATTCTGAAAAAATTCTGCAGCCTTCCGGCGTCACTGAATTATTTCTGGAGAAAATTGGGTAGGGGATCGACGTGTTTATGTTTTGGGTTTTCAAACGAATATAAGGTGGTTAAACTTGAATTTTCGGACGAACGGAGTATAATTTCGGAGAGGTTGGAGCTTTGGCTCGATGAGGTGAGGCCTCGAGCAGCCGTGGGTGCTGGAGGTGGAAGGGATTGGTTGGAATGAGGCTGACGTGGATTTTTTTTGGTTGGAGGAGGGATGTTTGGGTGGTTTTAAGGGTGAAATGGTGTTTTAAGGTGGTAGGTGTATTTAAGTGGAGAAGAGAGGCCCCACGACCACTTGTGCTGACGTAGAGGAGGTTACGGGGTGCGACGGCTGCTGGTGCAACAAGGGGTAGGGGAAAGAGGGTCGGTTGAAATGGAGAAGGAAGGAGGGGAGAGGAAAGAAAGAAAAGAGAGTGAATGAAAATTGAAAAAAATGAAGTGGAGAGGGGTTGTATTTATAGGCATTTTTAGCTCACATGGATTAGTGAGTGTCACTAATCTAGCTTAGGGGAGAAAGCACACTTAGTGCCTTAGGATGGATGACAACTCATTTGGCTTATTTGCCTTTAAGGCATTTGTTTTAAATATTGAAGTCTTTTAGTTCAACGTTAGTTCTTTTGCTCGCACAACCACATGTTTATTCCATTTGTCATGAAACTTTGGATTCTAACATTGAATGTAATTCTGGATCCAGAGGAATAGATCTCGTCGAATTTGGAGTTCGTTTGTCCATCTGTTTATGTTTTTATTGCGTTTTTGTATAATTTTAATTGATTAAAAGGGTATACGTTTATTTCTCACACGACCACATGCTAATTCCAAAAATTATGAAATTTGGAATCTTACCAATTTTCTACGTTACACATCCGATAAAATTTGTTTCGTCGAATTCCGAGATCATTTGAAAAATGTCCCTTTGTAAAGTTATTGAAACAACGCCTAATCATTAAGTATTAATAAAATTAATTTTCAAATCAATTTTAAAAGTTTTCTAATCTGATCCTAACTATATAATAAGTAGTATACCATCAGGGATATCAAAATTTCCAACTTTGATGAATAGTGTCAAATTTTCATTTCTACTGAAAATCGTTTGAATCGATAAGTTGCTAAAACCGATTTAAATAGCTTATGTGGTCGTTTTACTTTTTGAAATCGTATTTAAAAATGAGTATATGTATCCAAAACCGTGCGCGATTATTTTAAATTCTCAAAAACTCGAGTTTTCTAAATTTTGAAATCGACTCTAAAATTTCGGATCGTTACTGGTTAAATACAAAATTATCTCTCAAATTGTTAAAGGAATTTAATTTGTTTTGGGAATGAATGTAGAGAGAAGATAAAAGGTCCATTATTCAACTTTATATATAATTGAATAGATATGCAATAAATATTAATTTAAGTTGCATTTTATAGATGATATGCAACCAAAAATTCTTTGTTATGCTGGTGTTAGAACAAAAAAAACGAAGAAAAAGCTTAGAGAAAAAGCTGTAGTGAAGGGATGTTCAGGGTAATAAGCTTCGGAACGAGATAAAGACATTTCATCATAGTTTGTCTTTGTCTACAAGGTTGAAGAGCAAAGGGCCCCCTTCAACAAGGGAAAGTCCCTCTTGGAGAACCCCAAAGGGAACATTTCCTTTAGTAACTATCTTCAAACAAAGCGAAGGGAAACTAAATGCACCCTTAGTTGCATTCGAAAGGGATGTTTTGGGAAACTAACCTTAAAATAGATGTCCTTTGAGTAAAGAAGAGCCTTATCCAAGGTAAAACTACCTTCAGATAACATCAAAGTCGGGAGTTGGTAGAAACTTATCCCTCTCGCATGGACCAAGTCTATCATTTAGAAGGTCCCTTTGGGAGAACCGAAAGAAAAACAATGATTATTTATCAAAAAACAGTCAGAAAACTCATTTTTGCTCCATATTATAACCATCATCGCAAACTATATTAAGAACACAAGCCGCAAATTATTAGAATTGCCATCACTAGACCCCCACTTCCGCTTCCGCGAAACATCAAAACATAGGTCCTAAGGCAAAAGGGGACCCATCTCGTAGCTTAAGACCTAGAGATCAGAATCCATATCGAATTCCTCGTTCTCTCACTTGTATCTGAAATTCTGAGTTGTAAATTATAATTCTAAAATCAATTTGGAAAAAATGGGGATTGAGATTATTAAGTCGTTGTACTCATTTTAATCATAAATAAATAAGCTTATTTATGATGTATGAAGGTAATACATGAATAATATTTTAATTATTATTATCTTTTAACTCTATAGGTTCGACACTGATGTAATGAAAGATATCACTTTATGGAATAGCTTACGGTATCCGTGAAGGGTCATAATTAATGAACCAGATACATAGAATCTATCCAAAGGATTCAAATTCCTACCTTAGAGGATTTCTAAGAGTTCTGAAACCCATAGGGATGTCCGGTACCCTGAATTCTTACTAAAAGTATTTACATATGGTGTAATAACCCGGAAATCCAAGCCAATTAATTTTTTTTATTTTGGCAATTTTGATGAATTTCGAATATTTAAAATGAATTATTTTAAATAATAACGACGAGAAATTATTTTAAATAGAATTAGAATGTATATATTTTTATTAGAATCGTCGTTAGAATATAAATATTTTATTTTAATTATAAAAGGAATTGAAAATGGCGCGGTAGTTTGAAAATTCGATTTCAAATGAATGTACAGGATTCAAAAGTTATGTCCACTTGAAAATTCAGAATAGTCGCTATGGAATTCTGGCCCTTAAAAATGAGAATTTTGCAAATGATCTCTGTTTTCGATGAAACCACTTTTGTTGGATCCGGGATGTCAAGTTATTGCTGGGTTTCAAAATTCATAATTTTTGAAAGCAGTATGTGAGCGTGGCGAATTTAAACGCGTTTGACCAGTTTCAATTGAATTTAATCGACTGAAAAATGGCCATTTTTCAAACGATCTCAAAATTTGATGAAATTAGTTTTGTTAGGACCGTATTGTCAATACGAAGCTAGGAATAATTTTTATGGAATTTTTAGAGTCCGTATGTGACCCCAGTAAATTGAAATGTACGTTTAAAATTGAATATATAGATTTATATTTTAATTCAAACGGAAACTGATCGTAACGGCCAAATTGGCTTGCGTGGCATATCCCATTGTGTTCGGAATGGGGATATTTAGCTAGGGATGACATTCGCTGGGTTCGATTTGGGGTTCAAATTTAAAAGTTACTTTTTTTATAATAAAAATAATAAAATATTTATATATATAATCCCCCCATAAGTCAAACCCTAAATTGTAAAATTCCACGGTCAAAAAAAAAAAAAAATTGTTGCGCCCCTTTCCTTCAATTGCAGTCCTAGTCGCTTCTTTCCCCCCTTTCCCGTCGCCATGCTTCAACCGCCACCCACCGTCGATCTCTTCCCCCCTCCGTCAACCTCCCCTCTCCCTCCTCCTTTGATTGGAAGCCGCCCCCACCTCAGAACTCCCCAAATCCTCACGTCGTTGACCACGTACTAGCCAAACACCACCGCCCGGACCACCTGAGCACCGCCGCCGTTCAGCCCTGACGATCTCCGACCCTGCCGCCGCTTCTGACCCCTACCACCACATTAGACGACCCTCCTCCAGCCGCCAAGCCCTCCAACGATCAAACCATGGTGATTTTTAAATTATAAAATCAGTTTTTATTTATGAATTTAGTTTTAAATGAATGAAATCAATTTTATACCTATAGCGTAATGAAAAGATTAAATTTTAAAATGCGAAAAGGTAGGATTTTTAACCTATGAAAAGTTAGGATTTTTAATATATAAAGATTATATTTTTATATAAGCAAAGATTCGATTTTTATATAGAAATTAGCGAGGTAAAGATTTGTTTTTTTATAGAAACTAGCAATACAAAAATGCGATTTTTATCATATGATTAGCAATAAAAATTTGTTTTTTTAGACCATATAAAGATGTGATTTTTATATATGCAGGATAATAAAAATATGATTTTTATATTATAGAGATAATAAAAATATGTTTTTTATGTATGGAAAGCGTTATTAAAAATGTGATTTTTAATATCAACTGTGTGAAACAGAGGGCGATGGAACAGATTGAAATAAACAAGGAATTCAAACGGTCCAGGAATTCAGAAATGAAATGGCGGAGTGGAACTTCAAGGTGAGAAATTCTCACTTTTAATTTATTTTCTAGTTGAAATGTATACTAGGATGCAGACGGTGCTTAGCAGCATGCGACACCCGTCGTCCACAGACCATGGATGACTTGTTTGCTTGTTTGGTTATGTTGTGAAAATTGATTGTGTGATGTGGAATGAAATATTTTATCATTGAAAATATTTTATAGTTAAAAACATAATTTTTAACGTGTATATAAAATAAATATTCATTTACAAATCGAACGATTTGTTTATGTACACCCATTTGAAGGATATTGATTGGGACGATAAATTTTATACGTCGCCCAACTGCAAAAATAATATTCAGTGTTTGTGGATTGAAATCACACAGGGGTGTTGGGATGATATTTGGCATACACTAATCCCAATTATTTAGTTGTATGTCGATCGATTGGTTGACGGACTGTGTAAGCGTTAATTATTTATATTTAATGCTTGTGTAGTTGTGTGGTGCACTCTGGATAATATGGAATCGATTGGGCCTCATTCCAATTTGGAAAATAAAGAATATTATAAAATGAAAATTCATGCGTTGAATAAAAGATAATCCATGTGTTGAATAAAATATATATTCATGTGTTGAATGAAATAAATATTCATGTGTTGAATAATATATATATATATATATACATGTGTTGAATAAAATAAATATTCATGTGTTGAATAAAATATATATTCATGTGTTGAATAAAAGAAAATTCATGTGTTGAGAAAAATCTCTAAACGATAAAATTCACGTCTTTATCATATATAAAATTAGAAACTAACTGGAAATCAGTTAAGATGAATGGTTTCCTGGGTATTGATCTGATGTTGGTTTCGGCCTTTGGGGTTAATACTTAGGGAATCGTTCTCTTACTAATTTATGGTTAGAGCCTGATTAAGAATTAAACGATATAAATCACAATTTTATCAAATATATAAAATAACAAAAATAGTCATGTGTTGATAATAGTCATGTGTTGACAATACTCATGTGTTGAGAATATTCATGTGTTGAACGAAATATTTTATACAATAGAATTCACATTTTTATTGTAAGTAAGAATTAATAAATACTCATGTGTTGAATAAAATATATATTAATGTGTTGAAGAAAATATTCATTAATTGAATAGAATAACGAAGTTATTGAAATATATAAAGCCGTGTTGATTAGATATGCGCCATTTTGACGTGAACGATATTTATATCGATTATATTCATTTTTATAATGAATATAGAGAAGGAAGTGATTTCAAAATATAATGTTTTTAAAATATTATCATTTATATATTAATGATATAGAATATTCAATTTTGATTTAAAATTGAATATGAAGTTGAAATCGTTTTTAAAACGAAGTTAAAATGATTTATAAAATATGTTTTGAATTGAAATCGACGAAATATATAATATATATTGTAACAACCCGAATTTTAAACAACGTGTTAAGACAAGAATCAAGGCAGAATTAAATTATAAAATCTGAATCAGGATAAACGGGTTGCGCCATTGCGTTCGTCTCGGAAAAATACGCGAAATAGAGTCCGAAATTTCGTAAGTCGGAGTCCGTATGACCCAGTTAAGGCCCAACGAAGTTTCACGAAAATTCAAATCCGAAAACAGATTTGAAATTCAGCCCAAAAAGAGAGGCGGGAAAATTCCTGCCAGACACTCAGGGTCGACACCCATGTCGACATGGGTGTCGACCCCTCCACAGGGGGTCGACATGGGTGTCGACCCCTGGGTCGACCCCCCCCCCCGTAGAACCCCGACCTGGTGCACCTGCTTGTCATGTTGGCTCGGTTTTGGAGGCTTGTGACGATTTTGGATGGCTTGGATTCGAGCTAGGGTTAATCCTATGGCCTAAAATGCACCTATACTCTATAAAAAGACCCTAACCCCCTAACCTAAATCACTCAAACTCTCTCATGCCACGAAGTGCTGCCCAAATGCCAAGTGATCATGGACTCCATCTCCAACTTCAAGAGACTATGCATGCAAATCGGATCCGAATCGAAAGGTGCAAGCTTGCTACACCAAATCGAGGCTCGATCAACGTTGCTACGGCGATTTCATGACGGTTCTTCATCAAAGGAGCCACCTTTCTTCGTCACGACGATGCATAATCCTTCCCTAAGCCTCGCTATGTAAGTTCTAGCTACTTGTAGATTCTAACGGTGGTTCTAATGTGACATGGGATAAAATGCGATGAAACATAAGTATGCTAGCTTATGTGAACCTAAGTTTGCCCCTTTTCTATGATCTATGACCTTGGGCTAAGTTGTAGCGACTTAATCATGCCATTCATGTTATGTTTAACCTAGTATATCTTGCAAGTTTGAATCTTTATCTATGAAATGTTAGCATGAACCTTTGGGAACCACTTGACTTGTGAAACATGGGCAAAAACTTGACTTTGGGGCTTAGGCATGTTTGTGGCCAAATTCACTTATGATACTATGCATATTTGTGGCCAAATTCCCTTATGACACTATGCATGCTTGTGGCCAAATTCCCTTATGATACTATGCATGTTTGTGGCCAAATCCCCTTATGATACTATGCATGTTTGTGGCCAATATGTTGGCATAATACCCTACTATGTGACTCGCTTCCACTTGGGTTGGAAATACGTTTGGGTAGCTTAGGAAAAATGTGGGTATGACATGAAAAACTTGACATGGGGCTTACATGAGAGCATGACATTCATGATACATTTAAATATGGTCATGACACGTGGGAAAACATGGAACTTGAACTAGACATGGTGGGTTGTAAGTGTAAAAAAGACACTAGACCAAACATGAAAGTGGCCAACTCGAGGTTGGGTTGAGTTTGTAGCATAAATCTACCCGGACCCGCCCGGCTTAACTAGTGGCTACAAACAATAGGATCCAATGTGAGAAGTTGGTCATGTCGCGCTTAAGACCCGAGGTTAGACTAGGTTGTGGTGTAAAACTACCCGGACCCGCCCGGCTTAACTAGTAACCACAACAAGGTCTAATGTGAGAGGTTGAGAGTGCATTAATTAAATTAATGCCACATGATAAGGTTAAGTAAATTTGACTAATGACACTTAACCGATATGACACGAATGGGTAGGTTAAGTGGGACCGGGCTTGATTTCTTAATGACACTTAACCATACAAGACAATTAGGGGATGGGGTTAAGTAATTTACGCTTAACTAATCCGACTTGGTAATTAGATGGGGTTAAGTAATCCACACTTAACTAATCTAAACACGGTAAATTCGATGAGGTTAAGTAATCCATACTTAACTAATCTAACACGGTAATTAGATGGGGTTAAGTAACTTAGACTTAACTTATCTAAAACACGGTAATTAGATGGGGTTAAGTAACCTTCACTTAACTAATCTAAACACGGTAATTCGATGGGGTTAATTTAAACACTTAACCAATCTAAACTTGGTAATTCAATGAGGTTAAGTAACCAATACTTAACCAACTTAACACGGTAATTTAAAGGGGTTAAGTAACTTATACTTAACCAATTATACATGATGATTTGATGAGGTTAAGTAACCTATACTTAACCAATCTAATAGGTGGACCTGATAGGGTTAAGTCACAAGACCTTTTAAAATTAGGCTTAACCATTGTAATACGATTAGTGGATGGGGTTAAGCTAACCCATACTTAACCAATCCGACTCGATAATCCGATGAGGTTAAGATAATCTATGCTTAACCAATCTAACACGATAATCTGATAGGGTTAAGATAAACAAATACTTAACCAATTTGACTTGATGATTGAATAGGGTTAAGTCATGAGCTTCTTGGTATACTTAACCAACTTGCAGGGCTAGGTCTTGGACTTGAATACTTAGCCAAATCTTGACATGATTCGTAGGCAGGTTAAGTCATGAACTTAAAGGACAATACTTAACCCATTAGACAAAACCCTAGTTTCGGGGACTAGGTGGAAAACCGGGATTAACAAGGATAACGGGAAAGGAGACTAAGTGGTAGGTCATCGCTTAAACACACGAGGAGGAGCAAATTATCTGATTTAGATAAAGGCTCCAACGAACTGGGTGACGAAGTGGTAGCTTCGGGGGACGTGAGGGTTCCCTTGGTATCCCACTGTGAGGTGGCAGATGGTCCATGAAACCTGGCCTCACAGAGGTTAAGGTCTGCGGTAGAAGAGGCAAGAGTATGCCTTGGTTGCTATGCGAGCGACCTAAAGACTGGGATGGATTAGCGTGGAGTCGACGATACTTGTTTTTGCCCTGGATAGCACGTCGCCGACTACCTACCATCTTTAGTCAATCGTGTACGAACGGAAAGGCAAAGAACTCCCAATAGACCATGTTCTTGCTATCGAGTCATGGGTGAGGTTGGCCCATAGGAAAGTGGGGCTATAGTGGGGCCGGGATGTAGTTCCCATACATGATTTTTCTTGGATTGCCTTTCAGTAGTTGAGGGAGGGGTCACGTGGGACCATAGCCACGGATACAAAAACAGACCTTGATATCTGCATCAGCAGACGACTTAAAGCTCCCGACCGAGTTCCGTATTTATTTATTTGCCCTGGCACGGAACTCGGATGGCACATTGAGGAACATGTGCGTCTAGACATGGAAAACGATTCACGATACATACGCGGGATAAAGGGCGCGGTTGACGGGTGGCATAATCCCTAGTGGCCCTAGGTGGCTGAACCCAAACCGAGACACAGAAACGTTCATTAGGTAGTATAATCCCTAGTGGTCCTAGGTGACATAAATCCTAAGTGAACACGCGATAGTTCATGGTAAGAAAACATAACCAGATCAAGGGTAGCAGTCCAAAATAACCTCAAGGATAAAACGTTTACATGGGAAAGCCTGTATGGTCTACGGCAAAGGACTGAACTTATACATGGGAAGCAACATACGAGTTGGGAAAAACCTACATCTGCCATATATATATTAGGTTGACATGGACCATTACATGACATTGGGCAAGGGACATTCATAGTTGACACATGACGCGGGTTGGGATACTAGTACGAGAGGTGCAGAGCAAATATACATGATAAATACCCTGGGATGGTATACGTGATAGACACCATGGGATGGTATACAGGATAGATACCTTGGGATAGTATACTTGATAGAAACCTGACGATGTGATACCTTGATTTATCGTGACACCGTAGTTTATCATGATATCTTAGTTTACCTTGCTACAGTAGTTCAGCCTGTTACCCTGGTTTAGTTTATCTATCTTGTAGTCATCCATATGTTTACTTTCAGTTTATGCATGTCATGTTACCTTTACCTATTTTTATACTGGAAGTAGATAGGACTTACCAGTCTTTATGACTGACCCTGTTTTGTTTCGCCTCTTTGTCTTCCGTTTCCCCCCCAGGTTTCAGGGAGGAAACACTATTATCTAGTTCAGACTTCTTCTGCTTGAAGGTCATCACGCATGGCTTGGATTTTTCTTGGCTATGGCTACTTTACTGTTTTACTTGGGGAATAATTTATGAAATGGTTTTATGCTTCTTTACTATTACAAGACAGGTTTTGATGTATTCTGATGTAAAAGGCTTTAGACCTTATTTTATAAGGTAATGAAATTTGTTTTACTTCCGCTGTTTTATATATGTTCTGTCTTGTAATATTTCTGTGCATGTTTACCTCGATAATGCTTCACCAGACATAGTGCATTCCCTTTGTGAGTGACCCTAGCGAAGGTGGGGTGTTACATATATATATATATAAATAATATTAATGGCCTGAATAGAACGCGCCGCACCGCGACCGTTCGCGAATTTCGACCATTGACTTCGAATGGACGTTACGGGAGATCCGACCACCGGATTCACCTAAAACCAGAACCATTGGATTCGTATTGAAAAGAGCTTTCCAACGAATATGAGAAGTTTGAAATCTAATGGTTGGATTTGGAATTATGTCCAAATCAAATTTGGAAAAGGTCGCTATAAGTACAGTTCGATGGCCGTTTATGGAAATCGACTGTACGGGCCTTGATAAAATTATTAAAAATATCAATAATTTGTGTAAAATCATAATATATAAATTGGTAAGAACTGGGATGAAAAATTCCATATTTGTAAGGATAAAAATATATTTTTATCGAAATGAACTAGTTTATAACGGGAAATCAGTTAAGATGAATGGTTTCCTGGGTATTGATTTGATGTTGGTTTCGGCCTTCAGGGTTAATATTTAGGGAATTGTTCTCTTACTAATTTACGGTTAGAGACTGGTAGAATGGAATGTGATTTTGGGTTTATAGTGAACCGTGTTTTAAATGACATTGGTTCTTTAACCCAGTTAAAGACAGGATATGATTTCCCAAGTTAAACAATCATTAATATTGATTTTTGAGAAGATTAAAACCAAGTGGAGTTTTAATGAATCTTTAATTAGATTGAAATGATCGAGAATGAAGTATCACCAGTTTTTCTCCAGGCGATAGTTAAATCTTTAATTAGATTTGAACGTGAAATGGTAATTGAATTTACCGATAACACCGTGGTGTTAGATATGAAGTACTACCAGTTTTACTTCATGGAATGAATAGGTTGGGATTGGGAAATTTAAAACAAATGATTACTTCGGTAACGTTCGTTAATCCCGACTAGTATGGATAAATCATAAATTGGTTTGAATTGAAATCCAAAAGAAGATTAAAGAATAAATTCAAAAGAATTTATCTTTGATAAAATTAATGGGAACCTTTCCCTATAGATGTGAATATTTGAATAAAAGAATATTACGAATTGGAATGAGGCATATGTTGTATTTGTGTAACACTTGTTTATTATATACGCGAGTTATTCAGAAAGACCGGGTTTATCTCATTCTGAATAACTGATTCGACAAGGTGTCGAGGATGAAGATGGTGGTCGAAGACCGGAGGTCTTCACATCATTTGGATAATTACTGATGATCTTGATTGGGCTGTATACCCAAGAGGAGGGAATCAGTTGGTGATCCTCCAGACGTACTTGGAGATCGATGGATATGCGAGGAATAAGGTTCCTCCGGTTTCGTTCAGACCCAGAACGGACTTGTAAATGGATGTGTGTCTGACATCGGATTTCATTTTGTGTGATTGATATCGGTTGCATAGCGTGAATTGCTTGTGTGGCATGCTGAGATGCAAATGATCAAGGCTTCTGTTGAAAAGCAAAGTCTTGTGGTTGATGATCAAAGCACCGCCTGTGTGGCATAGCTTTGTGTATAACGCTAATTCGTGAGCCTCACACCCCAGTATGAACTAGAAACGGGAGAGGACCTCAGGGAGGACATGCGTTTCCTTCTAGCTAGGGTGGTGTCAGTGACCTACCAGCCCTGACATTTATATTATTTTCACTTGTGTGGTTGTTGGATTGCGAGGCGCCTTGGATATATCAGTGACTATATGGAGCCGATGGAGTCATAGGACTCATTTACGCCCCCAATGGGTGGGGAAACGCAGTGTTCAGGCATTTTAATCCACATCGGTGGACCGGCCCTGACGATCCAAGGCTTGACAGAGTACTTGCCTGAGGCTCGGGCTAGAGAGTCTCGAATCGGTGAGGACTATCTTTTGCCTCGGTTCATAGATGGAAATCCAACTCCCAATGCGTGACATTTGCGGTTTTAATTGTAGAACTAGTATGGTGACATGATATATGGTACCCATGCCGTCTATGATTGATACACTTATTTTTGAAGTTGTTTTTATACATTATGCACTTATAATAGTATCAAATGATTTGTTTTTAACGTGCCAAGCATGTTTGGCTATTATAAGGGAAAACCCTATCCTCCGGCTTGTGTTGCATTGTGTGATGGAACCTGGGTCTTATAATAGCTTCATTTTTCCAAAAAGCATGGCATTGTTTTGTTATATGCACTGGTATTCTTGGGAGGAAACCCGTTCCGTGTTATACGTCGTGGTCCCTTGATATATCTGATTTAAAGTAAAGTTTTAAATAACTGTTTTAGTTCTCACACCAGTCACATGACTAACCTGGAGTTTATTGTTTTAACCTAAACTCTAGGTGCCCCTATTTTCGGCACGGGCAGCTAGTAGTTTTGGCTTTACAGATTTATATTCATAGGATCCCGATTTACAGCTGGAACGATATCCGAAAAGCTCTGTATCTGTTTATCTTTTTCAGTTGTGTTTTGTATTATTCTCCGCAACTATGTAATGTAATTTAAATCTCTGATATTTATCAAATGTATTTTATTCATTCATACTCTGTAATATTCTTGTATTCTGATGGAATTGTTGTAATAAGCAATGAAATGTTCTTCTGTTTGTGCTCTGATTCGTCTTGTCCTCTATTCAATTCGTGCTTTCCTTCACGGGGAAGTTCGGGTCGTAACGTTGTGGTATCAGAGCTTTGGTTTACAAAGCTCGAGAACAAGACACGTTAGAACCAAACGAAAGAATTCATTAGAGATTGGATTAGTAATATCCAATGAGAATGACTCGTTAGAGATAGGATCAGTGGTATCCTAGAACAAGTGTGAAGAGTGATATTTATAAAAATAAAAATGAAAACGAATTTTGTTTTGAAAATTTAAACCTTATTCAACGTATTTGAATATTTATTTTATATTGATTTGGACAATCAGGTATACAGAGATTTGAATATACGTCTGATCCACGTGTATTGAAGTCTCAAATATACCGGATAGATATACAATCACACTATAGTTGCCCGGAGATGATTTTGATGATGGAGCTCCATCATCAGGACTTATGTTTGTGTTTCGAAAGTGGGATGTTTATATATTTCCATTAGACTGGTGTGAGAACCAAAACTAGATAGTGTAACAACCCGTATTTTTGAATAACATGTTATAACATAAATGGAGGCAGAATTAAACTGTAAAATCTGAATCAAGGGAAACAGGCTATGCCATTGCGTTCGTCTCGGAAAAATACGCGAAATAGAGTCCGAGTTTTCGAAAACGGAGTCCGTATGACCAAGATATGGCCTCGCGAACTTTCACGAAAAATTCCCAAATTAAAGTATACTTAATTAAGTGAAATGGGTTGCGCAGAGAAATATATATATTGACATATATATATATATATATATAATTGAAAATTAAATAAATAAATATGCAAAAATGTTCAAAACAGCGAATTGGGAGAGGGGAATAACAGAACCGGTCGATTTTTGAGGTCGACCCAAGCCCGCTGGGTCGACTAGGGGTTAATCCAGGGTGTTTGGCTGTCAACCCGTGGGCCGATTCGCTCAAATGCAGATTTTGCATTTGAATGGTTCTCATGGTTCATCTTTAATCTAAAGGCCCTAGATGGTTCCTACACTTGACTTCTTCCCCAAGACATGCTTTGATGGCTTGGATTGAATCTAGGTTTAATCCTATGGCCTAAAACACTTGCCTAATCTATAAATAAGACCCTAACCTACCCTAAATCATCATTATTCATTCATACAACTAAACTATGGCAAAATCAATCCTCTCATGGCCTCCACTCTCTTCATAAAATTCCTAAATAAATTCCTAAGTGATTTTCCATGCATACAAGTGTTTTCAAACTTGTATGAGCATCATTAGCTTGCATTCAAGTCAAGTTTATATATTTGCATCATAAAGAAAGAGTCTTGATCATTTTGGCTCAAGGGTTTTGCTTGCATTTTGGGTTTAATTGATTTCATAAGGGCTTTGTCATATTTTTGTGACTTCTTAAGCATTGTAAGCCCTATTCTACTTTCATACTTAAACTCTAAAGTTAAATGTATGATATGCAAGTTTATATGCAAGTTTATCATGTTGTGATATGCAAGTTTATATGCAAGTTTATCATGTTGTGATATGCAAGTTTATATGCAAGTTTATCATGTTGTGATATGCAAGTTTATATGCAAGTATGCCAAGTTATGTTATGCAAGTTTGGGTTGAACATTTTGTTCATGCTATCATGTTATGCAAGCTTATTTTGGGTTTATGAACATAAAGCTTTAAGCTTTATGCCAAAGGTTGCATTTTAGCAACATGTAAGTTATCATATCTCTTATGACAACTTGCATGTGAGGCTAAATGCGAACTTATGGCCATCTCTACATGTCATTTAGCACCATGTATCACCAATATGCTAAGTTTGGTTTTATGCATGCTTTTGAGGCCTAAAAATGTAATATGCAAGTGTATGAACATATGAACATTTCATATGCCACCATGTTAAGCTTGTGGCTTCAATACCTTTATGTCATGATTATGCCAAGTTCCCTCTTTCTATCCTTTATGCGCTATTGCGATATGTAAGCGATGGGATTGCGTTTGGGGTTGGGTAAACTTAAAAGACATAAAACATAAGCTTGGGAATTTACCTATTAAGTTAGGTCTACCCATTGGGAATTTACCTATTAAGTTAGGTCTACCCAATTGCTTGAAAACTTGTAACATGTTTTGGAAACATGATGGACATGACACTTAGAAAAGATAAGTGTGGCCAACTCGAGGTTGGGTTGAGTTTGTAGCGTAAACCTACCCGGAACCGACCAACTTAACTAGTTGCTACAAACAATAGGACCCAATGTGAGAAGTTGGTCATGTTGTACCTTGAACCCGAGGTTAGACCAAGTTGTGGTGTAAAGCTACCCGGACCCGCCCGGCTTAACTAGTAACCACAACAAGGTCTAATGTGAGAGGTTAAGGCGCATTAAATTAATTAATGCCTCGTGATTAGGGTTAAGTCATGGTCCACTTAATACTTAACCAATTTGGGCTTGGTAGATTAATCGGGGTTAAGTCGTGAACTCATCGTTACACTTAACCAAGTTAATCCAGGATTAGCAAGAGGGTTAAACCGTACTTAACCCACTAGAAAAATCCTAGCAATGGGGGCCCACTCCAGCAGTAATCCCAAGTTAGTATCATCATGACTTTAGGGACTAGGCTAGGGTGGGGGCACGATTACTGGACTAGAGGTAAGTGACCAAAAGCAACGGTAGAGGGTACGCCGGTGTAGTTCCGGGCGGACTCTGGTCGTGCACATAGTCCGTAGCCGGAGAAAACATGCACGGGCACCAGTAGATCGGGACTGTGCACTCATGTTCATGGTGTCCAGGGGTTGACACCCTAGGGCTTGATACACCCGAAGGGTGGACCCGGCACAGTTCGACTACAATTATGATTGTGCCGTATTGACACCAACACGTGACGAGTTAGGCTTAGGGAGCCGATCGACTAGACCGTTTGGTTGGACCTTGTATTAGGGTCATTTCATGTTATTGGGCCAAAGCTTGGGCCAAGGGATCAATACTTGTTTATTCAAGTCATGTTAGTTTGCTAGTACACCTGTGGTGCAGAACCTTAATCCTGATTATGCGATGACACCTTTATCTACCTTGTTAGTTAATCATCATGCTAGTAAATTGTTATCCTTATGTTCATCCCTGCTGCTCATGCCAGTTAACTTTATCAATTTACATTGATTGTAGTAGGGCTTACTCAGTCTTTTTGACTGACCTGTTTTCTTTCGCCTCTTTTCTTCCGTTCCCCCCACCCCAGGTTCTCAGGGAGGGAATACTGGAGCTTAGCTTGGATTTCGGATTGCTTGCTTGTGGGATTTCAGCTCATGTACGGTTTCGACATGAAGCTAGCTATGGTTACCACTTAATTGGGGATAGCACTTATTTATTTCAGTTTTTCAGTTGATGTTGTTTTATCTAGACTAGTTTATTTGGAAAGCTATGTTGTACCAGACTTGTTTTGAAATGTTTTGAAATCTTCCGCTGTTTTATCTATGTTATTTACTCTGTTTACATATATACATATGTTCTTGTTCTGCCTTGATATATCATTATGCATGTTTACCTGATTCAAACGCCCCTCCAAATTCAGAGTGCTTGCAAGAGCCACCATGGTGGAGGTGGGGTGTTACATTTGGTATCAAAGCATATGGTACGAGAAGGAACAAAAAGGCTTTTAGAAAACTTTTGGAAAACTATTTTCAAAACCAAGTATAAAGTATTTTCCAAAGAAAAGTCTAGTTTATTTTAAAGGCTATTCCCCAAAAAGCCATTAGCAAAATTCCTTCGTTTTTCTCCATTCTGAATCTGTCTTTTTCTTCGTATTCAGTATGGCCGATTACTTTGCTATTCCGGAGGGAGTACACGTACCTGTTTGGTATAGGAGACTTTTGGAGGCTAGGGCGACCGAAGCCGGCCCCGCAGATGTTCCTCCTCCTCCTCCTCCGGTAGTTAATGTTCCTCCTCCTCCTCCTCCGGTGGTTAATGTTCCTCCTCCTCCTGTCGCTGAGGTTCCTCTTCCTCCTCCCCTTCAGCATCCTCAAGTGGACTTCGCAAAGACTTGCAAAGATTTCAAAGCAATGGGTGGCAAGAACTTTCAAGGCACTGAGACTTTTGTAGAGGCCAGAAATTGGTTGAAAGAGACCGAGGATTTGTTTGCTATCTTTGGGTTAGACGATCAGAGGAAGCTCTTGTTGGCGGTTTGGCTTATGAAGGATGAAGCCTCTTATTGGTGGGAAGTCACCAATGGTACTAGGCCTGTTGAGACTTGGGCCGATTTCAGCGCAAGGTTCATGCTTAAGTTTCTATCTTCTGCTGAGGAGAATCTGCAAACGGAGAGGTTCATAAATTTGAAACAAGGAGATATGTCTATCAAAGAATATGTGAACAAGTTCAATCAGTTAGCTCGTTTTGGCTTGGATATGGTGAATACTCCTCAGAAGAAGGCTCTTCGTTTTGCTAGAGGATTGAATGAGCCGTTGCAGGGATTGGCTATGTCACATATTCCCCATGGGGCCACGTTTGAGAGTTTGGTTGATATGGCGTTACTTCAGGGAGATGTCAAGAAAGAAACCAAGATGAATGATACTCAAGCCAAGAAGACTGATTCCTAGGGAAAAGGAAATCAGGGTAATCCAAGTGGTCAGAGCAGTCAAGGCAATCAGAACAAGAACAAGAGTCAAGGCAACAAGGGGAACAACAACAAGGGCAATAACAACAAGGGCAAGAACAACAAGGGGAAGTGCCATTATTGTGGTTCAGTTGGGCATCTTATTAAGGATTGTAAGAAGAGGAAAAGGAAGAATGGTGAATGCTTTTTCTGCGGTGAGACTGGACATTTCAGTAAGGATTGCCCGAGGAAGCAAGGGCAAGGCGAGGGTCAGACTCAGCGTGCTGGACCTTCAGGACGACAAGTTCATGCTCTCAATGTCGCTCCAGTTCCCGATCGAGGTAGTATTTCTATTGAGAGCCTTGTATATATTTCTGATTTTCCAGTTCGTACCTTATTTGATTCTGGTGCATCACATAGCTTTATCTCATCTGATCTTGTTGATAGTTGCACCTTAGTACTAGCTCGGTAGATGATCCCGTCTGTGTTTCAAATCCTATTGGGGGTTCCTCCCGTCTGTCTATGATATGTGGGGATTTGAGGATCTCTATACTGAGTGTAGAGTTCTTGTGCAGTGCTTATGTTCTTGGTTTTAGGGGATACGGATTGATATTGGGCATGGATTGGCTGTCCAGATATGGAGCCATTCTTGATTGTGAGCATAGGGTTATGAGGCTCGTGACTCGCCTCGGAAACACCCTAGAGATTTCTTGTGATCCGAGAGGTCCCGTCATGTTGTGCTATCTGGAATCACTCGACTCGTCAATGGAAACTCTTCAGTCTGTGAGAGTGGTTCGAGAGTATCCGGATGTTTTCGATGAAGTTAGGGGGTTGCCCCCTAAGCGAGAGATTGATTTCCGCATTTATCTGGTGGATAATGCAAAGCCTGTTTCTTTGCCCGTTCGGCACATGGATCCGCGTGAAAGGCGGGAGCTAAGTAAGCAAGTGAAAGAGTTGCTTGAGAAGAACTTCATTAGACGAAGTATATCTGAATGGGGAGCGCCTGTGGTATTTGTTACCAAGGCGGATGGTTCTCTCCGACTTTGCGTTGACTATCGAGAGTTGAATAAGCTGACTAAGAAGAACAGACACCCGTTACCGAGGATTGATGATCTCTTTGACCAGCTTGTCGGTGCTTCTGCTTTCTCTCAGCTTGATCTTGCTACGGGGTTCCATCAGCTCAGGGTAGCTGAAGATAGTATAGACAAGACTGCGTTCAGAACTCCAGATGGATTCTTCGAATGGCTTGTCATGCCGTTCGGCTTGACTAATGCACCCGCATATTTCGTGGACTTGATGAGTAGGGTGTTCAGGGAGTTCTTGAACAAGTTTGTCGTGGTCTTCGTAGATGATATTCTGATCTTCTCTAAGGATGAGGAAGAGCACGTAAGGCATCTCATGGAGGTGATGGATACGCTTAGAGCGCATCAGTTGAAGGCCAAGTTCTCCAAGTGTCACTTTTGGAGAAGGGAAGTTAGATTCCTTGGGCATATAGTATCTAAGCAAGGCTTAGCGGTGGATCCCGCTAAGGTAGTGGCAGTTCAGGATTGGAAGACTCCAAGGAATGCAACCGAAGTGAGAAGTTTTCTAGGTCTTGCGGGTTTTTACCGGAAGTTCATCAAGGACTTCGCAAAGATATCCGCTCCTCTCACTAAATTGACGAAGAAGAATTTAGTTTTTGCTTGGAGCATAGAATGCGAGCTTGCTTTTCAGAAGCTCAAGAGAGCCCTCACATCAGCACCTGTTCTAGCTTTGCCCGATGGAGGGAAGTTATTTGCCGTATACACCGATGCATGTGGCACGGGGTTAGGAGCTGTTCTTATGCAAGAAGGAAGAGTGATATGCTTTGGCGGTAGACAAGTCAAAGTGCATGAGAAGAATTATCCCACTCATGACTTAGAGTTGGCAGCAATAGTATATGCACTCAAGGCTTGGCGCCATTATCTTCTGGGAGAAAGATTTGAGCTTTTTACCGATCACAAGTCATTGAAGTATCTCTTTTCTCAGAAGGATCTGAATCTGAGGCAACAAAGATGGATGGAATTCTTGGCGTCCTACGATTTTGAGATAGCTTATACCCCTGGCAAGGGGAATGTGGTAGCAGATGCATTAAGTAGAAGAAGGTTGACCCTAAGTCCTCTATTCGTTGAGATGAAGAATTTAGAGTATGTGGCAACCTTTGATTTCTCTTTGGCGATTGAGTCGATGACCGGTTCTTTAGCATCTCTGGAACTCAGACCTACCCTTCTTGATCAAGTTGGGGCTTCGCAGAGAGAAGACCCTCAGATAGTTGAGATTATGGATAAGCTAATTCGAGGAGAGACGTCTAGTCATCTCGCTCGATATTCTATTGATGACAAGGGTTGGCTGAGGAGAGACGGAAGGTTATGTGTTCCAATGGTAGAAGATCTAGTAAGAAGAGTTCTTGAGGAAGCGCATCACTCTAAGTTGACTATACATCCGGGCAGAGATAAGATGTATAAAGATATGAAGCGCATTTTCTTTTGGCCTGGGATGAAGAAGGATGTGGCAGAATTTGTCTCTAGATGTATCATTTGCCAGCAAGTTAAGGCCGAGTCGAAGAAGCCCGGTGGGCTATTGCATCCTCTAGACGTTCCACTATGGAAGCGGGAGAGTATTTCCATGGATTTTATCGATGGGCTACCAAGGTCAAGGAAAGGGAATACGAGCATTTGGGTTATTGTGGATAGACTTACGAAGAGTGCTCATTTCATTCCGGTGAAGAGCAAGAGGACCGCATCTTGGCTAGCGTCTGTATATCTTCGTGAGATTGTGAGACTACATGGAGTCCCTTCTAGTATAGTCAGTGACCGTGACCCAATCTTTACAAGTCAATTCTGGAATAGCTTGCAAGAAGCTATGGGCACAAGGTTGAATCTAAGTACGGCTTATCACCCACAGACAGACGGTCAAACCGAAAGGGTGAATAGGGTACTCGAGGATCTGTTGAGGCTTTGTATTCTGGATTTTGGTGGTACTTGGGAAGACCATCTTCCTCTTGTTGAGTTTGCATATAATAACAGTTATCAGGCAAGCATAGGGATGGCACCATTTGAAGCTTTATATGGGAGGCCGTGCAAGTCGCCTACATGTTGGTGGGAGACTACAGATGAGCTTATACTTGGGCCTGATATGATCAGAGATACATCCGAGAAGATCGAGTTGATTCGGAGACGGATGAAAGCGGCCCAAGACCGACAGAAATCCTATGCTGATAAGCGAAGAACGGATTTGGAGTTTGATGTTGGGGATATGGTTTTCGTGAAGGTTTCTCCTTTGCGGAATGTGGTCCGATTTGGAGCTGTTGGGAAGTTGGCACCGAGGTTTGTTGGACCATTCCCTATTATAGAGAGGATCGGGCAGATGGCTTTTAGAGTGAAGTTGCCCGAGAAGCTTGCTGGAGTACACGATGTTTTTCATGTCTCGCATCTCCGGAAGTGTTTACATGAATCATCAGAGGTTGTTGAGCCAAGTGTTCTAAAAGATGTAGAAGTGGAGAAAGAGGCTACCTTGAGGAGAGCTCCGATTCGTATCTTGGGGACGGAGACCAAGAAGCTAAGGAATCGAGAGGTCAAATTGGTGAAGGTTCAATGGGGTGAAGTCGAAGAAGACGCAACTTGGGAAACCGAGGAGAAGATGCGTGGGCTTTATCCATTCCTTTTTGAGGGTACACTCTCAATCTCTTTTCTTTGTTAGCATATCTTTCTCTTTGCTATCCATGTTTATCTAGTTTATCGTGTTAATCTTGTCATGAGAACCTTAGGTAGAAACCCTTTGGATGAAACATGTGTTTGAAACATGTTATGCTTGATGGTTGCAAGTGGTTGCAAGTGTTTGCAAGTGGATACTCGTGGATGCATAATACACGTTAGGCACTAAGATCGGCTCACACACTTTCATACCGCATATGCATGAGTGTTTATGCTTATTCATGGATGAAAACTTGTTATGCTATCACGTGGATGTTGCATATGGATGAATGTTATGTGCACTCATGTAGAGATTATAAATTATGTTAGGAATTTGCATACATATGGACTCATTTCACTAACATATTTTGCATTAAGGGGGTTTACTGAATCAGTAACCTCCTGATTTTCGCATTAGATAAGTACATATACACACACCTTTGCATATGATCATACAGCATTTAGAACCTTTTAAGGACAACGATTTCTCGTGGATGATGTTTTGAGTAGATGGATGATGGATGGTAGGATACGTTCTTCCTAACTTGGAGATTTCGGGGACGAAATCCTTTAAGGAGGGAAGAATGTAACAACCCGTATTTTTGAATAACATGTTATAACATAAATGAGGCAGAATTAAACTGTAAAATCAGAATCAAGGGAAACGGGCTATGTCATTGCGTTCGTCTCGGAAAAATACGCGAAATAGTGTCCGAGTTTTCGAAAATCGGAGTCCGTATGACCAAGATATGGCCTCGTGAACTTTCACGAAAAATTCCCAAATTAAAGTATACTTAATTAAGTGAAATGGGTTGCGCAGAGAAATATATATATATATATATATATATAATTGAAAATTAAATAAATAAATATGCAAAAATGTTCAAAACAACGAATTGGGAGAGGGGAATAACCGAACCGGCCGATTTTTGAGGTCGACCCAAGCCCGCTGGGTCGACTAGGGGTTAATCCAGGGTGTTTGGCTGTCAACCCGTGGGCCGATTCGCTCAAATGCAGATTTTGCATTTGAATGGTTCTCATGGTTCATCTTTAATCTAAAGGCCCTAGATGGTTCCTACACTTGACTTCTTCCCCAAGACATGCTTTGATGGCTTGGATTGAATCTAGGTTTAATCCTATGGCCTAAAACACTTGCCTAATCTATAAATAAGACCCTAACCTACCCTAAATCATCATTATTCATTCATACAACTAAACTATGGCAAAATCAATCCTCTCATGGCCTCCACTCTCTTCATAAAATTCCTAAATAAATTCCTAAGTGATTTTCCATGCATACAAGTGTTTTCAAACTTGTATGAGCATCATTAGCTTGCATTCAAGTCAAGTTTATATATTTGCATCATAAAGAAAGAGTCTTGATCATTTTGGCTTAAGGGTTTTGCTTGCATTTTGGGTTTAATTGATTTCATAAGGGCTTTGTCATATTTTTGTGACTTCTTAAGCATTGTAAGCCCTATTCTACTTTCATACTTAAACTCTAAAGTTAAATGTATGATATGCAAGTTTATATGCAAGTTTATCATGTTGTGATATGCAAGTTTATTTGCAAGTTTATCATGTTGTGATATGCAAGTTTATATGCAAGTTTATCATGTTGTGATATGCAAGTTTATATGCAAGTATGCCAAGTTATGTTATGCAAGTTTGGGTTGAACATTTTGTTCATGCTATCATGTTATGCAAGCTTATTTTGGGTTTATGAACATAAAGCTTTAAGCTTTATGCCAAAGGTTGCATTTTAGCAACATGTAAGTTATCATATCTCTTATGATAACTTGCATGTGAGGCTAAATGCGAACTTATGGCCATCTCTACATGTCATTTAGCACCATGTATCACCAATATGCTAAGTTTGGTTTTATGCATGCTTTTGAGGCCTAAAAATGTAATATGCAAGTGTATGAACATATGAACATTTCATATGCCACCATGTTAAGCTTGTGGCTTCAATACCTTTATGTCATGATTATGCCAAGTTCCCTCTTTCTATCCTTTATGCGCTATTGCGATATGTAAGCGATCGGATTGCGTTTGGGGTTGGGTAAACTTAAAAGACATAAAACATAAGCTTGGGAATTTACCTATTAAGTTAGGTCTACCCATTGGGAATTTACCTATTAAGTTAGGTCTACCCAATTGCTTGAAAACTTGTAACATGTTTTGGAAACATGATGGACATGACACTTAGAAAAGATAAGTGTGGCCAACTCGAGGTTGGGTTGAGTTTGTAGCGTAAACCTACCCGGAACCGACCGGCTTAACTAGTTGCTACAAACAATAGGACCCAATGTGAGAAGTTGGTCATGTTGTACCTTGAACCCGAGGTTAGACCAAGTTGTGGTGTAAAGCTACCCGGACCCGCCCGGCTTAACTAGTAACCACAACAAGGTCTAATGTGAGAGGTTAAGGCACATTAAATTAATTAATGCCTCGTGATTAGGGTTAAGTCATGGTCCACTTAATACTTAACCAATTTGGGCTTGGTAGATTAATCGGGGTTAAGTCGTGAACTCATCGTTACACTTAACCAAGTTAATCTAGGATTAGCAAGAGGGTTAAACCGTACTTAACCCACTAGAAAAATCCTAGCAATGGGGGCCCACTCCAGCAGTAATCCCAAGTTAGTATCATCATGACCCTAGGGACTAGGCTAGGGTGGGGGGCACGATTACTGGACTGGAGGTAAGTGACCAAAAGCGACAGCAGAGGGTACGCCGGTGTAGTTCCGGGCGGACTCTGGTTGTGCACATAGTCCGTAGCCGGAGAAAACATGCACGAGTACCAGTAGATCGGGACTGTGCACTCATGTTCATGGTGTCCTGGGGTTGACACCCTAGGGCTTGATACACCCGAAGGGTGGACCCGGCACAGTTCGACTACAATTATGATTGGGCCGTATTGACACCAACACGTGACGAGTTAGGCTTAGGGAGCCGATCGACTAGACCGTTTGGTTGGACCTTGTATTAGGGTCATTTCATGTTATTGGGCCAAAGCTTGGGCCAAGGGATCAATGCTTGTTTATTCAAGTCATGTTAGTTTGCTAGTACACCTGTGGTGCAAAACCTTAATCCTGATTATGCGATGACACCTTTATCTACCTTGTTAGTTAATCATCATGCTAGTATATTGTTATCCTTATGTTCATCCCTGCTGCTCATGCCAGTTAACTTTATCAGTTTACATTGATTGTAGTAGGGCTTGCTCAGTCTTTTTGACTGACCTGTTTTCTTTCGCCTCTTTTCTTCCGTTCCCCCCAGGTTCTCAGGGAGGGAATACTGGAGCTTAGCTTGGATTTCAGATTGCTTGCTTGTGGGATTTCAACTCATGTACGGTTTCGACATGAAGCTAGCTATGGTTACCACTTAATTGGGGATAGCACTTATTTATTTCAGTTTTTCAGTTGATGTTGTTTTATCTAGACTTGTTTATTTGGAAAGCTATGTTGTACCAGACTTGTTTTGAAATGTTTTGAAATCTTCCGCTGTTTTATCTATGTTATTTACTCTGTTTACATATATACATATGTTCTTGTTCTGCCTTGATATATCATTATGCACGTTTACCTGATTCAAACGCCCCTCCAAAGTCAGAGTGCTTGCAAGAGCCACCCTGGTGGAGGTGGGGTGTTACATTTGGTATAAGAGCATATGGTACGAGAAGGAACAAAAAGGCTTTTAGAAAACTTTTGGAAAACTATTTTCAAAACCAAGTATAAAGTATTTTCCAAAGAAAAGTCTAGTTTATTTTAAAGGCTATTCCCCAAAAAGCCATTAGCAAAATTCCTTCGTTTTTCTCCATTCTGAATCTGTCTTTTTCTTCGTTTTCAGTATGGCCGATAACTTTGCTATTCCGGAGGGAGTACACGTATCTGTTTGGTATAGGAGACTTTTGGAGGCTAGGGCGACCGAAGCCGGCCCCGCAGATGTTCCTCCTCCTCCTCCTCCGGTAGTTAATGTTCCTCCTCCTCCGGTGGTTAATGTTCCTCCTCCTCCTGTCGCTGAGGTTCCTCTTCCTCCTCCCCCTCAGCATCCTCAAGTGGACTTCGCAAAGACTTGCAAAGATTTCAAAGCAATGGGTGGCAAGAACTTTCAAGGCACTGAGACTTTTGTAGAGGCCAGAAATTGGTTGAAAGAGACCGAGGATTTGTTTGCTATCTTTGGGTTAGACGATCAGAGGAAGCTCTTGTTGGCGGTTTGGCTTATGAAGGATGAAGCCGCTTATTGGTGGGAAGTCACCAATGGTACTAGGCCTGTTGAGACTTGGGCCGATTTCAGGGCAAGGTTCATGCTTAAGTTTCTATCTTCTGCTGAGGAGAATCTGCAAATGGAGAGGTTCATAACTTTGAAACAAGGAGATATGTCTATCAAAGAATATGTGAACAAGTTCAATCAGTTAGCTCGTTTTGGCTTGGATATGGTGAATACTCCTCAGAAGAAGGCTCTTCGTTTTGCTAGAGGATTGAATGGGCCGTTGCAGGGATTGGCTAGGTCACATATTCCCCATGGGGCCACGTTTGAGAGTTCGGTTGATATGGCGTTACTTCAGGGAGATGTCAAGAAAGAAACCAAGATGAATGATACTCAAGCCAAGAAGACTGATTCCCAGGGAAAAGGAAATCAGGGTAATCCAAGTGGTCAGAGCAGTCAAGGCAATCAGAACAAGAACAAGAGTCAAGGCAACAAGGGGAACAACAGCAAGGGCAATAACAACAAGGGCAAGAACAACAAGGGGAAGTGCCATTATTGCGGTTCAGTTGGGCATCTTATTAAGGATTGTAAGAAGAGGAAAAGGAAGAATGGTGAATGCTTTTTCTGCGGTGAGACTGGACATTTCAGTAAGGATTGCCCGAGGAATCAAGGGCAAGGCCAGGGTCAGACTCAGCGTGCTGGACCTTCAGGAGGGCAAGTTCATGCTCTCAATGTCGCTCCAGTTCCCGATCGAGGTAGTATTTCTGTTGAGAGCCTTGTATATATTTCTGATTTTCCAGTTCGTACCTTGTTTGATTCTGGTGCATCGCATAGCTTTATCTCATCTGATCTTGTTGATAGTTTGCACCTTAGTACTAGCTTGGTAGATGATCCCGTCTGTGTTTCAAATCCTATTCGGGGTTCCGCCCGTCTGTCTATGATATGTGGGGATTTGAGGATCTCTATACTGAGTGTAGAGTTCTTGTGTAGTGCTTATGTTCTTGGTTTTAGGGGATACGGATTGATATTGGGCATGGATTGGCTGTCCAGATATGGAGCCATTCTTGATTGTGAGCATAGGGTTGTGAGGCTCGTGACTCGCCTCGGAAACACCCTAGAGATTTCTTGTGATCCGAGAGGTCCCGTCATGTTGTGCTATCTGGAATCACTCGACTCGTCAATGGAAACTCTTCAGTCTGTGAGAGTGGTTCGAGAGTATCCGGATGCTTTCGATGAAGTTAGGGGGTTGCCCCCTAAGCGAGAGATTGATTTCCGCATTTATCTGGTGGATAATGCAAAGCCTGTTTCTTTGCCCGTTCGGCACATGGCTCCGCGTGAAAGGCGGGAGCTAAGTAAGCAAGTGAAAGAGTTGCTTGAGAAGAACTTCATTAGACGAAGTATATCTGAATGGGGAGCGCCTGTGGTATTTGCTACCAAGGCGGATGGTTCTCTCCGACTTTGCGTTGACTATCGAGAGTTGAATAAGCTGACTAAGAAGAACAGACACCCGTTACCGAGGATTGATGATCTCTTTGACCAGCTTGTCGGTGCTTCTGTTTTCTCTCAGCTTGATCTTGCTACGGGGTTCCATCAGCTCAGGGTAGCTGAAGATAGTATAGACAAGACTGCGTTCAGAACTCCAGATGGATTCTTCGAATGGCTTGTCATGCCGTTCGGCTTGACTAATGCACCCGCATATTTCGTGGACTTGATGAGTAGGGTGTTCAGGGAGTTCTTGAACAAGTTTGTCGTGGTCTTCGTAGATGATATTCTGATCTTCTCTAAGGATGAGGAAGAGCACGCAAGGCATCTCATGGAGGTGATGGATACGCTTAGAGCGCATCTGTTGAAGGCCAAGTTCTCCAAGTGTCACTTTTGGAGAAGGGAAGTTAGATTCCTTGGGCATATAGTATCTAAGCAAGGCTTAGCGGTGGATCCCGCTAAGGTAGTGGCAGTTCAGGATTGGAAGACTCCAAGGAATGCAACCGAAGTGAGAAGTTTTCTAGGTCTTGCGGGTTTTTACCGGAAGTTCATCAAGGACTTCGCAAAGATATCCGCTCCTCTCACTAAATTGACGAAGAAGAATTTAGTTTTTGCTTGGAGCATAGAATGCGAGCTTGCTTTTCAGAAGCTCAAGAGAGCCTTCACATCAGCACCTGTTCTAGCTTTGCCCGATGGAGGGAAGTTATTTACCGTATACACCGATGCATGTGGCACGGGGTTAGGAGCTGTTCTTATGCAAGAAGGAAGAGTGATATGCTTTGGCGGTAGACAACTCAAAGTGCATGAGAAGAATTATCCCACTCATGACTTAGAGTTGGCAGCAATAGTATATGCACTCAAGGCTTGGCGCCATTATCTTCTGGGAGAAAGATTTGAGCTTTTTACCGATCACAAGTCATTGAAGTATCTCTTTTCTCAAAAGGATCTGAATCTGAGGCAACAAAGATGGATGGAATTCTTGGCGTCCTACGATTTTGAGATAGCTTATACCCCTGGCAAGGGGAATGTGGTAGTAGATGCATTGAGTAGAAGAAGGTTGACCCTAAGTCCTCTATTCGTTGAGATGAAGAATTTAGAGTATGTGGCAACCTTTGATTTCTCTTTGGCGATTGAGTCGATGACCGGTTCTTTAGCATCTCTGGAACTCAGACCTACCCTTCTTGATCAAGTTGGGGCTTCGCAGAGAGAAGACCCTCAGATAGTTGAGATTATGGATAAGCTAATTCGAGGAGAGACGTCTAGTCATCTCGCTCGATATTCTATTGATGACAAGGGTTGGCTGAGGAGAGACGGAAGGTTATGTGTTCCAATGGTAGAAGATCTAGTAAGAAGAGTTCTTGAGGAAGCGCATCACTCTAAGTTGACTATACATCAGGGCGGAGATAAGATGTATAAAGATATGAAGCGCATTTTCTTTTGGCCTGGGATGAAGAAGGATGTGGCAGAATTTGTCTCTAGATGTATCATTTGCCAGCAAGTTAAGGCCGAATCGAAGAAGCCCGGTGGGCTATTGCATCCTCTAGACGTTCCACTATGGAAGTGGGAGAGTATTTCCATGGATTTTATCGATGGGATACCAAGGTCAAGGAAAGGGAATACGAGCATTTGGGTTATTGTGGATAGACTTACGAAGAGTGCTCATTTCATTCCGGTGAAGAGCAAGAGGACCGCATCTTGGCTAGCGTCTGTATATCTTCGTGAGATTGTGAGACTACAAGGAGTCCCTTCTAGTATAGTCAGTGACCGTGACCCAATCTTTACAAGTCAATTCTGGAATAGCTTGCAAGAAGCTATGGGCACAAGGTTGAATCTAAGTACGGCTTATCACCCACAGACGGACGGTCAAACCGAAAGGGTGAATAGGGTACTCGAGGATCTGTTGAGGCTTTGTATTCTGGATTTTGGTGGTACTTGGGAAGACCATCTTCCTCTTGTTGAGTTTGCATATAATAACAGTTATCAGGCAAGCATAGGGATGGCACCATTTGAAGCTTTATATGGGAGGCCGTGCAAGTCGCCTACATGTTGGTGGGAGACTACAGATGAGCTTATACTTGGGCCTGATATGATCAGAGATACATCCGAGAAGATCGAGTTGATTCGGAGACGGATGAAAGCGGCCCAAGACCGACAGAAATCCTATGCTGATAAGCGAAGAACGGATTTGGAGTTTGATGTTGGGGATATGGTTTTCGTGAAGGTTTCTCCTTTGCGGAATGTGGTCCGATTTGGAGCTGTTGGGAAGTTGGCACCGAGGTTTGTTGGACCATTCCCTATTATAGAGAGGATCGGGCAGATGGCTTATAGAGTGAAGTTGCCCGAGAAGCTTGCTGGAGTACACGATGTTTTTCATGTCTCGCATCTCCGGAAGTGTTTACATGAATCATCAGAGGTTGTTGAGCCAAGTGTTCTAAAAGATGTAGAAGTGGAGAAAGAGGCTACCTTGAGGAGAGCTCTGATTCGTATCTTGGGGACGGAGACCAAGAAGCTAAGGAATCGAGAGGTCAAATTGGTGAAGGTTCAATGGGGTGAAGCCGAAGAAGACGCAACTTGGGAAACCGAGGAGAAGATGCGTGGGCTTTATCCATTCCTTTTTGAGGGTACACTCTCAATCTCTTTTCTTTGTTAGCATATCTTTCTCTTTGCTATCCATGTTTATCTAGTTTATCGTGTTAATCTTGTTATGAGAACCTTAGGTGGAAACCCTTTGGATGAAACATGTGTTTGAAACATGTTATGCTTGATGGTTGCAAGTGGTTGCAAGTGTTTGCAAGTGGATACTCGTGGATGCATAATACACGTTAGGCACTAAGATCGGCTCACACACTTTCATACCGCATATGCATGAGTGTTTATGCTTATTCATGGATGAAAACTTGTTATGCTATCACGTGGATGTTGCATATGGATGAATGTTATGTGCACTCATGTAGAGATTATAAATTATGTTAGGAATTTGCATACATATGGACTCATTTCACTAACATATTTTGCATTAAGGGGGTTTACTGAATCAGTAACCTCCTGATTTTCGCATTAGATAAGTACATATACACACACCTTTGCATATGATCATACAACATTTAGAACCTTTTAAGGACAATGATTGCTCGTGGATGATGTTTTGAGTAGATGGATGATGGATGGTAGGATACGTTCTTCCTAACTTGGAGATTTCGGGGACGAAATCCTTTAAGGAGGGAAGAATGTAACAACCCGTATTTTTGAATAACATGTTATAACATAAATGGAGGCAGAATTAAACTGTAAAACCTGAATCAAGGGAAACGGGCTAAGCCATTGCGTTCGTCTCGGAAAAATACGCGAAATAGAGTCCGAGTTTTCGAAAATCGGAGTCCGTATGACCAAGATATGGCCTCGCGAACTTTCACGAAAAATTCCCAAATTAAAGTATACTTAATTAAGTGAAATTGTTCGCGCAGAGAAATATATATATATTGATATATATATATATATATAATTGAAAATTAAATAAATAAATATGCAAAAATGTTCAAAACAGCGAATTGGGAGATGGGAATAACCGAACCGGCCGATTTTTGAGGTCGACCCAAGCCCGCTGGGTCGACTAGGGGTTAATCCAGGGTGTTTGGCTGTCAACCCGTGGGCCGATTCGCTCAAATGCAGATTTTGCATTTGAATGGTTCTCATGGTTCATCTTTAATCTAAAGGCCCTAGATGGTTCCTACACTTGACTTCTTCCCCAAGACATGCTTTGATGGCTTGGATTGAATCTAGGTTTAATCCTATGGCCTAAAACACTTGCCTAATCTATAAATAAGACCCTAACCTACCCTAAATCATCATTATTCATTCATACAACTAAACTATGGCAAAATCAATCCTCTCATGGCCTCCACTCTCTTCATAAAATTCCTAAATAAATTCCTAAGTGATTTTCCATGCATACAAGTGTTTTCAAACTTGTATGAGCATCATTAGCTTGCATTCAAGTCAAGTTTATATATTTGCATCATAAAGAAAGAGTCTTGATCATTTTGGCTCAAGGGTTTTGCTTGCATTTTGGGTTTAATTGATTTCATAAGGGCTTTGTCATATTTTTGTGACTTCTTAAGCATTGTAAGCCCTATTCTACTTTCATACTTAAACTCTAAAGTTAAATGTATGATATGCAAGTTTATATGCAAGTTTATCATGTTGTGATATGCAAGTTTATCATGTTGTGATATGCAAGTTTATATGCAAGTATGCCAAGTTATGTTATGCAAGTTTGGGTTGAACATTTTGTTCATGCTATCATGTTATGCAAGCTTATTTTGGGTTTATGAACATAAAGCTTTAAGCTTTATGCCAAAGGTTGCATTTTAGCAACATGTAAGTTATCGTATCTCTTATGATAACTTGCATGTGAGGCTAAATGCGAACTTATGGCCATCTCTACATGTCATTTAGCACCATGTATCACCAATATGCTAAGTTTGGTTTTATGCATGCTTTTGAGGCCTAAAAATGTAATATGCAAGTGTATGAACATATGAACATTTCATATGCCACCATGTTAAGCTTGTGGCTTCAATACCTTTATGTCATGATTATGCCAAGTTCCCTCTTTCTATCCTTTATGCGCTATTGCGATATGTAAGCGATCGGATTGCGTTTGGGGTTGGGTAAACTTAAAAGACATAAAACATAAGCTTGGGAATTTACCTATTAAGTTAGGTCTACCCATTGGGAATTTACCTATTAAGTTAGGTCTACCCAATTGCTTGAAAACTTGTAACATGTTTTGGAAACATGATGGACATGACACTTAGAAAAGATAAGTGTGGCCAACTCGAGGTTGGGTTGAGTTTGTAGCGTAAACCTACCCGGAACCGACCGGCTTAACTAGTTGCTACAAACAATAGGACCCAATGTGAGAAGTTGGTCATGTTGTACCTTGAACCCGAGGTTAGACCAAGTTGTGGTGTAAAGCTACCCGGACCCGCCCGGCTTAACTAGTAACCACAACAAGGTTTAATGTGAGAGGTTAAGGCACATTAAATTAATTAATGCCTCGTGATTAGGGTTAAGTCATGGTCCACTTAATACTTAACCAATTTGGGCTTGGTAGATTAATCGGGGTTAAGTCGTGAACTCATCGTTACACTTAACCAAGTTAATCCAGGATTAGCAAGAGGGTTAAACCGTACTTAACCCACTAGAAAAATCCTAGCAATGGGGGCCCACTCCAGCAGTAATCCCAAGTTAGTATCATCATGACCCTAGGGACTAGGCTAGGGTGGGGGGCACGATTACTGGACTGGAGGTAAGTGACCAAAAGCGACAGCAGAGGGTACGCCGGTGTAGTTCCGGGCGGACTCTGGTTGTGCACATAGTCCGTAGCCGGAGAAAACATGCACGAGTACCAGTAGATCGGGACTGTGCACTCATGTTCATGGTGTCCTGGGGTTGACACCCTAGGGCTTGATACACCCGAAGGGTGGACCCGGCACAGTTTGACTACAATTATGATTGGGCCGTATTGACACCAACACGTGACGAGTTAGGCTTAGGGAGCCGATTGACTAGACCGTTTGGTTGGACCTTGTATTAGGGTCATTTCATGTTATTGGGCCAAAGCTTGGGCCAAGGGATCAATGCTTGTTTATTCAAGTCATGTTAGTTTGCTAGTACACCTGTGGTGCAAAACCTTAATCCTGATTATGCGATGACACCTTTATCTACCTTGTTAGTTAATCATCATGCTAGTATATTGTTATCCTTATGTTCATCCCTGCTGCTCATGCCAGTTAACTTTATTAGTTTACATTGATTGTAGTAGGGCTTACTCAGTCTTTTTGACTGACCTGTTTTCTTTCGCCTCTTTTCTTCCGTTCCCCCCAGGTTCTCAGGGAGGGAATACTGGAGCTTAGCTTGGATTTCAGATTGCTTGCTTGTGGGATTTCAACTCATGTACGGTTTCGACATGAAGCTAGCTATGGTTACCACTTAATTGGGGATAGCACTTATTTATTTCAGTTTTTCAGTTGATGTTGTTTTATCTAGACTTGTTTATTTGGAAAGCTATGTTGTACCAGACTTGTTTTGAAATGTTTTGAAATCTTCCGCTGTTTTATCTATGTTATTTACTCTGTTTACATATATACATATGTTCTTGTTCTGCCTTGATATATCATTATGCATGTTTACCTGATTCAAACGCCCCTCCAAAGTCAGAGTGCTTGCAAGAGCCACCCTGGTGGAGGTGGGGTGTTACATTTGGTATCAGAGCATATGGTACGAGAAGGAACAAAAAGGCTTTTAGAAAACTTTTGGAAAACTATTTTCAAAACCAAGTATAAAGTATTTTCCAAAGAAAAGTCTAGTTTATTTTAAAGGCTATTCCCCAAAAAGCCATTAGCAAAATTCCTTCGTTTTTCTCCATTCTGAATCTGTCTTTTTCTTCGTTTTCAGTATGGCCGATAACTTTGCTATTCCGGAGGGAGTACACGTACCTGTTTGGTATAGGAGACTTTTGGAGGCTAGGGCGACCGAAGCCGGCCCCGCAGATGTTCCTCCTCCTCCTCCTCCTCCGGTAGTTAATGTTCCTCCTCCTCCTCCTCCGGTGGTTAATGTTCCTCCTCCTCCTGTCGCTGAGGTTCCTCTTCCTCCTCCCCCTCAGCATCCTCAAGTGGACTTCGCAAAGACTTGCAAAGATTTCAAAGCAATGGGTGGCAAGAACTTTCAAGGCACTGAGACTTTTGTAGAGGCCAGAAATTGGTTGAAAGAGACCGAGGATTAGTTTGCTATCTTTGGGTTAGACGATCAGAGGAAGCTCTTGTTGGCGGTTTGGCTTATGAAGGATGAGGCCGCTTATTGGTGGGAAGTCACCAATGGTACTAGGCCTATTGAGACTTGGGCCGATTTCAGGGCAAGGTTCATGCTTAAGTTTCTATCTTCTGCTGAGGAGAATCTGCAAATGGAGAGGTTCATAACTTTGAAACAAGGAGATATGTCTGTCAAAGAATATGTGAACAAGTTCAATCAGTTAGCTCGTTTTGGCTTGGATATGGTGAATACTCCTCAGAAGAAGGCTCTTCGTTTTGCTAGAGGATTGAATGAGCCGTTGCAGGGATTGGCTATGTCACATATTCCCCATGGGGCCACGTTTGAGAGTTCGGTTGATATGGCGTTACTTCAGGGAGATGTCAAGAAAGAAACCAAGATGAATGATACTCAAGCCAAGAAGACTGATTCCCAGGGAAACGGAAACCAGGGTAATCCAAGTGGTCAGAGCAGTCAAGGCAATCAGAACAAGAACAAGAGTCAAGGCAACAAGGGGAACAACAACAAGGGCAATAACAACAAGGGCAAGAACAACAAGGGGAAGTGCCATTATTGCGGTTCAGTTGGGCATCTTATTAAGGATTGTAAGAAGAGGAAAAGGAAGAATGGTGAATGCTTTTTCTGCGGTGAGACTGGACATTTCAGTAAGGATTGCCCGAGGAAGCAAGGGCAAGGCCAGGGTCAGACTCAGCGTGCTGGACCTTCAGGAGGGCAAGTTCATGCTCTCAATGTCGCTCCAGTTCCCGATCGAGGTAGTATTTCTGTTGAGAGCCTTGTATATATTTCTGATTTTCCAGTTCGTACCTTGTTTGATTCTGGTGCATCGCATAGCTTTATCTCATCTGATCTTGTTGATAGTTTGCACCTTAGTACTAGCTTGGTAGATGATCCCGTCTGTGTTTCAAATCCTATTGGGGGTTCCGCCCGTCTGTCTATGAAATGTGGGGATTTGAGGATCTCTATACTGAGTGTAGAGTTCTTGTGTAGTGCTTATGTTCTTGGTTTTAGGGGATACGGATTGATATTGGGCATGGATTGGCTGTCCAGATATGGAGCCATCCTTGATTGTGAGCATAGGGTTGTGAGGCTCGTGACTCGCCTCGGAAACACCCTAGAGATTTCTTGTGATCCGAGAGGTCCCGTCATGTTGTGCTATCTGGAATCACTCGACTCGTCAATGGAAACTCTTCAGTCTGTGAGAGTGGTTCGAGAGTATCCGGATGTTTTCGATGAAGTTAGGGGGTTGCCCCCTAAGTGAGAGATTGATTTCCGCATTTATCTGGTGGATAATGCAAAGCCTGTTTCTTTGCCCGTTCGGCACATGGCTCCGCGTGAAAGGCGGGAGCTAAGTAAGCAAGTGAAAGAGTTGCTTGAGAAGAACTTCATTAGACGAAGTATATCTGAATGGGGAGCGCCTGTGGTATTTGCTACCAAGGCGGATGGTTCTCTCCGACTTTGCGTTGACTATCGAGAGTTGAATAAGCTGACTAAGAAGAACAGACACCCGTTACCGAGGATTGATGATCTCTTTGACCAGCTTGTCGGTGCTTCTGTTTTCTCTCAGCTTGATCTTGCTACGGGGTTCCATCAGCTCAGGGTAGCTGAAGATAGTATAGACAAGACTGCGTTCAGAACTCCAGATGGATTCTTCGAATGGCTTGTCATGCCGTTCGGCTTGACTAATGCACCCGCATATTTCGTGGACTTGATGAGTAGGGTGTTCAGGGAGTTCTTGAACAAGTTTGTCGTGGTCTTCGTAGATGATATTCTGATCTTCTCTAAGGATGAGGAAGAGCACGCAAGGCATCTCATGGAGGTGATGGATACGCTTAGAGCGCATCAGTTGAAGGCCAAGTTCTCCAAGTGTCACTTTTGGAGAAGGGAAGTTAGATTCCTTGGGCATATAGTATCTAAGCAAGGCTTAGCGGTGGATCCCGCTAAGGTAGTGGCAGTTCAGGATTGGAAGACTCCAAGGAATGCAACCGAAGTGAGAAGTTTTCTAGGTCTTGCGGGTTTTTACCGAAAGTTCATCAAGGACTTCGCAAAGATATCCGCTCCTCTCACTAAATTGACGAAGAAGAATTTAGTTTTTGCTTGGAGCATAGAATGCGAGCTTGCTTTTCAGAAGCTCAAGAGAGCCCTCACATCAGCACCTGTTCTAGCTTTGCCCGATGGAGGGAAGTTATTTACCGTATACACCGATGCATGTGGCACGGGGTTAGGAGCTGTTCTTATGCAAGAAGGAAGAGTGATATGCTTTGGCGGTAGACAACTCAAAGTGCATGAGAAGAATTATCCCACTCATGACTTAGAGTTGGCAGCAATAGTATATGCACTCAAGGCTTGGCGCCATTATCTTCTAGGAGAAAGTTTTGGTTTTGCAGATTTATATTCATAGGATCCTGATTTACAGCTGGAACGATATCCGAAAAGCTCTGTATCTGTTTATCTCTTTCAGTTGTGTTTTTTATTATTCTCCGCTACTATGTAATGTAATTCAAATCTCTGATATTTATCAAATGTATTTTATTCATTCATACTGTGTAATATTCTTGTATTCTGATGGAATTGTTGTAATAAGCAATGAAATGTTCTTCTGTTTGTGCTCTGATTCGTCTTGTCCTCTATTCAATTCGTGCTTTCCTTCACGGGGAAGTTCAGGTCGTAACGTTGTGGTATCAGAGGTTTGGTTTACAAAGTTCGAGAACAAGACACGTTAGAACCAAACGAAAGAATTCATTAGAGATTGTGTTAGTAATATCCAATGAGAATGACTCGTTAGAGATAGGATCAGTAGTATCCTAGAACAAGTGTGAAGAGTGATATTTTAAAAATAAAAATGAAAACGAATTTTGTTTTGAAAATTTAAACCTTATTCAACGTATTTGAATATTTATTTTATATTGATTTGGACAATCAGGTATATAGAGATTTGAATATACGTCTGATCCACGTGTATTGAAGTCTCAAATATACCGGATAGATATACAATCACACTATAGTTGCCCGGAGATGATTTTGATGATGGAGCTCCATCATCAGGATTTATGTTTGTGTTTCGAAAGTGGGATGTTTATATATTTCCATTAGACCGGTGTGAGAACCAAAACTAGATAGGGCTTATTATTATGATTTAGCACCAAAAATGTGATTTTTGACTATATATCAAAGTTATGAATTTGAAAAGCTAATCAACTAATTGATTGCTGGTTGTGTTGTTTGATTAATTAAATGTTGAACCTTTGGCCAAATTGAACCAAATAGTGAATTGTTTTGAAAATTTGTCGTATTTGCATACATATACATGTACTTTCATTGAACAGGTCATAGCAAGGAGGCTAGAGAAGAGGAATAAAATTGTTTGCCCGACAAATAGGTACATGTTTATTGTATTTCTTGGGTTTTGGATGATCTTATGAGCCGATTGGCTAGCCGCTTGGCTGTTTCATTTTCTTTTTGGATTGGAGAGGCTTGTATGGCAATTTCGGGATTTTCCCAGTGCTCCCGTGCAGGGGAGGTTTTGGCGAAATTTTTCGAAAATTTAGAATGTTAGCCAAATTTTTGAAAAGTTTGAAAAGTTCTTAGAAACTGAAAAGTTGAAGAACTTAAGCCATAATGAAAAGAATGAAAGTTGAGTTGGTTTGTAAAACAATTTTCAGCTTCGTTCCTTTTTGAAGACGAAAAGTTTTAAGTGGGGGAGATTGTAAGAACCTGGAAATCCGAGCCAATTTAAAATTTTTATTTTGGCAATTTTGATGAATTATGAATATTTAAAATGAATTATTTTAAATAATAACGACGAGAAATTATTTTGAATAGAATTAGAACGTATATATTTTTATTAGAATCGTCATTAGAATATAAATATTTTATTTTAATTATAAAAGGAATTGAAAATGGCGCAGTAGTTTGAAAATTCGATTTCAAATTTCAAATGTACGTATAAGATTCAAAATAAACCGAATTTTAGCGAAACCAAAAATATTGGGATCTATTTGAGAATATCTTTCCAATAAATCCGAAAAATTGAAATTTCATAGCGGAAATAAAAAGTTATGTCCAGTTGAAAATTCAGAATAGTCGCTATGGAATTCTGTCCCTTAAAAATGGGAATTTTGCAAATAATCTCTGTTTTCGACGAAACCACTTTTGTTGGATCAGGGATGTCAAGTTATTGCTAGGTTTCAAAATTCATATTTTTTGAAAGCAGTATGTGAGCGTGGCTAATTTAAACGCGTTAGACCAGTTTTAGTTGAATTTAATCGACTGGAAAATGACCATTTTTCAAACGGTCTCAAAATTTGACGAAATTAGTTTTGTTAGGACCGTATCATCAATACGAAGCTAAGAATAATTTTTCTGGAATTTTTAGAGTCCGTATGTGACCCCAGTAAATTGAAATGTACATTTAAAATTAAGTATACATATATATATATATACACATATATTTGTATTTTAATTCAAACAGAAATTGATTGTAACGGCCAAATTGGCTTGCGTGGCATATCCCATTGTGTTCGGAATGGGGATATTTAGCTAGGGATGACAGTCGGTGGGTTCGATTTGGGGTTCGAATTTAAAAGTTACTTTTTTAAAATAAAAATAATAAAATATTTATATATATAACCCCCCCATAAGTCAAACCCTAAATTGTAAAATTCCACGGTCAAATAAAAAAAATGTCGCGACCATTTCCTTCGATTGCAGACCTCGTCGCTTCTTCCCTCCTTTCCCGTCGTCATGCTTCAGCCGCCACCCACCGTCGATCCTTTCCTCCCTCGGTCGACCTCTCCTCTCCCTCCTCCTTTGATTGGAAACCGCCCCCACCTCAGAACTCCCCAAATCTGCACGTCGTTGACCACACACTAGCCAAACACCACCGCTCGGACCACCTGAGCACCGCCGCCGTTTAGCCCCGACGATCTCCGACCCTGCCGCCGCTTCTGACCCCTACCACCACATTAGACGACCCTCCTCCAGCCGCCAAGCCCTCCAACGATCAAACCAAGGTGATTTTTAATTTATAAAACCAGTTTTTATTTATGAATTTAGTTTTAAATGAATGAAATCAATTTTATACCTATAGCGTAATGAAAAGATTAGATTTTTAAATGAGAAAAGGTAGGATTTTTAACCTATGAAAAGTTAGGATTTTTAGTATATAAAGATTATATTTTTATTTAAGTAAAGATTTGATTTTTATATAGAAATTAGCGAGGTAAACATTCGTTTTTTATAGAAACTAGCAATGCAAAAATGCGATTTTTAACATATGATTAGCAATAAAAATTTGTTTTTTTTTAAACTATATAAAGAAGTGATTTTTATATATGCAGGATAATAAAAATATGATTTTTATATTATAGAGAATAAAAATATGATTTTTATATTATAGAGATAATAAAAATATGATTTTTATGTATGGAAAGCGTTATTAAAAATGTGATTTTTAATATCAACTGTGTGAAATAGAGGGCGATGGAACAAATTGAAATAAAAAAGGAATTCAAACGGTCCAGGAATTCAGAAATGAAATGGCGGAGTGGAACCCCAAGGTGAGAACTTCTCACTTTTAATTTATTTTCTAGTTGAAATATATACTAGGATGCAAACGGTGCATAGCAGGACGCGACACCCGTCGTCCACAGCCCATGGATGACTTGTTTGCTTGTTTGGTTATGTTGTGAAAATTGATTGTGTGATGTGGAATGAAATAAAATATTTTATCATTGAAAATATTTTATAGTTAAAAATATAATTTTTAACGTGTATATAAAATAAGTATTCATTTACAAATCGAACGATTTGTTTATGTACACCCATTTGAAGGATATTGATTGGGACGATAAATTTTACACGTCACCCAACTGCAAAAATAATATTCAGTGTTTGTGGATTGAAATCCCACAGGGGTGTTGGGATGGTATTTGGCATACACTAATCCCAATTATTTAGTTGTATGTCGATCGATTGGTTGATAGACTGTGTAAGCGTTAATTATTTATATTTAATGCTTATGTAGTTGTGTGGTGCACTCTGGATGATGGTTGATTATTTATCGTTGCTATTATATACATGTATTGTATGGAATCCATATAATTAACATTATATGGTAATTGATTGGGCCTTATTCCAATTTGGAAAATAAAAAATATTATAAAATGAAAATTCATGTGTTGAATAAAATATATATTCATGTGTTGAATGAAATAAATATTCATGTGTTGAATAAAAAATATATATATTCATGTGTTGAATAAAATAAATATTCATGTGTTGAATAAAAGAAAATTCATGTGTTGAGAAAAATCTCTAAACGATAAAATTCACGTCTTTATCATATATAAAATTAGAAACTAACTGGAAATCAGTTAAGATGAATGGTTTCGGCGTTCGGGGTTAATACTTAGGGAATCGTTCTCTTACTAATTTACGGTTAGAGCCTGATTAAGAATTAAACTATATAAATCACAATTTTATCAAATATATAAAATAACAAAAATAGTCATGTGTTGACAATACTCATGTGTTGAGAATATTCATGTGTTGAACGAAATATTTTATACAATAGAATTCACATTTTTATTGTAAGTAAGAATTAATAAATATTCATGTGTTGAATAAAATATATATTCATGCGTAGAAGAAAATATTCATTTATTGAATAGAATAACAAATTTATTGAAATATATATAGCCGTGTTGATTTGATATGCACCATTTTGACGCGAACGATATTTATATCGATTATATTCATTTTTATAATGAATATAGAGAAGGAAGTGATTTCAAAATATAATGTTTTTAAAATATTATCATTTATATATTAATGATATGGAATATTCAATTTTGATTTAAAATTGAATATAAAGTTGAAATCGTTTTTAAAACGAAGTTTAAACGATTTATAAAATACGTTTTGAATTGAAATCGATGAAATATATATAATATACATATATATTATATATATTAATGGCCTGAATAGAACGCGCCGCACCGCGACCGTTCGCGAATTTCGACCATTGGCTTCGAATGGACGTTACGGGAGATTCGACCATCGGATTCTCCTAAAATCGGAACCATTGGGTTCGTATCGAAAAGAGCTTTCCAAGAATATGAGAAGTTTGAAATTTAACGGTTGGATTTGGAATTATGTCCAAATCAAATTTGGAAAATGTCGTTGTAAGTGCAGTTCGATGGCCGTTTATGGAAATCGACTGTACGGGCCTTGATAAAATTATTAAAAATATCAATAATTTGTGTAAAATCATAATATATAAATTGGAAAGATCTGGGATGAAAAATTCCATATTTGTAAGGATAAAAATATATTTTTATCGAAATGAACTAGTTTATAACGGGAAACCAGTTTATGATGAATGGTTTCCTGGGTATTGATCTGATGTTGGTTTCGGCCTTCGGGGTTAATATTTAGGGAATTGTTCTCTTACTAATTTACGGTTAGAGACTGATAGAATGGAATGTGATTTTGGGTTTATAGTGAACCGCGTTTTAAATGACATTGGTTCTTTAACCCAGTTAAAGACAGGATATGATTTCCCAAGTTAAACAATCATTAATATTGATTTTTGGGAAGATTAAAACCAAGTGGAGTTTTAATGAATCTTTAATTGGATTGAAATGATCGAGAATGGAGTATCACCAGTTTTGCTCCAGGCGATAGTTAAATCTTTAATTAGATTTAAATGTGAAATGGTAATTGAATTTACCGACAACACCGTGGTGTTAGATATGAAGTACTACCAGTTTTACTTCATGGGATGAATAGGTTGGGATTGGGAAATTTAAAACAAATGATTACTTCGGTAACGTTTGTTAATCCCGACTAGTTTGGATAAACCATAATTTGGTTTGAATTGAAATCCAAAAGAAGATTAAAGAATAAATTTAGAAGAATTTATCTTTTATAAAATTAATGGGAACCTTTACCTATAGATGTGAATATTTGAATAAAAGAATATTTTGAATTGGAATGAGGCATATGTTATGTTTGTGTAACACTTGTTTATTATATACGCGAGTTATTCAGAAAGACCAGGTTTATCCCATTCTGAATAACTGATTTGACGAGGTGTCGAGGATGAAGATGGTGGTCGAAGATTGAAGGTCTTCACATCATTTGGATAATTACTAATGATCTTGATTGGGTTGTACACCCAAGAGGAGGGAATCAGTTGGTGATCGTCCAGACGTACTTGGTGATCGATGGATATGCGAGGAATAAGGTTCCTCCGGTTTCGTTCAGACCCAGAACGGACTGGTAAATGGATGTGTGTCTAACATCGGATTTCATTCTGTGTGATTGGTATCGGCTGCATAGCATGAATTCCTTTGTGGCATGCTGAGATGCAAATGATCAAGGCTTCTGTTAAAAAGCAAAGTCCTGTGGTTGATGATCAAAGCACCGCCTGTGTGGCATAGCTTTGTGTATAACGTTAATTCGCGAGCCTCACACCCCGATATGAACTAGAAATGGGAGTGGACCACAGGAAGGACATGCGTTTCCTTCTAGCTAGGGTTGTGTCAGTGACCTACCAGCCCTGACATTTATATTATTTTCACCTGTGTGGTTGTTGGATTGCGAGGTGCCTCGGATATATCAGTGACTATGTGGAGCCGATGGAATCAAAGGACTCATTTACGCCCCAAAGGGTGGGGAAACACAGTGTTCAGGCATTTTAATCCACATCGGTGGACCGGCCCTGACGATACAAGGCTTGACAGAGTACTTGTCTGAGGCTCGGGCTAGAGGGTCTCGAATCGGTGAGGACTATCTTTTGCCTCGGTTCATAGATGGAAATCCAACTCCCAATACGTGACATTTGCGGTTTTAATTGTAGAACTAGTATGGCGACATGATATATGGTACCCATGCCGTCTATGATTGATACATTTATTTTGAAGTTGTTTTATACGCTATGTACTTATAATAGTATCAAATGATTTGTTTTTAACGTGCCAAGCATGTTTGGCTATTATAAGGGAAAACCCTATCCTCCGGCTTGTGTTGCATTGTGTGATGGGACCAGGGTCTTATAATAGCTTCATTTTTCCAAAAAGCATGGCGTTGTTTTGTTATATGCACTGGTATTCTTGGGAGGAAACCCGTTCCGTGTTATACGGCGTAGTCCCTTGATATATCTGATTTAAAGTAAAGTTTTAAATAACTGTTTTAGTTCTCACACCAGTCACATGACTGACTTGGATTTTATTGTTTTAACCTAAACTCTGGGTGCCCCTATTTTCGGCACGGGAAGCTAGTAGTTTTGGTTTTGCAGATTTATATTCATAGGATCCTGATTTACAGTTGGAAAGATATCCGAAAAGCTCTGTATCTGTTTATCTCTTTCAGTTGTGTTTTGTATTATTCTCCGCTACTATGTAATGTAATTTAAATCTCTGATATTTATCAAATGTATTTTATTCATTCATACTGTGTAATATTCTTGTATTCTGATGGAATTGTTGTAATAAGCAATGAAATGTTCTTCTGTTTGTGCTCTGATTCGTCTTGTCCTCTATTCAATTCGTGCTTTCCTTCACGGGGAAGTTCGGGTCGTAACGTTGTGGTATCAGAGGTTTGGTTTACAAAGTTCGAGAACAAGACACGTTAGAACCAAACGAAAGAATTCATTAGAGATTGGATTAGTAATATCCAATGAGAATGACTCGTTAGAGATAGGATCAGTAGTATCCTAGAACAAGTGTGAAGAGTGATATTTTTAAAAATAAAAATGAAAACGAATTTTGTTTTGAAAATTTAAACCTTATTCAACGTATTTGAATATTTATTTTATATTGATTTGGACAATCAGGTATATAGAGATTTGAATATACGTCTGATCCACGTGTATTGAAGTCTCAAATATACCGGATAGATATACAATCACACTATAGTTGCCCGGAGATGATTTTGATGATGGAGCTCCATCATCAGGATTTATGTTTGTGTTTCGAAAGTGGGATGTTTATATATTTCCATTAGACTGGTGTGAGAACCAAAACTAGATAGGGCTTATTATTATGATTTAGCACCAAAAATGTGATTTTTGACTATATATCAAAGTTATGAATTTGAAAAGCTAATCAACTAATTGATTACTGGTTGTGTTGTTTGATTAATTAAATGTTGAACCTTTGGCCAAATTGAACCAAATAGTGAATTGTTTTGAAAATTTGTCGTATTTGCATACATATACATGTACTTTCATTGAACAGGTCATAGTAAGGAGGCTAGAGAAGAGGAATAAAATTGTTTGCCCGACAAATAGGTACATGTTTATTGTATTTCTTGGGTTTTGGATGATCTTATGAGCCGATTGACTAGCCGCTTGGCTGTTTCATTTTCTTTTTGGATTGGAGAGGCTTGTATGGCAATTTCGGGATTTTATTCATTCATACTCTGTAATATTCTTGTATTCAGATGGGATTGTTATAATAAGCAATGAAATGATCTCCTGTTTGTGCTCTGATTCGTCTTGTCCTCTATTCAATTCGTGCTTTCCTTCACGGGGAAGTCCGATTCGTAACATTGTGGTATCAGAGCTTTGATTTACAAAGCTCGGGAACAAGACACATTAGAACCAAACGAAAGAATTCATTAGAGATTGGATTAGTAATATCCAATGAGAATGACTCTTTAGAGATAGGATCAGTAGTATCCTAGAACAAATGTGAAGAGTGATATTTTTAAAAATGAAAACGAATTTTGTTTTGAAAAGTTAAACCTTATTCAACGTATTTGAATATTTATTTTATATTGATTTGGACAATCAGGTATATAGAGATTTGAATATACGTCTGATCCATGTGTATTGAAGTCTCAAATATACCGGATGGATGTAGAATCACACTCTAGTCGCCCGGAGATGATTTTGATGATGGAGCTCCATCATCAGGATTTATGTTCGTGTTTCGAAAGTGGGATGTTTATATATTTCCATTAGACTGGTGTGAGAACTAAAACTAGATATGGCTTATTATTATGATTTGGCACCAAAAATGTGATTTTTGACTATATATCAAAGTTATGAATTTGAAAAGCTAATCAACTAATTGATTGCTGGTTGTGTTGTTTGATTAATTAAATGTTGAACCTTTAGCCAAATTGAACCAAATAGTGAATTGTTTTGAAAATTTGTCGCATTTGCATACATATACATGTACTTACATTGAACAGGTCATAGCAATGAGGCTAGAGAAGAGGAATAAAATTGTTTGCCCGACAAATAGGTACATGTTTATTGTATTTCTTGGGTTTTGGAAGATTTTATGAGCCGCTTGGCTGTTTCGTTTTCTTTTTGGATTGGAGAGGCCTGTATGGCAATTTCGGGATTTTCTTCTTAGAAACTGAAAAGTTGAAGAACTTAAGCCATAATGAAAAGAATGAAAGTTGGGTTGGTTTGTAAAACAACTTTCAGCTTTGTTCCTTTTCGAATACGAAAAGTTTTAAGTGGG
This sequence comes from Allium sativum, assembly GCA_030737875.1. Classification (NCBI taxonomy): domain Eukaryota; kingdom Viridiplantae; phylum Streptophyta; class Magnoliopsida; order Asparagales; family Amaryllidaceae; genus Allium; species Allium sativum. The sequence goes on from CM060920.1 coordinate 694,186,589, forward strand.
GGAGATTGTAAGAACCTGGAAATCTGAGCCAATTTAAAATTTTTATTTTTGGCAATTTTGATGAATTTTGAATATTTAAAATGAATTATTTTAAATAATAATGATGAGAAATTATTTTGAATAGAATTAGAACATATTTTTTTTATTAGAATCGTCGTTAGAATACTAATATTTTATTTTAATTATAAAATGAATTGAAAATGGCGCAGTAGTTTGAAAATTCGATTTCAAATTTCAAATGAATGTACAAGATGCAAAATAAACTGGATTTTAGCGAAACCAAAAATATTGGGATCTATTTGAGAATATCTTTCCAACGAATCCGGAAAATTGAAATTTCATAGCGGGAATAAAAAGTTATGTCCAGTTGAAAATTCAGAATAATCGCTATGGAATTCTAGCCCTTAAAAATGGGAATTTTGCAAATGATCTCTGTTTTCGACGAAACCACTTTTGTTGGATCCGGGATGTCAAGTTATTGCTAGGTTTCAAAATTCATAATTTTTGAAAGCAGTATGTGAGCGTGGTGAATTTAAACGTGTTTGACCAGTTTCAGTTGAATTTAATCGACTGGAAAATGGCCATTTTTCAAACGGCCTCAAAATTTGACGAAATTAATTTTGTTAGGACCGTATCTTCAATACGAAGCTAAGAATAATTTTTATGGAATTTTTAGAGTCCGTATGTACCCCAGTAAATTGAAATGTACGTTTAAAATTAAATATATATATATATATTTATATTTTAATTCAAACGGAAACTGATCGTAACAGCCAAATTGGTTTGCGTGGCATATCCCATTGTGTTCGGAATGGGGATATTTAACTAGGGATGACAGTCGGTGGGTTCGATTTGGGGTTCGAATTTAAAAGTTACTTTTTTAAAAATAAAAATAATAAAATATTTATATATATAATCACCCCAAAAGTCAAACCCTAAATTGTAAAATTCCACGGTCAAATAAAAAAAAATATCGCGCCCCTTTCCTTCGATTGCAGAACTCATCGCTTCTTCCCCCCTTTCCCGTCGCCATGCTTCAGCCGCCACCCATCGTCGATCCCTTCCTCCCTCCATCGACCTCTCCTCTCCCTCCTCCTCTGATTGGAAACCGCCCCCACCGCAGAACTCCCCAAATCCGCACGTCGTTGACCACGCACTAGCCAAACACCACCGCCCGGACCACCTGAGCACCGCCGTCGTTCAGCCCCGACGATCTCCGACCCTGCCGCCGCTTCTGACCCCTACCACCACGTTAAACGACCCTCCTCCTGACGCCAAGCCCTCCAACGATCAAACTAAGGTGATTTTTAATTTATAAAATCAGTTTTTATTTATGAATTTAGTTTTAAATGAATGAAATCAGTTTTATACCTATAGCATAGTGAAAAGATTAGATTTTTAAATGCGAAAAGGTAGGATTTTTAACCTATGAAAAGTTAGGATTTTTAATATATAAAGATTATATTTTTATATAAGTAAAGATTCGATTTTTATATAGAAATTAGCGAGGTAAAGATTCGTTTTTTTATAGAAACTAGCAATGCAAAAATGCGATTTTTATCGTACGATTAGCAATAAAAATTTGATTTTTTTTAAAACCATATAAAGATGTGATTTTTATATACACAAGATAATAAAAATATGATTTTTATATTATAGAGATAATAAAAATATCATTTTTATGTATGGAAAGCGTTATTAAAAATGTGATTTTTAATATCAACTGCGTGAAATAGAGGGCGATGGAACAGATTGAAATAAAAAAGGAATTCAAACGGTCTAGGAATTCAGAAATGAAATGGCAGAGTGGAACCCCAAGGTGAGAACTTTTCACTTTTAATTTATTTTCTAGTTGAAATATATACTAGGATGCAAACGGTGCATAGCAGGACGCGACACCCGTCGTCCACAGATCATAGATGACTTGTTTGCTTGTTTGGTTATGTTGTGAAAATTGATTGTGTGATGTGGAATGAAATAAAATATTTTATCATTGAAAATATTTTATAGTTAAAAATATAATTTTTAAGGTGTATGTAAAATAAATATTCATTTACAAATCGAACGATTTGTTTGTGTACACCCATTTGAAAGATATTGATTGGGACGATAAATTTTACACGTCGCCCAACTGCACAAATAATATTCAGTGTTTGTGGATTGAAACCCCACAGGGGTGTTGGAATGATATTTGGCATACACTAATCCCAATTATTTAGTTGTATGTCGATCGATTGGTTGACAGACTGTGTAAGCGTTAATTATTTATATTTAATGCTTATGCAGTTGTGTGGTACACTCTAGATGATAGTTGATTATTTATCGTTGCTATTATATACATGTGTTGTGTGGAGTCCATATAATTAACATTATATGGTAATTGATTGGGCCTCATTCCAATTTAAAAATAAAGAATATTATAAAATGAAAATTCATGTGTTGAATAAAAGAAAATTCATGTGTTGAATAAAATATATATTCATGTGTTGAATGAAATAAATATTCATGTGTTGAATAAAATATATATATTCATGTGTTGAATATAATAAATATTCATGTGTTGAACAAAATATATATTCATGTGTTGAATAAAAGAAAATTCATGTGTTGAGAAAGATCTCTAAACGATAAAATTCACGTCTTTATCATATATAAAATTAGAAACTAACTGGAAATCAGTTAAGATGAATGGTTTCCTGGGTATTGATCTGATGTTGGTTTCGACCTTCGGGGTTAATACTTAGGGAATCATTCTCTTACTAATTTACGGTTAGAGCCTGATTAAGAATTAAACGATGTAAATTACAATTTTATCAAATATATAAAATAAAATAGTCATGTGTAGATAATAGTCATGTGTTGACAATACTCATGTATTGAGAATATTCATGTGTTGAACGAAATATTTTATATAATAGAATTCACATTTTTATTGTAATTAAGAATTAATAAATATACATGTGTTGAATAAAATATATATTCATGTGTTGAAGAAAATGTTCATTTGTTGAATAGAATAACGAAGTTATTGAAATATATAAAGCCGTGTTGATTAGATATGCACCATTTTGACGCAAACGATATTGATATCGATTATATTAATTTTTATAATGAACATAGAGAAGGAAGTGATTTCAAAATATAATGTTTTGAAAATATTATCATTTATATATTAATGATATGGAATATTCAATTTTGATTTAAAATTGAATATAAAGTTGAAATCGTTTTTAAAACGAAGTTAAAACGATTTATAAAATACGTTTTGAATTTAAATCGATGAAATATAATATATATATATATATATATATATATATATATTAATGGCCTGAAGAGAACGCGCCGCGCCGCGACCGTTCCCGAATTTCGACCATTGGCTTCGAATGGACGTTACAGGAGATCCGACCGTCGGATTCTCCTAAAACCGGAACCATTGAGTTCGTATCGAAAAGAGCTTTCCGACGAATATGAGAAGTTTGAAATCTAACGGTTGGATTTGGAATTATGTCCAAATCAAATTTGGAAAAGGTCGTTGTAAGTGCAGTTCGATGACCGTTTATGGAAATCGATTGTACGGGCCTTGATAAAATTATTAAAAATATCAATAATTTGTGTAAAATCATAATATATAAATTGGAAAGAACTGGGATGGAAAATTCCATATTTGTAAGGATAAAAATATATTTTTATTGAAATGAACTAGTTTATAACGGGAAATCAGTTAAGATAAATGTTTTCCTGGGTATTGATCTGATTTTGGTTTCGACCTTCGGGGTTAATATTTAGGAAATTGTTCTCTTACTAATTTACGGTTAGAGACTGATAGAATGGAATGCGATTTTGGGTTTATAGTGAACCATGTTTTAAATGACATTGGTTCTTTAACCCAGTTAAAGACAGGATATGATTTCCCAAGTTAAACAATCATTAATATTGATTTTTGGGAAGATTAAAACCAAGTGGAGTTTTAATGAATCTTTAATTAGAATGAAATGATCGAGAATGGAGTATCACCAGTTTTGCTCCAGGCGATAGTTAAATCTTTAATTAGATTTGAACGTGAAATGGTAATTGAATTTACCGATAACACCATGGTGTTAGATATGAAGTACTACCAGTTTTACTTCATGGGATGAATAGGTTGGGATTGGGAAATTTAAAACAAATGATTACTTCGGTAACGTTCGTTAATCCCGACTAGTTTGGATAAACCATAATTTGGTTTGAATTGAAATCCAAAAGAAGATTAAAGAATAAATTCAAAATAATTTATCTTTGATAAAATTAATGGGAACCTTTCCCTATAGATGTGAATATTTGAATAAAAGAATATTCTGAATTGGAATGAGGCGTATGTTGTGTTTGTGTAACACTTGTTTATTATATACGCGAGTTATTCAGAAAGACCGGGTTTATCCCATTCTGAATAACTGATTCGACGATGTGTCGAGGATGAAGATGGTGGTCGAAGACCGGAGGTCTTCACATCATTTGGATAATTACTGATGATCTTGATTGGGCTGTACACCCAAGAGGAGGAAATCAGTTGGTGATCGTCCAGACGTACTTGGAGATCGATGGATATGCGAGGAATAAGGTTCCTCTGGTTTCGTTCAGACCCAGAACGGACTTGTAAATGGATGTGTGTCTGACATCGGATTTCATTCTGTGCGATTGATATCGGTTGCATAACATGAATTGCCTGTGTGGCATGCTGAGATGCAAATGATCAAGGCTTCTGTTGAAAAGCAGTCTTGTGGTTGATGATCAAAGCACCGCCTGTGTGGCATAGCTTTGTGTATAACGTTAATTCACGAGCCTCAAACCTCGGTATGAACAAGAAACGAGAGAGGACCTCAGAGAGGACATGCGTTTCCTTCTAGCTAGGGTGGTGTCAGTGACCTACCAGCCCTGACATTTATATTATTTTCACCTGTGTGGTTGTTGGATTGCGTGGCGCCTCGGATATATCGGTGACTATGTGGAGCCGATGGAGTCATAGGACTCATTTACGCCCCCAAAGGGTAGGGAAACGCAGTGTTCAGGCATTTTAATCCACATCGGTGGACCGGCTTTGACGATCCAAGGCTTGACAGAGTACTTGCCTAAGGCTCAGGCTAGAGAGTCTCGAATCGGTGAGGACTATCTTTTGCGTCGGTTCATAGATGGAAATGCAACTCCCAATACGTGACATTTGCGATTTTAATTGTGGAACTAGTATGGGGACATGATATATGGTACCCATGCCGTCTATGATTGATACATTTATTTTTGAAGTTGTTTTATACACTATGCACTTATAATAGTATCAAATGATTTGTTTTTAACGTGCCAAGCATGTTTGGCTATTATAAGGGAAAACCCTATCCTCCGGCTTGTGTTGCATTGTGTGATGGGACCTGGGTCTTATAATAGCTTCATTTTTTCAAAAAGCATGGCGTTGTTTTGTTATATGCACTGGTATTCTTGGGAGGAAACCCATTCCGTGTTATACGGCATGGTCCCTTGATATATCTGATTTAAACCAAAGTTTTAATTAACTGTTTTAGTTCTCACACCAGTCACATGACTGAACTCGAGTTTATTGTTTTAACCTAAACTCTGGGTGCCCCTATTTTCCGCACGGGCAGCTAGTAGTTTTGGTTTTGCAGATTTATATTCATAGGATCCTGATTTACAGTTGGAACGATATCCGAAAAGATCTGTATCTGTTTATCTCTTTCAGTTGTGTTTTGTATTATTCTCCGCTACTATGTAATGTAATGTAATTTAAATCTCTGATATTTATCAAATTTATTTTATTCATTCATACTCTGTAATATTCTTGTATTCTGATGGAATTGTTGTAATAAGCAATGAAATGTTCTTCTGTTTGTGCTCTGATTCGTCTTGTCCTATATTCAATTCGTGCTTTCCTTCACGGGGAAGTTCGGGTCGTAACATTGTGGTATTAGAGCTTTGGTTTACAAAGCTCGAGAACAAGACACGTTAGAACCAAACGAAAGATTCATTAGAGATTGGATTAGTAATATCCAATGAGAATGACTCGTTAGAGATAGGATCCGTAGTATCCTAGAACAAGTGTGAAGAGTGATATTTTTAAAAATAAAAATGAAAACGAATTTTGTTTTGAAAATTTAAATCTTATTCAACGTATTTGAATATTTATTTTATATTGATTTGGACAATCAGGTATATAGAGATTTGAATATACGTCTGATCCACGTGTATTGAAGTCTCAAATATACCAGATAGATATAGAATCACACTCTAGTCACCCGGAGATGATTATGATGATGGAGCTCCATCATCAGGATTTATGTTCGTGTTTCGAAAGTTGGATGTTTATATATTTCCATTAGACTGGTGTGAGAACCAAAACTAGATAGGGCTTATTATTATGATTTGGCACCAAAAATGTGATTTTTGACTATATATCAAAGTTATGAATTTGAAAAGCTAATCAACTAATTGATTGCTGGTTGTGTTGTTTGATTAATTAAATGTTGAACCTTTAGCCAAATTGAACCAAATAGTGAATTGTTTTGAAAGTTTTTCGCATTTGCATACATATACATGTACTTACATTGAACAGGTCATAGCAATGAGGCTAGAGAAGAGGAATAAAATTGTTTGCCCGACAAATAGGTACATGTTTATTGTATTTCTTGGGTTTTGGAAGATTTTATGAGCCGATTGGCTAGCCGCTTGGCTGTTTCGTTTTCTTTTTGGATTGGAGAGGCCTGTATGGCAATTTCGGGATTTTCTTCTTAGAAACTGAAAAGTTGAAGAACTTAAGCCATAATGAAAGGAATGAAAGTTGAGTTGATTTGTAAAACAACTTTCAGCTTCGTTCCTTTTCGAAGACGAAAAGTTTTAAGTGGGGGAGATTGTAAGAACCTGGAAATCCGAGCCAATTTAAAATTTTTATTTTGGCAATTTTGATGAATTTTGAATATTTAAAATGAATTATTTTAAATAATAACAGTGATAAATTATTTTGAATAGAATTAGAACGTATATATTTTTATTAGAATCGTCGTTAGAATATAAATATTTTATTTTAATTATAAAAGGAATTGAAAATGGCGCAGTAGTTTGAAAATTCGATTTCAAATTTCAAATGAATGTACAGGATTCAAAATAAACCGGATTTTAGCGAAAACAAAAATATTGGGATCTATTTGAGAATATCTTTCCAACGAATCCGGAAAATTGAAATTTCATAGCGGGAATAAAAAGTTATGTCCAGTTGAAAATTCAGAATAGTCGCTATGAAATTCTGGCCCTTAAAAATTGGAATTTCGCAAACGATCTATGTTTTCGACGAAACCACTTTTGTTGGATCCGGGATGTCAAGTTATTGCTAGGTTTCAAAATTCATAATTTTTGAAAGCAGTATGTGAGCGTGGCGAATTTAAACGCGTTTGACCAGTTTCAATTGAATTTAATCGACTGGAAAATGGCCATTTTTCAAACGGTCTCAAAATTTGACGAAATTAGTTTTGTTAGGACCGTATCTTCAATACGAAGCTAGGACTAATTTTTCTGGAATTTTTAGAGTCCGTATGTGACCCCAGTAAATTGAAATGTACGTTTAAAATTAAATATATATATATATATATATATATATTTATATTTTAATTCAAACGGAAACTGATCGTAACGGCCAAATTGTCTTGCGTGGCATATCCCATTATGTTGGGAATGGGGATATTTAGCTAGGGATGACAGTCGGTGGGTTCGATTTGGGGTTCGAATTTAAAAGTTACTTTTTTAAAAATAAAAATAATAAAATATTTATATATGTAACCCCCCATAAGTCAAACCCTAAATTGTAAAATTCCACGGTCAAATAAAAAAAATGTCGCGCCCCTTTCCTTCGATTGCAGACCTCGTCGCATATTCCCCCCTTTCCATTCGCCATGCTTCAGCCGCCACCCACCGTCGATCTCTTCCTCCCTCCATCGACCTCTCCTCTCCCTCCTCCTCTGATTGGAAACCGCCCCCACCTCAGAACTCCCCAAATCCGCACGTTGTTGACCACACACTAGCCAAACACCACCCCCCGGATCACCTGAGCATCGCCGCCGTTCAGCCCTGACGATCTCCGACCCTGCCGCCGCTTCTGACCCCTACCACCGCATTAGACAACCCTCCTCCAGCCGCCAAGCCCTCCAACGATCAAACCAAGGTGATTTTTAATTTATAAAATCAGTTTTTATTTATGAACTTAGTTTTAAATGAATGAAATCAATTTTATACATATAGCGTAATGAAAAGATTAGATTTTAAAATGCGAAAACGTAGGATTTTTAACCTATCAAAAGTTAGGATTTTTAATATATAAAGATTATATTTTTATATACGTAAAGATTTGACTTTTATATAGAAATAAGCGAGGTAAAGATTCGTTTTTTTTATAGAAACTAGCAATGCAAAAATGCGATTTTTATCATATGATTAGCAATAAAAATTTGTTTTTTTTAAACCATATAAAGATGTGATTTTTATATATGCAGGATAATAAAAATATGATTTTTATATTATAGTGATAATAAAAATATGTTTTTTATATTATAGAGATAATAAAAATATCATTTTATGTATGGAAAGCGTTATTAAAAATGTGATTTTTAATATCAACTGCGTGAAACAGAGGGCGATGGAACAAATTGAAATAAAAAAGGAATTCAGACGGTCCAGGAATTCAGAAATGAAATGGCGGAGTGGAACCCCAAGGTGAGAACTTCTCACTTTTAATTTATTTTCTAGTTGAAATATATACTAGGATGCATACGGTGCTTAGCAGCACGTGACACCCGTCGTCCACAGACCATGGATGACTTGTTTGCTTGTTTGGTTATGTTGTGAAAATTGATTGTGTGATGTGGACTGAAATAAAATATTTTATCATTGAAAATATTTTATAGTTAAAAATATAATTTTTAACGTGTATATAAAATAAATATTCATTTACTAATCGAACGATTTGTTTATGTACACCCATTTGAAGGATATTGATTGGGACGATAAATTTTACATGTCGCCCAACTGCAAAAATAATATTCAGTGTTTGTGGATTGAAATCCTACAGGGGTGTTGGGATGATATCTGGCATACACTAATCCCAATTATTTAGTTGTATGTCGATCGATTGGTTGACAGACTGTGTAAGCGTTAATTATTTATATTTAATGCTTATGCGGTTGTGTGGTGCACTCTGTATGATGGTTGATTATTTATCGTTGCTATTATATACATGTATTGTATGGAATTCATATAATTAACATTATATGGTAATTGATTGGGCCTCATTCCAATTTGGAAAATAAAAAATATTATAAAATGAAAATTCATGTGTTGAATAAAATATATATTCATGTGTTGAATGAAATAAATATTCATGTGTTGAATAAAATATATATATATATTCATGTGTTGAATAAAATAAATATTCATGTGTTGAATAAAATATATATTCATGTGTTGAATAAAAGAAAATTCATGTGTTGAGAAAAATCTCTAAACGATAAAATTCACGTCTTTATCATATATAAAATTAGAAACTAACTGGAAATCAGTTAAGATGAATTGTTTCCTGGGTATTGATCCGATGTTGGTTTCGGCCTTCGGGGTTAATACTTAGGGAATCGTTCTCTTACTAATTTACGGTTAGAGCCTGATTAAAAATTAAACGATATAATTCACAATTTTATCAAATATATAAAATAACAAAAATAGTCATGTGTTGACAATAGTCATGTGTTGACTATACTCATGTGTTGAGAATATTCATGTGTTGAATGAAATATTTTATACAATAGAATTCACATTTTTATTGTAAATAAGAATTAATAAATATTCATGTGTTCAATAAAATATATATTCATGTGTTGAAGAAAATATTCATTTATTGAATAGAATAACAGAGTTATTGAAATATATAAAGCCGTGTTGATTAGATTTGCGCCATTTTGACGCGAACGATATTTATATCGATTATATTCATTTTTATAATGAATATAAAGAAGGAAGTGATTTCAAAATATAATGTTTTGAAAATATTATCATTTATATATTAATGATATAGAATATTCAATTCTGATTTAAAATTGAATATGAAGTTGAAATCATTTTTAAAACGAAGTTAAAACGATTTATAAAATACCTTTTGAATCGAAATCGATGAAATATATAATATATATATATATTAATGGCTTGAATAGAACGCGCCGCACCGCGACCATTCGCGAATTTCGACCATTGGCTTCGAATGGATGTTACGGGAGATCCGACCATCGGATTCTCCTAAAACCGGAACCATTGGGTTCGTATCGAAAAGAGCTTTCAAACGAATATGAGAAGTTTGAAATCTAACGGTTGGATTTGGAATTATGTCCAAATCAAATTTAGAAAAGGTCGTTGTAAGTGCAGTTCGATGGCCGTTTATGGAAATCGACTGTACGGGCCTTGATAAAATTATTAAAAATATCAATAATTTGTGTAAAATCATAATATATAAATTGGAAAGAACTGGGATGAAAAATTCCATATTTGTAAGGATAAAAATATATTTTTATCGAAATGAACTAGTTTATAACGGGAAATCAGTTAAGATGAATGGTTTCCTGGGTATTGATCTGATGTTGGTTTCGGCCTTCGGGGTTAATATTTAAGGAATTGTTCTCTTACTAATTTATGGTTAGAGACTGATAGAATGAAATGTGATTTTGGGTTTATAGTGAACCGTATTTTAAATGACATTGGTTCTTTAACCCAGTTAAAGACGGGATATGATTTCCCAAGTTAAACAAACATTAATATTGATTTTTGGGAAGATTAAAACCAAGTGGAGTTTTAATGAATCTTTAATTAGATTGAAACGATCGAGAATGGAGTATCACCAGTTTTTCTCCAGGCGATATCTAAATCTTTAATTAGATTTGAACGTGAAATGGTAATTGAATTTACCGATAACACCATGGTGTTAGATATGAAGTACTACCAGTTTTACTTCATGGGATGAATAGGTTGGGATTGGGAAATTTAAAACAAATGATTACTTCGATAACGTTCGTTATTCCCGACTAGTTTGGATAAACCATAATTTGGTTTGAAATGAAATCCAAAAGAAGATTAATGAATAAATTCAAAAGAATTTATCTTTGATAAAATTAATGGGAACCTTTCCCTATAGATGTGAATATTTGAATAAAAGAATATTCTGAATTGGAATGAGGCGTATATTGTGTTTGTGTAACACTTGTTTATTATATACGTGAGTTATTCAGAAAGACCGGGTTTATACCATTCTGAATAACTGGTTCGACGAGGTGTCGAGGATGAATATGGTGGTCGAAGACCGGAGGTCTTCACATCATTTGGATAATTATTGATGATCTTGATTGGGCTGTACACCCAAGAGGAGGGAATCAGTTGGTGATCGTCTAGACGTACTTGGAGATCGATGCATATGCGAGGAATAAGGTTCCTCCGGTTTCGTTCAGACCCAGAACGGACTTGTTAATGGATGTGTGTCTGACATCGGATTTCATTCTGTGTGATTGATATCGGTTGCATAGCGTGAATTGCCTGTGTGGCATGCTAAGATGCAAATGATCAAGGCTCCTGTTGAAAAGCAAAGTCTGGTTGATGATCAAAGCACCGCCTGTGTGGCATAGCTTTGTGTATAACGTTAATTCGCAAGCCTCACACCCCAGTATGAACTAGAAACGGGAGAGGACCTCAGGGAGGACATGCGTTTCCTTCTAGCTAGGGTGGTGTCAATGACCTACCAGCCTGTAACGACCCAGAAAATCTGAACCAATTTAAAATTTTTAAATTGGCTAAAATAATGGATTTTAAATATTTGAAATAAATATTTTAAATAATGGCGATGAAAACTGAGTTTGAATCGACAATTGAAAACGAATATAATTAATTATAATTATAAACAAGGCCTGAAAGGGCGCTGTAGTTTCAAAAATCGAATTCAAACTTTGTCGGACTGTATCGGGTGCAAAACAATCCGGATTTTAGTGAAACCAAAAATATTTAAATCTATTAGTGAATATCTTTCCAACGAATCTGACAAATTGGAATTTGATAGCAGGAATCAAAAGATATGTCCAGTTGAAAATTCTGAATAGTCGCTATGGAATTCAGGCCCTTAAAAATGGACATTTTGCAAACGACCTCGGATTTCGACAAAACCACTTTTGTTGGATCCGTGATGTCAAATTATTGCTAGGTTTCAAATTTCATAATTTTTCGAATCAATATGTGAGCGTGGCAAAGGAAAACGCGTTTGACCGGTTTCAGTTGATTTTAATCGACTGGAAATTGGCCATTTTTCAAACGGTCTCAGAATTTGACGAAACTAGTTTTGTTAGGACCGTATCGTCAATACGAAGCTAGAAAATATTTTTTTGGAATTTTTCGAATCAGTTTGTGGCCCTGGCAAATTGAAATATACGTTCAAATTAAATATTGAATGTTTTATATTTTGATTTGAATGGAAACTGACTGAAACAGTCGAATGGGCCTACGAAACATATCCCATTGTGTTCGGAATGGGGGTAATTAGCTGGGGGCGTCACTTGTTGGGTTTGATATGGTGTTCGTTTGAAAAATCACATTAAACGAAATAAATAAATAAAATAATATAAAAACATTTTCTATAACCCCCCCCCCCCCCCTCATTTTTCACATTTCAGCCACGTTCAGGAAAAGAAAAAAAAACCTAAATCAAAAAGCTGCGTCGCGCCTCCTGGGGAGCCTACCATCGCGCCGCCCACGATCGCACGCCACCACCCTGCCTTCGCCGCTCCCGCCTCTGACGCCCCACCTCACCGCGGAGCCCCATCTCGACGCCACCCGAATCGAGCCCCTTATCGCGACAGCGCTCGAGAAGCCCACACCTCTGGCCTACCCCTTCCACCGTCGAACGCCCCAGCACCCCCTCCTCTGGCCAACTCGCCTTCCCCCTCCCTTCGCTCTCCTCTTCCATCCAAAGCCGTGAAACCGATCCCCCCTTCTCTCGAACTGTAAGTTTTTGTATTTTATTTTTATTCATTTTTATATATTGTAATTGATTTTTTTTAGCATAAATTTAAAATCAGTTTTTATAAATATTATAGTATTAAAAAGCAATGATTTTTAAAAATAAAAAGTAAGGATTTTTATATGATAAAATATACGATTTTAAAAACTGGAAATATAGGACTTTTATTCATGTAAAAATATAATTTTTAGCATAGGAAAAATATGATTTTTATATTTTTAAAGTATTAAAAATATAATCTTTACTATATAGGAGGTGTAAAAATATGATTTTGTTTAAGTAGAAAAGTAAAAATATAATTTTTACAAGATAGGAATATTAAAAATAGCATCTTTATATGTGTAGAAAAATATCAAATGTGATTTTTATAATGAAATATTTGAAAGGGCGAAATCTTTATATTTAAAAATTCGGTTTTTATATATTGAATAGCAAAGTAAAAATTCGATTTTTATATATTGAATAGCATAGTAAAAATTCGATTTTTATATATTGAATAGCATAGTAAAAATTCGATTTTTATATATTGAATAGCATAGTGAAAATTCGATTTTTATATATTGAACATCAAAGTAAAAATTCGATCTTTACATGTGTAGTGAATACGGGCAACGAAAGCGACAAAAGGCGAGAAAGGCGAAGATTTCTCTAAGTGAAGTGACGTGAAGTTGGATAGCTATTGGTGAGAATTTCTCACTCTTCAATGTCTTTTTCTAGCTATATAAATATGTGTTGAAATAAAAGTGAATTTCTATATAAATATATATATATATATATATCTATATACGCCCCTCGTCCACAAACCATGGACGATATTTATTGATTGTGATTGGTGTGAAAATTGATTGATAGCGAATGATTGTTTGGGATTGTTTGTGGTTGATATTGATTGATTGAGGTTGAAAATTACCCGTTTGTGGTTGAGAAATATTTGGTTGAAACCACATAGGATTAGTTTGTGGAAATGAAATAAATATATACATGCCGCCTGCGTGCGAACTAGATGCATGATCCCCATTGTCAAAAACCGCGAGGTTTTAAGGTAGAGCGAGGAGCCGTACTAGGGACGGTCCCGGTTTTAACTACCCTGCCGTTATGCTGCCGAAATTTTGAATAATATTCGTGTGTTTGAATTATTTTCATTTGCTTAAACTATATTTATTCATTGAATAGAAAACCTTCATGTGTTGAATTGATATTCATTCGTTAATTAGAAATTCATGTGTTGAATGGTATTCGCGTTTTAAATATAAAAATCACATTTCTATCTATATATAGAAACTATAGAAAACCTTCATGTGTTGAATCGATATTCATTCGTTGAATTGAAATTCATGTGTTGAAGGGTATTCATATTTTGAAATAAATTGTTTGATAATAAAAATCACCTTTTATCGACTATATGAACTGTGTAAAATAATATAATCTCGTTTTGAAAGAAATTGTTTTATAAGAAAAATCCTATTTTTATCACCAATATGAAATATATAAAATAATAGTGTTTTTAAATGAGTTGTTTTACAATAAAAATCACAATTTTATTATATGCATAAATCGTTGAAATGTGAAGTGTTAAAAATAGCCACTCGTTCAAATAAACATATATGAGTTGAAATATTCATTAATTAGCTAATGAAATGATTTGTACCTATGTATGTAACCTTAGAATGAATGGTGTTTTTAAACCAAATAGAAATCAAATATGAAGTTGAATAGAAAATGATAAATGATAAGAACTATATATATGTACATGCATATTCATTGAACAGGTTATAGCAAAGGGGCTAGAGAAGAGGAATAAAATTTTGTGCCTGACAAATTGGTACACATTTACTGTTTTGTTTGGGTGATGATTTTATGAGCCTGTTGGCTAGCCGCTTGGCTTTTTCTTTTTCTTTTTGAGATTAGAAGGACCGGGAAAGCTATTTGCGATTTCCCGATGCTCCCGGTGCAGGGGAGGTTATGGCGAAATTTTCCAAAATTTTAAGGCGTTAGTGAAATATTTGAAGTGAAAACGATATTGAAATTGTTGAATGAACTATATTTATATAATTATATAAATATAAATAAAATTAAAACGAAACGAGGCCGTGCAGTTCGTATTTTGAAACCGTGATTTCAAAGAACTAGTGCGGGAAATCTGACCATTGGATTTTCCCGAAACCTCAACCGTCGGGTTCGCCTTGGAAATATCTTCCCAACGGCACCAACCTTGTAAAAATCGAACGGTTGTATTATCTGGAATGTTTAAATCAAATCTGATGAAAAACAGCGCCAGAAGCGATTATATTTATATTTTTATATAAATATAATTATATATTTAATCGAATAACGACGCTGCAGTTCGTATTTTGAAATCGAAAATTCAAACGATTGTACCGGGAGATCCGACCGTCGGATTTTCCCGAAACTGGAACCGTTGGATTCGTTTTGAAAATACCTTCCTAATGATGTAAATTTTGTGAAGATCCAATGGTTAGATTTTCAGATATGTGTAAATCAATTCTGAAGAAAAACAGCGCCACGGCCGCGTTATGGCCCGAAGCGTCGTTTTAAATAAATTGGCTATTTTAAAATAAATAAAAATAGCGATAAATCATTATAAAATATCATAAAAGATATGGAATGGAAATAAACTGAATTTGCTCGATTTATGTGGTATTTGATGGTTGAATGTGTTTGGTGTGAAAAATACATTAAAGAACAAAATTGGTGTTGTCGAATAATTTAACCATTGAAATAAATTGATTTGAAATTCTAAATATACGTGAATTATTTTAAAAGGCCGAGTTAATTCTCATTTCAAATAATCGACCGACGACTGAAATTTGAAGATGAAGACGATGGTCGAAGACCGGAGATCTTCACCTCGTTTGGATGGTAACCGAGGTCCTGATTGGGAGGCATCCCGAAATATGGATAATGAGTGGTGATCGTCCAGACGTACGTGATGATCGATGGGTTTGCGAGGTATTTAGTGCCTCCGGTTTCATTCAGACCCAGAACGGACTTGTAAATGGACTGTGTGTCTGACATTGGATTTTATTCTGTGTTGATTGATCTCTATTAAATATACATCTGTTTGGCGGCGGAGAATTTATTCTTTTACTTAACGCCCTTCTCTGAAACGCACGAGCTCAGAGGTTGTGTATCGATAGACATCAGTCGCATGGCATGAATTGCCTGTGTGGCATGCTAAGATGCAGTGATCAGGGCTTCTGTTGAAAAGCAAAGTCTTGTGGTAATGATCAAAGCACCGCCTGTGTGGCGTAACTTTGTGTATAACGCGAATTCGCGGGCCTCACACCCCGGTATGAACCAGAAACGGGAGAAAGGACCTCAGGGAGGACATGCGTTTCTTTCTAGCTAGGGTGGTGTCAGTGACCTACCAGCCCTGACATTTATATACTTTTCACCTATGTGGTTGTTGCTGTTGCGAGGCGCCTCGGTTTGATCGGACGATCCGGGTCCGATGGAGTCATTCGTTGGCTCGTTTACGCCCCAAAGGGCGGGGAAACGTATTGTTCAGGAATTTTAATCCACATCGGTGGACCGACCCTGTCGCTCCTAGGGTCACTCGAGCTCTGATCCTGTGGCTTGGGCTAGAGAGTCACGAATTCGAGGACTATCTTTTGCCTTGGTTCATGACGGAAATCCAATTTCCAAACACGTGATCGTGCGGTTTCGATTGTATAGATATTTGGCGACATAGTGGCATGGGACGCTCATGTCGTCTATGATTGATACTTATGATTTGAAATTGTTTTCGAAACATATAAACACTAGCAGTAATATCAAATGCCTTTGTTTTATTCGTATCAAGCATATTTTGGCCGTTATAAGGTAAAACTCTATCCTCCGGTTTGCGTTGCATTGTGTGATGGGAACTGAGTCTTATAACGGCTTCATTTTTATAAAATGCATTGCGTTGTTTAAAAGAAAGATTTGTTTTAAAGTACTGGCAATCCAATGGAGTAAACCCGTTCCACGAAAGTGGCGTGGTCCTGTGATTAGCCATATTATATATGTGTTGAATGGATTTCTCATACCAGTCCCATGACTGACTCGTAGTTTGTTTCACTTTCAAACTCGGGTGCCCCTTTTTCTACACGGGCAGCCTTGTATTCAGGTTTAGCTGGTTCTTTCTGGATAGCTGGAGCTGAAGATGGATTCTATCATTTATCTCTTTTTATGCTGTTCAGCTCCTATTGTACATATTTTGTTTATTTCCGCTGTAGACATTTATGTATAGTTGAACTGTATTTGTACTAAGTAAGATCCTGTATACTGTGTATCTCTGATGATTACTTTTATCCAGTATATTTTGTTGTTCATTATCTGGTGTAATTATTTAATTTTTGTTCTGTTATTATCTGTTTCTGTGTTATATTCCAAAGATAACCCTTGTTTCCGTCTGAACGGGATTTCGGGTCGTCTCAAAGCCCTGACATTTATATTATTTTCACCTGTGTGGTTGTTGGATCGCGAGGCGCCTCGGATATATCGGTGACTATGTGGAGCCGATGGAGTCATAGGACTCATTTACGCCCCCAAAGGGTGGGGAAACGCAGTGTTCAGGCATTTTAATCCACATCGGTGGACCGGCCCTGACGATCCAAGGCTTGACAGAGTACTTGTCTGAGGCTCGGGCTAGAGAGTCTCGAATCGGTGAGGACTATCTTTTGCCTCAGTTCATAGATGGAAATCCAACTACCAATACGTGACATTTGCGGTTTTAATTGTAGAACTAGTATGGCGACATGATATGCGGTAAACATGTCGTCTATGATTGATACATTTATTTTTGAAGTTGTTTTATACACTATGCACTTATAATAGTATCAAATGATTTGTTTTTAACGTGCCAAGCATGTTTGGCTATTATAAGGGAAAACCCTATCCTCCGGCTTGTGTTGCATTGTGTGATGGGACCTGGGTCTTATAATAGCTTCATTTTTTCCAAAAAGCATGGCGTTGTTTTGTTATATGCACTGGTATTCTTGGGAGGAAACCCGTTCCGTGTTATATGGCGTGGTCCTTTAAAATATCTGATTTAAAATAAAGTTTTAAATAACTGTTTTAGTTCTCACACCAGTCACATGACTGACCTGGAGTTTATTGTTTTAACCTAAACTCTGGGTGCCCCTATTTTCCGCACGGGCAGTTAGTAGTTTTGGTTTTGCAGATTTATATTCATAGGATCCCGATTTACAGCTGGAACGATATCCGAAAAGCTCTATATCTGTTTATCTCTTTCAGTTGTGTTTTGTATTATTCTCCGCTACTATGTAATGTAATGTAATTTAAATCTCTGATATTTATCAAATGTATTTTATTCATTCATACTCTGTAATATTCTTGTATTCAGATGGGATTGTTATAATAAGCAATGAAATGATCTCCTGTTTGTGCTCTGATTCGTCTTGTCCTCTATTCAATTCGTGCTTTCCTTCACGGGGAAGTCCGGTTCGTAACATTGTGGTATCAGAGCTTTGATTTACAAAGCTCGGGAACAAGACACATTAGAACCAAACGAAAGAATTCATTAGAGA
This sequence comes from Allium sativum, assembly GCA_030737875.1. NCBI lineage: Eukaryota > Viridiplantae > Streptophyta > Magnoliopsida > Asparagales > Amaryllidaceae > Allium > Allium sativum. Next base: position 694,205,207 of record CM060920.1, read on the forward strand.
TTGGATTAGTAATATCCAATGAGAATGACTCTTTAGAGATAGGATCAGTAGTATCCTAGAACAAATGTGAAGAGTGATATTTTTAAAAATGAAAACGAATTTTGTTTTGAAAAGTTAAACCTTATTCAACGTATTTGAATATTTATTTTATATTGATTTGGACAGTCAGGTATATAGAGATTTGAATATACGTCTAATCCACGTGCATTGAAGTCTCAAATATACCGGATGGATATAGAATCACACTCTAGTAGCCCGGAGATGATTTTGATGATGGAGCTCCATCATCAGGATTTATGTTCGTGTTTCGAAAGTGGGATGTTTATATATTTCCATTAGACTGGTGTGAGAACCAAAACTAGATAGGGCTTATTATTATGATTTGGCACCAAAAATGTGATTTTTGACTATATATCAAAGTTATGAATTTGAAAAGCTAATCAACTAATTGATTGATGGTTGTGTTGTTTAATTAATTAAACGTTGAACCTTTAGCCAAATTGAACCAAATAGTGAATTGTTTTGAAAATTTGTCCCATTTGCATACATATACATGTACTTACATTGAACAGGTCATAGCAAGGAGGCTGGAGAAGAGGAATAAAATTGTTTGCCCGACAAATAGGTACATGTTTATTATATTTCTTGGGTTTTGGATGATTTTATGAGCCGATTGGCTAGCCGCTTGGCTGTTTTATTTTCTTTTTGGATTGAAGGGGCCTGTATGGCAATTTCGGGATTTTCCCGGTGCTCCCGAGTAGGGGAGATTATGGCAAAAAAATTCGAAAATTTAGGGAGTTAGCCAAATTTTTGAAAAATTTGAAAAGTTGTTAGAAACTGAAAAGTTGAAGAACTTAAGCCATAATGAAAAGAATGAAAGTTGAGTTGGTTTGTAAAACAACTTTCAGCTTTGTTCCTTTTCGAAGACGAAATGTTTTAAGTGGGGGAGATTGTAAGAACCTGGAAATCCGAGCCAATTTAAAATTTTTATTTTGGCAATTTTGATGAATTTTGAATATTTAAAATGAATTATTTTAAAAAATAACAATGAGAAATTATTTTGAATAGAATTAGAATGTATATATTTTTATTAGAATCGTCGTTAGAATATAAATATTTTATTTTAATTATAAAAGGAATTGAAAATGACGCACTAGTTTGAAAATTCGATTTCAAATTTCAAATGAATGTACAGGATGCAAAATAAACTGGATTTTAGCGAAACCAAAAATATTGGGATCTATTTGAGAATATCTTTCTAACAAATCCGAAAAATTGAAATTTCATAGCGGGTTTAAAAATTTATGTCCAGTTGAAAATTCAGAATAGTCGCTATGGAATTCTGGCCCTTAAAAATGGGAATTTTGCAAATGATCTCTGATTTCGACGAAACCACTTTTGTTGGATCCGGGATGTCAAGTTATTGCTATGTTTCAAAATTCATAATTTTTGAAAGCAGTATGTGAGCGTGGCGAATTTAAACGCGTTTGACCAGTTTTAGTTGAATTTAATCGACTGGAAAATGGCTATTTTTCAAACGATCTCAAAATTTCACGAAATTAATTTTGTTAGGATCGTATCGTCAATACGAAGCTAAGAATAATTTTTATGGAATTTTTAGAATCCATATGTGACCCCAGTAAATTGAAATGTACGTTTAAAATTAAATAAATATTTATTTATATTTTAATTCAAACGGAAACGGATCGTAACGACCAAATTAGCTTGCGTGGCATATCCCATTGTGTTCAGAATGGGGATATTTAGCTAGGGATGACAGTCGGTGGGTTCGATTTTTGGTTCGAATTTGAAAGTTACTTTTTTAAAAATAAAATAATAAAATATTTATATATAACCCCCCCATAAGTCAAACCCAAAATTGTAAAATTCCACGGTCAAATAAAAAAATTGTCGCGCCACTTTCCTTTGATTGCAGACCTCGTCGCTTCTTCCCCCCTTTCCCGTCGCCATGCTTCAGCCGCCACCCACCGTCGATCTCTTCCTCCCTCCGTCGACCTCTCCTCTCCATCCTCCTCTGATTGGAAACCGCCCCCACCTCAGAAATCCCCAAATCCGCACGTCGTTGACCACGCATTAGCCAAACACCACCGCCCGGACCACTTGAGCACCGCCGCCGTTCAGCCCCGACGATCTCCGACCCTGCCGCCGCTTCTGACCCCTACCACCACGTTAGACGACACTCCTCCAGCCGCCAAGCCCTCCAACGATCAAACCTGCAATGAAAAGATTAGATTCTTAAATGCGAAAAGGTAGGATTTTTAACCTATGAAAAGTTAGGATTTTTAATATATAAAGATTATATTTTTATATAAGTAAAGATTCAATTTTTATATAGAAATTAGCGAGGTAAAGATTCGTTTTTTTATAGAAACCTGCAATGCAAAAATGCGATTTTTATCGTATGATTAGCAATAAAAATTCGATTTTTTTAAACCGTATAAAGATGTGATTTTTATATTATAGAGATAATAAAAATATGATTTTTATATTATAGAGATAATAAAAATATCATTTTTATGTATGGAAAGCATTATTAAAAATGTGATTTTTAATATCAACTGTGTGAAACAGAGGGCGATGGAACAGACTGAAATAAAAATGGAATTCAAACGGTCCAGGAATTCAGAAATGAAATGGTAGAGTGGAACCCCAAGGTGAGAACTTCTCACTTTTAATTTATTTTCTAGTTGAAATATATACTAGGATGCAGACGGTGCTTAGCAGCACCCGACTCCCGTCGTCCACGGACCATGGATGACTTGTTTCCTTGTTTGGTTATGTTGTGAAAATCGATTGTGTGATGTGGAATGAAATAAAATATTTTATCGTTGAAAATATTTTATAGCTAAAAATATAATTTTTAACGTGTATATAAAATAAATATTCATTTAAAAATCGAATGATTTGTTTATGTACACCCATTTGAAGGATATTGATTGGGACGATAAATTTTACACGTCGCCCAACTGCACAAATAATATTCAGTGTTTGTGGATTGAAACCCCACAGGGGTGTTGGGATGATATTTGGCATACACTAATCCCAATTATTTAGTTGTACGTCGATCGATTGGTTGACAGACTGTGTAAGCGTTAATTATTTATATTTAATGCTTATGCAGTTGTGTGGTGCACTCTAGATGATGGTTGATTATTTATCATTGCTATTATATACATGTGTTGTATGGAATCCATATAATGAACATTATATGGTTATTGATTGGGCCTCATTCCAATTTAAAAATAAAGAATATTATAAAATGAAAATTCATGTGTTGAATAAAAGAAAATTCATGTGTTGAATAAAATATATATTCATGTGTTGAATGAAATAAATATTCATGTGTTGAATAAATATATATATTCATGTGTTGAATATAATAAATACTCATGTGTTGAATAAAATATATATTCATGTGTTGAATAAAAGAAAATTCATGTGTTGAGAAAAATCTCTAAACGATAAAATTCGCGTCTTTATCATATCTAAATTTAGAAACTAACTAGAAATCAGTTAAGATGAATGGTTTCCTGGGTATTGATCTGATGTTGGTTTCGGCCTTTGGGGTTAATACTTAGGGAATCGTTCTCTTACTAATTTACGGTTAGAGCCTGATTAAGAATTAAACGATGTAAATCACAATTTTATCAAATATATAAAATAAAATAGTCATGTGTTGACAATAGTCATGTGTTGACAATACTCATGTGTTGAGAATATTCATGTGTTGAACGAAATATTTTATACAGTAGAATTCACATTTTTATTGTAAGTAAGAATTAATAAATATACACGTGTTGAATAAAATATATATTCATGTGTTGAAGAAAATATTCATTTGTTGAATAGAATAACGAAGTTATTGAAATATATAAAGCCGTGTTGATTAGATATGCGCCATTTTGACGCGAACGATATTTATATAGATTATATTCATTTTTATAATGAATATAGAGAAGGAAGTGATTTCAAAATATAATGTTTTGAAAATATTATCATTTATATATTAATGATATGGAATATTCAATTTTGATTTAAAATTGAATATGAAGTTGAAATCGTTTTTAAAACGAAGTTAAAACGATTTATAAAATACGTTTTGAATTGAAATTGACGAAATATATATATATATATATATATATATATATATATTAATGGCCTGAATAGAGCGCGCCGCGCCGCGACCGTTCTCGAATTTCGACCATTGGCTTCGAATGGACATTACGGGAGATCCGACCGTCGGATTCTCCTAAACTGGAACCTTGGGTTTGTATCGAAAAGAGCTTTCCAACGAATATGAGAAGTTTGAAATCTAATGGTTGGATTTGGAATTATGTCCAAATCAAATTTGGAAAAGGTCGTTGTAAGTGCAGTTCGATGGCCGTTTATGGAAATCGACTGTGTGGGCCTTGATAAAATTATTAAAAATATCAATAATTTGTGTAAAATCATAATATATAAATTGGAAAGAACTGGGATGAAAAATTCCATATTTGTAAGGATAAAAATATATTTTTATCGAAATGAACTAGTTTATAACAGGAAATCAGTTAAGATGAATGGTTTCCTGGGTATTGATCTGATGTTGGTTTCGGCCTTCGGGGTTAATATTTTAGGAATTGTTCTCTTACTAATTTATGGTTAGAGACTGATAGAATGGATTGAGATTTTGGGTTTATAGTGAACTGTGTTTTAAATGACATTGGTTCTTTAACCTAGTTAAAGATAGGATATGATTTCCTAAGTTAAACAATATTTAATATTGATTTTTAGGAAGATTAGAACCAAGTGGAGTTTTAATGAATCTTTAATTAGATTGAAATGATCGAAAATGGAGTATCACCAGTTTTGCTCCAGGCGATAGTTAAATCTTTAATTAGATTTGAACGTGAAATGGTAATTGAATTTACCGATAACATCGTGGTGTTAGATATGAAGTACTACCAGTTTTACTTCGTGGGATGAATAGATTGGGATTGGGAAATTTAAAACAAATGATTACTTCGTTAAGGTTCGTTAATCCCGACTAGTTTGGATAAACCATAATTTGGTTTGAATTGAAATCCAAAAGAAGATTAAAGAATAAATTTAAAAGAATATATCTTTGATAAAATTAATGGGAACCTTTCCCTATAGATGTGAATATTTGAATAAAAGAATATTCTGAATTGGAATGAGGTGTATGTTGTGTATGTGTAACACTTATTTATTATATACGCGAGTTATTCAGAAAGATCGGGTTTATCCCATTCTGAATAACTGATTCGACGAGGTGTTGAGGATGAAGACGGTGGTCGAAGCCCGGAGGTCTTCACATCGTTTGGATAATTACTGATGATCTTGATTGGGATGTACGCCCAAGAGGAGGGAATCAGTTGGTGATCGTCCAGACATACTTGGAGATCGATGGATATGCGAGGAATAAGGTTCCTCCGGTTTCATTCAGTCCCAGAACGGACTTGTAAATGGATGTGTGTCTGACATCGGATTTCATTCTGTGTGATTGATATCAGTTGCATAGCGTGAATTGCCTGTGTGGCATGCTGAGATGCAAATGATCAAGGCTTCTGTTGAAAAGCAAAGTCTTGTGGTTGATGATCAAAGCACCGCCTGTATGGCATTGCTTTGTGTATAACGTTAATTCGCGAGCCTCACACCCCGGTATGAACCAGAAACGGGAGAGGACCTTAGGGAGGACATGCGTTTCCTTCTAGCTAGGGTGGTGTTAGTGACCTACCAGCCTTGACATTTATATTATTTTCACCTGTGTGGTTGTTAGATTGCGAGGCACCTCAGATATATCGGTGACTATGTGGAGCCGATGGAGTCATATGACTCATTTACGCCCCAAAGGGCGGGGTAACACAGTGTTCAGGCATTTTAATCCACATCGGTGGACCGGCCCTGACGATCCAAGGCTTGACAGAGTACTTGTCTGAGGCTCGGGCTAGAGAGTCTCGAATCAGTGAGGACTATCTTTTGCCTCGGTTTATAGATGGAAATCCAACTCCCAATACGTGGCATTTGCGGTTTTAATTGTAGAACTAGTATGGCGACATGATATATGGTACCCATGCCGTCTATGATTGATACATTTATTTTTGAAGTTGTTTTGTACATTATGCACTTATAATAATATCAAATGATTTGTTTTTAACGTACCTAGCAAGTTTGGCTATTATAAGGGAAAACCCTATCCTCCGGCTTGTGTTGCATTGTGTGATGGAACCTGAGTCTTATAATAGCTTCATTTTTCCAAAAAGCATGGTGTTGTTTTGTTATATGCACTGGTATTCTTGGGAGGAAACCCGTTCCGTGTTATACGGCGTGGTCCCTTGATATATTTGATTTAAAGTAAAGTTTTAAATAACTGATTTAGTTCTCACACCAGTCACATGACTGACCTGGAGTTTATTGTTTTAACCTAAAATCTAGGTGCCCTTATTTTCCGCATGAGCAGCTAGTAGTTTTGGTTTTGCAGATTTATATTCACAGGATCCTGATTTACAGCTGGAACGATATCCGGAAAGCTCTGTATCCGTTTATCTCTTTCAGTTGTGTTTTGTATTATTCTCCGCTGCTATGTAATGTAATATAATGTAATTTAAATCTCTGATATTTATCAAATGTATTTTATTCATTCATACTCTGTAATATTCTTGTATTCTGATGGAATTGTTGTAATAAGCAATGAAATGTTCTTCTGTTTGTGCTCTGATTCGCCTTGTCCTCTATTCAATCCGTGCTTTCCTTCACGGGGAAGTTCGGGTCGTAACATATGGGATAGATCTTCATGACTCATTCTCGAAACCTTGTGAATATTCCAAAACCTTATAAGATAACCAATCTACATGGTCAATGAACCCTCAAAATAAGCCGATAGGAACATAGTGTTGAACCCTTCGTATAGAGCCGGCAGGGACCTAGTTTTGAACCCTCGGGATAAAAAACGGACAGGGATCTAATTTTAATATGGTGGAACCCTCATCATTAAGGGAATTTCAAGATTAAAGTCTCTAGCAACTAATTTCTATCTTTTGTTTCAATAGGACCACACTTCTATAAAGCATTTTTGGCGCTAGAGGGAGGTGGTTTTACCTTTGACACCTTTTAACCTTTCAATCTTTCATTGAATCTGATAAGGATTTCTTTCAATGGATATAGAAATGGATTATAATTTGATAAGAAAGAATGACCATTCAAAGATAATCCCATATAGTTTATAGAATGTTGATTATATTTCAAAAAAGACTTCGTACTAGCCAAAAAGAAATAACTGTAAGTTTGAAAAGGTTTCTTGTAATCTAAGGAAAAAATTAACAGAGTCCACAAAAATGATTAGGAAGGAAGATTGGAAATTCCGGCAATCTTACGAAAGAAAAATGATGGTATCCCCTTCATTACAACGACATATTAGTTATAAGGAAGAACCGATAGTTCTTCGGGACCAATTTCATGAAGGAAAATGAACACCAACCCTCTAACTAAATAACTACTTGATAAGGTAATAAGGCCAACTGATCTGAACAAAGATGTTTTGAACCGTTTATAACAAGGTCTGTGTGTATGGATCTTAAGCTCTGTAAAGAAAAAATGCTAAGGATAAAAGCTTCGAGCATCATTAATAGAAGAAAAAAAAATGCGGCCTATGACCCCAATAATTGGAGTATAAACCCATTCCATATTGGATCTACACCTTTCTTTGTCTTCGAGCAGAATGTTAAGAAAAATAACAACTTATTTACACAAATGAGGATGACCATTCAGGATTATTCTAAAGGGACAATATTTCAAGATGAGATGAGTAAAGATTACGATACCTTTGCACAAAGATGGCAACAAATACGAACTAGCCTTTGGCATTCTACAGTCATCAAGAAACATTAGGAAGAGGAATAATGGTCTAAAGCAAGCTCGCGCCAGCTTACGAAGTACAGAGAAAAATGCCTATCAAAGAAACTAAAACACTACCACCAGGCTTTAATTAATTGAAAATCAAGATTTTTAAAAGAAAAGTTTAACATAAAATTACAGAAGGAGTGTAACTTGACAATCTCAATTGAGAATATCTACTTGTCGCTGAAAGAGGAATTTAACTATTGGCTTCCAAATAAAGAACCACCTAAGTTCGAAAGAAATAAAAGAAAATCTTATTGCTATTACCATATGATTGATGGACATGAAACCAATTGTTGTAGAGCACTTGAGAAAATGATTATCTACTTCATTAAGAAAGGAAAGCTCAAAGAATTTGTAAATACTAAGGTTTAATAAAAAAAATGAGTTTTTATTCAAAATAAAAGATTCTACATGGATGAGGGTGGAATGCCTTCTAATTATGATAACCTAATATGTCCTTAATGTAGTTCATATTTATGTTTGGAATTGGTCTTATGATTATTCTTTTCTTTCGAAGAGATTTTGGTTTTAAAATCAAGTTGGATGATACCCTTAAACTTAGTCAGTTTTCTCATGCTGGTTCGCCAGACTGATCTCGGCATTTGCAATGCTCGGGCCAGACTGAGTTTTACAGGTTCAGGTTATCGAATGTCGTGAAAAGACAAGCTAGAAGAGTTCAGACGTATGATATTATATAGTTATTATTCCGCTGTGTGATTGTATATGAGGACAGGTTACTATAACTGTCCAGATGTGTTGATGTACTTTGACGATTTGTAATGGTTCAGCGTTAACGAGTCTACGTCCACTTTATATGATTCTGATTGACCGATCAATTACAAGTACAATACATATGTCCACTCAATCTCACAATTACAATAAAATATTTCTCAATGTTGATCAAATTAAACTCAGCAAATTGGAGTTGAATCTGAATAAAATTGGAGAAGATATAATTATAATGAAAGCGATATCTCAAAGTGCCAAAGTCCTCTTCAAACAATAAGTCCTGGGCTATTTATAGGCAAATTCTGCAAGTAGGTCGCGGGGTGACATGGCGCTCATCCCGAAAATCTCGGAGAGTTTCGTGAGTGAGTGGAGAGGCAGTTACAACAACCGTTTGTTGCATGTGTCATCTGGTCTGTGATTCTCGGTTCGTGGAGGTCGTGGGCGTGACCAAGTCTTGGTTCGTCCTTCAGGTGGTGGGGTCGGGTCACTATTCCTCGACCCGAACCGATGCTATGGATTTTTTGCTGAACCTGCTCCCTCTTCCACGAGCCAATGGTCACGATCGAGGGTCCCGATTCGAACATTTAGACTTAAGCATTTCAATCATGAACTCTTAAGCATATGAATTGTTTTCCCATCTGATTGTGAGCACTTAAGCTTTGGGTGGCTTAACCGCAAAGCAAGTCAATATTTTGCCCCCTCGAAGTACGTTTTATCAAGGATGAGACGTGCTTCGAAGTAATCAACTTATTCATTTTCGAATTGGTGAATGCCAACGGTTGTGTCTATACGTGTGGTTGCATCGCTTTATGAAATCGTATCTTCTGATTTCTAAGACAAGTATAAATACAGGATCAAATCTCCAGTAGTCTTTATCATGTTCGTCGATGTCAAGATTCGAGTCATATTGTAAACGACTCTTCAGGTATATTCTTCGACTTCTATTAGATTAAAGTAAAAGACTTCCAATTATCAGATGCTTTGCTTTATTGGTTTTGTTTCAGTACTATTTGACCTTACTTCACTCATCACTAATGTTAAATCGCTAGGCTTATGCTTGTGCTAGTGTTCGGGTCGAGAATTATCAAGCCATCATCATGAGCGACTGGCGAGCTTGTTTTTGCGTAAGCAGTTGCGCATTTGGGCTGAGTACTGATGGTCCATCAGGTCGAGCCAATCCATCAAACCAAAGAGGAAGACCAAGATCCCATCTGAAGACTATATAAATCAATTTATCTTCCTTTTCCCTTTACTTTTTACTGCTGCTAGAGCATTTTACCATTTTTTTCATCGAAACCCTAATTTTGCTCCTTCTAAATCCATCAAAATTCCTACCCAATCGGATAGGTATTGACAAATCATTACGTTGTGGCTTTAATTCTTGTTTCAATCTGATCTATGGATGAAATACGTGACTTTCACCTTCGTTTTCTTCGCCTTCCTTCTGTAAATCTGACGCCATCTTCCTTGGGACCATCGCCGACGTCAGTGATGTCAGTCACTCTTAGGCGGTGGTCAAGAGGAGAAGAGTCACTAGCTTCATGGGCAATGTCATGAGTTAGATGGCGATTTAAAGGATGAGGAGGAAAGGGCGAGACATTAACAATCGTATTCATACTTAGAATTTGGTTGCAGTGATGAAGGTGAAAGTCTAGGGAAGTAGTGTGCTCGAGCAGATGCAGGTCGAAGAGTTGACATGAGGAAGCATCGGGTCGGTTCATGCTTCAGCAACTCAAACACAGTATGCTCCTCGATCTTGATGTGTGAGCCTTCCTAAAGTACGAGTCCATTCAAATATGCGACTCGCCTTTGATACAAGAGTCGAACCTTACCTGCGAATGGGCCAGAAGTACAATCCAATTCGTAGTGTGAGCTGATCCAATCTGATAACCCTGTCTCTAGTTGTGAGAAGGTCTTTAGGGGCGAGCAGATTGTGGGGGGCGAGTTGATCTTCAATCGCGATCCCCATTTAATGAGCGATTCTTTCCTAGTTGCGAGCCGATATGTAACAAGATCCGCCTTGGGTACTAGAGCCGTTCATGGCCACGAGCTAGTCCAACGCACGAGCCAACTTATTTTCAAGCCGACCTTTGTTTGCGACTCGATCCATTGTAGCAATACGAATTCACCAAGCATATTAACACGTATCTCAGCTGAAATCAACTGCAACTTAAACAAACTGATGAACAGTTAGGATAGAGCCCCCGAACTGATCTTTATGGATCGAGCAAGCGCATAATTCAATAACGTATGTTTACCGATTGCATGTTTATCTGCTTATTTCAGTACTGCACATACTAGCACACACTAGCGCGCGCACACACACAGGTCTTGGTAGATATTTTGATTTCTCGTCAATCGGTGGGCATAAGAGATTTTTTGCCTTCCGCTTGTTCTTTTTCCAGATCCTTAGTCTTATCTTGTAGGTCAAAGCATTTCGGTGGCGGTTTTTCCTGATGATGTGATTCCTTTAAGTGAGTTGGAGCTTTAATTGATGGCTTTCACGGCGGTCCTAATGGCTCTTATGCTTATCCGTGTCTGACTAGCGAGGAGAATGAAAACACAAAGAATATGGACAGTTTGAATCATGGTGTCTCTTGCTATCTCTCCCACGACTATCACCTCGGTCATACTCTATGTCTGAATCAAATCTGGGCATACTTGAATGATCATCTCTAAGGGAGTAGTGGTGACACGACATATTTCCTACGAATTTGCATAAACAAACATTAGAAATCAGGGTTGATATGGTACACAAGTGCTGTGACATGTAGTGCAAGTGCTGTGCATATGTCCTAAGTGATCCTCCAGACAGACCAGAGCCCATAGTTAGGCTTGTCTGCATGGTCTCCCCAGCTTTCACAGGAGTGGTTTCTTCCCCAGAAGAAAGGAAAAATGACCCTATGCTAATATCCTTGGAAGTATAGATTTGGTCAGGCAGAGGACGTTCCGAATATGGGGTATATAGGAGAAGATCCACTAATAGGAGACCTAGCAGGAGATGGAGTCCTTAGAGAAGGATGCCTTTCAACAACTAAGGTATATTTCAGATTATTATCTTGTTGTTTATCTCTGCCAGGTATATTCAAAGCTTCATCATCTTGAACCAATAATAGGAAAGGACTTCTTGGGAGTGTGATGGGATTCTCTTCTACTGTTGTCCCTTTATCCCCTTTCTTGATCAAAGTTACAGCTTATCCCTCGATTGGAGGCACGTATTTGTAAGGCTTGCCTCCCTGACCAAGACCCCTCCTTATATCGAGTAAATTATGTCTGTGTAGAATCTCATCCACCAAACACTTCCTAACACTAAGGAAATATGGATTTCCATTTACTAAGTGGACCAAGCGGTCTTCGTATAGCTCACCTTCTTCCTTTTTAGGATTGGAAACTGCCAAAAAAATCAGAATGATTAATACACTTGTTAATGTGATTAGAATAGATGTCATGAAATCTAAAGCTTATTGGATTGTAACCATCTTCTCGCGCATCCCTCTTGATGCTTAATGTAAAACCATTTTGGTTTCACATCTCCTACATTGTTGTACCCTTCTTTCAAGATTTTCTTGTTTGGCGTAGATTCGAAGAAGATAAAAGACGAAGTTCACTTAGAACGGTGTTTGAAGTGATAAAAGAAATTCAAATCTTCAAAGGTTAACACCGTACCCAGAATTTACATATATGCTACATATAATGAATACAGATAGGCGTAAGCATTGGGATAAAGTTGCATCAGAGCTATATGTAATCGTCTCATAAATTCGATGATGATTGGTAAGAAAGGAGGTATGGCCCCAACTGAACACATCACCTTACTAATAGCCCTATACTTGTCCGGAAGAGCATGAGGTCTATTCATACCTTCTGCCACTTTAAACACCATCCCATGGGATTCCATGCCTTAAACATGCTCTTCAGAGCTTTGCTTCATCAAGTGTTGAAGCCACTGGGTCACTGGGGTTCTCAAGGATGGTGACAATTTCAAATTCATCAGGAGCTCGATAGTCTTCGATTCCTCCCTTCTCTTCGTCATCCAGTGTTACTTCACTCCCGGGAGATGTTGCCTCTTCATGTATATTTATTTCAAATTCTGAACCTGAGTTTAAAAAATCTGAATCTGACAGGAATACATCAGGATTATAATAGCTAATAGATTCTGGAGCTATACTTTTCTCGGACAATCTTGTTGAGCGTCTAGCAGACATATCTGCTATACTGGTGATTAAAAATTAAGAATTGGAGTGTAGTTGACAATGAAACTTGTGACACTTGACTCCGAGAATGAAGCTAAATTGAAAATTCTGAAGAAGCAATTTCCATATCATTATTTCGGGAATATGCTTTTCATTCCAGCTCTCAAACCAGTGCCTCTGAAGTGGGCGAATAGAGTTAAGGCTAAGATTGATCTAGTGGATAAGAAATACACGGAAATGCACGAGTACTCTCAAACTCTTTCAGAAATCATCCGAGACTTGCTAGCCGACGTAGGCCACATGAAAGAGATGGCCGAATACAATGAGAGTATCCTAAAGAACACAGAGAAAGAGCTCGAGTATGAACAAGCCCAAATTGCTTTAGCACAACGTGACATCGATAACCATATGAAAAAATACAGGGAACTGCAAAAGCATTACTATTCCGAGCTTGATTCTCACAGTCAAAAGCGCGCCGCCTTGAAAAAGCAAGTAAAAGATGCGAAGGTAGAGAGTACCAATGTGAAGTTATCTTGTTCTCATCTTGAACATGAAAAAGCAGAATTGGTGAGGAAGAATGTTGAATTAGAGGCCAAACTAGCAGAGGTTGAAGAAAGGGTAGTCTTAGCCAAGGGGAATGAAAATGTTGCTCTTAAGTCCGCCGCTGATGCTATTGTGTAACTCGCTAAAGCCTGAAAAGAGTTGGATGAATATGATGAGATCATGATATAATTCTTTTCTCAAGTGATCCAATATCGAGATATCTCCTAGATCAAGGACTATAAGATGACCTTGGTCGATGTATGAGACTAAGTTGTTGATTGGAGAAAGCGGCAGCTCAAGGTAGATACTATTGATGAGGAAGAACTCATGAGAAAATATTTGAAAGGAGAGGAGCTAGAGTGTCTGGCTGAGGCAAGGAGACTGATCCAGGCAGCTAGGGAGGAGGAGAGACGTCAAGCCAAAGGGAAGGGAATATCGAACTAGGTTCCAGTTCTTCATCTTCCTCCTCCAGGGCTACTGAAACAGAAGGGTACAATCCTGACCATCCTGAGAACCCAAAGGTAACTCTCCTTTATCCAATCATTGAATCATTTCCTGAAACCTCTGATGCTCCTGCCGAAAAGTCATCTGAAGGTATCTCCACTTTTCGCCTTAATTTGTTAAAGACATTTCGGCTTTCCATTGTATTGTAGGACAAACAATCGGAGGACCCAAGTTTTCTCCTGAGCTTATAACTGTTGTGTCTTGTGTCTTATTCTTCAGGTGCAAAGCCTGCCGAGGAGGCCAAGGAGAAACAAGAAGAAGTTGCTGACAAAACCATTGTGCCATCTAGCGCGGAAGCTCCTAAGGACGAAGATATGATAAAGGATTTGAAGGACGACAACGGCAAAGATGGAAACAAGGGAGATGACGATGTTGCTATAACTGGGGTTTCGGGAGAGGCTGAAAACACGACTTTGGCTAAATGAAAGCAAAGACTGATGAGCTTTTGAAAGCTAAAGTAGAGGAAAAATCCAAAGAACCAATATCAATCCCCTCCAAGCAGTTGCTCCCCAATCCAGACTGGTTGTCTATCTTTCTACTTGGTCGATCACTGGAGGCTTAATTCAGAATCCTTAACTGATCCAAGTGGAATTCCTTCGAACAAAGGAAGAAAGAATTGTCTTCCCACTATTGCTGAACGAGAAGAGAAAGCGAAGCTTAAGCTACCAAAAATCCCAAAGGCTTCCCCAAAGCCTAAGTGAAATGTAGTTTAGTCTTTTCATTTTGTTTTCCACTGGCCTTCTGTAGTCATAGCGAGTGCGGCCCTTGCATCTTTTGATTAGTTCTTTTGTGTAAACTCTCACTTATGTAAATAAAGTAGTTTGTTTCCCTGCAATGTCGAATATTTGCAAGTTTGTCATTTGTTTCGATTAAGTGCATTAGTAATCAAAACATTATCAATCTAAGAAACAGATGATAAATCACATCACATATCAAACAAAAGTTCCATACGAGCTTTCCTGCAAACAATAATATGTGCAATATAAGACAATTACTAAACTAAGTAGTAAACAACATGGGGTATGATGTGTATGCCCCCAATCAATCTTGAATAGAGTGCCTGGCCGGGGCTTGTTCGGGATTGATTAGGATCGACATTAAATTTTCCCTAATAAATCTATGGGAAAATGCGATCTTAGCTTTCATTCTTGCCCCAGATCCTTCAGCGGAGTAGGAGCCCATCTTCATTGGCAGTTACTCTCAGCGCCTTTATATTCTCCTATCGTATGTCTAGGTTAGAGTGTGGTCTAGACGGTCTTTAATCGTAGTGCACCTTCACGTCTTATAGGCGTCGTCTTCCTGTCCTTTATACTCTCTATCGGATCATGAGAGTTAGAGTTAATCATTCGAACAATCATTCCGTTCATTCCGGTTTCCCTTCTACAACCAACTACAAAGGGTGGGTTCTTGCCAGTTCGAGTGCGTTTTCGCCCTCGATTTTAATTCAAGTCCTATATTTCAAAGCAGATCAAAATAATCATAAGACATGAAGAAATAAATGCAAAAAAAGTAAATGACATGCAATATTTTATAGTGGTTCGGCCAAATCATAGCCTACGCCCACTTTACAATCTTTTGTTTATTTCAACTAGACTTTACTAGGCAAGTCGTGCCTTTTTACATAGTTTATAAAACAAAAGAATAAATACAATCTTAAGTCAAATGGTGTTGCAAGTGTTGTGCATTCTATGCTCTGGGGATTTCATCGCCATTTATGGTCGTTAGCTTGAAAGCCCCTTTATCAAGTCTTCGTTGAACGAAGTACGGTCCTTCCCACTTCAGACCTAGGAATACAGGGGTTGGGAAGATGCGCTTCAAAACCAAGTGTCCAGGTTCAAAGTTTCGGGGTTGGACCTTCCTATTGTAGTACCGCGCAACTTGGTGCCTATACCTCAAGGCGTGTAAGTTTGCTTCATCTCTCTTTTCCTCAATTATGTCCAATGATTCAAGAAGGAGCGCTCTATTCGTCAATGGATCATAGTACGCTGTCCTGTGAGAGGGGACTTCCATTTCCACTGGAATGACCGCTTCTGATCCAAATGAAAGTGAGAAGGGGGTATTACCAGTCGTCGATTTGTAAGTTGTCCGGTAAGCCCACAATGCCAAAGGCAATTCATCAACCCACATGGCTTTTGCCTGCTTCAATCGCTTTTTTAGAATGGACTTAATGATTTTTTTATTGCCTCGACTTGTCCATTTGATTGCGGGTGAGCTATTGCGGTATATCTCTTTTCAATCTTGTATTTTTGGCAGAAATATTTGAATTCGGCACTGTCGAACTGGGTTCCACTGTCAGTTATGTTGGCTTTGGGAATCCCAAATTGGCAAATTATGTTTCTGGCAATAAAATTAATCACTCGCTTTGTCATGAGCGTAGTTAATGGCTTGGATTCTGCCCCTTTGGTAAAGTAATCTACGGCTATGATTGCATATTTGGCTCCACCTTTAGCGATAGGTAGGCTTCCAATGATGACTATACCCCCACACAACAAACGGCCACGGACTCACCATTGACTTAAGTTGAATGGGAGGTGCTCTGGGAATCTTCGCTAATTTTTGGCATCTATTACAACGTCGTGAATAATCAGCTTCATCCCGATTCACGGTAGGCCAAAAGTAGCTGTACCATAATATTTTCTTTGCCAATGTTTGACCTCCGGTGTGATATCCACATTCACCCTCGTGCACCTCTCTTAGTACACGTTTAATGTCATCATGTGCTATACATCATAGCAAGGGAATCGAAAATTCTTGACGTTAAAGAACCTCGTCTTGCATGACATACCTTGATGCTTTACGAACTATCAAGTTCTTTATTATTTTCATCCATGACTCTTTCTCTGGTTTGGTTTCCAACACTAGATCAACTTCCATCTGGTCTATGCTTGGTGCTCCTAGTGTTTCGATCGGAACCATTTCTGTTTCTTGAGGGTTGTCAAAGCTAGCCAGTTTGGCCAAACTATCCGCTTTCTGATATTTTGCTCATGGAATATGGGATATGCTACAATATTCCACACTATCTAATAGCTCCTCTACCTTTTCCAAGTAAGTTGTAAGCCGCAGTCCCTTTGTCTAAAATTCTTTTCGAACTTGGCAAACAACAATTTAAGAGTCGTAGAAAATGTTCAATGTTGTTACTCCTAATTCCTTAGCAAGTTTCAACTCGGCAATCCGGGCCTCGTATTTGGAATCATTGTTAGTAGCGGAGAATTATAATAGCAAAGCATAGTAAATTGATCGTCCTTCAAGAGTTGTTAAAACAATTTCGGCGCCGGACCGTCTATCATTCTTAGCACCATCTGAGTGTAGCTTCCAAGGGCTAAGTTCTGGCTTCTGTTCTGGGGGGCCAACCTCTTCATTTATCACATCCTCTTCAAGGATCATGAATTCAATAATGAAATCGGCCAATGCCTGCCCCCTTATTGATTTTCTAGGCTAGAAGTTTTGGTCGAACTGGCTTAGTTCAATATTCCACTTAAGCAGTCGTTCAGATGCTTCAGGCCGTTGAAAGACCTACCGAAGAAGTTGATCGGTATATATAACATTTGGATGAGCTTGAAAATAATGGCATAGCTTTCTAGAGGCAATCAATAGGCTATAGGAGAGCTTTTCTATCTTCAGATAGTTACACTCCGCTGCCGCCAATTTTTTGCTCATATAATACACTGGTCTTTGAAGTTTATCCTCCTCACTTACCAAGGCCGAGCTAATTGCATGAGGTGATACAACCAGATATACGAACAAGTCTTCAGGGTCCACCAATTTAGACAATATCAGAGATTTTTCTAAGAGATCCTGTAGGTTTTAAAAAGCTTCTATGCAGTCTGGGGTCCACTCGAAGTAACGTTTCCCACGTTTTATTAGATCAAAAAAACAGATGCACCTGTCTATAGCCTTGGAAATAAATCTGCTTAATGCTGCGACCTTTCCTGCTAAGCTTTGGAAATCTTTGATCTTTTGCGGCTCTTTAATATTCCTGATTGCAGCAATCTGATTGGGATTAGTCTTGATTCCACGGGAGCTAACTATGAGCCCAGAAATTTTCCTGATGCAACCCTGAAAGAGCATTTCAAAGGATTAATCTTCATTCCATATCGTCGGAGGATACAAAACATCTCAGCTAAGTCTACTATGTGGTCAGACATTCATTTTGACTTCACAAGCATATCATCCACATAACCTTCCATTGTCTTCCCAATTTGGTTGTAGAACATTCAGTTCACTAAGTGCTGGTATGTCGCTCCGGCATTCTTAAGTCCGAAGGGCATCACCACATAGTAATACAATCCCAAGTCTGTGATAAAATTGATGTGCTCTTGATCCGGCACATGCATGGGAATTTTATTGTAACCCGAATATGCATCCATAAAAGAAAGAAATTCATGTCCTGCCATCGAGTCTACCAATTGGTCAATCCTGGAAAGCGGGAAGCTGTCCTTCGAGAAGTTCTTGTTTAGATCTGAAAAGTCGATATACGTGCACCACTTTCCGTTGGCTTTTTTGACTAGGACAGGGTTTGATATCCAATCAGGATATGTCAAGTCTCTGATTAACCCATTATCTCTCAACTTTTTCACTTCTTTTTTCAAGGTGGTCGACCTCTCCGGGGCCAGCATACGCCTTTTTTGTTTCACAGAAGGATGCTTTGGGTTTGGGCTCAGTGAACGGGTCATAATTGAAGGAGAGACCTCGCACATATCAGTGTGGGTCCAGGCAAACACATCCAAGTTTGCTTTCAAAAATTCTGCTAATTCCCTCGTTTGGAGGGGATCTAAGTGAGATCCGATTTTCAAGACCTTTGTTGGGTCATCGTTATTGATTGGAATGTCCACAGTTGCTTCATTAGGCATCGCCTTCCAGCATCCTGGTTCTTCGTCCTCTCTAGGATTGATGTATTCAGGAAGGTCGTCAAGTGACTCCTTCAGCGATATTTTCTTTACTGGCTATGTCAAGCCCTCCTCAGTAGGAGGCGAAGCACTCTTAGGCACTGCGTTTCCATTGCGTAGCATTTTCAAATCTCTATATAACAAGCTCTTCCAGTGACCATGTCTCCACAAACCATTCCCACTCTAGCTTCGGTTGGGAACTTCATCAGTAGGCACTAGGGTGCAATATAGGCCCTGAACTCCGCAAGGGCCAGTCGGTCTAAAAAGGCGTTGTAGGGTGAATTAATGTCCATAATCATGAACGGGAGGATCCTTATCCTTCGGCGATCGCCCTCCCCTAACTCCACAGATAAATCCACCATACCGATTGGAGTTGTTGACGATCCATTAAATCCACGTATTCAGCCTCCACATGGCTATAAATCCTTCATTTCTAACTTCATTTGGTTAAACGCTTTTTTGAACAAAATGAAAGAACCCCTGCAGTCCATGAGGACTTTCCGTATTAATGCAGGTCCGATGGTAGTAGTTATCACCAATGGGTCGATGCTAGGTGCTTCAACTCCTACACACTCTCTATCTCGGAAGATAATATCATCCGCTACTGTCTTCTGTTGTTTTGCGGGTGCTGCGTCTTCAAGATTGTTGCACTCCCCCACTTCTGGGTGTTTAGCAGCATTAACATACTGCCCCATGGTCATGTTGCTAAATCCAACTGGATGTGGTTTTCCGATAATAGTATGAATGATTATACCTTTTCCCTTTTGCTGGGCAGTGGGCCTAGAAGCAGGCGGGTTCTGATCCGGAGCAGGTCCTCCTTCTCCCCTGTCCTTAGGGGCAACCTTGTACTCATCTAATTTCACTGCTCGAAGTAATTTTTCTACGACATCTCTCAAATGATGGCATTCATTTGTCGAATGGCTGTAAGTCTCATGAAATTGACAGAACTTCCCAGTTTCATGCTCTTTCTCAATTGAATCTCTCAGTGGAGGTTTCTTTTATTGGACAACATTGTAAGTATCCAAATAGATATTCTCCAGAGTATCACTCAACAGTGTGTATTTCTCAAAAGACTGAAACCGAGGCCACTTCTTGGAATCATTTCTACGATTACTATTTCTGTTGCCGCCATTCCTGCCTTGGCAGTCATTCTCTCCATTCTTGTTGCCAATATTTACCTCAACCTTTCCCGTACTATCACCAGACTGCTTGATGGCAACATTGTTTTGAATGTCCTTTCTTGGAATTTCACCGGACTTTATTTTTCGGTTGGCGCATATTTCCGCTTGTCACAGATGAATATTTTCCTTTTTATAAAATAACTCTCGAGTTAGCGGTGGTTTTCCAGCAAGATACCTTCCAAATTCAGCGCCTTTGTCAACTCCATCAATGAGTGCCATTGGATGGTCTTCTTATGTAGGTCACTTACTTCTGTAGCTGCCAAATTGAAATGATCCAAATATGATTTTAGAGTCTCGCCGGGAGCTTGTTTAATTACGGAGAGCTCAATGTCACTCTTGGACTTTCGGGCATGGATTCGGAACTGATTCATGAAGCTCTCACTTAGCTCTTTAAAACTGGAGATTGATCGTGGACGAAGCCGGGTGAACCACATAAGTGCGGCATCTTCGAGATATATCGGAAAAGCCTTGCATTTCACGGCATTAGGGGTTGCAGCGGTGTTCATATACCAAGAGTACCTCATCAAATGTTGTCTTTGATCAGTTCTTCCTCCGTATCGATCCATAGTGGGCAAATTAAACTGCCTAGGGAACTTTATTTGATTGATTTGAATGAAATTCAAATTGGATTAAAATTTTGAATTGGAACTTAACTTGGTTTAGTGTAATTAAATTAAGAATGATATTGAAATTAAATAAAATAGATTTGGGGATTTGGAAATTAAATATGAATAATAATTAAATAGAAATCAATCAGATATTAACCGATTGATGTTCAAATATGTTAAACCAAAGTAAATATTAATATTGAATTGAATTCAATTAATTTGATTAAGTTGGTTGTGCATTGGTTGTTGATTGTTTTTTTGTTAAATAGATTGGATATGAACTCATCAATGGGTTAATGAAAGTTAAATGAATTTAAAATTGAATTCCAGTATGGTAGTTTGAATGGAATCGCATACGAATTGAAATTAATGATTTAAACTTGTACTTGCAAATAAATTGATGCTTTATGTTTGATTTTTGAATTGGTGTTGTTATACTTGTTGAATAGTGAAATATTATTTAAGAATTTCATATATCTATTACTTGTATGTTGAATTGAGTTAAATACAGGTGACAGAAGGCTATGATGATTGATTTTGGTGGCGTAGATTGCTCGTAAGTTGAGCAAGTATGCTCAATAGCACTCGTATAAGGTATGCCTGCGCGAAAATATAAATATTGGTTTTTGAATTTTGTTTTCCAACTATGCGGGTCAATGTATATATATTATTTGTTCCTGCGGTATCGCATAAGTCCCTCACTAGAGGGGAGACTCTATCGAATTTTTCCGAGAATTCAAGATGTTAGAAATTTTTCGATATTTTTTAACGATATTGAATTGGTTTTTGATTTATAATAAATTGGTATTTTTGAAAAGTGAATGAGTTTATAGCATTTTCCTACCTTAGTAATTTCGAGGAAGAAATTCTTTAAAGGGAGGAAGAATGTGAAATCTCGTATATTTGGTAGTCAGATATTTAAATTATTTATTAACTTAAATATGATATTTGGAATATTAATGGATTTTAGTATTGAATCTGGTTATAAAACAAAGTTAGAACGTATAATTTAAATATAATTGTAAATCGAGCTTGTAACAGCACGGTACTCCGTAATATTGAGTTTTGAACTCTGAATATATAGAATCCGATATAAGTCGGATTTCTGTGAAACAAGAAACGTCTGTATCTAATTGATGATAATTTTCTAATGAAAGAGAAAAATTGAGGTTTCATATTATAGATTTTTAGTTACGTCCAATTCAAATTTTCAAATAGTCGTTATGGAATTCGTTCATAAATGAAAACGTTTATTTAATAAATTTAATAAACATTTTTAAATAATTTGGATATCGTTTAACTTAAAACGGATAATATTGAGTTAAAATCCATATTGGTGGATATTGGAAGCTATATATATATTTCCATTTGGATACATATATGATAAAAATAATTTATTATTATTTAATTAGATTTATTTGGAATTTAACTAATATTTTATCGATATTTATAAGCCTTAAAATGACTGTTTCGCAAACGGCCTTGGTTTTTGATGAAATTAGTTTCATTGGAACCGTAACGTTAAATTATTATAGGAAATCAAATTTCGTAGTATTCCGATGTCGTATGTGACAATGGTAGATTTAAACGCCTATATTTTTATTCATTCGTTTTATCAATTTAAATTTAGAAATTAAGAATAACTGATTATCTAACGAACTCCGTTTTCCATGAAATTAATTTTATTAAATCCATGATGATTTATTATTGTAGTATTTCAATTTTCAAGTCAATTGAATTAATTTTGTGATCGAGCGCAATTTAAATGTGTGTCGATCCACATATATGAGTTATAAAGAAATTTTCACAAACGATCTCGGAATTTGACGAACCTTTTCCATCGTGTCTGGAATATTTTTTTATGCTAGGATTTCGTATTTCATCTCGACTGGAGGTTGTTGAGGTTGATTCTGCATGTTACTTTGTGGTTAAGTTTGACTAAATAATATAATATTAATTTATAACCCAATATATATACTCAAAGCAACCAATACCCTAAGGAAACTGAACGCGTGGTCAACCCGATTATTTTGTCGTCTCCTACATTTCAATGGCTGAGAACCTAAGTATTTCTTTCTAGTTTTTCTCACAAACCGTTCCTCTATCCAAGATATTCCCAACTACCAATCTCTGAGCTCAGTGAGAGCTTCAAGTCAATCTGATTTGATGGTGTTTCGTACGTTGAGATGACGAGAATTGGTGCTGAAGGGCGTCACTGTTGAGGGACCGTGGCGGAGGTTAGAAGTAATTGAACTGCACCAAATTCGGGGCACAGGCAGACGATGTCGAGGCGCGTTCCATGGTGATTCCTGGTCGATGTCAGACTGGCCATGGGAGGGGCGACAACGGGTTATTGAAGATGAACTTGGGATTTTTTACGTTAATATTACATTGATTACGCTATAAAAGTATAATAATTATAACACAAATAGCGCTAATGTTCGTATGAATGAGAGAACGTTCTAACGAGATAAAAATTGTCAACTTGTCTAAATTAAGGTATACAAGTCAATTTCCATATCTTGACTGCTACAATTTAGGCATGATGGCATAATATCATGATAACATATAGCAGTGAATCGAAAATGCAACATACATACAAATTTCAACTTGCATCTTAGGCTTATTGGAATGATTTAATAATGGATCAAGAATAAAGTATAATATACACATATATTCAAATATATATACATGTATATTTATAAGTTCCACTTTATCTAATTCTCCCCTTGTTGGCGTATTGCACATAAAAACATTTATACTTAATAGATTTCAAGTATGAATACGTTTGGATTCAAAATAGAACCCAAACCTAATCAAGTCATGAATTAAACCAAATTTAAACCCTTATAGGTTACAATCAAATATTTACATAAGGGTAAATTACACAAAGTAGAAACACAACACTCCTTTTATTCTCAATTCAACATTAAGAGCCAAATCCACAAACACAAATAAAATGGCAACTCTTACGCAAACATAAAATAGAGAATTTGGGGTTTTTTGTATTGATGTTATCGTTTGCCAAATTCTCTTAGGCGTACTAATCAACATGTCAATCTATTAAAAATTAGAATATGCCTAAGAAACACATTATTCCACTCACATGTCTAAAAGGAAGAACAAATAGGATTCTTGTTGTAGATTCAGATCTGGATTCAGCCTTCGTGATAGACGTACTCTAATCCTTCTAATATATATAAGGATCATCTTTTGAATCTTATGCATATATAAAACTAAATTCCAGAATTTAGACTAAAATCTGTATAAATTTAGATTAGAGAAAATATAAGAATGGAGGTTAGAGAAATTCCTAACCTTTCTGCAATTCAGCAATGGCAGAAGGGTAATATGGAGGTAGAGATAAGAGAGTGGCTAGGGTTTTGCTGTGAGGTTTAAGGGCCTATATATAGTCGCTTGTGTAAGTGTAGGCCGTTAGATTATTTAGATGTAATCCTGGCTATATATATATATATTCCACTTGAAAACCCTAATCAAACATAGATTAACTGGGCCTTTTAGCCGCCAAGCGGCCGACCTCGGCGGTCGATAGGCGGTTGACACACCTTCTAGGGGGCGGTCGACCTCCTGGTCGTTGAAATGCCCAATGGACGTATATGGCACTGAGGTGTTTAATTAAATAATATGTTACTTTCTTTGCTTAATCTCTTTCCATACTTACAATATCTTATGTCCCCACTATATTATCCTCTGTTTGAATTTCAAATTCATCCATATTTCATTTTAAAATAGTTTATATATATTACTCATTTAATTATATATGTATTTGCGTTTTACTATTCAATTTCGTACGCTTCTAACTTCTTTATACTTTCATCGT
The DNA here is from genome assembly GCA_030737875.1 of Allium sativum. Classification (NCBI taxonomy): domain Eukaryota; kingdom Viridiplantae; phylum Streptophyta; class Magnoliopsida; order Asparagales; family Amaryllidaceae; genus Allium; species Allium sativum. Next base: position 694,229,612 of record CM060920.1, read on the forward strand.
TTTCAACAAATTTATATATGAAAATGATTCAGAATTTCGCCAGGAATCCAAACAAAAAATTTTGTAGCCAAATTCTTAAAGCTGCAAGATCTCATTTTTCATCCTTATAATTAAATTGTTTATTTTTATTAATATTAATATTAATGTCTTTTACGGGGTGTTACATTCTCCACCCCTAAAAAATAGATTTCGTCCCAAAATCTGTTTGAAAGGGCGAAAAATACAACTCGCTCAAAACATCCATGTATGTTATTTTTAATTCATCAATAAGGATCAATGACTCGCAGTGATTATGAACTACAGACCCACTAAAGTAAGCTTAGTCCTAACGTGTAGGTGTAATAAGTTATGTAATATGTATGCAAACGACTTAATTATGCATATATATTTCTATATGAGTGTGTTGTGCAATGGTGTTGCATCCATTTCCTAGCATCCAATCTAGCAATGACAATGCATTGATAAACGCTATTTTGAGGAAAAATTACCCAAGAAATGCTCTGGGTGACTCTGTTTCATCTTATCCTGGGTCCCCTATGTGCATTCCGCAGGATCATTCCCCCATTGAACCCGGACGAGGCGAACGGTTTTACTGTGGAGTCTCTTGATTCCATGCTCTACAATCCTCTCAATGGCACGGGCCACCCTGGACTCCAACTTGAGTCTTTCTACGTCCCCAATTTCATTAAACTCAAGTCTGATAGCAGAATCATGAAGGCATTTTCTTAGATGAGATACATGAAAAACATTATGAATTCCTGATAGACACTCTGGAGATCCACTCGATAAGCCAAATATCTTATCGTTGACACGAAAAGACCCAATAAATTTGGGAGCTAACTTCCTAGTCTTCCCAAACCGAACAGTCTTCTTGAGAGGGGATACTTTTACGAATAACAATTCTCCAACATTAAACTCAAGTTCCCTCCTTTGCTTGTCGGCATACGATTTCTGACGGTCATGGGCTGCCTTCATCCTCTGCCCAATCAGGGATATCTTCTCCGTGGAATCACGGACGAAGTCTGGTCTGAGTAGAACCTTGTCTGTAGTTTCCCACCAAAAAGTTGGCGATTTGCATGGCATCCTGTAAAGCGCTTCAAAAGAAGCCATATCAACCGTCGTTTAAAAACTATTGTTATAAGTGAACTCTAGGAGCGGTAGTTGTTGCTCCTAAACTCCTCAAAATAATGCAAGCTCCGAGCAAGTCTTCCAAGATCATGTTTACTCTTTTTGTTTGTCCATCGGTCTGCGAATGATAGGCTGTGCTTAGATTGAGGGTCGTTCCCAGTGCTGCTTGTAGACTTCTCTAAAATTCGCTTGTGAACAAGGGGTCCTTATCGCTCACAATACTCGATGGGAAACCATGTAATCTTTGACATATAGTAGGACTAATGAGGTTGCAGTCCTTTGTTGTATCTAACAATTCTATGATTTTTGTTTGACGATAATAAACATATATTTAATATTATAAATGTTTTTACAATTGCACTGTTATACTACATCATGGACAGAAATACATATTTACATTTAAATAGAATACTAATGCACAATAATTTATATATTCAAATAGTATTTTATTTAAATATAATATTTTATTTCAATATTTCAACAGTACAAAATTATATCTCCACTATTTGTACAACTCACTGTAATATAATACATTCAATTTCATTTGTATACATTGCTCGTCACCACATTTCACTAAGTCACGCAGTTGTACAAATACATATACACATACATTCCACTTTGCCTCTATTTTACATTGATACACTATCACAGTCTTGTCTTCTGTCTTCTGCTAGCTTTCAATTAGTCCAGCCTTCTGTCTACCTGTCACAGGAACACACACAGTAAACTAAAACAAAAATATTTTAAATTCTAGCATATATAATTTTAATTTTTAAAATTTATTTTCCTTAAAATTTTGGTGTGTTTCTCATCATTTTTCATGGCTTGATCTGATTTATATGGACATCCATCTATGTCTTGACAGCTTGTGATATTCACAGTGATACACTGTAAATACCATAAGATAGACAATATTTCTAGTGCATATATATATATATATATATTCTGCATATACATATGTATGTATATACACATATATATTGTGAAGGGGCAACATGGTCAAAATAGTGAATGGACATGAACCAAGAAATCCAGTACATATGCAGACACAAATACAAATATATATACACATCTGTGCATATATACACACATGCACACATGCATGCACACACGCACATACATAGCAGGAACAGTGGTTCAGCATGTTCAAAATGGAATAGTCAGCATATGCAAACAACTTGTGTATCAAAGATATGACAAAGCAGTGTGTTCAAGTGCATGACCAAGCTCTAAAACAAACAAAACCTTAAACGCCAACAACAAACACTTCTGGAAATCAGAGGCAACATAAATGGACAGTGCAGCTGCATATACACAAGTGTGTACACATGCATGTACAAGGAGATAACTTAAGCCAGAATACACAGAGCCAGCATGAATACAAGATATGGTGTAGCGAAAAAGAATACACCATTTAAAGATGCATGGTTCATGTGAGTGAAAAGCAACATAGCCGCAAATGCAGCAAGGTGATCCAGTAAGCATGCAAAAAATTCAAGTATCATCACAAATACAAGAGCGCCAAACAACAATGAGTTTAAATGCAAGTTCGAGATTCATCAATCAAATATATACATGTAGCAAAAATGGTTCAACATGGATATGATAATACTCTATATGCTGAACAAACAAAGTGGCAACAAGAATGAGAACAAATAGATCAGTTTTTGCTTCCTAAAATAGTCAATATGTTTTTTTATGAACATAAAACCAACATGGTGTTTTTGGCAAGTTCAAAAGATGTAACACCCCACCTCCGCCAGGGTCACTCTTGCAAGTACACTAGCTTTGGAGGGGTGTTGGACAAGGTAAACATGCATAAAGATATCACAAGACAGAACATATAAGTAAAACAGAGTAAGTAAAGAAGCGGATAAAACTACTATTTCAAACCCATAGTCAACTTACATCAAAAGTACCGAGTCATTATTTTCCAACTACTACAAGTCTAGAAACATAAACTGGAAACTGGAAATTACATAAAGTAAACTATCCCCAAAGTAGACGTGGTAAAGCCATAGCGAGCTCAAGTCCAAACCGTACATGAGCTATCCCGTAAGCAAGCTAAAGATCCAAGCTAGGTGCTAGTATTCCCACCCTGAGAACCTGGGGGGAAACGGAAGAAAAGAGGCGAAAGAAAACGGGTCAGTCAAAAAGACTGGTAAGTCCTACCTACTATTAGTATAAAAACTAATAAAGTTAACTGGACATGTAAAACAGAGATGAAACATAGGATGATAACTGGCATGGTGAAAAGTTAACAAGATAGATCAAGTGTGGCATCGCATATACAAGGTTAAGTTGCACCAAGTGTACTAGTATTCTAATCCATGTCAAGTATAAACAAGAAATGATCCCTTGGCCCAAAGTTGGCCCAACATCATGAGATGACCTAAATCAAGGTCCAACTACTCGGTCTAGTCGATCGGCTCCCTATAAGCCTAACTCGTCGTGTATCGGTGTCATACGGTCTAATCATGGAATGTAGTTAACTGTGCAAGGTCCACCCTAGGGTGTATCCAGCCCTAAGGTGCAAACCACAGACACAATTCAAGCACGCACAGTCTAAACCTACCGGTGCCCATGTTCAACTCCGGACTTAATGTGCACGACCATGGTCCGCCTGAACAACCGGTGCACCATTCAGCCGTCTCTTTTGGTCTCTTACAATCAGTCCAGTAATCGTGCCCCACCCTGGCCTAGTCCAGGGTATACAGATACTCCCAAGTGGGTTACTACTGAAAAGGACCACGTAACTAGGATTTCAAGCGGGTTAAGTGTGGTTAACCCTATCCTAACCATGTATTGAGTTGGTCAAGTGTATCCAAGCAGTTCATGACTTAACCCTATCAATACATCGTGTTTAATTGGTTAAGTATTCAAGTAGTCCATGATTTAACCCTACCAACCCATCGTGTTTAATTCGTAAAGTATTCAAGTGGTCCATGACTTAACCCTACCATGTGGCATTAATTAACTTAATGCACCCTACCTCTCACATTAGACCTTGTTGTGGTTACTAGTTAAGCCGGGCGGGTCCGGGTAGCTTTACACCACAACTTAGTCTAACCTCGGTTTTTAAGCGCGACATGACCAACTACTCACATTGGGTCCTATTGTTTGTAGCTACTAGTTAGGCCGGTCGGTTCCGGGTAGATTTATGCTACAAACTTAACCCAACCTCGAGTTGGCCACTTTCATGTTTTCTACATGTCATGTCCATGTTCATGTTTTTCAAGCATAATCACATGTCATATTTCAAAACCATGTTTTTATGTCATTAAAGTTACCTAACTACCCATACGCATTCCCATCGCATGTACGTTTCGTCACAACACAAAATGGATTAGAAGAGGGAACTTAGAAGCATGACAAAAATGGGCATAAGGTGATAGGATTTGGCCACAAGTTAAACATGGTGGCACATGAGGCAAAATGTGTTCATTAACTTGCATATTACATTATAAACCTCAAAACATGCATGACATCAAACTTAGCAAATAGGTGATACATGGTCATAGATGGCATAGGATGATAACTGGTGATTCGCATATAACATCATATGCAAGTTAACATAAAGGTTATGAGAGTTTCTATGTTGCATTATGCAACATTTCCAAATAAAGCTCATAGCTTTCAATCCACAAAGTCAAGGTGATGGCTTTACAAACATACATAGAACACATCTATGCATAACATGATAGATTCAAAACACACATCATACTTAGGCCCAAACTCAAACTTGCAACATGTCATATTTAACTTCATAGTTTAAATCTAAGAGTAGAATATGGCTTACAATGCTATGAAGACTATAAAATAAAACAAGATTGAGACGAAGCCACACTAAAAACCCCCCAAATGACAAGCTCCACATAAAACCCTTGATAAATAAGAAGAAGATCCTTGCTTTGGTGAAGAAAGATTGAACTTTAGCCTTGAATCAAACTTAGAAACTCTCAAACAAGCTTAGAAACTCTCATACGAATGAAGATGGAGATTATGACAAGAGGGTGGAGGCCATGATCAAGAGGGATTTTGGCAGCACTAAGTTGTAGGATTAGTTTGTGTGAGTTTAGGGTAGGCTTAGGGGTCTTTTTATAGAGTTTAGGATTAGTTTTATCCATAGGATTAACCCTAAATCAAATCTGAGCCATCAAATCACGTCAGAAACCAACAAACAGGGCCAGAAAACACAAGCAGGTGCACCAGGCCAAAATGGCCCGACCGGGGAGGTCGACCCCCAGGTCGACTCTAGAGTCGACCTGGCCTGGGGCAGGTCGACCCCCAGGTCAACCTGGTGGGTTGGACGGGAACTTTTCCCGCCTACTCTGATTGGACTGAAATTTAAATCTGTTTTCGAAATTTGAATTTTCTGAAACTTCATCGGGCCATAATTGGGTCATACGGACTCCGATTTACAAAATTTCGGACTCTATTTCGCGTATTTTTCCAAGACGAACGCAATGGCACAGCCCGTTTCCCCTAATTCAGATTTTAAAATTTATTTCTGCCTTGATTTAATGATTATAGCATGTTATTAAAATTCGGGTTGTTACATTCTCCCCACCTTAAAGGATTTCGTCCCCGAAATCTCCAAGTTAGGAAGAACGTATCCTACCATCCATCATCCATCTACTCAAAACATCATCCACAAGTAATCATTGTCCTTAAAAGATTTCTAATGTTGTATGAACATATGCAAAAGTGTGTGTATATGCACCTATCTAATGCGAAGATCAGGCGGTTACTGATTCAGTAAACCTCCTTGATGCAAAATATGTTTGTGAAATGCGTCCATACGTATGCAAATTCCTAACATAACTTATAATCTCTACATGAGTGCACATAACATTCATCCATATGCAACATCCACGTGATAGCATAACAAGTTTCAGCCATGAATAAGGATAAGCACTCATGCATATGCAATATGAAAGTGTGTGAGCCGATCTTAGTGCCTAATGTGTATCATGCATCCACGAGTATCCACTTGCAAACACTTGCAACCACTGGCAAACATCAAGCATAACATGTTTCAAATACATGTTTCATCCAAAGGGTTTCTACCTAAGGTTCTCATGACAAGGTTAACGAGATAACAAGACAAACATGGATAGCAAAAGAAAGATATGCTAACTAGGAAATGAGATTGAGAATGTACCCTCAAAAAGGAATGGATAAAGCCCACGCATCTTCTCCTCGGTTTCCCAAGTTGCATCTTCATCGGCTTCACTCCACTGAACCTTTACTAACTTGACTTCTCGATTCCTCAGTCTCTTAATCTCCGTTCCCAAGATACGAATCGGAGCTCACCTCAAGGTTGCCTCTTTCTGTACCTCCATGTCTTCAAGGATGCTAGGCTCAACTACCTCGGCTGACTCATGTAGGCACTTTCGGAGATGCGAGACATGAAAAACATTATGCAATCCGGCCAGCTTCTCGGGCAATTCCACCTTATAAGCCATCTTCCCAACTCTTTCTATAATAGGGAAGGGTCCTACGAACCTTGGTGCCAGCTTCCCAACTGCTCCAAAACGAACCACATTTCGCAAAGGAGAAACCTTCACAAAGACCATATCTCCAACTTCAAACTCTAAGTCTGTCCTTCGCTTGTCTGCATAGGATTTCTGTCTGTCTTGGGCCGTTTTCATCCGCCTTCGAATCAACTCAACCTTCTAGGATGTGTCCCTTATCATGTCGGGCCCAAGTATAAGCTTATCCGTCGTCTCCCACCAACATGTTGGTGACTTGCACGGCCTCCCATATAAAGCTTCGAATGGTGCCATCCCTATGCTTGCTTGGTAGCTGTTATTATAAGAAAACTCCACTAGAGGAAGATGATCTTCCCAAGTACCACCAAAGTCAAGAGTGCATAGCCTCAACATATCTTCTAGTACCCTATTCGCCCTTTCGGTCTGGCCATCCGTCTGTGGGTGATAGGCCGTACTTAGATTCAATCGCGTACCCATCGCTTCTTGCAAACTATTCCAAAATTGGCTAGTGAAGATTGGGTCACAATCGCTGACTATGCTAGAAGGAACTCCATGCAACCGCACTATCTCTCGAAGATAAACAGATGCTAGCCATGATGCGGTCCTCTTGCTCTTCACCGGAATAAAGTGAGCACTCTTCGTAAGTCTATCAACTATGACCCATATGCTAGTATTCCCCTTCCTCGATCTCGGCAATCCATCCATGAAATCCATAGAGATACTTTCCCACTTCCATAGCGGGACCTCCAATGGATGCAATAGCCCACCGGGCTTCTTCGACTCGGCCTTCACTTGTTGGCAAACAATGCATCTAGAAACAAACTCTGCCACATCCTTTTTCATCCCATCCCCAAAGAAAATGCGCTTCATATCCCGGTACATCTTATCCCCTTCGGGATGTATGGTCATCCTCGAGTGATGCGCCTCCTTAAGAACTTTATTTACTAAGTCTCCCACTCGTGGGACACATAGTCTTCCATCATGCCTTAGCCATCCCTTGTCATCAATAGCATATCTAGCGAGGTGACTTGACGTCTCACCCCGAATCAACTTGTCCGTGATCTCGACTATCTGCGGGTCTTCCCTCTGTGAAGCCCCAACTTGATCAAGAAGTGTAGGTCTAAGCTCAAGGGATGCTAACGAACCAGTCATCGACTCAACAGCCGGTGTGAAATCAAAGGTTGCCAAGAACTCTAGGCTCTTCATCTCAACAAACAAGGGACTCAAAGTCAACCTTCTTCTGCTTAGCGCATCCGCCACAACATTACCCTTGCCAGGGGTATAAGCTATCTCAAAGTCATATGATGCCAAGAATTCTATCCACCTTTGCTGCCTTAGATTCAAATCTTTCTGCGAGAAGAGGTACTTGAGCGACTTGTGATCAGTATATAACTCAAACCTTTCGCCTAGAAGATAGTGGCGCCAGGATTTGAGTGCAAAGACGATCGCCGCCAATTCCAAATCATGAGTGGGATAGTTCTTCTCATGAACTTTGAGTTGCCTACCCCCAAAGCATATCACTCTCCCTTCTTGCATCAGGACAGTGCCCAATCCCGTTCCACATGCATCGGTGTACATGGTAAACAACTTCCCTCCATCGGGTAATGCTAGAACTGGAGCTGTGGTGAGGGCTTTCTTGAGCCTTTGAAAAGCAAGCTCACACTCTAAGTCCCATGCGAAGACTAAGTTCTTCTTCGTTAACTTAGTAAGAGGAGCTGAAATCCTAGCGAAGTCCTTAATGAACTTCCTATAGTAGCCTGCCAGACCGAGAAAGCTTCTTACTTCAGTTGCATTCTTCGGAACTTTCAAGTCTTGTACTGCCACCACTTTAGCGGGATCCACAGCTATGCCTTGCTTAGAAACTATATGCCCAAGGAACCGAACTTCCTTTCTCCAGAAATGGCATTTAGAGAACTTGGCTTTCAACTGATGAGCCCTAAGCGTATCCATAACCTCCGTGAGGTGTGTAGCATGTTCTTCCTTGTCCTTAGAGAAGACCAGAATATCATCCACGAAGACAACCACAAACTTGTTAAGGAACTCCCTGAACACCCTACTCATCAAATCAACAAAGTATGCGGGTGCATTAGTCAAACCGAACGGCATGACTAGCCATTCAAAGAATCCATCTGGAGTCCTAAACGCAGTCTTATCAATACTATCCTCAGCCACTCTAAGATGATGGAATCCGGTGGCTAGATCGAGCTGAGAGAAAACAGAAGCACCAACAAGCTGGTCAAATAGATCATCAATCCTTGGTAACGGGTGCCTATTCTTCTTTGTCAGCTTGTTTAACTCACGATAGTCAACACATAGACGAAGCGAACCATCCGCCTTAGTAGCGAATACCACCGGAGCACCCCATTCTGAAATGCTTCGCCTAATGAATTTTTTCTCAAGCAACTCCTTGATTTGCTTGCTAAGCTCTCTTCTTTCTCGCGGGGCCATGTGCCTAACAGGCAATGAAACTGGCTTGGCATTATCAACAAGATATATACGGAAATCTATCTCTCGTTTAGGGGGTAACCCCTTTACCTCATCAAAAACATCAGGATATTCTCGGACCACCCTCACAGATTGAAGATTGTCAATAGACGAGTCGAGGGATTCAAGATAACATAACATGACGGGATCCAGAGGGTTACAAGAAATCTCTAGGGTATTTCCAAGGAGAGTCATAAGCCTCACTACCATATGCTCAAAATCGAGAATGGCTCCATAACTGGACAACCAATCCATGCCCAAAATCAACCCGTATCCCATGAACCCGAGAACATAAGCATTACATGTGAATTCTACGGTCAAGATAGAAATCCTCAAATCCATACAAATCATAGACAGATGGGCGGAACCCCCAATTGGATTTGAAACACTAACGGGGATCCTCAACTAGACTAGTACTTAGGTGCAAACTTTCAACAATGTCAGAGGAAATAAAGGTATGCGATGCGCCAGAATCAAATAAAGTTCGAACAGAAAACCAGAAATATAAACAAGACTTTCTACAGAAATACTACCTTGGTCCTGAACTGGAGCAGTGTTGAGAGCATGCATCTGCCCTCCAGAAGGTCCTGCTCGCTGAGCCTGTCCTTGCCCCTGTCCTTGCTTCTTTGGGCAATCCTTACTAAAGTGTCCAGTCTCTCCGCAATGAAAGCATTCTCCCAACTTCCTCTTCTTCTTCCTACAATCTTTGGCTATGTGTCCAACGATCCCACAGAAGTTGCACTTTCTCGTGTCCCTTGCCTTGTTGTTGTTGGCCTTGTTACCCTTGTTGTTCTTGTTGTTCTGACTGCTCTGGTTGCTCTGATTTCCTCCCCACTTGGAGTCCGCCTTTTTGGTTTTAGTCTCATTAGGCTTGACTTCTTTCTTGCCATTCTTATCATCTCCCTGAAGCAATGCCATGTCTACTAGGCTTTCAAAAGTGGCCCCCATGGGTATATGAGACATGGCTAAACCTTGTAGTGGCTCATTCAACCCTCGTGCAAAGCGTAGAGCCTTCTTCTGGGGTGTGTTAACCATGTCCAAACCGAATCGAGCAAGCTGATTAAACTTATTCACATACTCCCTCACTGTCATGTCCCCTTGCTTCAAAGATATAATCTTCTCCATTTGTAGATTCTCCTCAGCAGATGATAGAAACTTAAGCCCAAACCTCATCCTAAAGTCGGCCCAAGTCTCTATAGGCCTAGTAGCGTTGGTGACATCCTACCAATAAGCAGCTTCCTCTTTCAATAGCCATACTACCAACAGAACTTTTCTACGGTCTTCCACATCAAAGATGGCAAAGAGGTCTTCAGTTTCTTTTAACCAATTTCTTGCCTCAACAAAAGTCTCCGTCCCAATAAAATTCTTGCCACCCATCGCCTTAAAGTCTTTGCAAACCTTTGCGAAATCCGCTTGTGGACGCTGAGGAGGAGGAGGAGGAGGAACCTCAGGTACGGTGGGAGTGTTTGCTGGGCCCGAATCGTTGGCCCTAGCTTCCAAGTACCTTCGGAACCATCCGGGTATGGTTACTCCCTCGGGAAGGTTAAGATCGGCCATGCTGAAAGAGGAAAAGATAGATTTAGAACGAGGAAACAATGGATAGTTCTTATGGCTTTTGGGGAATAGCCTTTTAAAATAAACTATACTTTTCTTGGAAAATACTTAATTGGTTTTGAAAATAGTTTTTCAAAAGGGTTTTAAAACTTTTGTCCGGTCTAGTAAAACCTTATGCTCTGATACCAAATGTAACATCCCACCTCCGCCAGGGTCACACTTGCAAGTACACTAGCTTTGGAGGGGTGTTGGACAACGTAAACATGCATAAAGATATCACAAGACAGAACATATAAGTAAAACAGAGTAAGTAAAGCAGCGGATAAAACTACTATTTCAAACCCATAGTCAACTTACATCAAAAGTACTGAGTCATTATTTTCCAACTACTACAAGTCTAGAAACATAAACTGAAAACTGGAAATAACATAAAGCAAACTATCCCCAAAGTAGACGTGGTAAAGCCATAGCGAGCTCAAGTCCAAACCGTACATGAGCTATCCAGTAAGCAAGCTAAAGATCCAAGCTAGTGCTAGTGTTCCCACCCTGAGAACCTGGGGGGGGGGGGGACAGAAGAAAAGAGGCGAAAGAAAACGGGTCAGTCGAAAAGACTGGTAAGTCCTACCTACTATTAGTATAAAAACTAATAAAGTTAACTGGACATGTAAAACAGAGATGAAACATAGGATGTTAACTGGCATGGTGAAAAGTTAATAAGATAGATCAAGTGTGGCATCGCATATACAAGGTTAAGTTGCACCAAGTGTACTAGTATTCTAATCCATGTCAAGTATAAACAAGAAATGATCCCTTGGCCCAAAGTTGGCCCAACATCATGAGATGACCTAAATCAAGGTCCAACTACTCGGTCTAGTCGATCGGCTCCCTATAAGCCTAACTCGTCGTGTATCGGTGTCATACGGTCTAATCATGGAATGTAGTTAACTGTGCAAGGTCCACCCTAGGGTGTATCCAGCCCTAAGGTGCAAACCACAGACACAATTCAAGCACGCATAGTCTAAACCTACCGGTGCCCATGTTCAACTCCGGACTTAATGTGCACGACCATGGTCCGCCTGAACAACCGGTGCACCATTCAGCCGTCTCTTTTGGTCTCTTACAATCAGTCCAGTAATCGCCCTGGCCTAGTCCAGGGTATCCAGATACTCCCAAGTGGGTTACTGCTGAAAAGGACCACGTAACTAGGATTTCAAGCGGGTTAAGTGTGGTTAACCCTATCCTAACCATGTATTGAGTTGGTCAAGTGTATCCAAGCAGTTCATGACTTAACCCTATCAATACATCGTGTTTAATTGGTTATGTACTCAAGTAGTCCATGACTTAACCCTACCAACCCATCGTGCTTAATTGGTTAAGTATTCAAGTGGTCCATGACTTAACCCTACCATGTGTCATTAATTAACTTAATGCACCCAACCTCTCACATTAGACCTTGTTGTGGTTACTAGTTAAGCTGGGCGGGTCCGGGTAGCTTTACACCACAACTTAGTCTAATCTCGAGTTTTAAGCGCGACATGACCAACTACTCACATTGGGTCCTATTGTTTGTAGCTACTAGTTAGGCCGGTCGGTTCCGGGTAGATTTATGCTACAAACTCAACCCAACCTCGAGTTGGCCACTTTCATGTTTTCTACATGTCATGTCCATGTTCAAGTTTTTCAAGCATAATCACATGTCATATTTCAAAACCATGTTTTTATGTCATTAAAGTTACCTAACTACCCATACGCATTCCCATCGCATGTACGTTTCGTCACAACACAAAATGGATTAAAAGAGGGAACTTAGAAGCATGACAAAAATGGGCATAAGGTGATAGGATTTGGCCACAAGTTAAACATGGTGGCACATGAGGCAAAATGTGTTCATTAACTTGCATATTACATTATAAACCTCAAAACATGCATGACATCAAACTTAGCAAATAGGTGATACATGGTCATAGATGGCATAGGATGATAACTAGTGATTCGCATATAACATCATATGCAAGTTAACATAAAGTTTATGACAGTTTCTATGTTGCATTATGCAACATTTCCAAACAAAGCTCATAGCTTTCAATCCACAAAGTCAAGGTGATGGCTTTACAAACATACATAGAACAAATCTATGCATAACATGATAGATTCAAAACACACATCATACTTAGGCCCAAACTCAAACTTGCAACATGTCATATTTAACTTCATAGTTTAAATCTAAGAGTAGAATATGGCTTACAATGCTATGAAGACTATAAAATAAAACAAGATTGAGACGAAGCCACACTAAAAAACCCCCTAATGACAAGCTCCACATAAAACCCTTGATAAATAAGAAGAAGATCCTTGCTTTGGTGAAGAAAGATTGAACTTTAGCCTTGAATCAAACTTAGAAACTCTCAAACAAGCTTAGAAACTCTCATACGAATGAAGATGGAGATTATGATAAGAGGGTGGAGGCCATGATCAAGAGGGATTTTGGCAGCACTTAGTTGTAGGATTAGTTTGTGTGAGTTTAGGGTAGGCTTAGGGGTCTTTTTATAGAGTTTAGGATTAGTTTTAGCCATAGGATTAACCCTAAATCAAATCTGAGCCATCAAATCACGTCAGAAACCAACAAACAGGGCCAGAAAACACAAGCAGGTGCACCAGGCCAAAATGGCCCGACCGGGGAGGTCGACCCCCAGATCGGCTCTAGAGTCGACCTGGCCTGGGGCAGGTCGACCCCCAGGTCGACTCCTAGGTCGACCTGGCCTGGCAGGTCGACCCTAGGGTCGACCCCCAGGTCGACCTGGTGGGTTGGGCGGGAACTTTTCCTGCCTACTCTGATTGGGCTGAAATTCAAATCTGTTTTCGAAATTTGAATTTTCTGAAACTTCATCGGGCCATAATTGGGTCATACGGACTCCGATTTACAAAATTTCGGACTCTATTTCGTGTATTTTTCCGAGACGAACGCAATGGTACAGCCCGTTTCCCCTGATTCAGATTTTAAAATTTATTTCTGCCTTGATTTAATGATTATAGCATGTTATTAAAATTCGGGTTGTTACAAAAGATTTCCAGAATTAAAAAATGCAAAGTCAAGGCAGATTTTTATTAGGTGACAGAGCACATAATGGTGGAGCCAAAATCAATAAGAAAAACAAATGTCTCAAAGCAAATCTATGGTCATAAGCACACGGTGGAACTTTTTTTTTTCTTAAAAGCTTGGGAAAGTTTTTTTTAAAGCACTTTAGTTTGTTCACAAAGCCAAAAGGAAGGACTGACACACGTGTACACTGCATGTGTCACAAGTCAATGCACTGTGAACAAGAAAGCATTATTATATCAGAAATAACATATTCAATATTCATTCCAGAAATGCACAGAATTTATTCTGTAGTAATTGAATATTTGAAAAGCAATTCAAATGTATTTTAAGAAATCACAGTGTCAAGTTTGGAAAACATGTTTGGCAACAAATATTTCCAGTAATTGAGAGCCCAAGAAAACATTTATTTTGTTTTCAGAATTTTGCATCCAAATTTTTTATTGCAACAAACCAATGCATTGGAAACAGATCAAATGAGAGTCAAGACGAATACATCAAGCAATCTTTTATTGTTTCCAGAAATTAGCAATGATCAAAGCATTTCAGCAAGAACAAAATTTGGCATGAAAAAAATAGCTTTTGTTTCCAATTTTGAATTGCTTAATATTGGTAAACAATTTTTTATTGTTTCCAGAAATTAGCAAAAGCATTTTTGGGCACAGATTCATTCAAAGATTTCAGTAATTCATTTGCTCAAGGCAACAAATCAAGTCTGTAATCACGCACTATCCAGTAAATTCAATCAAGGCAACATAGGGGGAATATCTCAATAAATAAATCACCCGACATTTCAAAGCCGAAGAAATTCAATCCAAAACCAAGGCGACAAATTCATGCGCAATAAAGATCAATCATTTTCAAGAAATCCGAGTAAATTTAGGATTTTATAATCCTATTTATAGCACATGCAAATCATCACAGGAGAAATTAAAAACCAAGCAATAAACAATTCGAAAGAAAATCAAAAATCAATTCAGAAGAACTCACAGAGATTCGTTGTTTTTCAATCGCCAGAGAGAACCCAAATCAATTGAGAAGCAAGCCACAAGAATTCGAAGCCACAAAGAATCAAATCCCTCAAACAATCGGTCGTGATTTGGGATAGAAGGAAAACCCTAGAATCACCATTTTTATTTTCCAGAGAGAAAAGAGATAACGGGCTAAACAAATGAAGTAGCAAACAAAAGTGGCCGACTATATTTTTGTAAAGGAGGGTTTTTTTTAATTATTATTATTTTGTTTTTACTTTTGTAATCATTCATTGTTTTCATGTTTGTCTGTAAAACTAGGGTTTTCTAGTTTGTCTATAAAACCAGATGTTTACTGGTTTGTCTGTATAACTAGGGTTTACTAACTATGAGTTTTATAGTCAGGGTATACGGATTACGGGTTTGTAATTCAGGGAAAATCTGATCTTGGGGACAAAGATCAGTCTAAGATTTTGAGCGTAGGATTCAAACAGGAGTAGGGTTTGCGAGTTTACAGGGTTTTGTAAGCGGGATCTATTTCAGTACCTAGTAAAAATCTTAGGAATGCAGCAGTAGGTAGGGTTTGCCGAAGCTAGGTAAAATTTGTGTTATTTACTTCAGCATTTATACTCTATTATAATCTGTGTTGTGATATTACTAATATCTCGAATTATTTGAATAATCCTTATTCACCCCCCCCACCCTTTTAGGGTTAATCTAGATTGTAACACCCCACCTTCGCCAGGGTCACTCTAAGCAAGTACACTGGCTTTGGAGGGGTGTTGGTCAAGGTAAACATGCATAAAGATATCACAAGACATAACATATAAGTAAAACAGAGTAAGTAAAGCAGCGGATAAAACTACTATTTCAAAACTGTAGTCAAGTTACATCAAAGTACTATTGTCATTATTTTCCAACTACTACAAGTCTAGAAACATAAACTGAAAACTGGAAATAACATAAAGTAAACTATCCCCCAAAGTAGAAGTGGTAAAGCCATAGCGAGCTCAAGTCCAAACCGTACATGAGCTATCCAGAAAGCAAGCTAAAGATCCAAGCTAGGTGCTAGTGTTCCCACCCTGAGAACCTGGGGGGGAAACGGAAGAAAAGAGGCGAAAGAAAACGGGTCAGTCAAAAAGACTGGTAAGTCCTACCTGCTACTAGTATAAAAATTAATAAAGTTAACTGGACATGTAAAATAGAGATGAAACATAGGATGATAACTGGCATGATGAAAAGTTAACAAGATAGATCAAGTGTGGCATCGCATATACAAGGTTAAGTTTTTGCACCAATAGTACTAGTAATCCAATCCATGTGAAGTATAAACAAGAAATGATCCCTTGGCCCAAGTTGGCCCAACATCATGAGGTGACCTAAATCAAGGTCCAACTACTCGGTCTAGTAGATCGGCTCCCTATAAGCCTAACTCGTCGTGTATCAGTGTCATACGGCCTAATCATGGAATGTAGTTGACTGTGCAAGGTCCACCCTAGGGTGTATCCAGCCCTAAGGTGTAAACCACGGACACAATTCAAGCATGCACAGTCTAAACCTACCGGTGCCCATGTTCAACTCCGGACTTAATGTGCATGACCATGGTCCGCCTGAACAACCGGTGCACTCTTCAGCCGTCTCTTTTGGTCTCTTACAATCAGTCCAGTAATCGTGCCCCACCCTGGCCTAGTCCAGGGTATCCAGATACTCCCAAGTGGGTTACTGCTGAAAAGGACCACGTAACTAGGATTTCAAGCGGGTTAAGTGTGGTTAACCCTATCCCAACCATGTATTGAGTTGGTCAAGTGTATCCAAGCAGTTCATGACTTAACCCTATCAATACATCGTGTTTAATTGGTTAAGTATTCAAGTAGTCCATGACTTAACCCTACCAACCCATCGTGTTTAATTGGTTAAGTATTCAAGTAGTCCATTATTTAACCCTACCATGTGGCATTAATTAACTTAATGCACCCCAACCTCTCACATTAGACTTTGTTGTGGTTACCAGTTAAGTCGGGCGGGTCCGGGTAGCTTTACACCACAACCTAGTCTAACCTCAGGTTTCAAGTGCGATGTGACCAACTACTCACATTGGGTCATATTGTTTGTAGCCACTAGTTAAGCCGGTCGGTTCCGGGTAGATTTATGCTACAAACTCAACCCAACCTCGAGTTGGCCACTTTCATGTTTTCTATATGTCATGTCCATGTTCATGTTTTTCAAGCATAATCACATGTCATATTTTCAAGTCATGTTTCATGTCATTTAATTTTACCCACAACGTAACCCCATCGCATGTAAGTTCGCATCAACGCACATAGATCAAAAAGGGGAAACATAATGATATGATAAGTTGGTCATAAAGTGGCAAAGTCTATCACAAGTTCAACATGGTGATATATGAGGCAAAAGTGTTCAACATACTAGCATATGGCCTCAACATGTATGATAGCATAAAAGGTGACTTGGCATCAAACATATCAAATAGCATAAGGGTGCTTTGGCCTCAAGCATGCATAATAGCATAAGGGTGATTTGGCCACAAGCATGCATAATAGCATGAGGGTGATTTAGCCACAAGCATGCATAATAGCATAAGGGTGATTTGGTTACAAGCATGCATAATAGCAAATAGGCTCAATACCATTATATGCATGTTAAGGAACATGAGGGGTTAAGGTTTGTTAACATGCATAAGCCAAAATCCATCTCATAGCATTTTTCCCAAAGGTCAACATGAATGGTACTAGGTTCCTGATAGGTCCACAGTCATAGATCAAGAGAGGCATGAATAGATCTATGCATACAATGATAGGTTCAAGGCAAATATTGCACTTAGGTCCAATTCCAATCTACATATGTATGGCATTAACTTAGCAAATAGGGTGATACACTTGTGATTAGCATATAGGTTCATAACATCATATGCAAGTTAACATCAAGGTTTTAAGATGGTTCTATGTTGCATTTATGCATAACTACCAAGTTCTATGTTGCATTACGCATAACCAACAAATAAAGCTCATAGCTTTCTACCCAAAAATCAAGGTAAATGATACTAGGTTCATGGTAGTGCCACAATCATAGATCAAAAGAGTCATACAAGGATCTATGCATGCAAATATAGCCCAAAAGTCACATTTCAACTTGCTACATGATCATATTAACTTCATAGTTTAAATCTAAAAGTAGAATAGGGCTTACAAAGCGTGGCTATGAGAACTAGAACATAATAGAACAAGATAGAGATGTTGTAGAAGCTCTAGGGACCCTCAAATCAAACAAAGCTCCAAGTTGTCTTGTTGGAGAAGAAGCAAATCCCTTGATTTGGTGAAGAAAGCTAACTCTACTCTCTTGGTTTGATGTAGAAAGATTGCACTTTGACGTTGAATCTAGTTTTGGAAGCTCAAGTTCATATGAATGAAGATGGAGGCCATGATCAAGAGGAATTTTGGCAGCACTTCGTTACTAGATTGATTTGTGTGAGTTTAGGGTAGGCTTAGGGGTCTTTTTATAGAGTTTAGGATTAGTTTTAGCCATAGGATTAACCCTAAATCAAATCTGAGCCATCAAATCATGTCACTAGCCAACGAAATAGGTCCAAACAGCCAAAATAAGTGCACCAGGCCGATCTGGCCGACCAGGGAGGTCGACTCTAGTGTCGACCTGGTTGGGGGGGAGGTCGACCCTAGTGTCGACCTGTCTGGGTGGGAATTTCCCCGCCCAGTCTGTTTTGGCTGAATTTGAATTCCAAATTTAAATTTGAACTTGAAATTTTCTGAAAACTTTGACGGGCCATAACTTGGTCATACGGGCTCCGTTTTTCGAAAACTCGGACTCTATTTCGCGTATTTTTCTGAGACGAACGCAATGGCACAGCCCGTTTCCCTTGATTCATATTTTAAAATTTAGTTCTGCCTTGATTTACGTTATAACATGTTATTCAAAAATACTGGTTGTTACTTCTCCCCACCTTAAAGGATTTCGTCCCCGAAATCTTCAAGTTAGGAAGAACGTACCCTACCATCCATCATCCATCTACTCAAAACATCATCCACGAGCAGTCATTGTCCTTAAAGGATTCTAAATGCTGTATGAACATATGCAAAGGTGTGTGTATATATACTTATCTAATGCGAAAATCAGGCGGTTACTGATTCAGTAAACCTCCTTGATGCAAAATATGTTTGTGAAATGCGTCCATATGTATGCAAATTCCTAACATAACTTATAATCTCTACATGAGTGCACATAACATCCATCCATATGCAACATCCATGTAATAGCGTACAAGTTTCTTCCATGAATAAGCATAAACACTCATGCATATGCGGTATGAAAGTGTGTGAGCCGATCTTAGTGCCTAACGTGTATCATGCATCCACGAGTAACCACTTGCAAACATTTGCAACCACTTGCAAACATCAAGCATAACATGTTTCAAATACATGTTTCAACCAAAGGGTTTCTACCTAAGGTTCTCATGACAAGGTTAACGAGATAACAAGATAAACATGGGTAGCAAAGGAAAGATATGTTAACTAGGAAAAGAGATTGAGAATGTACCCTCAAAAAGGAATGGATAAAGCCCACGCATCTTCTCCTCGGTTTCCCAAGTTGCATCTTCATCGGCTTCACTCCACTAAACCTTTACTAACTTGACTTCTCGATCCCTCAGTTTCTTGTTCTCCGTTCCCAAGATACGAATCGGAGCTCGCCTCAAAGTTGCCTCTTTCTCTACCTCCATGTCTTCAAGAATACTAGGCTCAACTACTTCGGCTGACTCATGTAGGCACTTTCAGTGATGCGAGACATGAAAAACATTGTGCACTCCGGCCAGCTTCTCGGGCAATTCCACCTTATAAGCCATCTTCCCAACTCTTTCTATAATAGGGAAGGGTCCTACGAACCTTGGTGCCAGCTTCTCAACTGCTCCAAAACGAACCACATTTCGCAAAGGAGAAACCTTCACAAAGACCATATCTCCAACCTCAAACTCTAAGTCTGTCCTTCGCTCGTCTGCATAGGATTTTTGTCTGTCTTGGGCCGTTTTCATCCGCCTTCGAATCAACTCAACCTTCTCGGATGTGTCCCTTATCATGTCGGGCCCAAGTATAAGCTTATCCGTCGTCTCCCACCAACATGTTGGTGACTTGCACGGTCCCCCATACAAAGCTTCGAATGGTGCCATCCCTATGCTTGCTTGGTAGCTGTTATTATAAGCAAACTCCACTAAAGGAAGATGATCTTCCCAAGTACCACCAAAGTCAAGAATGAATAGCCTCAACAGATCTTCTAGTACCCTATTCACCCTTTCGGTCTGGCCATCCGTCTGTGGGTGATAGGCCGTACTTAGATTCAATCGCGTACCCATCGCTTCTTGCAAACTACTCCAAAATTGGCTAGTGAAGATTGGGTCACAATCGCTAGCTATGCTAGAAGGAACTCCATGCAACCGCACTATCTCTCGAAGATAAACAGATGCTAGCCATGATGCGGTCCTCTTGCTCTTCACCGGAATAAAATGGGCGCTCTTCGTGAGTCTATCCACTATGACCCATATCCCATAAAGCCCAAATAGTTTGGTCAACTTGACAGACATCTTCACCCCAACTATATATCACAAACAGGCGAGTCATACTCCTTATGGGGTTTGCGACAGAACTAAGATTGAGAATAGGATCGAGGGATATACCTAAAAGATAGCATGCGAGTAAGTTCTACAGAATAATAGGGATCAAGGATATATTCTTATTTCCAAAACATGAGTTAGAACTTATTTCACCGTTGCCTCTCATTCCACTTCCACTTATTCTTTCCCTAGAATACTTGTCTTAAACATAACTGCGTGCTCATGGTTTCATGCAAGCTTTCCAAAATTCGTTAGTGAATCCTGGATCTCGTTTAAATCCTATACAGTATTCCACGCAGAAGAACTATCTCTTGAAAACAAATGCCAATCCCCGTTACCAAAGGTACTTACTAGGGTGATTCCTACAACCCATGCTTAAGCGAAATGGACTATCCGCCTTAGTGGCGAACACCACCGGAGCACCCCATTCTGAAATGCTTCGCCTAGTGAAATTTTTCTCAAGCAACTCCTTGATTTGCTTGCTAAGCTCTCTTCTTTCTCACGGGGCCATGTGCCTAACAGGCAATGAAACTGGCTTGGCATTATCAACAAGATGAATACGGAAGTCTATCTCGCGTTTAGGGGGTAACCCCTTAACCTCTTCAAAGACACCAGGATATTCTCGAACCACTCTCACAGATTGCAGATCATCGATGGACGAGTCAAGAGATTCAAGATAACATGACATGACGGGATCCCTAGGGTTACCAGAAATTTCTAGGGTATTACCGAGGCGAGTCATGAGCCTCACTACCCTATGCTCACAGTCAAGAATGGCTCCATAACTGGACAACCAATCCATGCCCAAAATCAACCCGTATCCCATAAACCCGAGAACATTGGCATTACACATGAATTCTACGCTCAAGATAGAGATTTTCAAATCCATACAAATCACAGATAGATGGTGGAACCCCCAATCGGATTTGAAATACTAACGGGATTTTCAACTAGACTAGTACTTAGGTGCAAACTTTCAACAAGATCAGAAATAAAACTATACGATGCGCCAGAATCAAATAAGGTACGAACAGGGAAATCAGAAATGTAAACATGACTTTCTATAGAAACACTACCTCGATCAAAAGCTGGAAGAGCAAGGAGAGCCTGCAACTGCCCTCCAGAGGGTCCTGCTCGCTGAGTTTGCCTTTTCCCTTGTCCTCGTTTTTTCGGGCAATCCTTACTATAGTGTCCAGACCCTCCACACTGAAAGCATACGCCCAGCTTCATCTTCTTCTTCTTACAATCTTTGGCTATGTGCCCAATGATCCCACAGTAGTTGCACTTCCTTGTCTCTCTTGCCTTGTTGTTGTTGTTGCCCTTGTTTCCCTTCTTGTTGTTCTTGTCTCCTTTCTCGGAATCTTCCTTCTTGCCTTGAGACTCATTTGCCTTGACCTCCTTCTTGCCACTCTTATCTTACTCTTGAAGCAGGGCCATATTAACCAAACCCTTGAAGGTCGCCCCCATGGGTATATGGGACATGGCCAAACCGCGCAATGGCTCATTCAATCCTAGAGCAAAGTGTAGGGCCTTCTTCTGAGCTGTGTTAACCAAGCCTAGACCGAACCGAGCAAGTTGATTAAACGTATCCACGTATTCCCTAACTGTCATGTCCCCTTGCTTTAGTGATAGGAACCTCTCTGTCTGAAGGTTCTCTTCTGTCGATGACAGAAACCTCAGTCCAAACCTTCTCCTAAAATCATGCCAAGTTTGAATTGTCCTAGTAGTGGTGGTGACTACCCACCAATATGCAGCTTCCTCTTTCAATAGCCATACTGCCAACAGAACTTTTCTACGGTCTTCCACATCAAAGATGGCAAAGAGGTCTTCAGTTTCTTTTAACCAGTTTCTTGCCTCAACAAAAGTCTCCGTCCCAACAAAATTCTTGCCACCCATCGCCTTAAAGTCCTTGCAAATCTTCGTGAAATCTGCTTGTGGATGCTGAGGAGGAGGAGGAGGGACCCCAGCTACGAGAGGAGGAGGAATGTTAGCTACGGGGGAAGGAGGAGGAATGTTCGCGGGGCCGACTTCATTCGCCCTTGCCTCCATGTACCTTCTAAACCAAATAGGTACTGGTACGCCCTCCAGAATGGCAAAATTATCGGCCATACTGAAACGAAGAAAAAGATAGATTCAGGACGAGGAAACAAAGGATAGTGCTAATGGCTTTTGGGGAATAGCCTTTTAAAATAAACTAGACTTTTCTTGGAAAAATACTTAATTGGTTTTGAAAAAAGTTTTCCAAAATGTAAGTTTTAAAAACCTTTTGTTCAATCTCGTAAACCTTATGCTCTGATACCAAATGTAACACCCCACCTCCGCCAGGGTCACTCTAAGCAAGTACACTGGCTTTGGAGGGGTGTTGGTCAAGGTAAACATGCATAAAGATATCACAAGACAGAACATATAAGTAAAACAGAGTAAGTAAAGTAGCGGATAAAACTACTATTTCAAAACCATAGTCAAGTTACATCAAAGTACTATTGTCATTATTTTCCAACTACTACAAGTCTAGAAACATAAACTGAAAACTGGAAATAACATAAAGTAAACTATCCCCCAAAGTAGAAGTGGTAAAGCCATAGCGAGCTCAAGTCCAAACCGTACATGAGCTATCCAGAAAGCAAGCTAAAGATCCAAGCTAGGTGCTAGTGTTCCCACCCCGAGAACCTTGGGGGGGGGGAACGGAAGAAAAGAGGCGAAAGAAAACGGGTCAGTCAAAAAGACTGGTAAGTCCTACCTACTATTAGTATAAAAACTAATAAATTTAACTGGACATGTAAAACAGAGATGAAACATAGGATGAAAAATGGCATGGTGAAAAGTTAACAAGATAGATCAAGTGTGGCATCGCATATACAATGTTAAGTTTTTGCACCAATAGTACTAGTAATCCAATCCATGTCAAGTATAAGCAAGAAATGATCCCTTGGCCCAAGTTGGCCCAACATCATGAGGTGACCTAAATCAAGGTCCAACTACTCGGTCTAGTCGATCGGCTCCCTATAAGCCTAACTCGTCGTGTATCGGTGTCATATGGCCTAATCATGGAATGTAGTTGACTGTGCAAGGTCCACCCTAGGGTGTATCTAGCCCTAAGGTGTAAACCACAGACACAATTCAAGCATGCACAGTCTAAACCTACCGGTGCCCATGTTCAACTCCGGACTTAATGTGCACGACCATGGTCCGCCTGAACAACCAGTGCACTCTTCAGCCGTCCCTTTTGGTCTCTTACAATCAGTCCAGTAATCGTGCCCCACCCTGGCCTAGTCCAGGGTATCCAGATACTCCCAAGTGGGTTACTGCTGAAAAGGACCACGTAACTAGGATTTCAAGCGGGTTAAGTGTGGTTAACCCTATCCTAACCATGTATTGAGTTGGTCAAGTGTATCCAAGCAGTTCATGACTTAACCCTATCAATACATCGTGTTTAATTGGTTAAATATTCAAGTAGTCCATGACTTAACCCTACCAACCCATCGTGTTTAATTGGTTAAGTATTCAAGTAGTCCATGACTTAACCCTACCATGTGGCATTAATTAACTTAATGCACCCCAACCTCTCACATTAGACTATGTTGTGGTTACTAGTTAAGCCGGGCGGGTTCGGGTAGCTTTACACCACAACCTAGTCTAACCTCGGGTTTCAAGTGCGATGTGACCAACTACTCACATTGGGTCCTATTGTTTGTATCCACTAGGTAAGCCGGTCGGTTCCGGGTAGATTTATGCTACAAACTCAACTCAACCTCGAGTTGGCCACTTTCATGTTTTCTACATGTCATGTCCATGTTCATGTTTTTCAAGCATAATCACATGTCATATTTTCAAGTCATGTTTCATGTCATTTAATTTTACCCACAACGTAACCCCATCGCATGTAAGTTCGCATCAACGCACATAGATCAAAAAGGGGAAACATAATGATATGATAAGTTGGGCTTAAAGTGGCAAAGTCTATCACAAGTTCAACATGGTGATATATGAGGCAAAAGTGTTCAACATACTAGCATATGGCCTCAACATGTATGATAGCATAAAAGGTGACTTGGCCTCAAACATATCAAATAGTATAAGGGTGCTTTGGCCTCAAGCATGCATAATAGCATAAGGGTGATTTGGCCACAAGCATGCATAATAGCATGAGGGTGATTTGGCCACAAGCATGCATAATAGCATAAGGGTGATTTGGCCACAAGCATGCATAATAGCATAAGGGTGATTTGGCTACAAGCATGCATAATAGCAAATAGGCTCAATACCATTATATGCATGTTAAGGAACATGAGGGGTTAAGGTTTGTTAACATGCATAAGCCAAAATCCATCTCATAGTATTTTTCCCGAAGGTCAACATGAATGGTACTAGGTTCCTGATAGGTCCACAATCATAGATCAAGAGAGGCATGAATAGATCTATGCATTCAATGATAGGTTCAAGGCAAATATTGCACTTAGGTCCAATTCCAATCTACATATGTATGGCATTAACTTAGCAAATAGGGTGATACACTTGTGATTAGCATATAGGATCATAACATCATATGCAAGTTAACATCAAGGTTTTAAGATGGTTCTATGTTGCATTTATGCATAACTACCAAGTTCTATGTTGCATTATGCATAACCAACAAATAAATCTCATAGCTTTCTACCCAAAAATCAAGGTAAATGATACTAGGTTCATGGTAGTGCCACAATCATAGATCAAAAGAGTCATACAAGGATCTATGCATGCAAATATAGCCCAAAAGTCACATTTCAACTTTCTACATGATCATATTAACTTCATAGTTTAAATCTAAGAGTAGAATAGGGCTTACAAAGCGTGGCTATGAGAACTAGAACACAATAGAACAAGATAGAGATGTTGTAGAAGCTCTAGGGACCCTCAAATCAAACAAAGCTCCAAGTTGTCTTGTTGGAGAAGAATCAAATTCCTTGATTTGGTTAAGAAAGCTAACTCTACTCTCTTGGTTTGATGTAGAAAGATTGCACTTTGGCCTTGAATCTAATTTTGGAAGCTCAAGTTCATATGAATGAAGATGGAGGCCATGATCAAGAGGAATTTTGGCCGCACTTAGTTACTAGATTGATTTGTGTGAGTTTAGGGTAGGCTTAGGGGTCTTTTTATAGAGTTTAGGATTAGTTTTAGCCATAGGATTAACCCTAAATCAAATCTGAGCCATCAAATCATGTCACTAGCCAACGAAACAGGTCCAAACAGCCAAAATAAGTGCACCAGGCCGACCTGGCCGACCAGGGAGGTCGACCCCCAGGTCGACTCTAGTGTCGACCTGGTTGGGGGGAGGTCGACCCTAGTGTTGACCCCCCTGTCGACCTGTCTGGGCGGGAATTTTCCCGCCCATTCTGTTTTGGCTGAATTTGAATTCCGAATTTAAATTTGAACTGTTTTTTAACTTGAAATTTTCTGAGAACTTTGACGGGCCATAACTTGGTCATACGTGCTCCGTTTTTCGAAAACTCGGACTCAATTTCGCGTATTTTTCCGAGACGAACGCAATGGCACAGCCCGTTTCCCTTGATTCATATTTTAAAATTTAGTTCTGCCTTGATTTACGTTATAACATGTTATTCAAAAATACGGGTTTTACATTGATCCAATAAGTGGTATCAGAGCTTGGTTTTTTCATTAACTCTAGAGTAAAGGTGTTCCTTAATCGTCTGTATAGCGAGAGCCAGTCCAGTGATATTCCAATTATTTTCAATGAGACAGAGTTTTTAATTTGGAAATCGAAAATCGAATTCTATTTAAAACCTATTAATTTTGAATATTGGAATATTACTGAAAATACGGAAGACATGCTAGATAAGAGGAATAAGGTTTTTAATGCTCATGTTATGGATATCATTTATTCCTATCTTAGTAACGATCAATTAAATTTTATCTCTCATTGTTTAACTGCGCATGATATCTGTAAAACTCTCGACGCATTATATGGAAAAGACGGGGACTGCTCAAAAACTTAGAAGGCTAACTCAAGTTCAGATCTATGCTTAACAGGTAGTACATATAAAATTTCAGATGGATCAGACGATGGAGACTTAATAGACGACGAGAAAGAAAATTTCTCCTATGAAGAATTAGTTTATATGTGTTCCGATTTAACTTAATATGTTAATAAACTCCAATGGAAAAACAAACTGCTGAAGTCTGAAAATCATGAATTGATTCACAAAAATAATATGTTGGAATTAAAACATGAAAACTCTGATTGTAAGAATTGTTTCAATTCAAAAAATGATTTAGCTTATCCTAATAAAAATCTTCAGAAACTTGAAAAAGATACTATGGATTTGAAACAAAATGAGAATAAGCTAATTTATAAAAACGATGCTTTGCAAAAGGAGTTGGATAATCTGAAATCCAAACATAAAATATTTGAAATTCAAAACTAACAGAAATCTAAATCAGTCTTGACTGAACTTGAAAGAGAAATTGAAATTTTCAAGGAAGTTGAAAAACAAATTCAATTTGATTATGATATCTATGAGTCCAAGACCAAAATCAATTTTCTTGAAAACAAAATTTTGCTTTTTAAATAAAATAATGCTGAAAGGAGAAAGATCAGCATTAATAATTATTCAAATCTGATGAAAGAAAATTCTGATCTTAAATCTAAAATTCAACGACTTGAATGAACTCTAAAAAAAATTCTAACAAAGATTTTTTTTTGAATATGTTGTTGAAAAATCAACTTTCTTTAGGAAATAAAAATGGTCTTGGTTTTGGAAAACTTGTTGCCTTTGAAAAGCTGAATCCAAATGGTTTTAGAAATCCTTCAAATTCTTTTGGAAAAGATTGTTTTGAAAATTTAAATTCTGGCAATTTCAATGGATTTGTGAATCGTAAACGAAATGAGATTTTTTTTGGTAACAAGCCATTTAAACAATCTCGGATCTCAAATGGAAATAAAACATTTTGACTAAATTCAAATAGACTTGGGTTCCTAAGGGTACAAAGGTAAATTCCAATGGATTGTTATACAAACAGGTTTGGGTACCAAAAGATGTAAAAACAAAGTTAGGAGTGGTTTTACAAATTTTGCTAGACCACTCGACACTCTAAACTATTAGGTACCGAAGGAGGCTGAGGAACTGCTTTGCAAAAAAGAATTAAATTCAAGTTGTTCCATGTTTCTGTATCATTCAGAGTTCCTTAGCCAAGTTTACTGAGTTAGAGATCCACAATGTTGACTGTAAATCTGGTATGATCTCTAAACTCATCTGTGTTAATATTCTTTGTTTTTATTCTTCTTTATTTTATTCCTCCTTCTAACCCTTCTATTTATTTTCTTTTGATTATTATGATTTGATTTGACACTGCCATATATATATATATATATATATCCTTCTTGAGCTTTCTTAACTTCAAATTGCAGAATTCATGATTTTTTGGAAATTTGCTTCATTTGTAGAAAACTCTCATGTTTTAATAATTTCCAGATCACGAATTCAAAATTGTAAATTTCTGCAATTATTTAGAAGTTTAATTCTTTTCTGGCTTCTGAATTCCTAACAGTGCTGAAGCATTCTTGTTATATCTTAAACACTGTTATTTTGAATTCTAAATTTTTGAAGATCTGAAAAATTAATGAAATTTCACACCTCTGCTGTTTTGAGTTTCTTCTAATTCATTTTGGAAAGACCTAAAATTTATACTCATTACAACACACTATTATTTTTCAGTTGTGACAATTTCATTGATTTTTGGATTAGCTTGATTATTTCTGAAATGAATTTTTTTGACTTGAATCATCGTGTTACATCTTGAAATTTATCTTTATTCATGTTCATTTTGGTTAGACATTTGTTCATTTCAAATCATTTGAAATTTTTGATATTTTGAATCTTACACACTTCTTAGATTTGAAATTATTAATCTTGTGTGATTGATTCATTGTATCTCAAAATTGATATCTATTCAGGTGATTTCAAATAAATTATTTTTAATTTTGGATCATGAATTATCTCTCATGCTTGAGGTAAATATTCTGAAAATTTCTGTTGTGCGTGTCAGAAATAATTGTGATTTTTTTTTGAAAATCGGGTTTAGAAACTCACTATTATTTCATGATCATTTGGCTTGAATATTTGATTGTTTGAAATCATTTGAAATTGTTGGTTTCTTAAATCTCACACACATCTTGGATTTGAAAATTTTAATTTGGTGTGATCGATTCATTGAATCTTGAGATTTTAATATTCCCTCAAATGATTTCAAATAAACTGTATTTTTTATTTTGGATCATGAATCATCTTTTATGACTATCAGAAATATTTGTGAAAAAATCTCTTTACAAGTCTGCTTTGAAATTGATTGTTGTGTTGCTCTGATAAAAGGAATTGTTTTGATAATGTTTTGATGACTGCTTGTTTTGGTAAATATTGATTGCTACTCTGAGAAAATGGTCTGAATTGTATCATGATTTGTCTTCTTGGACTTATTGTAAATTTTTTGAAAACTTTCTTGTGAAATTTCTTCTGAGTTTGTCTTGTTGCTCTAATAAATGGAACTGAATTGTTAAATTATTTGCTTAGGATTGGTTATTGGATATTGTTATATGAGATATCTTTGTTAGCCACCGGGGTGGTATCAAAATCCTCATTAATAGAGATAGCAAGTGGTAGTATTTTAGATGTGCTGAATTTTTTTTTGATTGATCTGATTCTCATCCTGTATATTCTTTTTAATCCCTTTTGCCATGTATAAATCTTTCTTAATTCCTTTTGTAATTATTTTTCAATTTTAAAATCATTTATTGATTATTTATTCAGAAATTGAAATTAATAACCAAATTGAACTGTGTTTAGAATTCATCAAAATTATTATTAGAATTTTGAAATTATGATGAATTGTGAGTACAATATATTTCACAACAAGAGGAAATTTTATTTAATTTTTCATGACGATTGAACTGTTATTATAATATCTTTGAATTCAGACTTATTTCACAAAAATCTTCTCTAACAACCATCTTTCTGCCATTTATCATGATTTTATATTAATGTGGAGAGTTTAATATTTTTTTAAATCATCTTAAATATACGGTGTTAAAATTTGTGATGGAATTATGATTATATTATTTTTCAGAAATAGAGATAATTGAAAATTTTCGAGAATCTTGGTAGTTGAGCATATTTCATAATATGATTAATTTAGAAATATATTTCACAATAATTTCTGTACCTACCATATTTTTATCATCCATATTGGTTTTATACACTGAGGAGATTTTTTTAAAGGAAAACGATAAAAACATAAGATACATAAGTGTTTCTCTAACCTTATTTAAAAATCCAAGCTCTAGTCATGTATGGTTATGAGATTACTTATAATTTAAGCTGCAACTGACCTCATTTAAAAATCCAAGATCTAGTTGTGCATGGTCAGTATGCTCTTAAATAAAAAGAAAAGAATAAATTTTTATAAGAAATTCTCCTTAGTGTGTGAAAACGAGTCTATCAATCAATTTTTCTAATTTGAAATGTGTTAATATTTTATGATATATTAATGATAGCTATTGGGATTTGAGATTATTTGATTGTGTTACCTAAATTGAATTTATAATTGCAGTCCAAATCCATCACTGTTTTGTGCTCAATTTTAAAATCTTATTTGAAACTAATTGGAATCTTTTTTTAACTCTCTCCATTTTTATAAAATTCATTGTAAATCATTCATTTTACAATGTGAAATTTGCTGCTAGTTCTTCGAATATTATGATTATTGTTTGATCGATTGAGATTTATGATGAACGTTCTTCCTCTTAAACTGATATTATATTTTTAGTCAATTTTTTCATCACTATTTTAATTCCTGTATCCTTTTGATGACAACAAAAGGGGGAGAATGGGTTAAGATTTGATCGATGAGTGGATATTCTTTGAATATTTTAATATTGAAGTTTCAATTATTGTTTTTTTCATTCATGCACATATCTAGGGGGAGTTTAGTTGTACGGGGAGCATACATATAGGTGAAGTTCAAACATTCACTGCTAGACACATTTATCACATTCAAAATCTCATTATATGTTTGTCATCGTCAAAAGGGGGAGATTGTTGTATCTAACAATTCTATGATTTTTTTTGTTTGTTTGACGATAACAAACATATATTTCTTATTATAAATGTGTTTACAATTGTACTCATATACTACATCATAGACAAAAATAATCATTTACATTTAAATAAAATACTACTGCACAAGAATGTATATATTCAAATAGTATTTTATTTAAATATAATATTTTATATCAACATTTCAATAGTACAAATTTATATCTTCACTATTTGTACAACTCACTATAATACAATACATTCAATTTCATTTGTATACATTGCTCCTCACTACATTTCACTCAGTCACTCAGTTGTACAAACATATATACACATACATTCCGCTCTTTCTCTATTTTACTTTCGCTCTCTATTATATTTACACTGATACACTGTCACAGTCTTGTCCTTTGTCTTCTGCTAGCTTTCAGTCGGTCAAGTCTTCTTCCCACCTGTTATAGGAAAACACACAGAGTAAACCAGAACAATTTCTTTTTACATTCTAGCAGATATAATTTTATTTTTTAAAATTATTTGCCTCATAGTTTTGGTGCGTTTCTCATCATTTTTCATGGCTTGATCTGATTTATATAGACATCCATCTATGTCTTGACAGCTTGTGATATTCACAGTGATACACTGTAAATACCATAAGATAGACAGTATTTCTAGTGCATACATATATATATATATATTCTGCATATACATATGTATGTATATACACATATATATTGTGAAGGGGCAACATGGTCAAAATAGTGAATGGACATGAACCAAGAAATACCACAAGGTAGACAGTATAAATACCACAAGGTAGACAGTATTTCTAGTGCTCTCTCTCTCTCTCTCACACACACACACACACACACACACACACACACACACACACATATATATATATATATATGTTCTGCACGTACATGTGTATGTATATACACGTATATTTTGTGCAGGGGCAACATGGTTAAATTAGGGAATGACATGAACCAAGAAATCCAGTACATACGCAGACACAAAGACACATATTTATATATATACACACACACATTTGTGCGGATATATATATATATACACACACACACACTTAGCAGGGCCATTGGTTCAACATGTTCAAAATGGAACAGTCAGCATATGCAAACAACTCGAGTATCAAAGCTATGACAAAGCAGTTTGTTCAAGTGCATAACCAAGCTCTCAAACAAACACAACCTTAAATGCCAACAACAAACACTTCTTGAAATCAGATGCAACATAAATGGACAGTGCAGCTGCACGTACACAAGTGTGTACACATGCATGTACAAGGAGATAACTCAAGCCAGAATACACAGAGCCAACATGAATACAAGACAAGTCGAACCATGCACATTAAGACATGGTGCAGCAAAGAAGAATACACCATTTAAAGATGCATGGTTCATGTGAGTGAAAAGCAATCCGAAAATGCAACAAGGAGATCCAGTAAGCATGCAACAAATTCAGATATCATCACAAATGCGAGAGTGCCAAACAACAATGAGTTTAAATGAAAGTTCATGAATCATCAATCAAATATATGCATGCAGCAAAAATGGTTCAGCATGGATATGATAATATTCAATATGCTGAACAAATAAAGTGGCAACAAGAATGAGAACAAACAAATCTGTTTTTCTTCCATAAATAATCAGTATGTTTTTTATGAACATAAAACAAACATGCTATTTTTCGTAAGTTCAAAATATTTCTAGAATTAACAAATGCAAAGTCAAGGCAGATTTTTATTAGGTGACAAAGCACATAATGGTGGAGCCAAAATCAATAAGCAAAACAAACGTCTCAAAGCAAATCTATGGTCACAAGTACATGGTGGAACTGTTTTTTTTTTCTTAAAAGCTTGGGCAAGTTTTTTTTAAAGCACTTTAGTTTGTTCATAAAGCCAAAAGGAAGGACTGACACACGTATACACTGCATGTGTCACAAGTCAATGCAAATGTGAACAGGAAAGCATTTTTATATCAGAAATAACATATTCAATATTCATTCTAGAAATGCACAGAATTTATTCTGTGGCAATTGAATATTTGAAAAGCAATTCAAATGTATTTTAAGAAATCACAGTGTCAAGTTTGGAAAACATGTTTGGCAACAAATATTTCCAGTAATTGAGAGCCGAAGAAAACGTTTATTTTGTTTCCAGAATTTTACATCCAATTTTTTTATAGCAATAAACCAATGCAGTGGAAACAGATCAAATGAGAATCAAGACGAATACATCAAGCAATTTTTTATTGTTTCCAGAAATTAGCAATGATCAAAGCATTTCAGCGAGAACAAAATTTGGCATAAAACAAATAGTTTTTGTTTCCAATTTTGAACTGATAAATTTTTGCAAACAATTTTTTACTATTTTTAGAAATTAGCAAAAGTATTTTTTTGGCATAAATTCATTCGAAGTTTTCAGAAATTTACTTACTTAAGGCAACAGATCAAGTTTGTAATCACACACTGTCTAGCAGATTCAATTAAGGCAACAATGAGGGAATATCTCGACAAATAAATCACCCAGAATTTCAAAGCCAAAGAAAATCAATCCAAAACCAAGGCGACAAATTCACGTGCAATCAAGATAAATAATTTTCAAGAAATTAGAGTAAATTTAGGATGTTATATTCCTATTTATAGCACAAGCAAATCTTCACAGGCGATATTGAAAAACCAAGCAACAAACTGTTCAAAAGAAAACCAAAAATCAATTCAGAAGAACTCATAGAGATTCATTGTTTTTCAATCGCCAGAGAGAGGCCAAATCAATCGAGAAGCAAGCCACAAGAATTCAAAGCTACAAAGAATCAAATCCATCAAACAATCGGTCGTGATTTGAGATAGAAGGAAAACCCTAGAATCTCATCGCCATTTTTATTTTCCAGAGAGAAAAGAGATAACGGGAAAAACTAATGAAGTAGCAAACAAAAGTGGACGGCTATATTTTTATAAAGGGGGGGTTTCTTCATTTGTTATTATTGTTTTTTACCTTTTGTAATCGTTCATTGTTTTCTAGTTTGTCTGTAAAACTAGGGTTTTCTAGTTTGTTTATAAAACTAGAAGTTTATTAGTTTGTTTGTAAAATAAGGGTTTACTAGCTATGAGTTTTATAGTTAGGGTTTATGGATTGTGGGTTTGTAATTCGGGGAAAATCTGATCTTGGGAATAAAGATCAGTCTAGGATTTTGAGCGTAGGATCCGAACAGGAGCAAGGCTTGCGAGTTTACAGGGTTCTGTAAGTGGGATCTGTTTTAATACTAGTAAAAATCTTGGGAATGCAGCAGTATGCAGGGTTTGCCGAAGCTAGATAAAATATGTGTTATTTACTTCTGCATTTATATTCTCTATTATAATTTGTATAATGATATTTCTTAATATCTCTAATTATTTGAATAACCCCTATTCACCCCCTTCAATGGTAAATCTAGATCCAATATCCTTGTCTTCTAGATTGGTATAAAATAGGCGCTTTTAGTTAAACGCTCTACCACAACCGAGATAGCCCCATTACCCCTTTATCTTCTAGGAAGTCCATCTACAAAGTCTATGGAAATATGTTCCCATTTCCACATGAGGATCTCCAAAGGTAGTAACAATTCTCCGGGATTCCCTTGCTCCGCTTTCACTTTTTAGCATGTCAAACATTTAGCCACGAACTCGACTACATCTATCTTCATTCCTTCCCAATAGGGATTCCTCTTCATATCTCTATAAATTTTATCCCTACCGGGGTGTATGGCCATTTTTGATCTATGGCACTCCTCTAGAATTTCTTTCCTCAACCCTTCATCTTTAGGGACGTGAATTCGTCCATCCCAAAGTATACTTCCATCATCGCTAATCGAATATCTAACCAAATGGGGAAAGTCTCCTTCTTACCCACTTACTCTTTTATGCTTCTTAATTCTTCGTCAAGGTCTTGCGCACTTCGAATCCTTTCTTTTAGAGTAGGTCTAATAATCATAGCTGCAAGAATACCATTTATAAGTGGTTGGCGATGGTTGCAAATTAAAATTAGAGAGAAACCCTATTTGCTTCCATTCTTAGATCACATTTAAAGTTGTGTGTTTCCTACTTAACGCATCCGCCACAACATTCCATTTTTCCGAGGGTATACTAAATCATGAAACCAAATGAGGCAATGTATTACATCCACTGTTGTTGTCTCAGGTTTAGGTCACGTTGAGAAAATAAATACTTCAGGGATTTATGGTCGGTAAAAAGTTCAAATTTCTCTCCTAGAAGATAATGTCTCCACATTTTAAGGGTGAATACTACTGTGGCTAACTCAAGGTCATGAACTGGGTATCTCTTATCTGGATCCTTGAGTTGTCTACTAGCATAAGCAACTATTCTTCCTTCTTGCATAAGGACCACTCCTAAACCGGTCCCACACGCATAAGTGTAAACTATAAAAAAAATTGAACCATCGGGTATGATTAGGACTTACGCGCTAGTTAATACTTCCTTTAATTTCTTAAAGGCTATGTCACATTTATTACTCCAAGAAAACACCAAATTCTTCTTTGTCAATTGGGTTAAAGGAGTAGCAATCTTTGCAAAGTCTTTAATGAATTTCCGATAATAACCAGCCAATCCAATGAAGCTTTTTTACTTCCGTAATGATCTGAGGTATCCTCCATTCCTTGATTGCCTTGATCTTTGAGGGGTCTACGGCCAAGCCTTCGCTTGACGCAATGTGTCCTAAAAACCTATCTTATTCCCTCTAGAAATGGCACTTTGAGAATTCGTTTTCAATTGGTTCTTTCTTAATATCCCTAGAACTTGTCTTAAGTGATTTTCATGCTCTTCATGGTCTTTTGAAAATATAAGGATATCATCTACGAAGACTACCACAATCTTATTTAGAATGCCCCTTATCATGAGGTCAACAAAGAAGGCGGGTGCATTCGTTAGTCCGTAGGGCATAACTTCCCATTGCAACAATCCATCTGGCGCCCTAAACGCAGTTTGTCCTTATTGTCCTCCGCAATTCTTAATTGGTGAAATCCAGTAGCAAGGACTAATTGGGAAAATACTCGAGCTCCTCCCAAGTGGTCAAAAAGGTCATCGATTCTAGGTAAAGTGTACCTATTCTTCTTGGTCAACTTGTTAAGTTCCCTACAATCCACACAAAGTCTTAAAGATTTGTCTGCTTCGGTGTAAAACACAACAGGTGCATCCCATTCTAAGGTACTTCTTCTCTTAATGAAAACTTTTTGTAATAATTCTGAAATATGCTGATCCAAATCTCTTCTTTCCTTAGGCGCCATATGCCTCAAGGGTAGTGCTACAGGTCTGGCATCCTTCTCTAGGTCAATACGAAAAGAGATTTCTCTCTTGGGTGGAAGTCCCGTGATGTCCTCAAAGACATCCAAGAACTCACATACTATAGGGACCGAAGATGGTCCTTCTGAACTAGGAGATAAGTAATATAACAAGGTTTCATCCTTGTTCCTAACTTTACAAGGAATACTCAGACTACTTCCTCCTCGGCTCCTAAGACGAACGATTCTCTTATCGCAATATAGGATGGCCCCATAAAATAATAGCCAATTGATACCAAGAATCATACCCCATAAAATCCAACGCATACGCTTCGTAAAGGAACTCAACATTATCGACCTCCAATACTAGGTATTTGCAAAATAGTTTAAAACACTTAGATCCTTCAATAGGGTTAGCCACCTCTATCGGACTATCAGAGATAGGCATAGGAAGGTTCAATAGATTAACTAATCTCTTAGAGATAAAAGAATGAGTCACTCCGGAATCGAACAAGGTGTATATAGAATTTCCTAAAACAAAAGTTATACATTCAAGTGCATGTTGTCCTTGGTCTTTTGGGGTCGGCTTTGAATCGTTGCTGCCTCTATTGCATGAATCTGACCACTCTAGATAACTTTGGGCTTTGGGAAGTCCTTAGACATGTGTCCTTCATGGCAGTTGTAACACTTTCCTTTGAACTTCTTTTTCGCCAACGAGGTCCTAGAATCCTTCGCCTCATGGCCCTTGCGGTTGCACCTCGTACAAGTCTTTGCCTCCTTTTTGAATTTGCCCCCTTTCTTCTTGTTTTTCCACCATTCCTTTTTCTTATTCTTGTTGGAACTTCCTTCTCCTTTCCCACCTTTTTTATCCTCCTTGGAGCCTTCCGTCATGCATAGAGAAGTTGTATCTACTAGGGTTTTAAAAGTTTCCCTAAATGTTACTTGGGCTAATAAAGTTCACTTTAGTGGAGAGTTCAACTCTTTAAAAAATCTCAAGGCTCTTTACATGGGGGTGTCTACTAAACTTCTGCCAAACTTACTCAATTTGATAAATTTGGCTACATGCAGGCTCAAGCTTCCTTGTTTGAGGTGGATAAAATTTTCCAACTAGATCGTCATTTCTTCTCTTGGCAAAAACTTTGCATTGAAATGGGTTTGGAATTCGGCCCATGTAAATATTCGGCCCTCGTTCTCTCCAGATACTAAATTCCACCATTCAAGGGCCTCCTCTTTCATGTGCCAGGCCACAATTCTCCTTTTCACTTCATCGGACCAGTAAGTGAAAAGCCTTTCGCAGTCCATTATACAAGATTGGGCGTTAGTAAAACCTTCCTTTCCAACGAATGATTTCTCTCCAAGATTCGCAAAATTCTTGCAGAAACGAGAAAAGTCAAAGGCTACATCAGCAGCAGGAGCTGCAGGCGCCACTGTGGCAGGATTAGCAATAGGGACCTATTCCACAGTATAGAGATATCGTTGGAATCATTCTGGAAAGTATCGTGGCAATGCCTGGTTCCCTACTCAGTAGGATTATTAGCCATTCTACTATCTGAAAAGTAAAGGAAGAATCCTATAGTGGATACTCCAGAGATAGTATTTAAGCTGAAAAGGGAAGAAAATGATAAAGTTGCCTAGTATAAATGCGTATGCTTATTGGGAGTAAATATATAATATATATAGTTTGGAAAACCTTTTTCAAAATACAAATATGTCTCGCATATGTATAATTCTCTTATAATCGGGCAATGTAGGCTCTGATACCAAATGTTACAACCCACCGGGAATGGGGCTAAATTTTAACCTAGAAAATGCCCATAGAAACTTAGAGCCATTCTAAATGGGTCGTTGGTTCCTGTAAGGAATTACATTTGTGCAGATAATATATATATATATATACACACACACTTCAAATGGAAATCTCACACAGCGGAAAGAGAAAATATAATACAAAAATAAGATGTACCACTTTATTAAAAATCATAGAATTCCAACATAGCAGTCAAGATTACATTTGTTCCATGGGTACATCAATTAATTCATTCTCAAATGTTTCCATAAGAAGTACAACAGTGTAACAACCCGAAAATCTGGGCCAGTTTAAAATTTTTAAATTGGCAATTTTAGCGAGTTTTGATTATTTAAAATGAATGATTTTAAATAATATCGACGAGAAATTTATTTTGAATATAATTCGAACGTATATATTATACGCGTCGTCGTTAGAATAAAAATAATTATATATAATTATAAAAGGAATTGAAAATGGCGCGGTAGTTCGATAATTCGATTTCAAACTTCAATTGAATGTACCGGGTGCAAAACAATCCGGATTTTAGTGAAACCAAAAATAATGGAATCTAATAGTGAATATCTTTCCAACGAAGTTGAGAAACTGAGATTCCACTTTATAAATGATGAGATATGTCCAGTTGAAATTTAGAAATAGTCGCTGTGGAATTTATATATATTTTAATATAATATAAGGCCCTTAAAAATAGCAATTTTGCAAACGACCTCGGATTTCGACGAAACCAGTTTTGTTGGGTCCGTGACGTTTAGTTATTGCTAGATTCCAAATTTCATAATTTTTCGAATCAATATGTGAGCGTGGCAAAAGAAAACGCGTTTGACCATTTCTGTTGAATTTAATCGACTGGAAATTGGCCATTTTTCCAACGGTCTCAGAATTCGACGAAACTAGTTTTGTTAGGACCGTATCGTCAATACGAAGCTAGAAAATATTTTTCTGGAATTTTTCTAGTTAGTATGTGACCCCGGTAATTTGAAATGTACGTTTAAAATTCAATATAATGATTTAAATGTAAATGCAACGGAAACTGATCGAAACGGTCGATTCAGCTTGCGGTACATATCCCATTGTGTTCGGAATGGGGGTGAAACGCTATGGGCGACAGGGGGTGGACCTCGTTTAGAGGTCGTATGTGAAAGTCAACTTTTTAATAATTAAATAATAATAAAAAAAAATAAAAATAAATAAACCCTCCTCTCTCCTTAACTACCTAGGCCCCCCCCCCCCGTTCGTTTTATTTCAGATCAATTATAAAAAAAAAAAAAAAGAAGGAGACGAGCGCCCTCGCGCTCGAACCCAGGCGGCGGCGATGCCTCGCCGAACCCCCCTCCTCCGAACCCTCGACGAACCAGAACCCCCCTCCTCCGAACCCTCGACGAAACCGCCGCCTCCCTGAAAGGACCCAAACCCCCACAGCCACGCACCCCCACAGCCACCGAGACCAAACCCTAGCCTCCTCTGCCAGGAGCCCCACCGCGACGACAGAAACCCCCCCTCCCTGTAAGTTCCCTGATCTTGTTTTTTTATTTTATTTTCTTTAAAACTGTTTTTTTATTTTCTTTAAAACTGATTTTATTTAAAGTAGAAAACTGATTTTATTTAAAGTAGAAAACTGATTTTATTTAAAGTAGAAAACTGATTTTATTTAAAGTAGAAAACTGATTTTATTTAAAGTAGAAAACTGATTTTTATTTAAAATAGAAAACTGATTTTATTTTAAATAGAAAACTGATTTTATTTAAAATAGAAAACTGATTTTATAAAACATTTAAAAACTGATTTTTATGTTTTTGGATTCTGATTTTAATTAGATTCAAAATTGTTTCTTTTTTTTTTATGATTTAAAACTGATTTTTAAAATGATTTTAAAAACTGTTTTTAAAAATAAAAACAACTTTGTTTTTGTAAAGATATCAACTTTGTTTTTTTTAAAAAGATATGAACTTTGAAAATAAAAAGGCGAGTACTTTAAAAATAAAAAGGCGAGTTCTTTGAAAGTAAAAAGGCGAAATCTTTATTTTAGAAAAGGCAAAATCTTTAGGTGGAAAATAGCGTGATAAAAATATAATTTTTATCTATATAACATAGATGTGAAAATATGATTTTTATATGTTGAACTTCGAACTAAAAATTCGATTTTTATATATTGAATAGCGAACTAAAAATTCGATCTTTATATATTGAATAGCGAACTAAAAATTCGATTTTTATATATTGAATAGCGAACTAAAAATTCGATTTTTATATATTGAATAGCGAACTAAAAATTCGATTTTTATATATTGAATAGCGAAGTCA
This sequence comes from Allium sativum, assembly GCA_030737875.1. Lineage (NCBI taxonomy): Eukaryota > Viridiplantae > Streptophyta > Magnoliopsida > Asparagales > Amaryllidaceae > Allium > Allium sativum. The sequence continues at coordinate 694,269,460 of CM060920.1, forward strand.
AAATTCGATTTTTACATATGTAACAACCCGCAAAAATCAGGACCAATTTAAAAATTTTATTTTAGAAAATTTTAATGAGTTTTGACAATATAAAATAATTTATTTAAATAATAATGATCACAAATTTGATTTAAATCGAAGTTAGAATGAATGATTTAATTTTAATTAACAAAAGAGTTAGAAATAACGCGGTAGTTTGAAAAGTCAAACTTGAACTTTGACTGACCGTACAGGATGCAAAATTTAATGAATTTTAGTGAAACCAAAAATATTAGAATCTATTTAAAAATATCTTTCTAACGAATCTGAAAAATCGAAATTTCATAGCGGAAATCAAAAGTTATGGCCAATTCAATTTTTAGGAAGGTCGCTGTAGAATATATAGGGCCCGAAAGGCTACTTTTCACATATATAGGAATTTGAACTCGAAACCACTTCCATTGAGTTCGGAATGACGTTTCTGCATTGAAAAACAGTAAACACTTATATATTTTGAGTTTCAAAAATTATTTGTTTAAAAATATATTTTTAATATTAAATATATTGGCCTTAAAGATAGTCATTTTTCAAACGACCTCCGTTTTCGACGAAACCACTTTTGTTGGAACCGGAATGTCAAATTATTGCTAGGTTTCAATTTTCAGAATTTTTCGAATTAATATGTGAGCGTGGCGAAATAAAATGTGTTTTGACTATTTACAGTTAAATTTGAACGCCTTAAAAATAGCCATTTTTCGAACAGTCTCAGAATTCGACGAAAATAATTTTGTTGGATTCGTATCGTCATAAGAAAGCTAAAAATATTTTTTTTAGAATTTTCTGAGGTCGTATGTGGCCCCGGCACATTTAAATGTATGGTAGGAATTAAATAATTAATTTAATATTGTAATTTCAATTAAAACCGAAAATAAAACGTGTAGACATCAGAATTGGACATTGGGACATAGCCCATCGCGTTCAGAAGGCCTTAAAACGTTAAGATCGACAGTAAGCAGGCCCAAATCCGAGAAAGTTCAAAAATCCACTTTATTTCACGAAATTCGGAATTTAATATTAAAATAATATAAAAATCCGAAAACCCTAACCCTAACACTGTTCATGGCGGCCGCCGCCCAGAAAATGGAAGGCCAGAATTGCTCCAACTTCAAACGCTAATATCTCCCAATCCGTTCGACGAAATTTGACGTATGACCTACCAAATCGAAGAGAATTCAGAGACCTTTCAATCTATACGGCTAAGATCGGATTTTGGTGCTCGGATTTCGCGAATTTTGGCCGAGAAGTCGCTGCGGTTTTCGGTGATTTGCGGGTGATTGGGGAGGCCGAGCTTCAAGGGGTTGGTGGTGTAGGTTGCTCTCGGCATGGCGGTTGCGGCGGTGGTGTCTGATCGGCGAACGGGGTGTCGTGGGGGGGTGCGCATGGAAGAAGCAACGGCGGCTTCATGGGTTGCGGCATGTAGATGACGACGTGAAGAAGAAGGTCCGAACTATTATTTTATTATTATTTTATTTATTTAAATATTTAAATTATCCGATGTTTAAAAATTCATAACTCTCTCATACGAGGTCCGTTTGACAAACCGTAAATTGCGCTGGACTCGTCTTTCCGAGCTCTTCGCGATGGCGCAGACCACACCTGATTCTGAGACAGTTGATTTTCAACCAAAATTTGGGGTGAGAGTTCAAATTCTATTATTTATTTAATTATTAATTTATTTTCCCACATGAAAATAATTGTATGATGATGATGATTTAGTTCTGAAATGTTTTGGGTGTATGAATTATCGATTGTTGCTTGTGGTGTGCTTATTGTTCATGTTATGCTTAAATCCGTCTTTATATTGTATATGTTATTGTGTTTAAATTGCAGTTGGAAAATTAAATCTAAATTTAGATTTAAAACATATTTTATTCAAATCTAGACGTTCTAATTTATTTTATTTTAATGGCATTTTCATTCTTCTGAAATGAACAAAGAAATGGAACGACAAATAAAACTTTATTTTTATTTGTTGATGTTACAATAGAAATTGAACGACAAATAGAATATTACTTTTATTTGTTTGTTTACAATAGACTATGAACAACGAATAAAATATATTTCTTTTGTTCGCCTTAAAGGTTAACTAACAAAGTTCTCATTTTTGGTTGCATAAAAAGAATACAAAAACTCTTAATTTTGTTGCATTAAAAGTTAACGAACAAGAATTCATATTTTTTGTCATTGAATAAAAAATGAAACAAGGATTCATATTTTTGTCATTGAATAAAGATGAAACAAAAATCCATACTTTTGTCATTGGAAAGGAAAAAAAGAAAGAAAAAAAAAAGGAAATTTTCCTTTTATTTGAATTGATGTGAACTACCAATTCAATATTGAAAAAAAAGGATTGTGTTTTGTTTGCATTTCTCAAACAGAAATGTACGAAGGAATAAAACGATTGTATTTTGTTTGCTTCCCTTGATGCGAACAAAATGACAAAATATAGATTTACATTTAAAATAAAAAGAATTATATTCTTCTTGCATTTCTCAATGCAAACAAAATGTTTAAATAAAAAGAGAATTATATTTTGTTTTGCATCCCTTGACGCGAACAAAGTATTGAAATAAAGATTTACATTAAAATTTATATTTTTATTTGTGTTTTCAAGACACAAATGAACTTGAAACATACTTTTTATCTTTATTTTATTTATTTACATTTCATAATGTAAATATCACTTGAATATAAAACTTACCTTTTTATTTATATTTTATAATGTAAATATGACCTGAAAACTAAAACTTATTTTATTATTTGCATATTGTAATGCAAATGAGACTTGAAAACAAAACTTACATTTTTGTTAACGTTTCATGATGTGAATATAACTTGATGATAAAGCTATTTTTATTATTTGCATACTATAATGAGAATAGAACTTGAAATAAAATTTACATTTTTATTTGCACTTTATAATACGAATATAACATTGAAAATAAAACTTACCTTTTCATTTGCATTTTATTATGCAAATACAACATAAGGATAGAATCTACTTTTTATATGCAATTTACAATGTAAAATAAAAAGTACATTTTTATATGTAATTAGAAAGGGGATTTGCAATAAAATATAAAATTACATTTTTATATGTAATTTATAATGGGATATATAATTGTAAAATAAAGTTTACATTTTTATATGTAGTAAGAAATTGAAAATTCGCATTGATAATAAGATAACACTTTTGTTAAGATATTGCAAAAGATAATTTTTGTCGCTTTTTCTTTTAGAAAAAAAAAAAACATATTTTGTCACTCTTTTCTTTTTAACATGAAAAAAGGTCATTTTGTCGCTTCTTCTTTTTAACATTAAAAGAACATTTTTATGTCATGTTTCTTTTTAGCATTAAAGGAAGCATCTTTGTTGTTTTTCCTTTTAGTAATAAAAAGAACATTTTGCTTTCATTTCTTATGATAATATTTTATCGTCATTTTGAATGCGGTAAAATTAGAATTGTTAATGTTGAATATTTTATCGTCATTTTGAATGCGGTAAAATTAGAATTGTTAATGTTGAATATTTTATCGTCATTTTGAATGCGGTAAAATTAGAATTGTTAATGTTGAATATTTTATCGTCATTTTGAATGCGGTAAAAATAGAATTGTTAATGTTGAATATTTTATCGTCATTTTGGATGCGGTGAAAATAGAATGGTTAATGTTGTCATTTTTATCGACATTCTTGGTGCGATAAAAATAGACAATGTTAGTGATTCATTTTTATCGACATTCTTGGTGCGATAAAAATAGACAATGTTAGTGATTCATTTTTATCGACATTTTTGGTGCGATAAAAATAGACAATGTTAGTGATTCATTTTTATCGACATTTTTGGTGCGATAAAGATAGACAATGTTAGTGATTCATTTTATCGACATTTTGGTGCGATAAAAATAGACAATGTTAGTGATTCATTTTTATCGGCATTTTTGATGCGATAAAAATAGCAATGTTAATGTTACATTTTTATCATCATTTTAGATGCAATAAAAAGAATATATTTTTGTGTTACATTTTATTGTCTTTCTAGAGACAATAAAAAGAATAAAATTAAAGAATTACAATTTTATGTAAAATTGCTTTCATTGAAAAGAATAAATATAGAAGACGAGATTTTTGTTGTTAATAATGAACAATAAAAAAGGAAAATTACATTCAAAATGTAAGTTAGAATAAAAAGGACATTTTGTTAAGTAAAAATGTAAATTACAATAAAAAGTATAGAAATAAAGATCACATTTTTATTGACCGTTTATAGGCAATAAAAGGAATATAAATAAAAGAGACATTTTTATCACATCACCCAAGTGCACAAATTAGTTTATCATTTGCTTGATTGGTTGAAAACCCCACACGGGTGTTGGGATGAAAATTTACATACACTAATCCCAATATTAGTTGTATGTTGATCGTTAGATCGACGGGCTGTGATGAGCGTTATTATTTAATTTTAACGCTTACACAGTGGAAAATTACACTTTGGATGTAATGGATGACTTGATGATTGTACTGTTATTGTCATATATATGATGTGTGTGAAATCCATATAATCCAAATTATATGGTAAATGTTTTGAGTCGCATTTCGATTCAAGTGTTCTTTTAAATAAGACTATTTTTACATTAGAAATCCTTTTTATATAAAGTATATATATTTTAAAAAAATATAGAATTTTAATTAAGTATATGTTAAAACAAGGAATATTTGTAGAAGATAAAGATTTGTAAAATAAAGAATACTTCTCATTTAGAATCTTTTATCTAAAGAATATTTTTATGATTATTTTAAAATATGTTTTTAAAGAGATTACTAGCATTTGCAATCATATTTTGTGATATGTAATAAATTGAGATGTGAAGTGGGTTTACCGTGGACGATGTTTTAAACGACATCTATCCTTTAATCCAATTTGCATTGAAATCATTATTTGGAACTTATAAATCTATTTTATAGAATTAAAAAGACATTTTCTATAAATCAAGTTTTTCAACTAATATATTAAATAGGAATTAAGTGGAAATTCTATTGGTAATAATTGAGATGGGCTTCTGTAAAAGAAGACCGATATTATATATGGAGTTTAAGAGGCTTTGCCGTTATTCCATTTATACTATTAGTCTGATACAGAAATCTATATCGATTATGTATTGATTGGATTTCTGTGGAATTCCATATTTTTAGAAATTGATTTATAGATTGTCTTTTAAATATTTATCTTTGATAAAATTAATGAGAATCTTCTAAAACGAATATCTTATTAAAAGAATATTCTGAGTTGAGATGTGACGAAATGTGTGATTTTCCAACATTTGTTTAATCCTAAATTACGTAAGTTATTTAGAAAGACCGGGTTTAACCCATTTTGAATAATCAACACGACGATCAAGGGTCGAAGACGAAGACGATGATTGAAGACCGAAGATTTTCACATCGTTGGGATGATGATGACTAGTATCTTGAATTGGGATTGGCCTTCCAAGGCAAGGTATTTGGTAATGATCGTCCAAACGCATTTGGAGATCGACGGACACGATGTTTCGTTCAGACCCAGAACGAGCTTATAAATGGATAGCATGCCTGACATTGAAATTTATTTCATGTAATTAAATCGGTTTTTATTTAATATATAAATGCATGGTGGCGGAGGATTTATTCTCTTGCTTAACACCCTTTTGTATGTTAAATAATTACCGATCGCATGATATGAGTTGTTGATGTGGCACGCCAAGTTGCAATTGAACAAAGCTTATTGTTGCAAAGCAGAGCCTTGTATGATGATCAAAGCATAGTCTGGTATGGACATAGCTTTGTGTAATACGTTACTTCGCGAGCCTCACACCCCGGTTGAGTCTAAAACGGAGTAAGGGAACGCAGGGAGTGCGCACGTCTCTTTCTAGCTAGAAGTGGTGTCGGTGCTTAAACTGGCTGACATTTTACTTATGTGGTTGTTGGATTTGAGGTACCTCAGGTATATTGGTCGTATTGTGGCCAATCAGAGATCCGTTAGGATCGGGAAACGTGTGTTCAGGAATAACTAATCCAGTCCATTGCACCAGTTGGACAGAGTACCAACACGGGGACGGACCGGCCCTGCAGGATCCAAGGGTTGGACAGAGTACCAATCCTGGGGCATTGCTAGAGTGTCTCGAATCGGTAAGGAATTCGCTCCTAGCCTTGACTCAGATGGAAACCCAAATTTCCAATACGACATCACGCGGTTTTGATTGTATACCTATACATGGCGACATAGTGGGATGGGGCACTCATGCCGTCTAGGATTGATACATTTACTTTGATGTATTTCAAATTGGTTGCACACTATTATTATATATTACCGTGTTTATCGTATCAAGCATCTTTTGATCATTATAAGGTAAAACCCTATCCTCCGGTTTGCGTTGCATTGTGTGATGGGACTTGGGTCTTATAATGGTTTCATTTTTCTAAAAAGCATTGCGTTATTTTGACGATTTACTTTAGTCATGCACTGGCAATCCATAGGAGAAAACCCGTTCCGCGAAAGTGGCGTGGTCCTGTGATTAGCCTTATTATATTATATAGGTTAAGTAGAATTCTCACACCAGTCCCACGACTGACCTGTAGTTTGTTCACTTTGCAAACTCGGGTGCCCTCTTTCCACACGGGCAGTCGAGTAGCTTATTTGACAGATAGATAAAACAAGATCCTGGATTGAAGATTGAAGCTGTGGCCATAGTGTTGATAGCCTTCCACCGAGATTAGTTCCGCTGCAATGTATTCATTTATTGTAATTTATTCTTCGGCTGTAATTATATTCCAATGTACTCTGATATGTATATTCTGTACTCTGATGTAACATTTATCATAGTGTTATAAAAGTCTTCTGTGTTTTTGTTCTGATGTGTTGTATGCCCAAAGTTAAAGTATTCGTAGATTTTCACCTTTTGGGTCAGACCTGTGTGGTTTATGGTCGATTCAAAGGGTGGGAATTTGCGGGTCTTTACAGTTGGTATCAGAGCTTAGGTTAGCTCAAATCTTTGGGGTACAACTCGTTAGAACTGAACGGAAGACTCATCAGAGATTGGATTAGTAATGTCCAATAAGAATACTCATTAGAGATAGGATCAGCAGTATCCTAGAATGAGTGAGCTCGTTAGAGATGGGGTTAGTAATGCCCTAGGACGAGTTAAGAGTTACGAATTTATAATTAACGTATTTTTGATATTTATAATCTATTCTTTGAAATATGATTTTTATAAATGTAAAGTTATGTATATTTTGAAAAGATAATCAACCATTAAAAATTAAAATTGAGATAGTTAATTTTACAATTTTTAGCTACGTTCCTTTTCGAGGACGAAAAGTTTTTAAGTGGGGGCGATTGTAACAACCCGCAAAAATCAGGACCAATTTAAAAATTTTATTTTAGAAAATTTTAATGAGTTTTGACAATATAAAATAATTTATTTAAATAATAATGATCACAAATTTGATTTAAATCGAAGTTAGAATGAATGATTTAATTTTAATTAACAAAAGAGTTAGAAATAACGCGGTAGTTTGAAAAGTCAAACTTGAACTTTGACTGACCGTACAGGATGCAAAATTTAATGAATTTTAGTGAAACCAAAAATATTAGAATCTATTTAAAAATATCTTTCTAACGAATCTGAAAAATCGAAATTTCATAGCGGAAATCAAAAGTTATGGCCAATTCAATTTTTAGGAAGGTCGCTGTAGAATATATAGGGCCCGAAAGGCTACTTTTCACATATATAGGAATTTGAACTCGAAACCACTTCCATTGAGTTCGGAATGACGTTTCTGCATTGAAAAACAGTAAACACTTATATATTTTGAGTTTCAAAAATTATTTGTTTAAAAATATATTTTTAATATTAAATATATTGGCCTTAAAGATAGTCATTTTTCAAACGACCTCCGTTTTCGACGAAACCACTTTTGTTGGAACCGGAATGTCAAATTATTGCTAGGTTTCAATTTTCAGAATTTTTCGAATTAATATGTGAGCGTGGCGAAATAAAATGTGTTTTGACTATTTACAGTTAAATTTGAACGCCTTAAAAATAGCCATTTTTCGAACAGTCTCAGAATTCGACGAAAATAATTTTGTTGGATTCGTATCGTCATAAGAAAGCTAAAAATATTTTTTTTAGAATTTTCTGAGGTCGTATGTGGCCCCGGCACATTTAAATGTATGGTAGGAATTAAATAATTAATTTAATATTGTAATTTCAATTAAAACCGAAAATAAAACGTGTAGACATCAGAATTGGACATTGGGACATAGCCCATCGCGTTCAGAAGGCCTTAAAACGTTAAGATCGACAGTAAGCAGGCTCAAATCCGAGAAAGTTCAAAAATCCACTTTATTTCACGAAATTCGGAATTTAATATTAAAATAATATAAAAATCCGAAAACCCTAACCCTAACACTGTTCATGGCGGCCGCCGCCCAGAAAATGGAAGGCCAGAATTGCTCCAACTTCAAACGCTAACATCTCCCAATCCGTTCGACGAAATTTGACGTATGACCTACCAAATCGAAGAGAATTCAGAGACCTTTCAATCTATACGGCTAAGATCGGATTTTGGTGCTCGGATTTCGCGAATTTTGGCCGAGAAGTCGCTGCGGTTTTCGGTGATTTGCGGGTGATTGGGGAGGCCGAGCTTCAAGGGGTTGGTGGTGTAGGTTGCTCTCGGCATGGCGGTTGCGGCGGTGGTGTCTGATCGGCGAACGGGGTGTCGTGGGGGGGTGCGCATGGAAGAAGCAACGGCGGCTTCATGGGTTGCGGCATGTAGATGACGACGTGAAGAAGAAGGTCCGAACTATTATTTTATTATTATTTTATTTATTTAAATATTTAAATTATCCGATGTTTAAAAATTCATAACTCTCTCATACGAGGTCCGTTTGACAAACCGTAAATTGCGCTGGACTCGTCTTTCCGAGCTCTTCGCGATGGCGCAGACCACACCTGATTCTGAGACAGTTGATTTTCAACCAAAATTTGGGGTGAGAGTTCAAATTCTATTATTTATTTAATTATTAATTTATTTTCCCACATGAAAATAATTGTATGATGATGATGATTTAGTTCTGAAATGTTTTGGGTGTATGAATTATCGATTGTTGCTTGTGGTGTGCTTATTGTTCATGTTATGCTTAAATCCGTCTTTATATTGTATATGTTATTGTGTTTAAATTGCAGTTGGAAAATTAAATCTAAATTTAGATTTAAAACATATTTTATTCAAATCTAGACGTTCTAATTTATTTTATTTTAATGGCATTTTCATTCTTCTGAAATGAACAAAGAAATGGAACGACAAATAAAACTTTATTTTTATTTGTTGATGTTACAATAGAAATTGAACGACAAATAGAATATTACTTTTATTTGTTTGTTTACAATAGACTATGAACAACGAATAAAATATATTTCTTTTGTTCGCCTTAAAGGTTAACTAACAAAGTTCTCATTTTTGGTTGCATAAAAAGAATACAAAAACTCTTAATTTTGTTGCATTAAAAGTTAACGAACAAGAATTCATATTTTTTGTCATTGAATAAAAAATGAAACAAGGATTCATATTTTTGTCATTGAATAAAGATGAAACAAAAATCCATACTTTTGTCATTGGAAAGGAAAAAAGAAAGAAAAAAAAAAGGAAATTTTCCTTTTATTTGAATTGATGTGAACTACCAATTCAATATTGAAAAAAAAGGATTGTGTTTTGTTTGCATTTCTCAAACAGAAATGTACGAAGGAATAAAACGATTGTATTTTGTTTGCTTCCCTTGATGCGAACAAAATGACAAAATATAGATTTACATTTAAAATAAAAAGAATTATATTCTTCTTGCATTTCTCAATGCAAACAAAATGTTTAAATAAAAAGAGAATTATATTTTGTTTTGCATCCCTTGACGCGAACAAAGTATTGAAATAAAGATTTACATTAAAATTTATATTTTTATTTGTGTTTTCAAGACACAAATGAACTTGAAACATACTTTTTATCTTTATTTTATTTATTTACATTTCATAATGTAAATATCACTTGAATATAAAACTTACCTTTTTATTTATATTTTATAATGTAAATATGACCTGAAAACTAAAACTTATTTTATTATTTGCATATTGTAATGCAAATGAGACTTGAAAACAAAACTTACATTTTTGTTAACGTTTCATGATGTGAATATAACTTGATGATAAAGCTATTTTTATTATTTGCATACTATAATGAGAATAGAACTTGAAATAAAATTTACATTTTTATTTGCACTTTATAATACGAATATAACATTGAAAATAAAACTTACCTTTTCATTTGCATTTTATTATGCAAATACAACATAAGGATAGAATCTACTTTTTATATGCAATTTACAATGTAAAATAAAAAGTACATTTTTATATGTAATTAGAAAGGGGATTTGCAATAAAATATAAAATTACATTTTTATATGTAATTTATAATGGGATATATAATTGTAAAATAAAGTTTACATTTTTATATGTAGTAAGAAATTGAAAATTCGCATTGATAATAAGATAACACTTTTGTTAAGATATTGCAAAAGATAATTTTTGTCGCTTTTTCTTTTAGAAAAAAAAAACATATTTTGTCACTCTTTTCTTTTTAACATGAAAAAAGGTCATTTTGTCGCTTCTTCTTTTTAACATTAAAAGAACATTTTTATGTCATGTTTCTTTTTAGCATTAAAGGAAGCATCTTTGTTGTTTTTCCTTTTAGTAATAAAAAGAACATTTTGCTTTCATTTCTTATGATAATATTTTATCGTCATTTTGAATGCGGTAAAATTAGAATTGTTAATGTTGAATATTTTATCGTCATTTTGAATGCGGTAAAATTAGAATTGTTAATGTTGAATATTTTATCGTCATTTTGAATGCGGTAAAATTAGAATTGTTAATGTTGAATATTTTATCGTCATTTTGAATGCGGTAAAAATAGAATTGTTAATGTTGAATATTTTATCGTCATTTTGGATGCGGTGAAAATAGAATGGTTAATGTTGTCATTTTTATCGACATTCTTGGTGCGATAAAAATAGACAATGTTAGTGATTCATTTTTATCGACATTCTTGGTGCGATAAAAATAGACAATGTTAGTGATTCATTTTTATCGACATTTTTGGTGCGATAAAAATAGACAATGTTAGTGATTCATTTTTATCGACATTTTTGGTGCGATAAAGATAGACAATGTTAGTGATTCATTTTATCGACATTTTGGTGCGATAAAAATAGACAATGTTAGTGATTCATTTTTATCGGCATTTTTGATGCGATAAAAATAGCAATGTTAATGTTACATTTTTATCATCATTTTAGATGCAATAAAAAGAATATATTTTTGTGTTACATTTTATTGTCTTTCTAGAGACAATAAAAAGAATAAAATTAAAGAATTACAATTTTATGTAAAATTGCTTTCATTGAAAAGAATAAATATAGAAGACGAGATTTTTGTTGTTAATAATGAACAATAAAAAAGGAAAATTACATTCAAAATGTAAGTTAGAATAAAAAGGACATTTTGTTAAGTAAAAATGTAAATTACAATAAAAAGTATAGAAATAAAGATCACATTTTTATTGACCGTTTATAGGCAATAAAAGGAATATAAATAAAAGAGACATTTTTATCACATCACCCAAGTGCACAAATTAGTTTATCATTTGCTTGATTGGTTGAAAACCCCACACGGGTGTTGGGATGAAAATTTACATACACTAATCCCAATATTAGTTGTATGTTGATCGTTAGATCGACGGGCTGTGATGAGCGTTATTATTTAATTTTAACGCTTACACAGTGGAAAATTACACTTTGGATGTAATGGATGACTTGATGATTGTACTGTTATTGTCATATATATGATGTGTGTGAAATCCATATAATCCAAATTATATGGTAAATGTTTTGAGTCGCATTTCGATTCAAGTGTTCTTTTAAATAAGACTATTTTTACATTAGAAATCCTTTTTATATAAAGTATATATATTTTAAAAAAATATAGAATTTTAATTAAGTATATGTTAAAACAAGGAATATTTGTAGAAGATAAAGATTTGTAAAATAAAGAATACTTCTCATTTAGAATCTTTTATCTAAAGAATATTTTTATGATTATTTTAAAATATGTTTTTAAAGAGATTACTAGCATTTGCAATCATATTTTGTGATATGTAATAAATTGAGATGTGAAGTGGGTTTACCGTGGACGATGTTTTAAACGACATCTATCCTTTAATCCAATTTGCATTGAAATCATTATTTGGAACTTATAAATCTATTTTATAGAATTAAAAAGACATTTTCTATAAATCAAGTTTTTCAACTAATATATTAAATAGGAATTAAGTGGAAATTCTATTGGTAATAATTGAGATGGGCTTCTGTAAAAGAAGACCGATATTATATATGGAGTTTAAGAGGCTTTGCCGTTATTCCATTTATACTATTAGTCTGATACAGAAATCTATATCGATTATGTATTGATTGGATTTCTGTGGAATTCCATATTTTTAGAAATTGATTTATAGATTGTCTTTTAAATATTTATCTTTGATAAAATTAATGAGAATCTTCTAAAACGAATATCTTATTAAAAGAATATTCTGAGTTGAGATGTGACGAAATGTGTGATTTTCCAACATTTGTTTAATCCCAAATTACGTAAGTTATTTAGAAAGACCGGGTTTAACCCATTTTGAATAATCAACACGACGATCAAGGGTCGAAGACGAAGACGATGATTGAAGACCGAAGATTTTCACATCGTTGGGATGATGATGACTAGTATCTTGAATTGGGATTGGCCTTCCAAGGCAAGGTATTTGGTAATGATCGTCCAAACGCATTTGGAGATCGACGGACACGATGTTTCGTTCAGACCCAGAACGAGCTTATAAATGGATAGCATGCCTGACATTGAAATTTATTTCATGTAATTAAATCGGTTTTTATTTAATATATAAATGCATGGTGGCGGAGGATTTATTCTCTTGCTTAACACCCTTTTGTATGTTAAATAATTACCGATCGCATGATATGAGTTGTTGATGTGGCACGCCAAGTTGCAATTGAACAAAGCTTATTGTTGCAAAGCAGAGCCTTGTATGATGATCAAAGCATAGTCTGGTATGGACATAGCTTTGTGTAATACGTTACTTCGCGAGCCTCACACCCCGGTTGAGTCTAAAACGGAGTAAGGGAACGCAGGGAGTGCGCACGTCTCTTTCTAGCTAGAAGTGGTGTCGGTGCTTAAACTGGCTGACATTTTACTTATGTGGTTGTTGGATTTGAGGTACCTCAGGTATATTGGTCGTATTGTGGCCAATCAGAGATCCGTTAGGATCGGGAAACGTGTGTTCAGGAATAACTAATCCAGTCCATTGCACCAGTTGGACAGAGTACCAACACGGGGACGGACCGGCCCTGCAGGATCCAAGGGTTGGACAGAGTACCAATCCTGGGGCATTGCTAGAGTGTCTCGAATCGGTAAGGAATTCGCTCCTAGCCTTGACTCAGATGGAAACCCAAATTTCCAATACGACATCACGCGGTTTTGATTGTATACCTATACATGGCGACATAGTGGGATGGGGCACTCATGCCGTCTAGGATTGATACATTTACTTTGATGTATTTCAAATTGGTTGCACACTATTATTATATATTACCGTGTTTATCGTATCAAGCATCTTTTGATCATTATAAGGTAAAACCCTATCCTCCGGTTTGCGTTGCATTGTGTGATGGGACTTGGGTCTTATAATGGTTTCATTTTTCTAAAAAGCATTGCGTTATTTTGACGATTTACTTTAGTCATGCACTGGCAATCCATAGGAGAAAACCCGTTCCGCGAAAGTGGCGTGGTCCTGTGATTAGCCTTATTATATTATATAGGTTAAGTAGAATTCTCACACCAGTCCCACGACTGACCTGTAGTTTGTTCACTTTGCAAACTCGGGTGCCCTCTTTCCACACGGGCAGTCGAGTAGCTTATTTGACAGATAGATAAAACAAGATCCTGGATTGAAGATTGAAGCTGTGGCCATAGTGTTGATAGCCTTCCACCGAGATTAGTTCCGCTGCAATGTATTCATTTATTGTAATTTATTCTTCGGCTGTAATTATATTCCAATGTACTCTGATATGTATATTCTGTACTCTGATGTAACATTTATCATAGTGTTATAAAAGTCTTCTGTGTTTTTGTTCTGATGTGTTGTATGCCCAAAGTTAAAGTATTCGTAGATTTTCACCTTTTGGGTCAGACCTGTGTGGTTTATGGTCGATTCAAAGGGTGGGAATTTGCGGGTCTTTACAACATATGTAGAGGATACGGGCAACGAAGGTGACGAAGATGCGATAGCAATGAAGATTTCTATCAATGAAGTGCCGTGGAGCTTGGATAGCTATCGGTGAGAATTTCTCACCTTTCACTTTCTTTTTCTAGTTATATATATATATACTAGGATGCAGACGGTGCTTAGTAGCACCCGACACAATCGTCCACAGACCATGGACTTGTTTGTTTGGCTGTTTGGTTATTGATTGTGATATTGGTTTGAATGTGATTTGTGGTGTGAAAAATCGAATCGATAAATTGGTTAGGATTAGACGTGCGCCGTTATAAGGCGAAGGAGTAAGGCTAGGTTAGACTCCTACTCCAAATTTTGTGGTTTGCATAACGAATTGATTTGATTGATGTGTGAATGGCGTGGGCCTTCACTAGACCGGGGATAAGGCTAGGCCTCGTCCCGTTTCTAGTATCGTGCCGTTATGCCGCCGAAATTTTCTAAAATATGTTAGAAAAATAAAAATATCATTTTATTTAAAGAATGAATTGAATAGGAATTCATATGTTGAAATAAAATGTTTTGTCGTTAAAAATATAATTTTTAACGTGAAGTGAATAAAATAAAATATTCATTTATAAACCGGGCGGTTTGTTTATGTACACCTATTTGAATGACATTGATTGGGACGATAAATTTTACACATCGCCCAACAACACAAATAAAATAGGTGTTTGATTGTTTGAAACCCCACACGGGTGTTGGGATGAAATTTGAGGTTCACTCATCCTGATTGATTAAAAATGTCGATCGATCGATTGACAGGCTGTTATAAGCGTTGAATATCTATATTTGATGCTTATACAGTGTAGTGCACTTTGGTTGATGATTGATTATTTTTCAATGCTATGATATACATGTGTTGTATGAAAATCCATATAATTAACTTTATATGGTAATTGATTGGGCCTCATTCCAATTTGAAAAATAAATAATATTATAAAATAAAAGTTCATGTGTTGACAGTACTCATTCATTGAGATTGGTCATGTGTTGAACGAAATATTTTGATAATAACAACTATTTTGAAAATAGAAATTTATGAAGCCGTGTTGATTAGATTGACGCCATTTTGACGTGAACGATATTTATATCGATTTTATTGAATTCAAAATGAATTGAAAACGATTTCGAAATGAAATGAATTGAAAACGATTTCGAAATGAATTGAATTGAAAACGAATTCGAAATGAATTGAAACGATTTCGAAATGAATTGAATTGAAAACGAATTCAAAATGAATTGAAAACGAATTCGAAATGAATTGAATTGAAAACGAATTCAAAATGAATTGAAAACGATTTCGAAATGAATTGAATTGAAAACGATTTCGAAATGAATTGAATTGAAAACGATTTCGAAATGAATTGAATTGAAAACGATTTCGAAATGAAATGAATTGAAAACGAATTCGAAATGAATTGAATTGAAAACGAATTCAAAATGAATTGAAAACGATTTCGAAATGAATTGAATTGAAAACGATTTCGAAATGAATTGAATTGAAAACGATTTCGAAATGAATTGAATTGAAAACGAATTCAAATGGAATTGAAAGCGAATTGAAATGAATTCAAATTGAATTGAAATTCGAATTGAATAGAAATGAATTTTAAAACGAATTTATAAAGAAGAATTCAATTTTGCTTTGAATTGAAATAGAAGTTGAAATAGAATTTGAAACGAATTTAAAACTATTTATATAATTCGTTTTAAATAGAAATCGACGAAGTATATATTATATATATTATATATATAATATAATGGCCTGAATAGAACGCGCCGCGCCGCGGCAGTTCGTGAATTTCGACCATTTATTTCAAACGGACATTGCGGGAGATCCGACCGTCGGATTCTCCTAAAACCGGAACCGTTGGGTTCGTATCGAAAAGAGCTTTCTAATGAATGTTAGAAATTTGAAATCTAACGGTTGGATTTGGAGATACGTCCAAATCAAATTCGAAAAAGGTCGCTGTAAGTGCAGTTCGATGGCCGTTAATGGAAATCGACTGTACGGGCCTTGATAAAATTATTAAAAATAGTAATAATTTGTGTAAAATCATAAGAAATGATTTGTGAAAGTTTGGGATGAAAAACTCCATATTTGAAAAGATAAAAATAGATTTTTATCGAAATGAACTAGTTTTGAACTAGAATTATAATTCTATTTATTTTTAAATAAATAAATTGAATTTGAAATGGTTTTGAAAATAACCAAAATTTCCAATGATTGCATTGGAGTGGATTTAAATCGAAATTGTCTTCGGAATATTTCGATGTTGGAATTCGTGATATTACAGGTGTTGTTATGGAAATTTGAAAGATATATATTTGTATCGTTATTTCCAATACGACATTTGTTAGTCGTAGAATTCGATATTGAATATAAGCCGATATATTTTCTATTCAGAGCCTTGTATTGAATATCGAATGTGATTTGGGTTTGTCGTGAATGGTGTCTTCACTAACACTGTTCTTGAACCCAGTTGAGAAAAGATTAAATCTTTTTATTTAGATTTAATGAAGTGTACCAATTAAATGATATTTAATTGGAATTGAATTGGTATTGATTTTTGGGTTTATCGTGAACAGTGTTTTAAATAACACTTGTTCTTTAACCCGATAATTAATGGAATGTGATTTTGGGTTTATCGTGAATCGTGTTTTAAATGACACTGATTCTTTAACCCAGATAATGATTAAAACTAAGTGGAGTTTTAATGAATCTTTAATTAGATTGAAAAGATCGAGAATGGAGTATCACCAGTTTTGCTCCAGGCGATAGTTAAATCTTTAATTAGATTTGAACGTGAAATTTAGAAACTAACTGTCGGTTAGCCAAGCAGAATGGTTTTCTGGATATTGATCTGATGTTGGTTTCGGCCTTCGGGGTTAATATTTGGGGAATTATTCTCTTGATTAATTTACGGTTAGTGACTAATGAATTGGAATGAGGCGTATGTTGTGTTTGTGTAACACTTATTTAAAATATACGCGAGTTATTCGGAAAGACCGGGTTTATCCCATTCTGAATAACTGATACGACGATAAGTCGAAGATGAAGACGATGGTCGAAGACCGGAGGTCTTCACGTCGTTTGGGTGATAACTGATGATCTTGATTGGGCTGTACACCCAAGAAGATGGAAACAGTTAGTGATCGTCCAGACGTACTTGGAGATCGATGGATATGCGGGGTACTAGGTGCCTCCGGTTTCGTTCAGACCCAGAACGGACTTGTAAATGGACTGTGTGTCTGACATCGGATTTCATTCTGTGCGACTGATATCGGTTGCATAGTATGGTTTGCCTGTGTGGCATGCTAAGATGCAAATGATCAAGGCTTCTGTTGAAAAGCAAAGTCTTGTGGTTGGTGATCAAAGCACGGCCTTTGTGGCGTAGCTTTGTGTAACGTTTACTTCGCGAGTTTCACACCCGGTATGAACCAAAAACGGGAGACGGACCTCAGGGAGGGCATGCGTTTCCTTCTAGATAAAAAGTGGCGTCAGTGGTTTTACACGCCCTGACGAGTTTGACTTATGTGGTTGTTGCTGTTGCGAGGCGCCTCGGATTGATCGGTCGTTCTCGAACCGATGGAGTCATTTAGTTGGCTCATTTACGCCCCAAAGGGCGGGGAAACGTAGTGTTCAGGCATTTTAATCCACATCGGTGGACCGGCCCTGACGATCCAAGGGTCACTCGAGCTCTGATCCTGAGACATGGGCTAGATTGTCTCGAATCGGTTGAGGACTATCTTTTGCCTCTGTTCATAGACGGAAATCCAATTTCCAAATACGTGACATTTGCGGTTTTATTTGTAGAGCCTAGTATGGCGACATAGTGGGATGGGGCACTCATGCCGTCTATGATTGATACTTATGATTTGAAGTTGTTTTACACACTATGCACTTATAGTAGTATCAAATGATTTGTTTTAAACGTATCAAGCATTCTTTGGCTGTTATAAGGGAAAACCCTATCCCCCGGCTTGCGTTTGCATTGTGTGATAGGACCTGGGTCTTATAACAGCTTCATTTTTCTTTATTTAGCATTGCGCTGTTTGTTCTATGCACTGGTATTCTTGGGAGGAAACCCGTTCCGTGTTATACGGCGTGGTCCCTTGATTTACCTAATGATTTAAAATAAAGATTAACTGTTTTAGTTCTCACACCAGTCACATGACTGACCTGGAGTTTATTGTTTTAACCTAAACTCTGGGTGCCCCTATTTTTGACACGGGCAGCTAGTAGTTTCGGTTTTGCAGATTTATATTCACAGGATCCTGGTTTACAGCTGGAACGATATCCGGAAAGCTTTGTATCCGTATATCTACTTCTAGTTGTGTATTGTATTATTTTCCGCTGCTATGTATTTAAATGTAATTTAAATCTCTGATAATTCTGTGTGTTATTCATTTATACTCTGTATATTCTTGTGATCTGATGCACTGTTGTAATATATAGTGAAATGTTCTTCTGTATGCGTTCTGTTTTGTCGTGTTCTCAAACGATAGGGCGTTTCGAACGGTCTGGGTCGGTTTAGCGACTGGTTCGGACCGAGCGAAATTCCTTGCCGTCACATTTGGTATCAGAGCTTTGGTTTACAAAGCTAGAGAACAAGACACATTAGAAACATACGAAAGAATTCATCAGATATTGGATTAGCAATATCCAATGGGAATGACTCGTTAGAGATAGGATAAGTAGTATCCTAGAACGAGTGTGAAGAGTATATTCGTAAAATGAAAACAATTTTTGTTTTAAAAATTTAAATCAATTATTCGTATTCGATTATCTATTTATATTGAGTTGGACAGTCCAGTATATAAAGATTTTGCATATACGTCTGATCCACGTGTATTTGAAATTTTAATATATTGGATAGATATAGAATCACACTCTAGTCTCTCGGACATGATTCTAATGATTGACGCGTCATCATTAGAATTTATTTTCGTGTTTCGAAGGTGAGATTTCTATATATTTCCATTAGACTGGTGTGAGAACCAATAATTAGATAGGGCCTATTGTTGTGATTTGGCATCAAAACATGATTTTCTTTATATATATCAAAATTATGAATTTGAAAAGCTAATTCACTAATTGATTGATGTTTTGGTTGTTTGTTTATTGGTTTGCTAATCCTTAGCTATTATGCCTAATTGAATCAAATATTGAAAATTGGTTGCATTTGCTTGCATATACATATATATCTTTGAACAGGTTATAGCAAAGAGGCTAGAGCAGAGAATAAAATTTGTTTGCCCGACAAATAGGTACATGTTTACTACATAATTTCCTGTTTTGTTTGGGTGATGATGATTTTGTGAGCCTATTGGCTAGCCGCTTGGCTTTTTCTTTTTCTTTTTGAGATCTGAAGGACCGGGGAAGCTATTTGAAATTCCCCGATGCTCCCGGTGCAGGGGAGGTTATGGCGAAATTTTTCAAAAATTTAGGGTGTTAGCCAAATTTTTGAGATTTTAGAAAATTCTCAGAAACTAAAGAGTTGGAGAATAGAAGCCAGATCGAGCGTAGAGTTGAATAATCAAACCACTTTCGACTTTGTTCCTTTTCGGGGACGAAAAGTTTTAAGTGGGGGAGATTGTAACAACCCGAAAATCTGGGCCAGTTTAAAATTTTTAAATTGGCAATTTTAGCGAGTTTTGATTATTTAAAATGAATGATTTTAAATAATATCGACGAGAAATTTATTTTGAATATAATTCGAACGTATATATTATACGCGTCGTCGTTAGAATAAAAATAATTATATATAATTATAAAAGGAATTGAAAATGGCGCGGTAGTTCGATAATTCGATTTCAAACTTCAATTGAATGTACCGGGTGCAAAACAATCCGGATTTTAGTGAAACCAAAAATAATGGAATCTAATAGTGAATATCTTTCCAACGAAGTTGAGAAACTGAGATTCCACTTTATAAATGATGAGATATGTCCAGTTGAAATTTAGAAATAGTCGCTGTGGAATTTATATATATTTTAATATAATATAAGGCCCTTAAAAATAGCAATTTTGCAAACGACCTCGGATTTCGACGAAACCAGTTTTGTTGGGTCCGTGACGTTTAGTTATTGCTAGATTCCAAATTTCAAAATTTTTCGAATCAATATGTGAGCGTGGCAAAAGAAAACGCGTTTGACCATTTCTGTTGAATTTAATCGACTGGAAATTGGCCATTTTTCCAACGGTCTCAGAATTCGACGAAACTAGTTTTGTTAGGACCGTATCGTCAATACGAAGCTAGAAAATATTTTTCTGGAATTTTTCTAGTTAGTATGTGACCCCGGTAATTTGAAATGTACGTTTAAAATTCAATATAATGATTTAAATGTAAATGCAACGGAAACTGATCGAAACGGTCGATTCAGCTTGCGGTACATATCCCATTGTGTTCGGAATGGGGGTGAAACGCTATGGGCGACAGGCGGTGGACCTCGTTTAGAGGTCGTATGTGAAAGTCAACTTTTTAATAATTAAATAATAAAAAAAAAATAAAAAAAAAAATAAACCCTCCTCTCTCCTTAACTACCTAGCCCCCCCCCCCCCCCCCGTTCGTTTTATTTCAGATCAATTATAAAAAAAAAAAAAAGAAGGAGACGAGCGCCCTCGCGCTCGAACCCAGGCGGCGGCGATGCCTCGCCGAACCCCCCTCCTCCGAACCCTCGACGAACCAGAACCCCCCTCCTCCGAACCCTCGACGAAACCACCGCCTCCCTGAAAGGACCCAAACCCCCACAGCCACGCACCCCCACAGCCACCGAGACAAACCCTAGCCTCCTCTGCCAGGAGCCCCACCGCGACGACAGAAACCCCCCCCCTCCCTGTAAGTTCCCTGATCTTGTTTTTTTATTTTATTTTCTTTAAAACTGTTTTTTTATTTTCTTTAAAACTGATTTTATTTAAAGTAGAAAACTGATTTTATTTAAAGTAGAAAACTGATTTTATTTAAAGTAGAAAACTGATTTTATTTAAAGTAGAAAACTGATTTTATTTAAAGTAGAAAACTGATTTTTATTTAAAATAGAAAACTGATTTTATTTTAAATAGAAAACTGATTTTATTTAAAATAGAAAACTGATTTTATAAAACATTTAAAAACTGATTTTTATGTTTTTGGATTCTGATTTTAACTAGATTCAAAACTGTTTCTTTTTTTTTTATGATTTAAAACTGATTTTTAAAATGATTTTAAAAACTGATTTTAAAAACTGTTTTTAAAAATAAAAACAACTTTGTTTTTGTAAAGATATCAACTTTGTTTTTTTTTAAAAGATATGAACTTTGAAAATAAAAAGGCGAGTACTTTAAAAATAAAAAGGCGAGTTCTTTGAAAGTAAAAAGGCGAAATCTTTATTTTAGAAAAGGCAAAATCTTTAGGTGGAAAATAGCGTGATAAAAATATAATTTTTATCTATATAACATAGATGTGAAAATATGATTTTTATATGTTGAACTTCGAACTAAAAATTCGATTTTTATATATTGAATAGCGAACTAAAAATTCGATCTTTATATATTGAATAGCGAACTAAAAATTCGATTTTTATATATTGAATAGCGAACTAAAAATTCGATTTTTATATATTGAATAGCGAACTAAAAATTCGATTTTTATATATTGAATAGCGAAGTCAAAATTCGATTTTTACATATGTAGAGGATACGGGCAACGAAGGTGACGAAGGTGCGATAGCAATGAAGATTTCTATCAATGAAGTGCCGTGGAGCTTGGATAGCTATCGGTGAGAATTTCTCACCTTTCACTTTCTTTTTCTAGTTATATATATATATACTAGGATGCAGACGGTGCTTAGTAGCACCCGACACAATCGTCCACAGACCATGGACTTGTTTGTTTGGCTGTTTGGTTATTGATTGTGATATTGGTTTGAATGTGATTTGTGGTGTGAAAAATCGAATCGATAAATTGGTTAGGATTAGACGTGCGCCGTTATAAGGCGAAGGAGTAAGGCTAGGTTAGACTCCTACTCCAAATTTTGTGGTTTGCATAACGAATTGATTTGATTGATGTGTGAATGGCGTGGGCCTTCACTAGACCGGGGATAAGGCTAGGCCTCGTCCCGTTTCTAGTATCGTGCCGTTATGCCGCCGAAATTTTCTAAAATATGTTAGAAAAATAAAAATATCATTTTATTTAAAGAATGAATTGAATAGGAATTCATATGTTGAAATAAAATGTTTTGTCGTTAAAAATATAATTTTTAACGTGAAGTGAATAAAATAAAATATTCATTTATAAACCGGACGGTTTGTTTATGTACACCTATTTGAATGACATTGATTGGGACGATAAATTTTACACATCGCCCAACAACACAAATAAAATAGGTGTTTGATTGTTTGAAACCCCACACGGGTGTTGGGATGAAATTTGAGGTTCACTCATCCTGATTGATTAAAAATGTCGATCGATCGATTGACAGGCTGTTATAAGCGTTGAATATCTATATTTGATGCTTATACAGTGTAGTGCACTTTGGTTGATGATTGATTATTTTTCAATGCTATGATATACATGTGTTGTATGAAAATCCATATAATTAACTTTATATGGTAATTGATTGGGCCTCATTCCAATTTGAAAAATAAATAATATTATAAAATAAAAGTTCATGTGTTGACAGTACTCATTCATTGAGATTGGTCATGTGTTGAACGAAATATTTTGATAATAACAACTATTTTGAAAATAGAAATTTATGAAGCCGTGTTGATTAGATTGACGCCATTTTGACGTGAACGATATTTATATCGATTTTATTGAATTCAAAATGAATTGAAAACGATTTCGAAATGAAATGAATTGAAAACGATTTCGAAATGAATTGAATTGAAAACGAATTCGAAATGAATTGAAACGATTTCGAAATGAATTGAATTGAAAACGAATTCAAAATGAATTGAAAACGAATTCGAAATGAATTGAATTGAAAACGAATTCAAAATGAATTGAAAACGATTTCGAAATGAATTGAATTGAAAACGATTTCGAAATGAATTGAATTGAAAACGATTTCGAAATGAATTGAATTGAAAACGATTTCGAAATGAATTGAATTGAAAACGATTTCGAAATGAAATGAATTGAAAACGAATTCGAAATGAATTGAATTGAAAACGAATTCAAAATGAATTGAAAACGATTTCGAAATGAATTGAATTGAAAACGATTTCGAAATGAATTGAATTGAAAACGATTTCGAAATGAATTGAATTGAAAACGAATTCAAATGGAATTGAAAGCGAATTGAAATGAATTCAAATTGAATTGAAATTCGAATTGAATAGAAATGAATTTTAAAACGAATTTATAAAGAAGAATTCAATTTTGCTTTGAATTGAAATAGAAGTTGAAATAGAATTTGAAACGAATTTAAAACTATTTATATAATTCGTTTTAAATAGAAATCGACGAAGTATATATTATATATATTATATATATAATATAATGGCCTGAATAGAACGCGCCGCGCCGCGGCAGTTCGTGAATTTCGACCATTTATTTCAAACGGACATTGCGGGAGATCCGACCGTCGGATTCTCCTAAAACCGGAACCGTTGGGTTCGTATCGAAAAGAGCTTTCTAATGAATGTTAGAAATTTGAAATCTAACGGTTGGATTTGGAGATACGTCCAAATCAAATTCGAAAAAGGTCGCTGTAAGTGCAGTTCGATGGCCGTTAATGGAAATCGACTGTACGGGCCTTGATAAAATTATTAAAAATAGTAATAATTTGTGTAAAATCATAAGAAATGATTTGTGAAAGTTTGGGATGAAAAACTCCATATTTGAAAAGATAAAAATAGATTTTTATCGAAATGAACTAGTTTTGAACTAGAATTATAATTCTATTTATTTTTAAATAAATAAATTGAATTTGAAATGGTTTTGAAAATAACCAAAATTTCCAATGATTGCATTGGAGTGGATTTAAATCGAAATTGTCTTCGGAATATTTCGATGTTGGAATTCGTGATATTACAGGTGTTGTTATGGAAATTTGAAAGATATATATTTGTATCGTTATTTCCAATACGACATTTGTTAGTCGTAGAATTCGATATTGAATATAAGCCGATATATTTTCTATTCAGAGCCTTGTATTGAATATCGAATGTGATTTGGGTTTGTCGTGAATGGTGTCTTCACTAACACTGTTCTTGAACCCAGTTGAGAAAAGATTAAATCTTTTTATTTAGATTTAATGAAGTGTACCAATTAAATGATATTTAATTGGAATTGAATTGGTATTGATTTTTGGGTTTATCGTGAACAGTGTTTTAAATAACACTTGTTCTTTAACCCGATAATTAATGGAATGTGATTTTGGGTTTATCGTGAATCGTGTTTTAAATGACACTGATTCTTTAACCCAGATAATGATTAAAACTAAGTGGAGTTTTAATGAATCTTTAATTAGATTGAAAAGATCGAGAATGGAGTATCACCAGTTTTGCTCCAGGCGATAGTTAAATCTTTAATTAGATTTGAACGTGAAATTTAGAAACTAACTGTCGGTTAGCCAAGCAGAATGGTTTTCTGGATATTGATCTGATGTTGGTTTCGGCCTTCGGGGTTAATATTTGGGGAATTATTCTCTTGATTAATTTACGGTTAGTGACTAATGAATTGGAATGAGGCGTATGTTGTGTTTGTGTAACACTTATTTAAAATATACGTGAGTTATTCGGAAAGACCGGGTTTATCCCATTCTGAATAACTGATACGACGATAAGTCGAAGATGAAGACGATGGTTGAAGACCGGAGGTCTTCACGTCGTTTGGGTGATAACTGATGATCTTGATTGGGCTGTACACCCAAGAAGATGGAAACAGTTAGTGATCGTCCAGACGTACTTGGAGATCGATGGATATGCGGGGTACTAGGTGCCTCCGGTTTCGTTCAGACCCAGAACGGACTTGTAAATGGACTGTGTGTCTGACATCGGATTTCATTCTGTGCGACTGATATCGGTTGCATAGTATGGTTTGCCTGTGTGGCATGCTAAGATGCAAATGATCAAGGCTTCTGTTGAAAAGCAAAGTCTTGTGGTTGGTGATCAAAGCACGGCCTTTGTGGCGTAGCTTTGTGTAACGTTTACTTCGCGAGTTTCACACCCGGTATGAACCAAAAACGGGAGACGGACCTCAGGGAGGGCATGCGTTTCCTTCTAGATAAAAAGTGGCGTCAGTGGTTTTACACGCCCTGACGAGTTTGACTTATGTGGTTGTTGCTGTTGCGAGGCGCCTCGGATTGATCGGTCGTTCTCGAACCGATGGAGTCATTTAGTTGGCTCATTTACGCCCCAAAGGGCGGGGAAACGTAGTGTTCAGGCATTTTAATCCACATCGGTGGACCGGCCCTGACGATCCAAGGGTCACTCGAGCTCTGATCCTGAGACATGGGCTAGATTGTCTCGAATCGGTTGAGGACTATCTTTTGCCTCTGTTCATAGACGGAAATCCAATTTCCAAATACGTGACATTTGCGGTTTTATTTGTAGAGCCTAGTATGGCGACATAGTGGGATGGGGCACTCATGCCGTCTATGATTGATACTTATGATTTGAAGTTGTTTTACACACTATGCACTTATAGTAGTATCAAATGATTTGTTTTAAACGTATCAAGCATTCTTTGGCTGTTATAAGGGAAAACCCTATCCCCCGGCTTGCGTTTGCATTGTGTGATAGGACCTGGGTCTTATAACAGCTTCATTTTTCTTTATTTAGCATTGCGCTGTTTGTTCTATGCACTGGTATTCTTGGGAGGAAACCCGTTCCGTGTTATACGGCGTGGTCCCTTGATTTACCTAATGATTTAAAATAAAGATTAACTGTTTTAGTTCTCACACCAGTCACATGACTGACCTGGAGTTTATTGTTTTAACCTAAACTCTGGGTGCCCCTATTTTTGACACGGGCAGCTAGTAGTTTCGGTTTTGCAGATTTATATTCACAGGATCCTGGTTTACAGCTGGAACGATATCCGGAAAGCTTTGTATCCGTATATCTACTTCTAGTTGTGTATTGTATTATTTTCCACTGCTATGTATTTAAATGTAATTTAAATCTCTGATAATTCTGTGTGTTATTCATTTATACTCTGTATATTCTTGTGATCTGATGCACTGTTGTAATATATAGTGAAATGTTCTTCTGTATGCGTTCTGTTTTGTCGTGTTCTCAAACGATAGGGCGTTTCGAACGGTCTGGGTCGGTTTAGCGACTGGTTCGGACCGAGCGAAATTCCTTGCCGTCACATTTGGTATCAGAGCTTTGGTTTACAAAGCTAGAGAACAAGACACATTAGAAACATACGAAAGAATTCATCAGATATTGGATTAGCAATATCCAATGGGAATGACTCGTTAGAGATAGGATAAGTAGTATCCTAGAACGAGTGTGAAGAGTATATTCGTAAAATGAAAACAATTTTTTTTTAAAAAATTTAAATCAATTATTCGTATTCGATTATCTATTTATATTGAGTTGGACAGTCCAGTATATAAAGATTTTGCATATACGTCTGATCCACGTGTATTTGAAATTTTAATATATTGGATAGATATAGAATCACACTCTAGTCTCTCGGACATGATTCTAATGATTGACGCGTCATCATTAGAATTTATTTTCGTGTTTCGAAGGTGAGATTTCTATATATTTCCATTAGACTGGTGTGAGAACCAATAATTAGATAGGGCCTATTGTTGTGATTTGGCATCAAAACATGATTTTCTTTATATATATCAAAATTATGAATTTGAAAAGCTAATTCACTAATTGATTGATGTTTTGGTTGTTTGTTTATTGGTTTGCTAATCCTTAGCTATTATGCCTAATTGAATCAAATATTGAAAATTGGTTGCATTTGCTTGCATATACATATATATCTTTGAACAGGTTATAGCAAAGAGGCTAGAGCAGAGAATAAAATTTGTTTGCCCGACAAATAGGTACATGTTTACTACATAATTTCCTGTTTTGTTTGGGTGATGATGATTTTGTGAGCCTATTGGCTAGCCGCTTGGCTTTTTCTTTTTCTTTTTGAGATCTGAAGGACCGGGGAAGCTATTTGAAATTCCCCGATGCTCCCGGTGCAGGGGAGGTTATGGCGAAATTTTTCAAAAATTTAGGGTGTTAGCCAAATTTTTGAGATTTTAGAAAATTCTCAGAAACTAAAGAGTTGGAGAATAGAAGCCAGATCGAGCGTAGAGTTGAATAATCAAACCACTTTCGACTTTGTTCCTTTTCGGGGACGAAAAGTTTTAAGTGGGGGAGATTGTAACAACCCGAAAATCTGGGCCAGTTTAAAATTTTTAAATTGGCAATTTTAGCGAGTTTTGATTATTTAAAATGAATGATTTTAAATAATATCGACGAGAAATTTATTTTGAATATAATTCGAACGTATATATTATACGCGTCGTCGTTAGAATAAAAATAATTATATATAATTATAAAAGGAATTGAAAATGGCGCGGTAGTTCGATAATTCGATTTCAAACTTCAATTGAATGTACCGGGTGCAAAACAATCCGGATTTTAGTGAAACCAAAAATAATGGAATCTAATAGTGAATATCTTTCCAACGAAGTTGAGAAACTGAGATTCCACTTTATAAATGATGAGATATGTCCAGTTGAAATTTAGAAATAGTCGCTGTGGAATTTATATATATTTTAATATAATATAATGCCCTTAAAAATAGCAATTTTGCAAACGACCTCGGATTTCGACGAAACCAGTTTTGTTGGGTCCGTGACGTTTAGTTATTGCTAGATTCCAAATTTCATAATTTTTCGAATCAATATGTGAGCGTGGCAAAAGAAAACGCGTTTGACCATTTCTGTTGAATTTAATCGACTGGAAATTGGCCATTTTTCCAACGGTCTCAGAATTCGACGAAACTAGTTTTGTTAGGACCGTATCGTCAATACGAAGCTAGAAAATATTTTTCTGGAATTTTTCTAGTTAGTATGTGACCCCGGTAATTTGAAATGTACGTTTAAAATTCAATATAATGATTTAAATGTAAATGCAACGGAAACTGATTGAAACGGTCGATTCAGCTTGCGGTACATATCCCATTGTGTTCGGAATGGGGGTGAAACGCTATGGGCGACAGGCGGTGGACCTCGTTTAGAGGTCGTATGTGAAAGTCAACTTTTTAATAATTAAATAATAATAAAAAAAAAAACCCTCCTCTCTCCTTAACTACCTAGCCCCCCCCCCCCCCCCGTTCGTTTTATTTCAGATCAATTATAAAAAAAAAAAAAAAAAAAAAGAAGGAGACGAGCGCCCTCGCGCTCGAACCCAGGCGGCGGCGATGCCTCGCCGAACCCCCCTCCTCCGAACCCTCGACGAAACCGCCGCCTCCCTGAAAGGACCCAAACCCCCACAGCCACGCACCCCCACAGCCACCGAGACAAACCCTAGCCTCCTCTGCCAGGAGCCCCACCGCGACGACAGAAACCCCCCCTCCCTGTAAGTTCCCTGATCTTGTTTTTTTATTTTATTTTCTTTAAAACTGTTTTTTTATTTTCTTTAAAACTGATTTTATTTAAAGTAGAAAACTGATTTTATTTAAAGTAGAAAACTGATTTTATTTAAAGTAGAAAACTGATTTTTATTTAAAATAGAAAACTGATTTTATTTTAAATAGAAAACTGATTTTATTTAAAATAGAAAACTGATTTTATAAAACATTTAAAAACTGATTTTTATGTTTTTGGATTCTGATTTTAATTAGATTCAAAACTGTTTCTTTTTTTTTTATGATTTAAAACTGATTTTTAAAATGATTTTAAAAACTGATTTTAAAAACTGTTTTTAAAAATAAAAACAACTTTGTTTTTGTAAAGATATCAACTTTGTTTTTTTTAAAAAGATATGAACTTTGAAAATAAAAAGGCGAGTACTTTAAAAATAAAAAGGCGAGTTCTTTGAAAGTAAAAAGGCGAAATCTTTATTTTAGAAAAGGCAAAATCTTTAGGTGGAAAATAGCGTGATAAAAATATAATTTTTATCTATATAACATAGATGTGAAAATATGATTTTTATATGTTGAACTTCGAACTAAAAATTCGATTTTTATATATTGAATAGCGAACTAAAAATTCGATCTTTATATATTGAATAGCGAACTAAAAATTCGATTTTTATATATTGAATAGCGAACTAAAAATTCGATTTTTATATATTGAATAGCGAACTAAAAATTCGATTTTTATATATTGAATAGCGAAGTCAAAATTCGATTTTTACATATGTAGAGGATACGGGCAACGAAGGTGACGAAGATGCGATAGCAATGAAGATTTCTATCAATGAAGTGCCGTGGAGCTTGGATAGCTATCGGTGAGAATTTCTCACCTTTCACTTTCTTTTTCTAGTTATATATATATATATATATACTAGGATGCAGACGGTGCTTAGTAGCACCCGACACAATCGTCCACAGACCATGGACTTGTTTGTTTGGCTGTTTGGTTATTGATTGTGATATTGGTTTGAATGTGATTTGTGGTGTGAAAAATCGAATCGATAAATTGGTTAGGATTAGACGTGCGCCGTTATAAGGCGAAGGAGTAAGGCTAGGTTAGACTCCTACTCCAAATTTTGTGGTTTGCATAATGAATTGATTTGATTGATGTGTGAATGGCGTGGGCCTTCACTAGACCGGGGATAAGGCTAGGCCTCGTCCCGTTTCTAGTATCGTGCCGTTATGCCGCCGAAATTTTCTAAAATATGTTAGAAAAATAAAAATATCATTTTATTTAAAGAATGAATTGAATAGGAATTCATATGTTGAAATAAAATGTTTTGTCGTTAAAAATATAATTTTTAACGTGAAGTGAATAAAATAAAATATTCATTTATAAACCGGACGGTTTGTTTATGTACACCTATTTGAATGACATTGATTGGGACGATAAATTTTACACATCGCCCAACAACACAAATAAAATAGGTGTTTGATTGTTTGAAACCCCACACGGGTGTTGGGATGAAATTTGAGGTTCACTCATCCTGATTGATTAAAAATGTCGATCGATCGATTGACAGGCTGTTATAAGCGTTGAATATCTATATTTGATGCTTATACAGTGTAGTGCACTTTGGTTGATGATTGATTATTTTTCAATGCTATGATATACATGTGTTGTATGAAAATCCATATAATTAACTTTATATGGTAATTGATTGGGCCTCATTCCAATTTGAAAAATAAATAATATTATAAAATAAAAGTTCATGTGTTGACAGTACTCATTCATTGAGATTGGTCATGTGTTGAACGAAATATTTTGATAATAACAACTATTTTGAAAATAGAAATTTATGAAGCCGTGTTGATTAGATTGACGCCATTTTGACGTGAACGATATTTATATCGATTTTATTGAATTCAAAATGAATTGAAAACGATTTCGAAATGAAATGAATTGAAAACGATTTCGAAATGAATTGAATTGAAAACGAATTCGAAATGAATTGAAACGATTTCGAAATGAATTGAATTGAAAACGAATTCAAAATGAATTGAAAACGAATTCGAAATGAATTGAATTGAAAACGAATTCAAAATGAATTGAAAACGATTTCGAAATGAATTGAATTGAAAACGATTTCGAAATGAATTGAATTGAAAACGATTTCGAAATGAATTGAATTGAAAACGATTTCGAAATGAAATGAATTGAAAACGAATTCGAAATGAATTGAATTGAAAACGAATTCAAAATGAATTGAAAACGATTTCGAAATGAATTGAATTGAAAACGATTTCGAAATGAATTGAATTGAAAACGATTTCGAAATGAATTGAATTGAAAACGAATTCAAATGGAATTGAAAGCGAATTGAAATGAATTCAAATTGAATTGAAATTCGAATTGAATAGAAATGAATTTTAAAACGAATTTATAAAGAAGAATTCAATTTTGCTTTGAATTGAAATAGAAGTTGAAATAGAATTTGAAACGAATTTAAAACTATTTATATAATTCGTTTTAAATAGAAATCGACGAAGTATATATTATATATATTATATATATAATATAATGGCCTGAATAGAACGCGCCGCGCCGCGGCAGTTCGTGAATTTCGACCATTTATTTCAAACGGACATTGCGGGAGATCCGACCGTCGGATTCTCCTAAAACCGGAACCGTTGGGTTCGTATCGAAAAGAGCTTTCTAATGAATGTTAGAAATTTGAAATCTAACGGTTGGATTTGGAGATACGTCCAAATCAAATTCGAAAAAGGTCGCTGTAAGTGCAGTTCGATGGCCGTTAATGGAAATCGACTGTACGGGCCTTGATAAAATTATTAAAAATAGTAATAATTTGTGTAAAATCATAAGAAATGATTTGTGAAAGTTTGGGATGAAAAACTCCATATTTGAAAAGATAAAAATAGATTTTTATCGAAATGAACTAGTTTTGAACTAGAATTATAATTCTATTTATTTTTAAATAAATAAATTGAATTTGAAATGGTTTTGAAAATAACCAAAATTTCCAATGATTGCATTGGAGTGGATTTAAATCGAAATTGTCTTCGGAATATTTCGATGTTGGAATTCGTGATATTACAGGTGTTGTTATGGAAATTTGAAAGATATATATTTGTATCGTTATTTCCAATACGACATTTGTTAGTCGTAGAATTCGATATTGAATATAAGCCGATATATTTTCTATTCAGAGCCTTGTATTGAATATCGAATGTGATTTGGGTTTGTCGTGAATGGTGTCTTCACTAACACTGTTCTTGAACCCAGTTGAGAAAAGATTAAATCTTTTTATTTAGATTTAATGAAGTGTACCAATTAAATGATATTTAATTGGAATTGAATTGGTATTGATTTTTGGGTTTATCGTGAACAGTGTTTTAAATAACACTTGTTCTTTAACCCGATAATTAATGGAATGTGATTTTGGGTTTATCGTGAATCGTGTTTTAAATGACACTGATTCTTTAACCCAGATAATGATTAAAACTAAGTGGAGTTTTAATGAATCTTTAATTAGATTGAAAAGATCGAGAATGGAGTATCACCAGTTTTGCTCCAGGCGATAGTTAAATCTTTAATTAGATTTGAACGTGAAATTTAGAAACTAACTGTCGGTTAGCCAAGCAGAATGGTTTTCTGGATATTGATCTGATGTTGGTTTCGGCCTTCGGGGTTAATATTTGGGGAATTATTCTCTTGATTAATTTACGGTTAGTGACTAATGAATTGGAATGAGGCGTATGTTGTGTTTGTGTAACACTTATTTAAAATATACGCGAGTTATTCGGAAAGACCGGGTTTATCCCATTCTGAATAACTGATACGACGATAAGTCGAAGATGAAGACGATGGTCGAAGACCGGAGGTCTTCACGTCGTTTGGGTGATAACTGATGATCTTGATTGGGCTGTACACCCAAGAAGATGGAAACAGTTAGTGATCGTCCAGACGTACTTGGAGATCGATGGATATGCGGGGTACTAGGTGCCTCCGGTTTCGTTCAGACCCAGAACGGACTTGTAAATGGACTGTGTGTCTGACATCGGATTTCATTCTGTGTGACTGATATCGGTTGCATAGTATGGTTTGCCTGTGTGGCATGCTAAGATGCAAATGATCAAGGCTTCTGTTGAAAAGCAAAGTCTTGTGGTTGGTGATCAAAGCACGGCCTTTGTGGCGTAGCTTTGTGTAACGTTTACTTCGCGAGTTTCACACCCGGTATGAACCAAAAACGGGAGACGGACCTCAGGGAGGGCATGCGTTTCCTTCTAGATAAAAAGTGGCGTCAGTGGTTTTACACGCCCTGACGAGTTTGACTTATGTGGTTGTTGCTGTTGCGAGGCGCCTCGGATTGATCGGTCGTTCTCGAACCGATGGAGTCATTTAGTTGGCTCATTTACGCCCCAAAGGGCGGGGAAACGTAGTGTTCAGGCATTTTAATCCACATCGGTGGACCGGCCCTGACGATCCAAGGGTCACTCGAGCTCTGATCCTGAGACATGGGCTAGATTGTCTCGAATCGGTTGAGGACTATCTTTTGCCTCTGTTCATAGACGGAAATCCAATTTCCAAATACGTGACATTTGCGGTTTTATTTGTAGAGCCTAGTATGGCGACATAGTGGGATGGGGCACTCATGCCGTCTATGATTGATACTTATGATTTGAAGTTGTTTTACACACTATGCACTTATAGTAGTATCAAATGATTTGTTTTAAACGTATCAAGCATTCTTTGGCTGTTATAAGGGAAAACCCTATCCCCCGGCTTGCGTTTGCATTGTGTGATAGGACCTGGGTCTTATAACAGCTTCATTTTTCTTTATTTAGCATTGCGCTGTTTGTTCTATGCACTGGTATTCTTGGGAGGAAACCCGTTCCGTGTTATACGGCGTGGTCCCTTGATTTACCTAATGATTTAAAATAAAGATTAACTGTTTTAGTTCTCACACCAGTCACATGACTGACCTGGAGTTTATTGTTTTAACCTAAACTCTGGGTGCCCCTATTTTTGACACGGGCAGCTAGTAGTTTCGGTTTTGCAGATTTATATTCACAGGATCCTGGTTTACAGCTGGAACGATATCCGGAAAGCTTTGTATCCGTATATCTACTTCTAGTTGTGTATTGTATTATTTTCCGCTGCTATGTATTTAAATGTAATTTAAATCTCTGATAATTCTGTGTGTTATTCATTTATACTCTGTATATTCTTGTGATCTGATGCACTGTTGTAATATATAGTGAAATGTTCTTCTGTATGCGTTCTGTTTTGTCGTGTTCTCAAACGATAGGGCGTTTCGAACGGTCTGGGTCGGTTTAGCGACTGGTTCGGACCGAGCGAAATTCCTTGCCGTCACAAACAGTAACGAGTAATAATAGCATAACGACTTCGTCTTCGTCTTCAGCTCCCATCATGACTTCGTCCACGGATTTTACCCCATCTACTGACCTGTTGGATATGTTTAAGGAGAGGAGTCAGAACATAAAGTTCTGTGTGACTGAAATATGGTGTTTACTTAAAGACCATACCCTAGTTTTTAGCAGGTTACATATGTCAAGGTATGTATATGCAACACACAACATTCACACAAACACCAAGTACCTAACCAGTGAGGTGGATATCCAAGTCAATCGCTCATTAGTGTTAATGGGGTGAAGACCCAATGAGGTGGGAATTCTCGGTCACTTATGGCCCTATTAAAGGTGGATTCTTATAATCTCTTATAAGCTTGAGGCGGACCCTATCCCCTTAAGACCCCATCCTAATACGTCAACGTTCTTAAGTCTATACCCAATTGTAATATGAGAAGTAGTATTGCGAACGTTACTACTTAACTGATATTACGGTAGAACACCTATGTCACTTAAGACTTCCCTTAGACAGTTGGTGAGCATGCAATGACCAAATATTTTTTATATGCCAATCATGTCCCTAGTTGAGCCCCTATAAGCTTCTAGAGGAAGTGGACATCCCCCTGAACTAGCCTACTACGTTACCACTTATGCCTAACCACTTTTAGAGAAGGAGGACCCATAGACTTACTTCAAATCTAATAAGGGTGAACTTTGGTTCCTCTTCAAGGAATAAACCTTCGGAGGGATCTTAGTCATAACCGCCTCAGATTCAAATTAGATAAGAAGAGAGTCAGCCACTTAAGACCTTCTCAAGGCGTAGTAAACCTGCCTATTTTCACACACAACAGACTTATATATATAGTTATATATATATATAGAGACATTAGACCTCTCACATTGAACAGTATATATGTAGATGCTGGATATGTAAGACGGTTCCGGGCAGGCTTCTACTCCAAATAGATTTAACCTCGTGTCATAGTGTACTAAGTTTGAATGGCACATGGCATCCAGACCTCTCACATTAGTTGGGATACTTGTGGTTGCTGGATTTGTCGGTCGGTTCCAGGCCGGCTTCTACCACAAATGGCAACTAACCTCGTATTTGTGTGTCACTATTAATATATGTAAAGCCATTATACACACACACAAAAGCAATCAATATGTATGTAGAGACCTTTCAAATCCGAATTCTACCTTAATCGCATTTATTACGTTAATACTACGTTAATTACATTGATTACGCTATATAAGTATAATAATTACAACGCATAAATAACGCTAATGTTCGTATGAACGAGAGAACGTTCTAATGAAATAAAAATTGACAACTTATCCAAATTAAGGCATACAAGTTAATTTCTATATCTTGACCGATACAATTTAGGCATAATAGCATGACAACATATAGTAGTGAATGTAAATACAACATACATACAAATTTCAACTTGCATCCTAGGCTTATTGGAATGATTTTAATAATGGATCAAGAATAGAGTATAATATACACATATACATATATATTCATATATATATATATATATGTACATGTATATTTATAAGTTTCACTTTATCTAATTCACCCCTTTTTGGCATATTGCACATAAAAATGTTTATATTTGATAAATTTCAAGTATGAATCCCTTTGGATCCAAAATAGAACCCAAACCTAATCAAGTCATGAATTAAACCAAATTTAAATCCTTTTAGGTTACAATCAAATATTTACATAAGGTAAATTACACAAAGTAAAAACACAACACCCCTTTATTCTTAATTCAAC
This sequence comes from Allium sativum, assembly GCA_030737875.1. Classification (NCBI taxonomy): domain Eukaryota; kingdom Viridiplantae; phylum Streptophyta; class Magnoliopsida; order Asparagales; family Amaryllidaceae; genus Allium; species Allium sativum. The sequence continues at coordinate 694,305,624 of CM060920.1, forward strand.
ATTAAGATCCAAATCCACAAACCCAAATAAAATGACAACTCTTACACAAACATAAAATAAAGGATTTGTAGGGTTTTTGTATTAATGTTATTGTTTGCCAAATCCCTTTAGGCATACTAATTAACATGTCAATCTATTAAAAAAACAGAATCTGCCTAAGAAACACAATATTCCACTCACAGATCTAAAAGGAAGAACAAATAGGATTCTTGTTGTAGATTCAGATCTGGATTCAGCCTTCGTGATAAGCATGCTCCAATCCTTCTAATATTTATATAAGAATCATCTTTAGAATCTTATGCATATATAAAACAAAATTCATAATCTATACTAAAATCTATATAAATTTAGATTAGAGAAAAGATAAGAATAGAGGTTAGAGAAATAGAAGAGAAATTCCTAACCTTTCTGGAATTCAGCAACGGTAGAAGGAAAATATGGAGGTAGATATAAGAGAGTGGCTAGGGTTTTGTTGTGAGGTTTGAGGGACTGTATATAGTCGTTTGTGTAAGCGTAGGCCGTTAGATTATTTAGATGTAATCCTGACAATATATTTAAATATATTCCCCTAGAAAACCCTAACCAAACATAGATTCACTGGGCCTTTCCGCCGCCATGCGGTCGACCGGCAGTCGACACCCCTTCTAGGGGGCGGTTGACCTCCTGCTCGCTATAATGCCTAATGAACGTATATGGCGCTGGGGTGTTTAATTAAATAATATGTTACTTTCTTTGCTTAATCTCTTTCCTTACTTACAATATCTTTTGTCCCCACTATCTTATTCTTAGTTTGAATTACAAATTCATCCTTATTTCATATTAATATATTATATATATTACTCATCTGATTATACATATATATAATTGTGTTTTACTGTCCAATTTCATTCGCTTGTAACTTCTTCATACTTTCACTGTTTTCAGCATATTATATATGAAAATGATTCAGAGTTTCTCCACGAATCCAAATAAAAGATTTTCGTAGCTAAATTCTCGAAGTTGCAAAATCTCATTTTCCAGTGTTATTATTAAATTGTTTATTTTTATTTAATATTAATATTTATGTCTTTTATGGAGTGTTACATCGACCATAGTTTATTTAATAAAAACATAATTAGTTATTTAATTATTAAATGTTAGCTATAATTATATTGATATTATTTAAAGTAAACAATAAACATTTAATTATGAAGCAATGTCTACTAGTAACTTTACCCAGTGGGCAACGTTTGCGTTAGCTATATGAAAATAGGTACTCATTTGGTAATCTCATATGTATTCTTATAGTCTGGTTGAATAAAAAGTTATGTAAGTATATTAAGCTATTATATTAATAATTAAGGAATAGTTAGAGTTTAAGGGTTAATTAAATTTTATAACTTAAAATATTTATATCTTAATCATTTGTCATCATAATTGGACAAACTAGGTGGCGTTAGAATCGTCTTGACAAACACTATGCCATGGAACAAATTGGAAGCAGTAGGATTTTTCAGTTAAATTAGACGATTTTAACTGAAATCGAACCATTTCAACAATGAATCAAATCAATGTGATTAAAACTCATTGAGTTTATCCCACTCATATTTTATATAAGTCGGGTTTTTAATATGTGTGCTATGGTTGCTAATTATTGGATGTTTGTTAGTTATATAATTATATATTGAATAAATTTCTGAAATTAAATGTTGTTTAATTTCAGGGATTATCGAATCGTTATTTTAATGATTGGACCCAATGGAGGTGATTTACCTTGTTGGTCACATTTATAAAATAAACGTGTTCAATTTAATGAATTATTTGAATTGTTATTGTTGTGTTAAATAAATTGGTTGATTATTGAATTTATATCGATATATTGAATCGAATGATATTATTTTGAGATAACCTATTCGGATGCAGGGAATAACAGGTTGGAGGGATCTAACTGCATTCCTCACCAGTAGCTGTTAATTTTTATTATGTTATTATATATATTGAATAATATGAAATTGTGATGCAGGGATTGACATGTTGGAGGAATCCAACAGGGTTCCTCACTAATATTGATAATGTTTACCAATATGATATGTTGTGTTTATTTGGACGTGAAATTGATTTATATTTCACAGTTTGGTACTTTAGTAGACATTTGCCTCTCTAGTACCGTTGATGAAAGAAAAGATTCTTGGAATCGATGTTAAATAGATTCTGAACGTTTTCAAAGTTATATAAGAATTTGAAATACGATGTTTATTTTAATAGTAAATGTCGAAGTTTTATTTATATTTTTATAATCATTTAAATTATACTTAAATGGAAATTCCAAGATATTATCAAAATAAAAAGTTAAGTGGTATGAATTTGTCAAATAAATAATCTGGGATGTTAAATTTGATTTGTAATAAGGTAAGTGTCGTTAAGGAGTTTTAAAGGATTTTAAAAGTGTTGTAATGGTTTAATGGGATCATAAATATACGGGAAATGATTTAAAAAGAGTTGACAAGTGATTTTTGTAATTAATGAACGTTTTTGCGAACGTTGTTTATAGATATGTGAATTGTGATTAGATGGGTTTTTCGTGAATGAGATTAGCGAATAAATGGAATTAAAGTAGAATATGAATATTCGGTGTATAATTGAAATTGAGACAAATATACTTCGTAATTAAGTTTCTAAGTCAAGATTTACCAAAAGGGGTTATAAATGGAAATTTATATAAATTGAGGTATATGGAGAAAGTCTGGGATGGTATTAAGTAATAAAGGAATTTTTCTAACTGATAAATATTGATAAATGGTTAAGGATTTTATAAAAGGAAACTTAAGGATTTTATAAATGAAAGAGGAAGGGTTTTTGTAAATGGAATATGTAATATTCATTTACAGAAGTTAAGTTAAACTATTTTAGTAATTTTATGAAATGATATTTAAAATATAATTGGAAATGATTAATGAGATTATAACGGAATATTATTGTTTTAAATGGTAAAATGGAATATAATGTGGTTTTTGAAGGAATTGGAATTTATTGTACGTTGGTTGAGTTGAGTAACTTTCAAGGTGTCAATCTGATGTTGGTTTCGGCCTTTGGGGTGGATACTGAGGGATTTATTTACTTACCAATCTACGATAAGGGTTTATTGAAGTAGAAGTGTAATGATAATTGAATATTCTTATATTATAATAAGACAGGTAAATGTTTTCTGAATTAGCAATTTTATTATTTAATTAACGACTGGTTAATTAAAAGAGGCTAAATGATGTTGGGTACTGAATCAGTAAAGTTATTTTATTTTTATGGATGAATGGTTGTTTATTTGATAGTTAAATAACTGACAATCAAATCTGGCTTATACGATTGTTGGTACGGAAAGGCCGGGATCGAATTTATATTCGAATACCATTCCGATCAGCAAATACGTGGAAGATGGAAGATGTTGATTAAAGATAGAGCAATTGAAGATCGTTGATTTTCATGAGCGGAAGAACTACTCGTTAAATTTCTCTGGTGGCCAGTAGAGATTTTTGGTGATAATTCTGTCGTGATTGGAATCTTCGGATTGCAAGGACTACTCGCTATTGATCCATAGGGTGATACCTAGGATATGGTAGGAGGGTACTTCGGTTCATCCTATTCCATGATGACTTGTATGGACGGATGTCTGACAGAGTATTCCCAAAGGATCACATTGATTTCTACAAACGTATTATGTTGGCGGTAGAGTAATTCATTCTTACTGCTTAGACACCCAGAGTATTTTTGTAGACATCAATCTGTGATTTGATGGATCTGACGATGTGGCATTCAAAGTTAATGGTGGACAGATTTTCAACAAGATAATTATAACCTTAAGCTTCATCAACTAGGAAATAACAAAAATTAGGCAGGCAGCATGGCTAAGTGGCTCGCTCCCAATTAGGGGTATTGTCACCATCTAGAGAAAATTCATTATTTGTTCTTCTTTTCGCTATTGTATCTCTCGGGAACAGTTATGTTGGTACCAACGGTAGGTGACAATATATTCAGAACATTCAAGCGAAATGAATAGCTTGTCATGTGCGGCTGAGTTGCAAGATATTCTTGTTGAACTCTAGTGTATCCCCTCTAGAGTACACTGATCGGAAGGTGGTTCGATACCTTGTCATAGATGGAAATCCAATCTCCAATAAGCGCCCACGGTTTTGATTGTATACTATGTATGTGGAGCGCGAGATGCAAGTATTCTGCTAGATTGCTATTTATTTGTATTAGACATTATTATAATATCAGAAAAGTATTGATTTAAAAAATGTTTTGGGTTATCGTAAGGTAAAAACGATCTGTATTTATGTGTGGATTTGGTCTTACAATTATCCTTTTCTTTCGAAGAGATTTTGACTTTAAAATCAAGTTGGATGATACCCTTAAACTTGGGGAGTTTTCTCACATTGATTCACCAGACTAATATTGGCGTTATCAGTGCTCGGGTCAAACCAAGTTTTGCAGGTTCAGGTTATTGGATGCTGTGAAGAGACAAGTTAAAAGAGTTCATACATATGATATTATATAGTTATTATTCCATTGTGTGATTGTATATGAGGACAGGTTATAATAATTGTCCAGATGTGTTGATGTACTCTGATGATTGTACGTTTTTATTTTTCAAGCTCTCAATAAAGATTTATTTATATATTATATTTTGTTCCGCAGCAATGTGAGACTCTGTATTGTGTTGGTTCTTCTTCTATTCTAATATTTCTTTCATTCTTTACTCACCCTCTAATCTCTTTCTAAAAACTATCTGGTGTTTTCGATACTTGAGTTTTGGCAAGTAACACGGGTTTATGTATTATTATCAAAATTAGGGCATCGAATTCCTACTGGGTCATTACAATATGATGCAAAAATATTTAATGGCATCATACCTTCGAAGAATGCCAGAGTGTCGCAAGTTGGGGCTAACTCTTAGGGGAATTAGAAGTGATCAATTTCTCACCTTCTTCATCTAAAATTTTTACAGGGAATCTGGATGTTCACAGCAAGCTCTTTAGCAAGACTTTCAAGGAGCTTCCTATCGGTTATTTCCCTAATTTGAAGAATGGATAATACCGTCGGCGAAATACACGACTCTAAATAAATAGAAGTAGGCTTGTTAAAAATCGGAGGAGCATAATAAGGGACTTGAGGACGTATTGAAATAAGCTTGCAAAATAAAATAAGCAAGGAAGTTATCATTAATAATCGGACAACAAAGTCAAAACTTACCCCGCTCCCTCCGACTAAGGACGATGCGAGAAATGGTAGAAAATTTCAAAGGGTTGCCTGGGCTAGATGGAAAACAACTTTCTCATAAGATTAAATCAACGAAAAATTTCTGAGAATCCTTTGTCTAAAGGGATGAACGTTACGCTTCGATAAAATGACGAATGTCAAAGTGGGCGACCTTTTCCCAAATTTACCGACAGCTTCCTGTATCCTTTCAACAGCTTACTTGGTCTCTTCATCATGGATCTTCGGGAGGTCATCTACATGGAAGACATTTAAAGTAATGATTAACGAAAAGAATTACAAAAGACGAAGTATGGAGTTAAAATTTACGCTGAGTACGGAGATCCTCCCATTGATACGAGGAGGACATCAGATGAAAAAGTATTGATTCTCCGGACCATTCGATTTTTTAATGCTATCGGTAATTAGTTTTTGGGAGGGATTGGCACGATATAGAAGAGGGCTCGTTCCACTTACTTTAGATAAACACACCAAGTGAGAAAGAGACAAAGGACTCAAAGATGAGCCACTAGACTCTAAAGAAATGGCTTTTAAATACAGCAAGTGGGTATATATTATAGGTGAAATTTGAATGGAGGTGATACGAAGATGTTGTAAGAAATTGGAAATAAAATCTGGAGAAGAGGAAGAAATCTCTATGCCAAATGTCGATGGTAGAATAAGAAAAATACCCTTTCGGAGAGTTATTGATGGTAGCACCGGTTGGTGAGGGATAACGTCAACCTAATCATCCCAAAGTCCTCTAAAGTAGCATTAACTTCCTCTTACAAAGTAGTTAAGGAACTTTTAGAGGTAGCCAAAACCTTTTTAAGAATTTTCTTTTGATCCACCAAAGAAGAACCTTTGAGTTTCGGAATGAAACTCAAGCTCTCCTTATCTACAGATTTCTTCTCAACCATAATGTTGCTAGGCAATATCATTTCATTATTATAAACAAAGGCATTTCAAGAAAAGAAAAACAGTGCTATAAAAGACCTTCCTTTGACCCCTTTTGAAGTACTATGAGCAAATAAAAAATATGTCTTATCACAAACATTTCCGAAAGGGATAACCTTAGGAAACTTATAGTTCGAATTGGACTAGAATCATTAAGTGTTAATGGTTAACTGAAATTATCTTCCTTTCAAACCGGAATATTTTCTCTTCACCCAAAAATTAACCATGCCGAAACCTATAAATAAGGTTTCATCTGTGATTGGTTCCAAGAAATCATAAGTAATTCCTTTAAGTTTTGTACTCACTAGCTGAATGTTTAACTATGTTATGGATTTGGACTAAAAAGTCCGCACCCTAAAAAAATTAAAGAATCCAAATTTAGTTGTGATTGGGCCAAATGGGTTTACATTGAAATAATCATACCTTTACACAAAAGGTAAATTCAAGCTCTAGAAAAATAGGATTGAAACTTGATTCGGTCTAATCTTAATTAAGTTCAAGGACACCCCGAAATCCCATGGTAAATACCATAAGCAAATAGAACTCAAATCAATTTCCAATTTCAACATGAAAATCATGATTTTAAACCCTAAGAAAAATTAGTTAAGAGATGGAGATTGATTATGGATTCAAGTCAAGAATTAAAAATAAATGTTTACCTTGAACTTGCAGTTTAAACAAAATGAAACGGATTAAGAACGTTGAGAAGTTTTAATTCTTACATGAGAGAATGTAATTGCAGACAAGTGGAAAAGATGGAAAAAAATATGTTATTCATAAGAGAAAGAAAAGGAGAGCAGAGGTGACCGTTATATTAGATCTGACCATCCAAATATGAACACCAAGAGATGGAAAAATTTCTTAGGCACCGAGATATGGAATTTTTGACTTAAAAAGTCAAAAAGCACCCCTTTACTAGTGGGAAGGGGGCAAATGTTAGCACCAAAATAACAAAGATCAAACCGAGAGCAAAATCTACAATGAAGGGATGTCCAGAGTAATAAGCTTTCAGATGTGATAAAGACATTTGATCACAGCTTTCCTTCGTCCACAAGATTAAAGAGAAAAGAGCCTCTTTTACCAAGGGAAAGTCCTCTGAGAACCCGAAGGACACATTTCTTATACTGACTATCTTCAAACAAAGCAAAGGGAAATTAAATGCACCCTTTGATTCAGTCGAAGAGGATGTTTTGAGAAACTAACCTTAAAAGACATGTCATTTGAGAAAAGAAGATCCTAGTCCAAGGCAAAACTGCCTTCGAATAACATAAAAGCTGGGATCTAGTAGAAATTTATCCCTTCCGCAAGAACCAAGTTTATCATTTAGAAGGTCTCTTCGGAAGAACTGAAAGCATCATAGTGATTATTTATCACAAAAATATCCAAAAAAAAAAAAACTCAATTCCGCTCCAAATTACTCACTACCGTCGTAAACTATATCAAGAGCACATGCGCGTATTATTGGAAGCGCCTTTGCTCAACCCTCTGTTCTGCTTCTACAAAAGCATCAAGCGCAATTCCTGAGGAAGAAAGGGTCCAACCTGTAGCTATAAATATAATCCCCGTGGTCCAAAATCTTGCCTGAATTCCTCATTCTCTCACTTATATATGGGATTCTAAGTTGTAAATCCTAATTCTAAAATCAATTTAGGAAATTTAGTAATTGAGATCATTATGTATTTGTACTCATTTTAATCATAAAAAGAAGAAGCTTATTTATGATTTGGGTATTGTATTAATTATTATTATCTTTTAACTTTATAGGTTTGATACCAGATGTAACAAAAGTTATTACTTTTAGAATAACTTCCGGTATCGACGAAGAGTTATAATGAATGAAACCAGATATTTAGAATACATCCAAAGGATTGAGATTCTGACCTCATAGCATTTCTAAGAGTTCTGAAACCTATAGTGATGTCCGACACCTTGAATTCTTAATGAAAGATATTTACATATGGGATTGATCTTCATGACTCATTTCCAAAACCCTATGAATATTCTGAAACCTTATAAGTATAAACAATCTACATGGATGTTCATTCTAACAAAAGTTCTCAATGAAACCTCATCAGGGACATGGTTTTGAACCCATGGGATAGAGTCAGAAGGGACCTAGTTTTAAACCCTCAAGTGACTCCCGACCCCGAGACCCATATTTATAAAGAGAATAATGGGCAATGCTATCTGCTAATACAGAGAATAGAGCTGGTTAGAAGCAACTATCCATAAGTCTTGTATTAATCAGCATCAAGTACGTCGATTATGTGCCTTTTTAAAGTGATCGACATACTTAATTCTTTCCTAATGCAATACTATGATGGCTAACAGATTGATTTAGAGCAAAACACAATAATAACAAATATCACATATCATAGAACATCAAACATGCTCATGCATATATATACATGTGCAATACCAAGTGACATGCATGAGTGGTTTTATAAGCCATAATATATACAACATTAAGTCCTGTGAAAGAATATGTACACATATACCAGAGTACGCTACAATTAGAGGATAAGATACAGAAAAACTATGCACAAATATCCAAAAAAGTCGATATACACTACACCATAATGGCCATTTGGTAACCCTTTTTTTTCACAATTGCCAACACTTATTTGTGTTGCCGGGTAATAACAATAATATGCGTTGCTATAATTAAAAAGTGTTGCCAAAAATACGTAATTATAATTTTTTATTGCCAACACTTATTTTTGTTGGTAAGACTGCTTTCTGAGGGTAAAAAGGTAAACTCACGTCCGTAACCCTATTTCTGTTTCTCATTTCTTTTGCCCAACGCTTTCTCAAAGAACGGCCGCTAAATCAGAAATCCAATGATTCCCTAAAAGAAAAGAAAAATACCAGATCCCAGAATCCGTTCAAATTCGTTCCGGCATCAAAGAATCGCGAAGCTTAAAGTGTTCAGATCCGTTCCGACATCAAAGAATCGGATTTTGGGGGAGAATCGATTTGACTTCAGGGCACATCACTTGAATTTCGATTTCAGGTATATGATTTCATCGATTTCAGGTTAGAATGACATCGTTCGAATCTGATTTCATCGTTTATGGACATTGTTTGAAACCCTATTCCCCTAACAGCTTCGGTTCACTTTACTTGCCGTTTTGATTTCAGGTATCTGATTTCATCGTTTGAAACCCTATCAATTTCTTTTCAGTTGATTCTGTTGACTGCATTTTCATGCTGAAAATTCGCTTCTTGGTCGGTCTGTTGTTGTATTGATCCCCCAAATTCTGCTTATAACTCAAAGGTGAGATTTTTATTTTTTATTTTTTTAAGCATCTGTGTTCTCTTGAATTAATTTAAGTTTGTACTGAATAATTGCTGTCTTTCAGCATGTTTGTTTATTTATTCATTTTTATGTTAGCATGTTTTGGTAGGATGAATTGGGTGCTAAATGATAGGTGTTTCTGATCCAGTACAGTTCCGTATTTCCACCTATAATTGATTGGATTTCCCAATTTCAGGCTTTATTCGGTGGATTGTTCTTCGGAGCTGTTGTAATTAATTCTGTACAGTGGAAAGTGAAATATTTGGTATAGTACATAATGGGAGGAATTTGCTCTAAAAGAGCAGTAGTAGACAAATCTCCAAGTGATATTACACTTAATGTTGACGGAATGAATGATCATTGTCTTGTGGAGCCAACAAATGGAGAAACAATGGAGGATGAGGAGCTTCAGGGACAATCTTTTGCATTTTCAGATCCGGGTGTTCGTAAGCCAAAAAAACAACAATTATCTAGAGTTCACTCGGAGAGATCAACGAAATCTGAGACAACCACCAAGGCAAGTGCTGTAAATACCATTTGAAGTTGAGATGCATGGTCTTTTGTTTGGAAGAAATTTTCTTATTTACTTTTATATGTAAATTTAATATGCCTGATGCACCTGGATCAGCTTCTGTTATGAACATAGGAAAACTGTAGGTATCTCAAATCAAAGTCAAGGTAAAGTTGGATAGTATAACAAAACAGTAAGACCACTCTTATCTCTTTTCTGTAAACTCCTTTCACTTAGTTTAGATAAAGGTACAGCCTTGCTGGCAAAGCTTCTTTAGCTTAGCTCATGCATCTGTAACTCTTGTTTCTTCAGCTCCTTAGAAAAGAAATTTTAAAACAATTCTAGTCTGCTAGTTCAATACGATTGTGCATGCATATGTGTGTGTGGTTGCTTCATTAACCAACCTTAGCGTTCGTTCTGCAGAGAAGAATCTAGTCTTAGTGTATGATGGTTTTAATCATTCTTTACTAATGTTGAGTGTTGGAAATTTGTCAAAATTAATTATATTAGTGGAATTAGTTGAACTTTTTTATGTCAATGTGCATGAAAGTGAAAAAATAAACTGAAGTGGTTTGGCTAAATCATTCTTTTTTATATAGGATGTTTGAAAATGATTTAGAGATGCAAGTTTTCCATTAATTTTTGTTGAATATAAATATATGGAGAACTTCATGGCTTATCTTTTGACTTCAATCTTTGTGAAGCAGTGGCCACATGGGAGCAGGTGCCGAACAGTACAAAAAAAAGTTAAATGGATTTGCTGCTTCATATTAGACATGGTATGTTCTGTTGACTTAACAAGGTCATTATTTTGTTATTGATTTCCTATAAACTTGCTATCTTAGTTAATGATAAAGACCCATACTATAACTACATAAAAGGGTAACAAGCTGTACATTTTCTTAAAACATGATAAGAAACCTGACCGGGATTGTGTTTGAGTTTATGTCCATATTTTGATGAAGACCATTTACTTCTCAGTAATTATATGGATTCTAGTTTGCTTACACACACAAAAGAAAAATCATGGGGTTAATAATATGGTTTGCCACTCTACCTTTTTTTTTTAAATACCGAGCCTTGCTGCTCAGCACTGCTGAGCCTTATGACTACTGAGCCTATATAGGCTCAGTATTGCTGAGCCGTACGGCTCAGCAATGCTGTGCCGTTCTCAGCAATGTTGAGCCTAAACTATGTCGACCGGCTCAGTAATAGAGGCAAAATGGATTTAATTAAGGCATTGTCTAGATATTGACTGAGATATATCTTCAATGGAAACTGAGGCATTTGTCTTCGTCGGTAGTACTGCAATTTCCATAACAATCGTTACGTTAGTTAAAATATAGGGTGGAGATTTTACAAAGTAATAACCATACAACATAAAAAATCAAGCCTTGTCTATTTAGCAAGTTGTTGTTGTTAATATCTCAAAGCCACTTGCAAATGTCGGACAGTAGCCATCTGATAACAGTTATCATCTGATACCACATATCCATGAAAAAGCAGTATTGAAACAAGAACCCGACTTTAGTTGTAACAACCCGAAAATCTGGGCCAGTTTAAAATTTTTATTTTGGCAATTTTAGCGAATTTTGATTATTTAAAATGAATTATTTTAAATAAAATCGACAAGAAATTTATTTTGAATATAATTCGAACGTATATATTTATACGCGTCGTCGTTAGAATATAAATAATTATAAAAGGAATTGAAAATGGCGCGGTAGTTCGAAAATTCGATTTCTAATTTCAAATGAATATACAGAATTCAATATAAGTCAGAATTGAACGAAACAAGAAATATTTGAATCTGTATAACTATATCTTTGTAACGAAGTTAACAAACTGAGATTTCATCTTAGAAATGATAAGATATGTCCAGTTTAAAATTAGAAATAGTCGCTGTGGAATTTATATATATTTTTATATATATAAGGCCCTTAAAAATAGCAATTTTGCAAACGACCTCGGATTTCGACGAAACCAGTTTTGTTGGGTCCGTGATGTTAAGTTATTGCTAGATTCCAAATTTCATAATTTTTCGAATCAATATGTGAGCGTGGCAAAGGAAAACGCGTTTGACCAGTTTCAGTTGATTTTAATCGACTGGAAATTGGCCATTTTTCAAACGGTCTCAGAATTCGACGAAACTAGTTTTGTTAGGACCGTATCGTCAATACGAAGCTAGAAAATATTTTTCTGGAATTTTTCTAGTTAGTATGTGACCCCGGTAATTCGAAATGTACGTTTAAAATTCAATATAGTGATTTAAATGTAAATTTAACGGAAACTGATTGTAACAGCCGAATCATATGACGATACATAGCCCATTGTGTTCGGAATGGGGGTAAAACGCTATGGACGACAGGCGGTGGGTCTCGTTTCGAGGTAGTATGAAAAAGTCAACTTAGGGTTGAATAAAATAAAATAAAATAATAAAATCCCCCTTTCCTTTATCAGAAACCCCCCCCCCCCCCCCCCCGATTAATTTCATTTTTCACAAATAGAAGAAAAAAAAAAAAAAAGAGGAAGATCGAGGAAGGCGGAAGCCGTCGCCTGGCCTCCGACGCGGGCCCCTTCCAGCGCCGCCACCGATGACGGAAACCCCCCCCCCCCACCTCGCGATGACGGAAACCCCCCCCTACCGATGACGGAAACCCCCCCCCCCCAACCTCGCGATGGCGGAAACCCCCCCCCCCCCCTCCAGCTTCTCCTCCTCCTCGACTCCCTCCTCCCGCTCCCTCTTCCCCGCTTCTTCAATGCGTCGAAACCCCCCCCTGCTGTTCGGCGACGCAAGACGACGACCCCTGCTGTTCGGCGACGCAAGACGACCCCCCCCCCCCTTCAAAATACTGTAAGTATTTATTATATTTTATTTTTATTTGAATTTTATTTTTAGATAAAACTGAATTTAAAAAGAAAAATAAAAAAAACTGTTTTAAAAGAAGAAACTAAAAACTGGATTTTCTTTTTATGATATAAAATCAGAACTGATTTAAAAGAATAATAAAAACTGCATTTTGAAAAAGGATCTAAAAACTGCATTTTTATAAAAGAGGAAAAAACTGATTTTTGGTTATATTTAAAGAAAACTGATTTTTGATAATATGAGAAAAACTGATTTTTGTTTAGTTTAAAACTGATTGGTTTAAAGGAAATTCAAAACTGATTTTTAAAAGTATTTTAAACTGATTTTATTTTAAAAAGAAAATGGTTTAAATTTTAAAAAGAAAGGGTTTAAACTTGAAAGGTAAAAGAGTTAAACTTTAAAAAGTAAGAGAAAAGATTTGATCTTTTGAAATAAAAATTCGATTTTTATATATTGAACTTTGAACTAAAAATTCGATTTTTATATATTGAACTTTGAACTAAAAATTCGATTTTTATATATTGAACTTTGAAATAAAAATTCGATTTTTATATATTGAACTTTGAAATAAAAATTCGATTTTTATATATTGAACTTCGAAGTAAAAATTCGATTTTTATATATTGAATAGCAAAGTAAAAATGTGATTTTTACATATGTAGAGGATACGGGCAAAGAAAGTGAAAGGAGGCGAAACGACGAAGACTTCTGCAAATGAAGAGCCGTGGAGCTAGGATAGCTATATGTGAGAATTTCTCACCTTTCTATTTCTTTTCTAGTTATATATATATACTAGGATGCAGACGGTGCTTAGTAGCACCCGACACAATCGTCCACAGACCATGGACTTGTTTGTTTGATTGTTTGGTGAATGATTGCGATATTGGCTTGAATGTGGTTTGTGATGTGAAAAATCGAATCGATAAATTGGTTAGGATTAGACGTGCGCCGTTATAAGGCGAAGGAGTAAGGCTAGGTTAGACTCTTACTCCAAATTTTGTAGTTTGCATAACGAAATTGATTTGATTGATGTGTGAATGGCGTGGGCCTTCACTAGACCGGGGATAAGGCTAGGCCTCGTCCCGTTTCTAGTATCGTGCCGTTATGCCGCCGAAATTTTCTAAAATATGTTAGAAAATAAAAATATCATTTTATTGTGTAAATGAATAATAGAAACTCATATGTTGGAATAAAATGTTTTATCGTTAAAAATATAATTTTTAACGTGAAGTGAATAAAATAGAATATTCGTTTACAAACCAGACGGTTTGTTTATGTACACCTATTTGAATGACATTGATTGGGACGATAAATTTTACACATCGCCCAACTGCACGAATAAAAATCGGTGTTTGATTGTTTGAAACCCCACACGGGTGTTGGGATGAAATTTGAAGTTCACTCATCCTGATTGATTAAATATGTCGATCGATTGATTGACAGGCTGTCGTAAGCGTTGAATATTTATATTTGATGCTTATACAGTGTAGTGCACTTTGGTTGATGGTTGATTATTTTTCAATACTATGATATACATGAGTTGTATGAAAATCCATATAATTAACTTTATATGGTAATTGATTGGGCCTCATTCCAATTTGAAAAATAAAGAATATTATAAAATAAAAGTTCATGTGTTGACAGTACTCATTCATTGAGATTGGTCATGTGTTGAACGAAATATTTTGATAACAACTATTTTGAAAGAAAAGAAATATTCGAAATAGAATATTGAAATTAGAAATTTATGAAGCCGTGTTGATTGGATTGACGCCATTTTGACGTAAACGATATTTATATCGATTTTATTCATTTCGAAATGAATTGAAAACGATTTCGAAATGAATTGAATTGAAAACGATTTCGAAATGAAATTGAATTGAAAACGATTTCGAAATGAATTGAATTGAAAACGATTTCGAAATGAATTGAATTGAAAACGATTTCGAAATGAATTGAATTGAAAACGATTTCGAAATGAATTGAATTGAAAACGATTTCGAAATGAATTGAATTGAAAACGATTTCGAAATGAATTGAATTGAAAACGATTTCGAAATGAATTGAATTGAAAACGATTTCGAAATGAATTGAATTGAAAACGAATTCAAATTGAATTGAAAACGAATTGAAATGAATTCAAATTGAATTGAAATTTGAATTGAATAGAAATGAATTTTGAAACGATTTTATAAAGAAGAATTCAATTTTGATTTGAATTGAAATGGAAGTTGAAAATGTTTTTGAAACGAATTCAAAACTATTTATATAATTCGTTTTAAATAGAAATCGACGAAATATATATATTATATATATTATATATAATATAATGGCCTGAATAGAACGCGCCGCGCCGCGGCAGTTCGTGAATTTCGACCATTTATTTCAAACGGACATTACGGGAGATCCGACCGTCGGATTCTCCTAAAACCGGAACCGTTGGGTTCGTATCGAAAAGAGCTTTCTAATGAATGTTAGAAATTTGAAATCTAACGGTTGGATTTGGAGATACGTCCAAATCAAATTCGAAAAAGGTCGCTGTAAGTGCAGTTCGATGGCCGTTAATGGAAATCGACTGTACGGGCCTTGATAAAATTATTAAAAATAGTAATAATTTGTGTAAAATCATAAGAAATGATTTGTGAAAGTTTGGGATGAAAAACTCCATATTTGAAAAGATAAAAATAGATTTTTATCGAAATGAACTAGTTTTGAACTAGAATTATAATTCTATTTATTTTTAAATAAATAAATTGAATTCGAAAAGGGTTTTAAAAGTAACCAAAATTCCAATGATTGCATTGGAGTGGATTTGAATCGAAATTGTCTTCGGAATATTTCGATGTTGGAATTCGGGATTATACAGGTGTTGTTATGGAAATTTGAAAGATATATATTTATATCGTTATTTCCAATACGACATTTGTTAGTCGTAGAATTCGATATTGAATATAAGCCGATATATTTTCTATTCAGAGCCTTGTATTGAATATCGAATGTGATTTGGGTTTGTCGTGAATGGTGTCTTCACTAACACTGTTCTTGAACCCAGTTGAGAAAAGATTAAATCTTTTTATTTAGATTTAATGAAGTGTACCAATTAAATGATATTTAATTGGAATTGAATGGATATTGATTTTTGGGTTTATCGTGAACAGTGTTTTAAATAACACTCGTTCTTTAACCCGATAATTAATGGAATGTGATTTTGGGTTTATCGTGAACCGTGTTTTAAATGACACTGATTCTTTAACCCAGTCGAAGATTAAAACTAAGTGGAGTTTTAATGAATCTTTAATTAGATTGAAATGATCGAAAGTGGAGTATCACCAGTTTTGCTCCAGGCGATAGTTAAATCTTTAATTAGATTTGAACGTGAAATGGTAATTGAATTTACCGATAACACCGTGGTGTTAGATATGAAGTATTACCAGTTTTACTTCATGGGGTGAATAGGTTGGGATTGGGAAATTAAAACAAATGATTGCTTCGGTAAGGTTCGCTAATCCCGACTAGTTTGAATTGATATTCAAAAATGGATTAAAGAATAAATTCAAGGAATTTATCTTTGATAAAATTAATGGGAATCTTTCCCTATGAATGTGAAATTTAGAAACTAACTGTCGGTTAGCCAAGCAGAATGGTTTTCTGGATATTGATCTGATGTTGGTTTCGGCCTTCGGGGTTAATATTTGGGAAATTATTCTCTTGATTAATTTACGGTTAGTGACTAATGAATTGGAATGAGGCGTATGTTGTGTTTGTGTAACACTTATTTAAATATACGCGAGTTATTCGGAAAGACCGGGTTTATCCCATTCTGAATAACTGATACGACGATAAGTCGAAGAGAAAGACGATGGTCGAAGACCGGAGGTCTTCACGTCGTTTGTGTAATTACTGATGATCTTGATTGGGCTGTACACCCAAGAAGATGGAAACAGTTAGTGATCGTCCAGACGTACTTGGAGATCGATGGATATGCGGGGTACTAGGTGCCTCCGGTTTCGTTCAGACCTAGAACGGACTTGTAAAGGGACTGTGTGTCTGACATCGGATTTCATTCTGTGTGACTGATATCGGTTGCATAGGATGGTTTGCCTGTGTGGCATGCTAAGATGCAAATGATCAAGGCTTCTGTTGAAAAGCAAAGTCTTGTGGTGATGATCAAAGCACGGCCTTTGTGGCGTAGCTTTGTGTAACGTTTACCTCGCGTGTTTCACACCAGGTATGAACCAAAAACGGGAGACGGACGTCAGGGAGGGCATGCGTTTCTTTCTAGCTAGAAGTGGCGTCAGTGGTTTTACACGCCCTGACGAGTTTGACTTATGTGGTTGTTGCTGTTGCGAGGCGCCTCGGTTATATCGGTTTCGGCCGAATGCATTCTGGTCGGCTGACGGACCAGACTTACACCCCATAGGGTGGGGAGACGTATTGTTCAGGCATAATAATCCACTCCGTGTGGACCGGCCCTGACGATCCAAGGCTTGCCTGCGCGCTTGCCTGAGGGGCGGGCTAGAGCGTCTCGAATCGGTTGAGGACTATCTTTTGCCTCGGTTCATAGATGGAAATCCAATTTCCAAATACGTGACATTTGCGGTTTTATTTGTAAACCTATATATGGCGACATGATATATGGTACCCATGCCGCCTATGATTGATACTTATGATTTGAAGTTGTTTTATACACTATGCACTTATAGTAGTATCAAATGATCTGTTTTAAGCGTATCAAACATTCTTTGGCTGTTATAAGGGAAAACCCTATCCCCCGGCTTGCGTTTGCATTGTGTGATAGGACCTGGGTCTTATAACAGCTTCATTTTTCTTTATTTAGCATTGCGCTGTTTGTTTTATGCACTGGTATTCTTGGGAGGAAACCCGTTCCGTGTTATATGGCGTGGTCCCTTGATTTACCTAATGATTTAAAATAAAGATTAATAACTGTTTTAGTTCTCACACCAGTCACATGACTGACCTGGAGTTTATTGTTTTAACCTAAACTCTGGGTGCCCTTATTTTGACACGGGCAGCTAGTAGTTTTGGTTTTGCAGATTTATATTCACAGGATCCTGGTTTACAGCTGGAACGATATCCAGAAAGCTTTGTATCCGTATATCTCATTCTAGTTGTGTATTGTATTATTTTTCCGCTGCTATGTATTTAAATGTAATTTAAATCTCTGATATTTCTGTGTAACATTCATTTATACTCTGTATATTCTTGTAATCTGATGCATTGTTGTAATATACAATGAAATGTTCTTCTGTATGCGTTCTATTTTGTCGTGTTCTCAAAACGATAGGGCGTTTCGAACGGTCTGGGTCGGTTTAGCGACTGGTTCGGACCGAGCGAAATTCCTTGTCGTCACATTAGTTATCTTCATTCCCTTCTTTTTTTTTATCTTGATGTTATGGTATGTTTAAAGAATTAATTTTAAATGGATTAAATGTTGATAAATAGTTTGATATTTAATAATTAGATCATAGATATAGTTAATCTCTGCCTTTTCCAGATTAAACAAAGAGAACCGTCTAAAAAGAAAATGTTTATTTTAACAGTACAAGACCATAGCTTAGAAAACAATACTGCAAACTTTAAAGACTTTTATTTACCACAAAATCGACAACCAGATTAATACTTCTTGAAACACTAAAGACTTTTATTTATAGAATACCGCAAATATTCCTAATATATCCATATTTTACAACCGACTATTTCTGTTATTTTCAGCCATATTCAATATGTTAGATTATACTTTCATGGAGCAAAAAATAGATAAATACCAACCTGTTTTTAAAACATAAAAATAAGCTGCAATCTTATTTAGTTGACCTTTACTTTGATTTTATACTCTCTAAAAACTAAATCCTGGCAACTAACGCAAAATGAAAACAAAGCTGTAACCTTAATCACTCTAAAATATTGATTGAAACTCTAACTGCAAAATAACAAACAATCAGCCCCTTCAAAATATGTTTTTTCCTAGCCTTTTGATGTACATCAGCAATTAATTCTTAAACATGTAGCCCTAAAACTTACTATACTATTAACTCATAACCAATCATCAATAGAAATTGAAATCAGTTTGATAAGCAATGACATATATGATCTGTACAGTTGCAAACTATTTAAAATGCAGCGAAAAAAGCAACGGGCTCAAGAAAAATACTTAAAACGACGTAAAATGCAACACGGCTTGGCCACGGAAGAATGCGACTATAGTTTGACTATAGAAGAATGTGATTGCTATTGACTTTCATTTGGACAGTCAGGATTGATGATACCTATAAGTTTTTATTCAAAGTTAAATACCTCATTACCTGAATATGATTTCATGGCCGAACTCTTACGGCTCAGCAATCCTGAGCTTTACGGATCAGCAATCCTGAGCCTATATAGGCTCAGTAATGCTGAGCCTTTCGGCTCAGCAATACTGAGCCAATATAAGCTCAGTATTGCTGAGCCGTTCGGCTCAGCATTACTGAGTCGTTCGACTTAGTTTAGGCTCATGTTTTTCTGTTTTAAATGTTATTTAGTGCGTGATGCAAACTCATGTTTTTCTGTTTTAACAAGAAACTGGAATTTTCAATTTAATGTCACATTCAATGAATGCAGGCACTTCTAGAGGCAGCGAAAGAAAAGAGAAAATGGTAGCTATAATGGTGCATAGATGATCTTGATAATGATCCAATTGCAGAAGTTATGTGAATTTTCAGATGAATGCTTCGTTATATGGCCAGAGTTTCGTATTCGGTATTTGTAGAATCTCATTTATGTATTGAATTTAGCAAACTAATTATGTATTGAATTTGACAACTTAATTATGTATTGTACTTGTTTGTTGTTAATTAACTAATATTTTATGTCGTTATGTGATTATGAATGTTGTCTATTGGTATGCATTGAGTTTAGTATTAGTTTTTGATTCTTATTAAATATCGTCTATATTATCATCATGTTGGTTGTTAATTGACTATTAATGTTAGAATATGTGAGTTACTAATACATATTTTTGTTATTATTAAAATTTATATTTGTTGTGAATTAAAATTTTGTAACATGTATAGGTGTTGCAAACAAAAACATTGTAACATGTATAAGCGTTGCAAACAAAAATCTTACAACACTTATAAGCGTTGCGAATGAAAATATACCAACACTTATAAGCGTTGGGAGAGAAAATCTACCAACGCTTATAAGCGTTGGTACTGAATTGCCACCCCCTCATAGCAACACTAATAAGCGTTGCAGAAATTGTTTGCGACGGTTATACTCGTTGGGAATCACCTGTTTTGGTGTAGTGATAGAACTATTCAGTTAAAGCGCTCAGCGAATCCAATGTGGTGGAGGTGCAAAAATTTATAGCGAGAATAAAACGGGGAAATAACACGATATAGCGGATGACTCTAAAATAACATGCAAAACTCATACTAAATGCTTGTAAAAATATGTAAATGATAAATAAATGAAATTTTAACATTTAATTTAATTATAATTAGTACAATCTTAATTATAAATAAAAGCAAGCGCAAATATATGTAAATAAACATAAACTTTTATATAGCTTGATTAAATTTAATAGAATATTAAAGTATTTTCAATTCTAAAAAATATATGTTAAAAGAATCCTATTAGAAAACTATTTATAATTTTTATAATGTGTAAATGTTCTTTTTCAGTTTATTTCTTGATATAGCGAGAACAACGGAATATACTTGAAATAATGGGATATATTGAGAATATTTTGAATATTGCGAGACTTAAAGCGGAAAGATTATTTTAGAAAACATTTGGAAATAGCGTAGCGGTAGAAATCCGCTACAGGGTATAGCAGGGATATAGCGGCGCATTAAGCCTAGACAGAGAAGTCCATAATGATACAGCTAAGCAAGGACCTGTGATAAACTAACCTGCAACTTGGTGTGACCCAAGTACATAAATACACGAGTCAGTCTAACTTAAACAAGGTGATTAGTATATGATAAGACTGGTACAATGTCACATATAGGAATAATTCCTTTAATAATAAAGGAATCATATAAACTCTGATTTCCACATAATACATGTAAATAGATCACTGAATCAGATTATAAGTAACTCATGTAAGTCCCAAAGAGTTAACTGAATAATGGCAACGGATTGTCCTATACCGCAGGTTCTCACTTATCGATTTACTATTTGTTAGCTAATTCCACATTAATGTAGCAACTTCAACATCGAAATAGCAATTTCGATCAGCAATTGCATCGTTTAAAACTCAACCTCACCATCTCGAAGCGTGAAAAAACGTGCAGTTTTATATAAGAAAATATGCTTGATTAGAGAAAATGAGTTTTAAATTGGTTTCCGAAAAATATTTGGAAATTCTTTTAAGAAAAATATCTATTTAATAAAGAATATATATATGTATACTTTTATATCTCTATAAACAAGCATAAAATATTATTTAAAACTTAGTTTGAATAAGAACTCTTTCAAAACGATTTATAAAATAACATGCTATGTGTGAGCAAAACCACGGAAAAATTCACGAAATCATCGCATAAAAATTTGCATGTTAATTTACCAATCTATATTACGGATTGATGAACATTTTGGCTTCTCCATTATAAGAATTAGCCGAGTAGAAACACATGAATCATAGCTTCAAAGTCACTCAAAATTTGCAAGATTTCCACATAAATACTCACTCGAATCAACACAAAAACAACTCCAAGCACACATATATGGGCTCGATCTAAGCCACACTTTTATGTGCCCAGGGGTCGACCTCTAGAGGTCTAGGTCAACCCCTGGAATTAATTTTTTGCTAGGAAAAATCTTCCTCCATGTTCGACCAAATGAATAAACCAATAAGCAGAATATGAATTAGAGTAACATTGGCATCAATACAAGATAGCATGGAAAAACAATTAGCTCCCAAGAATCAACACAGAGAAGGTATTATCTATAAACACCAATTCTTAGAAGCATGTTTACAGTTACTTCAAAAATCATAGAGAAACACCACCTATTATTTTAGCATAAAAACAGGTTCAAGTTAGAAATTGTGAAATTATACCCACTTGATTCAAAACCGCGATTTTGAGCACGAATGTTGGAGCTTTAGATTGAATTTTGGTTTCGAGGAACTCTCAGTTACATATAACAATTTGAATAACAAATTTCCTTGTACTTTACCTTGAGATTTGAGTATTAATTTGAAGTTTTATGGAGGAGATTACAAAATTCTTCTTATTATAGTTTCTGAATATAGGAGAAGGAGATGTTTCTTTTAGAAGAAAAAAAGTACGTACTTGGAAATTTTGTTTCTAGACTTCTCCCCAACAAAAACATGGATTTAGGCTTAATTATGGTCCATTAGGGATTAATGTTAATTAATTTAAGCTAAGTAACACTATTATTTTGTTTTAAGCCATTATTTACGCTATATCACCTTGTTTTAACCTAAAAGTTGCAATTTGTCTATTATACAACTTTATAAAACTTATACAAACATGGTTTAAATCAGTTTTAACAAATTTAACATAAATTTAGTACATGTTAACACAAAAATTTACATTTCTCAATTAAATGATCATTTTACACAACTCTTCGTACAAACTTACATTTTTAACTTTAAAATCGTATAAACTTCATTGTTTTACATTTTATTTTTTATTTTTACTCAGTATATTTTAAAATACATGATTTTACATTAAAACCATTGTACATATGTATATTGTAATTTTTCACAAAATCACACAACAATTTTTTTATAAACTCACATTTGATTATAAAAAAAATGCATGTTTTATAAAGCTTTCCAACTTTATTTTCTATATTAAATTTTATTTACATTAATTAACCACAGTTTTAATATATTTTCCAAAGACTTTTTATTTAGTCATTTTAATGGTTAAATAACCATTTTCTCCAAAAATTTCCAAGGTAACACAAACCCGAATCAAAATCAACTTTGGTGATTATTCAAATTATCTTTTTCCAAATAGTATTTAATTCGTAATTAATAAATTAAATTCCTGATTATAGTTTATTATTTGTTATTACACATAAACGCAAGGTTGATTTAGATTCTCCCCTTATAAAAATTACGTCACCGCAATTTCCTCGGAGAAAGGCTATATATAACTTGATTTATCTCATCAATGAAGGAATAGGTAAGAAATAGATAAGCTTGAGTTATAATTTTTCATCCCTCCATGAGTTGATAGGAAATCTGGATACAATTGGTTGATGAATTCTCTGGTTTCCCAAGTGCAGTCATTGGGATGATTAGACCATCGAATCTTCATGAGTTGCATATTCTTATTTCAAAGGTGTTTAACCTTCGAAGCAAGAATACAAACCGACTGTTGCACGGAAGAAAGTTCCGATGAGACCTTAAGATCCTCTAATACACGAGCATCAATCATTGAATCTGAATCATGTAGACACTTTTGCAACTGAGAGACGTGAAACATGTCATGAACACTAGAAAATCAAGCCGGAAGTGCTACTCGATAAGCTACAGGACTGATACGCTCAATGGTAGGAAATGGCCCTTTGTATCGTGGAGCCAACTTCCCAATTCGACTAAACCGTACCACTCCCTTCAAAGGAGAAGCAAAGATTTACATAAAATCGCCGATAGAAAACTCAAGAAGTTTTCTACAATTGTTTGCATATGATTTTTGACGATTTTAAGCCTTTTCATCCTATCCTGAATAAGGATGATCTTCTCTGATGCTTCAGGAATAGAGTCAGGGCCTAATATCAGCTTCTCTCAAGACTATAACTAACACGAAGAGGATCGACACGACCTTCTATATAAGTCTTTGAAAGGAGCCATGTAGATACTAAACTGATAGTTGTTGTTATAAGTAAAATCAATGAGAGGAAGACAATCCTCCTAAGAATCACCAAAGCCAATAATACAAGCACAAAGTAAGTCTTCCAAGATACGTCTTACCCGCCCAGTTTTTCCATCAGACCGTGGATGGTATGTAGTGTTGAAGTTAAATTTTGTGCCCAAATCTTTTTGCAAACTCTTCCAAAAGTGACTAGTGAAGAGTGGAGCACAATCACAAACTGTAGATCTGGGAATATTGTGTAATCGCATGACTTATTAATATATAGTTTCGAAAGAGAAGGTGTCATCCTATTAGACATAACAGGAACGCAATGCACGGGATTAGTAAGACAGTCCACGATAACCTAAATGCTGCTATGGCCCATCCTCGAACGAGGTAAGCCATCAGTAAAAACCATAGTTATCTGATACCACTTCCACTGCAGGACCTCTAGAGCGTAAAGGAGACCACCGAGTCACTGATGTTCGGCATTAATGAGCAGATTTCATTTTTAGTTGGCTCTGTTTATGTAATAGTTATAGGTACCAACGATCTGTTTAGAATGGCTCTAAGTTTTGATGGGCCTTTTCTGGATTGGAATTTAGACTCATTCTGTGGGGGTTGTTACACTTTTTTTTTCAAACTTTCTATATATATCTGTTTTACAAAACTCATTCATTTCTTTTCAAAACCTTATTTGAAATTTTTTATTAAGAAAATTTATTATTCATAGAGTCACAAAAAAAAAATATTTTAAAAAATATATATAGTTACTTTCGTGATATTCCTAAAAATACGAACAAAATATACTAGTCCTTTAAAATTTATATTTTTGAAACCACACATATATAAGTGGGGTTTAGACTCAAAGTGGTTCTATAAATTTTCTTCTCTCTGGACGAATTACCCTTCTCCAAAATTCTTTTCTTAAAACATAAGTGCTACATCTTGTCATTAATCTATTTGAAATCTGTATATCTTATTTATCGTTTATCCACTTGCCAAACTTATTACTTACTTCAATTTGGTGGTCATATAAAGATATATTTTACCAGTCTGCTTCTTATAATTAGGTTTAAACTTATCCCTGTAAGTCATTTTTCTTCAAATGGAATTTTTAGGATCCTCATCTCGATCCCAAATGTCATAACCTTGATGAACACCAACCCCCCAATCATAGAGCATAACTAATGGTAAATCCATATCTAAAATGTTAAGATGTACTTCCGGGTTAAATCTTTTAAGGTTCTAAGAGGTCTTACCATACAAAAAGGTATTTCCATAGAAATTACATGAGCCCATATACCTAAAGGCCAAGAACTTAACAAAAACTACATCCTTACATTCCAAAAACAGTACTCAAGGAAATTAGTCTTGAGTCTATGTGCTTATAAGGCCTTGAATTCCTTATCTAATTACCAAATTCATCCCTTGTTATGCTTTGTTTAGACCAAGATAACATCTACATAGACCCCTACCAAATTATTACAGACCCTCACCAATCATCCTACCACACAAGTCAATAATTAGGCTTAGACACAATCTGGTCCAAAAGGTATGGAAATTGTTCTTAAAATCTATTGGATGTTTTACGAATAACTCCATCTTCAATCCTTCCCGCTACTCAAAACTTGGTGGAGATCACTCGCAAAAAAATTTAGCTATGAGGAAAATCTAGCTTCCTAAAATTAATCAAAAAGGCCATCTACATGAGTCGAAGAAAAATGTTTCCTTCAGAACAATTCACCCATAATAAGTATTGAGCCAAAGGAACTATTTATCTTTGTAGCAAAAATAAGAGGTGCCTCTCACCCAAAATGTTACCATTACTAGTAGTATTCCAAAAGTTTCTTACTTTATTTTCTCTCTCTCTCTCTCTCTCTTTTTTTACTATGGCTGAAGTTCAATTATTTCCTCAAAACGCATGTGGAAAGTTCATATCACAGGTACCAAAATCAATCTACCAAAAGATTGGCTTAAGGAGTCAAATAATTAATTACAATTAATTCTTCATAGATTAACACGAAGATGTGTCTACTATGCATACCCCCATGTGACGATCCTCCTCTCAATAGCTGAGATGGCTCATCATATAGCTAACATGTCTGAATTTTCAATCAATCATCTCCTAGTAATGCTATAAGCATCACTCTATATCTATAAAACCTTATAGTCATAGGTATGAAGCTCAGTTCTCTTTTTTTCCATAAATCTATGTGATTTACCGATAATGCTACAAGTTTAGCATGGTCAT
Organism: Allium sativum; assembly: GCA_030737875.1. NCBI lineage: Eukaryota > Viridiplantae > Streptophyta > Magnoliopsida > Asparagales > Amaryllidaceae > Allium > Allium sativum. The sequence goes on from CM060920.1 coordinate 694,331,577, forward strand.
AAACATGAATCTAAAAATCAATATCCCTTCTTGGGGTAACCATTTAACCTCTTCCAATATTCAAAAAAATCTAACACAACCAGAATTAAATTGATATCATCTAGAGATGCACCAAGAAAAATAAGAAATTCAATATGACTGACCCCTCAAGTCGTAAGAAATCTCAAGAATTAGTCCACTGCATATTGTAATCCAACAATTCTCTTCTTGTCGTCACAATTGCCTCATACATGGCTAACCAATCTATCCTTACAATTTTCCTATCTCAAGAATCTCATAGTGTAAGCATGCCACCCAAACTCTACTGCCATTGTCAAAATCGAAGAAAATGATTTGCATGATTAACTTATCTAGACTCATAACCAACCCATAATAAAAAATAAATCAAGCATCTCCTATATCTAGAAACTCTACTGTCAAACCTCGACTCATCATAGATAACTATGTCAACCTTCCTATGGTATTTAAGAAAACACTAATGCAACCTGCAAAAATGCCTAAGTGCAAACAATCAACTATTGAATCAAAGATAAAGGAACAGAATACTCATAAAGCAGGTAAAATAGGAAAACTAGGAAGAACTAGAGATAAATATCACATCTTTCATCAACCTTTTATCATTTACGTTTCTCAACCCTTTGATCAACATTTGTTATAACCATTTCGGCATAGTGCCACATCAACAATTTCATTTTTAAAGATAAGGATATCTTTTTGAATCCTTACAGCAATACTTTTTAAGTCATCTCGTTGTCCTTAACATCTAAAGTTGTCTAATCCATATTTAGCCTTACTTAATATTTGTTTAGTAACAAGTTTCTCTCTAACTTGGGTTTCCACAAATACTAAGCTAAACAATTTTATCCATAAGTTATAACTCTAACCTATAAGGATTAAAGGTCTCTATACATAGGTAAGCTTACATAGGTCGCTCTATAGATAACTCAATGAAGAAAGGAGAGAATATGACAAGGAAAGGAAGTGGACTTAGGGGATTTTTGTAAAACTTTTGTTTTCAAATAGACTTCTTATTTTGAAAATCTATTTTTCTTTGGAAAAATATTTTACTATAAAACAAATTTTTAGGGATCCTGCAACCTTAGGCACTGATACCAAATGAAACACACTACACCTCTTAGTATTCTCCAAAAAGGTCATACCAAGAAACGAGGAGCTTTGTATGTATAAAGAAACAAATCAAAAAGACTAAGTTTCACAAAACATAAAAGAAAAATAGCGAAAACATTTATTTTTTAATAACTTATCATTACAAAACGATACTTTACATAAAATAAGTTATAAAACATATATCTTATAATCTTAGTTCAGATCGGAGTACAACAAAACATTACCCCTCTCAAGTACAAGTCCAATATATGGAAATGAAGATTCTACAAAGTTCGAATAATGTAAAATAGAAGAAACTTAGGTCTTCATCAATGACCTTCCCAAAGCTAGCTCGTACCAATCTGTCTTTGCACTATGAGCCTACTGGGGAAAGAAAAAGGAAGAAAAAGAAGTCGATCGCACATGAAGTTTAGTGACTTGTATGATTACTAGCATGACTGATAAATAAAGGAAACAAACAAAGATAATATCCCAAGTGTTCGATGGGGGTCAGTATATGTGCATAACTAATACGTGAACAAATAGGAATGACGTACAAAGATTAGAGGTTTGGTTGATTGCTATCTCATTTGATTTCTTATCTTATGGCACTAGTCATTTGATTGTTTGTACTTTTACAATTACAGAATATGATAAATAATATTAGGGTAATTTCCTAATACTACCCATTGATCGGCTGCTACTTAACCATAAAATGGTGAATTATGCCTAGTATGTATCTCGGGCTTATTAGGTCCGACCCATCAGCAAGAGACATAGTCATCACCATAGGCGTTGCAATTTCTTTTATTTTTCCAATCGGTTCAATGCACGCACATTGCACCGTCGGAAAGCACCCGCACTGATCTCCATTTGGACCATCTTACAACCTAGCTCAGCATAAGCGTGCCTTAGCCTCCTCTATTGTGTGAGACTATGAGTGACAAGGGAATGTTTCCTGGTATGGATCCCAACAAACAGATTCTATTTGGCCCTAATCCCCTTTGATTAGGATCTCTATATATTTACCAAAGAACAATAGTTATAGAATAACCATACAATTCCTATTTACGAGGCCACCGTATAACCATAGAACGCCTATTTATGAGACCACCATAGAATAGTGCTTGTAAACTTATCATTTTTTAGTTCATTTCTATAATAGGTCATTTCTTTCATTTATAACCTCATGTTATAATTATATTTGGATGTAAGCCACATATGTTTATTATGATTCTTTGTGTCTAAACAATCTATCATTATATATGTAAATATATTCAGTCTTTTTTACGTTATAACCTGTGTCATATTTATTTGGCAAATCATATCAAGTTTTCCTATTTTCATTCCAATTCCCTTTTATTACAATTTTGTGTTACATGTTTATTATGTGCAAATTTAGCCCCACTTCATTAATCTTCTTATACACAATTCCATTTTAATTGTATTTTCCAACATTCGCGAAATAAAAGGATTATAATCAGATGCATAAAATTAGATGCACAAACTGGTCATGTACATATGACAATATTTGGAGATCCAAGCGTGTTTTAGGCATAGTCGAAATAAACATAAAAAGTGTAAAATCAGATGTAGAAAGGAGAAAGAAGACTGAGAAAATATCTTACAGTATTTTAAATATGGATTAAAAAATGTAAGAAAAAGACTGAAAAGCTATAAGGACAACTTACAGAAATGAATTTACACAAAACTATGAACTTTAAAAAAACTGTAAATAAAAACTGTTGAAACCCTTCAACTATTATAATGCCTATTTACCCAAAGATATCAAAAATATGTAATCGACTTTTCTGTACCCTTTGAGCTGATAGTTACAATCCAAGTCCAACCCAAATTGCATGGAAAAACAGATAGTTAGAAGAAAGAAATCAGAGGGTGAGAAAAAGATAAGAAAGATTAGAATATAAGAAAGAAGAAGAAGAAAACTAAACAACAATAAATAGATCTCACGTCCTTTCCAAAAAAGATATGTAAATTAGGTCCTTAAATTTAAGTTAACTAATAATTGTATAAATTTACGCAATTATTCAATAAATAGTTGCAGACATTTATGCAATTATATCCAAAAATTACGAGAATTTCCACAAGCATTTAATGAATATTTGCGAAAATTTCTGCAATTTCTCACTAAAAAAGTTGCGGAAGTTTTCACAATTTTTTGAAAACATTCGCTATTATCCACAAAAAATTGCTGAAATATCGGTAATTTTTCCATAGAAAAATTACAGCCATTAATGCAATTTTTTGATATAATTGCATAAATATCTGTAATTATTCACTGAATAATTGTATAGTCTTATGCAATTATTTAGTAGTTAAATTCTAGGGACCTAATTTACAATCTTTTTTAGGAAGGATTTAAAGTATCTAAGCCTAATATTCACTTTTCTTCAACCCCTAATGACTTCCAACACTACGATGCTCGACACGTGAATACCGTGGATGTATTAGTGTTGACTCTAAGGGTCGAAAAATTAGGTCATTGCAATATATATTTAAATTTTAAAATGTTAGCAAATTAATAGTTTTATATTTTGAATAGGTACAGTTTGGCTCAGTCCAAATTAAGTTTCAAAATACAAAAAAACTTCATGTCTATAAACTTTATAAATTAAGCCCCTGTTTTTTGAAATTCATCAAAAAACAATGTAAAAATTACTAAATTTTGAAATTTAATTCAACACATAATCATCTTCATATTTATACAAGAAAATTACGAAAAAATTAATTCAAAAACAAAAAAAAAAAGATCAAAAAATTTATGTAACAACGAATTCCTGCAATTTTTTTAAAAACTACAGAAATTATAGCAATTATATCTAAATATTGTTGTATTTAATGCTATTCCGGCTGTTTTGCTTCAAATTTTCAAACTTAAAACCTACACTTATTCATACATCAAAGTATTGCAGAAAAATCATCAAAAAGTGATTAAATTTGCATACAAACAAAAATTATTACAATTCCAGTAAAATTGCAGAAAAAGATGCCATTATTTGAAAAAATTGTGGACATGACAACAATTTTTTCATATACTAACACATACATGCAATACACTGTAAAATAGTTGCAGATGTGTCCGCAACTATTTAAAATAAGTGGAGACATTGTTGCATGTATCTTTCCTTCTTTAATACTTGCGACACACTATAAGAATAATTGCAAAAATGTCTGCACTTATTCATAAAAAATGCAGACATTTTTGCATTTTTTTTCTCAGAATCCTTCCGTTAATATTTACAATTTCTTGAAATGTATTTTCCTTATGCACCAACGCAAAAAACACAAAAAAAATTGTTACTATAGTAAAATAAGGACCCGATCTGAATTGAAACTTAAGGACGGAGCTGCTTTATATTAAGTTTCATTTTAGAGATACTTCCCTAATTTCCACTTCCGCATAGTGATGTGTATAATTATACTGAAATTACTAAATCTAAAAAAAATCAATTTTTAAAGACCGTAAGCCTTTTATCATTAAAAAAGGTTATATAAAGTCGAGCTTTTTATATAAAAAATAATATTATTAAATATATGTTTTTTAAAAGGGGTTAAGCCTTTTAAAAATTAAATTTTTTAATTGATTTTAGTTTAAATAAGTATGTGCTAAAATAAGGAATTGTTCTTTTCGATTTTTTTTTTAATAAGCTAACATAGTGACCAGGGTAGACGTCTAACTCCTGACTTCTTGCTAGGTAGGAGCACGCCTTACCCCCTGTGCCATAATAATTTGACAAAGGATTATATATATATATGTGTGTGTGTGTGTGTGTGTGTGTGTGTGTGTGTTTAGACACAAAATGGTGACACAAATTTAGACACAAGCAATCTCAACCACTAGGTCTTCCCATGAATTCCACATTCCACATAAAGACAGACAAATCCTACAATCTAGATTTGTTTCCGTAATTTTATGATTAATTGTGTCAGTCCATATTTTTTTTTCGTAATTTTGTGTTTAATTGTGTGTGTGCGCGGGCGCGGGCATGTGTGCGTGTCTAAGACAGGATCAAAAGCACCCCAAATAGTGCAGCACCCCTTTAGCCCCCCGATTTTCACTACACATTTCCGTTTCTCTCTCTCCACTTTAACTTTTTTAATATAAACGAATGGCTATAAATATGGTGCATTTGGGGTACTCCCAATTAGGGATGTCCTGAAGCCCTTATATATATATATATATATGTATATATATATATATATATATATATATATATATATATATATATATATATATATAAGGTAGGATCAAGAGCACCCCAAATAGTGTAGCACCCTTTTAACCTCCAAAATTTCCACCACATAATCCTCTCTTTCTCTCTCCTTCCACTAACTCTTTCTCCTTCCACTAACTCTCTCTCCCTCCACTAACTTTTTTAAATATAAATGAGTGGATCATAATGAGGGACAAAAGGGGTGCTACAAGATAGGGATGCCCTGAAACCCTCCTCTCTCTCTCTCTCTCTACACACGCGCGCGCGCGCGCACACACACACACACACACACATATATATATATATATATATATATGTATGTATGTATGTATGTATGTATGTATGTATAGCCTTCACCAACACCCCTTTAGCCTTCATGTTTCCACAACTCATTTATAGTAAAATAAGTCGGTGAGTAAAATAAGTTTGTGAGGAAAAAAAGGGTTAATGGAAAGAGAGAGAAACCGAGATATGTGATGGAAATGGTTAAAGAAGTGTCGCAGTGTTTGAGATGCTCTTGGTTCTATCATCATATGCACACATACATATACATAAAGTCATAATCATGCAATACCAAATATATAAAATAAAAATATACATGTGATCATAAATCCCAATGGTGGCATATGCTCCATGTATTGTTTACTTCAAAAGTATTAGACAAGAACATTATTTTTATTTGCTTGTCTTATAACACTAAATATTATACGTGTAATCACTAATACACACGCATGAAATAGATAAATTTTACTATGACTCAAAGCAAAATGAAATACAATCAACTGAAGATAGTATTCAAATTAAAATAAAATAAAGCTAATATCAAAACAGAGAAGGTACTTTGTAGTAAAATAATAAATATGATTTTTAATGTGTCTACTTATTTATGATAGGATAAAAGTTAAGATTTAGCGCAGATTATAAAGGTTTATTACTACTACTACTACTATTATTATTATTATTTTGAAATTTACTCATTTTACCATGTTATCAATGCATCTAATGCAACATTGCAAATGATCAGTATTACATGAAGATCAAAATAAAGATAAAAAAAAAAAAAAGAGTGTCAAATCACATATAATAGTATGAACCTACGGCCAGTGCACAAGGAAAATGAAGAATATAGAGAAAAGGAAAAGTGATTGCTTATTTTTGTCGAGTCGAGTTGGAGGAAATGAAGTTTGGAGATTTTTCTCTTTCTAACTGTGATGGTTAGAATTTTGATGATAGAGCAGACAATTTAGAGAAGTAGAGGTACCCATTTTTGTTTACAACGTTTGGTCTCAAATCTCATATGAATTGAGCAAAAAACAATTTGGACCACACAATGTCCATTGAGTGCATAGTCACATCATTGGAAATGCTTTGGGAAATGAATGGCGAACTTAGGGAGCAGATCACCTAGTCTCAAATCACCCCGATCCCCGTGGACTCAACCAATGAGACCTCTGATTTCAACCATTTTGCAATTGAACCTACATTGTTTCAGGAGTTTAATTACAAAAATGTTGAAATCAGGCGTTTCATTGGTTGAATTCAGAGGACGAGAGGGATTTGAGATCGGAAGATTTGAACCCGTGAACTGATGGAGAAATGTAGCCTGCTTTTATTGCGAAGTATATTTGACTCCATCGCATCTGAAGCCCGACAACAAAGGCCAACATCTGTCAATTAATAGTCGAAAAATCCAACATCCGCCCGTATCCGAAAATACGAAAAATATCCAACATTTAACAAACGAATACGGACGTACATCCGAAAACATTTACGTATACGAATACATATATGACACAATCTGTATCCGAAAAATATCCATATATTATGGAATCAAATATCATTTTTATTTTCAAATCATACTAAATTTTCAAAATTTAAATAACCGTGAAACTTTTGATTATTTTCAACCATACTTACGAGAAAATCGTGTTTAACTTGACGGATGCAGATATGTTCAAATATATGTGTCTGTCAAAGCAGATACGGATATCTTTGGATATTCGAAAATATCCATGGATATGGATATGGATATTGCTTTTGAAATATCCACGAACGCAAATACCAATTTTACTTTCTGGATATGGATTTGGATACAACTATATCATATTGTCTATCCATCCGCGCAGCCTCACTCACATGGTTTGGCTGCCTCATCATCTTATCGGGATTCACGTTTCTCTTCTTCTAAAGCAAAGCAAGCGGTGGTTGCTCTCAAGCATTGACAGGCACTAGGCAGCATCCTCCTGATTTTACTTCTAATTTTATTTTTCTTAACAACGTTTTTGGCGAGTAACATTCATTCAAGTCCTTCTTTAGTAATTAATTAGACTATGGCTGGAAAGCCAGTGAATTTCAAGTCCTTCTTTAGTAATTAATTAGACTATGGCTGGAAAGCCAGTGAATCGAAATGCTCCAAAAAAATGGAATTACCTTCCCCTCAAAATAAGCAATAAAAAACAATACAACTAAAAATAGCTCCAAAAAAACTCTTTCAGCCACCATGCGATGTTCAACGGTGATGACCAGCCGACTGAGGTTTAACCACGGTGAATGACTGCCGTACAATACAAAATGTTGCGAACTATCGTTCAACGATGAACAGCCGAACTCGTCTGGTGGTCAAAAGTGAATATCAAGATATGAGTTGTAGCACACTAAAATTATACCATAATCAATCCAGTGGCGAAGCTAGGGCGGCACGGCATGGAATTTCCAGCAAAGGCCAACAGCTACATTGGATTTTTAAAGAAACCTCATTTTGACATCCATTTAAAATATTAATCGTACAACTAAAATGTAGTAAAAATCAAATCAGTAAAACATAGATCTCAATTAGAGCACCAACTTAATTCTTAGCGTGGCGGCAGTTAGGATGTGTTCTGTTTATATTTTCAAATTTTGAATTTTTGTACATGCAAAAGTACGAAGGACGCACACGTATCATAAAAAACAATTGTTTTACAAAACGAGGATAACACAAAACAAAAAATATCATTTTATTATTTTCTATATTTTAAAGACAATAGAAGAACCATAGCAAATTCATCCATCGAACACCACTACCACTCCATCATCGCTTCTGCCTTTGATCCGTCAGCTCCGTTATACTTTAAATCTTCGCACCTTTTGTAGTTAAAGTTGAAAACTCAAAACTCAAAACACAAATAAACCAAACACTACCCGAGATTTTGACGTCCACCACAGAGTTTCCTTAACGAGAACAGATAAAATGATCAAAAGATAAATATTTATACCAATCTTCCACCATGTGCTTTTTTAGTAACAGTGAAAAAAGAAAATTACAAATGTATTTCGGTGATTATTCAATAACTGACAAAGAATATCCCTTACGGCAATCTTTTTTCGAAAGAAGTTTCAATGTTTGTATGTTTTATACACAATATTGTTCTTGGAACACGTTTCCATCCACACTATTCAGGGTAAAAATGGGTTGTATGAGGGAACAATCTCCTTTTGCTTCTGATATGCCCTATAAATCAAGAAAAGAAGCTTCACTTTTAGAAAGAAACAAAAAACAGTATACTAGTACAGATACAATAGACTGCCTTTTCTCTGCTGTCACTTATACGAGTGAATGCCTCAATATAGAAAAAAATTAAGTGCTTCAACTTACTGTGAACAAGAGGTTAGAGGCATATTTTGAATTTTGTATTTTTCTACTTAATTCTTAACATTTACAATGGATATTTTGCACCTATACCACTTCAATTTATCAGGTTTCATATACCATATAGATTCCTATTATGTCCTAACATCTTAATTGAATATATACATGTAATTGGTGGTATTATCATCTACAAGTTATAAGTACTGGAGAAAAGAAAAACATGTGACAAGAGCATCTCCAATTATATTGTTCAATCGCGTGTCTTGAAACATTTAAACATTGGGTCAGATGTGTAAAATAAAATGTGTTGTGCAGTTCTGATGTAAAACTCAATTACGGTAATCTAATTTTTTATTAAAGCCAAAAGGCTTAAAGATTTAATTATCAGGGGCTAAATACGTACACTATTACATTTAAATTTGTTGTTGAAGGGCAAATTACAAAATTCCAACATTATAAACAAGAGGTTATGGTCCTCAAATTACACAAACTCTAACAATTCTCTAATCATCTTTTATGGAGAGCTAACACTAGTACTAGATTTGAAATTAATGTTAATTTGAGAGACCAAACCAAATTCCTCTTTTCATCAATAATCAACCTTGAATTCAGGTAGGCTTCCGCTCATTTATACATTTATCATACGCTTTGGTTTCAATTAAATCAATATGAATTACATGCTTGGATCTAGGATTTCATGATTTTGTTGCTAAAGTATATTGAAATCCTAAGAAGTGGTAATAAAGTCGTCCATCATTGATTTTTTTGAGATTTCAGATCATACAAAATAACTTTTGTCTACGACTTTTTTTTTTTTTTTTTTTTTTTTTTTTTTAAAGAAGAGGGATTTTCCATCGACCCCCAAACCAAGTGAAAATCAGAAAATGTGACAAGAGAGCATTTCGACCATCGAAAATCGACATTAATACGTAATCAGTATTTATGTTTCGGAAAACCGGATCGTTATAGGAAAAGAAAAGAACAGAATCTCGCTCGAATTGAATGACATATATTACTTCAATAATAGGGTATCGGTTTTGCAGTCACACTGGTATCAGTTCCGTCACTGTTGTTCTGTTTACAGTAATAGGGTATCGGTTTTGATCTAACAATGCTATCCCTTTTTTTCGTTGTTGTTTTATTTACAGTAATATAATATCATTTTTAACCAACACTGGTATCAGTTTTTTCTACTTTTGTACTATTTATACTGCTAGAATATCAATTTTTTATAAAGTTTTTATACATAAAGCAAGTACAAAAGTGATTATGTGAGTTGTAAGATAACATAACTATGTTCGCCAGCTTTATATTTTTCTATCCGTTTATCTAATATAAATGTTTCGAGTTGTTTTCTCTTTATATAAATGTATACATGTGTTACAGCGTGTTAGTAAACATTGTTTATAAGTGATAATTTTGGTCCTCTAGATTTTACTAAATACAAGCATAACCTATGTAGCATTGTATAAACCGATGAATAACTTGGTTTAAAAAATAAAAATATCGCTTAATTTAAAATTTTATGTACTTGCTTTATGAACATAAATTACAACTAACATAAACATGATTAACAGTGACAAAACCGATACCGGTGTAGTGGAAAAATCGATACCTTATTATTGTAAACATAACAAAAGTGACAAAACTGATACCGGTATGGTTGCAAAACTGATACCGGTATGGTTGCAAAACCGATACCCAAAAATTGCTACTGTATTAATTGAGTTTCATAATTTGGATTCGACGTTGAAATAGGTTATGAGGCGGACTTGGTTGCGGAGACGGAATTGGTTGGTGAGGCGGTACTTGCACCACCTACGAGCAATCTGAGAGGTTGGTGGTTTGGCAATTTGAGAGGTCGGTGGTTTGATCACGTAATGAAGGTGGCGCTAAGTTTTAGTGTATTGTCCTCGGAGATAATTTTTTAATGGACTATCCTCATGATCAAAAAACCCTTAAATTTTGTCCTTCACGGTAATTCCCTATATTATAAATAACAAATTTTGTAGCTTATAAAATTAAACACATATGTGACATAGAGGAAGATTGTCGAAATATTTCAACATTTGAGTCACATATGTAAAACAAAATGTGCTGTGCAATTTTGGTGTAAAGTCCAATTGAAGTGACCTCGTTTTATATTAAAGCTAACAGGCTTAAAGATCTAATTATCATTGGCTAAATGTGTAGACACCATAACATTTTAATTTGTTAAATGGCCAAATTACAAATATCAATATTATAAATAAAGGGTTATGATCTTAAATTACTCAAGCTCTAGCGACTCTCTAATCATTTTCAATGAAGAGCTATGTCGTGTGGGAAAGTTGTCTACCTCCCACGCTAACACCCAAGTGTAAGTATTGCAGTCACAATGTAAAAAAAGTAAATAACATCAGAGATTTATAGTGGTTCGGCAAGTTGTGCCAACGTCCACTTCGATGTAACTTCGTATATTTATATTGTACAGTTATAAACAGTCTTTTAGAATATAAAGCTAAGTGTTAGTAATAGCAAAGTCCTTACTTAAGGCCAACAAGTCATCTCCTATATCCAAGAGTCCAAAATGAGGTTTCCACATCCAAAAGTCTAAAATAATGTGCCAATGTCCAAAAGAGTCCAAGTAGCAAACCAAGAAGAAGTTCACATGTCCAAACATGATTCCAAAGAAGAAGTCATGAGAGAAACCATTAATAATCTCCAAGTTCAAGAATCTTGAGTGCAGCAAATGAGCCAAAAAGATCCTGAAACCAACCCAAAACGGGAGTAGCCCAAAATTCGTCTTTCGAGATCGATAAAGAACTTAGCCAATTTCTCATTGCATCCCAAAGTCTTCATCTAATTGCCACATCCAATTTCGCATCTAGGGATATGAATCACACCATGTCGATCCTAAAAGCTTCACTGAAAATACGGACCCCGAAGGAAACACCAACTACCGATCTGGGATGGCACTTGAGCTTACACCGATCTTGTTGACCTTAGAGTATTTCCATGTGAAACCGAGGATACGAAATCTCATCTGCAATCCTGGAATATGAAATCCCAACTCCATCAAGAATGTTGATCCCGCATGGGGATTTTATATCGATCCCACGAAGACCAAGAATACCGATCCTTGGATACGAGTTACCAATACCGATCCTGGGATAGTGAGATTTTGTTAATTCGGGGAGAAGAAGCGATAATACCAATCCCCGGATACTTAACCAAATTTCCAAGTTTTTGAGCATTCCGCAACTTCATCCTAATCGCTCCAGATTTTCCCAAGTCCGCACTCAAGTCTTGAGCATTCAAATAACTAGAATTCTGAAGCGTGACTGTCTTGTATAAAGACGGGCCAACGCTTACCCCCCAAAATATGTCTTTCTATGGAAAATGTGTTTCGTATAATCCAGACATCCATGAAACCAGAAGCCATTATCCAAGAGAAGTTCAAATAGAAATCCAAAAATCGAGAACCAGAAATCCAGAAAACCACGATGGCGCCGGACCATATTAATTAAAAACCAAGTCATGAAGTCCAAAGAAATCCAACGATCACTCTGTATCGTATTATAAGAGAAAGCCAAGCCAGAAAGCCCGACCTCCAATATCCAGAAAGCCATAAAAACCCAAAATCCAGAATACTCAATGCTGGCATAGTCTATACCTGCAAAGAACCAAGCTAATCGTTTTGCCAAATCCTGACAAAACAATCTACATGCTATCGAGTATAGTTCATACCCGAGCATTGACCAAGCGATCTTGCCAAGTGACCAAGTCCTGACAAGACAGCCCGGCTCTTCCCAAGCAGAGCCCTTACTTGGAGACCAGTTCAAGAGTTTAATACTTGACGAGCATAGTCCATACTCACTAAGTCATTAAAGTTTGAAATTCCAATTTTCGACTTCATACTTCACAAGTATAGTCCATACGAGCGAAGTATTAAAGTTTTGGAAAACTTTTAATTTTTTAGTGAAGCCAAAAGAAAACCTAATGGTTTATCGTCGGGCAGAGAGCACGCCTAGGATTAAGTCCTAACCTCGTACACAGATGAGCCGATTTGTCGTTTTTTTATTACAAGTTCATTGAATGAAATAGATTGAATGGTTTTTTGTCCGCAAAGAGCATGCCTAGGCTCTCGTCGGGTTCCGTACATGATAGGCAGACTTAACCATCAAAACTCCAAATCCAGATTAGTCGATTATGCATTTATTAAACAGGAGGTGGATGGTTAATCGTCCGCAAAGAGCATGTCTAGGGATCTCGTCGGTTCCCATACATGAGTAGTAAGACTTAGTCATCATCCACAACCAAGATCCAAAAAAAAAAAAGTCCGAAAGCCAAAGGCACCAAAGTGTCAGAACCCAAAGACCAGAAAACCAGGATGTCATAATCCAAAAGTAAAAAAAAAACAGAATACCAGAAAGCCAAAACTTAAGTGCCAAAAAGCCAAAATCCAAATCCAGATTAATTGACCAATGATTATCCTATGTGAGCTAAGTCCTAGCTCAATCCGTTATACAAGCATGTACGGGCCTGCAATCAAGCTCCAAAATCCATAATGCAAAGTCTTCATAATCTAAGAAATCCAAAGTCCAGATTCCATCCACACGTGCTTGAGCTTGAAGTGCATTTCCAATTCCAGAATCCAAAATTCAACCGACCAAACGTCATGAGCCATCATTTCATCGGGATTGGGGGAGTTGCCCCCAAGTCCAAATCGGTGCCACTGGCACTTCAGCCGAGTTGTAGCATCAGTCTTCTTCTTCATTTTTACCATTGTTAAATCCAAAAGTAATTTGTTTCCTTTGCAATCCAAAGTTGGTTCCTCTTTCCTGGTAAGCAAAAATGTTGAGGTGGGAAAGTTATCCACCTCTCACGCCAACATCCTAGTGTAAGTATTCCAATCATAGAATGCGAAAAAAGTAAATAACACTAGAGATTTATAGTAATTCAACAAATTGTGTCAGCATCCACTTCGATGTAACTTCATATATTTATATTGTATGGTTACAAATACAGTCTTTTTGATTACAAAGCCAAGTGTTAGCAATAGCAAAGTCCTTGTTTAAAGCTAACAAATCATCTTTTATGCCCAAGAGTCCAAAATGAGGTTTTTATATCCAAAAGTGCAAGAAGATGCTTCTAATGTCCAAAAGAGTCCAAGTAGCAAGCCAAGTGTGAAGATCTCCGTATTCAAAAGCAAAGAAGTTGTCCAAAGATGATTCTAAGGAAGAAGAAGCCATGAGAGAAGCCATTAAAAATCTTCAAGTTCAAGAATTCGAAGTGCAACAAATGAGCAAAAAGAAAAAAAATCTGAAAGCAGCCCACAACAGTGGTATTTATAGGTGCGGAGGAGTGGGATCGTCGCCCAAAATTCATCTTCCGGAATCGGTACCGACCCGAAAGGACTTAGCCAATTTCTCATTGCATCCAAAGCCTTCATTCAGCTGCCACATCCTACTTCATATCTGGGGATACGAATCACACCATGTTGATCCTGGAAGCATCACCGAAAATGCCAATCCCGAAGGAAACTCCAACTACTAACCCGGGATGCCACTTGAATTTACACATATCACGTTAACCTTTGAGTACTTGCATGTGAAACCGAGGATACAAAATTCTATCTCCAATCCTAGAATACGAAATCCTAACTCCATCAAGAATGTCGATCCCGCCTGGGGATTTTATACCGATCACACGAAGACCAAGAATACCAATCTCGTGATACGGGTTGCCTATACCGATCCCGGAATACTTCGTGAGATTTTGTCAATTCGGGAAGTGATAATACAGATCCTTGAATACTTAACTGAATTTCCAAGTTTTCGAGCATTCTACGACTTTGCCCAAATCACTCCAATTTTCCCAAGTCCGCACCCAAGTTTTGAGAACTCCAATAACCAGAATTCCGAAGTGTGACTGCCTTGTAAAAAGACGAGTCAACAAGCTAATACTAGATATAGGATTCATGTCAATTTGGAAGACTAAACCACATTCCTCTTTCCATTAATAATCAGCTATGAATTCATTTACGCTTCCGTTACTTTATTCACTTGTCCTTTAGTTTGTTCTCAATTAAATCAACATTAGTTACATATTTGAATCTAATGTTTCATGATTTTGTTGCTAAAGTATATTGAAATCCTAACAATGTCTAGTGCATAAGCACGACCGACGTAGTTTAAAACTGCAAAAAGACATCACAAATTTATGCCAGGAAAATTCCTAACATTTTCAGTGGATGTTTTGCACCTATATCAGTTCAATTGATCAGGTTTCGCATACCATATAAATTTGTATTATATATCTTAGCATCTAACTTGGATATGTATATGTAATTATTCGTATTATTATCTATAAAATAAAATTATGAAACAGAAGACATGATAGGAGCATCTCCAATCATGTTGTTCACTCATGTCTAGCGCATGCATGAGCACTACCAAAAAAGCATAGAAATGCAAAAGACATCATAAATTTATCCCAATAAATCTTTTAACATTTCGGCCGATATTTTGCACCTATATCACTTCTACTTATCAGGTTTCATATACCATATAGATCTGTATTATATATCTTAGCATCTAACTTGAATATGTATATGTAATTAGTGTTACATTATCTACAAAATAAAATTACGAAAAAGAAAACAATTCTTAACGTCTCAGCGGATATTTTGCACCTATATCACTTCTATTTATCTGGTTTCATATACCATATAGGTTTGTGTTATATGTCTTGGTATCTAACTAGGATATATAGATGTAATTAGTGTTATTGTTATCTTCATAATAAACTTGAAAAAAGAAGACGTGTGATAAGAGCATCTCCAATCATATTGTCAAGTCGTGTCCAGTGCATGAGCACGACCAACATAGCATAGAACTGCAATAGACATCACAAACTTATGTTAAGAAAATGTTATTCAATTCAATCATCCTGCAATTTATTACCAAAAAAAGGGGAAAAAGGTTTGGAACACAATTTTCTCTTGTAATTACTAGATAAAGCGGTGCTTACACAGAGAAGTGTATCTCTGATCTGGTAACCATAGATTGCGATTTTATGCATCTCTGTTCTGATGTTATAAATAGAATTGGAGACGTTCCAATGTCTATATTAATAAATAAACAAGTCTGACTAGCGTGCACATAGAGGGGCGAAACAACACAGGTAGATATGGCTGACTAAACAAATTTTCTCCTACCTTGCAGCAATCACACCACCAAAAGAAACAGTTCCGAATATTAGAAGAAGAAATGGGGCCTTGATCAAAGATTTGGTGGCACCTCCATAAGCTCTGGGTTCACCATTTCTTACAACTCGTACATGCATGGCTGATGTTACAGAAAAAGGAATAATATTTTAGTTATAAAATTTAAATGGATAGTTCATACAAGACCTAATATTGTGATCACCTCCAGATGGGATTCCATGTTTTGCACCTGCGTAAATATGACACAAACTAGTTTTAGCACTTGCTATCAGCTTGATGTGAATCTGTTTATTTTTTGCAAAATTGCAGACTCAATAACAATAGATATAATTATTCACTTGTACCTCACACAGCTAGATTATTGATATCTTCTCATGGTTAAATCAAGATAATAGCATATTTTTTAAATTATATGCATATATGGAAGTTCTACACAAATTTCACACAACTGCTGCCATGTAAAGATTTTTTTTTTTTTTTTCTATAAAAAAATATATCCAAAGACCAATACTTAGTGTCAAATCTTGTATTTCCACAAACACACACAACTCAAGTAAAAATGAATTGATGTCGTGAAGAGTAATTTACCAGTCTGCAGACATGAGTACGCTTCTGATATCTGCACAACATAAGTCACTAATAAGATATAAACAGAGTTTCTCTGATTATAGGAGAGTAAAACTAAATATCACTTAGCTTTGTTCAACTCTAAGGCACTGTCTAAACAGCATGCTTTAGTATTGACAATTATTCACACTACAATGAATTGCATGATAAATATGTTGTGTACATGAATCCAGTTCTAATGTGCTTTTCTTCAGCACCTTGATCAAATTTTATATATGGATGCTAGTTATTTTGATACGGTTAAAGATAACAAGCTTGTGAAATTGTGAACAGTTGTCAAATGAACAAAGCATCACAAAGGCTTTCCCAACGTGTGCGTCAATGTAACAGATTACATCAATATAATATCAAACTTCAGATATATCATTCAGTTTAATAACTAGTACTAAATTTATTCTGAACTCGAAGCCTTTGGACTTGAATTTAAATTTCAAACGAATATAACCATTACTGATTACTATTCTTCTTTTTATTAAGAAAAATACTTCGTAACCGATAATATAGTTTCACAGACGTCAGAGAGTGAAAACGAATCATATATCCTAGCGAAACTATGAAAATTAACGTTTTTTTTTTTTTTTTTTACTAAAATAGGCATGCCCAATTATGTGCAGTTTGATTAAATATCCAATCCTGAAATTCAAGCAATGCAGCCCACATACAAAAAGGAAAAGGAAAAAAAAAAAAAAAAAAGATTTCAACTTAAAAGGAAGAGGGCATCGATAAATGATGGCTAACACAAGGCTCCAATTCTCCCCATGGCTGACAGCCCCAAACGGCAAGATTTATATTTTGTTGAATGCAACAATGTCACAGCTTTGGATGTACTGATTCGCTGGTTCGGCAGTAAGCTCTTCGTCAATAAGGTCATCTACAGATACAAGATCATCCACGATGGTCATCATAATCTGCAGCTTTTTAATTCCATAACCAACAGCAACAAGTTTGGAAGCCCCCCACAATAAACCCTCCTTCTTGATGCCCCTAACTGTTTCTTCGAGCAATTTCATATCAGTTTCATCGTCCCATGGCTTTATGTCCAACACAATGGAAGATTTTCCAGATTCTTTCTTTTTTCCAGAAGCTTTAACAGCAGCTGCACGTTCTTCCGCTGCCTTCTTTTCCTCTTCAGTCTCCTCACCAAAAAGATCAACATCACTATCATCATCTTCCTCTGGAGCTGAGGCCTTGTCCGTTGATGTGACTACATCACTATCATCATCACTATGAAAATTAACGTTTATTTCTAGCTCAATGTGCTAGATCTATTTCTCTCAGTTTTCAACAGTACTTTCAAACAAGCACATGTAATCTTGATTACGTTGAGAATTTCATAATTGAAAAATATTGAGTAAGAATAATTAGTTTTAATCTTATATACAATGTCGCATGCAGAGATGAGCATAAACTTCACAGACATACAGAAACAAACCGTACTGAACCACTAAATTGGTCCGGTAAATCGTGTTGTATTTTCTAATCAAACTAAATATCTAAAACAGAACCGGACCTGATTTAATACGGTGCAGTCACTGTTTAAAAGACTGAACCAACCACATCAGACCAGATTGGATCGCTTGCTAGAATTCACATATTTTGTATTTATACTTAAAATTGCTAAAATATCAAGTGTACGAGTGTTTGAACTTCATTACCTAACATTAACAAATCATTTCAGCATCTGATATGTATAATGATACACACCACACACATTATTTATAAACGAATCTTTTATTCGAATTCGTTTTTTCATTAATAATCTTACAAACTATTCAATAATTATTTTCAAACAAATGTAATATGGATTCAAACCAAACCGAAACCGGACGGTAGTATTGCTAAACCGGACCAAAACTAAAAGATTGTATTACGTTTATTGGTTTTCACTAACCGTATGATGCGATGCAGAAGAGTTTTAGACTCCAAAGCGGAGCAAACCGACTCACGCCCACCAAATACCAGCAAATTCTTTTTATTTATTTTTTCAGAAAATCGTGGGTACTGCACAGGGTGATATATGTCAAAATTTAGGGAGGATCTTTTTGAGAAATTAATTCTTATGGTGATAATAAAGTTCATTACTTGGCCACAACGATTTTATTCAATATTTTCAATGTTCTCCAAAGCTTAAGAAAACTACCTGCACATTTAGAGGAATTTTGGAAGATACATAATCTAGAATATCATATTGAATATATAGTTTACTGCATAGAAAAATGTTAATTGAGTAGTAAATCATGACTTAAAGTTACCCATAGGGTTATTGACGTTCCATTTTATTATTAATTCATGACTTTACAGTTCGCAAATGTAGTTTAAACTCATCCAAATATCACTCTAAAGATTCTGAAAAAGAACATCTTAGTTTCTTCGCTATAATCTGTATGTTTAAACTCGCCGAAATATTACTAAGAACTCTTTTCTTGGTAAATATGAAATTTTTATCACTTTCAAGAACAGATCCAAAAGACATAGAAATTTATCCCATTTTGATGATCAAGGTTGTGCCGTGCGAGGATTTGACTCCATCATTCATAATACACTTTAGGCCTTTTTATGTGTTATTATATGGTTTAACTGAACACTGTAGCTCGTAAGTTTGATGATAACACTAATTCAGATTTTAGGCAAATTGAAAAGTTCAAAAAAGTCATGAATACAAAAAGTATTGAATATGTTCCTCATTTGAACATCATCCTAATTCTATCAATATTACGCACAGCAACTAAGATATCAGGTGAACCCTGGACCTGTATCCTTTTAGCCTTAATAAAATTACCAGTTTGAATTCAGACTCTGCTCTTGCTTTCTCAGGAATCGGAACCCGGTCAGGATGAGAGTCAAGCACTTTCCGTCTATATGCTGCTTTAATCTGTTAGGTCGCTACAAATTGGTTAATTGTAGACGTACAAGCAACCAATTTCAAATAAAACTATTTTAACTGTCTTAGCTGATTGATTCTGCTATAATCACATACAAACTACAATGCATCAGCTTTACTAAAATGAAACATAAATTTGTACATGCGGTACTCCACATATAACAAAGTGTATCTGTAGCCCTAGTTTTAGCATGATCCAACTCCATGTTAACAATACATATGTCTACCCTTCGAATCGCACTCTTTTATATGTATACTTTTCCACATCAAATTTTTAGACATATACAGTTATGTCAACCAAAAGATTACTGAATTTCAATTTAATTCAGCTCATATAACATCAATTTTATTTGTTAACAAAATGAAACAAACAGGATATTAAATTAAATCAAATTAGCTTAAGAATAGAAAGAAACTGAAATAGAAATAATCAAATAAACATACCTGATCGAGTGATGGTCGAGAGAAAGGGGAAAACCCTAGTATTTTCCTTGCTTCCGCAGTTTGCATGTTTTTTAATTTACTTTTTTTTTTATTTTGCTGACCAATCAGGTCCTCATGTTCTCCGATTCTTCTGTTTAGAGGATGTTAAAATGTTTTCAGTTGCTGACATGTGTCTGGCCGGTTAAAGCAACTTCGGCAGACTTAGAGGATTTGAGCGGGACATTTGAGCGGAGTATTTGAGCGGGACATTTGAGCGGAGTATTTGACCGGGGTACTGTAGCGAACGGGGATGTGCTTTTAGCTACGAACGGGATATTTGAGCGAGGTATTTAATTTTTAAATTAGTTGTTATGAATTAATTTATGTATTCAATTGTAATTTATGTTTGAGCGGGGCATTTAAATTTTAAATTTTCCGTACGACTGTTCCTATTTTCGATAATCCAAAAGTTGTTTCGCAGCTCATGCCAACCCAATTTTACCTTCCCAAAAACAGTGCTTCGCATGTTAAACCTGCTACTTCATTTCTTTATCAGAAGTTGCTCCTACCCTTTCATTTTTTCTTCACGAGCGAAAGACAACAGCTCCTTTTCTTCCCATCCCCGCCATTTCCTTTTATTGTATCACGTTCATTCTCATAACCCATCTCACTTCGTTCACCATATTCCAGCACAAACATTTTTTTTCCCCTGCGTCCGATGCGACGCACGCGTTGGACGCCAACGACTGATTTTTCAGCGTTAGCAAGGCATTCTGTCTAAGCGGAGAAACTTTTGTTGGCGTCGGACGCGAAGACCAACCCCAGTGTGGCATTTAAAAGGCTGCAAACGCACCCTTACGGTCTGCTCGCGAGTAACGTAGCAAAGGCATTTAAACACATAACTTGAAACCTTGATATGGGACAGGCAAGTTCTATTTATACACCGAAAATAACTTAACATACACCATTATTTTTCTATAAAATTCTATCACTAAATTATCCTTTTCTCATAATTGCTTTTTTAAAATTTTTGCATATAAATAGTCAAATTATTCTTAAAAATATTGAAACTCTAGGCAAACTAAATATTTTAATGAGGATGTTAATGAATTATTTAATCATGAAATGTAAAATTTCAATTAAGAAAGCATTCACAAATAATGGTCTAGTTTAGAAGTGTTGATGTATTTTGTAAAATTAGAATAATTTTGTTGAAATTAATTTTTTTCAAATTTTTTATAAAAGCTACAATATTAGTACAAGAAATAAATTTCATTTTGTTAAATTTTACTCAATTTGATGCAAAGAATTTCTAACTCTAGATAATTGTGTTTTAAGTTTGAAAGACAAAAGAAAAAGAAGATGAGAACATGGATAATTTAGTAAAAAAATGGTGTATGTAAAGTAATATATGGTGTATAGTAGTTTATTATAATTTTTTGTATATGTTTAGGAATTTTTGGTGACTAAATAGAATTAGCCAATGGGATATTCGATTGTGAAATTTAAATGGAATATTTAAACGAGAAAATTAGTTGAATGAATCGATTAAGTAAGAAATGCGTTCGACGATACAAACCAGGTATCGTGTCTGAACCATGCTAAATAAAATTGAGATATGATTATAAATATTAAATAACTATCAATACATCAGTGTTGCGTTGATTATATAATCAGGCCCGACCCTAGGCAAAGGCCGCCTAGGCGGTAGCCTAGGGCCTCGGACCGAGGAGGAGAAGGTAAAAGGTGGTGGATAACCTTAAATTTTCTAACTTCTAATAAAGTTAGATATCAAAAAAGTGTGTGAAGGTGCATTGGTTGAGTGATAGGAGTTGTTGTAGTTGTGTTGTATGACATGGGTTCAATTCCCAGCGTGTTTGCCATTATATGATTTTATTCCTTCTTCGGCCAGCTTTTGCTATGGTTTCTTCCATGTTTTAAGAAAAAAATTGGCTACCGCAAATTTTTTTGGACTAGGGCCACAGGTTACTCAGGGCCGACACTGTATACAATACCATTACTTGTTATTGATTATGTGAATCCATTGTATACCAAGTATGCTTGTTAATATTATGTTAATCATGATCTGTTGTATATTATACAGGCCCTTCATATACATATTATATTAGTCGGTGTTATTTTCATCACATGTCACTCCCAAGTCATTTCACTGTTCCCTCCTACTTCACTAGCTGAAAGGTGGTGGTCCACCATACATAGTTTACATTTTCCGAATTTTAAATTTCACATTAATCCCATTGATTTTTATATGTTGACTGCGACTAAGATAGAAGTTCTATAAATGATGCTTTTTCCTTTTGATCATTTATTTATACGTGACTTGTAATGATTCGTCCTTCGTAATACGCAAAAACCGTCTTCTCATTTCTACCACTAACTTTTGAATATCACAAAAGACGGATTGTCATGGTGAAATTAGAACAGAACACCTGTGTAGTTAAAACGCTTAGCGGCTCTATAGCGGTGGAGGTGTAAAAAACTGTAGCGGAGATATAGCGAAGATACAAAAATGTTAACTAGATTTAAAACTATATAATTAAAATTAATTAATTATCTTTCTCGTGTCATTTGTGTTGAATAAACGAATATTAATTAATATTATATAACAAAAATCAAAGAATATCACGGTTAAGCACACTAGCTTCGAGGATTATTATGGATTTCTATCTTATATAAGACAATTATGACTTAAAATTAGTAATTTATTCTTGATTTATTTTAAAAGGGAATGGGTCAAACCATCATTTGTATATTAATATTGCTAAAGCGGGTGCTAAATAGCGTTAATTTGGCGAATGCAGCGGAAAATAGCGGGGCTTAAAGTGAAACTACCATCCATCAGTGCTAAACTGAAAAAGCGTAGCGGACGAACAACGCTACGGGATATATCGGGGATTTTATGGGGCTTTAACCACACAACGAAATATTAAATCAAGATGTTGATAAAATCTCATAACGAAATTATAAAATATAGTATATTGAATATACATAATCGTGATATAATATATAAGAAACTACATTAATGGAAGCAACTGATAAATAAATATCAATACAAAAGGTTAGAATGCATCAAATCCCAATAACATGAGTTCTAAAGAAATGTTTGGCACAATCATCCTCATAAAAAAATTCTTATATGCTAGTAAATTTCAAGCATACATATCCAAAATATCCATGTCATACCTCCATAATACTCCAACTCTGCGCCCTAATAGCATATATCCAAAAATATTTGACTTTCTAACTACTCAAACGAATACCCGAGAGTTGTCATGACATAAAAAAAACAAAACAAAAAACACAGGTCGGACTTAAAGCTTGATGTAAGGGGAATTATCTCAAAATATTGTGTATCAAAACTATGTATAGATAAAAAAGTAACTACTAAGGCCAAGTAGGTCCTCTCCGTACGTGGCTCAAGGTGTATCTAGACTGTCCATAAATATGTGAAGTAAACACATTTCAAAATGATAACAAATCATACCATCACATATTCTTCTTCTACATCCAACAAGCTAGCATATTTATAATATCATGCAACACCATACGATAAAATTGTCGTATAAAAAACAACACGATACTAATCATCACCCAACCATCATGCACATTAGGCTAGTGGGCGATGGGTCTTTTGATAAGGTTAATTCCCACCAAGTGTGTCCATTAATATTGATAGAGTTAGAGGTTTTCTCTAGGGAGCATTCTATAATTTATTGTAAATTAATTAATTTTGCAACCGATTCTTGTTCGCAATAAAATATGTTTCTTCTTTCTGTCATACGACTGTTATAATGTGTTTTAAATAATTAAAACTTAATTAAAATATATTTAACAAAAAATCTGTAAGCAGTGTGTTGCATGATAGCAATTACAGAATGGTCGAAATCATGAGTATTGTATCATGATATAAATTGTAAAATGCATCATTTTAAATTTTTACTTAGCATAGGTTGAGAGTTGATATTGTAACATCTCCCGGTTTGAGGTCTAAAACTTAGCGCTATAGATCATGCACTCGTTTATAGCATCAATTGTTGGAATTCCAAAGGTGAACGAAATATTCACTAGTCGCACATTGTCAACTTTAAGACAAAAGTTATATATACTATATTCTCAACCCATGTATTAGCCCTTAGGGTCAGGTACTTTTGTGCGAGAGGGAGGACCTAAATCTCATGACCAAATATTCACTCGCACGCGCCACCTGCTTGTCCTGTTTTGAACCGAACCGAACCGGGCCGGTCTCGGGTTCGAGTCTAATGTGGTGTCTTATTTTTCCTACATCTTTTACAATATTTTTTTAAGAGATACAACGTTCAAATTCAAATGAATGGTTGTGATCTTTGGTGGACAGTGATGATAACGAGTGCGAAATTCTGATGAATTATGTATGAAAATTTCCTAAAAGACGCTATGGAAACAATGTCGTAGTCTCCATAGCCAAATTCAGACATTTATAAAAAAAAAACTTTTTAATTCATTGTTGGCTTTAATCCTTTATTTTACGAAAAAAAACCTTAGGTGTTATATAAGAGACCCAGGAGTTGCTCTTTAGATTTGGCAATGTAGTCCAAAAGAAAGAGGCACTTAGTGATTTCCTACTGCATAGATAGCGACATACTTTAGAAAGTGCTTCTTTTTCACCTAATAGCCATAACTTAGAATGGTTTAGGCTTAGGGACTTAAAATAAGAAGTGATTCATGATTTTCACTATTTTATATGTAATTGTTGGATTCTTCATATAAAGCTGCTTGTTTTTTTGGATATATTATTTTTGGTTAATTCCACATATCTTGACTTTTTTTGAATCAAACTTAATAAACATCAACTAGGTCAACCTTCTTGGATCTCTCCTCAAGTTAGCTACTTCCCTTTAGTCAAATGAGCCTCCATTTCACATTGTATATGACACAACCGATTAAGATGAGCCTGAGTATAAGGTTGTGGCTTTGACTTCTTCAGCGGCCCTTATGAAAGAGAATTTCTATTTTGCACCCACTAACAAAGAGCTCAAAAGGATTTCGAGGGTTGCTCCTTCAAAACTCAAAGAGGCTAAAGATGCCCTCTAACGTCGGTACCTACATGATGTCAATTTGTGTTCTAAACTTCAAGATATGAATTCAAAGGTGCTAACTTACAATCGTCATTGAAAAAAAGCGAGGAACAGGAACTCTATAAAATCAATTATGAAGCAAAAATCAAAGACTTGACAAAGACAATAAAATACAAATCTCTTCATGTTTCTAAGCATTATAAAGAAAAAAGGGATGTCAAAGGAGAAGGGGTAACTAAGGATTGCATCGACCGATGGCTGGAAGGCGATGGCCAAAGGTACTTCCATGCCTTTAGCAGAAGAGAGCGAAGGTGGACATCCTTAAAAAAATTGGTGGCTCTTCCAAGAAAATGAAGAAGGCTAGGGACGAGTAAATTAACGTTTTAGTGATAACAAGACAAAAATCCATGTTTTAAGTTTGTCGTCTTAAAGGATTGTTATGTTACGCCCAAGATGCCACCCGTGCTGTAGTAGCATCGGTTGACATCTCCTGGTCGTACGAGTGGATGATCCCATGGAAAAGCTGCAAAAGGAGAAATTTAGGAGCAAGATGGACAGAATGGTTTGCAACAAACTATTGATGTTATAACACCCGTAGAATATACCCTAAATAGACATAGATAATTAAATTAAATGTAAACAATAATAAATTAATAAAATTTTAATGGACTAAAAATAAGAGTTTTAGGCAATTGAGAATTGGACCATGAAAATATTACAATTGTATTTGTGGCGAGATTTTAGTCTTTTTTCATATTTCATTTATTGAAAATGAAGTCCATATGAAGAAGTTATTAGTAATACAAGTTATACATAAATTATGTACACACAAGATTTGTAATTCAAAATGAATGAATATAAATTGGAATATAATTAAATACCGATTTGCATAATGAAATATTCCCTAGAGATTTGATCAGTATGCGAATATACATACATACATATGCAAGAGGAGACAAGAATAATCAAACAACGAAAAGAATCGATCAAAATTTAATAACGTAATTAATACAATGGGACAACGAAACAAATCTCCCTACGCTCGACCCAAAAGGGGGGTTGACTGCCCTCCTGCTAGGGGTGGGAGAAGGCAAATTTATAAAGGGTTTTTTATATAGTTTTGATCAAACGGACTATACATATTAAATACAACTAATCCTACGATCCACACACACACTATAGGGCTATAAAAAGTCCCCTAACTTGTCCCTTAAATGCTACATTTATTCTCTTCTATGCCTTCATTCTGTCTTTCTACCATTTTTTTTAATTCCTGACATAGGTTAGGTTACTTGTTTCTTCTAACCTATATTCTATCTCTTCTAAATCTTAATTCTTATATATAGATTTTGGAATTAAGTAAAATATACATATGAGATTATAAATCTGATTCTTATATATATACACACACACACACACACACACATATATATATATAAAGAGGATTTGGAGTACGTTGGTTCGAAAGGCTTAATTCAAATTTGTTAGATTCTACACTAAATTCATTATTCTTCTCTTCCTATCTCTATAAGTGGAAATTGCACTAGTTTTCTATTTCTATATTTTGTAGTGTAGATTTTAATTGTTATCCCTAACTAAATTTGGATTTGTTTGAAAAAAATATATAAAAATCCTCCAAATACCTTATATTTTGCGAAAATGGTCAATCAAATATTGTAAATTGGGTTTTGGTTATTGATGTAATAAAGGATAGTGTAACAACCCGTGTTTTTATAACGTGTAATAACCATAAATCAAGGCAGAATTAATTTTTAAAATAAGAATCAAGGGAAACGGGCTGCGCCATTGCGTTCATCTTGAAATTCTGCTTGGAAACGAGTCTGAGTTTTCGAAAATCGGAGTCCGTATGACCAAGTTATGACCTTTCGAAGTTTTCAGAAGTTTACAAGTTCAAAATAGCAGAATTCGAATTCAAATTTCGAAATTCAAACCTCAGGATGGACTGGGTGGGAAATTTCCCGCCCAGGACCAGGTCGACCTGGGGGTCGACTATGTAGTCGACCTACCCAGGACCAGGTCGACCATAGTGTCGACCTGGGGGTTGACCTGGTGGCCGAGCCCACTTTTGAAGCTGGATTCACTTTGATGTTTCTGGCCTCGTTTCTGTCTACATTCGTTGACCTGACCCTATATATACAGCCCCTAACACTAGTCTCTCTACACAAAATTCTTTCTGACCTTATGCTGCTCTAATTCTGGTTGAAAAGTTAGAGAAAGGGACTACTTCTTCTATGTTGAAACTACGTTGCTGATTTGGGGATTTCTGTTAGGACTTGACTAAGCATATAAAGATTCAACATCGACTCTCCTTTTCTATTTCTCGAACCACGATCTATAAGCCCCAGTTATTTTTAGATTTAAACTGTAAATGTAATATGAATATGTTGTAAATTGAAATTGGACATGTGTATGATGACTGTTTTACATCCATTCTTGTTCATCTTGGATCTTGACTTTTGGTATATTACTATGACATTGATTTGGGGCCTATTCATATTGTAAATCAAAAAAGAAAAACCCCTCATATTATCATGCTGAATCAGCTATTAGTCACAAGTTTATGACTATCACCTTATGTCAATCGTTACCATGACTATACTATCACCTTATGTCAATTGTTACCATGACTATACTATCACCTTATGACAACTGTTATCTTGACTAGTACCTTATTTTGCTAGATTTGGAATCTTTATGTTTGAGGCCAATATTCCATATGCCAGTCATGTTATAATTATTTATCTCAAGTCATACCATGCTATGCTAGTAATCACTTCTGCCACCTTATACCCGTCCCTTTTTATGCTATTCCCTAATTAGATTTATTTGTATCGATTCGAGCTTACGTGCGATGGGAATACGATTTGGGTAGACTAGGTAAAACATGAATTGGCTTTGAACTTGAACGTGAACGTTATTATAACTTGAACCTGGATATGGACATGAACTTGACACGATTTGACATGAAACATGACATGAAAACTCGATGTGAAATTTGATATGAAAACTTGAACGTGGGCATGACAATTAGATAAACTTGAAAATGGCCAACTCGAGGTTGGGTTAAGTTTGTAGTGTAAATCTGCCCGGAACCGCCCGGCAAATCCAGTGGCTGCAAACAGTAGGATCCAATGTGGGTAGTTGGTCATATCGCATGTAAAACCCGAGGTTAGACTATGTTGTGGTGTAAATCTGCCCGGAACCGCCCGACAAATCCAGTGACCACAACAGTTAGTCTAATGTGAGAGGTTGAGGTGCATTAATGAATTAATGCCACATGATAGGGTTAAGTCATGGACCACTTGAATATACTTAACCAACTTGACATGATGATTTGATAGGGTTAAGTCATGAACCGCTTGAACACACTTAACCAACTTGATACATGATTTGGATAGGGTTAAGTCACGAATTTGAATGACAACACTTAACCCATTAGAAACCCTAGTTACGCGGTCCTTTTCAGTAGTAACCCACTTAGATGTATCACGATACCTTGGGACTAGGCAGGGTGGGGCACGATTACTAGGTTGATTGTAAGCGACCAGAACGACGGCTGAGTAGGTGCGCCATTGTAGGTTCAGGCGGACTATGGTCGTGCACGTAGTCCGGAGTTGAAAAAGCAGGCATTGGGCACCCGTAGGTTTACACTATGCGTGCTTGATTCGTGTCGGTGGTTGGCACCATAGGACTTGATACACCCTATGGTGGACCTAGCATAAGTTACTACATTTCATGATAGGGTTGTATGACACAGACACATGACGAGCTAGAACTTGTAGGGAGCCGATCGATTAGTAGATCGTACCGTAGGACCCCGTAATGGGTCACTTCATGATATTGGGCCAAGGGATCATTTCATGATTAATACTTGACATGGGTTAGAACACTAGTACAGTTGGTGCAGTGAATCTCGAATATGCGATGCTAGACTTGACTTATCCTGTTATCTTAATTATCCTACCAGCTCTGTTATCATCCTTATGTTTAATTCCAGTTTTCACATGTCATACTACCTTTACTAGTTTTTATACTGAAAGTCACTAGGGCTTACCAGTCTTATGACTGACCTTTTTTCCTTTCGCCTCTTTTTCTTTAGTCCCCCCCTCGTTCTCAGGGAGGAAACACTAGCTCTTAGCTTGGATTTAGCTTTCTTTCTCACAGCTCATGTACGGTTTGGTCTTGAGCTATGTTATGGCTGCTTCTGCTATTTATGGGGAATAATTTACTTTTGTTATCTTAAGTTTATGCTTCTTTATTTGGAACTTGGTGTAATGGAATAATTTGTACCTTGGATATATGAGGTTTTGACTCTTTTCTTGAAAGAAATAAAAATTTGGTTTTTAATTTCTACCGCTGCTTTATTTATGTTCTGCCTTGTGATATCTCTGTGTATGTTTACCTAGATAATACTCCACCAAAACTAGTGCATTCCCTTTGTGAGTGACCCT
Source organism: Allium sativum (assembly GCA_030737875.1). Taxonomy (NCBI): domain Eukaryota; kingdom Viridiplantae; phylum Streptophyta; class Magnoliopsida; order Asparagales; family Amaryllidaceae; genus Allium; species Allium sativum. Next base: position 694,361,235 of record CM060920.1, read on the forward strand.
AGCGGAGGTGGGGTGTTACAGATAGTCTTTTGCTTGTTGTATAGTTTCCGTTAATGGTTAGATTCACATTCCTGCAAAAATCGTTCATATATGTGTGTGCAAAGACATAAGACTTAAGTATTGTAGAATCAATAGGTTTAAGCATATATTTTAAAATAGATAGTTTGAAAGTATTATATACAAATCACTAAAGCCTTAAATTTTTGTGTGTATGTATATATAAATCATATGAAATGTGAAGCAGTATCAAAAAGGAGATTTTACACATATATTTGATATATTGCACCTTGTCTTTCTTTTATTATTGAAATAATCTTTTAAACATGGGTTACAAGTTCTCTTCGAGGACATCTGATAAAATTGGAACGACATAGAGAAGATTAGCATGGCCCCTACGCAAGGATGACATGCACAAATCAAGAAATGGTACAAGTTTTTATGTATATGTTGTTATTTTCCTTTTATTTATTGAATGTGAATATACATGTTTATGCCATAGGGAAATAAACTTGTAAACCTTATCATGATGTTAAGATTGACATTTCAATGAATTATATGACGTTTATTTGCACGCGTTTGATTTATGTTTGATTTATTACTATTTATAGTGTTATTAATGTATTATACCTGCGTATTAATTACGTACTAAATACATTCTAATTGGGTAAGTAGAAATTAAATGTTCCCATAGGAAATTTGTATTCATATAGGAAATTTGTATGTGTGTGAGTATCTTTGGCAAGGCCGACTGGTTTTTATAGTGTTCTATAACACTTATTGTTATAAAAAATAATTATTATAATAAAGTACAGGGGTTTGCCAGATAGCCAACCTACTAATTCAGTTTTTAAAAGTGTACCCCTCTACTATCGGTTTTTAAAGTAGTAAGTCCACTGCAACTAGCTTAGTTTATAGTACAGGAGCTAGGCAAATTCCTAGGCTACTAAAAAATCTCAAAGCTCCACGCAGGAGGACAAAGACAGCTAATTAGGCAGACATACATTACATAAAGGTTAACACCTACAAGCGCAGCCTAAACATCCAACACATAACTAAAAGTACAACAACTGAACTAGCCTACACATAATGGCATAGACAAAAACATTGCATAGCTTAGCAACACAATCCAAAATGGAAAGGCAACACAGTGTACCCAAGGGTACATCACATCAAAGTAAGGGCATAAGGCCAGAGCATTATTGCACCAGAAAATACACCCAAACATACTTTCACCACTAGCCGAACTTGCATCATACAACTGTTCCGATCGAATCCAAGACATGAAAGCATAGGAACACATTTCAAATGACATGAAACAAATTGATATAACTCATTGGCAGCAGAGCAAACCAAGTTTACATGGAAGTCCATAACCTGATACTGAATCTTCAACGAGAAGAAACAGATAACATAGAAACCAAAGCAGCACCATGGCAACACTCCTTGGTAACATACAATGACACGGTTTTGTTATGAAAAACAAACAGAAGGGGAAACCACCACTACGTACTCAGGAAAATCTCGAGCAAGCTTCACATATATTACTAAGCAAGCAGTAGGTGAATGAAATGGAGAACTCAGGCCAGACATCACCAAACTCTCTACATGATCCAAACAATAAATAGATCCAAAACACACCTAAAAAGACAATCCAAACCTCACCCAATAAATCACAGAGAACACCGAACAACAACCTCAACACCAAAACAATCCATACCTATGGCAGCTATAAATAGTCTCGAGTGTGGGAAGGAAGAGCATTCGAATGGCGAAGTATTGGAAGAGCCATGTTTCCGTGCAAGTTGTTGGGCTTGTGGATCATCACAATTAATTTTAGGGCTGAAGAAGGCTTAAGTCGATTTGGATATGAGAAAAAAAGATAGAGAAATGTGCGGAGGGATTCAACATAATTCTAGGTAGGACGAAAGCAAGGACTGAATAAGTGGGAGGAGGTGAGTATAAAAAAGGAGATTGCGAAATGAAAGAAGGCAGAGAAAGAAAGTAGAAGTGAATGAGAGTAAGTCCTTGTCTCCATTTCCAGTCTTAGTTGTAGCTGATTTTGAGGAGAGAGCTGTAAGTGCGTAAGTATTAATGGTTTTCATTAGTAATAATGACACATAGACAAAAGGTTAATCCCAACTTGTAGTAGAAGTCTTCCCAGAACCAACCGACATATCCAACGTCTACAAGTTAGTCGGGTTAATGTCAAAGGTTTAGGTGTCATGGGCCACTGTAATTACTACACAAGGACGTGAGGTTAATCCCAACTTGTAGTAGAATCCTATCGGAACCGCCTGACTAATCCAGCATCTACAAATGGTCAGTTTAATGTGAGATGTCATGTGTGTGTGTACGTGTGTGCGCGCGTGTGAAGTAGGTCTGCCTTGAGAAGGTATTAAGTGGTTGACCTACCTTGTTTGGGTATGAAGTGGTTAGGACTAGGTCTATTCCTAAAGTTCACTCCTTGATTTAGGACTAAAGTCATAAGACCCTCCCTTATTAAGGTCTTAAGTGGTCATTGGTTTCACCTTTCTCTTATAAGGTATTTAATAGTCTAAATTAAAACGATAAACGTATGAGTAAGATAGTTCTCCAGAAGTTGTTCACTTCTTGTCTAGTGGTTATGTGAGGGTTTATCTAGGAATGTGCAAATAAGAGTTCCTAAGAACATGTTAAAGGGACCGCCTATCTAAGGAAAGTACTAAGTGGCTATGAGTTCACCTGTATTGACAACTATATAGTAATAAAGGGGTCCGTCTAGGAAGCTCATAAATGAGGGAGTCATCTACCTAGCCTATATGTAATGAGTGACTGCTTACTATCTCCCAGTTTACACTGATAGTGTATTTAATTACGTCAATGATGATAATACAAGGTCTTAAGGGACTAGGGTTCGCCATAGGGTATTTAGTGATAGTGGGAATCCGCCTATAAATAAATATAAAAAATGGTCTTAAGTGACCAAAACGGTTGTCCACCTCGTAGAATATTAAGTGATAATAGAATCCATCACTATAAACAGACATGTGGGCTTAAGTGACTTCAGAATATTCCGCCTAATTAAAGCATATATTTATGTGATGAATTTGCGTAGACTTTATTTAATGAACTTATACTGCCAAGTATAGGAAATAAACATTTCTTAAACTTATGTGATTTTCATTCATCAGAACTTATTTTTCTGACCTCCCTTCTCTTAACATATAAACAGGTTAGTTGGTGGGAAATGCTTGATTGATGTAGTTATGGAGATTGGAGCCCGATGAAGGAGGATTTATAGTTATTATTATCATTAGTGTCATGTTTGGTAGTATCATTGTACCTTTAGGATATTATTATTTTTATAATTGATGTACCTTTGTTGACAGTTCGGATTTGATGTAATAAACATTATTATAGGTTTTATTCAATGGTACATCTACTTTCTATTATTATATTTTACCCCTTCCGCTATGAGAATCTGGTGTCATTTTTAGTTAGCTCTGTTTAGTAATCCTTATAGGACAAATGTTCCGTTTAGATTGGCTCAAGTTCTAATGGACCTTTTCTGGGTTGTAACTTAGGTCCATCCCGGCCGGTTGTTACATATGATATCATAGCGAGGTTACCCGATTACAGGGCAATATACATATGAGAGAGGTACTAGTTATTTGAATGTATTTTTAAAATTATATATAAATAAATAAATATATGTACTACACTCTTAAAGACATACGCGATTATACTAAGCAATCTCCATTTTTCTACTTCTTTTGGCTTGAATTACTATCTTAGGAATTTCCATTGAGCATTTTTCCTTTTTCTGATAGCAGAAATGAGTGATAATCATCCATAACAAGGGAATCAGGCAAGGCCTCAGCTCTTTCCTGAGTGGTTCCATTGGTACTTAAGGACTATGGAACAGGTTCATGTTGTCCCTCCATCCTTAGCAGAACCAACAGCTCAATCAGCTGATGTGGCTTTCAACTTTCCTCGTCTTTATAAGGATTTCGTAAATTTAGGAGGCAATCCCTTTATTAGAACTGAAGGCTTTTTGGAAGCTAAGGTGTGGATATTTTAGTGTGATCATATTTTTGAAGTTATAGGATAGGAGGACCCTCTGAAATGTAAGGTAGCCGCTTGGCAACATAAAGGCGAAGAACTAGAATGGTGGAATATGGTTTCCAAAGAAAACATGGGCAAGGTATTTTTATGGGATGAGTTTGAGGCCCAATTCAACCCGAAATTTTTACCCAATGCGGAGGTGAGCCTGTAGATGGAAAAATTTATCCAGCTTAATCAAGGAGAGTCTAGTTTGAGGAAGTACATTATGAATTTTTCCGAGCTGTCCACATTTGGAAGAGAGTTAGCAGATCTACCTATGATACGTCACTAGATCTGTAAAAGGACTTAATTCCCCATTAAGAGAGATGTCGTTAGATCAGGTAACCTTTGGAGCTACTTTTGAGGCATTGGTAGAGACTACAATCCTATGAACTACTGAAGAGAAGGAGACTAAGAGTGAGAGAGGTGAAGGTGCTTCTGGATTTGGAAATAATAAAAAGAAGAATTTTTGGCTAAAGAAAAAGAAGAATGGGAAGTTTAAGAAAGAGGCTAAAGTGTGTGGAAGATGACACAAGAAGGGCCATGAGGCTAAGGATTATAGGGAAACCTAGCAAAGCTTGAGTTCAAAAGAAAGTGTTACAATTGTCATGAGGATTGGCACATAGCGAGGAACTGCCCCGAATAAAAAGGAGGACAAAGTGGGCAAAATTATGCTTTAGAAATAACACCACTACAGATTCAACCTCCAAGAGAACAAGGTTAACTAGCTGAAGAAGGCATAATCACTATTTTAGGAACTTCTATGTTTACTTTGTTTGATTTTGGAGAAACTCATTCCTTTATCGCTAAGAGCTTCGTTGATTTCTTAAATCTGCCTATATCCTTTGCTAGCCGTCCAATAGATGTCCGATTATCGAAGGAGCTAAGCAACTTTTGCAAATTGTAAAGACCTAGTTTTAGACATCGACGATGTCGATTTCCTATGTAATGCGTATGTGTTAGATTTTGAGGGGTATGGTCTTATATTAGAGATGGATTGACTATCATATTATGGGGCTATCTTTAATTGTGATAGGAAGGTTATTTGCTTGAGAAGTCATGGTTGTTGTAGCTTAGTAATTCCTTATAGGACTGAAAATAGTGATTCGACCTTATTGCATTCTTTATCGTTTGATTTGGAAGGGTCATCTTATGTGCCCATTGCTTGTGAGTTTCCGTATGTCTTCGAGGAAATCTTGGGACTTCTACCTCCATAGAGAGATTTCGTTCAGAATAGACCTCGAGACGATGTGAGGCCAGTAGCATTTCCGTTGAGGCACATCGCTCTTAAGGAGAGGAGAAAATTGGACAAATATATTTCCGAGTTACTGAAAAAGGGATTCATTCGACGGAGTATTTCAGAGTGGGGAGCACTTGTAGTATTTTCCACCAAAGCCGATCGTTAAGATTGTGTAGACGACATGTTTGACCATTTGGGAGGTGCCAAAGTCTTTTCTTAACTAGACCTAGCGACAGGATTTCATCAGTTAAGGATCTCTAAAGAAAGTAACCTAAGACGGCGTTTAGGACACTCGATGGATTATTTGAGTGGGAAGTGATGCCCTTTGGTTTAACGAATGCTCCACCTTCTTTGTGGATCTAATGAGTAAAGTATTTAGGGGCACTCTTAACAAGATAGTAGTAGTATTCGTGGATGACATTCTCGTATTCTCCAAGGACTTTGAAGAGCATGAGGATCACCCAAGAAAGGTCCAATGAATTTTAAGGGAGAATCAACTCAAGGATAAGTTTTTGAAATGCCATTTTTGAAGAAGGGAAGTCAAATTTCTTAAACACATAATTCCGAGGGAAGGAATGATTGTAGACCCCGCGTAGGTAGAGGTTGCTCAAGAATGGAGGATACCCTGCAATGCATCAGAGGTTAGAAGTTTTTTTAGGGTTATTGGGCTACTATAGAAAATTTATTAAGGACTTCGTGAGGATTACATCACCTCTAACCGAATTGACGCTTGTGCACAAGATTAGGCTCGATACTTATGCAAGAGGGTAGGGTAGTTGTCTATGCAAGTAGGCAACTAAATCACAATGAGAAGAGATTTTAGAGGAGTGTCATCGGCCAAGGATGACCATACACCCCAAAGGAGACAATTTTTTTTAAAGATATGAGAAGGAGTATTTATTAGGAAGGTATGAAGAAGGATGTTGTAGAGTTTGTAGCTAGATGTTTGACTTATCAATGTGTTAAGGCAGAGCAGTTAAGCCCAGAGGGTTGTTGTTACCTTCGGAGAATCCCACTTGGAAATGGGAATATATCTTAATGGATTTTATAGATTGGCTTGCAAGGATTCAGAAGAGGAATGAAGCCATTTGGGTCATTGTTGATCATTTAACAAAGAGTGCACATTTTATCCTAGTAAAGAAGAATACGGTTGCAGCTTCGCTACCCCAGTCATATGTCAAGGAGATAATTAAATTGCATGGAATTCCGACGAGCATAGTTGGCGATACAGAGACCCTCTATTTACGAGCGAGTTTTGGAGGAGCCTACAAGTAGCTTTAGGGACGACGCTTAACTTAAGAACATTATATTACTTGCAGACTGATGGACAAACAAAGTGAATCAACTGAGTTCTTATAGTTCTACTTAGAGCTTGCATCATTAACTTTGGAGGAGCATGGGAACAACACTTGGCGTTAGAGGAGTTTTCATATAACAATATCTCAGACGATGATTGGTATGGCCCCTTGTGAAGCATTGTATAGATGACCATGCAAATCGCTTACTTGTTAGTAGGAAACTACTGACAAGGTTTTACTTTGACCTGATCTTATCCATGATTCTACGGAGAAGATTCTTTTGATACGACCAAGAATGAAGGCAGCCCAAGACTGGTAGAAATCGTACGTAGATAGAAGGAGGAAAGAACCGGAGATCAATATTAATGATTTAATCTTCGTGAAGGTTTCTCCACTTAGGAAAGTTATCTGATTTGGAAAGACTTGGAAATTGGCTCCTAGATTTATTGAACCATTCAATACCGTTGATAGGATAGGGAAACTGACTTATCGTGTGGATCTTCCTGATCGCTTACCGAGAGTCCATAACGTTTTTCATGTTTCCCACCTTAGGAAGTGTCTTCATAATCCAACTATTAGACTCAATCTTGGTCAGATTGAGGACTCAGGGAGCTTTGGGTTGGAGTCTAAGGTGCCTCATGCCGCCGTAGGGATTGCAGAGCATGGAATATAAAGGCTCCATAATAAATCCAACAGTCGAGTCCGAGTACAATGGAGAGATAACACAGCGGAAAGCACGTGGAAAATGGAAGAAAACATGATGCAAACTCATCCAGAGCTTTAAAGGATAATTATTTCCTCTAAATTTCCTTTATGGGTGCATTATGATTGCTAAATTGGGTGGTAGGAGATGGTTGCAATGCAAATGCACCGATCATTCATATAGAAATTATATGCATACTAGGATGTTTTGCATACATTCAATATCACATATTACACATTCGCGCTAGGACTGAGCTAACTTTAGCAAGTCTGTAGTGCATAACTACATTGAGTAATGGATGCTTAATAAATAACATGGGTGTATGACATGTTTGTTAGAGCGAGTTGTGTTTTTGCCCCTTCGGAAATATTTCAGGATGAAATCTCTTTTAAGGGGGAAGAATGTAACACCCCGTAAAATTTACCGTAAATAGACATAGATATTTAAATTAAATATAAACAATAATAAATTAATACAATTTTAATGGACTAAAAAAAAGATTTTGGGTAATTAAGAATTGCGCTACAAAAATTTTACTATGACATTCATAGCGAGATTCTAGTCCGTTTTCATATTTTGTTTGTCGAAAACGGAGTCTGTATGCAGAAGTTATTAATAAAACAAGTTATACGTAAATTATATACATATAAGATTTGAAACTCAAAATGAATGAATATAAATCTGGAATATAATTATAACCAATCAACATAATGGAATATTCCCTAGAGAATTGAATCGGTGTGTGTGTGTGTACATACATACAGGGAACAAAATAATCAAACAACAGAAAGAATCAATCAAGATTTAATAATGTAATTAATATAATTAATAGGACAGGAAAACAAATCTCCCTACGCTCGACCCAGAATAGGGTCGACCACTCTATAGGAAGGGGGTCGACCTGGGGGTTGAACGCCCTCCTAGAGGAGGTCGACCGCCCTACTGGTCGGAGGTGGGAGAGATGCACTGTTTATAAAGGATTTTTATATAGCTTTGATCAAACAGACTGTCTATATTAAATATAACTAATCCTATTGGCGATTAGAAACAGCCCCTAGCCTCTCCCTTAAACTTTACATTCATTCTCTTATGTACCTTCATTCTATCTCTTTGCCATTTTTCTTAATTCCAGAAACAGGTTGGGTTTCTTCTTTCTTTTAACCTATATTCTATCTCTTCTAAATCTGGATTTCTATATATAAATTATGGAATTAAGTATAATATATATATATATATTCGATTTTCATATACGTATATACTAGGAGAATTTGGAGTATGTTGATTTGAAAGGCTCAATCCAGATTTGTTAAATTCTACACTAAATTCACTATTCTTCTCTTCCTATCTCTATGAGTGGAAACTACACGAGTTTTCTATTTTCTATATGTCGTAGTGTAGATTTGAATTGTTATTCCTAACTAAATTTGAATTTGTTTGAAAACAAAATATAAAAATCCTCCAAATCCCTTATATTTTGCAGAAATGGTCAATCGATTGTTGTGAATTGGGTTTTGGCTATTGATGCAATAAAAGATAGGCTTTTGAGTGTTGTATGGTTTCTAATAATGGTCTGAGTCACTTTCTTATAAAAAATTATAAATTCGTATATGTGTTGCAAAGGCATAAGACTTTAGTATTGTAGAATCAACAGGTTTAAGCGTCTAGTTTAGAAAGTTTGGATGTATTATATACAAATCACTAAAGCAGATTTTTGTGTGTGTGTGTGTGTGTGTGTGTGTATATATATATATATATATCATATGAAAAGTGAAGCGGCACGAAAAAGGAGAATTTACATATATATTTGATATATTGCACCTTGTCTTTCTTATATTATTGAAATAATCTTTTAAACCTTGGTTACATGTTTTTATGTATATGTTGTTATTTCCAATTTATTTATTGAATGTGAATATACATGTTTTGTAAACCTTATCTTGATGTTAGGATTGACATTTCAATGAATTAGCCTATTTATTTGTGTGCACTTGATTTACGTTTTATATATTACTATTTATAGCGTAATTAACGTATTATAAATGTGTATTGATTGCGTGCTAAATATGTTCAAATTAGTAAAGTATAAATCAAAATTTCCCCAAAGGAAATTTGCATGTGTATAGGAAATTCGTATATGTGCGAGTATCAATGACTTTTATTAGTATTAATTACACATAGACAAGACGCTAATCCCAACTTGTAGTAGAAGCTTGCCTGGAACCAACCAGCATATCTAGTTTCTACAATTTAGTCGCTTTAATATGAGAGGTCTTGGTGTCGTGGGCAATTATAATTATTACATAAGGACGTGAGGTTAAGCTCAACTTGTACTAGAAGCCTTCCCGGAACCGCTCGACAAATCCATCATCTACAAGTAGTCAGTTTAATGTAAGATGTCATGTTTGTGTGTGTGTGTGTGTATATATATATATATATGTGTGTGTGTGTATGTGTGTGTGTGAAGTAGGCCTGCCTTGAGAAGGTATTAAGTGACTGACCTACCTTGTGTGGGTATTAAATGGTTAGGACTGGGTACATTCATAAGGTTCACTCCTTGGTTTAGGACTAAAGTCATGGGACCTTCCCTTATTAAGGTCTCAAGTGGTCATTCGGTCTGCCTTTCTATTAAATGATCTTAATTAAAACGATAGACGTATGAGTAAGGTAGTTCTCTAGAAATTTCTCACCTTTTATCTAGTGGCTATGTGAGGGCATATCTATGGATGAGAAAATAAGAGTTCCTAAGGAAGTATTAAGTGGCTAGGAATTCACCTGTAATGACAGCCAGATAATAAGAAAGAGGTCCGCTCGGGGAAGATCATAAATGACGGAGTCGTATACCTGGCTTGTACGTCATAAGTGACTGCTTGCTATCTCTCTATTTACACTGAGAGTGTATTTAATAACGTCGATGATGATAAGATGAGGGCTTAAGTGACTAGAGTCCACCATAGATATTTTGTGATAGTGGAGGTCCGCCCATAAATAAATACAAAAAATGACCTTAAGTGACCAAGTGAAAGTCCACCTCATAGGATATTAAGTGATAATAGAATCTGCCCCTATAAATAGACATGCAGGCCTTAAGTGACTTTGGAATAGTCCACGTAATTAATTCATATGTTTGCATGATGAATTAGCATAGATATAATTTGATAAATTTATACTGCCAAGTATAGGGAATAGACATTTCTTAAAATTATATGATTTTTGTTAACGATATTTTTTGTCAACACCGGAAATAGGTCTATGGATGTAGACCTATGGGATGTAAGGGGTTATTTAGTTCCCATAAGCTTGAGTTAGTTCACCATTTCCTAAATATCAAGGTCTTAAGCTCGAAGTTTAGTAACTCTTCCATCAAGGGGCGAGCATCACGCTTATGAAACTTAATGACCAACAGTTACATTGGGATAAGGGTTCCCTAAGTGCAACACAATTAGAAAGCTAAAAGGCTTGTAAAAGGGTATTTTAGTAATATAGGCACAAGGGTAGAGCCGTGTATGAGGCCTTTGTTGTGAAGAAAGCGTAAGGAAATAGGCGAAAGAAGTAGAAAGGTAGTAGAAATTATGCTAAGTGCTGATTCACTCTTTATTGATCACTGATTTGAGTACATAAGTGTTTACAAAGGAAATCCAAAATTTATTTACAAACTAGTGTTTTACTCTATAAGAAATGAGTACAAGTTTGGGGAATGAGAAAAGTCCCCTAAAATGTGACCTCTGGGGTCTTATTTACAGACAAATCGGGCCCCCTTTTATCATCGGTTCAACAGAATCCTCTTTTGGATGTGGCACTAAGCTTTCGGTTGTTGTGCACCTTTCGATTCCGGTTACTGTGGTTTCAGCCGCCTTTCTTTCCACTTAACATTGTCATTGGGTCCGATCTGGCTTTCAGAGTGTCAGTCTCGGCTTTAGGAGCTTAACCTTGATGTTGCTTTTCATACGTATCGATATTTGATACCAAGTCCCTTGGAATAGATAGCTTTCGGAACTGAATTCAGTCTTTAATGACAAGCTCTGGTTTCGACTTTGAGCTTTTATAGTATTGTTCTTGTGCTTCTGTTTCTTGTAACCTCCGAACCTTCATCTCTTCCAGTATTGACACTAAGGAAATTAGTGCAGATATCTTCTTTTCTTATAGGCTTTGGTTCACTTCCGGTGAGTCTTCGGAGTTGGTATGAATCTTGTGGCAGCATGCTTTCGGTATTTCTTTTGATAGCTTTTGAAGTTGTGTCTTCGTGTAGGTATCGATACCAAGAAAATTGGAATCGAAATCTCCCTACTCCGTCATACCTACGTTTTGGATTATATCCTTTCCTTTTCTTGTTTCGGGTCCTCGACCATATGCTTTCGGCTCTCGCTCCTTTTTTTTGCTTTTGGTTCCTCGTGTTACACTTTCGGAACTAAGCCTATGTTGATTGCCTTCATCGTCGGCACTGCTTTGCTGTTATCCCCATTTGCATCGGTTCTGAATCCTTTCCTCTTATGTTGGCATCGATAGCCCATTAACCAAATCTTCCTCTTTTTGCTTTCGGTCTTAATTATCTTAGTAGCTTGATGCCGGTTTTATGCTTCTGCGTCCTTCTCCTTAAGTTGATTGTGACCCGATATCCCTTCACCGATAGTCGGCTTCGGTGTTGAATTTGGTAGTAACATCTTCCCTCTTATGAAGGGGTGTTTTCGACTTTTCAAGTCAATTTTTTGCTTAAATAACCGCTTCCTCCCACTTATAAATACTCGCTTCGTTTTCCTCTTACCAACTACCTTTGTTTTCTCCATCATTTCCCTGCATTTGAAATTTTCTCGAAAAGTATCGGTTGCTTCACATATTTATACTCAAGTTATTTCTGGGTAAGGGTTACTGAGACGGCCCAAACTTCCCGGTCGGCCTAAACCGAACAAGAAGATGGATTTCTTTGAGAATACGACACATCAGAACACAAATAGGAGAACATTTTATTGCTATTACAACAATATACATCAGAGTACAAATGAATAACATACACCGGAAAAATAATATATGAGTATAATATGCAGCGAAAAACATCAACTACCACAGTTAAAAGAAATATACAGATATAAAGCATTCCACAGTATAGCTCCAACTATAATTCAGGATCCTGTGAGAAGAAATATCTACGAAACCAAAACTATTAGCTACCCGTGTCGAAAATATGGGCATCAGAGTTTAGGTGGGAAACAATAAACTCCGAGTCAGTCATGGGACCGGCGTAAGAACTAAAACAATTATTAAACTTTATTTTAATGTTGGGTAAATCGCGGGACCACGTCATATAACATGGAATGGGTTTTCTCCTATGAATACCATAAAACAAAACTCACAACACTAAAAAGAAAAATGAAGCCATTATATGTAAGACTCATATCTCATCACACAATGCAACGCAAGACGGAACATAGAGTTTTACCTTATAATAGCCAAACATGCTTAATACACAAAATTTATCTTTTATTATTATTAGTGCAGAGAACAATTTCGAATATAAATGTATCAATCATAGATGGAATAGTACTTTATCCTACTATGTCGCCATATAGGTTTACAACTGAAAACTTAAAATTACATATTGGAAATTGAGTTTCCATCTATGAACCAAGGCAAGGGATCTTCCTTTCTGATTCGAGACACTTTATTGCATACCTCAGGACTCAGACTCAAGTGAGCTCTTGGTTAGCGGCAGGAACGGTCAACCGTCGCAGATTAGTTATACCATAAACAATACATTAGCCGGTCATATCAGACCTGTCACCTGGTCAGTACATCGACCATCTTGGTCAGTATGTTGACCATCAAGGGTCTTGTGCGGCCAAATCCGAGGTATCTCGCTTTCCATCATCCAACATCCACATAAGTAAAATGTCTGGGCTCCATACCATGACATCACTCCTAGCTAGAAACCAATGTATGTCCATTTCCCTGTGGTCCTCATCCCATTTTTGGTTCATACCAGGGTGTGAAGATCTCGAATTAATGCTACATAAATTTGTGCTACATTAAACCTATGCTTTGATCATCAACCACAAATCCATGCTTTTCAACAAAATATTTGATCCATGCATCTCAGCATGCCACATTGTCAATCCATACTATACCATTGATTTTCACCAATATATAATCTCTAAGCTCGTACGTCTCAGAAAAGGGTGTTAAGCATGAGAATAAATTCTCCGCCACCAAACATATATATATATATTCAGTAGAGATCAACATATGTAGCAAAAAATACAATGTATGACATACACTCCATTTGCAAGTCCGTTCTGGGTCAAAACGAAACCGAAGGCACCTTATTCCTCATCCCGTATGTCCAATACAGGAGAGAGGCCCTCACATATTCGGTCAATCTCCAAGTACGTCTGGATGACCCCCACTTATTACCTAATCTTGGGTGTACAACTCAATTGAGACAACAGTAATCATCCCAACGATGTGAAGATCTCTGGTCTTCAACCATCATCTTCAAATCTTCGACTTTTAATCGTCCTGTCAGTCATTCAAAATTAGTTAAACCCAGTCTTTCCGAATGCGTATCTTGTAACAAAGTGATATGAAAACACATCATATGCCTCATTCCAATCCAGAATGTTCTTTTATTCAAATATTCTTTCCTTTGAAAACATTTCAAAAGATTGTATAATATCTTTTCTCAATTTAAACCAGATTAAGGTTTATCAAACTAGCCGGGATTTTATGAACTTTACCGAAATAATCATTCATTTTATTATCCCGTTCCCAACCTATTCATCCCATGGAGAAAAACTGGTAGTGCTCCATATCTAACACCCATTGTGTTATTGGTAAAAGTAATGACCATTTAACATTCAAATCTAATTAAAGATTTAACTATCGCAATGAGTAAAACTAGTGGTAGTCCATTTCGAATAACTCTTGAATTCGGTACATTTAATTACCTCATTCACATTTCAATCTAATTAAAGATTCATTAAAGCTCCACTTGGTTTTAATCTTTGAAATTCATTATTTAAAGATTATTCAACTTAGGAAATTAATTATGTCTTTAACTGGGTTAAAGAACAAATGCCGTTTAAAACATCGCTCACGATTAACCCAAAAATTATCTCTCATTCAATATGGAATCTTCAAATCAGATAAATCGTACTCAAAATGAATTTCCATATCAGACTAATACTACAAGTGGAATAACGACAAAGCCTTTTAAATTCCATAAATAGTAACGGTCTTCCTTTACAGAAGCTTACCTCGTTTATTACCAAATCAAATTCCATTCAATTCCAACTTAACATATTAAACTGAAAAACTTTACTTTGGAAAATTTCATTAAATCTTAATTAAAAGATTTGTAAATTCCAAATTATAATTTCACTGTTACGGGTTAAAGGACTAATGTTATTTAAAACATCGTTCACGATGAACCCGAAATCAACTTCCATTTAATTCCAGTTGTATTTATTAGTTGGAAAACTTCACTAATTCTTAGTAAAAAGATTTATTCTATTCTAAACTGGGTTTAAGAACTGTATTATTGAAGACATCATTCAGGACAAACCGAAAATCCAATTTGATATTAAATAAAAGGCTTTAAATAGAAATTATATCGACTTATATTTTGAAAACAACAGATATCGTATTGGGATGAACGATATCTATATCTTCCAAATTCATCAACAATATCAGTATAATCACGGAGTCCAGTATCGAATTATTCCGAAGATTATTCTCATTCAAATCCTTTTCAATTCATACATTGGAAATTTTTGGTTATATTAAAACCATTATAATTTCTTTCAGTTCTTTACTCAAGTTGATAAACAACTTATTTAGATAAAAATATATTTTATCTTTTCAAATATGGAATATTTCATCCAAAATCTTTTCAAATCATTTATTATGATTTTACATAATTTATTAATATTTTTAATAATTTTATTAAGGCCCTTACAGTTTGTTTCCAATATCAGCCACCAAACTGCATCCATAGCGACTTTTTTCAAAACTGGTTTGGTCTATTTTAAAATCTAACAATTGGATTTTAAATCTTTTATATTCATTTGAAAGATCTTTTCGATACGAACCCAACGGGTCCAGTTTCAGGAGAATCCGTGTAACGACCCGGATTTTTGCCACTTAATTCTGAATATTTAATTTTTGTTTTAAATATTTTATTTGAAATATAAATCGATTCTATAAGGAAAATATTTAGTTAAACAATGTTTTAATGTATAAATTATAATTTAATTATATTTAGCTCGTAATGTCTGAATCTATGTGCTCAAAAGATGAACGTATTTTACAAAATCCTAGCTGTTATCTGAACAAAATCTTACCTAAGGTCATTTTATATATGCACAATAAATATATATAAGATAAGACGCCATTCTTATTCAGACTTTTCGGCTAGAGGAAAAAAATATAGTATATGGGTTCTGTCTTTATTCAACGCTACAGTGCGAACAAATAGCGACAACAACAATTTTGTTTTTACAAATCACTGACTTCGTTTCCTTCCATTCGAAGGCAACAGGAATGAAACCCCAATTCATATATATTTAAATCAAATAGCAGTATAGAAAAAAAATAGTATAATAATCAAATAAAAGAAGTATAAATTCACAACATAAAGCTACCATCCTAAATTTTCGTTCATACATGCCTAAACTTGTAGGCTTGAGGCTAAAAGGCTAGCAAGTGCTTGTCGAATTTAATAACCCTGAAGCTTATGTTGGAAGCCACTTAATTCCTTTATAGTGAACCAAACTGAATCGTATGCGGAAAGCCAATCAAATATATAAAATATTTTATCTTTCACTTATAAAACAACGGTGCCTCACGATCCCTAATTCCCAAATTTCACTTCCGCAATGAAAAAATATCCACTTCTAAAACTATTTAAAAATCAAATCTTGAATTAAAATTTCTGATTTCGATTTCATAAGATCCTTTTCAACACAAGCTTTTGCTCCATACCAATTTTCGCAGCTCGATCACTTCTCTTTTCGAAACCCAAGTTTCGACAACGAACAATCAGTTCATTTTTTGGTGAACAGGATTTAGTTTCGATTCATTGTGGGTTTGATTTTGGTACGAGAGTTGTAAGGTTTTTTTTTGGTAATTTGTGGCATCGATTGAAGCAAGGACGGTGGCAACTGAGAGAGTACTCTGGGACTTGTTTGCAGCGATGAGGAGAGAATACGGTCTTCAAATTTGGGTGTTGGATGGCATCGATCGTATGGAACACAGTTCGAAGTAGGGGGAGAAGCATGAATCGCATTTTTCCAGGGGATGTTGCAGTTTCGAATTTAAAGAAAAACAGTGGCAGATACATAGGTGATGATGGATTTATGGTGATAGTTACTGTGATTATTTTTCAAGAGAAGTTGGTGTTTGGGAAGCACGGTAAAGGGTGATATACAGGAAGGTGGACTGTTGTCTTGATGTGGGTTAGTGAGTTCTTAGCGATGAATAATTAAGGGGATTTGGCAAAATTCAAAAAAAGGATATGGTGAAATTCGATTAACAAAGTAGGAGATGGGAGTTAAGAGTATCACGATAAGAAGGGCTGTGGTGAGTGAACGAGAGTTGAATTGCAGTGAATATGGTGGTAAGAGGAATGCTTGTTTGGCAAGAAACAGTGAAGGTTTGTGTATAACTAATGGATGGACCATAGAGATGGTCGTGGTTGCTTCATAATTGGATGGCACGCATTAGTTCCACAAACAGTGGAGTTGCGATTTCCTGTGGAGAGGAAGAAGAGTTTGGATATATGGTAAAGGTTTGAAATGATTAAGGAAAAATAGTTATATAATAAATAGTTAATGTCTATTTAATAATAATAATAATAATATGAATTTGTAATAATCATATCTCATACGTACAATGATAGAATTACATGAAATCAGTCACATTGGAATCATGATGACGAGACCGACGTTGTAGAGCTAATGTGGCAACTACTTTGCGATGAAATCAAACATCTATTTGATTTTAAACCAAACAAAAGCAGAATTGTCAACTGTAAAACGAGGTGAGTAAACTCACTAACTCTACTTCGTTTATATTTCTATATAAATGAGTTTTAAATATATTAATTTTATGCTGTGTGATTGTTCATTGGATGAATGGTTGATAAATTTGATTGAAATGGTTGATATAGAAATCATTGATTGAATATTGATTCTAATACCATATTCAAATGGAATTGATGACATTTTCGTTGATTAACATCTGTGGATGCAGGGAAACATGTTGGAGGAATCCAACTGGATTCCTCAACATTTATATTATTTTGTTTGCATTGATTATGACATATGATGTGATACATTAACTGTGATTGATCTTGTTGTGTTTAAACACCACTGGCCTAGAATTTTGGTATTTAAATATCGTAAAATATTTTCAAATGTAGAAAATGAAATTTGAGATTTAAAAAGGAAATTTATTTTTCCAAAAATTGAAGTGTAATTACGAATGGAGTTAAAAAGTAGAAACTTGTTATTTAAAACAAGAAGTTGATTTTAAACGAGTTTATAAATTAAGTGAATTATTTATCATTGGATAAATTGAAATATAAATTCAAATTTGAATTTATATGGAAAAGTGGAAATTAGATTTGAAACCAATATTTGAGATGAGATTTGAACTTAGAAAATTATTAAGGAAATTTAGACGAGATTTTAAATGATTTAAATAAAAAGAGACGAGGCTTGTATGAATAATTCTGAATAGAAGTTATAAATAAAATTTGGGTTTAAGATATGTTTTTACGTATGAAATCAAACAATATACAAAAGAAATATATTCACGACTTAAATGAATGGTTTAAAGAAATTATCTTGCAAAAGAAATATCTCTAAAAGAAATTAGATATGAATCCAAATTAGACATTGAATGAAAAGGGAAATGGGTAATCGTTTTAAAAGAAAACAACGAGTTTAGTTAAAAATTCAGAATATTAAATAAAGCGTAGACTGGAATGGTTATAAAGGAATTTGGTAACGATTTGGAAAGGAAAAATTCAAAAGTGAATTTGGAATTTAAATTAACCTGAAATGGTAAATAAATTCCGAAGTTCGGAATATAATCGAATATAGATTATTCGAGATAGTTATTTATTGGAATTCGATTATATCAAATTTAGGGAAGTTATTTTTACTTTCCATTTTTAATCAAATCTAATAATTTATTTATTTACTTATTAATTAAATTAATAAGTACAAGTTATATTTTTATATACCAATTTTTTGGGAACAACGATTATAACTCTATCGTGTGCTACTATTATCATAAATGTTTTATAAATCTAAACAACAATTTTAGCGCTGTCGTTATAATAAATGTTTTATAAATCTAAACAGCGATTTTAGCGCTGTTGTTATAATAAATGTTTTATAAATCTAAATAGCGATTTTAACGCTGCCGTTATAATAAATGTCTTATAAATCAAATATTTGGAAACAACGATTACAACGCTACCGTTATAATCGATGTTTTTCCGTAAAGGAAGTGGATTCTTAGATTGAATCTGAGAGTCACATTTTGTTTGAAGTTGTGAGCTTTGGCTATTTCAAAGTTGAGAATGTTGTTCAGTTAAGGTTTGGGAGGTAATTATACCTCCAACTTGATTGACTTCGTGATTGATGGAGAAATAGTTAAGGTTCGATAGTGAAGATGGGTTAGCAATGTGGTTAGTTAATAATTGATTAATGATTTGAGTTATAATAATGATGTGTTATGATGTCGCGTTAATTTAAAGGATTTTGAAATTTTATCCCCAAATAAAATGGGAGGTCTTTTCTACGCGTAGGAAATGAAATGAATTGGTCAACGAGGAATTTAGAAATGGGATATGGAAATATTTTCGATATTATTAAGGTATATTTTCTGAATATAAAAAATAAGGATTCGTGAATATATAGAGATGTTGTCTAACTGGAATAAGAAATATTTTCTCGAAGAAAGGAATTATGACATTGGAAATGTTTTCCAAGAATAAAAAAAACAATTGAATTTTGAAAAAAATCTAGAAGAGGAGAAGGGAATTTGGAATCGATAATATAATAAGGAATTAGTATAAAAAGGGCCAGTGTTGGTTGATGCTTGATTGGTAGAATTTCCAATTGGAAATAGGACCGCTGATTGTATGGATATTTCTTTGATAGTTAAATCACTGACTATCAAAGTTTTGATTTACTTTATACCTCTGTTGTCAATATGGAGAGACCGGGATCAGATTTATTATCTGAAATCCACTCCGTATTGGCATAAGCGTTACGAATCAACTTATGCTGAAGATAATTGAAGAAGGAGTAAAGTGCAAGGGCCGTTCTATTAACTATAGGTAGAAATTGCCCAAGATGGATTAATAGAATGGTTCAGTTTGTCCAGTCCTAGGACAACGTATTTGGACGAATGTATGATGACGTGACATCTAAAGTAAATGATGGCAAGATGTGCTGAAAGATAATCGTGACCTCAAGCCTCATCACCTGGGAAATGACAGAAATCTGGTAGGCAGCATGGCCATGCGGGTCATTCCCATAGGGGTATTATCACCTGATCTATAGAAATTTTATTTGCTTCTTATTCTATTCGTTGTTGTATGCTTTTGGTAACGGTTGCTGATCATAACCATTGGTGATAATACGCTCGATACACTCAAGTTAAATGAGTGGTCAGCCATGTGTGGGCCGGGTTGCAAGACGTCTTGTTGAACCCAGTGTATTCCCCTCTAGAGATACACTATCGGAAGGTGGTTCCATACCTTGTCATGTTGAAAATTCAATCTCCAGTAAGCGCCCTGCGGTTTACGATTTTATATTATATGGAGCGTGAGATGCAAGTGTTCCGCTAGATGGTTATTTATTTGATTTAGACATTATTATAATATCACCAGATTTTGATATTAAAAATATTTTTGGTTATCGTAAGGTAAAAACCATCCGTGTTTATGCGTTGATCGCTCTTACGATTATCATTTCTTTCGAAAGGATTTTGGAAGTTAAACAAATGGTTGGAGTTTACTCACACCAGTCCCTTGACTGACCCAGAGTTTATTTTTTTTGTTTTCCCTAAACTCTTGGGTGCCCAAATTTGTACGGGCAGTCAAGTAGTTGGGATTTTACAGATTCAATTGGAGGAGCTTGAAGCAGGAGACTTCATCAGTTAGCTATAGACTATCATATTTTCCGCTGTGTACTATGTTGTATATGGAAACAGGTGTTTATAACTGTTCCAGGAATAAATGTCGTGCTCTGATAATGGTATGTACATACAGTTACTGATTTGTATTTCAAAGGTTATGTTATTTAATATATTTTATTCGTTCTACTGTGAGATTTGTGTTCTTCGTTTTCTTCTATTTTAATTCTTCTTTCTTTCTATTTCTCACCCTATAACTTCTTTCTACTAGTGATTCATATTTTTGTGCAATTTGGGTTGGACGTGTGGTGTTCTCGGTCGACTCAAAGAGTACAAAAATTCGGGCCATTACAATTCGACGGTCGGATCTCACGTTATGTCAATTCGAAGTTACGGGTTGACGGTCGGATCTCACGTTTTATTCAATCCGAAATTCGATTTATAATTAAAAATAAAATAAAAAACTTTTCCAAAATAATTTTAAATATTATAAATTATTCAACTACCATTTGAAATTTTATTTCAATCTTTTTACTTCAAAATCAAATATCTTCATTTTTAAGCCTTTATATTATATATAATAGATTTTGTCCATTTCCATTCAATGCGTATTTTATAAAACATTTATAATATCTTTTTAAAACGATTTCAACTTCCACTTCAATTTCAAAATTGAACATTCGTATTATTATAATATCAAAATAATAATATTTTCGAAATATCAAATTTTGAAATCAAATCTTCTCGATATCCATTGTAATTTTATAGTCTTTGTATGCATCCAAAATCGGACATCAAAATCATACTTTAATTGTTCACTGAATATTATGTTAAAATATTTGTTTTTCTCCGGATTGAAATGAGATTCAGCTAATTACCATATAGTTTGATTTATATGGATTTCATACATCACATGTATTCAATAATAATTATAAACAATTATTAAACATCCAATTAAACATCTAGAGTGCATCTACAACTGTATAAGCATTAAATAATTAAATGACGCTTGTAACGGTCTGTCAATCAATCGATTAACATCCAATCTAAACACTTGGGATTATTGTAAATCAAATATTATCCCAATACCCGTGTGGTGTTTTCAACCAATAAATAATCAATTAATAACACAACACCAGAAATGTCGTTTCCTAACGGTTATAAGTGTTACAAATTACATTTCTAGTAGTTATAACCGTTGGTAGAAGGTGCATGGTAAATATTGTAACGAATTTGCTAACGGTTATAACCATTGGAAGATTTTGATTTTCAAACGATTAAAACAGTTATGATTTTTTTCCATCCAATGTTTATAACTGTTAGGAAAGCTATATTGTTTCAATGGTTATAATCGTTAGAATATTTCTCGATTCCAGTGGTTATAACCGTTGTAATTTAAATGCATATATTTAAATATAAGAGCTCCCAACACTTCTAAGTGTTACAATTTTGGTACTGTTGAACCATATCTCATATATCATATTAGAGTCACTACAACAAAAAACACTTTTCGCAACATGCAATATCTGTTGCAGTAGACCAATTGCAACAGGCCCGCGCCTGTTGGTATACCCGAAGTTGCAAAAAGTCGGTCTCTTTTCGCAACATTTTCTGCCTGTTGCAATAGGACGTTGCAGTATACTTTTTTACAACTGGCCTTTATTGTTGCAATAAATCATTTTGCAACAATAAATGACAGTTGTAAACCTATTATAGGCATTCGACGAACAAGATACTACAACCATTTCTAATTGTTGCAATTTGATTATTTACAACACGACATGCCCGTTGCAAAATTCAAAAAACTCATTTGCCTACTATAATTCACCATCATCTGCATTTAATAATGTAATTATGAAAACATATATTATCAAAAAATACGTAAACATGCATTTCCAATATCACTCACTAAATAAGTAAACATATATTATCAAGAAACGATAGATATTTTATTTCAATAGAAATTCAATACATACGATTGCATCAAAAGTTCACAAAATTTCCATACACTATTCACATATAAAATAATTTCTATTCTCCACTTTAACATATTTTCTGAAAATATTATTTGCTATGTGGCTCTATTAGAAGCATCCATCATCCAGCACCAAGCACCAACATTGTTTTATTCAGCTAACCTTGTTTTTGGAAATTTCTTCAATGCCCAATTGACCTGAACAGTATTATATACCAACCGACCACTACAAACAATCACCACTTCAATACATCAACCTGCCACTTCCATTACGTTCATCAAGCACCAGCCTGCACAACTAAAAGTCAGACTATAACAATAACTACATAATAAGAAATTTTCAGAAAAAGGGATAAAAGTCTTCGATATTGATCTATAGCTACATATTGCCAATAACAATAGCTACATATTGCCAATTATAGTTCAAATATTAAGGAAAACAAAGATGAAGCAAACATGAACATTCATGGAAAATAAAATTAAAATTTGCTAAAGTAAACCGATCAACGAAAGATTCAAGAAAATATAATCTGTTTTGTAGCTTTAAAAATATTGATGGTTAAGTAGATTTAAAAAAAAAAAAATATTGCAAAAGGAGTTCTGCTTTTCAAATTAAGGGAAGAGGAAAATAAGTTTAATAATAGTCTACTGGCGACGAGAACAACTTGAAAAATTAACGGCAAAATCAAAGTAATAGAAAACAAACAAATCCCCGAACCTATTGACCAAATCGAAGTAATAGTTCCTTGTAATATAATTTATAAGTACCTGTGTATCTCTACTTCAGTTTCCTAGAAAAGCAAACAAACATCTACCCCATATATAAACTTTAAAACTTCTGTGAACTTTATATATCATTATGTATCATTTTTTTTTTCATCGATGATTAAACCTGACATATGTCCTTCTATTAACAATTCAAGTAAACTTCTTCTTCAAGTCAAAGAATATATTAATCAAATCAATACTTTGATTTGATAAGCTTACATCAAGACTTTGAGCTCAGTAACATGGCATATGTTTGCTAAATGTAATTTCATATTAGTTATGGGAAGCCTATTAAATTATGAAATTAGAGTAACATGCCCTTCATTGTTATATCAACTGTCGAGTGAACATGACAATTTTAATTATATTCTATACTCCATAGTAACAATTTTTGGTCAATATAAAGTTTCGCTAACAAGGTGAATAATGATTACCTCAGATTCCATATTAAAAGTAACCAGTCATGCCATAATAGCAGCAACAGCTTCTTGATCAAATCTAGCCATTAAGTCCTACAAAAGATTCAGAGACATGAGAAACATATATACAATTCCAGACGAGGAAAGAAAATAGAAATAATACATACATAAACGAAAATGGATCCATTTATTAGAAAATATACAGGACACATCAAGAAAGGAACATTTTCCAATCTCAATCATAAAGGTATTCAGTGTTCAGCTAAGCGTAGGTTGAAACATGTCAATATATACATATGTGAGGACAAAGTTGAGACTATTAAAAATCAATGTAAATATTATTGGCACAGTCTTTCAATTCCCTTCAATTTTAGTTGTCATTCTAGATTATGCTGCACACAGATGTGGGCATTGTAGAGGTTAAGATCAAGCATGAAGTTATTTGTTGAAAAACGAGAAAACGTCAATTAATCAGTAGCAATAAATTTTGGATCCTGGTTGTTGATTACATTCTTTACCTGCCTGTTTTTATTTTATTTTTCCTTCTTTTTTCGTCCATGGCTGCAGTATAACGTCTAATTATTTTCAAATATAGGCGAGCTACTACATTACATATTATGGACTGAAAATTTAAAAGAAGAAACACAGGAGCATGGAAATGTAAAATAATAATAAGTCAATTTTCAAGTTGTCCACAGTTGCTTTTGTAAGTCACCTACTATATTTTAACAAACACGCAGAAAGTACTAAAGGTTATCAACCCGACAAGTGATTTTTCTGGAAGCAGCTCAATAGCCTGAGCAAAAGCAGATTTCAATAACCTAATTTCCTCCTCGATCATACATGTATCAAGCACAAATAAGAACATAGGTGGGAATGAAGGATATATTAACAGTTTAAGCGAACTTCTTCAAGTCAAAGAATATATTAATCAAATCAATTGCTGCTATACACAATGTACCCAACCTATTCATGAAAAGATAACGTGACAGTAACCTCCTTAAAAAGAAGATGTACAAAACTACAATCTTCTTGACGGTGTATAATATTACTAATAAGCAACTAAAAGCAACCAACATAAACTGGACTCAACCGTAGTGGTAAATGCAACAGATAAATCATGTGTAATAAACTTAGAAATAAGGATTAAATCACATGCAATCTCTAAAAGTTCATAAACTATTAAAATGCATGGATTTATATCTCTGTACTGAACACAAAAAATCATCTGAAGCAATTTCAACTAGTATTAATAGTATTGCTATTGCTCATTATTTAGGGTTAAACAACATAACTAGTATCAGACTTTATTTCAAAATAGGACAATAGAAGTACCAGCCTGTCTTTCGGATGCTTCAACGAGATCCACCGCCTTGTCTGCCCTTCCGTCCGGTTCAAGCTGCCTTTAGGTTGAGATCTTACTCCTCAGGTTCCAGCTGGCTTTGGGTCGAGATCTTACTCTTAAATTTTTCAGTTGGCTCTGGGTTGAAAATCACCACTAGGCGCAAGACCCTAACAGACTCTAAAGCAAAAGCAGAGAAAAGCTCATACAACGAACAAAACTCAAAAAAGTAAGCTGTGAATACAGAAGTAAAAAGGAGCGTCTTGATTTGCTTACCTGAAGCGAGGAAAAAGCCAAAACAGAAAGGGGAGATGACAGGCACGGAGCGGAAAGGGGAACTCAGATGCGGCCGATTGGTTTAAGCGTTGTTGGCTTGGTGATAGAGATGCTATGGCCGACGTTCAATTCTGCTTAGGATTTTCAATTTCAATTTTAGGGTAAAAGACTTTGGCGTCTAGTATTTGGTTTCCGTCCTAATAATGTAAAGTGGCCCACAAATTTCTCTCCGTTTAATTCATTTCCCTCCACATGCAAATTATTTCCCTTTACATGCAAATTATTTCCCTACAGTAATCAAACAAACGCATGCCTTAGTGTGGTTAAATATAAATCATTGTTTATTACTGTTTATTAATTATTAATAAAATGTCATTATATAATAAAATGTTAAATTAAAATTGTTAACCTATATTTATGAACTGTTGTTTTTGAGTTATCCATTATAATATATTACTAAATATTAAGTAAATATGATTATTTATGTATAATCGATTACCCAATTATTAATGATTACTTATGCAATGTTATTAGTTATTAGAAGTAATTATAAATTATTAAAATATAACGTAATCAATTGCTAAAAATAATGATAAGTTATTAAAATACTACTTAATTTGATCTCAAACTTCAAATTCCAACGCAAACAGTACATGTCGTTCTCCGGACGGGACGCGGTGTCAAGCTAGAGTACATATTTTAGACGTTTGGAGGAAAAAGAAATTAAAGGTTAGAGCCAAAAATTTAAATCTTTGAACCAAAAAGTTACTGTATTTTTTTTTTGTTTTTACCAAACAATGATATTATTCACTTATAGTTTAATATTAATTTAATTTTGGCATCTAATATTTAATCTTAATTTTATATCAATTCAAACTTTTGTATTTAATAGTAATTTAATTCACCAAAAGTTAGGGAAAAAATATTTTTTAAAAGTATGTTTTTCGCAACTGGTTTTTCTTGTTGTAAAAAAAGTGCAGTTACCACAAGTAGCGAAAACAGTTACTAAATATATATTTTTGCAACCAAATGTATGTTTAAAGGTATGTTTTTCGTACTTTTATAATAACCATGCTTACCAAATGTTAGTTATCAGTTAATTAGTAATTATTATTATTATTTAATTATCAGCTATAAATATCACTTTATTATACTTAAATTTTATTATTAATTAAGAATTATTAAATATAATCTTTATATAATTACTAATAGTTAATCATTTAATAGTAATTATGTAAAATTAATTAGTAAAAGTTAATCATTAAAAGCTGAAACTAATTTTTAATAGTATGGTTTTTGCAACTGACTTTACCAGTTTAAAAAAAATTACAATTATTGCAAAAGGCGAAAACAGTTGCTAAAGATATTTATTTGCAACTGGCTTGAAAGTGCAGTTGCAAATAATATGTTCGTTGCAACTGTTATGGAAGCACAGTTGCTAAAAGTATGTTTTTGCAACAGGAAGAGAAGCGTAGTTGCTAAAAATATGTTTTTCGCAACAGGAGAAAAAGGCATGTTGCTGGATCTCACCTATTGCAACTGCTATAAAAGGTCTGTTGCTAAATACTAGTTACTGCAACTGTCATTTATTGCCCGTTGCAAATAGCTAGTTGCAATAGGGTATTTTTCTTGTAGTGAGTATCACAACATATAATTTAGACATACAAATACAAATTTATGACAGTAGCACACATGAAAATAAATTTTAAAACAACATTCCATTAAATTGAATAGAAAACATCATACATATTGAGGAAGTCACAACAATTCAACGAAGTTCATTATGACAAATTGAAATTTCACAAATACAAAATATCTCTAAGCTTAACAGAATGGATGTGACACTCTGGCTAAACCACAAAATGACCATCAACTAATCCACACAATATATAATAATTGTTTCGAGGTGTATCAAATAATGACCATTGCTGTTCTAATTTATTCATGCATTCGAATTTTATTTTGTTGCATTTACATTTTCCATTGCTTATCTTCATTCATTTTGAAGTTGAGTATTGCTTTTGAAGCTTGAGTGAGTTTTACATGTTTTGCATTAGAGTTGGAGCTAAAAGCACGACAATAACATCTTTTCTGTCATTTTCGAAGACTTCGACAATGTCATCTTTCTCGAATCCCCCAAACTAATCTCCTTCGTTACCAAAGGCTTCAAAATATTGTCTCTCTTCTGCAACTTCTATTAAAACCCGAATATTCACAAACAACGCTTAATTTAAAAAACAAGGTTGTTAAAAAAACATTGCTCGAAATATTGATGTCCAGATTATATAGATATAAAATGTCAAGCCAACCAAATCAACATTGCACGTTAAAAAATACACTTAACACCAACTTGAACCGTGGAACTAATATCAAAATGAGATTGATATGTATAAATTAATATATGACTTACAATAAAATGCAATAATTACCCCAAATCTTACACTGTACACTACAAATCTAAATGTGGTTAAAAGAACAAAAGAATGGGAAGCAAACTCACACCGAAAAATATCTCTTCATTTTTTGCAGATTGGTATGCCTTGTTTGGCGCTTTGACTACTAATTCTTTGGTCGTCGGTCCTATGATTCTGTCAATACTAGCACAATACTAGCAATGTATAATTTGGTATTTGAGTTGCATATACAGTATATAAATAAATATTACCTGATGATCTCCATATGTAGAGAGACTTTTACTTCTTCCTCTGGTGATAATTCCAATCTAGCTAGCCTAAGAATTGAAAAGTAGCATAAGCATGCACAACCAACAAAATTACATGTTTTCTTACAAACAGCAGTTATAACATCCGCAAAAAGCAATACTGTATGTAATGGACAACATAATATATTATTTTTGATAAAACTAGTGATTTTTGTGTTGAACTGAAGGCTAAAACTTATTGATAAGCAGTCATGACAATCATTGACCATGTTTAAAGGGTAACCTATCGCTCACCAGCATAGTAACATACAATAGAATTTCGTGTCGAAGAATTCATAAAAGAACAAATATCTATCCATAAGAAAAAGGAGACATATAAGAGACCAGAAGAAATTCAAATCAACTCATAAGCAGTACAATTATGTATGTTGCTATGCTGGGGTGGCACATGTCACACATTTCTTTAAATTGTTCAATGATCAGATTTTGTCTTGCACTTGATGAAAGATTATTAACAAAATTACAATATGACCAAATTTTGCCTTGCACTGGATAAAAGACTATTAACAAAGCTACAGTAACAATAATGAAAAATTCAGTCAAATTCTTACTGGAGTAGAGGTTGCTGCACATGCAGGACTATAGAGTCTCAAAGTTGTTCAAAGTTGCGTTTCTCATCTGCAGCATGCTCGTATTGTACAACAAAAAATGAAAGAAGTGTCAGAACTGATTTTATTAGTTATCTAAAAAAACTATGTGATGTATGTAGAGCGTTGTCTTAAACAACATGCTATGGCGCAAGGCACAAAGGGCTATGGCACAAGGCATAGATGTCATTTTCACTCAAGGCACAACTTGAACTGCACTGGGCTTTAAAATGTCGTACAACAATAAAAGGCGTGTGCATGTTCTCTCTCTCTTTCTTTGGGTGGGAGGGGGACTAATTACTATACGATAAAACATGAATGAGATAATCATATCATATTAAAGATATATTCATTTGCATGAAGTAACTAATTCTCTGGCAGTTTTGATGGATATTATATGAATGTACGTACATACATGTGTGTATAACACACACACACATATGCAAACAATATATCCTACCAATTGAGTTGTGACGACCGCCTATAACCCCTGCACTAAACAAGAGGAATAATGCACTGAAAGGTGTGCCAGGCAACTATGGACGATCATCAAGGTATGATAACACGAGCGCAACCTATCGTATAACTCACACTGCAAGGATAAAGTATAATAGAACATATACAACAGGAAATAATAGTGGAGCATCATATAACAAACTTTTAAACTTTCATAATATCCCGAAAGATCATCCATACATCAACTGGATATAACATCAAAGTCTGTACATGAAGCCTCACTACGACACTCATCAAACAGCGGAAACAAAGATACTAGGTAATAACAAAGTAATACGCCAGCCTCCTGCTCGTTATCGCACAACCACATCGTCTCACAAATCACCTGTCACCTACCACCTAGTCTTCCCATCCAAAATCGGATGAACAACCCAACGTAATAAGAGGGAAATTTAAAACCTTGAGTCAGACAACAGCCTTAGTGAGCGACAAAACAACTATCTAACATCATCAATAAAGTATATGAGGATAGATAGACTAACAAACCAATCTACCCAAAACTCCAGAGAAGAACCCACATCCATCTTCCCCACACCTGACAGCGATAGCTTTTACATGCAATCATTTCAACCATACATTCATGGAAACCAAAACAACCATCTATTCATGGCAATCAGAAGTAGCCAAACAATAGAAATCATGGCTTCCAAATTAAATATCTCACGTAAACCATCCTAATCGAGCGCAAAATCCCTCTAGCACAAGCCCTAGAGGCCTAAACCAATATCAAACAAGCACCCAAGAAACAACTCCTTTAATGTCAGACGATTTACGTGAGATGATACAAACAAACAACCAAACATCAACATCCATGACTGACTCTAGCTATCACTATCAATCCTGCTTTGAAACCATCGTTAATCGTTTGACAACCTCCTGCCATATGTCAAGGGCTAATAGTAACCATAGTTCTAGCAAAAACTCCATATGCTTTAATGACTCGTATGTTTTTCTTCTCAAATCTTGACAACTAGGCCCTTCACGACTGCCCAAGGTACGAGGCCCTTCATGACTTCCTAAAGTAACCCCGCTATGAGTCCGCTAGAACTTATAATAATGATAATCTCTCAGCCTTCGCATTTCTGGTCGTCATCACCGGCGACTATTCACAACTCAAGTCCCCCTTGAGTAACCATTATCCACAACTCAACACCCTAGAGTTGTCTTCACATTCGTCACTTTACACCGATCAACGAATACATCACATCGCTTCCAACATTCCACCTTGAACACGTGTCGAAGCTAGAACCATCATCGAGCCAATAAAAATAAACATCATTTGGTCATATACTTGATGGATCAATATTGGTCCATCCAATGGACCACTACTGATGGACCACTGTTAATGGACCACTACCACTATTGATGGACCACTACGGCTGGACCACTATTGATGGACCACTACCACTGTTGATGGACCACTACGACTAGACCACTGTTGATGGGCCACTACGACTGGACCACTGTTAATGGACCACTACCACTGGACCATTGTTGATGGACCACTACCACCGGACCACAGCTGATGGACCACTACCACTGGACCACTATTGATGGACCACTACGACTGAACCACTACTGATGGACCACTGCTATTAGACCACTGTTGATGAACCACTACCACTGAACCACTGTTGATGGACCACTGCTACTGGACCACTATTGATGGACCACTACCACTGGACCACTGTTGATGGACCACTCCTATTGGACCACTGTTGATGGACCACTACCACTGGACTACTATTGATGGACCACTACCACTAGACCACTGTTGATGGACCACTACCACTGGACCGCTGTTGATGGACGACTACTACTGGATCACTACCACTGGACCACTATTGATGGACCACTGCTACCGGACCACTGTTGATGGACCACTACCACCGGACCACTATCCATGCCTTGCTACGATCCATGCCTTGCCATGATCCATGCCTTGCCACGATTCATGCCATGCCACGATCCATGCCTTGCCACGTCCATGCCTTGCTACATCCATGCCTTACCACATCATCACGGGGATTCATCATATTTCCCGCCCAAATGCAACTAGATCCAACCAATTTTCCCGCCAGAACAACTAGATCTGCTTTTCAAATTTTGAACCAAATCTCACGCTCAAATCCAATCGATTTCTACATGTTTGCGATGATTAATTCAACCAAAATCCAACAACAATTCACATAACAATCATCAATCATTCCAAACAACAATTATAATAAAAATTGCATGAAAACTTACCAATTTAAGTGGCAAATTAGATCCTAAGGCGATTCATATGAAAATATACTTGCCATGATGTAGACCTAGGTGAAATCGACTTAAAATGATGAAATTATGAGCATACAACCCATATACTTGATTGAATCCATGTGAGAGATGCATATCACTCACCAAATCTCCAAAACAACACAAAAGCGATGAATCTCGATTCCGAACAGCAAAGAATGTTCTCCAAATCTTCTAATTTGATGAAATCAATCTTCACTCGATGTAGATCTAGCTTCAAACGATGTAGATCTTCGATTCTCTTATGTAGATCTACAATTTTAATGGTAGAATGGTGTATTTGTTTGAGCAAGGATCAAACATAAGCTCAACCAAATGAGAGAATGAAGAAAGTAACCCTCTCTCCATACCTCTAACCCCCAATTTATAGCCTCCCACCAACCCACTAATGGGTCTCTCCAAATCAACCCATTAAGGCTCTAAAAACCTGAATAGCAAACTGTGAAACACTAAAACAACGATTCCTCCCAAACCGCTAAGCGAAATCTTTACTGTGACCACTCTACGAAATGGGAAACATCATTTCCTTTCCAATGAGACCAATCTCAGCACCTGATTTGATCCGAGTCAAAAATTATGCTTTATACAAGACCCGAGGAATGCATAGCTGCACATACAGAATATTCCAAAACATGGGCATGAATAACCAACAACAAGGACTCACGTTATCTACTGTGACGACTGACCATAACCCCTGTACTAGACAAGAGGAACAATGCGCTGAAAAGTGTGCCAGGCAGCTATGGACGACCATCAAAGTTGGTAAACAACATTGGAACCTGTCGTATAACTCACAGCGCAAGGATAAAATATAATAGAACATATACAATAGGTAATAGTATTGAAGCATCATATAGCAAACTTTTTGAAACTTTCACAACGTCCTGAAAGGTTATCTAACTGATACCAAAGTTTGTACATAAGGCCTCACTCCAACCCTCATAGAACACTCAAACAGCGGAAACAGAAATACTAGATAGTTATAAAATTAGTACGTCAGCCTCCTGCTCGCCTCAGCACAACAGCATCGTCCCCACTAATCACCTGTAACCTGCTGCTTAGTCTGCCCATCCACAACCGGATGAACAACCCAAGGTATTAAGAGGAGACATAAAACCTTGAGTCAGACAACAGTCTTAGTGAGCGATAAGACAACTACAAAACTTCAACAATAAAGTATATGAGAATGGATAGGTAAACATACTAATCTACCCACAACGTTAGAGAAGAACTCAACACTATCTCCCCCATCAGATAGTGATAGCCTTTACACAATCTAACCATTCATCCATGGAAACCAGAACACCCATTCAATTATGGTAAAGCACTCATAGCATCCAGATTATATGTATCTCATGTTAACCATCCTGATCGAATTCAACGTCCCTTTATCTCAATCCCCATAGGCCTAAACCAATATCATACAGACACCCAAGGAACATCTCCTTCGACTTTGGACAACCCACATGGGACGACACAAACAGAACAACCAATCATCCATGACTGACTCTGGCTATCATCGCCAATCCTGCTTCGAAACCATTGTTAATCGTATGATGACCAACCTTGCCATATGTTAAGGACTAATGGTAACCCCAATTCTAGCATAAACTCCATACGCCTTTCAACGATACGCATGCATGTCCAACCTTGACAACTAGGCCTTTCAACGATACCCAGGGTACTCGACCTACAACCGGTCTTTTGGGTGCCCCCATCATACCCCAGCTTTGAGCCTGCTAAAACTTACGACAATGATAATCTCTTAGCATTCGCATCTCTAGTCACCCAACCCAACTATTTCTCATAGCTCAAGCAACCTCCTTAAGCAACCATTATCCACCAACTCACGACCTTTGAGTTGTCATCACATTCGTTGTTCTACACCGGTCAACGAACACATTCAACACTTTGAACATTCCTACTTGAATTTACTTCGAAGTCACACCATCACCGAGCCAATTACACAACTGCGCTACGGCTAGGGTTCGGGGGTTTGCCCCCGAAAAATATTTTTTTCCAGACCTTTTTGTTCAAATCTGAGTCGTACCTGAAAATATAAATTTTCAGAAATTTGCCCTGTGCGATCGACCCTTCACATTGCTCGACCGACTAGAGCGACCGACCCTTCACACTAGTAGAACCAACCAGAGCGACCAACCCTCCCAACTCGGAGCGACTGACCCACCACTTTACCACTTCCAGGCTTCACGACCGACCCGATAGGAGCGACCGATCCCTTTACTCAACCATAGGCTCGCTCGACCGAACCCTTTTTCCTCCAAGCTCGCTCGTCCGCTTGCCTTACACCCAGCTCGCTCGACCGACCTACTTCCTGGCTCGCTCGAGCCTGCTTTCAATCTTGTTTCCCAAGAAATCACACCCTGGAGCAAACGACCCCCCTCCCACCCACGTGCGACCCAAAACCTGCACTTCATAATTTCTACTCCGATTTCCACCAAAACTTCGTCAAACGATAGATTCGACGAAATCAACTCATCCAATACATCCAATACAATCATAAGCATGTTATGAAACCACCAACATCATGAAAACGACAATTGTCATCAAATTATGCAAATTTCACCAAAAACCACAATAAATGAACATATGATCTAAATTGTGGATCTAACTTGCATAATCATATGAAATAACATAGAAATTACCTATCTAAACTTGTTAAATCTGATCATAGGGTGGTTAATATGAAATGGACTTAATATGGCATGGATCTATGGAAAAACACTTGAATTTGATGAGAAACATGCCCAAACACTCATATATTTCATTGCATTCATGTGAGAGATGTAAATCACTCACCGATTTGCCAAAATAAGCTAAAATGGATGAAATAGCTAGGAATCCGGACAGCAAGCACCTCGCCCCAAACACCTTGATCTGATGAACTCTTGCCTAAATTGATGTAGATCTAGCCTCAAATGGTGTAGATTTATGATTTCCCTCCTTGGATTTTGATTTTTAATGGTGGAAAAGTGTTATAGGAAGGAGGAGCACAAGGCACCAAATGAGAGAATGGAAAACTAAAACCATTCCCCATATCCCTTACCCCATATTTATACCCTTCCATCAACCCACTAATGGGCCTTCCCCAAATCAGCCCATTAGACTCCTAAAACATGGACAACCAACTGAAAAACCTTAAAACAGCGATTTCTCCCAAACTGCTGAGCCAAATCTTTAATGTAACAACTCTACGGAAACGCAATCATCAATTCCTTTCCAATGACACAGGTCTCACCCTCTAATTTGACCTGAGTCAAAAGTTATGCCCTGTACAAGACTGACAGGGGCAAAATGTCACAAACAAATTCAATAAAAATTATGGACATGTCTCACATCCCCATGAGCAATATATCAAAAGATGAGAATGATCCAACCCTCAAGGAATAAAATAAAAATATTTTACGATCTTTCGATACGTAAAATGCGGGCTATTACATCTACATGAATAGTCCCTCAATGCAGGAACCAGTAAATAACTCTTACCAGCCATGCATGTCCTTACTGAATTTATTTTTCTTTCTTAAGCTAAGAAAATAAAACAAAGGCCACTGCAACATGCAAAGGATTCCCCTTCCCAATAGAATATTATGGGTTTCAACATAATAATTCATTTTCTAAGCAGTAACTCTTTTTCTCTACTCTCAAATATTAAACTAGCAGTAGAATGAGACTATATATCTTTGGTAAATCCAAAAAATTAAAGAAATCAAGTTAGACAGTATTGAATTCATCAGGTTTTTTTGTCATATATAAATCTCAAATAGTTAAATACTAAGGAAAAAAGTAATCGCAGTTTATAGTGGAGAAAAGGTCAGAAGATAAAGACGGTGAATGTTAAAATTATACATGCTACATTATGTTAAAAAAATGGGATTACCTTCTGCATATTATTTGACATTTGCGTTGTTCCTGTAACTATGGTGCCTAGTAAAAAAGGTGAAAAATGTCACTATGTCACATGCATCTGAAGTATGTGTTTGGCAGGCACATACTTCCCTAGAGTAACCAAACGTTCTCTAGGTAATTCAACAATAAGAAAAAAAAAGATTTCACTATTTAAATAATGGAAATATAATAGCCAGATTTGAAAGATATTCAAACAACATGACTTAATAGCAAGAGAAAATAAAAGGATTGGACATATATTAAATTAGAACCTATTGATAAGAAAAGGTTCATCCTAGACACCAACGATTGAGGAGCATTCGCTATACAATCTATAGATAGTTTCTCCTCGTAGACAATAACTTTATCAGCCAAATATGTTACCATAAAAGGTAATCAACCTGTTAACGATAATAGTTGAATTCATGTTATTGATAATAGATGAATGGTATTACTATACAAATGATTAGAAACAACCATTAATGAATGTTATTAACAATTATTGATGCATCGAATTAAGCAATGATTTTATGAATATATGTAGCCAACTATCCCCAGGTTAATATTATGATATTATAAATACATGTGCATGCTTTTCATGTTTAACTGGTTAAGAAGCTAATTCCATTACACTGTTTATAAATCTAGATGCATTTATTACACAAACTATTAAAAATAGTGACATGAAGACTATTTTAAAAATTACCTACGTAGATAGGTAGTCAAAATCCACATCTATTTTACAAAGACGATCAATTACCTATATACAAGTAGGATATTTGATTCATAAATTCAGAATGTTATATATGAACAATTTTATTTAACAATAATGAGATGCTTACTAGAAGATGAACCCAATACAATATTTGTCATAGGCCAAGCTATTGTAGAGCCAACGACATCTTCAATGCATTAAAACTCAGTCGTAGGTCTCCGCAAACGTGCAGCTGGAACTATTACTATGTCAACCCAAACTCTAGTCGCATCCTCTCCCAACAGAACGAATGTACCGTTATTTTTGGGCTAGTTGAAGCCACGCGTCCCTCAGCAACTATATTTCCCATTCCAAATACATCAACCAACTTACATTTATTCGATGTAGAATTTGCAACCTATAAAGTAACAATAATAATTGATTATGTAAACTGATGTAAACACGTTATCTTGCGAACGAAGAGGAACTAATGTTTGAACTACAAATGATATATTACCGTAGGAATTGATATCGGGTTCGTCAAAGGACTGGAATATGCTTGAGTGTTGACTTTCTCAACAACACCTTTATATTCTGGCCAAGCTACTTTTTTACCAACGGCTTCTCCAACATATCTCATATTAGTCGTTGACTTCCATAAAAAACCTTCATTTTTTTGGATTGTCTATCGACACTAGTTTGGCGGTTGGTCCAAGAGGTATACCATTAACAAGTTTTTTTGGATCACTATCATAGATTCATCCTTCCGCAACTATTTCTTCACTTCCCATCCAATCATATATCTTGCCTTTATTATCTTTGCTTCTATTCTGGAGAAAAATCTTCTATCAATAACAAAAATTACAAAGCATATACAAAGACTTAAAAACAGAACAACGATTAATGTAACTTAGTCGGAAGCAAAGCAATATACATATGAATACTGCAAACCAACTCATGCATAACCCCAGACAGTCACATGTATGATGCAACAACACATATACACACGCAAGCACCTAGTGGCACATAACTCATGTATCAGAACACATGCACATACTACTCACATCCAAGACCGCACGCACAAAATCTTTGAGAGTGTCTTGTAGTGTCAAGTAGCATGTCAGGTGAAAAAAATGCGAGGTTCAAAAGGTAATATTCCTGATATTTTGGTACTTCCGTGTTAATCTTGGAAAAAGTTACAAATTATGTTTACTTATTTGGAACTATATGGGTTATTGATGATAAATGTTTGTGCAATCATTGTGTAAATGGTAATCCCAATTACTACATTACCTTTTGACTAAAAAAATACAAGCTCAATACCTTTTTTATTTAGAATATGGTACAAGCCATGGCCCGGGGAAAATTGGAGCTGGTATACGTCTTTGCAAGTCTCCACTTTAACTAGTAACCATATTTTATTTCTATATTACATCTCAGTTATTTCTAACAAAAAAGGGTGAGGTTGATGCAGTTTATTTTGACTGTTCGCATGTCAATTTCAGGGTCAAAAATCAACCCAGATCTCTTACTGGCAGTTTTCCTACCCGCATTTTTGTTTGAAAGCTCATTTTCAATGGAAGCGCACCAAATTAAGGTGCAACATTAAAATCTAATAATAAAGCTGTTTAATTACATATCTTCATTTTCAAGCAAGTTTTAGGTTTAGTGATATCATTAATGGTGTTAATTTGTGCTGCAGTCGCTTCGTAATCGGTTTGAGACATTTGATGCTCAGTGGACCTCATTGTGATCATACCCACATTATTTCCAAATGGTTTCAATTGCTCCTAGATAAAAAACATAACAAGAATAAAGCAGAACATTTGATAAGCTAAAGTTTGAAAATGGTTTGGTTTTGCTACCCACATTATTTCCAAATTTAAATACACATTACATGTACTTTTCATATGTTTTAGCAACCAATAAAAGTGTTTCATCTGGAATTTTTCAGGCATCTTTCCCAATATGAGATATGAACCGATGATCATGCTCAGTGTTATTCATGTAGATGAAAATCTGCTAGTGCTTTTAAAACGGTACTGATGCAATATTACCTGTATCATATAGTTAGTGTCCGGTAGTTTGAATGAAACATTTATATATTCATAGTGGTACGTTGTTCCATGAATTATATTTTTGTTACTTTCGGCGCTTTTGCTTTTTATTTGAAATAAAGAAACTAAATAATCAAACCAAAGGCTTTAGAAATAATCATCTATGATCGCTTAATAACTCAATTTTTTAGTAAAAAAATGGCACATTCCCATGTTTTTAAACTAGTTTATACCTCGAGTGGTTCTAATCAAAAGAAACTAAATTAAAATGTTACCACAATGTCTTCTTTCTCTTTTTCTATCGTGTACACGATTACTCAATCAGTTGGCCATGCTACAATCATACTCTTAGGTTATCCAACACGTGTCATTGCAGTGGCGGTCCTCCACAAATAAGCATTTGTTATCTTAGGAAATTCTATCAAAATTTTCATAGCATTCAGTCCTAAAGGAACTTGATGTACAAACTCATCCGGGTCACTTGATAAAAATCTTCCTTTGGCAACTATTTTCATGCATTTTCTCCGAAATACTCTATGATTAATAAAAAAACTTAAAATTATATTAAAAACCAAAAAACAAATGGTGCAATGTAACTTAAAGTTACCATTTCAGATGTGCTTGCATCAATCCGATTTTCTATACCCTAACAAATTAGTAAATAAGTTAGTGCTTTACAACACAAACTGCTCTAAATAATAACATGTTATATCATATAATGAACAAAGTACTGATATTTACCAGATTGTTCACTAGCATGCGAATTGTCTGCTTCAATTCCAAAATTGTATTCTGATAGTCGGTTAGTTTCTTATCATTAGCCTATGATAGAATGAACTAGGTGAGAGTTATCCCTCTTCCCATTGCTCTTAGACGCCCTAGTTTATCTTGTCCTAGCGCTTGTGAAAGAGCATCATTGCTCAGTAAACTAGATTGTGATTCACTTTCACAATGTTTTATCTTCTTCTATAATAAAAATATGCGGACATATATACTGAGAATGCGCAGTTTTTGAAAATTTAACTAAATAAAAATAATGTTCAATGTGACAATAAGTAATCAAAAACTCTTACAATAACATTGGCAACACCCTTGTTAACTGGTTCACCATTTTTTCGAATGCGAGATTTAACCCAAACTTTAGATCTACATATGGAAGAAGGATCATCGCTCTGCATTTTCTGCATTAAAAAGAAGATTAAATTCAAGATATATTTAACGTTGATTAAAACAAAATATACGAAACAAGCTAACTCATACAATTCTATATGCAAAATAATTTCTCACCATATCTTTAGTTAGTCAAGCTATTCCTTTGCGGCTACATGAATGCAACATTTGCTTTCGTTTCATAGCTTTGTATTTCTCACTTTTTGTCTACATAAATGGCGCTCTAATTGTTGAATCATTATGGTGCATATAGTTCCAACTTATAGCATTTGGAAAATAAAAATCCAATATTGCATGCCTCAAGTGCTCTATGTATGTAGAACATATTGTATTATTCCATGTCTATATTATACAAATGACATGGCTAAGGTTGAATTAGTCATAACTATCTTATAAAAATGCCATGACTAATTATCATGCTTTTTCTAATTGTATTATACAAATTACAAAATGTCATCTGTATTTAAGGTCCTCTAGTCTCATATGTTATCTCTTGCACATTTGTATGGGACCAAGCTAAGAAATATTGCTAGTGTTGCTAAAGTTATGAAAATATTTGCACTGTCACAACTATCTGCTAAGAAAACCAATTATCTAATGTTTGTCAATTAAAAGCTGAGAATTCAATGGGATAAAATTAATGGTCTCATGTTTTTATCAAAATTGACAAGTAACTTACAGTTAAATATGGGTACAGTGAAGGCTACAATTACATTTTTACTAGTATGTATTTTGTATTTTTAGTACCAGCATATAAAGACTCAATTATGGCATTGTATTTAGGTATAAAAACCATCCTACTGTAATAGTCATTCACAACAACAACAACTAGACCATTATTTCCAAACAAGTTGGTATCGACTAAAGGTAGCATTAGGATTTTCTCGCACGTTATAAAAGATGAATGACAATTTGGATTTGTAAAGTCGCACATCGTGAATTTAACTGGAGAAATGATACGTAGATATGTGTAGGTAGATATGTAGTATCAACTGATTTCTTTTGTCACAAACACGAATTCTAAGCAAATGGTTCGGGTATAACCATCCATGTTGGGTATCCAAGCTTAAAATGCCTACATATGACATAAATTAATCATGCTTAAAATGTACCAACTCTAACTCATATATCTTATTTTCAACTAATAATGTACCGATACTATAAAAGAATTGAAATACCTTATCTTAACTTCTCAATAATGACTTCGCAGTCATCTCTTACATAGCTAACGTCCCCACTTGAATCATCAACAGATCCATATCAATTTCTCTATAGTATTCCTCGATATAGTCAACTTCATCAACTAATTCATTTGTCTCTAACTCGTGAAAACCTCTTGGTGGTGTTTTCATTACCACGTACCAATTAGACTCATCATTGTTTTTCAAGTAAACAACTTGCTTCGCTTGAGATGCAAGAATATATGGATCTTTTGAAAAGGAAAATTGATTTTGATGTAAATTTACAAGAGTGAATACATCTTCAACCTTTACACCATTTCCTACATTTGCCCAATGACATTTAAAAATTGGAATATAAAAGACATGATAGTCTAATAAAAGTATATCGATCAGTATCCCATAGTAAGTAGCTATGTCAACCACTTGAGATGTATCTTTTGCGCTTGCTCTATACCTGGCAGTGGCATCATAAGTAACTCCACTATTTTGAGTTTCTCTACCAATATCCTTTATGTGAAAACGTTGTCCGTTGATGATATATCCCTTATAGGACAAGACATCATTCTTTGGACCGTAAGCAATCCATTTTAATATTTTATCATGATCATCAGAGCTAATAGGTATCTGTAAAAATATATTTAGTACATACCTCATGACATTCCAAAGCCAACGTTAATCTTATTACAAAATTTAACTAACCTTCTTTTTAATCCAATAGGAAAAGTTATCTACATGTTTTTTCCGAAGTAAGGTTGCGTTTCTTCCTAAACGTTGGTCTGAATCTTGCAACTCCTTTAAATGCAAACTGATAATGAAAAAATTATAGCTTGCAATTTCATATAAAAACAATACTGACATAGGTTTAAATATACTTACTCTAAAAATGGTTCAACCATTGCCATATTCATTAGTATAGCTAAATGAGCAATTTTTTTCCTCATTGCAAGATAATGTAACTATCTGAGAAGCGGAAATCGAGCGTCCTTCAAGTATTGTAGAATTATCATAGTCCTTGTTTCGAACACCGTTCTCTTCTATTTGTCCTATTTCTTTTAAAAATTTCCCAAAATATCTCATGCATTCTTCAGCAAGATAGGATTCAGCAATACACCCTTCTAGTCGTGCAGGATTTCTTACATAATCTCAAGTGTTTTCATATATCTTTCAAAAGGGTATGTCCAATGAAAATGAACCGGACCACACAACCGTGCTTCTCTTCCAAGATGAATCGCCAAATGTATCATTATGTCAAACAAAGAGGGTGGAAAATATCTTTCGAGTTCACATAATATTATAATAATTTCATCATCAAGTTGCTGTAGATTCTCTCTATCAAACACGCGCTAGCACAATCTATTAAAGAACGAACATAAACAAACAATTGTTTCCCTTGGTTTCTTTGGCAATAGTCCTCTTATTGCAGCTGACAATAACTGTTGCATTAAAATATGATAATCATGAGATTTTAGCCTACTAATTTTGCAATCTTGCAGCGAAGCACAATTTTTAAATTTTGCACAATAACCATCGGGCCCTTTGAAATCATACAATCTATTACAAAATATTTTCTTCTCGCAATTTGATAATGTATATGGCGCCGGTGGAAGATATTTTTTTTCCTGCGAGGCTGTGCATAAAGTTCATGTCGAATCCTCAAATCCTCTTGATCTTTTCTTGAGTTAATTCCATCTTTTGATTTACCATCATGTAGCATCATGCCTAAAACGCTTTCATATACATTTTTTTCTACATGCATCGCGTCTAAGTGATGACGTAAGGGAAGCTCCTGCAAAAATCAAGAGTGCAATAGTTCAATGTTATAATATTTTATTATTACTAAAGTATAAAAAATTCACACTAACCTCCCAGTATGGTAAATCGAAAAATATTGATTTTTTTCCCAACTTGATAGCTCCATTTTCATAAGATCAACTCCTATGTGAAAATTAGTTTTTCTTTTCTTCAATGGTCTCTTCTCATTTTGCACTGTTTTCTTCCTTTTTGTTGTTTTTGGGTCATTAATTTCCTTTCCGAAATCATTTGGGATATTAAAGATATTTCTTCCGGTTAAAATTTTTGGTTTACTTCCACTTTCTATAGTATTGTTGTACCAAGTCTTTTTTTCCCTCATCGGATTAAAAGGATGTAAAAATCTTCTATGACATATATGCACAATCTTTTGACTATGATTCAATCAACGATGATGAGTATTCACACCTCATGAAGGACATGCCTTTTTACTCTTTACACAACATCTAGCGAGATTTCCGTGAGCTGGAAAATCATTTATCGTCCATAACAAAATTGCTTTAAGATTAAAATATGTTTTAGTAAATGCATCATAAACTCCAACTCCATTATTCCACAAATGACACAAATCTTCTATCAATGGCACTAAATAAACATCTATATCATTCCATGGTTGCTTAGGGCCAAGAATTAGTAACGTTAACATAATATTTTCCTTCTTCATGCATAACAAAGGTGAGAGATTATATGTTACAAGCATTATTGGCCAACAACTATATTTAGAATTTAACATAGAAAATGGACTGAAACCATCGGTAGCAAGACCAAGTCTGAGATTGCGAGGGTCATTTGAAAATGGTTTCCATTTCTTATCCACTACATTCCATGTTACAGAATCTATAGGAGTATGCATTTTTCCATCGTTACTTCTGTAATTAAAATGCCATCTTAAATCTTCTGCCATAGTTTGCGATCTAAACATTCTCCAGAATCTTGGAACTACTGGAAAATATGGTAATACTTTTGTCGGTATCCCTTGCATAATCTCTCCTGTAAGTTCATTAATCTTCCATCTTGATGATCCGCATTTCGGACAGTTAACAAATCTTTGTAATCTTTTCTAAAAAGGCAGCAATCATTTTTACAAGCATGAATTTACTCAAATCCCATATCAAAAATCTTCAGAAATTTCTTCACCTCATATAAAGTTTTTGGAAGTACATTATTTTTGAGTAATAACAACCGTTGAACGTTCAAAAGCTTTACTATCAGATAACTCTATTTCACATTTAAGATTATACAAGGCAACAATGGCGGATAGCTTTGTTTGCTCTGCACAATCGGAATATAAAGTGGTTTCCGCATCTTCTAAATTTTTCAATAAATCTTCTTCTCGTATTTGTACATCATCCTCATCGTTATTGTTATTAAAAGAAAACTGATTAATGAAATCTTCGTCTTCATAATCAACCCATTTGTATAAGTCATATGCACCATCCAACTTAATCTTATTTCCAGTATCTACTTGCTCGCCATGATTGTACTATCTACCGCTTTTATAGTTAGGATCCATTCCCGTTATAATCAAATGCTTGACAATGGTGTTTCCAAATTGGTAGGTAAGGTTTCGACAATCAAAACAAGGACACAATTTTTTTTTTCCATGTTTTACAAACTTCTCTTTGCAAAATCCACAAACTTTCTATCCCCTTGCTGGTACTCACTGTTAGTTCTATAATTACAAAATAATCATAAAATAAATAAGTATTGACACTCAAAATAAAATAAAATCTTCACTTGCAAACACTAGCAATTACCTTTGTAGATGAACCCTATTTTTATCCATTCTAAGATGCAAATTACATCAACAAAAAAGTTTCTAAAATTTAAAGAAGTAATTAGTAATTAAAGGAAA
This sequence comes from Allium sativum, assembly GCA_030737875.1. NCBI lineage: Eukaryota > Viridiplantae > Streptophyta > Magnoliopsida > Asparagales > Amaryllidaceae > Allium > Allium sativum. The sequence continues at coordinate 694,405,274 of CM060920.1, forward strand.
GTGGTACAAAGTATACGAAACAATAGAATTTAATTATAACAGTACTATTGTTTACAAATCATATGAGATTCCACTGTTTTTTTGCTATTTTTCCCCGTATTCTATGTACAATTTTTACAGCAAATGCAAATGCAAATCTCTCTTTTCCTTCTTCAAAACCAACCGAAGCCAAAATATAAGTCTTCCCAAGTATCCTCTTACATTAAAATAAAGAGCTGTTGGTTTAGCTAATATTATTAATCAAGTTATTCCCCCTATGCACAGGTACATAGATATACCTTTTCATAAACTTATAAATGAAGATGACCTAGACTTCCCTGATCCTCGAAGGGACGGAGGAGTCCAGATTGTTTTGAGAACACGACGCATCAGAACATAAACAATAGAAAATTTCATTGCTATTACAATAATTTACATCAGAGAACAAGATATCATAGTTACAATAAATAATATATAACGGAAAATATCAAAGATTTAAATACATAGCAACGGAAATAAAAATGTATAAATACAATGCACAACGGAAATACATCAACTACCACAACTAAAGGAAATACACGGATACAAAGCTTTCTGAATATAGCTCCAGCCGTAATCCAGGATCCTTTGAAAAGAAATATCTGCGAAAACCAAAACTACCGACTGCCCATGTGGACAATATGGGAATTCAGAGTTCAGGTGAAAATAATAAACTCCGAGTCAGCCATAGGACTGGTGTGAGAACTAAAACAGTTATTAACTTTATTTTTATGTTGGGTAAATCAAGGGACCACGACGTATAACACGAACGGGTTTCCTCCCATGAATACCATAAAACAAAACTCGCAATGCTAAATAAAAGAACAATGAAGCTATTATAAGACTCAGGTCCCATCACATAGTGCAACGCAAACCGGAGGATAGAGTTTTACCTTATAATAGCCAAATATTCTTGATACGTGAAATTTATATTTTATTACTATATGTGCATAGTGTAGAAATCAGTTACGAAAGTAAATTTATCAATCCTAGGCGACATAATACCTCATCCGATTATGTCGCCATATATATAGGTATACAACAAAAACGGCAAAGCTCGTAGTGGAAAGTTGGATTTCCATCATGATGGCTGTTGATTCGAAAGATTGATCGCGTAATGCAAAACTCCATGGCTTACGTCCAGGGCTTTTGGAAAACACCGTAATGCACATCCGCCTATATCCATCTGGGAATCAGGTATAAGCCCAATCCCTACTGGTGTGGGGCGACCACACCCAGCATCATCTCGGTCGATCGAATCCATGACAGCCCTAAGGGTGTCTATCCTCATCTCAAAAGTATACTGATCAAACCATCAATTCACCATCGTACCGGTGTGTGAGGCTCGCAAATTAACGCTACACAAAGCTGCGCTACTTAAAGTTTTGCTTTGATCATCAACCATAAGGCTCTGCTTTACTAAAAAAGCCTTGATCCATGCATCTCAGCATGTCACATTGTCAATCCATACCATACAATTGATTTCTGCCAATATATAACCTCAAAGCTCGTACGTCTCTGAGAAGGGTGTCAAGCAAGAGAATAAATTCTCCACCACCAAACAGATATATATTTAGCAGAAATCAACGAAAACAACATAAAGGAATACACTGTCAGACACACTATCCATTTGTAAGTCAGTTCTGGTTCTGAATGAAACAGGATGCACCTTATTCCTCGTCCCATATGTCCAATACAGGAGAGAGACCCTCGCATATCCGAACAACCAACAAGTACGTCCGAACAACTACCACTATAACAACCCCTTCCTAGGAGCTAACCAATCCATGGCATTAGTAGTAATCCATTCGAAGTGAAGATCGTCGGTCTTGCATCATCTTCAATATCTTCGACTTTTAATTGTCCTATCAGTTATTTAGAATGGGTTAAACCCAGTCTTTCCGAATAATTAGCGTATCTTATAATCAAGTGCTATAAAAACACATCATACGCCTCATTCCAATCCAGAATATTCTTTTATTTGAATGTTCTTTTACATTGGGAATTATTTCCACAAATTTTATCAATGATTTAATTCATTTAAACGTCTTGTTTAAATCTTCACTTGGAAACCATTTCAAAAGATATTGTATTACCTTTCACAACTTTAAATCAAATTAAGGTTTATCAAACTAATCGAGATTATCGAGCCATACCGACGTAATCATTTATTACATTTTTCCAATCCCAACCTATTCATCCCATAGAGCAAAACAGGTAGTACTCCATATCTAACATCCACTGTATTATTGGTAAATTCAATTACCATTCAACGTTCAAATCTAATAAAAGATTTAACAATTGCATGGAGTAAAACTGGTGGTACTCCATTTCTAACATTTCTTGAATTCGATATATTTAATTACCAAATTCACATTTCAATCTATGAGTCATTAAAACTCCACTTAGTTTTAATCTTTAAAAAAATCATTATTTAATGATTATTCAAAATTAGGAAATAAATCCTGCCTTCACTTGGGTTAAAGAACCAATGTCATTTAAAACACAGTTCACGATAAACCTAAAATAATCTTCCATTAAAATGGGACCTTCACGGAAATCAGATCAGCTGTAATCAATATGATCAATTTCCATATCAGACTAATAATATAAATGGAATAACGATAAAGCCTTTTGAATTCCATATATGGTAATGGTCTTCCTTCATATCGATTATTACCGAATCAAGTTCCATTCAGTTCCAATTTAATATATTAAACTGGAAAACTTTACTGTGGAAAATTCCATTAATCTTAATTAAAAGATTATAAGTTCAAAATCATCTCTTCACTGTTAATTGGGTTAAAGAACTAATGCTATTTAAAACATTATTCGCAATAAACCCAAAAATCCATTTTTAATTCAATTCCAATTAAATATTAATTAATTGGTAAACTTCTCTAAATCTTAATTAGAAGATTTATTCTTTTCTCAACTGGGTTTAAGAACAGTGTTATTTAAGACACCATTCACGACGAACCCAAAATCCAATTTGATATCAAATACAAGGCTCTGAATAGAATTATATCAGCTTATATTCAATATCAAATTCTGAAACCAACAAATATCATATTGGGAATAACGATATTTGTATCTTCCAAATTCCTCAACAATATTGGTATAATTATGTAATCCAATATCGAAATATTCCGAAGATTATTTCCATTCAAATCCATTCCAATTTATATATATTGGAAAAATTCTGGTTATATTAAAGCCAGTTCAATTCTTTTTAGTACTTTATTCTAGTTGTTAGCTAGTTCATTTAGATAAAAATATATTTTATCTTTACAAATGTGGAATATCTCATCCAAAATCTTTCCAAATCATTTATTATGATGTTACATAATTTATTCATATTTTTAATAATTTTATTAAGGCCCTTATAGTCGGTTTCCAATATCGGCCACCGAACTACATACATAGTTAGCTTTTCCAAAATTGATTTGGACGTATTTTAAAATCTATCCATTCAAATTTAAATCTCATATATTCATTTGAAAGATCTTTTCGATACAAACCTAACGGTTCTAATTTTAGGAGAATCCGATCGTCGGATCTCCCATTACATCAATTCGAAGTCAATGGTCGAAATTCGCGAACGGTCGCTGTGCGGTGCGTTCTATTCAAACCATATATATATATATATATTATATTTAATCGACTTCCACTCAAAACGTATTTTATAAATCATTTATAAATTCATTTTAAAACAATTTTAACTTGAATATTCTATATCATTATAACATTAAAATGATAATATTTTCAAAATATCAGATTTTGAAATCAAAACTTTTTGATATTCATTATAAAATGAATAAAATCGATATAAAAATCCGTTCGAGTTAAATGGCGCGTATCTATTTTAGTCGGCTTTATATTCATTTCAGTTATCGATATTTCAATATTTTCGTATCCATCCAAAATTGGACATCAAAATCATATTTTGATTCTTCACTGAATATTATTTTAAAGTATTCCTTTTTCTGAATTGAAATCAGACTCAATCAATTACCATATAATTTTATTTATATGGAGTCCATACATCGCATGTATTCAAAAATAATGATCAACAGCTATTAAACATTCCATTCACAACCAGATTGCAATTTACAATTGTATAAGCATTAAATAAGTAAATAACGCTTGTAACGGTCTGTCGATCAATCAGTTGACATACACTCAAATCCAAGGGAGAGGTGAATTAATTATCCTCCCTAGACCCGTGTAGGGTTTCAACCAACAACAATGAATTCAAATTAATTAGTGGTTAATAAATTTAACCAATTCTAATTTGATTTGAATTATTTATCTAATTATCCAATTTTCACTGTTTAAATTATAAATGGATATTTATAATTTAATTTCAACTACCATAAATTTATTAATATTATTTTTAATATGTTAATCATCACAATCACAACACAATACGGTCAATTAAATCTTCCATGGTTTTCAAACAACAGTGAATGTGAGCTAATGGGCACTGTACAACATTTTATTTGTGATAATTAAATGAATAAAATTCAACACCGACAATCTATATATTTTCAGTCATAAAATAAATAACTATACAAAATTTTGAGTGAGAGAGTTCTCACATTGATTGGTTTGGAAATCGTTTAATAACAATTGCTTTAGCTGAAATAAATCAAACGTTCAAATTAGCAAAAATTCGTAACTAGCTCCAAGTGCATTCCAGTCAGTTCTACAATGTAGTATTCTCTTCCACGATTCCAATGCAACTGACGGTTCGTCAATCCGATATCGTATGAGCTAGATATTGGAGTTACAAGTTATTAAAGGATTTAAATAAATTAACTTAACAATTTAAATATATAAAAACGTCACCCCCCACCCAGGTCACGTGACCTTTCCTTCTTCCCGATATCCACCAGGAAAATACGTAACTCGCTGAACCCAAATCAAAAATTTAGGGTTCCAATCGCAACCCTATATGCTGCGCCGGACGTTGATCTGTTGCCTCCACGTGGTGTGCCTACGCGAGCTCCTCCACCGCCCTGAGCATGACGAAGTTTGATGGTCCCAATTACCTTAGAATGAAGTGTGAAGTTGCAAATTTGGGTAGAAAAAACCAATGAACCACTCAGTTGAATTTGATCAAAACCGTATAGAATTGAAGCTAGCAAGAATCTCTTCAAAATTTGTTCCGAAAGTTAGGTTTAATTCGAGATGGATTTGAAGATATTTGGGGAATTAAATCGGAGTGTAGTGGCCATTGATTTAGGGTATGACGGCAGAAATCTGGAATGGTTAGGGTTTTAGTGGAAAATGTTTATTTATATAATATTTGCAATAATATTTAATTCATGAATTATTTGTTTAACGCTACAAACTCCAAACGAACCCCAACGACTGTCATCCCTAACCAAATACCCCCATTCCAGACACAATGAAATATGTTTCGTAAGCCAATTCGACTGTTTTGATCAGTTTTTGTCAAAATTAAAACATAAATTAATATAACAGTCAATATTGAATTTCTACATACATTTTAATTTACCAGGGCCACATACTGACTCCAAAAATTATGAAGATCACGCTATGTTTTGACGATATGGTCCTAATAAATTAATTTCGTCGAATTTCGAAACCATTTGAAAAATGACCTCTATTCTAGCTTATTAAATTTAATTGAATTTACAAGACACGTTTAAATTTGCCACGCTCACATATTAATTCCAAATGACTTGAAATTTTGAAACTAACAATAATTTGACGTTCCGGATCCAACAAAAGTGGTTTCATTAAAAACGGAAGGTTGTTTGCAAAATGGCTATTTTAAGGGCTATATATTATTAAGATATATATAAATTTCATAGTGACTATTTTAATTTTTAAACTGAACATAACTTACAATTTATAAAGTGAAATCTCAGTTTCTTACATTCATTAGAAAATTATAGTTCAAAATATTCCAGTGTTTCTTGTTTTACTGAAATCCGATTTATTTTGAATTCTGCACATTCATTTGAAATTAAAAATTGAATTTTCAAACTACCGTGCCATTTCGGGTTCCTTTTAATTAAATTTTAAATTTATACATTCTAATTTCGATTTAAATAAATATTAAATCGTTAATTCTCAAAATAAATCATTTTAAATTATTAAAATACATTAAATCAACTAAAAATAAAAATTTAAATTGGTTCCAAAATCTGGGTTGTTACAATCTCCCCTACTTAAAATGTTTTCGTCCTTGAAAAGGAAGATAGAGTTGAAGGTTGTTTACTTAATCAACTCCAACTTCGCTTGACTCAAGTTCTTCAACTTTTCAATTTCTAAGAACTTTCCCATTTTCTCAAAATTTGGCTAATGCCTTAAATTTTTGAATTTTTTTGCCATAACCTTCTTTGTATGGGTTGATCGGTAAAACCACAACATGCCTCACAGGGCCCTTATCAATCAAAAAAAGAAAAGAAAAAGAAAAAGCCAAGCAACTCATAAAATCATCAAATCCAATCAATACAGTAAACATGTACCTATTTGTCGAGCATACAATTTTATTCCTCTTCTTAGCTTCCATGCTATGACCTGTTCAACATATATATATATACATATACATATATATATATATATATATATATATATATACATACATACATACATATATCCAATTCCAATCAATTTTCAATTTAACACTATCGTGAAAATTAGCTTAACCTAATTCAATTACTTGTTCTTACATTAGTTTTATCATACAATGTTGATATATTTTAAAACAAAAAGTGTCATATCATAAATAACCATACGTTCATACAAGCATCTACATATGCATACATACATATATCCAAAATTCTAGTTCTTTATATTAGAACTTAACTTCCTAGGAAATCATGCCACTTCCAAAGTAGATAGCTCCTTTCCTTTGGACTTCTTATCTACCTCCTTTAACGGGCGTTTTCGGGCTACATGCCCTACTTCTTTACATCAGAAGCACTCTTCTCTTTTCCTAGTTTTCTAGATTTTTCCTTACTTTTGAACACTTACCTACAAAATGTCCTGTCTGTTTGCACTTGAAACAAACTATGTCCTATCTTATCTCTTTCTTCTTGTTCTTATTTTTCTCAGGACACCGAACTGCATAATGTCCTTCCTTTTTGCATTTATAACAATGAACACCTACGCATGTTCCTAACTCCAACTCCCTTTTCCTTTTCTTCTTGTTGGCGAGCCCTTCTTGCTTGTTTTGGAGTCATCCAGAATTCAGATCTAGATAAGCCGTAGTCATCCATATCCTACATAATATTTTAGGAATTTATCAAAAGGGCTAATATTTTTAATTTGGCTTATTTTACTTTTCATTTTCATATTGGTTTTATCATTCCAATATTTTAATTAGTTGAACTAATAATCACACAACACAACCAGCAATCAATTAGTTGATTAGCTTTTCAATCATATATCTTTAATTTATACTCAAAATCATATTTTTTAGTGTCAAATCACAAACAATAAATTCTAACTAAGTTTTGGTTCCCACACCAGTCAATTGGAAATGTATAGATATCCCACTTTCAAAACTCGAACATAAGCACTGATGATGTTTCGAACCATCATTAGAAACATCTCCAAGCGACTAGAGTGTGATTCTATATCTACCCAGTATATTTTAGGCTTTGTATATATGTTCGCGAAACGTATATGCAAAATCTTCTTATACTCGATAGTCCAAATTCAATATAAAATAAAATAGTTAAATCTTATAAAAATATATGATTTTTCAAAACTAAATTTCTTTTAATAAATAACACTCTTCAAACTCGTTCTAGGATATTACTGATCCTATCTTTAACGAGTCATTCTTATAGGATGTTACTAATCCTACCTCTGATGAATTCTTTCGTTCAGTTCTAATGTGTCTTGTCCTTGAGCTTTGTAAACCAAATCTCTGATACCAACTGTAGACGACCCAGACTTCCCCGATCCCCGAAGAGACGAAGGAGTCCGGATTGTTTTGAGAAAACGATGCATTAGAACATAAAAAATAGAACATTTCATTGCTATTACAACAATTTACATCATAGAACAAGATATCAGAGTTCAAATAAATAATATACAGCGGAAAATATCAGAGATTCAAGTACATAGAAGTGGAAATAAAAATGTGTAAATACAATGCACATCGAAAATACATCAACTACCATAACTGACAGAAATATACGGATACAAAGCTTTCTGAATATAGCTCCAACCGTAATCCAGGATCCTGTGAAAATAAATATCTGCAGAAAAACAAAACTACTGACTGCCCGTATGGAAAATATGGGCACCCAGAGTTTAGGTGAAAACAATAAACTCCGAGTCAGTCATAGGACTGGTGTGAGAACTAAAACAGTTATTAACTTTATTTTAATGTTGGGTATATCAAGGGATAACACGGAACGGGTTTTCGCCCATGAATACCATAAAACAATACTCGCAACTCTAAATAAAAGAACAATGAAGCTATTATAAGACTCAGGTCTCATCACATAATGCAACGCATGCCGGAGTATAAAGTTTTACCTTATAATAGCCAAATATGCTTGATACGCGAAATTTATGTTTTATTACTATAAATGCATAGTGTAGAAATCAATTCCGAAAGTAAATGTATCAATCCTAGATGGCATAATACCCCGTCCTATTATGTCGTCATATATATAGGTATACAACAAAAACCGCCAAGCTCATAACGGAAAGTTGGATTTCCATCATGATTGCTGCTGATTCGAAAGATCGATCGCGTAGTGTAATACTCCACGGCTTATTCCCAGGGCTTTTGGAAAAGACCGTAATGCTTATCCTCCTATGTCCATCTGGGAATCAGGTATAAGCCCTATCCCTACTGGTGTGGGGCGACCACACCCAACATCATCTCGGTCGAATGAATCCATGACAACCCTAAGAGTGTCTATCCTCATCTCAAAAGTATACTGATCAAACCATCAGTTCACCATCATACCGGTGTGTGAGGCTTACGAATTAACTCTACACAAAGTTGCGCTACTTAAAGTTGTGCTTTGATCATCAACCATAAGGCTCTGCTTTTCAACAAAATCCTTGATCCATGCATCTCAGCATGTCACATTGTCAATCCATACCATACCATACCATTGATTTCTTCCAATATATAACCTCTAAGCTCGTACGTCTCAGATAAGGGTGTTAAGCAAGAGAATAAATTCTCTACCCCCAAACCGATATATATTTAACAGAGATCAATCAATACAGTATAAAGGAATACAATGTCAGACACACCATCCATTTGCATGCTTGTTCTGAGCCTGAACGAAACAGGAGGCACCTTATTCCTCGTCCTATATGCCCAATGCAGGAGAGAGGCCCTCGCATATCTGAACAATCAACAAGTACGTCTGGACAACTACCATTATAACCCCTTCCTGGGAGCTAACCAATCTAGAGCATCAGCAGTAATCCATTCAATGTGAAGATCGTTGGTCTTGCACCGTCTTAAATATCTTTGACTTTTAATTGTCGTATAAGTTATTCAAAATGGGTTAAGCCCGGTCTTTCCGAATAACTAGTGTATCCTATAATCAAGTGCTATAAAAACACATCATATGCCTCATTCCAACCTAGAATATTCTTTTATTCAAATATTCTTTTACATTTGGAATTATTCCCATAAATCTTATCAATGATTTAATACATTTAAACTTTTTGTTTAAATCTTCACTTGGAAACCATTTCAAAAGATATTGTATTACCTTTCACAACTTTAAACCAAATTAAGGTTTATCAAACTAATCAGGATTATTGAGCCATACAGACGTAATCATTTATTTTATTTTTCCAATCCCAACCTATTCATCCCATGGAGCAAAATTGGTAGTAATCCCTATCTAACACCCAATGTGTTATTGGTAAATTCGATTACCATTCAACGTTCATATCTAATTAAAGATTTAACTATCGTATGGAGTAAAACTGGTGGTACTCCATTTCTAACATTTCTTGAATTCAGTAAATTTAATTACCACATTCACATTTCAATCTAATTAAAGACTCATTAAATCTCCACCTAGTTTTAATCTTCAAAAAATCATTATTTAACGATTATTCAAATTTAGGAAGTAAATCCTGCCTTTACTTGGGTTAAAGAACCAATGTCAACTAAACCACAGTTCACGATAAACCAAAAATCATCTTCCATTAAAATGGAACCTTCGCGGAAATCAGATCAGTTATAATCAATATGAATTTCCATATCAGATTAATAATATAAATGGAATAATGACAAATCCTTTTAAATTCCATATATAGTAACCTTCTTCCTTCACAGACGCTCATCTTGATTATTGCCGAATCAAATTCCATTCAATTCCAATTTAATATATTAAATTGGAAAACTTTACCATGGAAAATTCCATTAATCTTAATCAAAAGATTATAAGTTCCACATCATATCTTCACTGATAATTGGGTTAAAGAACTAATGCTATTTAAAACATCGTTCACAATAAACCCAAAAAATCAATTTTAATTCAATTCCAATTAAATATTAATTAATTGGTAAACTTCCCTTAATCTTAATTAAAAGATTTATTCTTTTCTCAACTGATTTAATAACAGTGTTATTTAAGACACCATTCATGACGAACCCAAAATCCAATTTGATATCAAATACATGGCTCTAAATAGAAATTATATCGGCTTATATTGAATATCAAATTCTGAAACCAACAAATATCGTATTAGGAATAACGATATCCACATCTTCCAAATTCCTCAATAATATCAGTATAATAATGGAATCCAATATCGAAATATTCCGAAGATTATTTCCATTCAAATCCATTCCAATTTATATATATTGAAAAAATTCTGGTTATATTAAAGCCATTTCAATTCTTTTCAATACTTTATTCTAGTTCTTAGCTAGTTCATTTAGATAAAAATATATTTTATCTTTACAAATGTTGAATATTTCATCCAAAATCTTTCCAAATCATTTATTATGATTTTACATAATTTATTCATATTTTTAGTAATTTTATTAAGGCCCTTATAGTCGGTTTCCAATATCGGCCATTGAAATGCATCCATAGCGACCTTTTCTGAAATTTGTTTGGACATATTTTAGAATCTAACCATTCAAATTTAAATCTCATATATTCATTTGAAAGATCTTTTCGATACGTATCCAACAGTTCTGATTTTAGGATGATCCGACGGTCGGATCTCCGTTACATCAATTCGAAGTCAATGGTCGAAATTTGCGAACGGTCGCTGTGCGACGCGTTCTATTCAAACCATGTATATATATAATATATATATATAAATAATATGTATATATATATTTCGTCGATTTCCGTTTAAAACATATTTTATAAATCGTTTATAAATTCATTTCAACTTCATTTTCAATTTTAAATCAAAATTGAATATTCCATATCATAATAACATTAAAACGATAATATTTTCAAAATATCAAATTTTGAAATCAAATCTTTTCGATATTCATTATAAAATGAATAAAATCGATATAAAAATCCGTTCGAGTTAAAATGGCATGTATCTACTTTACTCGGCTTTATATTCATTTCAGTTATCGATATTTCAATATTTTCTTGTCCATCCAAAATCGGACATCAAAATCATATTTTGATTCTTCACTGAATATTATTTTTAAATTATTCATTTTTCTGAATTGAAATCAGACTCCATCAATTACCACATAATTTTATTCATATGGATTCCATACATCGCATGTATTCAAAAATAGTGATAAACAGCTATTAAACATTCCATTCACAACCAGAGTGCAATTTACAACTGTATAAGCATTAAATAAGTAAATAACGCTACTAACGGTCTGTCGATCAATCTGTTGACATACACTTAAATCAAAGGGAGATGTGAATTAATTATCCTCCCCAGACCCGTGTGGGGTTTCAACCAACAACAATGAATTCAAATTAATCAGTGCTTAATAAATTTAACCAATATTAATTTAATTTGAATTATTTTTCTAATTAACCAATTTTAACTTTTAAATTATAAATGGATATTTATAATTTAATTTCAACTACCACAAATTTATTAACATTATTTTTAATATGTTAAATATCACAATCACAACACAATACAGTCAATTAAATCATCCATGGTTTTCAAACAACAGTGAATGTTAGCTAATATACACCGTACAACATTTTTTTGTGATAATTAAACAAATAAAAATCAAAACTTACAATATATATATTTTCGGTTATAAAATAATTAACTGTACAAAATTTTGAGTGAGAGAGTTCTTACATTGATTGATTCAGAAATCGTTTAATAATGATTGCTTTAACTAAAATAAATCAGACATTCAATTTAGCCAAAATTTGTAACTAACTCCAAGTGTGTTCCAATCAGTTCTACAATGTAGTATTCTCTTCCACGATTCCAACACGACTGACGGTTCGTCAATCCGATATCGTATGAGCTAGATATTGGAGTTACAAGTTATTAAAGGATTTAAATAAATTAACTTAACAATTTAAATATAAAAATAACATCACCCCTCACCCAGGTCACGTGACCTTTCCTTCTTCCCGGTATCCACAAGGCAAGTACGTAACTCGTTGAACCCAAATCGAAAATTTAGGGTTCCAAATGTAACCTTATATGCTGCGCCGAACGTTATTCTGTTGCCTCCACGTTGTGCGCCTACGCGAGCTCCTCCACCGCCCCGAGCACAGTAATGTTCGATCGTCCCAATCACCTCAGAACAGAATGCGAAGTTGGCGACTTTAGGTAGAAAAAAAACCATCGAACCACTCAGCTGAATTTGATCAAAACCGTATAAATTGAAGCTAGCAAGAATCTCTTTAAAATTTGTTCTGAAAATTAGGTTTAATTCGAGCTGGATTTGAAGATATTTGGGAAATTAAATCGGAGTGTAGTGGCCATTGATTTAGGGTATGACGGCGGAAATCTGGAATGGTTAGGGTTTTAGTGGAGAATGTTTATTTATATAATTTTTTTAATAATATTTAATTTATGAATTATTTGTTTAACGCTTCAAATTCCAAACGAACCCCAACGACTGTCATCCCTAACCAAATACCCCCATTGCGACACAATGGAATATGCTTCGTAAGCCAATTCAACTGTTTTGATCAGTTTTTATCAAAATTAACATATAAATTAATATAACGGTCAATATTGAACTTCAATGTATATTTTAATTTACCAGGGACACATACTGACTCCAAAAATTATGAACTTCGAAATCTCGCTATGTTTTGACGATACGGTCCTAACAAAATTAATTTCATCGAATTTGGAGACCGTTTGAAAAATGAACTTTATTCTAGCTTATTAAATTCAATTGAATTTACAAAACACATTTAAATTTGCCACGCTCACATATTAATTCCAAATGACTTGAACTTTAAACTAACAATAATTTGACGTTCCGGATCCAATTAAAGTGGTGTCATCGAAAACGGAGGTTGTAACGCCCCACACCCGCTAAGGTCACTCACTAAGGGAATGCCTTAACTTCGGTGGAGTATTTTAAGTGAATATAGAACAGAAAAATTACAACCAGACAGATATAAATAATACTTGTTAACTAAAACATCATTTCATTGCAGCAGAAGGTAAACATGTTTGGTTACAATAACAGAACCATAAAACAAGAGTCAAGTACTAAATATCCATCCTGATAAAAACATAGGTACATAATCCCACTACATAACTAATAGCTATAATAGAAAAGATAAGCTGAGCTTTACATCAACGGTCCAAGCTCCAAAAGATAGATAAAGGAATCTGATCAAAGCCCACTAGTGCTAGGCCCACTCCGAGAACCTGAGGGTTGGGAAAAAGATAAAAACAACGGGGTCAGACATAAGTCTGAGCGAGTCCTATAACTTTAACAATACAAACATTAAAGTAATTAGGGTATGATATAAACTTGGTACGGTAACGACTGGGGATAAATGACTACACTAAGCAGCCAACTAGACATAGGAAGAACGAAGATAACGGTAAAGACGCATCTACCCACCCAAGGATAATTACTACACTGCACCACACCAGTCATTCCTAACTTAAAGGTTGATCCCACCCAAGGATTTAGAAAATTTAATTAGTAGTTTCGTGTACCCCTAGCTGACCACATAGGTGCTGTCTGCCCCTATCTCCACTAGGTGTACCCACTACTCCCCAAGCGATCGGCTCCCTAAGGTAGATACCCGTGCTGGCCCCACAGTGGGGTGTATCATTCCCCAAAGTGGCAACCCGATACCAACACTGATGCACGGCTTATACCTACACGATGCAACAACGTCTTACCTACAAGCCCGGGTCCACACACGCATATGAAACCCGTTGGACTTGCGTTGCCACCGCTAACCCGTTTTGGCCTCTTATAGTCAAGCCCAGTACGCGTGTCCCGTCCTCGACATGGGTCGAGCCCACAAAGATACATATGGGTAACTGGTTGAAATGGGCCCCCACAAGCTACCCACCTAAGCTTGTCCCTTTTCTAGTGCATCCCACTTAACCCTTTAATCATGTTTAATTACATGTTTCCACTTGGTTAAGTATTCTAATCGTATTTTCTATTGCCACCCAAGGCAACCCACTAGATTTCCACATGCCACCCAAGGCACCCACTTAACCCCTCATGCCCCACTACATGCTTATCTGGTTAAGTGTTTCTTAATTGATTAAGACCGTAACCTTTGTAAAGACCTCTCACATTAGACTGTCTTTTATGGCAGCTGGATTTGCCGGTCGGGTCCGGGCATCCTTACGCCATAACAGAGTCTAACCTCGTGTCTTTACACTTGTCACGTATTTAGTTTATGCCTAAGACATCTCACATTGGGCCAATCATTTGTAGCCGCTGGATTTGCTGGTCGGGTCCGGGCAGTCTTATGCTACAAAAGGGTCCAACCTCGTGTCTTAGTCGATTAATTACACCTAATTAATCACCCCCATATTTTGAATTAATTTTCCCTAATTAATTCCAATTTAATGATGTACATAATTGACTCAATTATGTCCATCCACTTATGGTATGCAACATCATACCAATTTCACCATAATTTTGTTTACATGAATATTAACCCCATCGTTCCCCACGTAATACGCTAACATGACATACTTAAAAAGGGAAGATTCATCACAAATACAATGGGTTCAACTTAGCATAACATTAGCCTCAACATGGGTTTTAAAGGTGTCAACTTGCATATATGACCATAGCATCAAACCCACCTAGCATAAATAATCAACCCAAACTTGCATGAATCACATATGTCATAAAGAGGGTAACTTGCATAGATGTTCATGTCATAGACCTATCATAAAGGGATAAACTTGCATACATGTCATAGGTCTAAAAAGGGATGAACTTGCATGTGTTACTCATATCATAAAAAGGGGTAAACATGCATATATATGCATGACATACAAAGGGGTAAACTTGCATATGTATGCATATCATACAAAGGTGTAAACTTGCACATGTTACTTGCATATAATCAAACACCAAACTTGCATAACATGTCATATATGAACTTGCATATAATCAAACACCAAACTTGCATAACATGTCATATATGAACTTGCATATAATCAAACACCAAACTTGCATAACATGTCATATACGAACTTGCATATAATCAAACACCAAACTTGCATAACATAGTGTCATAATGGATCAATGTTTATCATAGTGATTTGCATAACTAGCATCATGAACATATAACATAAAACTTGCATAACTAGCATCATGGACATATAGCATAAAACTTGCATAACTAACATCATGAGCACATAGCATATGATAACATAACTTGCATTGATCCACATTCATAACCAAAACCTCATTACATCCTATCATAATTAGTTTAGCAATTGCTTGCTAAAGGCATAGAAACTCACAACTTGTTGATTAGCACTCCTATGAAGAAGATTAAGTTGCTAGAGTTGATTTGAGAAGCTATCTTCTTCTAAAAATTGATGGAGGCTCCTTCTAAGTTGCATTTTGACGGCACGATGACGTTGTATCTATTTTTAGTATGGATTAGGGTAGTCTTAGGGTGTATTTATAGATTTAGGATGTAGTTTAGGCCCTTAGATTAACCCTAGATTAGTTTAGAGCCATCAGATCTCGTCACCAGCCACCAAACACAGCCCAAAACCTGACCAACTCACTCAAATGGTGCACCAGGCAAAACTGCCCGGTCACCTGTGTCGACTCCCAAGTCGACAGGGCAGTCGACTTGGGTCCAGTCATGTCGACTCCCAAGTCGACTCCCCAGTCGACTTGGGGTGTGGCGGGAATTTTCCCGCCTACCTTCATTTCTGCATTTGAAATCTGTTTTTCGAAATTTGAATTTTCTGAAGACTTCTTCGGGCCTTAACTGGGTCATACGGACTCCGATTTTCGAAAACTCGGACTCTATTTCGTGTATTTTTCCGAGACGAACGCAATGGCATAGCCCGTTTCCCCTGATTCAGATCCTAAAATTTAATTCTGCCCTGATTTATATTATAATAAGTTATTCAACGTACGGGGTGTTACATTCTCCCCTACTTAAAGGATTTCGTCCCCGAAATCTCTAAGTCAAGAAGAACGTATCCTACCCAAGCAAACAACCATCTACTAAACCATCAAACACTAGCATCCATTGTCCTTAAAATTTCTAATGCTGTATGAACATATGCAAAAAGTGTGTGTATATGTTCCCTGTCTAATGCAAAATCAGGCGGTCTACTGATTCAGTTGACCTCCTTAATGCAAACCATGATAGTGCCATGCATCCAATATGTATGCGAAAGAACCCTATCGACACATACTATCTCTACATGAGTGCACAATCATTCACAATAAAAATGCATCATCCATATGATAACACAACCATTATACATCCATTAATATAGCTACCTACACACAGTTATATGCAATATGCAACATGAAGTGACTGAGCCGATCTAGTGTCTAAAGCGTGTGTATATGCATCCACGAGCAACCACTAGCAAACACTTGCATCCACATGCATCCATCAATCATAACATGTCTCAAACACATGTTTCAACCATAGGTTTACCCTATCTAAATGTCAAAGGTACTAACGAGAGGACATACTAAAGATAAGATAAGTATTAGACAAACGATAAAGGAGAAGTTAAAAGACATACCCTCAAAAAGAAATGGGTACAGTGAACGCATCTTCACTTCTGTCTCCCAAGTAGCGTTGCTCTCCTCATCTCCCCATTGCAATTTGACTAGTTGAACCTCTCTTTTTCTCAACTTCCTAATCTCTGACCCAAGGATGCGAGTAGGAGCTCGTCGAATCGTCCCATCACGCTCTACCTCCACTTCTCTAAGCAAGCTCGGCTCTACCACCTCCGCGGTCTCATGTAGGCACTTCCTCAAATGTGACACATGGAATACGTCATGTACACCACTAAGTCTCTCGGGTAAATCCACTCTATATGCCATCTGTCCAATCCTTTCCTTAATAGGAAACAGCCCTACAAACCTTGGTGCTAACTTCCCAACGGTCCCAAAGCGAACAACATTACGTAATGGAGATACTTCAACAAAGACCATGTCCCTAATATCAAACTCAAGATCCGTCCTCCTCTTATCCGCGTAAGATTTCTGCCTATCTTGCGCTGCTTTCATCCTTCTTCGAATCAAATCAATCTTTTCCGAAGTCTCTCTAACCATATCGGGCCCAAGCAAGATCTTATCCATAGATTCCCACCAACATGTAGGTGATCGACAAGGCCTTCCATAAAGAGCTTCGAATGGAGCCATACCAATACTAGACTGAAAGCTGTTATTATATGCGAACTCCACCAATGGAAGATGCTCTTCCCATGTACCTCCAAAATCTAAGATACATAGCCTCAAAAGGTCTTCTAGAATACGATTCACCCTCTCGGTCTGGCCGTCCGTCTGAGGATGATATGCGGTGCTCAAACACAACTGAGTCCCTACCGCCTCTTGCAAACTCTTCCAAAACTCGCTAGTGAAGATGGGATCTCGATCACTCACTATGCTAGAAGGTACACCATGCAATCGAACTATCTCTCGAAGGTAAACTGAAGCTAGCCATGGAGCAGTCCTCTTACTCTTCACGGGTATGAAATGGGTGCTCTTAGTAAGTCTGTCTACCACAACCCAAATTCCCGTATTACCCTTCCTCGATCTCGGTAACCCATCGATAAAATCCATCGAGACGCTATCCCACTTCCATTGCGGAACTTCCAATGGGTGAAGCAACCCACCGGGTTTCTTTTGCTCCGCTTTCACTTGTTGGCACACCAAGCATCTAGCGACATACTCGGCCACATCTTTCTTCATACCGACCCAAAAGAAAACTCGCTTCATGTCTTGGTACATCTTGTCCCCACCGGGATGAATGGTCATCTTCGAACGATGTGCATCATCAAGAACAACCTGCTTCAAACCCTCGTCTTGCGGTACACAAAGTCTACCGTCTCTACGCAACCACCCCTTATCATCTAGGGTGTACCTAGTCAAATGGCTGGACGACTCCCCCCTTATGAGCCTCTCTACCAACTCAACCAACTGTGGGTCGTCCCGCTGTGCCTCGCCAATCCGTCCCAAAAGAGTAGGTCTGACCTCTAAGGATGCTAGCAAACCGGGTATAAAGTCAACGGAAGGTCTGAAGTCAAACATCGAGATAAATTCCAAGCTTCGTCGTTCAACGAACAATGGACTCAAAGACAACCTTTTTCTGCTTAAGGCGTCTGCCACCACGTTACCCTTGCCAGGGGTATATGCTATCTCAAAATCATAGGATGCTAAGAACTCCATCCACCTTTGTTGCCTTAAGTTCAAATCCTTTTGAGAAAACAAGTACTTCAATGATTTGTGGTCAGTGAACAATTCGAACCTCTCGCCAAGAAGATAATGGCGCCAAGTCTTAAGCGCAAAAACAATAGCGGCCAACTCTAGATCATGTGTAGGGTAATTTTTCTCATGCACTCTCAACTTCCTTCCCCCATAGGCTATTACCCTTCCCTCTTGCATTAAGACAGCGCCTAGTCCCGTCCCACAAGTATCGGTATAAACAACAAATGGCTTACTCCCATCCGGCAGCACTAAGACTGGAGCTGTGGTTAAAGCTCTCTTTAACCATTGGAATGCATCATCACAATCTACGTCCCATGTGAAGACTAGATTCTTCTTTGTCAAGTGAGTTAATGGGGCTGATATCTTCGCGAAGTCCTTGATAAACTTCCTATAGTAGCCAGCCAACCCCAAGAAACTCCTCACCTTGGTAGCATTCTTCGGAACCTTCCAATCTTGGATGGACACTACCTTCGCGGGATCCACATCTATCCCTTCCTTAGAGACCACGTGCCCTAAGAACTGCACTTCCTTCCTCCAAAAGTGACATTTAGAGAATTTAGCCTTAAGACTATGCGCTCGAAGAGTCTCCAACACTTCCCTAAGATGTAGGGCATGCTCTTCTTCACTCTTAGAAAAAACTAAGATGTCATCCACAAAGACCACCACGAATTTATTAAGGTACTCCCTGAACACCCTACTCATCAAATCAACAAAGTATGCAGGGGCGTTCGTCAAACCAAAGGGCATCACCAGCCACTCATAGAAACCATCCGGAGTCCTAAAGGCAGTCTTCTCTATACTATCCTCATCCACTCTCAACTGATGAAACCCCGTGGCTAAGTCCAATTGCGAAAACACTGAGGCGTCAACCAACTGATCAAAGAGATCATCAATCCTCGGCAATGGGTGTCTATTCTTCTTTGTAAGTTTGTTGAGTTCTCTATAGTCTACACAAAGTCTGAGAGACCCATCCGCCTTCGTGGAAAAACCCACTGGAGCACCCCACTCCGATATACTTCGTCTTATGAACCCCTTTTCAAGCAACTCCCCTACTTGCTTATGGAGTTCCCTCCTCTCACGAGGAGCCATGTGGCGCACTGGCAAAGATAATGGTTTAGCATTGTCTACCAGATATATTCGGAAGTCGATCTCCCGCTTCGGAGGTAAGCCCTTCACCTCCTCAAATACATCCGAGTATTCCCGGACCACTCTAACAGATCGCAAACTCTCGACCGAAGCGTCAAGCGATTCAAGATAACTTAGCATAACAGAATTCATGGGATTACAAGAGATCTCGAGAGTGTTTCCCAAGCGGGTCATGAGCCTAACAACTCTCCTTTCGCAATCAAGAACGACACCATTACTGGATAACCAGTCCATGCCCAAAATTAACCCATAGCCCGTGAAGCCCAAAACAAAAGCATCACATCTAAACTCAACGCTAAGTATAGAAATCTTCAAACCCAAACATATAATGGACAAATAAGTGGAGCCCCCAATTGGGTTTGAAACAACCAAGGGATCATCTACTAGACTGGTGTCTAAGTGCAGTGACTCAACCAATGATGATGAGATAAACGAATGCGATGCGCCAGAGTCGAATAAAGTACGGACATGATGATCAAACAGAAAAACCAGACTTTCAACGGAAATAGTTCTACCTCTTTCCTGAATCGGTGGAACCGCGAGAGCCTGAACTTGCCCCCTTGCCTGACCTGGTGCCATAAGAGCTTGCACCTGTCCTCCTGAGGTAGATCCCGTCCTCTGCCCCTTCTTAGGGCAGTCTTTCACTAGATGCCCTGCTTCGCCACAGTGGAAGCAGCCAGTCTTCTTCTTCTTCTTCCGACAATCTTTGCTGAGGTGGCCTGGTGTCCCACAGTTGAAGCACTTCTTCTTTCCCTTGCCACCGTTGCCTTTCCCACCCTTGTTTTGCTGTTGCTGTTGAGGTCTCTTCTGATCTCCTTTCTTCTCGGGTGCCTTATTAGCATTGGGACCCTTCTCTTCCTCATGCATAAGTGCCATGTCTACTAGCTTCTCAAAGGTGGCCCCCATAGGGATGTGAGTCATAGCCAATCCATGCATCGGTTCATTCAAGCCTTTAACGAACCTCAAAGCCTTCTTCTCCGGTGTATTCACCATGTATATGCCAAACCTTGCCAACTGATTAAACTTGTTGACATATTCCTTCACTGATAGGTTTCCTTGCTTTAGAGTCAAGAACCTTTCCATATACAGATTTTCTTCCGCCCTTGAGAGAAACTTTGCCACAAACCTTTGTCTGAAATCCGCCCAAGAGTCAACAGGGCGCTCTCCATTAGTGACCTCCCACCAGAACGAGGCCTCTCCCTTCATTAACCAAGCAGCTAACTTGACTTTCTTTCCTTCTTCCATCTCAAAGATGTCTATCAACTCTTCCGTTTCCTTAAGCCAATCCCTAGCTTCCACAAAAGTTTCTGATCCATGAAAAGGTTTCCCTCCCATAGCCTTAAATTCCTTGCAAGTCTTAGCAAAAGTATCCGCTCGAGGAGGAGGAGGGGGAGGAAGATCGGGTGCAACTGGTGGTGGAGGAACATTTGCTGGACCCGCAGTGGCGGCCCTAGCCTCCATCAACTTCCTATACCATACTGGTATCGCTACACCCTCCGGAAAGTTAAGATCTTCAGCCATGCTGAAACGAAAAAGGAAAGATTCAAAACGGAGAATTCGAAAGATAAAGATATGGCTATCGGGGATTATGCTTTTCTTTTAAAAACTTTTCTCTTAAAAGACATGTTTTTGAAAATACTTCTTCCAAAAATGTTTTTAGAAAAATAGTTTTTCTAAAAAATTTATCTGTTCTGGTAACCTTCAGCTCTGATACCACGTGTAACGCCCCACACCCGCTAAGGTCACTCACTAAGGGAATACCTTAACTTCGGTGGAGTATTTTAAGTGAATATAGAACAAAAAAATTACAACAAGACAGATATAAATAATACTTGTTAACTAAAACATCATTTCATTGCAGCAGAAGGTAAACATGTTTGGTTACAATAACAGAACCATAAAACAAGAGTCAAGTACTAAATATCCATCCTGATAAAAACATAGGTACATAATCCCACTACATAACTAATAGCCATAATAGAAAAGATAAGCTGAGCTTTACATCAACGGTCCAAGCTCCAAAAGATAGATAAAGGAATCTAATCAAAGCCCACTAGTGCTAGGCCCAATCTGAGAACCTGAGGGTTGGGAAAAAGATAAAAACAACGGGGTCAGACATAAGTCTGAGCGAGTCCTATAACTTTAACAATACAATAATTAAAGTAATTAGGGTATGATATAAACTTGGTACGGTAACGACTGGGGATAAATGACTACACTAAGCAGCCAACTAGACATAGGAAGAACGAAGATAACGGTAAAGACGCATCTACCCACCCAAGGATAATTACTACACTGCACCACACCAGTCATTCCTAACTTAAAGGTTGATCCCACCCAAGGACTTAGAAAATTTAACTAGTAGTTTCGTGTACCCCTAGCTGACCACATAGGTGCCATCTGCCCCTATCTCCACTAGGTGTACCCACTACTCCCCAAGCGATCGGCTCCCTAACGTAGATACCCGTGCTGGCCCCACAGTGGGGGTGTATCATTCCCCAAAGTGGCAACCCGATACCAACACTGATGCACGGCTTATACCTACATGATGCAACAACGTCTTACCTACCATCCCGGGTCCACACACGCATATGAAACCCGTTGGGCTTGCGTTGCCACCGCTAACCCGTTTTGGCCTCTTATAGTCAAGCCCAGTACAGGTGTCCCGTCCTCGACATGGGTCGAGCCCACAAAGATACATATGGGTTACTGGTTGAAATGGGCCCCCACAAGCTACCCACCTAAGCTTGTCCCTTTTCTAGTGCATCCCACTTAACCCTTTAATCATGTTTAATTACATGTTTCCACTTGGTTAAGTATTCTAATCGTATTTTCTATTGCCACCCAAGGCAACCCACTAGATTTCCACATGCCACCCAAGGCACCCACTTAACCCCTCATTCCCCACTACATGCTTATCTGGTTAAGTGTTTCTTAATTGATTAAGACCGTAACCTTTGTAAAGACCTCTCACATTAGACTGTCTTTTATGGCAGCTGGATTTGCCGGTCGGGTCCGGGAAGCCTTACGCCATAACAGAGTCTAACCTCGTGTCTTTACACTTGTCACGTATTTAGTTTATGCCTAAGACCTCTCACATTGGGCCAATCATTTGTAGCCGCTGGATTTGTCAGTCGGGTCCGGGCAGTCTTATGCTACAAAAGGGTCCAACCTCGTGTCTTAGTCGATTAATTACACCTAATTAATCACCCCCATATTTTGAATTAATTTTCCCTAATTAATTACAATTTAATGATGTTCATAATTGACTCAATTATGTCCATCCACTTATGGTATGCAACATCATACCAATTTCACCACAATTTTGTTAACATGAATATTAACCCCATCGTTCCCCACATAATACGTTAACATGACATACTTAAAAGGGAAGATTCATCACAAATACAATGGGTTCAACTTAGCATAACATTAGCCTCAACATGGGTTTTAAAGGTGTCAACTTGCATATACGACCATAGCATCAAACCCAACTAGCATTAATAATCAACCCAAACTTGCATGAATCACATATGTCATAAAGAGGGTAACTTGCATAGATGTTCATGTCATAGACCTATCATAAAGGGATAAACTTGCATACATGTCATAGGTCTAAAAAGGGATGAACTTGCATGTGTTACTCATATCATAAAAAGGGGTAAAAATGCATATATATGCATGGCATACAAAGGGGTAAACTTGCATATGTATGCATATCATACAAAGGTGTAAACTTGCACATGTTACTTGCATATAATCAAATACCAAACTTGCATAACATGTCATATATGAACTTGCATATAATCAAACACCAAACTTGCATAACATGTCATATACGAACTTGCATATAATCAAACACCAAACTTGCATAACATGGTGTCATAATGGATCAATGTTTATCATAGTGATTTGCATAACTAGCATCATGAACATATAGCATAAAACTTGCATAACTAGCATCATGGACATATAGCATAAAACTTGCATAACTAACATCATGAGCACATAGCATATGATAACATAACTTGCATTGATCCACATTCATAACATTAACCTCATTACCTCCTATCATAATTATTTTAGCAATTGCTTGCTAAAGGCATAGAAACTCACAACTTGTTGATTAGCACTCCTATGAAGAAGATTAAGTTGCTATAGTTGATTTGAGAAGCTATCTTCTTCTAAAAATTGATGGAGGCTCCTTCTAAGTTGCATTTTGACGGCATGATGACGTTGTATCTATTTTTAGTATGGATTAGGGTAGTCTTAGGGTGTATTTATAGATTTAGGATGTAGTTTAGGCCCTTAGATTAACGCTAGATTAGTTTAGAGCCATCAGATCTCGTCACCAGCCACCAAACACAGCCCAAAACCTGACCAACTCACTCAAATGGTGCACCAGGAAAAACTGCCCGGTCACCTGTGTCGACTCCCAAGTCGACAGGGCAGTCGACTTGGGTCCAGTCATGTCGACTCCCAAGTCGACTCCCCAGTCGACTTGGGGTGTGGCGGGAATTTTCCCGCCTACCTTCATTTCTGCATTTGAAATCTGTTTTTCGAAATTTGAATTTTCTGAAGACTTCTTCGGGCCTTAACTGGGTCATACAGACTCCGATTTTCGAAATCTCGGACTCTATTTCGCGTATTTTTCCGAGACGAACGCAATGGAATAGCCCGTTTCCCTTGATTCAGATCCTAAAATTTAATTCTTCCCTGATTTATATTATAACAAGTTATTCAACATACGGGGTGTTACAGAGGTCATTTGCAAAATGACTATTTTTAAGGGCTATATATTATTAAAAAATCTATATAAATTCCATAGCGACTATTTTAAATTGGACATAACTTACAATTTATAAAGTGAAATCTCAGTTTCTTACATTCATTAGAAAATTACATTTCAAAATATTCCAACGTTTCTTGTTTTACTAAAATCTGATTTATTTTGAATTCTCTACATTCATTTGAAATTAAAAATTGAATTTTCAAACTATCGTGCCATTTCGGTTCGTTTTACTTAAATTTTAAATTTATACGTTCTAACTTCGATTTAAATAAATTTTAAATCATTAATTCTCAAAATAAATTAATTTAAATTCTTAAAATCCATTAAATTGATTAAAAATAAAAATAAAATTGGTTCCAAAATCTGGGTTATTACATAAACAAAGCTATCAACTTTGCATATTCATATTGATTTATATATATATCTTTTGCAAAAGGGTTTGAATACTCTGGTTCTCACACAAATACTCCTATGTGTCTTCGTTATTATGGTGTTGGTTAGTACTAAACAAGAGGTTATTTGGATGTATTTTCCTTTCTTTATAAACCATCTTGATTTAATTGCAGTTACAAGTTAAAACTAATGTCCATATGTACCCATAATATTCCAAATGTAGCTTGAGTTTAAATTAATGAACTCCTGGGTTTCGATCACATCAAATATAAAATATAATCTATATATATTTAAAATCCTAGAGTTCCACTCTTTTCAAAAATAAATCTACTTGAAACAACCTATACCTTATCTATATAAATATAGTTGTTACACCTTTTCCTAGAAATTCATGACTGAATATATCAAACCCATACTACTGATATGTTCTTACTTTGAAAACTTCACTAACCTTCAATAAGCATTTTTTATATCTGATACAAATATGTTTTCAAAAGGAAATTCAGCAGAAAATTTGTAAATATCACTATATCCAAAAGACAATTCAACATCATATTAGTAAACTTAATTTAGCATGTTAACTATTTTAGTTGATTAAACGATGAAGACTTGAGTATATTAATAGAAAATCTGCAGGTGAATCTTGTTTTGAGAACTTGGACTGGACTGAATTTGTTTCAGACCACACTACGAAAAAATAACTAACAAATGGAGCAGTTTTCGCAATAGTGACAAGAAATACAAGAAAAAAATATAAGCAATGGAAGAGTTAAGCCAATTGTTAGTTATTCTTCTCATATACTAAATTATTATATATAATGGATGTTAATGGCACGCAATTTTCGTATATATCATCTTGTGAAGCAGAAGCATTAGTGCAATAAAGAGCATCTTTCAAGCCATGAGAACGAAATATCTTCTGTATTTTTTTTTCAAAGAGTAAAACATTACAAAAACTTCTAGATGGATCAGATACAAATGAGCTAATTTGAACTAGGAGGTCATTGAAACTCTTATAAGTTCCAACCAAATAATAGTTCCAAACAATGTAGAATGCATGTTTTCATTAACAAGAATAGGGGAAATCAGATATAACTTATGATAAGGGTTTGAAAAAAGTGCACCTATTTGCATTAACAAGAATAGGGGAAACCAGGCGTAGTTTGAAATTTGGCTTTTGTTCCTTTTCTTAGTTGACAGAAATAATTTATGAGGTTGCAATGACCCTTTTATTGTTTATTAAACAAGAAAGAATTGATCCTTTAGGTCCAATAGGAACATACTTTTTTTTAGATTAGCAACTTTTGTTGTCTTTGGTTAATTTGTTCGATTATGAAGGCCTCATAATGGTGTGTTCGAATAGGAAACGCAGTGACATCTGAGTTATTGTGTCCTTTTTTTATTTCTTTTCTCTACCTTCTTCGCTCTCTGTTCCACTGGGAATTGTGCATGCTCTATAAAAAGAATTTGGGTCTATTTTGTTGCATTTCAAGCTTATATGTGTTAAGAAATATGAGAAAGGTGAAGAAATTGTTTAATTTTTTTAAACTATAACGGCAGATGACAGAAATATTAAATTGTTCTTGGTGCTTTTGTTATATCCAAAAACATAAGATGCGATTTTATATTGTTTTTCATATTCTTTAAAAAAACAAAAGCAAGAAAAACGATGTATTACTTTGGTTGTCCATCCATCGTCCTAGTTGCTATCAATTTAATTTCATTGCTTACTATAGAAATGCCTCTCTATCTTAATATTACAACAAAATATTAAGATATCATTTATGCTGAATGTTCTTTTGGATATAATGATATTTACAAAATTTATATCTTAATATCAAGCTTAATTTCCACTAAAATAATGCAACAAAAATATTTGTTTTAATTTTATATGTTTTCAAAATACTATCTTCTTCACCAACTTTGTTAAACATATCATTTACATAAATCAAAATCATAACTTACAATGTTTGTTGCCGAAAATCCTTTTTAATAATAAGTCTTTTCCAATGATTCAAAGAATATCAAATATTGTTAAATTCTAAAATCACTTAAACAAATAGCCTTTTTAATGATATAAATAACAAGTTACAAAAGTAAAATTTTGAAAATTCCTAATTTTAGCTCCACTGGTAGAGCACCACAAGATCTTAATATCAATAATTACAAATTTAATAAGATAATCATCATTTAATCAATATACATATAAATAAACATCAACATGCCTACTGAAAAGTAACCCAAACATACCCAGTGCACAATCTAATCACAAACAGATCAGAACACAACAATTATACTAAGCCACCAGAGATTGATCATATTATATTTCATATTTAACACATAATAATAAAGTATTGTACAAAGGAAAGAAAATCACTCAAAATCCCGACTACCACCTAATTTGAAGTAATAAAATTTTAGTTGAATTATATCCAAAATTCTGAAAATAACAACCTTTTTTTTCTCCAAAAATCTACAAATGTAATATTATCGTAAAGTGCATGGAGGTGGTAGATAGAAGCTATAATTGTTACAACTTATCTGAATCAAGGTCTAAAGAATGCCAAAGCCTAGAAACTAACACCGACATAATACAAATCATGGGAAATAACCTTAGGGATTCAGTTGATTAACAAAACATAAATAGTGAGTGAGGCGAATTTATAAAAGAAAAAAATTAATAATATTACCGATTTCGAAAAATCCCATAATTGATTTGAAGAGTCGGAGTGAATTGGGAGATGCTCCAGATGTAATGAAGACTGGGTCGGGGATGAATGAATTGGACGTCGGATTGAATCGGAGAAGGGAGAATGGAAGTTTCAGTGGAACAAATTTTTTTGGGATTTATGAATAAATTGAATGTGACAAGGGAATTTTTCAATTATGCGGCCTTAGTTTCCATTTTGTCCTGCCTTTGTTTTTCGCTCCCGCTTTTTCCACCACCAATGATAATATAGCGGATGATACTAATGTATATCATAATTTTTTGTTATTTTCTTTGCTTACTTTATATAGCACAATTTATGCATTATTTTATTTTATTTTAATTATTTTATTATAGCACTTTAATGTAAGGCTGTTATATAATGCTATGTATATCATATTTTCTTGTAGTGTCAGAACCTCATCCCTCAGTCTGTCCATATCAGGAACATCCATTCATCCTTTTTCATAGCCAACCCTCTCGATCTACCTCGATCTCTTTATCCTCTGGTTCCAACTTCTGGATAAACTTCACAAGCTTTGCATCTCGCTTTTGGCTCTCACCAATCCTTTCAATAAGAGTAGGTATTATCGATAAGCTTGCCAACATTTTAGGTTCCAATTAACACCTTGGTCTGAAATCAAATCCTGCCAAAAACTCGAGGCTCTTCCATTTCGAAAACATCGCTCCCTTGCGTATCTACGACTTAACGCATCTGCAATTGCGTTACCTTTACTAGGAGTATAGGATACACCCAAGGTTTTAAATCTCGGATATCGGTCGCGTTTCGTCTCGGGGATTTTTTAGACTCGGTCTCGTATCGGGGGAGATCTCGGACGAGATGAGTCTAACTCGGGAGTTCGTCTCGGATTTTCATCTCGGGTCTGAAAGTTCATATCGGAACAATCTCGGGGTACATGATATGTTAAAAATGATTTTTATGAATGCTATTAAAAACATAATAACTTAAACTTAAAATGCAAAATAACTTTATTATTCTTTATTTTGCGAAAGATCATTCATACTCTAAATCGTAATATGCTTAAAACAGGAATATTGTTAGACAGGAAACATTAAAAGAATCCAAACCATTAAAAAATTCAACATAAAGAGACCATAAAATACATAATTTCATAAGTAACATGTATGAAAAAAGACGAATATGAAAATCATAAGCATTGTTAAACATATACGAACATACAATATAGTCATTTAACATGCAAAATGTAAAATAACAAAAGATTGATATGGCTAGATTTGAGTTTTTTAATTATAGTTCTTGTTCAGGCACAAATTTAAATTTAAACCAAAAAAACTAAGATCTCGGACGATATTCCAGTATTTCGTCTCGGTCGATATATCGTTCGATATTGCAATATCTCGGGCGATATATTCGAAAGGAGATTTAGAGTGATATTTGCTATTTCGTTTCGGTAGGAGCCAAAAACGAGATCTCGGAGGAGATCTCGGGCGATATTTGCGAGATTTGAAACAGTGGATACACCATAATCATATGATGCCTGAAACTATAACCACCATTGCTGCCGAAGATTCAAATCCTATTAGGATAAAAGATACGTTAATGACTTGTGATTCGTAAACAACTCGACTCGAACTCCCAATAGGTAATGTCTCCACATCTTCAGAGTAAACACAATTGCTGCCAACTCCAAATCATGAGTTGGGTAATTCCTTTCGTGCGGCTTCAGCCGTCGACTTGCGTAGGCCACAATCATATCTTTCTGCATTAGCACATCTCTAAGTCCAGTACCGCTTGCATCGGTGTATACCACAATTTCCTTATTCCACTTGGAATTGTCAAAACAGGAGCACTCGTCAGCCTCTCTTTCATGATTCCGAAAGCTTGCTCACACTTTTCATCCTATGTGAACATCTGATTATTTTTCGTCAATCCTGTTAATGCTACTACAAAACAGAGTATTTACGTCTGCCTTTTTCCACTATTTGCGTCTAATTCAGATCAGATGCAAATAAGATGGACGCAAATGTAAAAAAAATATTGCATATTTGCATCCAATATGTCCTGAAGAAGACGCGAATACTGTACATATTTGCGTCTGCTTGGGATGTACATCAGATGCAAATTGCTTATGGCAATTATATTCTTCAATGCATTTGCGTCCACTTTGTTACTGTAACAGATGCAAACTGTTTATGGGAGTTTTGCTCTACAATGAATTTGTGTCAGTTTTGCCAACACATTAAACGAATTTTTTTTAAAACAAAAAAGAATATTGAGCCTTTTAGGCTTGCCACAGCACAAATATACAAATCTGAGTACAATCAAATAGAACAACACAAATCCATAACACAGCAAAATACAAGTGTTACAGCAGTACACTACAATCAATACCTGGAAATTATATGCAAAATTTTGATCAAAAATGGTTTAAATATTTACAACTGTACACTACATTATGAAAACTAACTTAAAAGTATAAATCATGAAGGGTTACATGCTAAAAGAATCAAGATTCCAAACGTTTGGGTGACATGGTCGATCACTTCTTAAAGCCCTAAACTTGAGAGATTAATAAAACATAACATCTTTTGGTTAGTTGTACGTAAATATGAAACCACATATAGTCATATGAGGTTTCACAAATTAATTTGAAATAAACATATATTTAAAATCTCGATTATAATGTATATATCTAATAAATTTGAAATAAACATATGAGGTTCCCTAGATGGTTGAGAAAGAAAAGTTCCTGAGACAAAAAAGATATCCATATAAGCAGAACATTCATCTAATACGTTTCAAAAGATGAAGATATTAGGAAGTTTACTATAAAATTTGGATTATGCAGGCCAGTTTACAAATAATGAAAAGAAAGTCAGTTTAAAAATAATGAAAAGAAAGATGTTAAAATAGTAGCATTGGCAATCTACCGAAATTTAAGGGTCTGGTAGAATTCTATTATTTTGGGATAACATTATATTTAATAAATAATAGATAACATTATATTTAAGAAGTGTTGGAGGCCTGATATTATTGAAAACAGAATGTACCTGAAATCCTGCATATATGTTAGAAATGATACATATATTCCAAGAGATATATATATAAAACTGTCTTTATTCACAAAAGATGATCGAGATTGGTAGAAAATGATATATAAAGGATATAACCATTGGATTCAACAGTTAAGATGATTGTTGGAGATTTTTGTTGACACTACGACAAATTTTCATTTCAAAACATGTTATGCTACCATGGTCTCCTATTTCCTAATGACTTGACCTGGAATATGTAGTGATTTATGCGAAATTTTGATGAGGATATAGTATTGTTTATTTAGATACTAATGGAGTATAACAAAACAATTATGAAATCTCACGAAAAACAAAGAACAAAAAAGGACACAGAAGATTTAACGTGGTTCGGATGTGAATATCCTACGTCCACGGAGACCCAACAACTTTTATTTTTCAATGAATAAGTGAGTACATAAGAGAGGAGGAAGATTACAATAGAGAGAAGATTAATGGTGGATTGCTTTCTTCATGCAATAACATGACCTCTATTTATATAGAGGGATTTCTTGACCTCCAAGTAAACTTGGCACCCAAGTTTTCTTGACTTCCAAGTAAACTTGACACCCAAGTTATTCCATATAGGAGCCAATTACATGATTGACAATCAATCTTTCCTTCTCTACAAATATTTGAATCATCAATTTCAACACTCCACCTTGATTCAAATATGACAGTCTTTCTTCATCATCTCATCTTCAACAGTCAACATAGAAGTTGTTGGGCCCAGCGCCCCATGGCGCTCAAGTAACAGGAAGCAAACCGATTAAGTTTGAGCAATGCTCAAACTTGTCCTTCGGAAGTGACTTAGTCATCATATCTGAAGGATTATCCGAAGTACCCACCTTCAATAATTTGATCTTGCTCCATTCTTCCTCAAGCATAAGAAAGAAACCTCTAACATCAATGTGCTTTGTCCGTGAACTATAAGCTTGATTCTCAACAAGATGAATCGCACTCTGACTGTCTGAAAATAGCTCCACTGTCCGCTGCACCATTGAAAGATCACCCAACAACTGAAGTAAGTACAATCCAACTCTTCTTCGGTAGTCGACAAAGCTACGATAAATTGCAGCTTTGATCTCCATGAGATCGAGCCTATGCCAAGTGTAAAAACATAGCCCGACACTGACTTCCTAGCATCTCTATCCCCAGCATAATCATAATCATAGTATCCTCTGAGAAAGATGTCACCATCTACTCCACCATATAGTAAACCCACCGAAGAAGTGCCTCGATGTAACAACCCGCAAATTCTGAACCAATTTAAAATTTTTATTTTAGAAAATTTTAATGAATTTTGAGGATATGATATAATTTATATAAATAATAATGGCTAGAATTTATTTAATCGAAGTTAAAACGAATTAACTTAATTTAAATATAAATGGAGTTAGAAATGGCGCTGTAGTTTTAAAATTTAATTTTAAACTTTAACTGAATGTACAGGATTCAAAATAAATCATAATTGAGTGAAACCAGAAATATTTAAATCTGTTTAATCATATCTTTCTAACGAATCTGAAAAATTGAAATTTCATAGCGGAAATCAAAAGTTATGGCCAATTCAATTTTTAGAAAGGTCGCTGTAGAATATATATATATATATATACATATATACATATATATATATATATATATTATATGGCCCGAAAGGCTACTTTTCACATATGAAGGAATTTCGACTCGAAACCACTTCCATTGAGTCTGGAATGATGTTTCTGCATTTAAAAAGTATAAACACTTATATATTTTGAGTTTCGGGAATTATTTGTTTAAAAATGTATTTTTAATATTAAATATATTGGCCTTGAAAATAGTCAATTTTCAAACGACCTCCGTTTTTGACGAAACCACTTTTGTTGAAACCGGAATGTCAAATTATAGCTAGGTTTCAATTTTCAGAATTTTTCGAATTAATATGTGAGCGTGGCGAAAGAAAATGTGTTTTGACTATTTCAGTTAAATTTAATCGACTGGAAAATTGCCATTTTTTGAACAGTCTCAGAATTCAACAAAATTAGTCTTGTTAGAACAGTATCGTCATAAGAAAGCTAAAAATAATTTTTCTGGAATTTTTAGAGGTCATATGTGGCCCCGACATATTTAAATGTACGGTCAATATTTAATTAATTAATTTTTAATGGGATTTAAAATAAAATTTCTACAGATTTCGGAATTGGACCCCGAGACCCATCCCATTGCGTTCAGAAGGCCTCAAAACGTTAAGATCGACAGTAAGCAAGCCCAATTCTGAGACAGTCCAGAAATCCGCCTTTATAACACGTTTTTCAATGAATTTAATAATAAAAAATTAAAATTAAACCCTTACACTAATGGCCAGCCGCCGCCTACTCCATTCGAAGGCCAGAATCATCCGAATTTCAAACGCTAATTTCTCTCAATCCGTTCAGTGAAAATCAACAAACTATATATCAAATCGAAGAGAATTTAGAGAGCTTCGAATCCATACGGTTGGATCATCTTCACGTTGCATGACCACCGAGAACAAACGCCAGGAAGCCGCGCCGTTTCAAGCTCCACCTCCGCCACCAGACCCGATCGAGTGGGCCCCCCTTCCTGGTGCTGGCGCGCCTCCCCAGGTCCTTCGATGCCACACCTTCCGATCTTCTAACCGCTGTCTGGATTGAACACAAAATCAAACCCTATGTTTGAACGAAATTTGAAAACGGTCGGCTGTAACCCGAAGAGGGAGGAAGAAGGTTTTAATATTATATTATTATTTATTTAATATTTAATTTATCCAATGTTTAAAATTGAATATCTTTTTACTGCGATATCAGAATTCAACGAAACGACTTGCGTTGGACTCGTCTTTCAGAGATCTTCGCAATGGCGCAGACCAGAGCTGAATCCGAGACAGTCGAATTTTCAGCCATATCGATGTGAGAATTCTGAATTTTATTATTTAATTAATTATAAATTATTTTTCTCGTGTTAAAGTTTATTGTATTATAATACTGATTCAGATTTGAAATGTTCTGTGATTGATGAATTGTTGATGATTGCTTGTGGTATGTTTGTTGGTCATGTTATGCTAGACCCGCATTGAAATCTCATATATGGTTGAATTTTATTTGCGATTTGAAAATTAAATCTAGATTTAGATTTAAATCATATTTTATCCAGATCTAGTTATTCTAATTTATTTTAAATTATTAAAATATTATTTTTATTATTCTGAGATGAACAATAGAATCTGATCGACAAATAAAAACTTATTCTTTTATATCACAATAGAAGTTGAAAGACCAATAAAAACTTATTTTTATTTGTTTATATTACATTAGAAGTTGAAAAACAAATAAAAATTTTATTTTTATTTATTTGTTTACATTTAGAACGATTTATGAATTACAGTAAAAATTCTTCTTTTTACTGTCATATTAAACGTAAGATGTTCTAGGATTAGAATAACAATAAGATACTAGATTTTATTGTTGATATTAAAACATTTTTATAAAACAAAACTTTATTTACATTGCTTCGGTAAATTATAGGTTATATTTGGAAACCACCTTTTTGTTTACATTTTCATGTAAACAAAATTCATGTTTTGGAAATCACAATTTTGTTTACATTTTATATGTAAATAAGAAATTACTTTCAGAAGTTACATAGAATTTGGATAGATATTTTATTCGTGTTTTTCAACGAAAAAATATACATTGAAAATATACATAGAAATACAAGTTTTACTTTTTATTTGCATTCCACCATGCAAATAAAATGTTGGAAATAAAAGTACACTTTTTATTTCCATTTTACAATGCAAATAAACATAGAAATTAAAAGTTTGCTTTTCATTTGCACTTTTCAATGCAAATATAGCATGAAATAAAATTCATTTTTCTTATTTGCATCTCATAATGCAAATATAACTTGAAAATAAAAAGTACATTTTTATTTGTGTCTGACAACACAAATAAAACTAGAAAATAAAACATATATTGAAAATAAATTTTTGTTCTTTATTTTACGTTCAAAAATGCAAATATATTTTGAAGATAAAGTTTGTTCTTCTATTTACATTCACTAATGCAAATATAACATGGAAAAATAAGTTAACTTTTTATTTGTGTTCTTCAATGCAAATATACATTGAAATTAAAGATTATTCTTTTATTTACATTCACAAATGTAAGTATACATTGAGATTAAAGTTTATTCTTTTATTTGCATTCTCTAATGCGAATTTACATTAAAATATAACTTGTTCTTTTATCTGCATTCCCTAATGCAAATATATTTTGAAAATAGAGTTTGCCCTTTTGTTTGTATTCACAAATGCAAATATATTCTGAAAATAAAATTTGCCCTTTTTACATTCACAAATGTGAATATACTTTGAAAATCAAGTTTGTTCTTTATTTTGTATTCCACATAACATCAAAAATAAAAGTTACATTTTTATTTGCAAACATAAAAATGAAATAAACATCTTTGTCAAACTTGATTTAGTTAAAATGAAATAAAACATCTTTGTCGAACTTGATTAGTTAAAATAAAATAATTACTTTTGTCAATTTATACTAGTTGAAATAAAATAATCACTTTTATCAATTTATACTAGTGGAAACAAAATAATATTTTTATCAATTTATGATTAGTTGAGATGAAAATAACATTTTTGTCAATTATATTAGTTGAGAAAAAATGTACATCTTGTCAACTTTAGATGGTTGAAAACAAAAGGGACATTTTTGTTAAATAAAAGAATTAAGCACAAATAGCATTTTTATAATCTATATGCAAATTTAATAATTGTTTTTATTTGCATAACATGTAGAAGAAATTATAAGCAAATATAAAAATCATTTCTTTTATTTACAAATTTACATTAGCAACTATATTTAAATATAAAAATCATCAAAAGATAAGTTACATTTGTGAATTTGCATTTTTGATATGAATAAAACATCGTTTTAAAGTTGTATTTTTATTTGCATTCTTTAATGCAAACAAAACATGAATTGAAAGTTTCATTTTACTTTCAAAAGCATGAGTTACCCTTTTATTCACATTTTCAGATATAAATAAAGGATAGGATTTAAAAGTTACATTTGGCACATTTTTGGTTGAGCTTAAACTAGCAAAGTAGAAATTGTCAATAGAGACGAAGTTATTATGCTTATTCATTCCTTGCAATTGAGATATTTTCTTGTCATCATTATATATTGTGTATTACACTTCCATTTACAAGTTACCCGACTTGTTTATGTGATTGGGACGACAATTTTTACACATCGCCCAAGTGCACAAATTAGTTTATTATTTGTTTGTTGGTTGAAAGCCCACATGGGTGTTGGGATGAAAATTTACATACACTAATCCCAATATTTAGTTGTATGTTGATCGTTGGATCGACAGGCTGCGATGAGATTTATTATTTAATTTTTAACGCTTACACAGTGGAAATTATACTTTGGATGTAGATGGATGATTTGATAATTATACTATTATTATCATATATATGATGGGTGTGAAATCTATATAATCCAAATTGTATGGTAAATGTTTGAGTCGCATTTGGATTCAGGTGTTCTTTTAAATAAGAATATTTTTACATTAGAAATCCTTTTTATATAAAGTACATTTTTAATCAAGTGTATGTTAAAACAAAGAATATTTGTAAAAGATAAAATTCTATAATATAAAGAATACTTCTCATTTAGAATCTTTTATATAAAGAATAATTTTACGATTATTTTAAAATATGTTTTTAAAAGATTATTAGGATTTGCAATTATATTTTGTGATATGAAACAAATTGAGATGTGAAGTGGATTTATCGTGGACGATGTTTTAAACGACATTTGTCCTTTAATCCAATTTACATTGAAATTACTATTTGGGATTTATAAATCTATTGTATAGATTTAAAAAAGGCATTTTCTAAAAATCAAGTTTTCCAATTTAATATATTAAATTGGAATTAAGTGGGAATTCGATTGGTAATAATCGAAATGGGCTTCTGTAAAAGAAGACCAATGTTATAGATGGAATTTAAGAGGCTTTGCCGTTATTCCATTTATATTATTAGTCCGATACAGAAATCTATATCGATTATGTATTGATTTGATTTCTGTGAAATTCCATATTTTGGAAATTGATTTATAGGTTTATCGTGAACTGTGTTTTAAAGAACACTAGTTCTTTAACCTGTTTAAGACAAGATTTATTCCTTAAATTAAATGATCTTGTGATAATGATTTTTGATATCAAATCAAAACTGGAGTTTTAATAAATCTTTTAAGGAAGATTTAAGATTTTATTTTCAGAGTTTAGCTTTGATAAAATTAATGAGAATCTTCTAACACGAATATCTTATTAAAAGAATACTCGGAGTTGGAATGTGGCGTAATGTGTGATTTTCCAATATTTGCTTTCTAATCACAAAATACGCAAGTTATTCAGAAAGACCGGGTTTAACCCATTCTGAATAATCATCATGACGATCAAGAGTCGAAGATGAAGACGGTGATTGAAGACCGATGGTTTTCACATCGTTAGGATGATGATGACTGGTATCTTGAATTCGGATTGGCCTTCCAAGGCAAGGTATTTGGTAATGATCGTCCAAACGCATTTGGAGATCGACGGACACGTTGTTTCGCTCAGACCCAGAGCGGACTTGTAAATGGATTATGTGTCTGACATTTTATTCCTTCCTGCTGTATTTGTTGAACGCTACTGACTATATATTTCTGTTTGGTGGTGAAGAATTTATTCTTTACTTATCACCCTTCTCTAAGACGTATGAGCTTAGAGGTTATATATATATTGGTAGATGATCAATAATATGGTAGGGTCTGACAATGTGACACGCTAAGATGCAAATGATCAAGGATTTGTTGAAAAGCAGGCCTTGTGGTTGATGATCAAAGCACAGTCTCTTTAGGCATAGCTTTGTGCATATCGCGACTTCGCGAGCCTCACACACCGGTTGAGTCTAAAACGGGAGAAGGGAACGCAGGGAGTGCACACGTTTCTTTCTAACTAGAAGTAGTGATTGGGCTTTAACACGGCCCGACATTTGCTTATGTGGTTGATGGAATTTTTGCGAGGCCTCGGTTTATTCTTATCGGTCGCCCTCGGCTGATTTGTAAGTCCAATAGGATCGGGGAGCGTGTGTTCAGGCATAACTAATCCACTAAATTATTTGTGGACCGGCCCTGGTGTATCCAAGGGTTCGCTAGCGTTCGAATCCTGAGGCATTGCTAGAGTGTCTCGAATCGGTCAGGAGCTCCTCCCTAGCCTTGACTCATGATGGAAACCCAATTTCCAATACGCCCTTGCGGTTTTGATTGTATAACTAGTATGGCGACATAGTAGATGGTAGTTATGCCATCTAGGATTGATATTTTATTTGAAATGTTTTAAATATATATATATATACACACTAATAATATCGTATTTTACGTATCAAGCATCTTTTGACCATTATAAGGTAAAACCCTATCCTCCGGTTTGCGTTGCATTGTGTGATGGGACCTGGGTCTTATAATGGTTTCGTTTTTCTAAAAAGCATTACGTTATTTGACGATTTACTTAATTTATGCACTGGCAATCCAATGGAGTAAACTCGTTCCGCGTTAGCGGCGTGGTCCTGTGATTAGCCTACTTATTAGATAGTTAAGTATAGAATTCTCACACCAGTCCCACGACTGACCTGTAGTTTGTTTCACTTTGCAAACTCGGGTGCCCTCTTTTCACACGGGCAGTCGAGTAGCTTTTTGCAGATATAGCTAAGCAGGATCCTGGATTGAGTTCTGAAGTTGGGTCTAGAATATTGGTGGCCTTCCGCTGAGATTAGTTCCGCTGCAATGTATTTAATTTATTGTAAATGTATCTTTCGCTGTATTATTTATCGATATACTCTGATATTCTGTACTCTGATGTAACATGTATTATTGATGTTATAAAAGTCTGTGTTGTTGTCCTGATGTGTTGTATGCCCAAAGTTAACGTACGCGGGTTTTGAACGGTCTTGATCGATCTCGCGATCGATTGGGGTCGGGTAAAATCCGGGTCGTTACAGCTGGTATCAAAGCCAGGTTAGCTCAAATCTTTGGGGTACAACTCATTAGAACTAAACAAAAGACTCATCAGAGATTGGATTAGTAATATCCAATAAGAATACTCATTAGAGATAGGATCAGCAGTATCCTAGAATGAGAATACTCATTAGAGATGGGGTTAGCAATGCCCTAGAGTGAGTCAGAGTTGAAAATTTATAATTAACGTACTTGTTATTATATATATAATTCGATTTTAGAAAATATGATTTTGAATATATATAAAAGTTATATATTTTTGAAAATTTAATCAACTAATTGATTGATGACTGTGTTGTGTGAATATGAAGTTCAACTAATAAAATTATTAAACAATTAAAGAATGAAAATTAAATTAGTTAAACAAACAACTTTAGCTTCATTTCCTTTTCGAGGACGAAAATATTTTAAGTGGGGGAGATTGTAACAACCCGCAATTTCAGAACCAATTTAAAATTTTTATTTTAGAAAATTTTAATGAATTTTGAGGATATGATATAATTTATATAAATAATAATGGCTACAATTTATTTTAATCGAAGTTAAAACGAATGAACTTAATTTAAATATAAATGGAGTTAGAAATGGCACAGTAGTTTTAAAATTTAATTTTAAACTTTAACTGAGTGTACAGGATTCAAAATAAATCAGAATTGAGTGAAACCAGAAATATTTAAATCTGTTTGACCATATCTTTCTAACGAATCTGAAAAATTGAAATTTCATAGCGGAAATCAAAAGTTATGGCCAATTCAATTTTTAGAAAGGTCGCTGTAGAATTTATATATATATATATATATATTATATGGCCCGAAAGGCGACTTTTCACATATGAAGGAATTTCAACTCGAAACCACTTCCATTGAGTCTGGAATGATGTTTCTGCATTTAAAAAGTATAAACACTTATATATTTTGAGTTTTGGGAATTATTTGTTTAAAAATGTATTTTTAATATTAAATATATTGGCCTTGAAAATAGTCAATTTTCAAACGACCTCCGTTTTCGACGAAACCACTTTTGTTGAAACCGGAATGTCAAATTATAGTTAGGTTTCAATTTTCAGAATTTTTCGAATTAATATGTGAGCGTGGCAAAAGAAAATGTATTTTGACTATTTCAGTTAAATTTAATCGACTGGAAAATAGTCATTTTTCGAACAGTCTGCGAAAGAAAATGTGTTTTGACTATTTCAGTTAAATTTAATCGACTGGAAAATAGCCATTTTTCGAACAGTTTCAGAATTCAACAAAATTAGTCTTGTTAGAACCGTATCGTCATAAGAAAGCTAAAAATATTTTTTTTGGAATTTTTAGAGGTCATATGTGGCCCCGGCATATTTAAATGTACGATCAATATTTAATTAATTAATTTTTAATGGGATTTTAATTAAAATTTCTACAGATTTCGGAATTGGACCCCGAGACCCATCCCATTGCGTTCAGAAGGCCTCAAAACGTTAAGATCGACAGTAAGCAAGCCCAATTCTGAGACAGTCCAGAAATCCGCCTTTATAACACGTTTTTCAATGAATTTAATAATAAAAAATTAAAGTTAAACCCTAACCCTAATGGCCAGCCGCCGCCTACTCCATTCGAAGGCCAGAATCATCCGAATTTCAAACGCTAATTTCTCTCAATCCGTTCAGTGAAAATCAACAAACTATATATCAAATCGAAGAGAATTTAGAGAGCTTCGAATCTATATGGTTGGATCATCTTCACGTTGCACGACCACCGAGAACAAACGCCAGGAAGTCGCGCCGTTTCGAGCTCCACCCCCGCCACCAGACCCGATCGAGTGGGCCCCCCTTCCTGGTGCTGGCGCGCCTCCCCAGGTCCTTCGACGCCACACCTTCCGATCTTCTAACCGCTGTCTGGATTGAACACAAAATCAAACCCTATGTTTGAACGAAATTTGAAAACGGTCGGCTGTAACCCGAAGAGGGAGGAAGAAGGTTTTAATATTATATTATTATTTATTTATTTAATATTTAATTTATCCAATGTTTAAAATTGAATATCTTTTTACT
Organism: Allium sativum; assembly: GCA_030737875.1. Taxonomy (NCBI): domain Eukaryota; kingdom Viridiplantae; phylum Streptophyta; class Magnoliopsida; order Asparagales; family Amaryllidaceae; genus Allium; species Allium sativum. The sequence goes on from CM060920.1 coordinate 694,446,365, forward strand.
GCGATATCAGAATTCAACGAAACGACTTGCGTTGGACTCGTCTTTCAGAGATCTTCGCAGTGGCGCAGACCAGAGCTGAATCCGAGACAGTCGAATTTTCAGCCATATCGATGTGAGAATTCTGAATTTTATTATTTAATTAATTATAAATTATTTTTCTCATGTTAAAGTTTATTGTATTATAATACTGATTCAGATTTGAAATGTTCTGTGATTGATGAATTGTTGATGATTGCTTGTGGTATGTTTGTTGGTCATGTTATGCTAGACCCGCATTGAAATCTCATATATGGTTGAATTTTATTTGCGATTTGAAAATTAAATCTAGATTTAGATTTAAATCATATTTTATCCAGATCTAGTTATTCTAATTTATTTTAAATTATTAAAATATTATTTTTATTATTCTGAGATGAACAATAGAATCTGATCGACAAATAAAAACTTATTCTTTTATATCACAATAGAAGTTGAAAGACCAATAAAAACTTATTTTTATTTGTTTATATTACATTAGAAGTTGAAAAACAAATAAAAATTTTATTTTTATTTGTTTGTTTACATTTAGAACGATTTATGAATTACAGTAAAAATTCTTCTTTTTACTGTCATATTAAACGTAAGATGTTCTAGGATTAGAATAACAATAAGATACTAGATTTTATTGTTGATATTAAAACATTTTTATAAAATAAAACTTTATTTACATTGCTTCGGTAAATTATAGGTTATATTTGGAAACCACCTTTTTGTTTACATTTTCATGTAAACAAAATTCATGTTTTGGAAATCACAATTTTGTTTACATTTTATATGTAAATAAGAAATTACTTTCAGAAGTTCCATAGAAATTTGATAGATATTTTATTCGTGTTTTTCAACGCAAAAATATACATTGAAAATATACATAGAAATACAAGTTTTACTTTTTATTTGCATTCCACCATGCAAATAAAATGTTGGAAATAAAAGTACACTTTTTATTTGCATTTTACAATGCAAATAAACATAGAAATTAAAAGTTTGCTTTTAATTTGCACTTTTCAATGCAAATATAGCATGAAATAAAATTTATTTTTCTTATTTGCATCTCACAATGCAAATATAACTTGAAAATAATACATTTTTATTTGTGTCTGACAACACAAATAAAACTAGAAAATAAAACATATATTGAAAATAAAATTTTGTTCTTTATTTTGCGTTCAAAAATGCAAATATATTTTGAAGATAAAGTTTGTTCTTCTATTTACATTCACTAATGCAAATATAACATGGAAAAATAAGTTAACTTTTTATTTGTGTTCTTCAATGTAAATATAAATTGAAATTAAAGATTATTCTTTTACATTCACAAATGTAAATATACATTGAGATTAAAGTTTATTCTTTTATTTGCATTCTCTAATGCGAATTTACATTAAAATATAAATTGTTCTTTTATCTGCATTCCCTAATGCAAATATATTTTGAAAATAGAGTTTGCCCTTTTGTTTGCATTCACAAATGCAAATATATTCTGAAAATAAAATTTGCCCTTTTTACATTCACAAATGTGAATATACTTTGAAAATCAAGTTTGTTCTTTATTTTGCATTCCACATAACATCAAAAATAAAAGTTACATTTTTATTTGCAAACATAAAAATGAAATAAACATCTTTGTCAAACTTGATTTAGTTAAAATGAAATAAAACATCTTTGTCAAACTTGATTAGTTAAAATAAAATATTTACTTTTGTCAATTTATACTAGTTGAAATAAAATAATCACTTTTATCAATTTATACTAGTGGAAACAAAATAACATTTTTGTCAATTTATGATTAGTTGAGATGAAAATAACATTTTTGTCAATTATATTAGTTGAGAAAAAATGTACATCTTGTCAACTTTAGATGGTTGAAAACAAAAAGGACATTTTTGTTAAATAAAAGAATTAAGCACAAATAGCATTTTTATAATTTATATGCAAATTTAATAATTGTTTTTATTTGCATAACATATAGAAGAAATTATAAGCAAATATAAAAATCATTTCTTTTATTTACAAATTTACATTAGCAACTATATTTAAATATAAAAATCATCAAAAGATAAGTTACATTTGTGAATTTGCATTTTTGATATGAAAAAAAACATCGTTTTAAAGTTGTATTTTTATTTGCATTCTTTAATGCAAACAAAACATGAATTGAAAGTTTTATTTTACTTTCAAAAGTATGAGTTACTCTTTTATTCACATTTTCAGATATAAATAAAGGATAGGATTTAAAAGTTACATTTGGCACATTTTTGCTTGAGCTTAAACTAGCAAAGTAGAAATTGTCAATAGAGACGAAGTTATTATGCTTATTCATTCCTTGCAATTGAGATATTTTCTTGTCATCATTATATATTGTGTATTACACTTCCATTTACAAGTTACCCGACTTGTTTATGTGATTGGGACGACAATTTTCACACATCGCCCAAGTGCACAAATTAGTTTATTATTTGTTTATTGGTTGAAACCCCACACTGGTGTTGGGATAAAAATTTACATACACTAATCCCAATATTTAGTTGTATGTTGATCGTTGGATCGACAGGCTGCGATGAGCGTTATTATTTAATTTTTAACGCTTACACAGTGGAAATTACACTTTGGATGTAGATGGATGATTTGATAATTATACTATTATTATCATATATATGATGGGTGTGAAATCCATATAATCCAAATTATATGGTAAATGTTTGAGTCACATTTCGATTCAGGTGTTCTTTTAAATAAGAATATTTTTACATTAGAAATCCTTTTTATATAAAGTACATTTTTAATCAAGTATATGTTAAAACAAAGAATATTTGTAAAAGATAAAATTCTGTAATATAAAGGATACTTCTCATTTAGAATCTTTTATATAAAGAATATTTTTACAATTATTTTAAAATATGTTTTTAAAAGATTATTAGGATTTGCAATTATATTTTGTGATATGAAACAAATTGAGATGTGAAGTGGATTTATTGTGGACGATGTTTTAAACGACATTTGTCCTTTAATCCAATTTACATGGAAATTACTATTAGGGATTTATAAATCTATTGTATAGATTTAAAAAAGGCATTTTCTAAAAATCAAGTTTTCCAATTTAATATATTAAATTGGAATTAAGTGGGAATTCGATTGGTAATTATCGAAATGGGCTTCTGTAAAAGAAGACCAATATTATATATGGAATTTAAGAGGCCTTGCCGTTATTCCATTTATATTATTAGTCCGATACAGAAATCTATATCGATTATGTATTGATTTGATTTCTGTGAAATTCCATATTTTGGAAATTGATTTATAGGTTTATCGTGAACCGTGTTTTAAAGAACACTAGTTCTTTAACCTGTTTAAGACAAGATTTATTCCTTAAATTAAATGATCTTGTAATAATGATTTTTGATATCAAATCAAAACTGAGTTTTAATAAATCTTTTAAGGAAGATTTAAGATTTTATTTTTAGAGTTTAGCTTTGATAAAATTAATGAGAATATTCTAACACGAATATCTTATTAAAAGAATACTTGGAGTTGGAATGTGGCGTAATGTGTAATTTTCCAATATTTGCTTTCTAATCACAAAATACGCAAGTTATTCAGAAAGACCGGGTTTAACCCATTCTGAATAATCATCACGACGATCAAGAGTCGAAGACGAAGACGGTGATTGAAGACCGATGGTTTTCACATCGTTGGGATGATGATGACTGGTATCTTGAATTGGGATTGGCCTTCCAAGGCAAGGTATTTGGTAATGATCGTCCAAACGCATTTGGAGATCGACGGACACGTTGTTTCGCTCAGACCCAGAGCGGAATTGTAAATGGATTGTGTGTCTGACATTGTATTCCTTCCTGCTGTATTTGTTGATCGCTACTGATTATATATTTCTGTTTGGTGGTGAAGAATTTATTCTTTACTTATCACCCTTCTCTAAGACGTATGAGCTTAGAGGTTATATATATATTGGTAGATGATCAATAATATTGTAGGGTATGACAATGTGACACGCTAAGATGCAAATGATCAAGGCTTTGTTGAAAAGCAGGCCTTGTGGTTGATGATCAAAGCACAGTCTCTTTAGGTATAGCTTTGTGTATATCGAGACTTCGCGGGCCTCACACACCGGTTGAGTCTAAAACGGGAGAAGGGAACGCAGGGAGTGCACACGTTTCTTTCTAACTAGAAGTGGTGATTGGACTTTAACACGGCCCAGCATTTGCTTATGTGGTTGATGGAATTTTTGCGAGGCCTCGGTTTATTCTTATCAGTCGCCCTCTGCTGATTTGTAGGTCCAATAGGATCGGGGAGCGTGTGTTCAGGCATAACTAATCCACTAAAGTGTTTGTGCACCGGCCCTGCTGTATCCAAGGGTTCGCCAGCTTCTGAATCCTGAGGCATTGCTAGAGTGTCTCGAATCGGTCAGGAGCTCCTCCCTAGCCTTGACTCATGATGGAAACCCAATTTCCAATACGCCCTTGCGGTTTTGATGGTATTACTAGTATGGCGACATAGTAGATGGTAGTTATGCCGTCTAGGATTGATATTATATTTGAAATGTTTTAAATATATATATACACACTAATAATATCGTATTTTACGTATCAAGCATCTTTTGACCATTATAAGGTAAAACCCTATCCTCCGGTTTGCGTTGCATTGTGTGATGGGACCTGGGTCTTATAATGGTTTCATTTTTCTAAAAAGCATTACGTTATTTGACGATTTACTTTATTTATGCACTGGCAATCCAATGGAGTAAACCCGTTCTGCTTTAGCGGCGTGGTCCTGTGATTAGCCTACTTATTAGATAATTAAGTATAGAATTCTCACACCAGTCCCACGACTGACCTGTAGTTTGTTTCACTTTGCAAACTCGGGTGCCCTCTTTTCACACGGGCAGTCGAGTAGCTTTTTGTAGATATAGCTAAGCAGGATCCTGGATTGAGTTCTGAAGTTGGGTCCAGAATATTGGTGGCCTTCCGCTGAGATTAGTTCCGCTGCAATGTATTTAATTTATTGTAAATGTATCTTTCGCTGTATTATTTATCGATATACTCTGATATTTTGTACTCTGATGTAACATGTATTATTGATGTTATAAAATTCTGCGTTGTTGTCCTAATGTGTTGTATACCCAAAGTTAATGTACGCGGGTTTTGAACGGTCTTGATCGATCTCGCGATCGATTGGGTTCAGACAAAATCCGAGTTGTTACACTCGAAGATATCTAAGAATCCACTTCACTGCTTGCCAATGTTCTTTGCCTGGGTTAGACATATATCGACTGACAACACCAACTGCATGGGCCAAATCTGGTCTTGTGCACACAATCGCATACATGAGACTACCAACAACACTAGAATAAGCTATATTATCCATATACCTTTTATCTTCTTCCGATGTAGAAGAATGGTCTTTCGACAACTTAAAATGAGAGCCTAAAGGAGTGCCTACCGGTTTGGCTTTCTCCATCCCAAATCGAGCGAGGACTTCCTCGATGTACTGCGCCTGAGTGAGCCTTAACTCTCTCCGCTTCCTATCCCTGCTTATCTCCATACCCAATATTATTTGTGCCTTTCCCAAATCCTTCATATCAAACTCTCTACTGAGCTCCGCTTTCAACTCCTTAATTTTGACCATACTCTGAGATGCAATCAACATATCATCAACATATAACAACAAATAAATCATGTCATCATCACATCTCCTAAAATAAACACACTGGTCTTTGAAGCTTCTGGAGTATCCCTGTGAAAGCATAAACTTATCACATCTCTTGTACCATAGTCTAGGAGACTGTTTCAGTCCATAAAGCGATTTGTTAAGTTTACAAACATAGTCTGGCCTGCTACCATCAATGAACCCTTCCGGCTGCCGCAAATAAATCTCTTCATCCAGATCACCATGCAAGAAAGCAGTTTTGACATCTAGTTGCTCTAACTCCATGTCATAATGAGCAACTAATGCCAAGAGAATACGAATGGAAGTATGCCTAACAACTGGAGCAAAGATGTCATGATACTCTACCCCTTTCTTTTGAACATACCCCTTTGCTACTAGTCTTGCTTTATATCTGAACTCTCTATTGCCGCCGTCTTTCACTCTACAGATCCACTTACATCCAATAGCTCTCTTGTCGGTAGGAAGTGGCACCAAATCCCAAGTGTGATTTTTCCATAAAGATTTGATCTCCTCTTCCATTGCTACTAACCAACTGGAACTGTTAACTGATGCAATAGCGTCTCTATAATCTCTAGGCTCACCATGGACAACATTTAATGCATATGTTGCCATATCATCAAAGTCAATGTCTTTGATGCTCAAACCAACAAACTCATCAAGCCATCTGGGCTTTCTTCTTTCTCTAACAGGCCTGATCTCTGTATGAGCTACACCTTGAGTTTGATCTTCTATGCCAGCATCCATAGTATCCTCATCAACCACGGCATCATCGGAAACAACATTTGAACGTCTATGGAAAGAATCAACGGATTATTTGCTTTGTGTTTGGTATTCTTTACATGTCCTCTCATCATCGTCCGATGAGGAAGGCTCCACTTCAACATAGCCTTCTCATCAAAAGTTACATGCCTACTTATAATAAGTTTCTTGCTAATAGGACACCACAACATATATCCTTTTACTCCTCTTCTATAACATAGAAAGATACGTTCGCGAGCTCTAGGTTCCAGCTTTCCTTGACTCTCATGCACATAAGCAGGACAACCAAACACCTTGAGGAATGAATAGCTAACATGCCCTCCTTTCCGTACTTCTTCAGGGATCTTCATATCTATGGCAGTAGAAGGTGTGCGGTTGATGAGGAAAGCCTCCATAGATAAAGCTTCAGCCCAAAATTCCTTCTTTAACTTAGCAATCAATCTGAGGCACATAGTTCTCTCCAACAATGTCTGATTCATCCTTTCTGCAACTACATTGGACTGGGGGTCGCCTAGGGTGGTGTAATGCCTCTTAATGCCTTCGGACTCACAATAATCGATAAATTTCTGTGATACGAATTCACCGCCATTATATGAACAGAGACTTTCAACTTCTTTCCTGACTGCTTCTCCACCATGGATTTCCATTTACGAAATCTAGTAAAGGTTTCACTTTTGGACTTTAAAAAGTATACCCAAACTTTACGAGAGAAATCTTTTATAAAAGAAACAAAATACCTGGCTCCACCCAAGGATGGGCAAGGAGAAGGTCCCCAAACATCCGTGTGAACATAATCCAAAATAGCTTTTGCCTTATGCTCACCAACACCAAAAGAAATCTTCGTCTACTTACCAATAACACATTCTTCACAAAAACCAAGCTTTGAATGTCAAACTCCATCAATCAAACCTCGCTTTCTTAGCTCATCCATGCTGCGTTCGCCAATGTGGCCCATCCGCAAGTGCCATAATCTGGAAGAATCTGAATCAGCTGAAGTAACTGAAGCTGATTCACCAACTACAGTAGTGCCCTTTAGTAAATAGAGATTTCATGCCCTCACTCCTTTCATAACGATCATGGAACCCTTAGATATTTTCGTCTTCTCTTCTTTAACTACAATCTTTAGTCCAAGTCTACTCAATGCCCCAACAGAAGTCAAGCTCCTCCTTAAATCATGTACATGCCTAACATTAGTAATGGTTCGAATAACACCGTCAAACATCCTGATCTTTACACTACTAACACCAACCATACGGCAAGAAGCATTGTAATAACCCGGAAAATATGAACCAATTTAAATTTTTTAAAATTGGTTATTACCAAAGAATTTGAATAATTGAAATAGCATATTTCAATAAAATAAAGAATTGGGTATAGTAAGGCAGTTTGAAATTTTGAATACAAACTTTGTCTGACTGTACCGGGTGGAAAATATAACGGATTTTAGCGAAACCAAAAATATTTAAATCTGTTTATCAATACCTTTCTAACGAATCTGAAAAATCGAAGTTTCATAGCAGGAATCAAAAGTTATGGCCAAATGAATTTTCAAAAAGGTCGCTATATAGAATATATAGCCCTGGAAAATTGATATTTTGCATACGACCTCGGAATTCGACGAAACTACTTTTGTTGGGTCCGGGATGTCAAATTATTGCTAGGTTTCAAATTTCATAATTTTTGAAGCTAGTATGTGAGCGGGGCAAAAGAAAATGTGATTGGTCAATTTCTTTTAAAATGGGTCGACCTAAAAATGGACATTTTGCATATGAGCTCAGAATTCGATGAAACTGGTTTTGTTGGGACCGTATCGTCAAAACAAAGCTAGATTTATTTTTCTGGAATTTTCCGATTCAGTTTGTGGCCCTGGCAAATTGAAATGTACGTTCAAATTGAATATAAAATGTTTTATACTTTAATTTGAAAAATAACTGACTGTAACAGTCGAATTGGCCAATGAAACATATCCCATTGTGTCCGGAATGGGGGTATTTAGCTAGGGGCGACAGTCGTTGGGTTGGAATTGGTGTACGTTGGCTAGAAGGGGTAATAAAGGAATTTAAAAATATAATATAATAGAAAATATCTCTATTTTCTCTCTCACATCAGAAAAACCCGATCAACCCTAAAATCGAACGGCGGAAATCGTCGAAACCTTCCCATTGATTTCGCCGCCGCCACAGCCAATATCGCCGCCGCCTCCAGTTGACAATTCCGACCGTCTCCCTCCCCTCTTCAAATCAAAGCAAGCCTCGCCAGAAACCATCACCAATTCGCGTCGAATTTCCTCCAGGAAGTTCGCTTCTTTGAAGCGCCGCTGTGCCTTGCTGGAGCCGCCGAGTCTGCCGCCACCACCATCGATCGGAAGCTGGTTCGAAGCCCTTCAACGTCGCAGGGTCTGATCGGAGCAACGAGGTACGGTTTAGATTTAAAATCAAAACCTAGTTTTGAAGGTTTGAAAACCCTTCTGCTTCGAATTTCTGAAATGAAAATAACACTATAAAGCGTTGCAAAACTTTGAAAAATAATATCTTTTTCTTTCGTTAACGAAATTTGATGAAACAGGAGACACCGTGACCGCAAGGAGGCTCTCTACCATCTAGCAGAAGCCGCGGATTTTTCTGATCTTCCTACGATTTTTAGCACTACAAAAACCAATGTGAGGAATCTAAACTAAATTGTGTGAATGGAATCGCGTTGTATAAATTATATAAGCGAAGTGTAAATTATATACGCATTGTATACTTCGTGTACATGTGTTGTATAAGTCATATTAGCGATGTATAAATTATACAAGCGTTGAATGAAACATATATGCTTTGAATAGTGATGAAATGCAAGTGAATTATAGAAATAATATATATATATATATATATATATATATATATACACACTCCCCTCGTCCACAGACCATGGATGATATTTATTGCTTGTGATTGACGTGATATTATATGGTATGACGAATGGTTGGAAATAATTGTTTGTGGTTGATATTATGGTTGAAAAATACCTTTGTGGTTGAAAAATACCTTTGTGGTTGAAAAATACCTTTGTGGTTGAAAAATAACCTCTTATGGTTGAAACAAATTAGAATAGGATTGTGGAATTGAAAATAAAACATGCCGCCTGCGTGCGAACTAGATGCATGATCCCCATTGTCAAAAACCGCGAGGTTTTAAGGTAGAGCGAGGAGCCGTACTAGGGACGGTCCCGGTTTTAACTACCCTGCCGTTATGCTGCCGAAATTTTCTGAAATATTCATGTGTTAGAATAATTTTCATTCGTTGAAATAAATTACATATGTTGAAACAAATATTCATGTGTTGAGTCGAAATTCATTCGTTGAGTTGAAATTCATGTGTTGAATATTATTTGAATTTAAACAAATAGCTTTAGCGATAAAAACCACATTTTTATATTTATAGAAACTATTGAAAATATTGATGTGTTGAGTTGAAATTCATTCGTTGAATCGAAATTAATGTGTTGAATATTATTTGAATTTAAACAATTAGCTTTAGCGATAAAAACAACATTTATATATATATATATATATATATATATATAAACTATAGAAAATATTCATGTGTTGAGTTGAAATTCATTCATTGAATCGAAATTCATGTGTTGAATATTATTTGAATTTAAACAAATAGCTTTAGCGATAAAAACCACATTTTTATATATATATAAACTATAGAGAATATTCATGTGTTGAATTGAAATTCATTAGTTGAATTGAAATTCATGTGTTGAATGTTATCGTATTTTAAAATAAAATGAATAGACAATAAAAACTACATCTTTATTGTGAATATGAAGTGTTAAAAACATTCACGTGTTGAATAAATATTTTTGATGATAAAAATATTTCTTTTATCATGTATACGCTTTGATAAAAATACACACGTGTTGGAATAAATAATAGTTTGCTAGAAATGTTATTATTAGCTTTGTTCTGCATATATATACATGTGTTGAACAGGGAAAATGGATTAGCTGTAGAGTAAAGAAATTATTTGCGTGCCCGACAAATAGGTAAACCTTGATGAGTTGGCTGCGCAATTTTATTTTTATATCAACTCCTGTGAATGCCATTGAATGCGGAGTGCTGGTTATTCTGTGTGAAATAATAAACATCGCCATAGGATAGTAACAATTAATTTTGAACTACACTACATGGCATACTTCATGACGATAGGCATACTTCATCATATTCCACATAAGCAATTGGAGTTTGTGTAACGAGGTGGAAGATTTACCATACGAGCGAGAGGCTTGTATTGCGAGGATTATGTACTACAGGTTGAACTGATGACTGATATGGACTATATATGAAACACCCCACCTCCGTTAGGGTCACTCTCAAAGGGAATGCCCTAATTTTGGTGGAGGTTTATAAGTACAAGTCACAGATATACAAGACAAATATAAGAACACATATTTGTAAACAGCGGAAGTACAACAAACTTTTATTTCATAAAGTCAAATACGTGTTACAACAACATCCTTACCAAAAACATAGCATAACATTTTCATAATCTGTCTTGAGTACATGATTTAAAGAAGCATAAATAAAACATAGATAAACTGCCAAAAGTCCCCATAGTGGATTGTCCAAAGCCATAGTTCAAACAGGAAAGTCCAAGCAATACATTTCTCTTCTTCAAGCTGGATGTTGAGGTTGGTCAAGCTGCTGTGTTCCCTCCCTGAGGACCTGGGGGGGGGGGGGGGGGAAACGGAAGAAAGAAGACGAAAGAAAAGTAGAGTCAGACATAAAGCCTGAGTAAGTCTAGTACTACTTTGTCTATGAATAAAGAACTGGGTATGATAAGTAATAACAAGAAGTGGGCAAACACTATAACTTGGTTAAGTTGTCTAGGGTCGAATATACTATCGTACCCCATGTTAATCTCTGAACCCATATACTAGTTTCCAATTTGCACCCCATAATCAGGGTGATGTGATCCATTCTATGATGATCGGCTCCTACTCGCATAGTTACATGTGTCTTACGGCCCCCGATGTCTGTAGTTACCTATGCTGGTCCCACCATGGGGTGTATCAAGTCCCATAGTGGCAACCCGACACAACCTTAGAGTGCACAGGTATGCTACTGGTGTCCAGTGCCTTATTTTTCTGCTCCGGAGTGTGTGCACGCCCGCACTCCGTTAGAACCTACACTGCTACACCACCGCCGTCGCTTTGACCTCTTACAATCAGCCCAGTAATCGTGCCCCACCCTGCCTAGTTTCAGGGTATCCTGATACACCTTTTAGGGTTACTGCTGAAAAGGGTCCCCCGTTACTAGGTTTTCTATCTCTAGCCAACATGCTAAGTTGGTTAAGTGTTTCCTAACCTAACCCCCACCAGCCCGTTTAGTTTAGCATGTTCCATTTTGATTAAGTCTTTAGTCCACTTAATCCTAACAATCCTGACTCAGCCTTAATTGTCTTATTAAGGCCCTGACCTCTCACATTAGACAGGTATTGTTGTGGCTGCCTGTTGCCGGTTGGTTCCGGGCAGTCTTACGCCACAACTCAGTCTAACCTCGGGTCCTTGCTGGGCTCCATGTTTAACCTTCCACATTGGATAGGTATTGTTGTGACTACTGGACAGCCGGGCGGTTCCGGGCAGGTTTACATCACAACTCAATCCAACCTCGGGTTAAACACATCGTATTTTCTACATTTACATATCTTGTCATTCTTCTTTATTTCTTATATGTAAATATTTGCGGCCCATTATTAAGTTAATGGTGTAAAGATTACACCAATCACGGGCCCAACCCATACTTGAATTTGGGCCCTTCTATTTTATATTTTCATTCATTAATTCATTTTAACCCAACGTTATTTTCCCCCGTTTTACACGTCCGTTCATATATATTGGGCTTAGCCTTTTAAAGCCCAATTTAGCCATGCGAAAGGGGAGGCTTATGGCGTATACACAAAGAGGGGAAGGTGAGCGCATGAACTTGCAATACGACGTTGGAAATACAAAATAGATATTGGTGTACTTGCATAGTGGCAACATAGGTGACATAAATCAAAGCATGTGAACTTGCATAGGTTTAACTACAACATGAACCTATATTCTTATTTAGGCATAATGTCAAACATAAGCATGTCATAAATATTCCTAGCATAGGCATAGCATAATGTCAAACATAAGCATGGCATAAGTAAAGTTAAATTTGTTCATGGCATAAACATAAACAAGTCATGTCCATAAGGTTCCTACATGTTTACAAAGGGGATACTTTGTTACTAACACAAAAGCATAGTTCAACTTAATCATGGTTTAAGTATAATCACATAACGATGGTATAAACATACTTATGCATAAAAATTCCTAATCATGGTTTTTGCTTAAACTTGCAAAAAGGGATTTTTGAGTCTAACCTAGCCATGTCTCACATATGTCATCATATAATTCTTGTAAACAAGATAAACTTAATCATGGATTTCAATTATGCCAAATATCATTCATAGCCTAGCCATATTCATAAGCATGACTTAATACATGGATTATGGTGTCAAAATTCCAACATAGTTTCATATGAACTATAACAACCAAACTTGTTTCAATTACTTGCAAAATGATTTATGCACAACATATACATCATGACGACATAATAACAAAGCCCCAAACTTGCATGAATTTCACTCAACTACATACATGTAGCCTCAACATAGATTACATAACTTGCGCAATATTCCAAACGTATATTTGCATAGAACTACCGCATGTAGTTCTTTATAATGAATAACATAATTTTGCACAAATATGAATTACTTATTATCCCAATTCAAGCATACAAATCAATACAGTTGTTTATTCATACCAAAGTAATACTCTACTTACAATGGTTGCGGCGAATTCTCTAATTAAGAGACACGATTCCTTTGTTGAATTGTTTAGCTTTAGGTTGCTTGAATTGCTTTAGGCTTTAGAACTTTCTTCCTAACTCTCTCTCTAGTCGGCGGCTACTCTTTGTCGTTCCTCAGCAACATGGCGGCTATGTTCTTAATTTTGAATGAATAGATTAGGGTTTAGTCTAGGGTTGTTTATATAGAGGTTAGGAATTGATTAGGACCCTTGATGTTGCTAGGTTAGATCGTAGCCATTCATTAGGAAGAGAGACCAATAAAAACCCGCCACCTAGCCCTAATGACAAAGCAGACCACAGAAATTCGACCACACACCGACCTGGCCAGCCAGGGCTAGACCGGACCTGGCCAGCAGGTCATTTTTGACCTGGGCGCACTTGGCAGGTGCGCCAGGTCAAAAATGTACTGGCGCACTTCACAGGTGCGCCAGTTCATTTTTGTTCTGGCGCACTTCCCAAGTGCGCCAGTGCATTCTGGCCCTTTTTCGGTTTTCCGCCCAACTTCGTTCGTCCATAACTTCTTCATACGATATCCGTTTTTCGAAAACTCGGACTCTATTTCGCGTATTTTTCCGAGACGAACGCAATGGCGTATCCCGTTTCCCTTAGTTCTTTGATTTGAAATTAATTATACTTTAATTTGTGATTTTCACAGTTATAGAATTCACGGGGTGTTACATTCTCCCCCACTTAAAAGGATTTCGTCCCCGAAATCTTCAAGCTAGGAGGAATGTATATCCTAACATCCAATCATCCATCTACTCATCCATCAAACACGAGCATCCATTGTCCTTAAAAGACTTCTAATGCTTCATGATCATATGCGAAGTGTGTGTATATGAACTTATCTAATGCAAAATCAGGCGGTCTACTGATTCAGTTGACCTCCTTAATGCGAATTATGTAGGTGCCATGAATCCATTATGTATGCAAATTTTCCTATTTTTGATTCTACATGAGTGCACAATCATTCAGTACAAATGCAGCATCCACATGACAACACATTATAGTTCAACCACATACGAAAGCAAACATATATGCATATGCAATATAAAGTGACTGAGCCGATCTAAAACCTAGATTGTGTGTGTATATGCAACCACGAGCAACCACTAGCAATCACTTGCAACCACTTGCAACCATCATCCATAACATGTTTCAACTACATGTTTCCATCCAAAGGATTCTATCTAAAAGATACGGTCGAGGAAATATACCTAAAAAAGATAGATAAAAGCGCACTTAAGGAAAAAGGAAAGATCAAGGATGTACCCTCGAATAGAAAAGGGTAGGCTGTACGAATTCTAGCTTCAGTTTCCCAAGTCGCGTCTCCCTCGGCGTCGCTCCACTGGACTTTGACGAGCTTGACTTCGCGGTTGCGTAGCTTCTTCACTTCAGTTCCTAAGATGCGGGTTGGAACTCTTCTTGTAACACCCCGCCTCCGCTAGGGTCACTCGCACAGGAATGCAATAGCTTTAGAGGGGCATTATTGGTAAACATGCACAGAAATATCACAAGACAGAACATATATAATTAGCGGGAGTAAAAATCAAACTTTCATAACATGAATAAATGAGGTCTAAAGCCTTTTACATCAGAGTACATCAAAAACCTGCCTTGCAATAATAAAGAAGCATAAAAACCTTTTCATAAATTATTCCCCGAGTAAAAACAGTAAAGTAGCCATAGCCAAGAGAAATCCAAGCCATCCATGATGACCTTCAGGCAGAAGACGTCCGAACTAAACAGCATTGTTTCCTCCCTGTAACCTGGGGGGGGAAACGGAAGAAAAGAGGCGAAACAAAACGGGTCAGTCAAAAAGACTGAGTAAGTCCTATCTACTTCCAGTATAAAAACAGGTAAAGGTAACATGACATGCATAAACTGAAAGTAAACATAGGGATAACTACAAGATAGACAAACCAGGGTAGCCGGTTGGACTACTGCGGCAAGGTAAACTAAGGTATCCTGATAAACTATGGTGTTATGATAAGTCAGGGTATCACATCGTCAGATTTCTATCGAGTACATTATCCCAAGGTATCCACCCCGTCTAACGTCCCACGGTATCTATTATGTATATTCTTCTTAGTTCTAACATGTATATTTGCTCTGCACCTCTCGTACTAGTATCCCTACCCGCGTCATGTGTTAACCATGAATGTCCCTTGCTCAAAGTCGTGTAATGGTCCATGTCGACCTAATATATCGCATATATAGGTTACTCAAATCATATGTTTCTTCCCATGTATATATATAAGTTCAGTCCTTTGCCGTACCTCGTACGGGCTTCCGCATGTCGTATTATCCTTGAAATCGTTTGGACTGTTACCCTTGTTCTAGCTAGGCTCTTCCATATGAATCATCGTTTGAACTACTAGGACTTACGCCACCTAGCACCACTAGGGATTACGCTTACCTATTGCACGCTTTCGTATTTCGGTTTGGGTTAAACCACCTAGGCCACTAGGGATTACGCTAACCCTCACCCGCGCCCTTTTTCCCACGCATTCATCGTGAATCGTTTTTCTATTACTGCATGCACATGTATCACATCGTGCCACCCGAGTCCTGTCACAGGGCAAACCAAGAAATACAGGACTCGGTCGGGAGCTTTAGATTTATCTGCCGATGCAGATACTAAGGTCTGCTTTTCTACACGTGGCTATGGTCCTACGAGACCCCTCCCTCAACTAGTGAAAGGCAACACAAGAGAAAATCTTGCATGAGAACTACACTCCGGTCAGCCCACATCCTACGACCTACCTCACCCATAATTAGATAGCAAATTATGGTCTGTTGGGTGTCCCCTGCCTTTCCGTACGTATACGCTTGACTTAAGATGGTAGATGATCGACGAACTTGCTATCTCGGGCACCTTATGTATCCGCCGACTCACTGCTATCCACCCCAGTCTTTAGGTCGCTCGCATAGCAACCAAGGCATATTCTTGGTTCTTCTACCGCAGACCTCAACCTCTCGTGAGCCTAGTATAATGACCTGACAGCTCACAGAGGGATCCCAAGAATATCCTCACGTTCCCCGAAGCCGCTGCTTCGTTACCCAGTTCGTTGGAGCCTTTATCTAAATCAGATAGCCTGCTCCTACACGCATAATTAAACGTATCGGGTTACTAATCTATCTAAGAAATGGTCCAAATTTCCTTGACTAAGGATTATTACTTAGTTTCCCTTAACTAAGGTTTACCACTTAGCCTTATTTCCATAATTCTTGTTAACTATGGTTATTTACCTAATCCTCCGAATTAGGGTTTATCTAATGGGTTAAGTGTCACTTAAGTTCATAACTTAGCCCGTCTACAAACCATGTCAAAATTGGCTAAGTATCCAAGTCCAAGACTTAACCCTACAAACCATGTGTCAAGTTGGCTAAGTATATTAAGCAATCCATAACTTAACCTCGTCTAATTATCATTTTAGATTGGTTAATTATATAAATTAACTTGACCTTGTCAAATTACCGAGTCAAATCGGTCAAGCATATTCAAGTGATTCGTGACTTAGCCTTATCATGTTTTCACGTTAGATTGGTTAAGTATAGGTTAACTTAACCTCATCAAATTAGCGAGTTAGATTGGTTAAGTATAGGTCACTTAACCTCATCCAAACATCGTGTTAAATTGGTTAAGTGTTTAACTTAACCCCATTAAATTACCAAGTTGGATTAATTAAGTCGAGGCTAACTTAACCCCATCCGATTACCATGTTTAGATTAGTAAAGCCTAATCTTAACCCCATCCATTAACTGTATTATACGGTTAAGTATCGTTAAGAAAATTTACTTAACCTTATCACGTTATCGTGTTGGATTGATTAAGTGTTGGTTAACTTAATCCCGTCCACTAGTCGTATAAAAATGGTCAAGTGTCATTAGGCAAACCAAGTTACTTAACCTACCCAAGCTTATCATGTTTTGTTAAGTATCATTAGCCTAATCAAATTACTTAACCCATTTGTCCCTATCATATTTGGTTAAGCCTCATTAATCAAATTAACTTAACCCTATTATGTGGCATTAATTTAATTAATGCACCCTCAACCTCTCACATTAGACCTTGTTGTGGTTACTAGTTAAGCCGGGCGGGTCCGGGTAGATTTACACCACAACCTAGTCTAACCTCGGGTCTTAAGCGCGACATGACCAACTTCTCACATTGGGTCCTATTGTTTGCAACTACTAGTTAAGCCGGTCGGTTCCGGGTAGTTTTACGTTGCAAACTCAACCCAACCTCGAGTTGGCCACACTCATATTATCTAAGTTCATCATGTTTCCAAAACACGTTACAAGTTTTTCGAGCATTTGGGTAGACCTAACTTAATAGGTAAATTCCCAAAGGGTAGACCTAACTTAATAAGTAAATTCCCAAGCTCGTATTTTTATGCATACTTACATGTCATCTTCCATGTTATCTTTCAAGTCATATTTTCAAGTATAAACGCATGTCATATTCAAGTTAAGATTTTGCGACATGTTCATGTTTATCTAACTACCCAAAATCGTGTTTTCCCAACGCAAGCAAATCGAGTCAACATAGTAAGGATGCTATGTCACATATCGGTCTCAAACCATGCATGATGCCAAAAAGGGCTTAGCTTCCACATGCATAACATCATAAAGGGATTGGCCATAAACATGCATAGTGTCATAAGGTAATTTGGCCACAAACATGCATATTATCAAGAGGGATTTGGCCATAAACATGCACAACTTAAAAGAGGGGATTGGCCATGAGCATGCATAATCTCATAAAGGATTCGGCCACAAACTTGCATGTTAGCATAAGGGGTTTGGGTTCATAAACATGCATAAGCCCCAAAATCTTGTCTTAGCCAATGTTTCACAAGTAAAGTAGTTTCTAAAGGTTCATGCTAGCATTTCATGCATAAAGATCCAAACTTGCAAGTTAAACTAGGTTATGCATAGCATGAGAGGCATGATTAAGTCACTCACATGGCCTAAGATCATAAATATGAACACAAGAGGCATGGTAAGGTTCATATAGATTCGCATAATCATGTTTAGCCTCATTTTATCCCATGTCAACATTAAAAAATACCGTTTTGATCCAAAAGTAGCTAGAACTTACCTAGGCAAGGCTTAGGAAAGGGATCATGCATCATTTTGACGAAGAAAGGTGGCTACTTTGATGAAGATCCGTCATGAAACTCGCATAACAACGTTGATTTGGCCTCCATTTGGTGTAGCAAGCTTGCATCTTTTGATTTGAACTTGATTTGAGTGCATAGGCTCTAGGGATTTGAGATGGAGGCCATGAGAGTAGAAATTTGGCCATAGTTTAGTTACATGAGTGAATAATGAGGGTTTAGGGGTAGGTTTAGGGTCTTTTTATAGAGATTAGGATAGTTTTAGGCCCTTAGATTAACCCTAGGACCAAGCAGAGCCGTCAGATTTCAAACCAGGCCCAAAAACCTAGCCAAGATAGCAAATAGGTGCACCAGATCAAAATCAGCCGACAGGGCAAGTCGACAGCCCTGTCGACATGCATGTCGACATGCCTGTCGACATGCCTGTCGACATGCCTGTCGACATGCCTGTCGACTTGTCTGGGCGGGAATTTTCCCGCCTGGCCCCATTTCTGCACGTTTCGAAATTCAAATTTTCCGAAAACTTCTTTGGGCCTTAACCGGGTCATACGGACTCCGATTTCCGAAAACTCGGACTCTATTTCGCGTATTTTTCCGAGACGAACGCAATGGCATAGCCCGTTTTACTTGATTCAGAATTTAAAATGAAATTCTGCCTTGATTCTCGTTTTAACATGTTATTGAAATACGGGTTGTTACATTCTCCCCACCTTTTAGGATTTCGTCCCCGAAATCTCTAAGTTAGGAAGAACATATCCTACCATCCATCATCCATCTACTCAAACATCATCCACAAGCAACCATCGTCCTTAGATGATTTCTAATGCTGTATGAATACATGCAAAGAGTGTGTGTATATGTTCCTTAGCTAATGCTAATGATCAGGCCTGAAAAATCTTTTGAATGCAAAAATATGTATAGTGCCATGAATCCAACATGTATGCAAATAGTTCTAGTCATATATATACACTATATGCGTGCACAAACATTCATCCATATGCATCATCCACCTGGTAACACATTCAATTTCATCCATAAACAAGCATAAATACTCGTGCATATGCAATATGAATTGTGATCGAGTCGAGCTACTATCTAATGTAAATTCGCGCATCCACGAGCAACCACCTGCAACCATTTGCAACCATATCACCCATAACATGTTTCAAATACATGTTTACATCCATAGCGTTCTACCTAAGGTTCCCCGAAACAGGGTCGAGAAGATAAACGGGACAAACTCCTTACGGGGTTTGTAACAGAAAATAGGACCGAGAGGATGTCCACAAAAGATAGCCTACAAGTAAGCTCTACAGAAAACAGGGATCAAGGATATACTCCCAAAAAGAGATATCATGCGCGTATCTAGTCTTTGACCATCAAAGTCGTACTTCCTTGAGCTCAATTTCCTTGTGCCTTGACCATCTTTGCGATTTCATAGCTTCTTATTTCCTGTTTCCATAACATGAGCTGGAACTCATTCCTTCGCCGCCTCTCGTTCCACTTGCACTTATCCTTTTTCTAAAATACTTGACGCAAACATGACTGCGTACTCATGATCTCATGCAAGCTTTCCAAAATTCACTAATGAATCTCGGACCTCGTACCACAAGGTATACCACATAAAAGAACTTTCTCTTGAAAGTAAACAGATGCCAACCAGGTTGTCAAGCGCACTTACTAAGGTGATTTCTATAACCCATGCATAAGTGAAATAAACCATCCGTCTTACCGGCGAACACCACTTGATTGGGCTTCCAATTTCCCATAAAGGCATCAAGGGATTCTAAGTAACTAACCATGACCGAACCCAAAAGGTTTCACGAGACTTCGAGGGTTAGTCAAGGGTCCAACTACCCTTCTATCAAAACCGAGAGTGGCACCCCTTACTGGATAACCACTTCATCCCTAGAATCCATCCATAACCGAGGCATGTCATCCTCAAATCCAAAATAGGTCATGAATAAATGGACCGATCTTCCAATAGGACTTGAGACAAAAACGGGATCCTCTATTATACTAGTACTAAGGTGCAGAGACTCAACTATCGAAGCGGACTTAAAAAGATGCGGTGATCAAAACAAAGTCCCGACGGGATGATGGAGAAGAAAAATTAAAACCTTAACAAGATCGTTACCCTCCTTCTGAGGTACCCTAGAAATGAGAGCATACTATTGCCCTCCGAATGATCTTGTCCCTGTTCCATGATACTTAACTATCCGTCCCGTTTCACCATGCCAAAGGGACTCTCTCGTCATGGGTTTCATTGTTCATCTTTCTCCTTCCTTTTAGGACTCAGTCATACCAATATGTTGCTTATCCCTGAGCTCGTATCCTTTATCCTTGTTCTGACTATCCTTTCATAACTCTGCAACGGTCTCTCGAGAACCACCTCCATTGTACGGGAAACACTTACGCAGCTAGAAAGACTAGTCGCAGTCAAAACCACTGTGACTACAGATGGAGGAAAGAAAGGAAAAGAGATTCAATCAAGGAAACAAGGATAATGCTAATGGCCTTTTGGGGAATAGACTTTTTCTTTTAAAAGAAAATTTTCTTGAAAAAAAATGCTTCTTTGTAAACGGTTTTTCAAATAATTTTCAGAAGGTCTTAAAAAAACTTTTGCCCAATCTGGTAACCTTCTGCTCTGATACCAAATGTAACACCCCGCCTCCGCTAGGGTCACTCGCACAGGAATGCAATAGCTTTAGAGGGGCATTATTGGTAAACATGCACAGAAATATCACAAGACAGAACATATATAATTAGCGGGAGTAAAAATCAAACTTTCATAACATGAATAAATGAGGTCTAAAGCCTTTTACATCAGAGTACATCAAAAACCTGCCTTGCAATAATAAAGAAGCATAAAAACCTTTTCATAAATTATTCCCCGAGTAAAAACAGTAAAGTAGCCATAGCCAAGAGAAATCCAAGCCATCCATGATGACCTTCAGGCAGAAGACGTCCGAACTAAACAGCATTGTTTCCTCCCTGTAACCTGGGGGGGGGGAAACGGAAGAAAAGAGGCGAAACAAAACGGGTCAGTCAAAAAGACTGAGTAAGTCCTATCTACTTCCAGTATAAAAACAGGTAAAGGTAACATGACATGCATAAACTGAAAGTAAACATAGGGATAACTACAAGATAGACAAACCAGGGTAGCCGGTTGGACTACTGCGGCAAGGTAAACTAAGGTATCCTGATAAACTATGGTGTTATGATAAGTCAGGGTATCACATCGTCAGATTTCTATCGAGTACATTATCCCAAGGTATCCACCCCGTCTAACGTCCCACGGTATCTATTATGTATATTCTTCTTAGTTCTAACATGTATATTTGCTCTGCACCTCTCGTACTAGTATCCCTACCCGCGTCATGTGTTAACCATGAATGTCCCTTGCTCAAAGTCGTGTAATGGTCCATGTCGACCTAATATATCGCATATATAGGTTACTCAAATCATATGTTTCTTCCCATGTATATATATAAGTTCAGTCCTTTGCCGTACCTCGTACGGGCTTCCGCATGTCGTATTATCCTTGAAATCGTTTGGACTGTTACCCTTGTTCTAGCTAGGCTCTTCCATATGAATCATCGTTTGAACTACTAGGACTTACGCCACCTAGCACCACTAGGGATTACGCTTACCTATTGCACGCTTTCGTATTTCGGTTTGGGTTAAACCACCTAGGCCACTAGGGATTACGCTAACCCTCACCCGCGCCCTTTTTCCCACGCATTCATCGTGAATCGTTTTTCTATTACTGCATGCACATGTATCACATCGTGCCACCCGAGTCCTGTCACAGGGCAAACCAAGAAATACAGGACTCGGTCGGGAGCTTTAGATTTATCTGCCGATGCAGATACTAAGGTCTGCTTTTCTACACGTGGCTATGGTCCCACGAGACCCCTCCCTCAACTAGTGAAAGGCAACACAAGAGAAAATCTTGCATGAGAACTACACTCCGGTCAGCCCACATCCTACGACCTACCTCACCCATAATTAGATAGCAAATTATGGTCTGTTGGGTGTCCCCTGCCTTTCCGTACGTATACGCTTGACTTAAGATGGTAGATGATCGACGAACTTGCTATCTCGGGCACCTTATGTATCCGCCGACTCACTGCTATCCACCCCAGTCTTTAGGTCGCTCGCATAGCAACCAAGGCATATTCTTGGTTCTTCTACCGCAGACCTCAACCTCTCGTGAGCCTAGTATAATGACCTGACAGCTCACAGAGGGATCCCAAGAATATCCTCACGTTCCCCGAAGCCGCTGCTTCGTTACCCAGTTCGTTGGAGCCTTTATCTAAATCAGATAGCCTGCTCCTACACGCATAATTAAACGTATCGGGTTACTAATCTATCTAAGAAATGGTCCAAATTTCCTTGACTAAGGATTATTACTTAGTTTCCCTTAACTAAGGTTTACCACTTAGCCTTATTTCCATAATTCTTGTTAACTATGGTTATTTACCTAATCCTCCGAATTAGGGTTTATCTAATGGGTTAAGTGTCACTTAAGTTCATAACTTAGCCCGTCTACAAACCATGTCAAAATTGGCTAAGTATCCAAGTCCAAGACTTAACCCTACAAACCATGTGTCAAGTTGGCTAAGTATATTAAGCAATCCATAACTTAACCTCGTCTAATTATCATTTTAGATTGGTTAATTATATAAATTAACTTGACCTTGTCAAATTACCGAGTCAAATCGGTCAAGCATATTCAAGTGATTCGTGACTTAGCCTTATCATGTTTTCACGTTAGATTGGTTAAGTATAGGTTAACTTAACCTCATCAAATTAGCGAGTTAGATTGGTTAAGTATAGGTCACTTAACCTCATCCAAACATCGTGTTAAATTGGTTAAGTGTTTAACTTAACCCCATTAAATTACCAAGTTGGATTAATTAAGTCGAGGCTAACTTAACCCCATCCGATTACCATGTTTAGATTAGTAAAGCCTAATCTTAACCCCATCCATTAACTGTATTATACGGTTAAGTATCGTTAAGAAAATTTACTTAACCTTATCACGTTATCGTGTTGGATTGATTAAGTGTTGGTTAACTTAATCCCGTCCACTAGTCGTATAAAAATGGTCAAGTGTCATTAGGCAAACCAAGTTACTTAACCTACCCAAGCTTATCATGTTTTGTTAAGTATCATTAGCCTAATCAAATTACTTAACCCATTTGTCCCTATCATATTTGGTTAAGCCTCATTAATCAAATTAACTTAACCCTATTATGTGGCATTAATTTAATTAATGCACCCTCAACCTCTCACATTAGACCTTGTTGTGGTTACTAGTTAAGCCGGGCGGGTCCGGGTAGATTTACACCACAACCTAGTCTAACCTCGGGTCTTAAGCGCGACATGACCAACTTCTCACATTGGGTCCTATTGTTTGCAACTACTAGTTAAGCCGGTCGGTTCCGGGTAGTTTTACGTTGCAAACTCAACCCAACCTCGAGTTGGCCACACTCATATTATCTAAGTTCATCATGTTTCCAAAACACGTTACAAGTTTTTCGAGCATTTGGGTAGACCTAACTTAATAGGTAAATTCCCAAAGGGTAGACCTAACTTAATAAGTAAATTCCCAAGCTCGTATTTTTATGCATACTTACATGTCATCTTCCATGTTATCTTTCAAGTCATATTTTCAAGTATAAACGCATGTCATATTCAAGTTAAGATTTTGCGACATGTTCATGTTTATCTAACTACCCAAAATCGTGTTTTCCCAACGCAAGCAAATCGAGTCAACATAGTAAGGATGCTATGTCACATATCGGTCTCAAACCATGCATGATGCCAAAAAGGGCTTAGCTTCCACATGCATAACATCATAAAGGGATTGGCCATAAACATGCATAGTGTCATAAGGTAATTTGGCCACAAACATGCATATTATCAAGAGGGATTTGGCCATAAACATGCACAACTTAAAAGAGGGGATTGGCCATGAGCATGCATAATCTCATAAAGGATTCGGCCACAAACTTGCATGTTAGCATAAGGGGTTTGGGTTCATAAACATGCATAAGCCCCAAAATCTTGTCTTAGCCAATGTTTCACAAGTAAAGTAGTTTCTAAAGGTTCATGCTAGCATTTCATGCATAAAGATCCAAACTTGCAAGTTAAACTAGGTTATGCATAGCATGAGAGGCATGATTAAGTCACTCACATGGCCTAAGATCATAAATATGAACACAAGAGGCATGGTAAGGTTCATATAGATTCGCATAATCATGTTTAGCCTCATTTTATCCCATGTCAACATTAAAAAATACCGTTTTGATCCAAAAGTAGCTAGAACTTACCTAGGCAAGGCTTAGGAAAGGGATCATGCATCATTTTGACGAAGAAAGGTGGCTACTTTGATGAAGATCCGTCATGAAACTCGCATAACAACGTTGATTTGGCCTCCATTTGGTGTAGCAAGCTTGCATCTTTTGATTTGAACTTGATTTGAGTGCATAGGCTCTAGGGATTTGAGATGGAGGCCATGAGAGTAGAAATTTGGCCATAGTTTAGTTACATGAGTGAATAATGAGGGTTTAGGGGTAGGTTTAGGGTCTTTTTATAGAGATTAGGATAGTTTTAGGCCCTTAGATTAACCCTAGGACCAAGCAGAGCCGTCAGATTTCAAACCAGGCCCAAAAACCTAGCCAAGATAGCAAATAGGTGCACCAGATCAAAATCAGCCGACAGGGCAAGTCGACAGCCCTGTCGACATGCATGTCGACATGCCTGTCGACATGCCTGTCGACATGCCTGTCGACATGCCTGTCGACATGCCTGTCGACTTGTCTGGGCGGGAATTTTCCCGCCTGGCCCCATTTCTGCACGTTTCGAAATTCAAATTTTCCGAAAACTTCTTTGGGCCTTAACCGGGTCATACGGACTCCGATTTCCGAAAACTCGGACTCTATTTCGCGTATTTTTCCGAGACGAACGCAATGGCATAGCCCGTTTTACTTGATTCAGAATTTAAAATGAAATTCTGCCTTGATTCTCGTTTTAACATGTTATTGAAATACGGGTTGTTACATTCTCCCCACCTTTTAGGATTTCGTCCCCGAAATCTCTAAGTTAGGAAGAACATATCCTACCATCCATCATCCATCTACTCAAACATCATCCACAAGCAACCATCGTCCTTAGATGATTTCTAATGCTGTATGAATACATGCAAAGAGTGTGTGTATATGTTCCTTAGCTAATGCTAATGATCAGGCCTGAAAAATCTTTTGAATGCAAAAATATGTATAGTGCCATGAATCCAACATGTATGCAAATAGTTCTAGTCATATATATACACTATATGCGTGCACAAACATTCATCCATATGCATCATCCACCTGGTAACACATTCAATTTCATCCATAAACAAGCATAAATACTCGTGCATATGCAATATGAATTGTGATCGAGTCGAGCTACTATCTAATGTAAATTCGCGCATCCACGAGCAACCACCTGCAACCATTTGCAACCATATCACCCATAACATGTTTCAAATACATGTTTACATCCATAGCGTTCTACCTAAGGTTCCCCGAAACAGGGTCGAGAAGATAAACGGGACAAACTCCTTACGGGGTTTGTAACAGAAAATAGGACCGAGAGGATGTCCACAAAAGATAGCCTACAAGTAAGCTCTACAGAAAACAGGGATCAAGGATATACTCCCAAAAAGAGATATCATGCGCGTATCTAGTCTTTGACCATCAAAGTCGTACTTCCTTGAGCTCAATTTCCTTGTGCCTTGACCATCTTTGTGATTTCATAGCTTCTTATTTCCTGTTTCCATAACATGAGCTGGAACTCATTCCTTCGCCGCCTCTCGTTCCACTTGCACTTATCCTTTTTCTAAAATACTTGACGCAAACATGACTGCGTACTCATGATCTCATGCAAGCTTTCCAAAATTCACTAATGAATCTCGGACCTCGTACCACAAGGTATACCACATAAAAGAACTTTCTCTTGAAAGTAAACAGATGCCAACCAGGTTGTCAAGCGCACTTACTAAGGTGATTTCTATAACCCATGCATAAGTGAAATAAACCATCCGTCTTACCGGCGAACACCACTTGATTGGGCTTCCAATTTCCCATAAAGGCATCAAGGGATTCTAAGTAACTAACCATGACCGAACCCAAAAGGTTTCACGAGACTTCGAGGGTTAGTCAAGGGTCCAACTACCCTTCTATCAAAACCGAGAGTGGCACCCCTTACTGGATAACCACTTCATCCCTAGAATCCATCCATAACCGAGGCATGTCATCCTCAAATCCAAAATAGGTCATGAATAAATGGACCGATCTTCCAATAGGACTTGAGACAAAAACGGGATCCTCTATTATACTAGTACTAAGGTGCAGAGACTCAACTATCGAAGCGGACTTAAAAAGATGCGGTGATCAAAACAAAGTCCCGACGGGATGATGGAGAAGAAAAATTAAAACCTTAACAAGATCGTTACCCTCCTTCTGAGGTACCCTAGAAATGAGAGCATACTATTGCCCTCCGAATGATCTTGTCCCTGTTCCATGATACTTAACTATCCGTCCCGTTTCACCATGCCAAAGGGACTCTCTCGTCATGGGTTTCATTGTTCATCTTTCTCCTTCCTTTTAGGACTCAGTCATACCAATATGTTGCTTATCCCTGAGCTCGTATCCTTTATCCTTGTTCTGACTATCCTTTCATAACTCTGCAACGGTCTCTC
Organism: Allium sativum; assembly: GCA_030737875.1. Taxonomy (NCBI): domain Eukaryota; kingdom Viridiplantae; phylum Streptophyta; class Magnoliopsida; order Asparagales; family Amaryllidaceae; genus Allium; species Allium sativum. Next base: position 694,473,618 of record CM060920.1, read on the forward strand.
GAGAACCACCTCCATTGTACGGGAAACACTTATGCAGCTAGAAAGACTAGTCGCAGTCAAAACCACTGTGACTACAGATGGAGGAAAGAAAGGAAAAGAGATTCAATCAAGGAAACAAGGATAATGCTAATGGCCTTTTGGGGAATAGACTTTTTCTTTTAAAAGAAAATTTTCTTGAAAAAAAATGCTTCTTTGTAAACGGTTTTTCAAATAATTTTCAGAAGGTCTTAAAAAAACTTTTGCCCAATCTGGTAACCTTCTGCTCTGATACCAAATGTAACACCCCGCCTCCGCTAGGGTCACTCGCACAGGAATGCAATAGCTTTAGAGGGGCATTATTGGTAAACATGCACAGAAATATCACAAGACAGAACATATATAATTAGCGGGAGTAAAAATCAAACTTTCATAACATGAATAAATGAGGTCTAAAGCCTTTTACATCAGAGTACATCAAAAACCTGCCTTGCAATAATAAAGAAGCATAAAAACCTTTTCATAAATTATTCCCCGAGTAAAAACAGTAAAGTAGCCATAGCCAAGAGAAATCCAAGCCATCCATGATGACCTTCAGGCAGAAGACGTCCGAACTAAACAGCATTGTTTCCTCCCTGTAACCTGGGGGGGGAAACGGAAGAAAAGAGGCGAAACAAAACGGGTCAGTCAAAAAGACTGAGTAAGTCCTATCTACTTCCAGTATAAAAACAGGTAAAGGTAACATGACATGCATAAACTGAAAGTAAACATAGGGATAACTACAAGATAGACAAACCAGGGTAGCCGGTTGGACTACTGCGGCAAGGTAAACTAAGGTATCCTGATAAACTATGGTGTTATGATAAGTCAGGGTATCACATCGTCAGATTTCTATCGAGTACATTATCCCAAGGTATCCACCCCGTCTAACGTCCCACGGTATCTATTATGTATATTCTTCTTAGTTCTAACATGTATATTTGCTCTGCACCTCTCGTACTAGTATCCCTACCCGCGTCATGTGTTAACCATGAATGTCCCTTGCTCAAAGTCGTGTAATGGTCCATGTCGACCTAATATATCGCATATATAGGTTACTCAAATCATATGTTTCTTCCCATGTATATATATAAGTTCAGTCCTTTGCCGTACCTCGTACGGGCTTCCGCATGTCGTATTATCCTTGAAATCGTTTGGACTGTTACCCTTGTTCTAGCTAGGCTCTTCCATATGAATCATCGTTTGAACTACTAGGACTTACGCCACCTAGCACCACTAGGGATTACGCTTACCTATTGCACGCTTTCGTATTTCGGTTTGGGTTAAACCACCTAGGCCACTAGGGATTACGCTAACCCTCACCCGCGCCCTTTTTCCCACGCATTCATCGTGAATCGTTTTTCTATTACTGCATGCACATGTATCACATCGTGCCACCCGAGTCCTGTCACAGGGCAAACCAAGAAATACAGGACTCGGTCGGGAGCTTTAGATTTATCTGCCGATGCAGATACTAAGGTCTGCTTTTCTACACGTGGCTATGGTCCCACGAGACCCCTCCCTCAACTAGTGAAAGGCAACACAAGAGAAAATCTTGCATGAGAACTACACTCCGGTCAGCCCACATCCTACGACCTACCTCACCCATAATTAGATAGCAAATTATGGTCTGTTGGGTGTCCCCTGCCTTTCCGTACGTATACGCTTGACTTAAGATGGTAGATGATCGACGAACTTGCTATCTCGGGCACCTTATGTATCCGCCGACTCACTGCTATCCACCCCAGTCTTTAGGTCGCTCGCATAGCAACCAAGGCATATTCTTGGTTCTTCTACCGCAGACCTCAACCTCTCGTGAGCCTAGTATAATGACCTGACAGCTCACAGAGGGATCCCAAGAATATCCTCACGTTCCCCGAAGCCGCTGCTTCGTTACCCAGTTCGTTGGAGCCTTTATCTAAATCAGATAGCCTGCTCCTACACGCATAATTAAACGTATCGGGTTACTAATCTATCTAAGAAATGGTCCAAATTTCCTTGACTAAGGATTATTACTTAGTTTCCCTTAACTAAGGTTTACCACTTAGCCTTATTTCCATAATTCTTGTTAACTATGGTTATTTACCTAATCCTCCGAATTAGGGTTTATCTAATGGGTTAAGTGTCACTTAAGTTCATAACTTAGCCCGTCTACAAACCATGTCAAAATTGGCTAAGTATCCAAGTCCAAGACTTAACCCTACAAACCATGTGTCAAGTTGGCTAAGTATATTAAGCAATCCATAACTTAACCTCGTCTAATTATCATTTTAGATTGGTTAATTATATAAATTAACTTGACCTTGTCAAATTACCGAGTCAAATCGGTCAAGCATATTCAAGTGATTCGTGACTTAGCCTTATCATGTTTTCACGTTAGATTGGTTAAGTATAGGTTAACTTAACCTCATCAAATTAGCGAGTTAGATTGGTTAAGTATAGGTCACTTAACCTCATCCAAACATCGTGTTAAATTGGTTAAGTGTTTAACTTAACCCCATTAAATTACCAAGTTGGATTAATTAAGTCGAGGCTAACTTAACCCCATCCGATTACCATGTTTAGATTAGTAAAGCCTAATCTTAACCCCATCCATTAACTGTATTATACGGTTAAGTATCGTTAAGAAAATTTACTTAACCTTATCACGTTATCGTGTTGGATTGATTAAGTGTTGGTTAACTTAATCCCGTCCACTAGTCGTATAAAAATGGTCAAGTGTCATTAGGCAAACCAAGTTACTTAACCTACCCAAGCTTATCATGTTTTGTTAAGTATCATTAGCCTAATCAAATTACTTAACCCATTTGTCCCTATCATATTTGGTTAAGCCTCATTAATCAAATTAACTTAACCCTATTATGTGGCATTAATTTAATTAATGCACCCTCAACCTCTCACATTAGACCTTGTTGTGGTTACTAGTTAAGCCGGGCGGGTCCGGGTAGATTTACACCACAACCTAGTCTAACCTCGGGTCTTAAGCGCGACATGACCAACTTCTCACATTGGGTCCTATTGTTTGCAACTACTAGTTAAGCCGGTCGGTTCCGGGTAGTTTTACGTTGCAAACTCAACCCAACCTCGAGTTGGCCACACTCATATTATCTAAGTTCATCATGTTTCCAAAACACGTTACAAGTTTTTCGAGCATTTGGGTAGACCTAACTTAATAGGTAAATTCCCAAAGGGTAGACCTAACTTAATAGGTAAATTCCCAAGCTCGTATTTTTATGCATACTTACATGTCATCTTCCATGTTATCTTTCAAGTCATATTTTCAAGTATAAACGCATGTCATATTCAAGTTAAGATTTTGCGACATGTTCATGTTTATCTAACTACCCAAAATCGTGTTTTCCCAACGCAAGCAAATCGAGTCAACATAGTAAGGATGCTATGTCACATATCGGTCTCAAACCATGCATGATGCCAAAAAGGGCTTAGCTTCCACATGCATAACATCATAAAGGGATTGGCCATAAACATGCATAGTGTCATAAGGTAATTTGGCCACAAACATGCATATTATCAAGAGGGATTTGGCCATAAACATGCACAACTTAAAAGAGGGGATTGGCCATGAGCATGCATAATCTCATAAAGGATTCGGCCACAAACTTGCATGTTAGCATAAGGGGTTTGGGTTCATAAACATGCATAAGCCCCAAAATCTTGTCTTAGCCAATGTTTCACAAGTAAAGTAGTTTCTAAAGGTTCATGCTAGCATTTCATGCATAAAGATCCAAACTTGCAAGTTAAACTAGGTTATGCATAGCATGAGAGGCATGATTAAGTCACTCACATGGCCTAAGATCATAAATATGAACACAAGAGGCATGGTAAGGTTCATATAGATTCGCATAATCATGTTTAGCCTCATTTTATCCCATGTCAACATTAAAAAATACCGTTTTGATCCAAAAGTAGCTAGAACTTACCTAGGCAAGGCTTAGGAAAGGGATCATGCATCATTTTGACGAAGAAAGGTGGCTACTTTGATGAAGATCCGTCATGAAACTCGCATAACAACGTTGATTTGGCCTCCATTTGGTGTAGCAAGCTTGCATCTTTTGATTTGAACTTGATTTGAGTGCATAGGCTCTAGGGATTTGAGATGGAGGCCATGAGAGTAGAAATTTGGCCATAGTTTAGTTACATGAGTGAATAATGAGGGTTTAGGGTCTTTTTATAGAGATTAGGATAGTTTTAGGCCCTTAGATTAACCCTAGGACCAAGCAGAGCCGTCAGATTTCAAACCAGGCCCAAAAACCTAGCCAAGATAGCAAATAGGTGCACCAGATCAAAATCAGCCGACAGGGCAAGTCGACAGCCCTGTCGACATGCATGTCGACATGCCTGTCGACATGCCTGTCGACATGCCTGTCGACATGCCTGTCGACTTGTCTGGGCGGGAATTTTCCCGCCTGGCCCCATTTCTGCACGTTTCGAAATTCAAATTTTCCGAAAACTTCTTTGGGCCTTAACCGGGTCATACGGACTCCGATTTCCGAAAACTCGGACTCTATTTCGCGTATTTTTCCGAGACGAACGCAATGGCATAGCCCGTTTTACTTGATTCAGAATTTAAAATGAAATTCTGCCTTGATTCTCGTTTTAACATGTTATTGAAATACGGGTTGTTACACTTCTTATGGTTGCTTCGCGTTCCACTTCGGCCTCTTCGAGGATATTTGGCTCTACCACTTCAGCAGACTCATGTAGACATTTTCGAAGATGAGAAACGTGAAAAACGTTGTGGACTCCAGCCAACTTCTCGGGTAGCTCTAATCTATAGGACATTTTCCCAATTGTTCCTATCTAAAGGTATAGTCGAATGAAGCAAGTAAAAACTTTGTGCCTATTAGGCAATGTCAAAACTGAAAACCTATGCCACATATATATTGATTAGGAGAAGAACTCTCTAAGCATCAGCCCCGAAGACCGAAATCAACATCAGACTGACACCCAAAGAATTACTCAACCCAACCACCATATATGATTCTAGGCAACTAAGCATGATGGACTCCTTTTAGGTCATAAGGGAGTCCCTTCCTAAGACCAATTTGTATCCTATAAAACCCAAAAACTTTAGTCAAACCAATGAACACCCTCGAGCCCCAACATGTGTTACTAACAGATGAGTCATACTCCCTATGTGGTTTGCAACAGAAATTGGATTGAGAATGGGACCGAGAGGATATACTCTTAAGAAGAGATATTATGCACGAATCTAGCCTTCAATCTTCTAAGCCGCATTTCTTGAGCTTAACTCCATTATGCTTTGTCCGTCTTTAACTTCACAATTTCGTAGCTTCTTAATTCTTGTTTCCAAAATATGACTTGGGACCTATTTCCCGTTCCTCTTTCACTTATTCTCCTTCTAGTATACTTGGCTCAAGCCTAACTGCGTACTCATGGTTCCATGCAAGCTCTCCAAAATTCATTAGTGAATCTTGGATCTTGTTCACTTACTAGAAGGTATTCCACATAGATGAATTATCTTTTGAAAATAAACAAATGTCAACTATGTTGCCAAATGTACTTACTAAGGCGATTCTTTACAACTCATGCATCAGCGAAATGAACCTTCAGCCTTAGTGGCGAACACCACTGGAGCGCCCTATTCTGAAATGCTCCTCCTAATGAACCCCTTTTTATAAAAGCTCTTTAATCTGTTTACTGAGCTCTTTCCTTTCTCGTGGAGCCATGTGTCTAACGGGCAACGCAACGGGCTTTACATTATCTACAAGATATATGCGGAAGTCTATTTCTCGTTTCGGAGGCAAGCCCTTCACCTCTTCGAAGACATCCGGATATTCCCGGACCACTTTAACTGATTTCAAATTTTCAACAGAGGCATCTAGCGATTCAAGATAACTAAGCATAACCGCATACGAGGGATTACAAGAAATTTCCAAAGTATTACCGAGCTGGGTTAGGAGCCTAATAACCCTTTTCTCACAATCAAGGATGGCCCCATTACTGGATAGCCAATCCATGCCCAAAATCAAACCATACCCCGAAAAGCCCAAAACAAAGGCACTACATTGAAATTCAACACTTAGGATAGAAATTTTCAAATCCAGACAGATCATAGACAAATGAGCTGGGCCCCCAATTGGGTTTGAAACAATTAAGGGGTCCCCTACCATACTAGTTTTTAGGTGCAGAGATTCTACTAAAGCAGACGAGATAAAGGAGTGTGATGCGCCAGAATCAAATAAAGTGCGAACGGGGTGATCGTAAAGATAAACTACACTTTCTACAGAAGTGTTTGTACCTCGCTGTTGCAATGGTGGCGCTTCTAGCACATGAACCTGTGCCCCTGGGGTGGATCCAGCCCTCTGCCCCTGTCCTCGTTTCTTTCGGCAGTCCTTAGCCCTATGGCCCGTCTCACCGCAAGAAAAGCACCCACCATTCTCCTTGGCCTTCTTTTTCCGGCAGTCCTTTACTAAGTGCCCCACTTTGCCACAGAAATTACACGTCCTCTTCTCTTTGTTGCCTTCCCCGCCCTTCTTAAAGTCTGTCTTCTTGGGCTGCAAACCCTCTTTCTTCCCTTGAGAGCTTTCTGCCTTCGTCTCCTTCTTGCCCTTATCCTCCTCATTCAGCAATGCCATTTGCACCAATCTTTCATACGTGGCTCCCATGGGTATATGGGTCATGGCCAAACTGTGTAATGGCTCATTTAACCCTTTGACGAAACGGAGAGCCTTCTTGTGCGGGGTGTTGACTAGGTCAAGCCCAAACCTAGCCAGCTCATCGAACTGATTCACATACTCTCTGACAGTCTTGTCTCCTTGCTTAAGAAATAAGAATTTTTCCAACTGCAAACTTCTTTCCGCATCTGAGAGAAATTTGGTCTCAAACCTTGCCCTAAAGTCCTCCCATGTCTCCACTGGTCTTTCAGCATTAGTGACTTCCCACTAGTAGGAAGCCTCACCCTTCAATAGCCATACTGCCAACTGTACTTTTTGTCTATCTTCTACCTCAAAGATGATGAATAGGTCCTCCGTTTCTTTCAGCCAATTCCTAGCTGCTACGAAGGACTCAGTTCCATGGAAATCCCTTCCTCCCATGGCTTTAAAATCTTTACATATCTTAGCGAACGTGTTTCCCCGTGGAGGAGGTGGAGGAAAAGGTGCTGCTGCAGCTGGATGGTTTCCTTCAGCTGGAGGAGGAGGAACGGTAGGACCTGGCTGAGTGGCCCTTGCTTCTAAGAACCGTCTAAACCAACCAGGTATTGGTACCCCTTCAGGCAAGTTAAGTTCTTGGGACATGCTGAAACAAAAAGGATAGATTCAAAACGAAGGATAAGAGATAGTACCTATGGCTTTGGGGAGTGGACTTTGCCTTTTAAAAATAAAATAATATTTTTCTTTTAAAAATGCTTCTTTAAATTTCCTTTTTTTTTTGAAAATAAATTTTTTTTTTCCAAAACTTTTTATCTTATCTGGTAAACCTATGCTCTGATACCAAGGTGAAACACCCCACCTCCGTTAGGGTCACTCTCAAAGGGAATGCCCTAATTTTGGTGGAGGTTTATAAGTACAAGTCACAGATATACAAGACAGATATAAGAACACATATTTGTAAACAGCGGAAGTACAACAAACTTTTATTTCATAAAGTCAAATACGTGTTACAACAACATCCTTTCCAAAAACATAGCATAACATTTTCATAATCTGTCTTGAGTACATGATTTAAAGAAGCATAAATAAAACATAGATAAACTGCCAAAAGTCCCCATAGTGGATTGTCCAAAGCCATAGTTCAAACAGGAAAGTCCAAGCAATACATTTCTCTTCTTCAAGCTGGATGTTGAGGTTGGTCAAGCTGCTGTGTTCCCTCCCTGAGGACCTGGGGGGGGGGGGGGTAAGGAAGAAAGAAGACGAAAGAAAAGTAGAGTCAGACATAAAGCCTGAGTAAGTCTAGTACTACTTTGTCTATGAATAAAGAACTGGGTATGATAAGTAATAACAAGAAGTGGGCAAACACTATAACTTGGTTAAGTTGTCTAGGGTCGAATATACTATCGTACCCCATGTTAATCTCTGAACCCATATACTAGTTTCCAATTTGCACCCCATAATCAGGGTGATGTGATCCATTCTATGATGATCGGCTCCTACTCGCATAGTTACATGTGTCTTACGGCCCCCGATGTCTGTAGTTACCTATGCTGGTCCCACCATGGGGTGTATCAAGTCCCATAGTGGCAACCCGACACAACCTTAGAGTGCACAGGTATGCTACTGGTGTCCAGTGCCTTATTTTTCTGCTCCGGAGTGTGTGCACGCCCGCACTCCGTTAGAACCTACACTGCTACACCACCGCCGTCGCTTTGACCTCTTACAATCAGCCCAGTAATCGTGCCCCACCCTGCCTAGTTTCAGGGTATCCTGATACACCTTTTAGGGTTACTGCTGAAAAGGGTCCCCCGTTACTAGGTTTTCTATCTCTAGCCAACATGCTAAGTTGGTTAAGTGTTTCCTAACCTAACCCCCACCAGCCCGTTTAGTTTAGCATGTTCCATTTTGATTAAGTCTTTAGTCCACTTAATCCTAACAATCCTGACTCAGCCTTAATTGTCTTATTAAGGCCCTGACCTCTCACATTAGACAGGTATTGTTGTGGCTGCCTGTTGCCGGTTGGTTCCGGGCAGTCTTACGCCACAACTCAGTCTAACCTCGGGTCCTTGCTGGGCTCCATGTTTAACCTTCCACATTGGATAGGTATTGTTGTGACTACTGGACAGCCGGGCGGTTCCGGGCAGGTTTACATCACAACTCAATCCAACCTCGGGTTAAACACATCGTATTTTCTACATTTACATATCTTGTCATTCTTCTTTATTTCTTATATGTAAATATTTGCGGCCCATTATTAAGTTAATGGTGTAAAGATTACACCAATCACGGGCCCAACCCATACTTGAATTTGGGCCCTTCTATTTTATATTTTCATTCATTAATTCATTTTAACCCAACGTTATTTTCCCCCGTTTTACACGTCCGTTCATATATATTGGGCTTAGCCTTTTAAAGCCCAATTTAGCCATGCGAAAGGGGAGGCTTATGGCGTATACACAAAGAGGGGAAGGTGAGCGCATGAACTTGCAATACGACGTTGGAAATACAAAATAGATATTGGTGTACTTGCATAGTGGCAACATAGGTGACATAAATCAAAGCATGTGAACTTGCATAGGTTTAACTACAACATGAACCTATATTCTTATTTAGGCATAATGTCAAACATAAGCATGTCATAAATATTCCTAGCATAGGCATAGCATAATGTCAAACATAAGCATGGCATAAGTAAAGTTAAATTTGTTCATGGCATAAACATAAACAAGTCATGTCCATAAGGTTCCTACATGTTTACAAAGGGGATACTTTGTTACTAACACAAAAGCATAGTTCAACTTAATCATGGTTTAAGTCTAATCACATAACGATGGTATAAACATACTTATGCATAAAAATTCCTAATCATGGTTTTTGCTTAAACTTGCAAAAAGGGATTTTTGAGTCTAACCTAGCCATGTCTCACATATGTCATCATATAATTCTTGTAAACAAGATAAACTTAATCATGGATTTCAATTATGCCAAATATCATTCATAGCCTAGCCATATTCATAAGCATGACTTAATACATGGATTATGGTGTCAAAATTCCAACATAGTTTCATATGAACTATAACAACCAAACTTGTTTCAATTACTTGCAAAATGATTTATGCACAACATATACATCATGACGACATAATAACAAAGCCCCAAACTTGCATGAATTTCACTCAACTACATACATGTAGCCTCAACATAGATTACATAACTTGCGCAATATTCCAAACGTATATTTGCATAGAACTACCGCATGTAGTTCTTTATAATGAATAACATAATTTTGCACAAATATGAATTACTTTATTATCCCAATTCAAGCATACAAATCAATACAGTTGTTTATTCATACCAAAGTAATACTCTACTTACAATGGTTGCGGCGAATTCTCTAATTAAGAGACACGATTCCTTTGTTGAATTGTTTAGCTTTAGGTTGCTTGAATTGCTTTAGGCTTTAGAACTTTCTTCCTAACTCTCTCTCTAGTCGGCGGCTACTCTTTGTCGTTCCTCAGCAACATGGCGGCTATGTTCTTAATTTTGAATGAATAGATTAGGGTTTAGTCTAGGGTTGTTTATATAGAGGTTAGGAATTGATTAGGACCCTTGATGTTGCTAGGTTAGATCGTAGCCATTCATTAGGAAGAGAGACCAATAAAAACCCGCCACCTAGCCCTAATGACAAAGCAGACCACAGAAATTCGACCACACACCGACCTGGCCAGCCAGGGCTAGACCGGACCTGGCCAGCAGGTCATTTTTGACCTGGGCGCACTTGGCAGGTGCGCCAGGTCAAAAATGTACTGGCGCACTTCACAGGTGCGCCAGTTCATTTTTGTTCTGGCGCACTTCCCAAGTGCGCCAGTGCATTCTGGCCCTTTTTCGGTTTTCCGCCCAACTTCGTTCGTCCATAACTTCTTCATACGATATCCGTTTTTCGAAAACTCGGACTCTATTTCGCGTATTTTTCCGAGACGAACGCAATGGTGTATCCCGTTTCCATTAGTTCTTTGATTTGAAATTAATTATACTTTAATTTGTGAGTTTCACAGTTATAGAATTCACGGGGTGTTACAATATAAAATATAACGATAAATTGCCAGATTAATAAAAACCCCACACGGGTATGGAGTTGACAATAATCACGTCTCTCTAGTTATTAGATACGGCACATGGACTATTTATTTCCACACGGAGCGGGGTGACGAGAATTTATTCTCTGGAGTTATTATCTATACACGCTCCCCCGTAAACACCAGAATATATCACTATAAATATGTGGATGCTTTATAGGATTTATTGGGTACCTAACACGGCCCAATAAATTTCCTAACCCCTTCCCGTACAAAGGAGGTTATGGCGAAATTTTTCGAAATATTAAAGCGTTAGTGAAATATTTGAAGTGAAAACGAAGTTGAAATTAATGAATTAACTATATTTGAAATTATAGAATGAACTATATTTATATATATAATTATAAATATAATTAAAAGGAATCGAAGCCGTGCAGTTCATGTTTTGGAATCGTAATTTGAAACGATTAGAACGAGAAATCCGACCATCGGATTTTCCCAAAACCGCAACCGCTGGGTTCGCCTTGGAAATATCTTTCCAACGGCACCAATCTTGTAAAAATCCAACGGTTGGATTGTCTGGAATGTTTAATTCAAATCTGAAGGAAAACAGCGCCAGAATCGTTTATATAAATATAAATATAAATATAATTAAATTAAATCGAATAACGACGCTGCAGTTCGAATTTTGAAACCGTAACTTCAAACGACTAGTGTGGAAGATCCGACCGTCGGATTTTCACAAAACTGGAACCGTTGGGTTCGCTTTGGGAATATCTTCCCACTGATATAGACTTTGTGGAAATCCAATGGTTAGATTTTCCGATATGTGTAAAACAAATTAGGGGAAAAACAGCGCCAGTGCCACGGCACGACCTGAAACGTCGTTAAATTAAATATGGCCATTTTTAAATAAATAAAAATGGCGAAAAATCGTTATAAAATATTATAAGCATCATAGATTGGAAATAAACCAATTTGGATTGATTTGTTTGATATTTGATGGTTGTATGTGTTTGACACGAAAATAACACTTAAACACTGAAATATGGATGTCGAATAATATAACCATGGAAAGAATTGATTTAAATTCTAATTACGTGAATTATTTGAAAAGGCCGAGCTAACCCTCATTTCAAATAATTGATCGAGCGATTCGAATTGGAAAATACAAAGACGATTCAAGACCGACGATCTTCGTATCGGTTGGATGGGCGCCGCTAAGGTTCCTGACTGGAGTAGCTACCGTGAAGGAACGGAAGTAGTAGCCATCTGAACGTATGTGTTGATTGGATGGATATACGAGGAATTTGACGCCTCCGGTTTCGTTCAGACCCAGAACGGACTTGTAAATGGACTGTGTGTCTGACATTGGATTTTGTTCTATACTAATTGATCTCTGTTAAATATATATCTGTTTGGCGGCGGAGAATTTATTCTTTTGCTTAACGCCCTTCTCTGAGACGTACGAGCTCAGAGGTTATATATCGATAGAAATCAGTCGTATGGAGTGGATTGCCTATGTGGCATACCAAGATGCTGTGATCAAGGCTTCTGTTGCAAAGCAAAGTCTTGTGGATGATGATCAAAACACGGTCTATGTGGCCTGGCTTTGTGTATAGCGTGGATTCACGAGCCTCACACCTCAGTATGAGTTAAAAACGGGATACGGACCGCTGGGAGAGCACGACGTTTCTTTCTAGCTATGGTGGTGTCAGTGACTTACCAGCCCTGACATTTATATCTATTTTTCACCTATGTGGTTGTTGGAATGCGAGGCGCCTCGATTATAGGTCTGTAAGGACCGGGATACGTGTGTTTAGGAATTGCCAGTCCTCAAATGTAAGAGAGGACCGACCCAGCCGATCCAGGGTTACCCAGAGTGTGTAGTCCTGAGGCATTTGCTAGAATGTCTCGAAGCAGAGAGGAGCTTGCCCCTTGCCTCGACTCATGACGGAAACCCAATTTCCAATACGAAATAACGGATTCGATTGTAAAACTAGTATGGCGACATAGTATATGGTAGCTATGCCGCCTATGATTGATATTTATGATGCTATTCGTTTTTGAAACATATATGCACTAGTAATAATATCAAATGATTTTGCTTTACACGTATCAAGCATATTTGGCCATTATAAGGTAAAACTCTATCCTCCGGCTTGCGTTGCATTGTATGATGGGACCTGAGTCTTATAATAGCTTCATTCTTTTAAAAAGCATTGCGTTGTTTTAAAGAATTTACTTTGTTTTAAATGCACCAGCAATCACTAGAGTAAACCCGTTCCGCGAAAGTGGCGTGGTCCTATGATTTTCTTATTACTGTTGTTTTAAACTGTTAAATAGATTCCTCATACCAGTCCCCATGACTGACTCGTTGTTTGTTTCACTTTGCAAACGCGGGTGCCCTTATTTTCACACGGGCAGCCTAGTTCACAGGTGACAGGTTATTTTTGGCTCTGCACTGTTGCATAGAGTGCATTTTGGCTCATGGCGAGGCTGACTTCACAGAGATGACTTTGACATTTTCCGCCATTATTGTACTTATATTATGATTCCGCCACTGGCGATGTAGACTGCTTTACTTTCAGTACTTGTTATCATATGTATATGTACCGCCTTCGGCGATGTAGACTGATACCCTTATTATGTCTCACTGCATGTATATATTCCGCATCTGGCGATGGTGACTGATCATTTCTCCTTTATTTACTAAGTTATATCCTACGCTGTTCTATTCTGATGTTGGTACATGTTGTGATTCCACTGTCATACCCATGTAAAAATATTCTATTTATTGTTTTTGCTATTTTCTGTACTCTGCTATGATGATTGATGTGTTATATTCCAATGATTATCCTTAATACCGTCACACGGATTTTGGGATCGTCACAGTTGGTATCAGAGCTTTGGTTAACCTTAGTTCCGGGATCTAACACATTAAACACCTCATAAGAATAGAATCAGTAGTGTTCTAAGGCGAGTAGCTCATTAGAGATAGGATCAGCAATGTCCTAGAATGAGCTAAGCAGATTAGCAAAACAATTTGATCAGTACATCATTACCTTTCCTTATGTTCCCCTGCTTTATCATATATGAAAATTATCAAATCTGTGAGCTTGACTCTTTTCTTGCTTATACAGTACTCTCTCTGATGGCTACACGAGCAGCAGCAGCTAGAGGTGGCCGTGGAGGCCGAGCAGGCATAGCAGGAGGACGGGGGAATATCCCCATAGTTGAGGAGGGCCCTATTATTCAGCCACCAGCACCCCAGGACTTTGAGCTAGACAGAGTAGCGAAGAGGTATAGGAACCTAGGGGGAAAACCCTTTTCTGGCCTTGGTACAGTGACTGAGGCTATTGCTTGGTTGAAGACCTGTGAAAAGATTTTTGAAGGCATGGGTTTGGGGACCAACAACAAAGCACGACTAGGTATTTGGCTCCTACAGGAGGAAGCAGAGTTGTGGCGGGATGCCATCACCTCAGAAGATGCAGCAGGTACTGTCAGGACCTGGGAGCAATTCAAGACCATGTTCAACGAGAAATTTGTACCTAAACAGGCCTTAGAGAGCATGCGAGAGCAGTTTGCTAATCTCCAGCAGGGAGATCTCTCTATCCAAGATTACCTCAATAAATTCACTCAGTTGTCGCGCTATGCTCCAGAGCTTATTATGACAAACAACAAGAGGTTTATATTTGGGCTAAGGCGCAAGTACCATGATAGAGCCATGAGCAACATCAAACTCTCCTTCTCAGAATTAGTAGAAATGGCTTGCAATTATGAAGATATGGATGAAATACACTCCAACCAGGACCGCGCCAAAAGCCAAGCTGGAAATTAGCGCAAAGCTTCATCAGATCAGCCAGAGTCTAGCATTACAGCGGCCGCTACTCAGAAACCTAGGAAGATACCGAAAGGGAATTGCTACAACTGCGGGAAGCCAGGACATTTTTCTAATGTGTGCAAAGCCCCGAAGAAGCCAAAGGAAAATCCAGACCACAGCTCAGCCGAATGCTACAACTGCCATAAGAAAGGGCACTATAGCAGGAATTGTCCTCTGAAGCAGAATGCAGAAGTGGCTCATGTGTATGACGGGGAGACCCCGCCAGCTACCACCGATGGATCAGGTAAACCCGACGTCTTGGGAGGTACCCTTACCATTAAGAATATTCCTGTTTCTATACTTTTTGATACTGGTGCATCACGTAGCTTCATTTCTGGTAACATTGTTCACAAGTTAAAATTGAAACAAAGAAAGCTTAAAGAACCAATTAAAGTTCAAAACCCGATAGGAGGTTCTGTTAGTCTCAGTACATATTGTAGATTACCTATTTCCTTTTCTCGATACCGATTTCCTTTTGATTCGATTGTCATGGACCTTTCCGAATTTGATATTATACTGGGGCTGGACTGGTTGACAAAATATAAGGCCAAAGTTAGATGTGCCGAAAGAATCGTGAAAGATAAAACAAAATTTGGGCATATCACTATACCATGTCTCGGTTCAGAAATTAATAGAACAGAATTTTGGTCTTCTTTAGAAGTTACTCCCCCTTCATTAGAAAAGATACCGGTCGTTAAAAACTACGCGGATGTGTTTGAAGAAGTAGAAAACTTACCGCCGCAAAGAGAAATTGAATTCAGGATAGATCTAATTCCTAACGCCCGACCAGTAGTACATCCAATTAGAAGAATGGCCCCGAAAGAAAGGAAGAGTTAGGTAGTCAAACCCGAGAATTGCTTTGGAAAGGTCTGATCCGACCGAGCTTTTCAGCCTGGGGAGCAACAGTAGTATTTGTCCCGAAATCAGACGGTACTCTAAGACTTTGTGTTGATTACCGAGATCTCAATAAGCAGACACTGAAGAACAAATATCCCTTGCCACGTATAGATGATCTGTTAGATCAATTAAATGGAGCGACAGTATTCTCCAGAATGGACCTAGCTACAGGTTTCCACCAATTACGTATAGCAGAAGACTGTGTTCCTTTGACAGCCTTCAGGGGTCCCGATTTATTCTACGAATGGTTAGTAATGCCGTTCGGCTTGTGTAACGCTCCGACATATTTCGTCGATCTTATGAACAGAGTGTTCCGTGGTGTATTAAATAAATTTGTTCTAGTCTTCATCGATGACATTTTAATCTACTCAAAGTCGGAAGGTGAGCATGCAAAGCATTTAGAACAAGTGTTGAAAATTCTGAGGAGAAATGTCTTGGAAGCTAAATTTTCTAAGTGTGTCTTCTGGCAGGATGAAGTTAAGTTCCTGGGCCATGTCGTATCAAAATATGGGATTGCTGTAGATCCAAGCAAAATTACAGCGATTCAAAACTGGAAACAACCTACTACCCCCACAGAAGTTCGAAGTTTCCTTGGATTGGCTAGTTACTGTAGGAAATTTGTTCAGGATTTTTCAAAGATATCTGGTGTATTGACAAAGCTTACAAAGAAGCATGAGAAATTCAAATGGACTCCCGAATGTGAAGAAGCTTTCCAGGAGCTGAAACTGAAGTTGACAACCGCTCCAGTACTGACAATTATAGAAGGCAACCAAGACTTGACTGTATGGACAAATGCTTCTATTAGAGGGCTAGGCGCAGTATTAATGCAAAAAGGCCAAGTGGTCGCTTATGCCAGCCGTCAGCTGAAGCCGCATGAAAGAAACTATGCAACTCATGATCTTGAGTTATTAGCTATCGTGTTTGCTTTAAGAATCTGGAGGCATTATTTATTGGGCGAGAATTTCGAACTATTTACTGATCATCAATCATTGAAATATCTATTCACTCAGAAAGATCTAAATTTGAGACAACAGCGTTGGTTAGAATTCCTTGCGGCATACGATTTTGAAATTCTATACACTCCAAGGAAAGCCAATGTTGTAGCAGATGCGCTCAGCAGAAAGAATGAAATCATCGCCAGTTTTGTCATCACGTCTTCATTAATGGACAGGATCTCGACCCTTCAGAAAGACGATGAATTTATTCAAAGAATCAGTCAGAGAGTCAAGGGAGGTGAATCCACAAGTTTCCGAGTCGATGACAAAGGAGTTCTTAGATTAAAGGGTAGAATTTGCATCCCAAATCTTCCAGAGCTTCAAAGGGAAATACTTGACGAGTGTCATAAGTCCAAACTCAGTATCCATCCCGGTGTGAGCAAAATGTACAATGACATCAAGCGCACATTCTGGTGGAGATCAATGAAAAGAGATATTTCATTATATGTTAGCAGATGCTCCACTTGTCAGCTAGTTAAGAGCGACCAGCAGAAATTGGATGGATTATTACAACCATTAGAAATTCCAGGGTGGAAGTGGGAGCAAATTTCGATGGACTTTATTGATGGCTTGCCTCGAACTAAGAAAGGAAACGACAGTATATGGGTAATCGTAGATCGCTTCACGAAGACTGCCCATTTCATACCTGTCCGATCCAACAGAACGGCTCAAAGTTTAGCACAGATTTACTTCAAAGAAATAGTTAAACTACATGGAGTGCCACTCAATATAGTCAGTGATAGAGACCCCCTATTTACTAGCAAATTCTGCGAAGCATTCCAGACAGAATTGGGAACCAAGTTGAATCTAAGCACCGCTTATCACCCTCAGATAGACGGCCAAACCGAGCGGGTGAATAGAATTCTAGAAGATTTACTACGGGCTTGCGTTATCGATTTTGGAGGCTCATGGGAAGATCACTTACATTTAGCCGAATTCTCTTACAACAGTAGCTATCAAGCAAGTTTGGGAATGTCTCCATTTGAAGCGTTATACGGTAGACCGTGCAGATCTCCCGCATGTTGGGTAGAACTTGGCAACAGACTGGTGTTAGGGCCCGATATGATTCAAGAAGCATCAGATAAAGTCAATTTCATAAAGAAGCGATTGAGAACCGCACAAAGCTGATAGAAGAGTTATGCTGATGCGAGGAGAAGAGACTTATCATTTGCTGTTGGCAATTATGTTTATTTAAGAGTTTCTCCGATGCGGGGAGTAATCAGATTTGGAAAAACTGGGAAGTTGGCACCAAGATTTATTGGTCCCTTTCCTATACTTGAATGGATTGGAACTCTTGCATATAGGGTTTCATTACCTGATTGGTTGCCTGGTGTACATGATGTGTTCCACGTGTCTCAACTCAGAAAGCATGTTCATGATCCAGATCTTGTTGTAGAAGAAGCAGCGCAACAGGATATAGACATAACTCCAGAATTAGCGCTCAGAAGAGAGCCATTAAAGATTGTTGGCAAAGAAACTAGAGAGCTAAGGAGCAAAAAGATTCATTTAGTCAAAGTGCAGTGGAGTAGTGATCCTAGAGACTGTACTTGGGAGACTGAGGAAAGCATTAAACAAGCCTACCCCAAATGCAGAGTGGACATCTCTGACTAACTCCGGTGCAAGGTACCTTTACAATACATTGCATCTACATTTTGTTTCCTACTTTGCTGCTATTTCCTTTTCGAGGACGAAAAGTTTTAAGTGGGGGAGATTGTAATAACCCGGAAAATGTGAACCAATTTAAAATTTTTAAAATTGGTTATTACCAAAGAATTTGAATAATTGAAATAGCATATTTCAATAAAATAAAGAATTGGGTATAGTAAGGCAGTTTGAAATTTTGAATACAAACTTTGTCTGACTGTACCGGGTGGAACATATAACGGATTTTAGCGAAACCAAAAATATTTAAATCTGTTTATGAATACCTTTCTAACGAATCTGAAAAATCGAAGTTTCATAGCGGGAATCAAAAGTTATGGCCAAATGAATTTTCAAAAAGGTCGCTATATAGAATATATAGCCCTGGAAAATTGATATTTTGCATACGACCTCGGATTTCGACGAAACCACTTTTGTTGGGTCCGGGATGTCAAATTATTGCTAGGTTTCAAATTTCATAATTTTTGAAGCTAGTATGTAAGCGGGGAAAAAGAAAATGTGATTGGTCAATTTCTGTTAAAATGGGTCGACCTAAAAATGGACATTTTGCATATGAGCTCAGAATTCGATGAAACTGGTTTTGTTGGGACCGTATCGTCAAAACAAAGCTAGATTTATTTTTCTGGAATTTTCCGATTCAGTTTGTGGCCCTGGCAAATTGAAATGTACGTTCAAATTAAATATAAAATGTTTTATACTTTAATTTGAAAAATAATTGACTGTAACATTCGAATTGGCCAACGAAACATATCCCATTGTGTCCGGAATGGGGGTATTTAGCTTGGGGCGACAGTCGTTGGGTTGGAATTGGTGTACGTTGGCTAGAAGGGGTAATAAAGGAATTTAAAAATATAATATAATAGAAAATATCTCTATTTTCTCTCTCACATCAGAAAAACCCGATCAACCCTAAAATCGAACGGCGGAAATCGTCGAAACCTTCCCATTGATTTCGCCGTCGCCACAGCCAATATCGCCGCCGCCTCCAGTTGACAATTCCGACCGCCTCCCTCCCCTCTTCAAATCAAAGCAAGCCTCGCCAGAAACCATCACCAATTCACGTCGAATTTCCTCCAGGAAGTTCGCCTCTTTGAAGCGCCGCTGTGCCTTTTTGGAGCCGCCGAGTATGCCGCCACCACCATCGATCGGAAGCTGGTTCGTAGCCCTTCAACGTCGCAGGGTCTGATCGGAGCAACGAGGTACAGTTTAGATTTAAAATCAAAACCTAGTTTTGAAGGTTTGAAAACCCTTCTGCTTCGAATTTCTGAAATGAAAATAACACTATAAAGCGTTGCAAAACTTTGAAAAATAATATCTTTTTCGTTCGTTAACGAAATTTGATGAAACAGGAGACACAGTGAACGCAAGGAGGCTCTCTACCATCTAGCAGAAGCCGCGGATTTTTCTGATCTTCCTACGATTTTTAGCACAACAAAAACCAATGTGAGGAATCTAAACTAAATTGTGTGAATGGAATCGCGTTGTATAAATTATATAAGCGAAGTGTAAATTATATACGCATTGTATACTTCGTGTACATGTGTTGTATAAGTTATATTAGCGATGTATAAATTATACAAGCGTTGAATGAAACATATATGCTTTGAATTGTGATGAAATGCAAGTGAATTATAGAAATAATATATATATATATATATATATATATATATATACTCCCCTCGTCCACAGACCATGGACGATATTTATTGCTTGTGATTGACGTGATATTATATGGTATGACGAATGGTTGGAAATAATTGTTTGTGGTTGATATTGTGGTTGAAAAATACCTTTGTGGTTGAAAAATACCATTATGGTTGAAAAATACTCTCTTGTGGTTGAAACAAATCAGAATAGGATTGTGGAATTGAAAATAAAACATGCTGCCTGCGTGCGAACTAGATGCATGATCCCCATTGTCAAAAACCGCGAGGTTTTAAGGTAGAACGAGGAGCCGTACTAGGGACGGTCCCGGTTTTAACTACCCTGCCGTTATGCTGCCGAAATTTTCTGAAATATTCATGTGTTAGAATAATTTTCATTCGTTGAAATAAATTACATATGTTGAAACAAATATTCATGTGTTGAGTCGAAATTCATTCGTTGAGTCGAAATTCATTCGTTGAGTTGAAATTCATGTGTTGAATATTATTTGAATTTAAACAAATTGCTTTCGCGATAAAAACCACATTTTTATATTTATACAAACTATAGAAAATATTCATGTGTTGAGTTGAAATTCATTCGTTGAATCTAAATTCATGTGTTGAATATTATTTGAATTTAAACAAATAGCTTTAGCGATAAAAACCACATTTTTATATATATATATATACAAACTATAGAAAATATTCATGTGTTGAGTTGAAATTCATTCGTTGAATCGAAATTCATGTGTTGAATATTATTTGAATTTAAATAAATAGCTTTAGCGATAAAAACCACATTTTTAAATATATATAAACTATAGAGAATATTCATGTGTTGAATTGAAATTCATTAGTTGAATTGAAATTCATGTGTTGAATGTTATCGTATTTTAAAATAAAATGAATAGACAATAAAAACTACATCTTTATTGTGAATATGAAGTGTTAAAAACATTCACGTGTTGAATAAATATTTTTGATGATAAAAATATTTCTTTTATCATGTATACGCTTTGATAAAAATACACATGTGTTGGAATAAATAATAGTTTGCTAGAAATGTTATTATTAGCTTTGTTCTGCATATATATACATGTGTTGAACATGGAAAATGGATTAGCTGTAGAGTAAAGAAATTATTTGCGTGCCCGACAAATAGGTAAACCTTGATGAGTTGGCTGCGCAATTTTATTTTTATATCAACTCCTGTGAATGCCATTGAATGCGGAGTGCTGGTTATTCTGTGTGAAATAATAAACATCGCCATAGGATAGTAACAATTAATTTTGAACTACACTACATGGCATACTTCTTGACGATAGGCATACTTCATCATATTCCACATAAGCAATTGGAGCTTGTGTGACGAGGTGGAAGATTTACCATACGAGCGAGAGGCTTGTATTGCGAGGATTATATACTACAGGTTGAACTGATGACTGATATGGACTATATAAAATATAACGATAAATTGCCAGATTAATAAAAACCCCACACGGGTCTGGAGTTGACAATAATCACGTCTCTCTAGTTATTAGATACGGCACATGGACTATTTACTTCCACACGGAGCGGGGTGACGAGAATTTATTCTCTGGAGTTATTATCTATACACGCTCCCCCGTAAACACTAGAATATATCACTATAAATATGTGGATGCTTTATAGGATTTATTGGGTACCTAACACGGCCCAATAAATTTCCAAACCCCTTCCCGTACAAAGGAGGTTATGGCGAAATTTTTCGAAATATTAAGGCGTTAGTGAAATATTTGAAGTGAAAACGAAGTTGAAGTTAATGAATGAACTATATTTGAAATTATAGAATGAACTATATTTATATATATAAATATAAATATAATTAAAAGGAATCGAAGCCGTGTAGTTCGTGTTTTGGAATCGTAATTTGAAACGATTAGTACGAGAAATCCGACCATCGGATTTTCCCGAAACCGCAACCGCTGGGTTCGCCTTGGAAATATCTTTCCAACGGCACCAATCTTGTAAAAATCCAACGGTTGGATTGTTTGGAATGTTTAATTCAAATCTGAAGGGAAACAGCGCCAGAATCGTTTATATTTATATATAAATATAAATATAATTAAATTAAATCGAATAACTACGCTAAAGTTCGAATTTTGAAACCGTAACTTCAAACGACTAGTGTGGAAGATCCGACCGTCGGATTTTCACGAAACTAGAACCGTTGGGTTCGCTTTGGGAATATCTTCCCACTGATATAGACTTTGTGGAAATCCAACGGTTAGATTTTCCGATATGTGTAAAACAAATTAGGGGAAAAACAGCGCCAGTGCCCCGACACGACCTGAAACGTCGTTAAATTAAATATGGCCATTTTTAAATAAATAAAAATGGCAAAAAATCGTTATAAAATATTATAAGCATCATAGATTGGAAATAAACCAATTTGGCTTGATTTGTTTGATATTTGATGGTTGTATGTGTTTGACATGAAAATAACACTTAAGAACTGAAATATGGATGTCGAATAATATAACCATGGAAAGAATTGATTTAAATTCTAATTATGTGAATTATTTGAAAAGGCCGAGCTAACCCTCATTTCAAATAATTGATCGAGCGATTCGAATTGGAAAATACAAAGACGATTCAAGACCGACGATCTTCGTATCGGTTGGATGGGCGCCGCTGAGGTTCCTGACTAGAGTAGCTACCGTGAAGGAACGGAAGTAGTAGCCGTCTGAACGTATGTGTTGATTGGACGGATATATGAGGAATTTGATGCCACCGGTTTCGTTCAGACCCAGAACGGACTTGTAAATGGACTGTGTGTCTGACATTGGATTTTGTTCTATACTGATTGATCTCTGTTAAATATATATCTGTTTGGAGGCGGAGAATTTATTCTTTTGCTTAACGCCCTTCTCTGAGACGTACGAGCTCAGAGGTTATATATTGATAGAAATCAGTCGTATGGAGTGGATTGCCTATGTGGCATACCAAGATGCTGTGATCAAGGCTTTTGTTGCAAAGCAAAGTCTTGTGGATGATGATCAAAGCACGGTCTACGTGGCCTGGCTTTGTGTATAGCGTGGATTCACGAGCCTCACACCTCGGTATGAGTTAATAATGGGATACAGACCGCTGGGAGAGCACGACGTTTCTTTCCAGCTATGGTGGTGTCAGTGACTTACCAGCCCTGACATTTATATTTATTTTTCACCTATGTGGTTGTTGGAACGCGAGGCGCCTCGATTATAGGTCTGTAAGGCCCGGGAAACGTGTGTATAGGAATTGCCAATCCTCAAACGTAAGAGAGGACCGGCCCAGCCGATCCAGGGTTACCCAGAGTGTGTAGTCCTGAGGCATTTGCTAGAATGTCTCGAAGCGGAGAGGAGCTTGTGTAACGACCCAGAAAATCTGAACCAATTTAAAATTTTTAAATTGGCTAAAATAATGGATTATAAATATTTAAAATAAATATTTTAAATAATGGCAATGAAAAGTGAGTTGAATCGACAATTGAAAACGAATATAATTAATTATAATTATAAACAAGGCTTGAAAAGGCGCTGCAGTTTCAAAAATTGAATTCAAACTTTGTCGGACTGTACCGGGTGCAGAACAATCCGGATTTTAGTGAAACCAAAAATATTTAAATCTGTTAGTGAATACCTTTCTAACGAATCTGAAAAATCGAATTTTCATAGCGGAAAGCAAAAGTTATGGCCGAATGAATCTTCAGAAGGGTCGATGTGGAATTTATATAGCCCGTGAAAATGGCCATTTTGCATACGACCTCGGAATTCGACGAAACCACTTTTGTTGGATCCGGGATGTGAAGTTATCGCTAGGTTTCAAATTTCATAATTTTTGAAGCTAATATGTGAACGTGGCAATGGAAAATGTGTTTTGGTCGATTGAAGTTAAATTGGATCGACCAGAAATGGGTTTTTTTTCAAACGGTCTCAGAATTCGACGAAATCAGTTTTGTTGGGACCGTATCGTCCCAACATAGCCAGATTTATTTTTGGGGAATTTTTAGAATCAGTATGTGACCCCGGTAAATTGAAATGTCCGTTTAAATTGAATATATAAAGAATTATACTTTAAATTCAACGGAAATTGATTCAAACAGTCGAATTGGCCTACGATACATATCCCATTGTGTTCGGAATGGGGATAAAACGCTAGGGACAACAGTCGGTGAGTTTAATTTCGTGTTCGTATTAAAAAGTTACCTTTTTGTAATTAAAAATATTAAAATAATATATAAATAACCCTTCCCTTTAACTACCTCCCTCTCCCCTTACCGTTGACCATTCCAAATCAGATCAAAAAGAAAAAAAAACACGGGTTTCCCCCAAATCGAAGTGGCGACGCCTTCGTCATCGCCACCCCCCACCTCGCGCACACGCCGACACCGCCCTCCCCCAAGACCACCTCGCTCCGCCTCGAGACCCCCCCTCTCGTTCTCTCTCTCTCCTCCTTCAGGCGAACTCCCATTCGCGAACTCCGGGACCAACGAGCACCATCGAAGACCGCGCCGCCGAGGCCAACGACCACCGCCCTCCTCCGCAACCCCCAGCAACCACTAGCGCCACTTCCGACATCCCTAGCCCCCCGGCGCGCCTCAGCCCTCCTCCGACAGTGAGCCTTTCTGTCGTGACCTCCTGAAGCAAAACAGTGAGAGTTCCTTCCTCTTTTTATTTAAATAATTAAACACTGAACTTCCTTTTCAGATTTTGATTTTTATATATTTATATAACATAGAAAATAAACTGATTTTTATATGTGATATTAACATACAAAGGTCGGATTTTTATATGCGATATTAACATAGAAAGGTCGGATTTTTATATGTGATATTAGCATAGAAAGGTCGGATTTTTATATGCGATATTAGCAAAGAAAGGTCGGATTTTTATATGCGATATTAGCATAGAAAGGTCAGATTTTTATATGTGATATTAGCATAGAAAGGTCGGATTTTTATATGTGATATTAGCAAAGAAAGGTTGGATTTTTAATGAAGTAAAGTTTTGATTTTTCAAAATGAAAAGATTAGATTTTTATACGAAGAAAGTTATGATTTTTCTTCATAGAAAAGATCGAATTTTCCATATGGAACAGTGAAGTAAAAATTAGTTTTCTCCAGATAGAAGTGGCGATAAATATTATATTTTTATAAATATGAAATTCGATGAAACAGGAAACATCGTGACCGTGAGGACGCCTTCTACACTTTAGAAGAGACCGCATATTTTTCTGAGCCTTCTGCTATTTTTGGTGGAGAGGAACCCAATGTGAGATTTCTGTTTTAAAAACAATATGGAAAACGACGATGTATAAATTATATAGTCGATGTATGAGTTATATAAGCGTTGTACACCTCATGTATAAGCGTTGTATAAGTTGTACGGTCGATGTATAAGTTGTATATGCGTTGTAAAAATTATATATGTGTTGAAATAAAAGTGAATTGCTATATATATATATATATATATATATATATATATATATATATATATATATATATGCCCCTCGTCCACAAACCATGGACGATATTTATTGGTTGAAATTGTTGTGAAAATTGATTGATAGCGAATGGTTGTTTGGGATTGTTTGTGGTTTATGTTGATTGATTGTTGTTGAAAAATACCCGTTTGTAGTTGAGAAATATTTGGTTGAAACCACATAGGATTAGTTTGTGGAAATGAATTAAATATACATGCCGCCTGCGTGCGAACTAGATGCATGATCCCCATTGTCAAAAACCGCGAGGTTTTAAGGTAGAGCGAGGAGCCGTACTAGGGACGGTCCCGGTTTTAACTACCCTGCCGTTATGCTGCCGAAATTTTGAATAATATTCATGTGTTTGAATTATTTTCGTTTGCTAAAACTATATTTATTCATTGAATAGAAAACCTTCATGTGTTGAATCGATATTCATTCGTTGATTAGAAATTCATGTGTTGAATGGTATTCGCGTTTTAAATATAAAAATCACATTTTTATCTATATATAGAAACTATAGAAAACCTTCATGTGTTGAATCGATATTCATTCGTTGATTAGAAATTCATGTGTTGAATGGTATTCGCGTTTTAAATATAAAAATCACATTTTTATCTATATATAGAAACTATAGAAAACCTTCATGTGTTGAATCGATATTCATTCGTTGATTAGAAATTCATGTGTTGAATGGTATTCATATTTTGAAATAAATTGTTTGATAATAAAAATCACCTTTTATCGACTATATGAACTGTGTAAAATAATCTCGTTTTGAAAGAAATTGTTTTATAAGAAAAATCCTATTTTTATCACCAATATGAAATATATAAAATAATAGTGTTTTGAAATGAGTTGTTTTACAATAAAAATCACATTTTTATTATATGCATGAATCGTCGAAATGTGAAGTGTTAAAAATAGCCACTTGTTCAAATAAATATATATATGAGTTGAAATATTCATTAATTAGCTAATGATATGATTTGTACCTATGTATGTAACATTAGAATGAATGGTGCTTTTAAACCAAATAGAAATCAAATATGAAGTTGAATAGAAAATGATAAATGATAAGAACTATATATATGTACATGCATATTCATTGAACAGGTTATAGCAAAGGGGCTAGAGAAGAGGAATAAAATTTTGTGCCCGACAAATAGGTACGCATTTACTGTTTTGTTTGGGTGATGATTTTATGAGCCTGTTGGCTAGCCGCTTGGCTTTTTCTTTTTCTTTTTGAGATTAGAAGGACTGGGGAAGCTATTTGAGATTTCCCGATGCTCCCGGTGCAGGGGAGGTTATGGCAAAATTTTCCAAAATTTTAAGGCGTTAGTGAAATATTTGAAGTGAAAACGATATTGAAATCATTGAATGAACTATATTTATATAAATATATAAATATAAATAAAATTAAAACGAAACGAGGCCGTGCAGTTCGTATTTTGAAACCGTGATTTCAAACAACTAGTGCGGGAAATCCGACCATTGGATTTTCTCGAAACCTCAACCGTCGGGTTCGCCTTGGAAATATCTTCCCAACGGCACCAACCTTGTAAAAATCCAACGATTGGATTGTCTAGAATGTTTAATTCAAATCCGAAGAAAAATAGCGCCAGAAACAATTATATTTATATATATATATATAAATATAATTATATTAAATCGAATAACGACGCTGCAGTTCGTATTTTGAAATCGAAACTTCAAACGACTGTACCGGGAGATCCGACCGTCGGATTTTCCCGAAACTGGAACCGTTGGATTCATTTTGAAAAGACCTCTCTCAAGATGCAAATTTTGTGAAGATCCAACGGTTAGATTTTCAGATATGTGTAAATCAAATCTGAAGAAAAACAGCGCCACGGCCGCGTTATGGCCCGAAGTGTCATTTTGAATAAATTGGCTATTTTAAAATAAATAAAAATAGCGATAAATCGTTATAAATTATCATAAACGATATGGAATGGAAATAAACTGAATTTGCTCGATTTATGTGGTTTTTGATGGTTGAATGTGTTTGGTGTGAAAATTACATTAAAGAACAAAATTGGTGTTGTCGAATAATTTAACCATTGAAATAAATTGATTTGAAAATTCTAAATATACGTGAATTATTTGAAAGGGCCAAGCTAAATCTCATTTCAAATAATTGACCGACGATTGAAAGTCGAAGATGAAGACGATGGTCGAAGACCGGAGATCTTCACCTCGTTTGGATGGTAACCGAGGTCCTGATTGGGAGGCATCCCGAAATGTGGATAATGAGTGGTGATCGTCCAGACGTACGTGGTGATCGAAGGGTTTGCGAGGTATTTAGTGCCCCCGGTTTCGTTCAGACCCAGAACGGACTTGTAAATGGACTGTGTGTCTGACATTGGATTTTATTCTATGTTGATTGTAAACGGACTTGTAAATGGACCGGAGATCTTCACCTCGTTTGGATGGTAACCGAGGTCCTGATTGGGAGGCATCCCGAAATATGGATAATGAGTGGTGATCGTCCAGACGTACGTGGTGATCGAAGGGTTTGCGAGGTATTTAGTGCCTCCGGTTTCGTTCAGACCCAGAACGGACTTGTAAATGGACTGTGTGTCTGACATTGGATTTTATTCTATGTTGATTGATCTCTATTAAATATACATCTGTTTGGCGGCGGAGAATTTATTCTTTTGCTTAACGCCCTTCTCTGAAACGCACGAGCTAAGAGGTTGTATATCGATGGGATCAGTCGCATGGCATGAATTGCCTGTGTGGCATGCTAAGATGCAGTGATCAGGGCTTCTGTTGAAAAGCAAAGTCTTGTGGTGATGATCAAAGCACCGCCTGTGTGGCGTAGCTTTGTGTATAACGTGAATTCGCGAGCCTCACACCCCGGTATGAACCAGAAACGGGAGGAAGGACCTCAGGGAGGACATGCGTTTCTTTCTAGCTAGGGTGGTGTCAGTGACCTACCAGCCCTGACATTTATATACTTTTCACCTATGTGGTTGTTGCTGTTGCGAGGCGCCTCGGTTTGATCGGACGATCCGGGTCCGATGGAGTCATTCGTTGGCTCGTTTACGCCCCAAAGGGCGAGGAAACATATTGTTCAGGCATAATAATCCACATCGGTGGACCGGCCCAGTCGCTCCAAGGCTTGCCTGCGCGCTTGCCTGTGGCTCGGGCTAGAGAGTCACGAATTCGGTAAGGACTATCTTTTGCCTTGGTTCATGACAGAAATCCAATTTCCAAATACATCATCGTGCGGTTTCGATTGTATATATATATTTGGCGACATAGTGGCATGGGACGCTCATGTCGTCTATGATTGATAGTTATGATTTGAAATTGTTTTCAAAACATATAGACACTAGCAATAATATCAAATGCCTTTGTTTTATTCGTATCAAGCATATTTTGGCCGTTATAAGGTAAAAACTCTATCCTCCGGTTTGCGTTGCATTGTGTGATGGGAACTGAGTCTTATAACGACTTCATTTTTATAAAAAGCATAGAGATGTTTAAAAGAAAGATTTGTTTTAAAGCACTGGCAATCCAATGGAGAAAACCCGTTCCACGAAAGTGGCGTGGTCCTGTGATTAGCCAAATTATATATATGTGTTGAGTAGATTTCTCATACCAGTCCCATGACTGACTCGTAGTTTGTTTCACTTTCAAACTCGAGTGCCCCTTTTTCTACACGGGCAGCCTTGTATTCAGGTTTAGCTGGTTCTTTCTGGATAGCTGGAGCTGAAGATGGATTCTATCTTTTATTTCTTTTTATGCTGTTCAGCTCCTATTGTACATATTATGTTTGTTTTCCGCTGTAGACATTTATGTATAGCTGAACTGTATTTGTACTAAGTAAGATCCTGTATACTGTGTAACTCTGATGATTACTTTTATCCAGTATGTTCTATTGTCCATTATCTGGTGTATTTATTCATTTCTGTTCTGCTATTATCTGTTTCTGTGTTATATTCCAAAGATTACCCTTGTCTCCGTCAGAACGGGATTTGGGGTCGTCTCAGCTTGCCCCTTGCCTCGACTCATGGTGGAAACCCAATTTCCAATATGAAATAACGGATTCGACTGTAGAACTAGTATGGCGACATATATATGGTAGCTATGCCGCCTATGATTGATATTTATGATGTTATTCGTTTTTGAAACATATATGCACTAGTAATAATATCAAATGATTTTGCTTTACACGTATCAAGCATATTTGGCCATTATAAGGTAAAACTCTATCCTCCGGCTTGCGTTGCATTGTATGATGGGACCTGAGTCTTATAATAGCTTCATTCTTTTAAAAGCATTGCGTTGTTTTAAAGAATTTACTTTGTTTTAAATGCACCAGCAATCACTGGAGTAAACCCGTTCCGCGAAAGTGGCGTGGTCCTATGATTTGCTTATTACTGTAGTTTTAAACTGTTAAATAGATTCCTCATACCAGTCCCCATGACTGACTCGTTGTTTGTTTCACTTTGCAAACGTGGGTGCCCTTATTTTCACACGGGCAGCCTAGTTCACAGGTGACAGGTTGTTTTTGGCTCTGCACTGTTGCATAGAGTGCATTTTGGCTCATGGCGAGGCTGACTTCACAGAGATGACTTTGACATTTTCCGCCATTATTGTACTTATATTATGATTCCGCCACTGGCGATGCAAACTGCTTTACTTTCAGTACTTGTTATCGTATGTATATGTACCGCCTTCGGCGATGTAGACTGATACCCTTATTATGTCTCACTGCATGTATATATTCCGCCTCTAGCGATGGTGACTGATCATTTCTCCTTTATTTACTAAGTTATATCCTACGCTGTGCTATTCTGATGTTGTTACATGTTGTGATTCCGCTGTCATACCCATGTAAAAATATTCTATTTATTGTTTTTGCTATTTTCTGTACTCTGCTATGAAGATTGATGTGTTATATTCCAATGATTATCCTTAATACCGTCACACGGATTTTGGGATCGTCACAAGCATCATTGCCCATCAGAACTTCTCCTCCATCAGTCTCACGGTAAGTGGAAAAAGAGTTCCTATTAGGTGTCATATGATAGGATGCTCCAGAATCAATCAACCATAGGGTGCTCTTCCCAGAAGTGCTAGAAGCTGTAAACACATCTGTGTCACTCTCTGTATCTGATTTCTCCGCTATAGAGGCTGAAGCTTGCTTTGGGTCTTTTTTTCTTCCTTCAAGCTTGGGACATTGTGCAACAAAGTGCCCGGGCTTCTTACAATAATGGCAAGTCAATTTCTTAGGCCCCCTAGTCTGGGACCTCGAAGAATTCCGTTCTTCACCTTTATTTGACTTGCTTTGACTTCTACCTCTCTGAACAGATAAGCCTTTGGTATCACTATCAATGCTAGTGCTCGCCAATCTACCTCTTAACACTTCATTATTAAGGCCAACATTTACGTCAAAAAGGCTAATTTTACTGCGGCCGTAAATCATGGAATTGACAAAAGCACTATATTCTTTAGGCAAGGAACATAGGAGGATCATAGCTTGAGCATCATCAGTAATATCAACATCTGCTGCCTTCAGGTTCATAACTAAAGTGGTCAAGTATCTACATGCTCCATAAGATTGGCTCTAGGCTTCATTTTGAACAAACAAAGTTGTTGTTGTAGAATAATCCGATTTGTGAGAGACTTGTCTTGATATGCATCTGATAATGCATCCCACAGTTCCTTCGCCGTCTTCTTCTGAGAAAATTCTCCAAGGACTTCATCTGAAAGACTCAACTGAATTGTTGTGAGAGCTTCGTCTTCCATTTCCTCCAATTCAGCTGCATCAACATCTTTCAATTTCTTAGGCGCAGAAACAACTTTGAAAGTCTTCTCCTTTTTCAATACGGCCTCCATCTTTATCTTCCAAGTACCAAAATCTCCTTTTCCGTCAAAATGTGTTACACCATAATTGATGCCAGATCTTCCAACAGACTTACTAGAAGTAGCCATTAATATCCAAATAGAAACAATAACACCAGATCTGATACCAAACTGTAGTGATTTATGCAGAGTTTTGATGAGGATCTAGTATTGTTTATTTAGATACTAATGGAGTATAACAAAACAATTATGAAATCTCACGAAAAACAAAGAACAAAAAAGGACACAGAAGATTTAATGTGGCTCGGATAAGAATATCCTACGTCCACGGAGACCCAACAACTTTTATTTCTCAATGAAGAAATGAGTACATAAGAGAGGAGGAAGATTACAACAGAGAGAAGATTAATGGTGGATTGCTTTCTTCATACAATAACATGACCTCTATTTATGTAGAGGGATTTCTTGACCTCCAAGTAAACTTAGCACCCAAGTTTTCTTGACTTCCAAGTAAACTTGGCACCCAAGTTATTCCATATAGGAGCCAATTACATGATTGACAATCAATCTTTGCTTCTCTACAAATATTTGAATCATCAATTTCAACAGAATATTGGTATTCTGAAATAAAGTCTAGCTAACTTTATTAATAGATGGAATATTGGTATTCGGTACATATTCTGCTTGCATTATTTTTAGCAGTGGCATATCAAAAAACTAAACTGAAATAAAGAAAAGTTGAAACCTGAATCTAACATATGTTCCGCCACAGAGATTCAATCGATGACAGAAAATTCTAATATTTTCTCCGACTCCTTTGCTGCATCTTGGTTTCCAAGTAGTGGTAGTAAAGATTTGACTTACATACCACAAAAGGGTCCTTATATGACTGATATGTATCATTGAATCAGAACTTGAAGTTTGGTGATAAATTCATATATAATGGTTCAGATAGTCTCAGAGTTAACTGAAGATGGCGATGAAAGATATTTAGTCATCTAATCATACAAGTCAACCTACAATCATTACCTGCATAGAGTACTCAAGTGGTGCTTTGACAACAGGATAAATGCTTACTTGCACGACATATCATGTAAACACTATGATGGAATAAATTGGAAAATAGTGAATATGTGCTTAAGATATAAATAGAAAAATGAAAAAAAAAGTTACAACATGCTAGCAAATACGAATGATGAAAGTTATTTATTGAAGAACCCAAAATAGTTCCCAGTAAACCCAGAGTTCCCACTAACTGAATTCTTCACATTGATGTTGAATACATAAAATCGAGCATTCTTATCCTTACAACATCTTGTGATTCAAAATTTACATGTACTTACTGTCCGGGTGAATAGAAGTGTAACATCTGCAGCTGCCATTCCAGAATTAACTAACTGTAATAATCATCAATAAGAAAATAACTGCAGGTAAATATAGATATAATAACACAATTATAACAAAAATAATTCAATAAGTGATATTCTCACTGTGTATGTAAACGCTGAAACAGCACACTACTTTGTTGATAATAGTGAGGAATAAATGGTGAGATATGATGGCATGTTATTTTTATTTCAATTGCAGGTTCACCTATGAGCATAACAATGGTAATTTTGGACTTTATTCTGCTTAAGATTATAGCAACAAAGGGCACGCCTTGCTCTGATAAAATTGAAAATAAATTAACATATTTGAATTATACATTTGATATAAATACCACTACAAAAGAAATCTGAATTCCATATGCCAATTTGGCGTAGGTAATCGAATTTTCCTATGCCATCCCTACGCCAAAAAGAAAGTCGGAAATAGCTCGTCGCAAATATTTTCTTACGCCATCCCTATGTCTAAATGCCTACGCCATACCTACGCCATGTTCCCTACGCCATACCTACGCCAAGTTCTCTACGTCATACCTACGCCAAATTCCCTACACTGTCCCTACACCAAGTTCCATATGCTATCCCTACGCCAAATTCCCTACGCCGTCCCTACGCCAAGTTCCCTACGTCATCCCTACGCCAAATTCCCTACGCGATCCCTACGCCAAGTTCCTACGCATTCCCTACGCCAAGTTTCATATGCATCCCTACCCCTTTCCTACGCATTCCCTACGCATCCGTACACCAAAAATCAATATGGTAGTTTTATATTTATCTTCGTCTACCACAAATCATAATAAAACCGAACATATGCAAAATCATAGCAATATATATCAATAAAAACATTGATGTAAAATAAATACCATGGTTGAATTACCATAAACTTGCTACAAATATATTTAAAACAAATCATATCCTACAAACAATAAAATAAAGTTGCTACATAACTCAAACATGATCGTTTCATCTAATTCAAACATCGTGTAATGTACGTTACACAAATAGAACATCAAACTCACTACCAAAATAAGATTGATTCATAAAGTACGTCATATCTGCGGTTCTTGCTCTCGCCGCAACCCTTGTAAAAACTCTTATACATAACTCATTTGTTCTTGTAGTTTGCTAATAGTGACACTCATTTCTTGATTTTTATCTCTTAGCTCGTCTACTTCCTTCACAAGCTTCTCTCTATCATCTGTAACTCCAAACCTAATGGTGTATGTATTGTCTTTGTATATCTACACATAAAAAATTAAATCCAATTAGTACAATGAATACATTTCATATTACAGTTAAGTAATACGGTCAGTTTCAGCTCAGCTGAAACTGGACCTTAAGTCACTGAGCATTAAGGCTCAGCCGATAGCAACTTGAAGTTTCTGTGCAAGTTGCACAGCAACTCGAAGTTTCTGTGCGGCAACTTCAGGTTGCACAACAACTTGCTTAAGTTGTTGTGCAACATGTAGTTGCACAGCAACCTAAACTTCAGGTTGTTGTGCAACTTCAGGTTGCACAGCAACCTCAGGTTGCACAGCAACCTCTTTGCTATGCAACCTCAAGTTGCACAGCAGCTTAAGGTTGCTGTGCAACTTCAAGTTGCACAACAACTTAAGCAAGTTGCTGTGCAACTTGAAGTTGCACAACAACCTGAAGTTGTTGTGCAACTTCAGGTTGCACAACAACTTGGCTCAGCAGAAACTGAGCCTTATGCTCAGTTTCGGTTGAGCCTTAAGGCTCAGCGACGCTGAGTCTTAAGGCTCAACCGTAATTGAGGCTTATGTTCAGTTTCGGCTGAGCCTTAAGGCTCAGTGACGCTGAGCCTTAAGCTCGGTTTCGCTAAGCCTTAAGCTCGGTTTCGCTAAGCCTTAAGGCTCAGCTGAAACTGAGCCTTTGTGCTCAGCGAAGAGCCACAAAGAGAAGCATTATCATGTGGGATCTATTTATGGATCTACATGATCACCACATGACTAGTTCTTTCTATGTGGTATTGATTCAACACAATTTACATTAAGTAGAAGCATTATCAACTAAAAGTCTAAAGTATAGAGCATGAGCATAACGAGAAAATAAATAAATTAAGTTTTCAGTTAATACCCCAGGAATATTGCCGGTACCAGACCTTCGTTTGGTTCTTGAAGAAACACATGTCTCACCTTCTCCAATAAGCTGCATGTAAAGATGGTTTAGCTCGTCGTGAGAGAGCTCACCACCCCGACTCTCGGTCATTTGAGCAACCCGCTCGTTGTATTTGGCCTGTAATTTAAACTTAAGTTAGATGTTGTATTGTTTAGCAGAATTAGAAAATTGTGAACTATAATTTAAAACTTTTGTTGATTACATACAACAAAGTGTTCCGAGTACTCATCAACCCATCCCCCATCTATAGAATCATCCGGTTTCTCAACATAATGTGCTCGAATATAAACCTGCATGAATGTTGGTGTTCGGCCTTGTTCTTTCTCCTAAAAAATAAAAACCATTATCATATCTTTATTTGGATTGTATACTATTATTAGTTAATAATTTAAACAATTACCATATCGTTCATCCATTGTGCTATTGACTTGGAACCACATCTATGTGACCTTGGATATTTTTTTGCAAGCAGTTGAGTTTTTTTTAGAAAGCTCATTCACATCCTCTCTCCCAATAGGCTAAAAATTGTTGCCATACCTCATCTGTTATACAAGCATTCTTCTTTTTATGTCTTTTCATGTCTCCAACAATCCACCTATACTTCAAAGAACACTTTTGATTCCATAACAGTCTGACATCAGCAAAAGAAGTAGTGGTATCCCAAGTGTACAATGCCTACACAAGATTTTAGGATCAAATAAATTGGAAAAATTAATCATGAATAAACTAAATATTGCAAGAATCTGAATTTTAAAACTGTTCTACCTTAAACTCGTCAAACCAATGATCCTTAATATTAGCAGGAATCGTACTGAAACAAGGCCAAAATGATGTCAAACGTCCCTTAAGCATATTAGATAAAGTACGAGATGTCGAGTCACTATTCGCGAATTCCCACCTGTTAATGCAGAAATTAGAGTAAATTATGTAATGCATTATTAAAATATACAATAATTTGAAAATTTAAAATTTTTACTTACTCGTCACTATTCCTATAATAGATGTACATGGTACCAACTGAAGAAGTCGAGCCAGTCTGTAACACTTGCCCAGATAGCCCAGGGGTGTCTTCATCATGATCACATTCATCCGAAGGGGTGGATTATTGATCGATAGAGGGTGGTGCTAGTGCTGGTGCTGGTTCGATCAAACCCAAACCACGTTCACTACCACTACGACCACCACAACCACCACCACTACTACGGCCACTGCTACTACGACCACTACGACCACGAGAACTCATATCTATTACATGAATACAACATTTGCAACTATATACATAAGATAATCTAACATTTCAAAATGAAAGTAGTGAACTTTATTTAAGACAAGGTTTGAAAACATTCATCAAAGAGCATAGAATGTAAATCAACAATTAAATTTTTTACTACTAACTAAACATAAACAACTTCATAAACATAAAAGTAACCGAGCAACTAAAAACACATGCAAACAATCATAATTAAATATGTGAAACACCCCACCTCCGTTAGGGTCACTCTCAAAGGGAATGCCCTAATTTTGGTGGAGGTTTATAAGTATAAGTCACAGATATACAAGACAGATATAAGAACACATATTTGTAAACAGCGGAAGAACAATAACTTTTATTTCATAAAAGCAAATACGTGTTACAACAACATCACCATAATTGTCTTACATCTTTTTCCAAAAACATAACATAACACTTTCATAATCTGTCTTGAGTACATTATTTAAAGAAGCATAAATAAAGCATAGATAAACTGCAAAAGTCCCCATAGTGGATCGTCCAAAGCCATAGTTCAAAACAGGAAAGTCCAAGCAATACATTTCTCTTCTTCAAGCTGGATGTTAAGGTTGGTCAAGCTGCTGTGTTCCCTCCCTGTGGACCTGGGGAGGGGGGGGGGAATGGAAGAAAAGAAGATGAAAGAAAAGTAGAGTCAGACATAAAGCCTGAGTAAGTCTAGTACTATTTTGTCTATGAATAAAGAACTGGGTATGATAAGTATAAACAAGAAGTGGGCAAACACTATAAACTTGGTTAAGTTGTCTAGGGTCGAATATACTATCGTACCCCATGTAAATCTCTGAACCCATATAAACTAGTTTCCAACTGGCACCCCATAATCAGGGTGATGTGACCCATTCAATGATGATCGGCTCCTACTCGCATAGTTACATGTGTCTTACGGCCCCCGATGTTGTAGTTACCTATGCTGGTCCCACCATGGGGTGTATCAAGTACCATGGTGGCGGCCGGACACAACTCTAGAGTGCACAGGTATGCTACTGGTGTCCAGTGCCTTATTTTTCTGCGCCGGAGTGTGTGCACGCCCGCACCCCGTTAGAACCTACACTGCTACACCACCGCCGTCGATTTGACCTCTTACAATCAGCCCAGTAGTCGTGCCCCACCCTGCCTAGTTTCAGGGTATCCTGATACGCCTTCTAGGGTTACTGCTGAAAAGGGTCCCCCGTTACTAGGTTTTCTATCTCTAGCCAACATGCTAAGTTGGTTAAGTGTTTTCTAACCTAACCCCCACCAGTCCGTTTAGTTTAGCATGTTCCATTTTGATTAAGTCTTTAGTTCACTTAATCCTAACAATCCTGACTCAGCCTTAATTGTCTTATTAAGGCCCTGACCTCTCACATTAGACAGGTATTGTTGTGGCTGCCTGTTGCCGGTTGGTTCCGGGCAGTCTTACGCCACAACTCAGTCTAACCTCGGGTCCTTATTGGGCTCCATGTTTAACCTCCCACATTGGATAGGTATTGTTGTGACTACTGGACAGCCGGGCGGTTCCGGGCAGGTTTACATCACAACTCAATCCAACCTCGGGTTAAACACATCGTATGTTCTACATTTACATATTTTGTCTTTCTTCTTTATTTTCTTATATGTAAATATTTGCGGCCAATTATTAAGTTAATGGTGTAAAGGTTACACCAATCATGGGCCCAACCCATACTTGAATTTGGGCCCTTCTATTTTATATTTCCATTCATTAGTAATTTTAACCCAACGTTATTTTCCCCCGTTTTACACGTCCGTTTAATATATATATATTGGGCTTAGCCTTTTAAAGCCCAATTTAGCCATGCGAAAAGGGGAGGCTTAAAGCGTGATTACATACACAAAGAGGGGAAGGTGAGCGCATGAACTTGCAATATGACGTTGGAAATACAAAATAGAAACTGGTGTACTTGCATATATACTTTGGTCATAAAGCATAGGTGACATGAATCAAAGCATGTGAACTTGTAGTTGAGATAAGAATCTAAATTGGGTATCATTATTGACACATGAACCTATATTTTTATTTAGGCATAATGTCAAACATAAGCATGGCATAAATATCTCTAACATAAGCATGGCATAATGTCAAACATAAGCATGGCATAATATCAAACATAAGCATGGCATAAGTATAGTTAAATTTGTTCACATAACCATGGCATAAATATTTCTAACATGAAATCATGATTCTTACTTTAGTCATGTAAACTTACAAAAAGGGATTTTTGAGCCTAACCTAGCTATGTACCACATATGTCATCATAAAATTCTTGTAAACAAGATAGACTTAATCATGGATTTCAATTATGCCAAATATCATTCATAGCCTAGCCATATTCATAAGTTTGCAAATAGGTTTTCTAGTACAAAAGCATGGCTTAATACATGATGCCCAATTTTCAACCTAATTTCATATGGATTATGATAACCCAAACCTATTCCAATTACTTCATAAAAATGACGTTTGTATAAAAATACACATTATGATGGCATAGTAGCAAAGCCCCAAACTTGCATGAATTTAAATCAACTACATACATGTAGCTTCAACATGGATTACATAATTTGCGAAATATTCCAAACGTATACTTGCATAGAACTACCGCATGTAGTTCTTTATAATTGAATAACATAATTCGAGAATATCCAAACGTATACAATATGCCAAATCGATAAGAATCATAGTAACGCACAAATTATGAATTATTTATCACCATAATCAAGTATACAAACCAACACAGTTATTTGTTCATACCAAAGTAATACTCTACTTACAATGGTGAGGCGAATTCTCAATTTTAGGGATTTGAAGATGCGGTTTGATTCGATTGAGTTGCTTTATGCCTTAGAATTTGCCTCCTAATCCTCTCTCTCTCCAATTGGCGGCTACTCTTAGTCGTTCCTCAGCAACATGGCGGCTTTGTTCTTATTTTGAATGAATAGATTAGGGTTAGTCTAGGGTTGTTTATATAGAGGTTATAAACTGATTAGGACCATTGATGTTGCTTGGATTGATCGTAGCCATTCATTCGCAAGAGAGACCAATTAGAGCCTGCCACCTAGCCCTAATGACAAAGCAAGCTTCTGAAAATCGGCCAAACACAGACCTGGCCAGCCAGGGCTAGACCAGACCTGGCTAGCAGGTCATTTTTGACCTGGGCGCACTTGGCAGGTGCGCCAGGTCAAAAATGTACTGGCGCACTTCACAGGTGCGCCAGTTCATTTTTTTTTTGGTGCACTTCCCAAGTGCGCCAGTGCATTCTGACCCTTCTCCGGTTTTTTGCCCAACTTCGTTCGTCCATAACTTCTTCATACGATATCCGTTTTTCGAAAACTCGGACTCTATTTCGCGTATTTTTCCGAGACGAACGCAATGGCGTATCCTGTTTCCCTTAGTTCTTTGATTTGAAATTAATTATACTTTAATTTGTGAGTTTCACAGTTATAGAATTCACGGGGTGTTACATTCTCCCCCACTTAAAAGGATTTCGTCCCCGAAATCTTCAAGTTAGGAGGAATGTATATCCTAACATCCAATCATCCATCTACTCATCCATCAAACACGAGCATCCATTGTCCTTAAAAGACTTCTAATGCTTCATGATCATATGCGAAGTGTGTGTGTATACATGTACTTATCTAATGCAAAATCAGGCGGTCTACTGATTCAGTTGACCTCCTTAATGCGAATTATGTAAGTGCCATGAATCCATTATGTATGCAATTTTTCCTATTCATGATTCTACATGAGTGCACAATCATTCAATACAAATGCAACATCCACATGACAACACATTAGAGTTCAACCATATACGAATGCAAACATATATGCATATGCAATATGAAGTGACTGAGCCGATCTAAAACCTAGATTGTGTGTGTATATGCAACCACGAGCAACCACTAGCAACCACTTGCAACCACTTGCAACCATCATCCATAACATGTTTCAATTACATGTTTCCATCCAAAGGGTTTCTACCTAAAAGATAAGGTCGAGGAAGTATACCTAAAAAGATAGATAAAAAGCGCAACTTAAGGAAAAGGAAAGATCAAGGATGTACCCTCGAACAGAAAAGGTTAGGCTGTGCGGATTCTAGCTTCAGTTTCCCAAGTCGCGTCTCCCTCGACGTCGCTCCACTGGACTTTGACGAGCTTGACTTCGCGGTTGCGTAGCTTCTTCACTTCCGTTCCTAATATGCGGGTTGGAACTTTTCTTATGGTTGCTTCGCGTTCCACTTCGGCCTCTTCGAGGATATTTGGCTCTACCACCTCAGCTGACTCATGTAGACATTTTCGGAGATGTGAAACGTGAAAAACGTTGTGGACTCCAGCCAACTTCTCGGGTAGCTCTAATCTATAGGCCATTTTCCCAATTTTCTCGATGATAGGGAATGGCCCTACGAACCTTGGTGCTAGCTTTCCTGTGGTTCCAAAACGAACAACGTTTCTTAGCGGTGATACCTTGAGAAAAACTCTGTCTCCAACCTCAAATTCAAGGTCGGTCCTTCTCTTGTCGGCATAGGACTTTTGTCTGTCTTGGGCCGTCTTCATCCTTCTTCGTATTAAGTCTACTTTCTCTGAAGTCTCTCGGATCATATCTGGTCCAAGTATGAGCTTATCAGTAGACTCCCACCAACAAGTGGGCGATCGACACGGTCTTCCATATAAAGCTTCGAAGGGCGCCATTCCGATGGTAGCTTGATAGCTGTTGTTGTAGGCAAATTCCACCAAAGGAAGGTGGTCTTCCCATGTCCCTCCGAAGTCAAGGACGCATAGCCTTAAGAGGTCTTCCAAAACTCTGTTCACTCTCTCTGTTTGGCCGTCGGTTTGGGGATGATAGGCTGTGCTCAAGCATAATTGCGTTCCTATTGCTTCTTGCAGACTCCGCCAAAACTCGCTGGTGAAGATGGGGTCTCGGTCACTAACAATGCTAGATGGTATTCCATGGAGTCTCACGATTTCCTTGAGGTAAAGTGATGCTAGGGATGAGGCAGTTCTTTTACTTTTAACAGGTAAAAAGTGGGCGCTTTTAGTAAGCCTATCCATTATTACCCAAATGCTAGTGTTGCCTCTCCTAGACCTAGGCAGCCCATCGATGAAGTCCATTGAGATGCTATCCCACTTCCACTGCGGGACCTCCAGAGGATGTAGCAGCCCGCCAGGCTTTTTCTGTTCCGCCTTAACCTGTTGGCACACCATACACTTAGAAACGAATTCTGCCACGTCCTTTTTCATGCCGTTCCAGAAGAAAGTCCTTTTTATGTCTTTGTACATTTTATCTCCGCCTGGGTGTATCGTCATCTTGGAGTGATGTGCTTCCTCGAGAACCTTCTTTATTAAATCTTTCGTCTGTGGGACGCATAGTCTTCCGTCTCGCCTTAGCAAACCCTTATCGTCGATGGAGTATCTGTTGAGGTGACTTGAAGTCTCACCCCTAATTAGCCTATCAATTGTTTCCACAAGCTGAGGGTCTTCGCGTTGTGCAGCCCCTACTGAATCCACTAAAGTTGGGCGCACTTCGAGAGATGCTAACAAGCCTGGTACGAAATCGGAGGAAGGCCTAAAGTCGAAGCTGGCTATAAACTCTAGGCTTTGTCTTTCAACAAACAACGGGCTTAGGGTCAATTTCTTTCGGCTCAACGCGTCTGCCACTACGTTGCCTTTGCCCGGAGTGTAGGAGATTTCGAAATCGTACGAGGCAAGAAACTCCATCCATCTCTGTTGCCTCAAGTTAAGATCCTTCTGTGAGAAAAGATATTTCAACGATTTATGGTCAGTGTAAAGTTCGAACTTCTCACCTAGGAGATAGTGTCGCCAAGACTTGAGTGCAAAGACGATGGCGGCTAACTCAAGATCGTGGGTTGGGTAGTTCTTTTCGTGCACCTTCAACTGCCTCCCGCCATAAGCTACTACCCTTCCTTCTTGCATTAAGACGGCGCCTAGCCCTGTCCCACATGCATCCGTATAAACAGTGAACATCTTGCTCCCATCTGGCAGCGTCAAAACTGGGGCTGTTGTGAGAGCCCTTTTCAGTCGTTGGAAAGTAAATTCGCAATCCAAATCCCAATTGAACACTAGATTCTTCTTAGTCAATTTCGTGAGCGGAGCTGAGATTTTCGCAAAATCCCTTATGAATTTCCGATAGAAACCTGCTAGTCCTAGAAAACTTCGGACCTCAGTTGCATTCCTTGGTGTCTTCCAATCTTGTACCGCCACTACTTTAGCAGGGTCCACTGCTAACCCTTGTTTGGATACTATGTGCCCAAGGAACCTCACCTCTTCTCTCCAAAAGTGGCATTTGGAGAATTTGGCTTTTAGTTGATGGACTCGCAAAGTTTCCACGATTGCCCTTAAGTGCTGAGCATGTTCCTCTTCACTCTTTGAGAAGATAAGGATATCATCTACGAAGACCACGACGAATTTGTTGAGGAAATCTCGAAATACCCTACTCATCAGGTCCACGAAGTAAGCAGGTGCATTTGTCAAGCCGAAAGGCATGACAAGCCATTCAAAGAAGCCGTCTGGGGTTCTGAACGCCGTTTTATCGATGCTATCTTCAGCCACCCTTAGCTGATGAAAACCGGTTGCTAAATCGAGTTGGGAGAAAACAGACGCTCCTACAAGCTGGTCAAATAAATCGTCAATTCTAGGGAGAGGGTGCCTATTCTTTTTCGTTAGCTTGTTGAGCTCCCTATAGTCAACACATAGACGGAGTGAACCATCCGCCTTTGTAGCGAACACCACTGGAGCGCCCCATTCTGAAATGCTCCTCCTAATGAACCTCTTTTCTAAAAGCTCCTTAATCTGTTTACTGAGCTCTTTCCTTTCTCGTGGAGCCATGTGTCTAACGGGCAACGCAACGGGCTTTGCATTATCTACAAGATATATGCGGAAGTCTATTT
Organism: Allium sativum; assembly: GCA_030737875.1. NCBI lineage: Eukaryota > Viridiplantae > Streptophyta > Magnoliopsida > Asparagales > Amaryllidaceae > Allium > Allium sativum. The sequence goes on from CM060920.1 coordinate 694,516,472, forward strand.
CCCGCTTCGGAGGCAAGCCCTTCACCTCTTCGAAGACATCCGGGTATTCCCGGACCACTCTAACTGTTTGCAAATTTTCAACAGAGGCATCTAGCGATCCAAGATAACTAAGCATAACCGCATACGAGGGATTACAAGAAATTTCCAGAATATTACCGAGCTGGGTTAGAAGCCTAACAACCTTTTTCTCACAATCAAGGATGGCCCCATTACTGGATAGCCAATCCATACCCAAAATCAAGCCATAACCCGAAAAGCCCAAAACAAAGGCACTACATAGAAATTCTACACTTAGAATAGAAATTTTCAATCCCAAACAGATCATAGACAAATGAGCTGGGCCCCCAATTGGGTTTGAAACAATTAAGGGGTCCTCTACCATACTAGTTTTTAGGTGCAGAGATTCTACTAGAGCAGACGAGATAAAGGAGTGTGATGCGCCAGAATCAAATAAAGTGCGAACGGGGTGATCATAAAGATAAACTTCACTTTCTACAGAAGTATTTACACCTCGTTTCTTTGGGCATCCCTTAGCCATGTGGCCTGTCTCACCGCAAGAAAAGCACCCACCATTCCCCTTGGCCTTCTTTTTCCGGAAATCTTTCACTAAGTGCCCCACTTTGCCACAGAATTTACACTCCCTCTTCTCTCGGGACTTGTTGTCTCTCCCGCCCTTCTCAAAGTCTGTCTTCTCAGGGCAGTCTTTGTTGATGTGTCCAGTCTCCCCACAATGAAAGCATTCTCCTTGCTTTCTTTTCCTCTTTCTACAATCCTTGGCTATGTGCCCCTCCGTACCACAAAAATTGCATTTCCTTTTTTCTCGTTTCTTATTATTATCGTTACGATCCTTTCTTGTTTGACTATTATTCGTCTTCCTACTCTTGGACTCTTCCGCTTGCTGGTTCACGTGGAGGAGGAGGAGTGAAAGCGTCAGCAGCTGGGGAGTAAGGTCTCCAGACATGCTGAAATATAAAGGATAGATTCAAAACGAAGGATAGAAGATAGTACCTATGGCTTTGGGGAGTGGACTTTGCCTTTTTTAAAATAAAATAATATTTTTCTTTTATAAATGCTTCTTTAAATTTCCTTTTTGAAAATAATTTTTCAAAACTTTTTATCTTATCTGGTAAACCTATGCTCTGATACCAAGTGAAACACCCCACCTCCGTTAGGGTCACTCTCAAAGGGAATGCCCTAATTTTGGTGGAGGTTTATAAGTATAAGTCATAGATATACAAGACAGATATAAGAGCACATATTTGTAAACAACGGAAGAACAATAACTTTTATTTCATAAAAGCAAATACGTGTTACAACAACATCACCATAATTGTCTTACATCTTTTTCCAAAAACATAACATAACACTTTCATAATCTGTCTTGAGTACATTATTTAAAGAAGCATAAATAAAGCATAGATAAACTGCAAAAGTCCCCATAGTGGATCGTACAAAGCCATAGTTCAAAACAGGAAAGTCCAAGCAATACATTTCTCTTCTTCAAGCTGGATGTTAAGGTTGGTCAAGCTGCTGTGTTCCCTCCCTGTGGACCTGGGGGGGGGGGGGGGAACGGAAGAAAAGAAGACGAAAGAAAAGCAGAGTCAGACATAAAGCCTGAGTAAGTCTAGTACTATTTTGTCTATGAATAAAGAACTGGGTATGATAAGTATAAACAAGAAGTGGGCAAACACTATAAACTTGGTTAAGTTGTCTAGGGTCGAATATACTATCGTACCCCATGTAAATCTCTGAACCCATATAAACTAGTTTCCAACTGGCACCCCATAATCAGGGTGATGTGACCCATTCAATGATGATCGGCTCCTACTCGCATAGTTACATGTGTCTTACAACCCCCGATGTTGTAGTTACCTATGCTGGTCCCACCATGGGGTGTATCAAGTCCCATGGTGGCGGCCCGACACAACTCTAGAGTGCACAGGTATGCTACTGGTGTCCAGTGCCTTATTTTTCTGCGCCGGAGTGTGTGCACGCCCGCACCCCGTTAGAACCTACACTGCTACACCACCGCCGTCGATTTGACCTCTTACAATCAGCCCAGTAGTCGTGCCCCACCCTGCCTAGTTTCAGGGTATCCTGATACGCCTTCTAGGGTTACTGCTGAAAAGGGTCCCCCGTTACTAGGTTTTCTATCTCTAGCCAACATGCTAAGTTGGTTAAGTGTTTTCTAACCTAACCCCCACCAGTCCGTTTAGTTTAGCATGTTCCATTTTGATTAAGTCTTTAGTTCACTTAATCCTAACAATCCTGACTCAGCCTTAATTGTCTTATTAAGGCCCTGACCTCTCACATTAGACAGGTATTGTTGTGGCTGCCTGTTGCCGGTTGGTTCCGGGCAGTCTTACGCCACAACTCAGTCTAACCTCGGGTCCTTATTGGGCTCCATGTTTAACCTCCCACATTGGATAGGTATTGTAGTGACTACTGGACAGCCGGGCGGTTCCGGGCAGGTTTACATCACAACTCAATCCAACCTCGGGTTAAACACATCGTATGTTCTACATTTACATATTGTAACACCCCGAAAATTCTATAACTGTGAAATTCATGAATTAAAGTATAATCAAATTCAAATCAAAGAACTAAGGGAAACGGGATACGCCATTGCGTTCGTCTCGGAAAAATACGCGAAATAGAGTCCGAGTTTTCGAAAAACGGAGTCCGTATGAAGAAGATATGGCCTTCGGAAGTTTTGAATTAAATTTAAAATTCAAACAGAATAAAATAATAATTTGAAATGGGGCCCAATGGGCCAGGCGGATAAAACACCCGCCTAGCCACCCAGGTCGACTGGGCTGTCGACCTGGGCTACCCATGTCGACAGGGCTGTCGACAGCCCTGTCGACAGGGGTGTCGACCTGGTCGAGCCCAGTCAACCTGGCTGGCCAGGTCTGTGTTTGGTCGAATTTCTGTGGTCTGCTTTGTCATTAGGGCTAGGTGGCGGGTTTTTATTGGTCTCTCTTCCTAATGAATGGCTACGATCTAACCTAGCAACATCAATGGTCCTAATCAATTCCTAACCTCTATATAAACAACCCTAGACTAAACCCTAATCTATTCATTCAAATTAAGAACATAGCCGCCATGTTGCTGAGGAACGACAAAGAGTAGCCGCCAACTAAAGAGAGGATTAGGGAGAAAGTTCTAAAGCCTAAAGCAATTCAAAGCAACCTAAAGCTAATCAATTCAACAAAGGAATCGTGTCTCTTAATTAGAGAATTCGCCGCAACCATTGTAAGTAGAGTATTACTTTGGTATAATAAACAACTGTGTTGATGTGTATGCTTGAATTGTGGCAATGGAAGTAATTCATATTTATGCGTTCTTATCAATTTATATACGTTTGGATATTTATGGATTATGTTATAAAGAACTACATGCGGTAGTTCTATACAAGTTTACTGTAACGTCCCGCCTCTTTGACCGCTTCAAATCGGTTTTTAAACCAACTTAAAACGTCCAAATCGACGGAGCGTATTTAGCTTACAGAGAAAAAAAAAAACAGAATGAACACAGAAAATACAGAATAAATAAAAATGCAGTATTGAACAATGAAATAAATCTTTTATATATACCCAGAAAATTTTCTTTGATACAAGAACATTTTTCTATACAGCGGACTTTAAATAGTTTGAATACAGAAAAATATTTACTGGTTTGAAAACTTCAGAGTGCGCCGTCTTTGAAATCCCCAGCCTCGCCAATCTTCAAATCCTAAGCTGAAATCGTTAAATCTGTAATGCTCGGGTCTGACTCGAGCATCCCATGCAAAAACATAAAAATACTCGAGTCAGGATTAATCATAGTTCAAATAAAATAATTTCAATATAAACTAAATATAATAGTAAATCCTAACATCGATGTCATCTATATAATAAACAGTGGTGGTATCTGTTCATATCAGTTCTATTTTAGGGACAAGCGGGTATGGAAGCTTGCATATGCACACATGTACAGGTACATGTGTGCACTGCCACAGCTTCCAGAAACAAGGAAATATCAGATATGAGCCGAGTGCATAGCATCAACTGCGGAATAGAGCATAAATGAGAAATATCCAAAAGTAAATAACACAATTTCTGTTCAAACAAGCACTGGACCTAAGCAGCAATGCAAGTGAACAAGTGTGCGGGCACAGGATATGACAGTGTTCTTAAATTGAATGTGACATGCAGGTCACCAAAACAACCAAAGTTCATGAATAAAACAAGACTGGGGATGAATAAGTACAACATATGTTTCAACAAGTTATCATATATAACTATGTGCTTAATGGTTTAACAAACTGCAAAGCAATTTGATTAACAAAGCCAATATCAGGGGACAGGGATGAAAACAAGCAGGGCGACAAAATGATGACATCCAAGAGATGTTCAGAATCATAACATGCAGTTTCATATATGCAGGTGGTCAAACTGGTGATCAAAACGTCATGCTACCTAAATAACTCATCCCTTGAAGTCTGCCCAGACTATGCTACATGCAACGAAATAAAGGGAGGGCAAACTTATTTACTTATACACATAACATTTTCTACTATTAAATTTCCTACTACTGTTTCAAGTCTACAAACACAATGACTATGTACATACATATATATATATAAGTGTTTCAGGTCATGCCATATTAATCACTTGTCCTGGTAGTCTCAACAAATTTTAGTGTAGATACAACAACTCAAAAATGGCATATAGTAGTCTGGGCACAAGTCGAAGGTAAGTGAACAAACAAAAATTCATAAGGACATGTTCAGGAAAGATAAGTATGTGCCAAGTTATTTCAAGTTACAATAGTGCAGGCAAATCCTCATAGCCATGGCGCATGCAATAAAGTATGCAAATTTGGTATATAGCTAGGTTAGGAATGTAAGCCAAATTTGTTTTCAAGTTTCAAAATAGCTCTTTTCAAATTATACAGGTATGATAGTAGACTACAAGTGATCAGAAAGATGCGAAATATAGAAATCAAACCGCTTATGTACATAACTGACTACGAACTACAAGGGATTAGGTTTCTTAATACGCTCATCATTGGTTCCAAACAGATAAAAATACATTCATATATGATTTAGGTTATCACCTCTTTTTAGTTCAGGCTGCTTAATCATTTGCATATCATTTAAGCACTTTCAGGCGAGTTATAATCACATGAAGCAGTAGCAGTATCAACACAAAATGGATGTACAAGACAGATTAAAAATACATAGGTGTACTGAACTATTTATGAAGATGCATATGTCCATATTTTCAAAACATAGTGGTATGTATTGTAGACACATTTGTGAGACCAAAGCTTTAACATGATCACAGCATTTCTCCTAAAGGATTAGCGTATAAGCAGGTAAGATATGCACTAAAACTTTTCCCAAAAACTTTCAGTCAACAGGGTAAACCTCGAAATATGATCAGTAAGCCCGAGGAGCAGCTTACATAACAGTTCAAGCACCAAGCGGTTGGACAAAAATCCGTAGGTATCATGCACATAAATGAAAGCAAGATGCAATACAAAGATTTCTGGCAGCAGTTCGAACCAGTGGGGATTTATCGATTACATGCTCTTAAAAAAACTTAGTTACAGGCAATTAAATTAGCAGGCACAAAATCGTCTTTCAAGATACCTGAGTTCAGTTTGTATATATTTAAGGTTCCCAAACAATGTAAACCGCCACACACAAACGTAGCAGTTAAACCATATGTCCAAACTATGTATAAATTAAATCGTGCAAACAAGGCATGCAATCCATTTAACAGTAATTATGGCAATCCATTCAAATCCCTAATAAATTAAGTTACTTGAGCTGGGATAAATCATGAGTTAAATACTCACTATTATATTCAATTTAATAGAAATCAAATTACTTGAAACCAAGATTAATCGCGAGTGAGGTAACTCACCTCAAATCCGTAGAAGGCGTGGCAAACGAATTACAACTGACGAGGTGGCTTTGGTCGTGGTGCGATTTAGGGCTAATGAGATGTATTTTGCTTTTTGACGACGGCGGCAACAATGGCTTCGATTCGAGATGCTAAAAATGGAATGGTCTTCGATCTGCGTTGGAGCTTCAATTTGAAAGAGGCTCCGGGTTTTTCAAGACCGAAGGTGGAGCGATCATCGGTGGTAGCGAATCAATTTGAGGAAAAACTGGTCTTTGATTATGATTTTGGGGAGGAAATTCATTCGGCCGCCATTAAATGAAAATGGCTTCGATTTTGTGCTTAAGGGTTTGGAGATAGGGCGTGATTTATAAAAGCAGAACCGTGGGAAGCAAGGCAGGAACAGTAGCATACGTATTTAACTAGGGGCGGCGATATATGGTGAGGCAACGTACAGGGAGATATTTATTTGGGGAAGGATTATTTACGGTTAACTTAATATTAAAACCGCACCGTAAACTGACGTTGAACATTCAGTAATTGTACGTAAACCTAGTTTTTAAATACGACAGAGATCATACGTACCCTTCCATTTCCTCATCCTGAATTCAATAGAATTAATTTAATTGTAATACAACTCCGTTCGTATACAACGATATTTTAATTTTAAACTGTTTCATTGTCTGTTCACAAAATAATCCCGTTCAATTTTAATTCTTGCAAAATGTTAAATTTTAATTCCCTTATGAATAAACACATATCTCTCAACAAATAAAATTCTCCTATTTATTTGACGTAATTAATTTTTTCCTTTTATCCAATCATTGAAATTCTTCAATTGAATTTCGAATCCAATCAACCAAATTTCATTCAAATATTAAATACTAAATATTTAATCCTAAATCGACCATTCTGACTTTAAATATGAAATCCAATTCAGCTCAAATGATATATTTGATTTTACTCAAGTATAAATATAAATTGATTACAAATAATTAAATCTCTAATTATTTATTTTAACTGGCGAAATTTCTGGGATGTTACATTCTTCCTCCCTTTAAAACTTTTCGTCCTCGAAAAGGAAAGATCGCTAGAGTTACATCAACGTATACTCCAAATTTTCATTTTTACGTGAAAACTTTCCACCACTAATCCAAATATCGATATCAACCATCATGTCCAATAAATTTGGAAAATCACATTTCCTTTCAAAATTAATCTATTTTTTTAAATTTCAAATCCCGCTACTCATCTTTCAATATCTACTTATTCGTCGTTTCACAAGTTCAACTCCATCTTCTTATATTCAACTCCATTGAATCTTTCACAACACCCACTGGAGAGTGTAAATAACATTTCATTTCCAAGTTACACTTGTTGACTTGAAAATTTCCAAAATCCGAAATCTTTGATAGTTTTTACAACACGAAATTCATGCAGAAAATATCTGTATTTTACTCTAAAGCTACGTACTTGGAAATGCTTCAAAAATTCCCTTTCTTAACTTATTTAGACAAATTATGGATTTGAAAATACCTGATAGCTAGAAGTTTGACAAGTCTATTGTCGTTCTCACAGATGTTAGTCATACGCTGGCCAGGCGCATGTCTAAAATCTCTAAGTGCTAAATATCCTTGCTTCAACTTTCAGCGAAAATATTTCAAAAATTCTCTTTAAAAACAGATACGGAAAGTACCAATGTGATATTGATATGTTGATTGTTCATGAATCGCAGATACACAATGGTTTCGTCTGGATCCCCCAGAAAATATCCGTATCCGTAGGAAATCACTTCCCTGCGAATTTCGTCATGGACAGATCAATAGAAGATACTTAAGAATCAAAACATGATCTGAGGTCATTGAGCGTTGGTTGCTCTCTCTCAGGATCACGAAATCAAATCATCCAATTACGAAGATAAATCAAGTCACGAGGACAAAACAAGTCACAAAGACAAATCAGGTCACGAAGACCAATCAAGTCACGAAGACTAACTGCTGCATCAAACAGGTGGCTCACTATCACTAAGATATCTCAAATACTATGGACCGCAGGTACACAATGGTTACGCCTGAGTCCCCCAGGAAACATCCATACCCGTAAGCTTTCACAGCTCTGCGGATTACGCCCTTACATTCGACTGTAGATCGCAGCAGTCACAATGGTTACACTTGGTTCCCCCAAGAAACATCCGTCCGCCGTAGGCTATCTGCAGCCCTGCGAATTACGCTACACGGTCGAATTCCAACGACTCTAGATCGCAGCGATCACAATGGTTACGCCTGATTCCCACAAGAAACATCCGACCGCCGTAGGCTATCCGCAGCCCTGCGAATTACGCTAGCAGTCGTGCTCAATGGCAACTCATGAGTTTTATGTCCGGACAACCTACTTCCACCAGCAGCATATCTCAACCAAGCTCGAAATTCAAGAGAAGGAAGGTACTTTCCTTATCTTTACTTTGAAAACATACTATACTATATACATATAGTATTTTATTTCATAAACCATACTTATGTCATTTACATAAGATTTTCTTCCCAAATCATATTTCAAACATCTCGTCTTATATAAATTCCGTTATATAAGTTTTTATCTAAATCGATTACCTTTCAAATCCATAGTTCTCGACTTCGCTATATTTTTATGCATTTCTCATATAAGTTCTGAAAATTTCTATATCCACTATCTCACATCGAGCATCCTCAAATCTCTATTCAATTTCAGTTTTGATCTCTTATCCAATTCAGATATCTAATATTTCCTTTAACTCGAATTTATGAATCTATTGGTTATAACCAATTCTTCTTCCAAACCTCTAATTAAAAATTCATCACTTCAGTCACAACTTTATTCTCTCAAAATTCCATATTTTTTCACAAATTTTTTTTTCTCTTCATGCATTATCACTCCTTCACGTCCACACCTCGACCATCAATTAGCAAGCGAACAACCCCCTAAGTATCAACCCCGAAGGCCGAAACCAACATCAGATCAACACTCAGGAAATTATTTACTTAACTAACCTCCAGTCGTTTTCTAAATTCCTTAATTCCACTTCTTAATTCCTTATCAAATCATTTATTACGAAATACACGAATTTAGTTTACGAATCTACTTTTATGAAAACCTTTGATTGTAACGATATCATTATAATTCTTACATAGAAATATTTCACTTTCACGATTTCAAATAACATCATGAGATTGAACCATTAGTAGCAATTTCATAGAATTCATGTTTTTTTTATAACCCTTCTATTTTACATACTTTTGATCTATTCAAAACACATACATATGAGATTTTGGATTACAAATAATAGTATTACAAAACAGAGCCAACTTGGTTAGAATCCATAATCTTGATGATTGTCTGCTTTTCGATCGATGATCCACAACTTTACGTAAGCTTCTTCCACGATATTCATTTTGCTGAAGGCTCTACAAAAGGGTTTGTACATTCCTCATCCACATGACCCCACTTCTTACAGTTCTTACAATAATACGAGATGGAGCCATTTTTATCTACATACTGCACAGTTTTCTCTCTAGCGGAGCGCAATATTGTCTGTCTTCCTTGTTGTCTCTCGGAACAATTTCGAGCTATATGTCCAACTTGCTTACAATGATAGCAAGTGATTGGTTCATCAGACGTCTCAGCAATGGCAGGCTTCTTCTTCCTCACTTTGAGACACCGACTGGGAAAATGTCCCTTCTCTCGACATTTAAAACAAAAAATATTGGATCGGTAAATTTTTCCTTCTTTCTTCTTTCCCTTGTCTCTCTCTCCGCACGTAGCCGCATAATGTCCCTTTTTCTGACATCTGTAACAAATGACATTGTCATAGGGGCCGGCTGTCTGTTTTTCCTTAATTCTCTTCTCGTATTCCATCATTACTTCTTCCTTTCTTTTACGTTCTGCTGCTCTTCGTATTCGACGTGCGGCTTTTTGCTCTTCAGTCCTCACCATTCTGATTTTTCAGGACTCGTTAGTCCCTCACGGTTTTCTGGAAAACATTTCCAATTATCATATTCATGTTTTTACAATTTTACGAAATCTCTTATTATTATTGGGAAAACATTTCAATATATTTGCAAATCTTCATTTTCTGACGAAAATGTACTTTATCCTCTTGAAAACATTTCTAATTGTTCTATTCATTTTCTCCATTCTTAAAAATCATTTATTGTCATCGGAAAATTTTTCCATATATTCACAAAGCTTTATTTTCTATCGAGAATATACTTTATTCTTGCAACATCTCTAAATTTGTTAGTTTGATTTAAACAAATGTTAAATAAAACATCGTCATCTCTTCACTTAACCCTTTTTATTTGTTTTTCATCAACTTACATTCTTAACAAAATTCATCGTTTCTTCTTTGAAATGATTCCAAATTTCCTTTTCCTATTCAAATTGAATTCTCATTTACAATCAACTTCAGTTATCTTTGATTTCTAAAATTCACGCTTAACGAAATTAATTCGTTGATTCTCTCCTATCTATCCTAGATACCATCCGATGATGGATTCTAGATTCAAATCCTAAGGGAACTTATTGAAGAATAATTCTCGCAAACCTGGATTCGAAGACTGGGGATTCCGAACAAAATTTTAAATCTCAAAATAAATTTTAATTTCCGCTGTATTAATTTCAAAATACTAGTTTCAAAATATTTGATATTTCAAAAATAATTATTTTTCAAAATCGCTTTATTTTCAAGATCTGTTTTTAAACTCAATAAGCTAAGCTTTGAATAAACCAAAGCTCTGATACCACTTGTAACGTCCCGCCTCTTTGACCGCTTCAAATCGGTATTTAAACCAACTTAAAACGTCCAAATCGACGGAGCGTATTTAGCTTACAGAGAAAAAAAAAAACAGAATGAACACAGAAAATACAGAATAAATAAAAATGCAGTATTGAACAATGAAATAAATCTTTTATATATACCCAGAAAATTTTCTTTGATACAAGAACATTTTTCTATACAGCGGACTTTAAATAGTTTGAATACAGAAAAATATTTACTGGTTTGAAAACTTCAGAGTGCGCCGTCTTTGAAATCCCCAGCCTCGCCAATCTTCAAATCCTAAGCTGAAATCGTTAAATCTGTAATGCTCGGGTCTGACTCGAGCATCCCATGCAAAAACATAAAAATACTCGAGTCAGGATTAATCATAGTTCAAATAAAATAATTTCAATATAAACTAAATATAATAGTAAATCCTAACATCGATGTCATCTATATAATAAACAGTGGTGGTATCTGTTCATATCAGTTCTATTTTAGGGACAAGCGGGTATGGAAGCTTGCATATGCACACATGTACAGGTACATGTGTGCACTGCCACAGCTTCCAGAAACAAGGAAATATCAGATATGAGCCGAGTGCATAGCATCAACTGCGGAATAGAGCATAAATGAGAAATATCCAAAAGTAAATAACACAATTTCTGTTCAAACAAGCACTGGACCTAAGCAGCAATGCAAGTGAACAAGTGTGCGGGCACAGGATATGACAGTGTTCTTAAATTGAATGTGACATGCAGGTCACCAAAACAACCAAAGTTCATGAATAAAACAAGACTGGGGATGAATAAGTACAACATATGTTTCAACAAGTTATCATATATAACTATGTGCTTAATGGTTTAACAAACTGCAAAGCAATTTGATTAACAAAGCCAATATCAGGGGACAGGGATGAAAACAAGCAGGGCGACAAAATGATGACATCCAAGAGATGTTCAGAATCATAACATGCAGTTTCATATATGCAGGTGGTCAAACTGGTGATCAAAACGTCATGCTACCTAAATAACTCATCCCTTGAAGTCTGCCCAGACTATGCTACATGCAACGAAATAAAGGGAGGGCAAACTTATTTACTTATACACATAACATTTTCTACTATTAAATTTCCTACTACTGTTTCAAGTCTACAAACACAATGACTATGTACATACATATATATATATATAAGTGTTTCAGGTCATGCCATATTAATCACTTGTCCTGGTAGTCTCAACAAATTTTAGTGTAGATACAACAACTCAAAAATGGCATATAGTAGTCTGGGCACAAGTCGAAGGTAAGTGAACAAACAAAAATTCATAAGGACATGTTCAGGAAAGATAAGTATGTGCCAAGTTATTTCAAGTTACAATAGTGCAGGCAAATCCTCATAGCCATGGCGCATGCAATAAAGTATGCAAATTTGGTATATAGCTAGGTTAGGAATGTAAGCCAAATTTGTTTTCAAGTTTCAAAATAGCTCTTTTCAAATTATACAGGTATGATAGTAGACTACAAGTGATCAGAAAGATGCGAAATATAGAAATCAAACCGCTTATGTACATAACTGACTACGAACTACAAGGGATTAGGTTTCTTAATACGCTCATCATTGGTTCCAAACAGATAAAAATACATTCATATATGATTTAGGTTATCACCTCTTTTTAGTTCAGGCTGCTTAATCATTTGCATATCATTTAAGCACTTTCAGGCGAGTTATAATCACATGAAGCAGTAGCAGTATCAACACAAAATGGATGTACAAGACAGATTAAAAATACATAGGTGTACTGAACTATTTATGAAGATGCATATGTCCATATTTTCAAAACATAGTGGTATGTATTGTAGACACATTTGTGAGACCAAAGCTTTAACATGATCACAGCATTTCTCCTAAAGGATTAGCGTATAAGCAGGTAAGATATGCACTAAAACTTTTCCCAAAAACTTTCAGTCAACAGGGTAAACCTCGAAATATGATCAGTAAGCCCGAGGAGCAGCTTACATAACAGTTCAAGCACCAAGCGGTTGGACAAAAATCCGTAGGTATCATGCACATAAATGAAAGCAAGATGCAATACAAAGATTTCTGGCAGCAGTTCGAACCAGTGGGGATTTATCGATTACATGCTCTTAAAAAAACTTAGTTACAGGCAATTAAATTAGCAGGCACAAAATCGTCTTTCAAGATACCTGAGTTCAGTTTGTATATATTTAAGGTTCCCAAACAATGTAAACCGCCACACACAAACGTAGCAGTTAAACCATATGTCCAAACTATGTATAAATTAAATCGTGCAAACAAGGCATGCAATCCATTTAACAGTAATTATGGCAATCCATTCAAATCCCTAATAAATTAAGTTACTTGAGCTGGGATAAATCATGAGTTAAATACTCACTATTATATTCAATTTAATAAAAATCAAATTACTTGAAACCAAGATTAATCGCGAGTGAGGTAACTCACCTCAAATCCGTAGAAGGCGTGGCAAACGAATTACAACTGACGAGGTGGCTTTGGTCGTGGTGCGATTTAGGGCTAATGAGATGTATTTTGCTTTTTGACGACGGCGGCAACAATGGCTTCGATTCGAGATGCTAAAAATGGAATGGTCTTCGATCTGCGTTGGAGCTTCAATTTGAAAGAGGCTCCGGGTTTTTCAAGACTGAAGGTGGAGCGATCATCGGTGGTAGCGAATCAATTTGAGGAAAAACTGGTCTTTGATTATGATTTTGGGGAGGAAATTCATTCGGTCGCCATTAAATGAAAATGGCTTCGATTTTGTGCTTAAGGGTTTGGAGATAGGGCGTGATTTATAAAAGCAGAACCGTGGGAAGCAAGGCAGGAACAGTAGCATACGTATTTAACTAGGGGCGGCGATATATGGTGAGGCAACGTACAGGGAGATATTTATTTGGGGAAGGATTATTTACGGTTAACTTAATATTAAAACCGCACCGTAAACTGACGTTGAACATTCAGTAATTGTACGTAAACCTAGTTTTTAAATACGACAGAGATCATACGTACCCTTCCATTTCCTCATCCTGAATTCAATAGAATTAATTTAATTGTAATACAACTCCGTTCGTATACAACGATATTTTAATTTTAAACTGTTTCATTGTCTGTTCACAAAATAATCCCGTTCAATTTTAATTCTTGCAAAATGTTAAATTTTAATTCCCTTATGAATAAACACATATCTCTCAACAAATAAAATTCTCCTATTTATTTGACGTAATTAATTTTTTCCTTTTATCCAATCATTGAAATTCTTCAATTGAATTTCGAATCCAATCAACCAAATTTCATTCAAATATTAAATACTAAATATTTAATCCTAAATCGACCATTCTGACTTTAAATATGAAATCCAATTCAGCTCAAATGATATATTTGATTTTACTCAAGTATAAATATAAATTGATTACAAATAATTAAATCTCTAATTATTTATTTTAACTGGCGAAATTTCTGGGATGTTACATTTACGTTTGGAATATTGCGCAAATTATGTTATCTATGTTGAAGCTACATGTATGTAGTTGATTGAAATTTATGCGAGTTTGGGCTTTGTTATTATGCCATCATAATGTATATTTTGTGCATAAATCATTTTGCAAGTAATTGAAACAAGTTTGGTTGTTATAGTTCATATGAAACTATGTTGGAATTTTGACACCATAATCCATGTATTTGCAAAACTTATGAATATGGCTAGGCTATGAATGATATTTGGCATAATTGAAACCTATGATTAAGTCTATCTTGTTTAAAAGAATTATATGATGACATATGTGAGACATGGCTAGGTTAGACTCAAAAATCCCTTTTTGCAAGTTTTAAAGCAAACACCATGTTTAGAAATATTTATGCATAAGTATGTTTATACCATCGTTATGTGATTAGACTTAAACCATGATTAAGTTGAACAATGCTTTTGTGTTGGTAACAAAGTATCCCCTTTGTGAACATGTAGAAACCTTATGAACATGACATGTTTATGTTTATGCCATGAACAAAATTTAACTTTACTTATGCCATGCTTATGTTTGACATTATGCCATGTTTATGCCAAAAGTATTTATGCCATGTTTATGTTTGACATTATGTTATGCTTATGCTAGAAATATTTACGACATGCTCATGTTTGACATTATGCCTAAATAAGAATATAGGTTCATGTTGTAGTTAAACCTATGCAAGTTCACATGCTTTGATTCATGTCACCTATGTTACCATTATGCAAATACACCAGTTTCTATTATGTATTTCCAACGTCATATGCAAGTTCATGCGCTCATCTTCCCCTCTTTGTGTATACGCCATAAGCCTCCCCTTTCGCAT
Organism: Allium sativum; assembly: GCA_030737875.1. NCBI lineage: Eukaryota > Viridiplantae > Streptophyta > Magnoliopsida > Asparagales > Amaryllidaceae > Allium > Allium sativum. The sequence goes on from CM060920.1 coordinate 694,531,524, forward strand.
GGCTAAATTGGGCTTTAAAAGGCTAAGCCCAATATATATGAACGAACGTGTAAAACGGGGGAAAATAACGTTGGGTTAAAATTAATTAATGAATGAAAATATAAAACAGAAGGGCCCAAATTCAAGTATGGGTTGGGCCCATGATTTGGTGTAACCTTTACACCATTTACTTAATAATGGGCCGCAAATATTTACATATAAATAAAGAAGAATGACAAGATATGTAAATGTAGAAAATACGATGTGTTTAACCCGAGGTTGGATTGAGTTGTGATGTAAACCTGCCCGGAACCGCCCGGCTGTCCAGTAGTCACAACAATACCTATCCAATGTGGGAGGTTAAACATGGAGCCCAATAAGGACCCGAGGTTAGACTGAGTTGTGGCGTAAGACTGCCCGGAACCAACCGGCAACAGGCAGCCACAACAATACCTGTCTAATGTGAGAGGTCAGGGCCTTAATAAGACAATTAAGGCTGAGTCAGGATTGTTAGGATTAAGTGGACTAAAGACTTAATCAAAATGGAACATGCTAAACTGTAACAACCCGTATTTTCAACAACCTGTAATAATGAAAATCGAGGCAGAATTTAATTATAAAATCTGAATCAAGGGAAACGGACTATGCCATTGCGTTCGTCTCGGAAAAATACGCGAAATAGAGTCCGAGTTTTCGAAAATCGGAGTCCGTATGACCCAGTTAAGGCCCATGGAAGTTTTCAGAAATTTCCATAATTAAAACAGATTTAAATTTAAATTAAAAACAAGGATTTGGGCCAGCTGGGCCAAGGCGGGAAAAATCCCGCCAGGACCCGCATGTCGACAGGCCTGTCGACAGGGTCCCTAGGCATGTCGACTGCCCTGTCGACAGCCCTGTCGACAGGGGGTGCCCAGGCAGTCTAGCCTGGTGCACCATTTCTGATTTGGGCTTGATTGGGTGGCTTGGTTCTAGAGAGTTCCGAGATCTGACGGGCCAAAATTCACCTAGGGTTAATCCTATGGTCTAAATCACTCTAATCTTCTATAAATAAGCCTCTAACCTACCCTAAATCATTCATTAATCATCCTAGCAACAAAACTATGCCAAAATCTAAACTCTCATGGCCTCCACCCTCTTCATACAATTCCTAATCAAATCCCTAAGAGATTTCCATGCATACAAGGGTATTTAGGCTTGTATGATCCTCCTTAGCTTGCATTAAAGGCTTATTTTTCTATTGGCATCATAAAGGAGGAGTCTTGATCAAGTTTGCTTGCATTTGGGGGCTTTAATTAGTTGCATAAGGGGTTTCTTGCATTGGTTATACTCATTTGAGTCCGCATAAACATAGTAAGCCCTCTTACCCTCATTTAGAAACTATAAAGTTAATGTGTGATGAAAGTTGGGGTTTATGTATGTTTATTGAGTTGTGCATGTTATGCAAGGGTACTAAGCCATGATTTGCAAATCTATTAAGTTATGCATGTATACTAAGCCATGATTTGCAAGATTTATAAGTTATGCATGTATACTAAGCCATGATTTGCAAGATTTATAAGTTATGCATGTATACTAAGCCATGATTTGCAAGATTTATAAGTTGTGCATGTTTATGCAAGTTTGTTAAGCCATGATTTGTATGTTTACTAAGTTATGCATGTATACTAAGCCATGATTTGCAAGATTTATAAGTTATGCATGTATACTAAGCCATGATTTGCAAGATTTATAAGTTATGCATGTATACTAAGCCATGATTTGCAAGATTTATAAGTTGTGCATGTTTATGCAAGTTTGTTAAGCCATGATTTGTATGTTTACTAAGTTATGCATGTTTATGCAAGTTTAAAATGACAAGTTGTGCATGTTTTGACAAGTTGTGCATGTTTTGGCAAGTTGTGCATGTTTATGCAAGTTTAAAATGACAAGTTGTGCATGTTTTGACAAGTTGTGCATGTTTTGGCAAGTTGTGCATGTTTATGCAAGTTTAAAATGACAAGTTGTGCATGTTTTGACAAGTTGTGCATGTTTTGACAAGTTGTGCATGTTTATGCAAGTTTAAAATGACAAGTTATGCAAATTTAACATGTTATGCATGTTTTATGGTAATATGCAAGTTCACTACGCTAAGTTGTGCAAGTCTAACATGTTATGCATGACTGTTGTGCAAGTTTATGTTGTGCCAAGTTCCCTCTTCCTATCCTTTATGCGTTACTACGAATATGTAAGCGATGGAATGACGTTGGGGGTTTTGGGGTAAACTTAAAATACATGAAGATATAAGATTGGGAATTTACCTATTAAGTTAGGTCTACCCCTTGGGAATTTACCTATTAAGTTAGGTCTACCCAAGTAATTGTTTGACTTGTGATTATGTTTTGAAATAAAGTGGACATGACACTTAGAAAACATAAGTGTGGCCAACTCGAGGTTGGGTTGAGTTTGTAGCGTAATTCTACCCGGAACCGACCGGCTTAACTAGTGGCTACAAACAATAGGACCCAATGTGAGAAGTTGGTCATGGGGTGCCAAGACCCGAGGTTAGACCAAGTTGTGGTGTAAAGCTACCCGGACCCGCCCGGCTTAACTAGTAACCACAACAAGGTCTAATGTGAGAGGTTAAGGTGCATTAAGTTAATTAATGCCTCATGACTAGGGTTAAGTCAGGGTCCACTAATACTTAACCAATTTGGGAGTTCAAGGGATTAGAATGTGGTTAAGTTGTGAACCGTTAGCTACACTTAACTAGTTTAATCCATTTGGGAGTTCAAGGGATTAGAATGGGGTTAAGCCACACTTAACCAGTTTAATCCAGGATTAGTGAAGGGTTAAATCACACTTAACCCTCTTAGGAAACCCTAGCGGCGGGTCTGTTCCGGCAGTAATCCCAGTTTGGTATCATCACAACCCTAGAAACTAGGCTAGGGCGGGGCACGATTACTGGACGGATGTAAACGACCAAAGGGCGATGGCCGAGTGGTACAGCGGTGCGGGTCCGGCGGGCTACGGACGTGCACGTAGTCCGATGTTGGACAAACTCGAGGCACGGGTACCAGTAGGTTAGGGCTGTGCATTATTGCTTAAGTGTCCGGGGTCGACAACCGAGGGCTTGATACACCCAAAGGTGGACCCAGCACAGACTACCTACATCCATATGTGGGCCATATGGACACCAACACTTGACGTGTTAGGTTTATAAGGAGCCGATCGACTAGACCGTGGGCTGGACCTTATATTAAGGTCACTTCATGTTATTGGGCCAAAGTTTGGGCTAAGGGATCAATACCTGTTATGTTGGTTTGCTAGTACACCGTGGTGCAAAAACTTAACCTTGTGGTATGCGATGACACCTCTATCTATCTTGTAGTTAACTTACCATGCCAGTATATTGTTATCTATGATCATCTCAGTTCTCATCATGATGTTAACTTTATTAGTTTATAGACTGATTGTAGCAGGGCTTACTCAGTCTTTTTGACTGACCTGTTTTGTTTCGCCTCTTTTCTTCCGTTCCCCCCCAGGTTCTCAGGGAGGGAATACAGGAGCCTAGCTTGGATCTTAGCCGCTTTCTTGGATAGCTCATGTATGCTTTGGACTTGGGCTCGCTATGGTTTCTTCCACTTTGGGGATAGCTACTATTATGTTTTCTTTTCAGTTTCAGATGATGTTATTTCATGTACTAGACTTGTTTATTTGGGAAATTGACATTTTGATGTACCAGACTTGTTTTTGAAATGGTTTAAAATCTTCCGCTGTTTTATTTACTTACTCTGTTTATTTACATATATTTATATGTCATGCCCTGCCTTGCTATATCATCATGCATGTTTACCAATAATGCCCCTCCAAAGCTAGTGCATTGCTTTGCGAGTGACCCTGGCGGAGGTGGGGTGTTACATTTGGTATCAGAGCATATGGTTTACGAGAAGGGATAAAAAGGTTTTAAAAACTTTTGAAAAACTATTTTCAAAACCAAGTATTAAGTATTTTCCAAAGAAAAGTCTAGTTGTTTTTAAAGGCTATTCCCCAAAAGCCATTAGCACTATCCTTTGACTCCTCGTTTGAACTCTTTTCTTTTCGTTTCCAGCATGTCTGATAATCTCATCTTGCCCGAAGGAGTAACAATACCCGATTGGTTTCGTCGGTACTTGGAAGTCACGGCACCGGTCCCGGGTGTCCCTAATGTTGTCCCCCTAGTCGAAGCCACTGTTCCTCCTCCTCCTCCCGTAGCTAATGTTCCTCTTCCCCCTCAGCCTCTACAAGCGGATTTCGGGGAAACTTGCAAGAACTTTAAGAGGATGGGTGGCAAGAATTTTTATGGAACAGAGACTTTTGTAGAAGCAGGGAATTGGTTGAAAGAGACCGAAGATCTTTTAGCCACCTTTGATATAGGTGACCGCAGGAAGGTTTTACTAGCAGTATGGTTGCTAAAGGAAGAAGCTGCACGTTGGTGGGTAGTCACTACCGCGACTAGGCCAATTGAGACTTGGGATGACTTTAGAGGAAGGTTTGGACTGAGATTCTTATCACTGAAGCAAGGGGACATGACTATTAGGGAATACATAGATAAGTTTAAACAACTGGCTCGTGTCGATTTAGACTTGGTTAATACAACTCAGAAGAAGGTCCTACACTTTGCTCTAGGATTAAACGAGCCATTACGTGATTTGGCCCTGTCTCATATACCCTTGGGGGCGACTTTCGAGAGTTTAGTGAATTTGGCCCTACTTCAAGAAGAAGGTAGCAATGACAAGAAAGAGGTCAAGGAAAATGAGTCTTAAGGCAAGAGAGTAAATTCCGGGAAACGGGGCAAGAATAACCACAACCGCAAGAACAAGCCAAGAGGGAATAGGAAATGCAACTTCTGTGGTGAAGTTGGACATATAGCCAGGGAATGTAGGAAGAAGGAGAAGAGAAAGCGGGGCGAATACTTTGATTGTGGTGAGTTTGGACATTTCAGCAAGGATTGCCCGAGGAAACAAGGGCAAGGTCAGACTCAGTGTGCAGGACTATCTGGAGGGCGAATTCATCCCCTCAACCCCGTCCTTCCAGCTCATGATAGAGGTAGTGTTTCTGTTGAAAATCTTGTTTACATTTTCTGATTTTCCCTGTTCGAACTTTGTTTGATTCTGGCGCATCGCATAGTTTTATTTCATCTGATCCAGTTGAAAGTTTTGCACCTAAGTACTAGTGTAGTTGATGATCCCGTATGTGTTTCAAATCCAATTGGGGGTTCTGCCCGTTTGTCTATGGTCTGAGTGGATTTGAAAATTTCTATCTTAAGTATAGAATTCTCGTGGGATGTTTATATTCTCGGTTTCAGGGGATATGGGTTGGTTTTGGGCATGGAATGGTTGTCCTGTTTTGAAGCCATTCTTGATTTTTGTATATAGGGTTGTGAGGCTCATGATCCGCCTCGGTAATACCCTAGAAATTTCTAGTAACCCTATGGGTCCCGTCATGTTATGTTATCTTGAATCCCTCAACTCGTCTATCGATAGTTTGCAATCTGTGAGGGTGGTCCGAGAATATCCTGATATCTGGGAACAGATTTCCGTATTATCTGGTTGGTAATGCCAAGCCAGTTTCGTGGCCGGTTAGGCACATGGCCTCACGAGATGCAAGTTAAGAAAGTAAGTCAAGGAGTTGCTTGAGAAGAACTTCCTGAGACGAAGCATTTTCGAGTAGGGTGCTCCAGTAGTATTCGTTACTGATGTGGACGGTTTGCTTCGCTTATGTGTTGGTTATCGTGAGAAGAATAGACAACCGTTACCAAGGATCAATGATTTATTTGATCAGCTAGTAGGAGCATCTGTTTTCTTTAGATCTAGCTACCCAATTCCATCAGCTTGGATGGCTGAGGATGGAATTGACAAGACTGCGTTTAGGACTCTAGATGGATTTTTAGAATGGCTAGTCATGCTATTTGGTTTGACTAATGCACCCGCATATTACGAGGACTTGATGGGTAGGGTGTCTAGGGAGTCCTTGAGCAAGTTTGTCAGGGTCGTCGTAGACGATATTTGATCTCCTCAAAAGAACGAGGAAGAGCATGTTAGACATCTCAAGAAGGAGATGGATACGCTTAGAGCCACCAGTTAAAGGTCAAGTTCTCCAAATGCCACTTTGGAGGAAAGAAGTTGGATTTCTTGGGCACATAGTTCCTAAGTAAGGCTTAGCGGTAGATCCCGCTAAGTGGTTGCGGTTTAAGACCGGAGGACCCTGAGGAGGGCAATTGAAGTAAGAAGCTTCCTCCGTTTGGCTAGTTAGTTAGCATTCCCGGAGCTTAGACTTACTCTTCTGGATCAAGAAGAGGGTTTCGCAGGAAGAAGACCCGCAGTTAGTCAAGAACATGGACCAGTCGACTCGAGGCGAGATGTTAGGTCACCTCGCTAGACATATTATAAAGGATGACTAAGGCGCGATAAGAGATTATGTGTTCCTCGAGTGGAAGACTTGGTAAAGAAGGTTCCTGAAGATGCGCATCACTCGAGGAGGTGGCCGAGTTAGTTTCGGAATACATGTTGTGCCACCAGGTTGAGGCCAAGTCATAGAAGCCCAGTGGGCCATTACCTCCATTGGAAGTTTCGTAAGGGAAGTGTGAAAACATCTCGATAGATTATGTGGATAGACTACCTAGATCAAAGAAAGGGAATACGGGTATGAGGGTCATAATAGGTAGACTCACGAAGAGTGCTCATTTCAGTCCGGTGAAGAGCGAGAGGACTGCATCATGGTCAGCAACGGTTTACCCTCAAGAAGTTGGCCAGTTTTAAAATAGCCTGCAGAAAGCCATGGGTAGGCAACTGAATCTAGGTACGGCCTATAGGCGGATGGTTCATGTCGATTAAGCCTGAGTTAAAGGAAATCACGTTTATAAGGGCAATTGGCAACGTGGAGTGGTATTTCCAAGAAAAGTTCTGCTGCATGGAATACCTTATGGTAAGAAGACGAGATCCAGGATTCACTGCTGAATTTTGGAGAGCTTGCACGAATCATGAAGTTATAATTATGTTTAAGCCAAGTATACAGAAGGAAGAATAAGTGGAAAAGAAAGACGAGAGGCGATAATGAAATGAGTTCCAACTCGAATTTGGGAAATAGGAGTTAGGAAGCCAAGGAATCGTGAAGTGGAAGATAGTCAAAGCACAGTGGAGTTAAGCTCAAGGAAACGTGGCTAAGAAGAGTGAAGACTAGATACGCGCATCATAGCTCTTTTTAAGAGTGCATCCTTGATCCTAGTTTTCCTGTGGAACTTGCTTGCAAGTTATCTTTCGTATATATCCTCTCGGTCCCATTCTCGACCTTATTTCTGTTGTAAACTCCATAAGGGGGTTAAGACTCATCGGTTAGTACTATATGTCAAAGTTTGAATGGATTTCTGGTAATCCAAAAAGGAGTTTATCTAGTTTATCTAGTTTATCGTGCCTATCCTGTCATGAGAACCTTAGGTAGAAACCCTTTTGGTTGGAACATGTGTTTGAAACATGTTATGCTTGATGGTTGCAAGTGGCTGCAAGTGTTTGCAAGTGGTTGCTCGTGGATGCATTATACACGATTAGGCACTAGATCGGCTCGCACACTCTTCATGTTGCATATGCATGAGTGCTTACACTTATTCATGGTTGAAACTTGTTGTGTTATCACATGGATGTTGCATATGGATGAATGTTATGTGCACTCATATAGATACTATGAATTTAGGAATCTGCATACATATGGATTCATTTCACCGACATACATATGCATTAAGGAGGTTTACTGTATCAGTAGCCGCCTGATTTACATACATATGCATTAAGGAGGTTTACTGTATCAGTAACCGCCTGATTTTTGCATTAGATAAGTACATATACACACACTTTTGCATATGTTCATCCAGCATTTAGAACCTTGTAAGGACAATGATTGCTCGTGGATGATGCTTTGAGTAGATGGATGATTGGATGGTAGGATACGTTCTTCCTAACTTGAAGATTTCGGGGATGAAATCCTTTAAGGAGGGGAGAATGTAACAACCGTATTTTCAACAACCTGTAATAATGAAAATCGAGGCAGAATTTAATTATAAAATCTGAATCAAGGGAAACGGGCTATGCCATTGCGTTCGCCTCGGAAAAATACGCGAAATAGAGTCCGAGTTTTCGAAAATTGGAGTCCGTATGACCCAGTTAAGGCCCATGGAAGTTTTCAAAAATTTCCATAATTAAAACAGATTTAAATTTAAATTAAAAACAAGGATTTGGGCCAGCTGGGCCAAGGCGGGAAAAATCCCGCCAGGACCCGCATGTCGACAGGCCTGTCGACAGGGTCCCTAGGCATGTCGACTGCCCTGTCGACAGCCCTGTCGACAGGGGGTGCCCAGGCAGTCTAGCCTGGTGCACCATTTCTGATTTGGGCTTGATTGGGTGGCTTGGTTCTAGAGAGTTCCGAGATCTGACGGGCCAAAATTCACCTAGGGTTAATCCTATGGTCTAAATCACTCTAATCTTCTATAAATAAGCCTCTAACCTACCCTAAATCATTCATTAATCATCCTAGCAACAAAACTATGCCAAAATCTAAACTCTCATGGCCTCCACCCTCTTCATACAATTCCTAATCAAATCCCTAAGAGATTTCCATGCATACAAGGGTATTTAGGCTTGTATGATCCTCCTTAGCTTGCATTAAAGGCTTATTTTTCTATTGGCATCATAAAGGAGGAGTCTTGATCAAGTTTGCTTGCATTTGGGGGCTTTAATTAGTTGCATAAGGGGTTTCTTGCATTGGTTATACTCATTTGAGTCCGCATAAACATAGTAAGCCCTCTTACCCTCATTTAGAAACTATAAAGTTAATGTGTGATGAAAGTTGGGGTTTATGTATGTTTATTGAGTTGTGCATGTTATGCAAGGGTACTAAGCCATGATTTGCAAATCTATTAAGTTATGCATGTATACTAAGCCATGATTTGCAAGATTTATAAGTTATGCATGTATACTAAGCCATGATTTGCAAGATTTATAAGTTATGCATGTATACTAAGCCATGATTTGCAAGATTTATAAGTTGTGCATGTTTATGCAAGTTTGTTAAGCCATGATTTGTATGTTTACTAAGTTATGCATGTATACTAAGCCATGATTTGCAAGATTTATAAGTTATGCATGTATACTAAGCCATGATTTGCAAGATTTATAAGTTATGCATGTATACTAAGCCATGATTTGCAAGATTTATAAGTTATGCATGTATACTAAGCCATGATTTGCAAGATTTATAAGTTGTGCATGTTTATGCAAGTTTGTTAAGCCATGATTTGTATGTTTACTAAGTTATGCATGTTTATGCAAGTTTAAAATGACAAGTTGTGCATGTTTTGACAAGTTGTGCATGTTTTGGCAAGTTGTGCATGTTTATGCAAGTTTAAAATGACAAGTTGTGCATGTTTTGACAAGTTGTGCATGTTTTGGCAAGTTGTGCATGTTTATGCAAGTTTAAAATGACAAGTTGTGCATGTTTTGACAAGTTGTGCATGTTTTGACAAGTTGTGCATGTTTATGCAAGTTTAAAATGACAAGTTATGCAAATTTAACATGTTATGCATGTTTTATGGTAATATGCAAGTTCACTACGCTAAGTTGTGCAAGTCTAACATGTTATGCATGACTGTTGTGCAAGTTTATGTTGTGCCAAGTTCCCTCTTCCTATCCTTTATGCGTTACTATGAATATGTAAGCGATGGAATGACGTTGGGGGTTTTGGGGTAAACTTAAAATACATGAAGATATAAGATTGGGAATTTACCTATTAAGTTAGGTCTACCCCTTGGGAATTTACCTATTAAGTTAGGTCTACCCAAGTAATTGTTTGACTTGTGATTATGTTTTGAAATAAAGTGGACATGACACTTAGAAAACATAAGTGTGGCCAACTCGAGGTTGGGTTGAGTTTGTAGCGTAATTCTACCCGGAACCGACCGGCTTAACTAGTGGCTACAAACAATAGGACCCAATGTGAGAAGTTGGTCATGGGGTGCCAAGACCCGAGGTTAGACCAAGTTGTGGTGTAAAGCTACTCGGACCCGCCCGGCTTAACTAGTAACCACAACAAGGTCTAATGTGAGAGGTTAAGGTGCATTAAGTTAATTAATGCCTCATGACTAGGGTTAAGTCAGGGTCCACTAATACTTAACCAATTTGGGAGTTCAAGGGATTAGAATGTGGTTAAGTTGTGAACCGTTAGCTACACTTAACTAGTTTAATCCATTTGGGAGTTTAAGGGATTAGAATGGGGTTAAGCCACACTTAACCAGTTTAATCCAGGATTAGTGAAGGGTTAAATCACACTTAACCCTCTTAGGAAACCCTAGCGGCGGGTCTGTTCCGGCAGTAATCCCAGTTTGGTATCATCACAACCCTAGAAACTAGGCTAGGGCGGGGCACGATTACTGGACGGATGTAAACGACCAAAGGGCGATGGCCGAGTGGTACAGCGGTGCGGGTCCGGCGGGCTACGGACGTGCACGTAGTCCGATGTTGGACAAACTCGAGGCACGGGTACCAGTAGGTTAGGGCTGTGCATTATTGCTTAAGTGTCCGGGGTCGACAACCGAGGGCTTGATACACCCAAAGGTGGGCCCAGCACAGACTACCTACATCCATATGTGGGCCATATGGACACCAACACTTGACGTGTTAGGTTTATAAGGAGCCGATCGACTAGACCGTGGGCTGGACCTTATATTAAGGTCACTTCATGTTATTGGGCCAAAGTTTGGGCTAAGGGATCAATACCTGTTATGTTGGTTTGCTAGTACACCGTGGTGCAAAAACTTAACCTTGTGGTATGCGATGACACCTCTATCTATCTTGTAGTTAACTTACCATGCCAGTATATTGTTATCTATGATCATCTCAGTTCTCATCATGATGTTAACTTTATTAGTTTATAGACTGATTGTAGCAGGGCTTACTCAGTCTTTTTGACTGACCTGTTTTGTTTCGCCTCTTTTCTTCCGTTCCCCCCCCAGGTTCTCAGGGAGGGAATACAGGAGCCTAGCTTGGATCTTAGCCGCTTTCTTGGATAGCTCATGTATGCTTTGGACTTGGGCTCGCTATGGTTTCTTCCACTTTGGGGATAGCTACTATTATGTTTTCTTTTCAGTTTCAGATGATGTTATTTCATGTACTAGACTTGTTTATTTGGGAAATCGACATTTTGATGTACCAGACTTGTTTTTGAAATGGTTTAAAATCTTCCGCTGTTTTATTTACTTACTCTGTTTATTTACATATATTTATATGTCATGCCCTGCCTTGCTATATCATCATGCATGTTTACCAATAATGCCCCTCCAAAGCTAGTGCATTCCTTTGCGAGTGACCCTGGCGGAGGTGGGGTGTTACATAAACTAAACGGATTGGTGGGGGTTAGGTTAGAAACACTTAACCAACTTAGCATGTTGGCTAGAGATAGAAAACCTAGTAACGGGGGACCCTTTTCAGCAGTAACCCTAGAAGGTGTATCAGGATACCCTGAAACTAGGCAGGGTGGGGCACGATTACTGGGCTGATTGTAAGAGGTCAAATCGACGGCGGTGGTGTAGCAGTGTAGGTTCTAACGGTGTGCAGGCGTGCACGCACTCCGGCGCAGAAAAATAAAGCACTGGACACCAGTAGCATACCTTTGCACTCTAAGGTTGTGTCGGGTTGCCACTATGGGACTTGATACACCCCATGGTGGGACCAGCATAGGTAACTACAGACATCGGGGGCCGTAAGACACATGTAACTATGCGAGTAGGAGCCGATCATCATTAAATGGATCACATCACCCTGATTATGGGGTGCAAATTGGAAACTAGTTTATATGGGTTCAGAGATCAACATGGGGTACGATAGTATATTCGACCCTAGATAACTTAACCAAGTTCATAGTGTTGCCCACTTCCTGTTTTACTTATCATACCCAGTTCTTTATTCATAGACAAAGTAGTACTAGACTTACTCAGGCTTTATGTCTGACTCTATTTTTCTTTCGTCTTCTTTCTTCCGTTTCCCCCCCAGGTCCTCAGGGAGGGAACACAGCTGCTTGACCTACCTCAACATCCAGCTTGAAGAAGAGAAATGTATTGCTTGGACTCTCCTGTTTTGAACTATGGCTTTGGACAATCCACTATGGGGCTTTGGCAGTTTGTCTATGTTTTATTTATGCTTCTTTAAAAATAATGTACTCAAGACAGATTATGAAGTGTTATGTTATGTTTTTGGAAAGGATGTTGTTGTAACACATATTTGACTTTATGAAATAAAGTTTGTTGTTCTTCCGCTGTTTACAAATATGTGTTCTTATATCTGTCTTGTATATCTGTGACTTGTACTTATAAACCTCCACCAAAATTAGGGCATTCCCTTTGAGAGTGACCCTAACGGAGGTGGGGTGTTTCACTTGGTATCAGAGCATAGGTTTACTAGATAAGATAAAAAGTTTTGAAAAATTATTTTCAAAAAGGAAATTTAAAGAAGCATTTTTAAAAGAAAAATGTTATTTTATTTTAAAAAGGCAAAAGTCCACTCCCCAAAGCCATAGGAACTATCTCTTATCCTTCGTTTTGAATCTATCCTTTTTGTTTCAGCATGTCCCAAGATCTTAACTTGCCAGAAGGGGTGCCAATACCTGGTTGGTTTAGACGGTTCTTAGAAGCAAGGGCCACTCAGCCAGGTCCTACCATTCCTCCTCCCCCAGCGGAAGGAAATCATCCAGCTGCAGCAGCACCTTTTCCTCCACCTCCTCCACGGGGAAACACATTCGCTAAGATATGTAAAGATTTTAAAGCTATGGGAGGAAGGGATTTCCATGGAACTGAGTCATTCGTAGCAGCTAGGAATTGGCTAAAAGAAACGGAGGACCTATTCATCATCTTTGAGGTAGAAGATAGACAAAAGGTACAACTAGCGGTGTGGCTATTGAAGGGCGAGGCTTCCTACTGGTGGGAAGTCACCAATGCTGAAAGACCAGTGGATACATGGGAGGACTTTAGGGCAAGGTTTGAGACTAAGTTTCTCTTAGATGCAGAAAGAAGTTTGCAGTTGGAAAAATTCTTATTTCTTAAGCAAGGAGACAAGACTGTCAGAGAGTATGTGAATCAGTTCGATGAGCTGGCTAGGTTTGGGCTTGACCTAGTCAACACCCCGCATAAGAAGGCTCTCCGTTTCGTCAAGGGGTTAAATGAGCCATTACATAGTTTGGCCATGACCCATATACCCATGGGAGCCACGTATGAAAGATTGGTGCAAATGGCATTGCTGAACGAAGAGGACAAGGGCAAGAAGGAGACCAAGGCAGAAAGCTCTCAAGGGAAGAAAGAGGGTTTGCAGCCTAAGAAGACAGACTTTAAGAAGGGCGGAAAAGGCAACAAAGAGAAGAGGAAGTGTAATTTCTGTGGCAAAGTGGGGCACTTAGTAAAGGACTTCCGGAAGAAGAAGGCTAAGGAGAATGGTGGGTGCTTTTCGTGCGGTCAGACAGGCCACAGGGCTAAGTACTGCCCAAGGAAACGAGGACAGGGGCAGGGCACTGGATCCACCCCAGGGGCACAGGTTCATGTGCTAGAAGCGCCACCATTGCAACAGCGAGGTATAAATACTTCTGTAGAAAGTGTAGTTTATCTTTATGATCCCCCGTTCGCACTTTGTTTGATTCTGGCGCATCACACTCCTTTATCTCGTCTGCTTTAGTAGAATCTCTGCACCTAAAAACTAGTATGGTAGAGGACCCCTTAATTGTTTCAAACCCAATTGGGGGCCCAGCTCATTTGTCTATGATCTGTTTGGATTTGAAAATTTCTATCCTAAGTGTTGAATTTCTATGTAGTGCCTTTGTTTTGGGCTTTACGGGGTATGGTTTGATTTTGGGTATGGATTGGCTATCCAGTAATGGGGCCATCCTTGATTGTGAGAAAAGGGTTGTTAGGCTCCTAACCCAGCTCGGTAATACTTTGGAAATTTCTTGTAATCCCTCGTATGCGGTTATGCTTAGTTATCTTGAATCGCTAGATGCCTCTGTTGAAAATTTGCATTCAGTTAGAGTGGTCCGGGAATATCCGGATGTCTTTGAAGAGGTGAAGGGCTTGCCTCCGAAGCGGGAAATAGACTTCCGCATATATCTTGTAGATAATGCAAAGCCCGTTGCGTTGCCCGTTAGACATATGGCTCCACGAGAAAGGAAAGAGCTCAGTAAACAGATTAAAGAGCTTCTAGAAAAGGGGTTCATTAGGAGGAGCTTTTCAGAATAGGGCGCTCCAGTAGTGTTCGCCACTAAGGCTGAAGGTTCATTTCGCTGATGCATGAGTACGCAATTAGGCTTGAGCCAAGTATACTAGAAGGAGAATAAGTGAAAAAGGAAACAAGAATTAAGAAGCTACGAAATTGTGAAGTTAAAGATGGACAAAGCATAATGGAGTTAAGCTCAAGAAATGCGACTTAGAAGATTGAAGACTAGATTCGTGCATAATATCTCTTCTTAAGAGTTTATCCTCTCGGTCCCATTCTCAATCCAATTTCCGTTGCAAACCCCATAGGGAGTATGACTCACCTGTTAGTAACACATGTTGGGGCTCGAGGGTGTTCATTGGTTTGACTAAAGTTTTTGGGTTTTATAGGATACAGATTGGTCTTAGGAAGGGACTCCCTTGTGACCTAAAAGGAGTCCATCATGCTTAGTTGCCTAGAATCATATATGGTGGTTGGGTTGAGTAACTCTTTGGGTGTCAGTCTGATGTTGATTTCGGTCTTCGGGGCTGGTGCTTAGAGAGTTCTTCTCCTAAACAATATATATGTGGCATAGGTTTTCAGTTTTGACATTGCCTAATGGGCACAAAGTTTTTACTTCGACTATACCTTTAGATAGGAACACTTGGGAAAATTCCCAATAGATTAGAGCTACCCGAGAAGTTGGCTGGAGTCCACAACGTTTTTCACGTTTCACATCTCCGAAAATGTCTACACGAGTCTGCTGAAGTGGTAGAGCCAAATATACTCGAAGAGGCCGAAGTGGAGCGCGAAGCAACCATACGAAAAGTTCCAACCCGCATATTAGGAACGGAAGTGAAGAAGCTACGCAACCGCGAAGTCAAGCTCGTCAAAGTTCAGTGGAGCGACGCCGAGGGAGACGCGACTTGGGAAACTGAAGATAGAATCCGTACTGCCTACCCTTTTCTGTTCGAGGGTACATCCTTGATCTTTCTTTTCCTTAAGTTGCGCTTTTATCTATCTATCTTTTTAGGTATATTTCCTCGACCGTATCTTTTAGGTAGAAAACCTTTGGATGAAAACATGTAGTTGAAACATGTTATGTATGAATGGTTGCAAGTGGTTGCAAGTGATTGCTAGTGGTTGCTCGTGGTTGCATATACACACACAATCTAGGTTTTAGATCGGCTCAGTCACTTCATATTGCATATGCATATATGTTTGCTTTCGTATGTGGTTGAACTATAATGTGTTGTCATGTGGATGCTGCATTTGTACTGAATGATTGTGCACGCATGTAGAATCAAGAATAGGAAAATTTGCATACATAATGGATTCATGGCACTTACATAATTCGCATTAAGGAGGTCAACTGAATCAGTAGACCGCCTGATTTTGCATTAGATAAGTTCATATACACACACTTCGCATATGATCATGAAGCATTAGAAGTCTTTTAAGGACAATGGATGCTCGTGTTTGATGGATGAGTAGATGGATGATTGGATGGTAGGATATACATTCCTCCTAACTTGAAGATTTCGGGACGAAATCCTTTTAAGTGGGGGAGAATGTAACACCCCGAAAATTCTATAACTGTGAAATTCATGAATTAAAGTATAATCAAATTCAAATCAAAGAACTAAGGGAAACGGGATACGCCATTGCGTTCGTCTCGGAAAAATACGCGAAATAGAGTCCGAGTTTTCGAAAAACGGAGTCCGTATGAAGAAGATATGGCCTTCGGAAGTTTTGAATTAAATTTAAAATTCAAACAGAATAAAATAATAATTTGAAATGGGGCCCAATGGGCCAGGCGGATAAAACACCCGCCTAGCCACCCAGGTCGACTGGGCTGTCGACCTGGGCTACCCATGTCGACAGGGCTGTCGACAGCCCTGTCGACAGGGGTGTCGACCTGGTCGAGCCCAGTCAACCTGGCTGGCCAGGTCTGTGTTTGGTCGAATTTCTGTGGTCTGCTTTGTCATTAGGGCTAGGTGGCGGGTTTTTATTGGTCTCTCTTCCTAATGAATGGCTACGATCTAACCTAGCAACATCAATGGTCCTAATCAATTCCTAACCTCTATATAAACAACCCTAGACTAAACCCTAATCTATTCATTCAAATTAAGAACATAGCCGCCATGTTGCTGAGGAACGACAAAGAGTAGCCGCCAACTAAAGAGAGGATTAGGGAGAAAGTTCTAAAGCCTAAAGCAATTCAAAGCAACCTAAAGCTAATCAATTCAACAAAGGAATCGTGTCTCTTAATTAGAGAATTCGCCGCAACCATTGTAAGTAGAGTATTACTTTGGTATAATAAACAACTGTGTTGATGTGTATGCTTGAATTGTGGAAATGGAAGTAATTCATATTTATGCGTTCTTATCAATTTATATACATTTGGATATTTATGGATTATGTTATAAAGAACTACATGCGGTAGTTCTATACAAGTTTACGTTTGGAATATTGCGCAAATTATGTTATCTATGTTGAAGCTACATGTATGTAGTTGATTGAAATTTATGCGAGTTTGGGCTTTGTTATTATGCCATCATGATGTATATTTTGTGCATAAATCATTTTGCAAGTAATTGAAACAAGTTTGGTTGTTATAGTTCATGTGAAACTATGTTGGAATTTTGACACCATAATCCATGTATTTGCAAAACTTATGAATATGGCTAGGCTATGAATGATATTTGGCATAATTGAAACCTATGATTAAGTCTATCTTGTTTAAAAGAATTATATGATGACATATGTGAGACATGGCTAGGTTAGACTCAAAAATCCCTTTTTGCAAGTTTTAAAGCAAACACCATGTTTAGAAATATTTATGCATAAGTATGTTTATACCATCGTTATGTGATTAGACTTAAACCATGATTAAGTTGAACAATGCTTTTGTGTTGGTAACAAAGTATCCCCTTTGTGAACATGTAAAAACCTTATGAACATGACATGTTTATGTTTATGCCATGAACAAAATTTAACTTTACTTATGCCATGCTTATGTTTGACATTATGCCATGTTTATGCCAAAAGTATTTATGCCATGTTTATGTTTGACATTATGTTATGCTTATGCTAGAAATATTTACGACATGCTCATGTTTGACATTATGCCTAAATAAGAATATAGGTTCATGTTGTAGTTAAACCTATGCAAGTTCACATGCTTTGATTCATGTCACCTATGTTACCATTATGCAAATACACCAGTTTCTATTATGTATTTCCAACGTCATATGCAAGTTCATGCGCTCATCTTCCCCTCTTTGTGTATACGCCATAAGCCTCCCCTTTCGCATGGCTAAATTGGGCTTTAAAAGGCTAAGCCCAATATATATGAACGAACGTGTAAAACGGGGGAAAATAACGTTGGGTTAAAATTAATTAATGAATGAAAATATAAAACAGAAGGGCCCAAATTCAAGTATGGGTTGGGCCCATGATTTGGTGTAACCTTTACACCATTTACTTAATAATGGGCCGCAAATATTTACATATAAATAAAGAAGAATGACAAGATATGTAAATGTAGAAAATACGATGTGTTTAACCCGAGGTTGGATTGAGTTGTGATGTAAACCTGCCCGGAACCGCCCGGCTGTCCAGTAGTCACAACAATACCTATCCAATGTGGGAGGTTAAACATGGAGCCCAATAAGGACCCGAGGTTAGACTGAGTTGTGGCGTAAGACTGCCCGGAACCAACCGGCAACAGGCAGCCACAACAATACCTGTCTAATGTGAGAGGTCAGGGCCTTAATAAGACAATTAAGGCTGAGTCAGGATTGTTAGGATTAAGTGGACTAAAGACTTAATCAAAATGGAACATGCTAAACTAAACGGATTGGTGGGGGTTAGGTTAGAAACACTTAACCAACTTAGCATGTTGGCTAGAGATAGAAAACCTAGTAACGGGGGACCCTTTTCAGCAGTAACCCTAGAAGGTGTATCAGGATACCCTGAAACTAGGCAGGGTGGGGCACGATTACTGGGCTGATTGTAAGAGGTCAAATCGACGGCGGTGGTGTAGCAGTGTAGGTTCTAATGGTGTGCGGGCGTGCACGCACTCCGGCGCAGAAAAATAAAGCACTGGACACCAGTAGCATACCTTTGCACTCTAAGGTTGTGTCGGGTTGCCACTATGGGACTTGATACACCCCATGGTGGGACCAGCATAGGTAACTACAGACATCGGGGGCCGTAAGACACATGTAACTATGCGAGTAGGAGCCGATCATCATTAAATGGATCACATCACCCTGATTATGGGGTGCAAATTGGAAACTAGTTTATATGGGTTCAGAGATCAACATGGGGTACGATAGTATATTCGACCCTAGATAACTTAACCAAGTTCATAGTGTTGCCCACTTCCTGTTTTACTTATCATACCCAGTTCTTTATTCATAGACAAAGTAGTACTAGACTTACTCAGGCTTTATGTCTGACTCTATTTTTCTTTCGTCTTCTTTCTTCCGTTTCCCCCCCAGGTCCTCAGGGAGGGAACACAGCTGCTTGACCTACCTCAACATCCAGCTTGAAGAAGAGAAATGTATTGCTTGGACTCTCCTGTTTTGAACTATGGCTTTGGACAATCCACTATGGGGCTTTGGCAGTTTGTCTATGTTTTATTTATGCTTCTTTAAAAATAATGTACTCAAGACAGATTATGAAGTGTTATGTTATGTTTTTGGAAAGGATGTTGTTGTAACACGTATTTGACTTTATGAAATAAAGTTTGTTGTTCTTCCGCTGTTTACAAATATGTGTTCTTATATCTGTCTTGTATATCTGTGACTTGTACTTATAAACCTCCACCAAAATTAGGGCATTCCCTTTGAGAGTGACCCTAACGGAGGTGGGGTGTTTCACATATTTTGTCTTTCTTCTTTATTTTCTTATATGTAAATATTTGCGGCCAATTATTAAGTTAATGGTGTAAAGGTTACACCAATCATGGGCCCAACCCATACTTGAATTTGGGCCCTTCTATTTTATATTTCCATTCATTAGTAATTTTAACCCAACGTTATTTTCCCCCGTTTTACACGTCCGTTTAATATATATATATTGGGCTTAGCCTTTTAAAGCCCAATTTAGCCATGCGAAAAGGGGAGGCTTAAAGCGTGATTACATACACAAAGAGGGGAAGGTGAGCGCATGAACTTGCAATATGACGTTGGAAATACAAAATAGAAACTGGTGTACTTGCATATATACTTTGGTCATAAAGCATAAGTGACATGAATCAAAGCATGTGAACTTGTAGTTGAGATAAGAATCTAAATTGGGTATCATTATTGACACATGAACCTATATTTTTATTTAGGCATAATGTCAAACATAAGCATGGCATAAATATCTCTAACATAAGCATGGCATAATGTCAAACATAAGCATGGCATAATATCAAACATAAGCATGGCATAAGTATAGTTAAATTTGTTCACATAACCATGGCATAAATATTTCTAACATGAAATCATGATTCTTACTTTAGTCATGTAAACTTACAAAAAGGGATTTTTGAGCCTAACCTAGCTATGTACCACATATGTCATCATAAAATTCTTGTAAACAAGATAGACTTGATCATGGATTTCAATTATGCCAAATATCATTCATAGCCTAGCCATATTCATAAGTTTGCAAATAGGTTTTCTAGTACAAAAGCATGGCTTAATACATGATGCCCAATTTTCAACCTAATTTCATATGGATTATGATAACCCAAACCTATTCCAATTACTTCATAAAAATGACGTTTGTATAAAAATACACATTATGATGGCATAGTAGCAAAGCCCCAAACTTGCATGAATTTAAATCAACTACATACATGTAGCTTCAACATGGATTACATAATTTGCGAAATATTCCAAACGTATACTTGCATAGAACTACCGCATGTAGTTCTTTATAATTGAATAACATAATTCGAGAATATCCAAACGTATACAATATGCCAAATCGATAAGAATCATAGTAACGCACAAATTATGAATTATTTATCACCACAATCAAGTATACAAACCAACACAGTTATTTGTTCATACCAAAGTAATACTCTACTTACAATGGTGAGGCGAATTCTCAATTTTAGGGATTTGAAGATGCGGTTTGATTCGATTGAGTTGCTTTATGCCTTAGAATTTGCCTCCTAATCCTCTCTCTCTCCAATTGGCGGCTACTCTTAGTCGTTCCTCAGCAACATGGCGGCTTTGTTCTTATTTTGAATGAATAGATTAGGGTTAGTCTAAGGTTGTTTATATAGAGGTTATAAACTGATTAGGACCATTGATGTTGCTTGGATTGATCGTAGCCATTCATTCGCAAGAGAGACCAATTAGAGCCTGCCACCTAGCCCTAATGACAAAGCAAGCTTCTGAAAATCGGCCAAACACAGACCTGGCCAGCCAGGGCTAGACCAGACCTGGCTAGCAGGTCATTTTTGACCTGGGCGCACTTGGCAGGTGCGCCAGGTCAAAAATGTACTGGCGCACTTCACAAGTGCGCCAGTTCATTTTTGTTCTGGCGCACTTCCCAAGTGCGCCAGTGCATTCTGACCCTTCTCCGGTTTTTTGCCCAACTTCGTTCGTCCATAACTTCTTCATACGATATCCGTTTTTCGAAAACTCGGACTCTATTTCGCGTATTTTTCCGAGACGAACGCAATGTCGTATCCCGTTTCCCTGAGTTCTTTGATTTGAAATTAATTATACTTTAATTTGTGAGTTTCACAGTTATAGAATTCACGGGGTGTTACAATATGCATGCTGCCAATCTTCATTATCATCACTCTCAATGTTAACACTCTCATCTTCAAGCTCACACACATCTTCTTCTACTTCAATTTGCGCATCGTCATCTTCATCTACTTCGTTCCCATCATTAACGTCATTAATAAGAGATCCTATGTCTTTTGCTTGTTGTACAATCTCTAGTAGCTCATTAGGTTCTGGATCATTTTGATATGCAATATTATCGGTTATGATCGTATTTGAGTGAAATGACCATCTCGGTTTTGTCTTAGTGACAGCCCACCAATCTGAACGACTGTTGTCGATAGTAGGATATGGTGTAAAATAAACTTGTCTAGCTTGTGCCGCCAACACAAATGGATCATACCCTAAATATTTTTTTTGTGGTTCACTTCAATAAGAGGGTAGTCCTTATGTACGCGTTTTACTCCAATATTTGGCCTGCTATCAAACCATCGACATTTGAATAGAAACGTTTTTAACTCCGGCACCAAAGAGTAAGTTAACTCAATTATTTCCTCCAGTACACCATAATAATCTGTTATTTCATCATCGTTGTTCCCACCTTTGATACAAACTCCACTATTAGCAGTTGTCTTTTTCTTTCCATATTCTTCTGTGTGGAACTTAAATCCATTTATAAACATTGTTGGACATATTCTGTAACTAGTACGCGGACCAAAAGCAAGTTTCCTATAGCAAATGTCGGTATGTTATTCGTATCAACCTATCAATTTGAATTAAATATACAAGTTAATATATAATGGATACAGTGCAAGGTTAAAAAAACATGACTTGTCATACTTACATATTGTTTAAACAATCCCTCAAATTCTTTACAGAGTTCAGCATCGGGATATTCACTTTCGAACTTGCTGTTTAAACGAAATACACGTGTTAATATCTAAGTAGTATTGTGTGTAGCTTGAAGAGGTTGGCATTAATTTAGTTAATGAATAATCAAATTATTACAGTACCTTATAAGATCAGCTAATTCATTGCAATTAAGAAGCACAGTTGCATTGGCTAGATTGTAATCCTTTGTTGTAACGAAACCTTTAACATTCTTCCATTTACCAGATGGGCGTCCTTGTTTTTTGAATACTAAGAGAACGTTATCGACTGAATCATCCACAATATCAGTTTCATTGCAATGACCACGATTAAAATTTAAATTCACATGATCATCGAAATAATGACTAAAAAATATGGATTCTTCTTCAATAATGTACGCTTGACAAATAGAACCTTCAACACGTGCTTTCTGCTTCACCTTTTTCTTTAGGTGGCCCAGATACCTTAATAGGAAAATGTGTGAATAATACTATGATATGTTCTATATTTAAACATTGCATAAATAAATATAATTATTATATACCTCTCAAAAGGATACATCCATCCATACTGCACTGGTCTCCGTAGTAATGCTTCAGTTGGTAAATGTACTGGCAAATGTTCCATGTAGTTAAATACTCCATGAGGAAATATTTTCTCTGATTCACATATCAATTTGGGTGCATCTCTTTCAAGCTTCTGCAAATGGCTTTTATATAGAGTTGTCAAGCATATATCTTTAAAGAACAAACTAAGCTCTGTTATAGGCATCCAAACCTTTTGTGGTAAAATCTCTTTAAATACTATCGGAAATAGAGTCTCTAAAAATACATGGCAATCATGGCTCTTCATACCTGACAGAATAAGATCCTTCATATCAACGCATCGTTTCATATTAGAAGCAATCCCGTCGGGAAATCTCAAAGAATCGATCCACTCTAGTAATTTTGTACAATGAGTTCTATCCAGCTCATAACAAGCAAGAACTTTGAAGTTTGGACGAATCGGATCAATCTTAAGCTCTGGACGATTGCAATAGTATTCGACATATCTTCTTGATCTCAAATCATCTTTGGTTTTTCCTTTCGCATTCATGATTGTACGAAAGAAATTCTCAAATACATTTTTTTCAATATGCATCACATCTAAATTGTGTCGAATTTTTAGATCCTTCCAATATGGCAATTCCCAAAATATACTCTGTTTGCACCAATTGTGATAATCACCTTTATCAGGAATTTTGGGCTTTTTGTTTCCTGTCTCATGTAATTTTGCATAATCTTGTACAATATCAAATATCTCTTCTCCATTCAAAAAAGTTGGTGGTTGCAAGTTTACAGTTTTATTTCTTTCAAAGTTTTTCTTATCACGTCTAAATGTGTCATTTGTATGTAAAAATCTACGATGGCAATCCCACCAACACTGCTTACCACCATGCTTCAGTGTAAATGCTTTTGTTGAATCCATGCACACAGGACAAGATAATTTACCTCCCGTACTCCAGCTCGAAAGCATCCCATACGCGGGAAAATTTCTTATCGTCCATAATAAACAAGCAAATAGTTTGAAAATTTTCCTTTTTGATACGTCGTACGTGTCAATGCCCTCTACCCACATTTTCTTTAGGTCCTCGATTAAAGGTTGTAAATAAACATCTATTCCGTTTTTCGTATTTTTGGGTCCTAGGACAATTAGGGTTAAAAACATGTATGGATTTTGCATACACATCCAAGGAGGTAAATTGTAAGGTGTCAAAATAACTGGCCAAGTGGAGTACTTTTTACCATACTGACTAAAAGGTTGGAAACCATCAGTGCATAAACCGGGCCTAATATTTCGTGATTCATTGGCAAAATCAGGATATTTGTCATCGAAATGTTTCCATGCTTCTCCATCTGCAGGATGGCATAAAACTCCTTCCTCTCGAACCCGTTCACTATGCCATCTCATGTGCTCCGCAGTGGCATAAGACGAATACAATCTTTGCAATCTAGGTATAATCGGAAGATAATGTAAACGAGTAAAAGGCACACCTTTACCGTTACTTTTTTTTCTTTTCGTATCTTCCTAAGCCACAAAATTTACATTGTGAACGGTCTATGTCTTCTTTCCAATATAACATACAACCACTTCGACATGTATCTATCTTTTCATACAGCAATCCGAATGTGGACACTTGTTTTTTTAGTTGATACCAATTTTCAGCCAATCTAGTATGCAAACCGGATGGGACCACATCTCGAATTAAACTAAGAACGTCATTCATTAATTTTTATGTACCATTGTTTGTGGATTTTATTTCAACTAACCTAGCAGTCGCTGCCAACTCTGTCATAGGACATCCATCAAAAAGTGGTTTTTTTGATGCTTCTAACAAATCAAAAAATGATTTAGCTTTTGAATTTGGCTCTTCCTCTACATCCAATGAATTAAACAACATGCTTGGACCAGCGGCATCGATAACCTTTTCAGTCATTCTATTTTCTGTAGTAGTAGATTCATAAAAATTAACACCAAAATTTACGTTATCATCCTCAACATCTACCGACGTATTAATAACGTTCACTGCATCCTCAGCGTGATGTATCCACACATAGTAATCGTCTATAAAACCATTTTTAGTCAAACGACTTTGAACAATTCCATGAGGATGATGTTTTGTAGCTTTGCATTTCTTACAAGGACAACGGATTTCCGTCATGTTTGTTCCATTGGAAGATGCCACTATCATGAACTCATTTAAACCTCTTAAAAATTGAAATGGAATTGTCTGTGTAACACCCCACCTCCGCTAGGGTCACTCACAAAGGGAATGCACTAGTTTTGGTGGAGTATTATCTAGGTAAACATACACAGAGGAATCACAAGGCAGAACATAAACAAAGCAGTGGTAGAAATTAAAAACCAAATTTTATTACTTTCAAGAAAAGAGTCAAAACCTCATATATCCAAGGTACAAATTATTCCATTACATCAAGTTCCAAAAGAAGCATAAACTTAAGATAGCAAAAGTAAATTATTCCCCATAAATAGCAGAAGCAGCCATAGCATAGCTCAAGACCAAACCGTACATGAGCTGTCAGAAAGCAAGCTAAATCCAAGCTAAGAGATGGTGTTTCCTCCCTGAGAACCTGGGGGGAAAACGAAAGAAAAAGAGGCGAAAGAAAAAGGGTCAGTCATAAAGACTGGTAAGCCCTAGTGACTTTCAGTATGAAAACTAGTAAAGGTAACATGATATGTGAAAACTGGAATTAAACATAAGGATGATAACAGAACTGGTAGGATAATTAAGATAATAGGATAAGTCAAGTCCAGCATCGCATATTCGAGATTCGCTGCACCAACTGTACTAGTGTTCTAACCCATGTCAAGTATTAATCACGAAATGATCCCTTGGCCCAGTATCATGAAATGACCCATTACGGGTCCTACGGTACGATCTACTAATCGATCGGCTCCCTACAAGTTCTAGCACGTCATGTGTCTGTGTCATACGGCCCTATCCTGAAATGTAGTTACCTGTGCTAGGTCCATCATAGGGTGTATCAAGTCCTATGGTGCCAACCACCGACACTAATCAAGCACGCACAGTGTAAATCTACGGGTGCCCAATGCCTGCTTTTTCAACTCCGGACTACATGCACGACCATAGTCCGCTTGAACCTACAATGGCGCACCTACTCAGCCGTCGTTCTGGTCGCTTACAATCAGCCCAGTAATCGTGCCCCACCCTGCCTAGTCCCAGGGTATCGTGATACATCTAAGTGGGTTACTGCTGAAAAGGACCGCGCAACTAGGGTTTCTAATGGGTTAAGTGTTGTCATTCAAATTCGTGACTTAACCCTATCCAAATCATGTATCAAGTTGGTTAAGTGTGTTCAAGCGGTTCATGACTTAACCCTATCAAATCATCGTGTCAAGTTGGTTAAGTATATTCAAGTGGTTCATGACTTAACCCAATCATGTGGCATTAATTCATTAGTGCACCCCAACCTCTCACATTAGACTAACTGTTGTGGTCACTGGATTTGCCGGGCGGTTCCGGGCAGATTTACACCACAACATAGTCTAACATCGGGTTTTACGTGCGATATGACCAACTACCCACAATGGATCCTATTGTTTGCAGCCACTGGATTTGCCGGGTGGTTCCGGGCAAATTTACAATGCAAACTCAACCCAACCTCGAGTTGGCCATTTTCAAATTTATCTAATTGTCATGCCCACGTGTAACACCCCGTAATTCTGTAACACTAGGATTCACAACAGAATTAAATTTTAAAATCAAAATCAAGGGAAACGGGCTGCGCCATTGCGTTCGTCTCGGAATTCTGCATGAAAACGAGTCCGAGTTTGCGAAAATCGGAGTCCGTATGAGGGAGATATGACCCTCCGAAGTTTCAGGAATTTTCAGAACAGAAAACAGCTCGAAATTCGAATTCGAATTCAAATCCAGAAGCGGGCTGGGCGGGAAAATTCCCGCCCAGGACCCAGGTCGACTGGGGAGTCGACTGGGTAGTCGACCCCCCCTGACCAGGGTCGACTGCCCAGTCGACCTGGGTGTCGACCTAGGTGTCGACCTGGGTGCAGAACCCACTTTCGGGCCTGGGTGCATTCTGATGTACCTGGTCTCGTTTTCTGCCTAGATTTGTTCGCCTAATCCTATATAAACAGCCTTTGGCCTCATTCTCTCTACACCATTTCATTCTATCCTTATGCTGCCTCTGAGAAAATGTATAAATAAATAAAAATAAGAAAATAATACGAAAATCCAAGACAAGGTTATGTTGCTCAAGTTATCAAGAAGAGATTCGAATCAAGATTAAAGCTTCAAGAAAAGAATCAAAGGCTAACTCAAACGGTTTCGAGCAACATCGCACGAATCATAGCAACGCCATCTTTCTATTCTAAAAATCGATCAATGTAAGTCGGTTACTTTTTTAGATTTGAACGTTTTCTCTATTCGTGACATGAAATTAAAGGAATAAAAGAATATGCCAAATCTTTCTGTTCGATTCAGTGCTTATATCTTTGGACCTAATTAAGAACTGTTATGATTCGATGACCAATAAGACTGTGACTATGAAACTATGGACCTTAAAACCGTATGCCTCTTTGACTATGAACATTGCCTATGACTACGAACATTGCCTATGACTATGAACACTGCCTATGACTGTGACTCATGACTATGAGAATTATTTTCTTGACTATGAACACAAGCCTATGCCTTTGATTAGGAAACATAAACTATTGCCTATGACATAACAAGGACAACTGTGATTAAACACCTATGATTCATGACTAGGAAAGTGTTGCTTAAGTTTTGTGACTGTGAAATTGGGTCTAAACCTGATTATATATTCTGTCTATTCTTGGTTTTCTTTGGTTTTAGACCTTGGGAATTTACCTATTAAGTTAGGTCTACCCATGTTCTTGAACCTATGTCGTTATTCAACCCTTTTTATGTCATAAGATTTTCAGACCTATAGGCCTTCGATGTTTTAGATCAATTTCAGTGAAATTCGTTAGGTCTGTAACTAGTAAATTATCATTTTATGCCAGTTATTATGTCTATCTTTTTCATAGCATCTTTGGTTCATTCCCTATTTTCTATGAATCTAGATTTATCTATAATCTAGATTGAATCACGATTATACGAACGGTGGGAATACGATTTGGGCAAAATATGAAATTTACTAAAACGTAGTTATAAACTTGGAAATTGGCATAAATTGGGAACATGTATTATGACATGTTCATAGAAATGCAAATTGGATAAATTTGACATGAATTATAGGATGTGTAATTTGAATCTAGTATTGACTTGTAAATCTAGCATTTACATGAATTGTGAACTTGAATAATAAGTCTAGTTTGACATGAACTATAATTAGAATGTTAAATCAGAATTGGATTAGCTAATTTGGCATGATAAGTATATTGGCATAAATTTGAAATTGGCCATAATTGGGAGCAATTGTCAGGTTTAGCAAAATCATGGTTAGTGACACTTAATTTGGTATAGTTTACATACCAAAAAGGCATAAATATGATATAGAGGGGAGAATGGGCCATAATAATAAATGTTGACAATTTACATTAAAAGAGTAATTATGAAATAAGTAAATTAGGAATAATTTACTTATAGAATTTGTTCTAAATGAGAAAAGGTAAATTTAGACAAATTAAAGGTTTATTAATGACATCTCTTTTAATAACACACCAGAAAGTTCTAGGGTGACAGAGAGGATAGTGTCTAGGCTTGGGTTTGGAAAGTACAAGTTTCCTGCTCTCCCTGGCTATCCCTAACTGATCCGACGGACGGGATGGTTACTTTCAAAAACCTGATTTGGAAATTAATCAAAACCCTTTGAACTTAGAAAACACGAATATGCCTAACCCGAGGTTAGACTGAGTTGCGATGTAAACCTGCCCGGAACCAACCGGCACATCCAGTAATCGCAACAATACCTGTCTAATGTGAGTGGTCGCGGCTTTAATTTATTTAGTTAAAGCTAGAACAAGAATGGTAGGGTTAAGTTAACTAAGACACTTAACCAATTCAACATGATAACCAAACCGATGGGTGGGGTTAGGTTCATACAGACAGTTAATACAGTTAAGCTAGAATGGGAGGGTTAAGTCCATAGGAACACTTAACCAACTTAACACAGTTAAGCTAGAATGGGAGGGTTACGTCCATAGGAACACTTAACCAACTTAACACAGTTAAGCTAGAATGGGAGGGCTAAGTCCATAGGGACACTTAACCAACTTAACATGGTAACAAGACAAGATTTGTAGGGGTTAAGTAACTAAGAAAACACTTAGCCAAATTAACATGTTAACTAGACTAGAAGGTGGGGTTAAGTAAAGTTAATACACTTATCCAAATTAACATGTTAACCAGACTAGAGGTTGGGGTCAAGTAAAATTTAATACACTTAGCCAATTTGATATGTTAGCTGGGCTAGACTGTAGGGTTAAGTAAACTTGAGCACTTAACCATCAGATTGTGATAAAGGAATAGGGTTAAGTCTAAAACATGAAGGGATAATACTTAACCATTAATAACATGTTAGTTAAAACAGACGGGCAAGGTTAAGTTAAAAAGGAATACTTAACCAATACCGGATGAATGGGTAGGGTTAAGTAATAAGAAATACTTAACCAATATAACTTGGTTTGTGGTAGGGTTAAGTCAACATGAATTACTGATAACACTTAACCAGTTTAACAGGATAAATGAAGAGGGTTAAGTTAGCTTGAATTGACTAATGACACTTAACCAATCCAAATTGACGGGAAAGAGAACTAAGTAGTAAACCTTAGTTAAAAGGAGCTAAGTAGTAAACCTTAGTTAAGAAAACAACGATTTTGGAAACTAAGTGGTAAACCTTAGTTAGTAAAACTAAGTAATAATTCTTAGTATAACACGGGAAGGAGCGAATGTCCGTCTGAGTAAAAAGAAGGCTCCAACGAATTGGGTTACGAAGCCCGAGGCTTCGAGGGGACGTGAGGGTACTCTTGGTATCCCTCTATGAGGCTGCAGATGATCCTCCTGGGCTCATAAAGGTTAAGGTCTGCGTTAGAAGAAACAAGGGTATGCCTTGGTTGCAAAATATGGCAACCTAAAGACTAGGATGGACCAGCGTGATTCGGCGAGAAACCGGTAGCCCTGTGATAGCAACTCGTCGTCTACCATCCATCTTGAGTCAGTCTAGATACGTGAAGCGGAAAGGTGGAGAACTCCAAAAGACCATATACATGCTATCTAGTTATGGGTGAGGATGGCCATAGGTTAGTGGGGGCATAGGGGGCCTGCGTATAGTTCTCATTTGTCAAGGTGTGCCTTTCATTAGTTGAGGGAGGGGTGGAGTGGGACCATAACCACTGGAATATAAACAGACCTTAGCATCTGCATCGGCAGATATCTGAAAGCTCCCGACCGAGTTCTGTGTTTCTTGATTTGCCCTGCCACAGGACTCGGGCCGCACATTACAGGACATGTGCATCTAGACAAGCGATAACGATTCGCGATACATACGTGGGGAAGTATAGGAACATATACCACTCTAGGTAGTGTGTCCTAGACTTGGGGGCATCGTTCGACAGGTAGCATAATCCCTAGTTGGACTAGGTGGCATAAACCCTGAATCCGAGAAGCGTTCAAGCAGATAGCGTAAACTCTAGTTGAATCTAGAAAGCACTTGATAGAAAACCCTAGATTAGATCTAGGTAATAAATAATAAATGTATGCCTGAAGGCAATGGAAACTACAGGGATTGGGATCACGTTATCGTTACTAGTTGGGACACTAGTTAGGTGGTGTAGAGATATAGAAACCAGTATAACAAGGAAATAACGAAGCAGCGAAAGTATTAGAGCATATCCAGTTTATTTTATCTTAGCACATCTTGTGTTAATCTTGTCGAATCTTGCTGACCCTATCATCATGGTGTTATCTTGTATTCAGTTAATTCATGTCGTTTTGTTTTTCCATGTTCACATGCTAGAAGTAACTGAACTTACTCAGGCTTTATGTCTGACTCTGTTTTTCTTTAGTCTTCTTTTCTTCCATTTCCCCCCCCCCCCCCCCCAGGTAATAAAGGAGGAAATAGTATAGCTCAGGTTAAGTTGGACTGTCACTCTTTCCCAGCTTGAAGATTTTTTGAAGTTTTGCTTGGATTCTCTTTTCAGATGCTATGGCTAGTTCTTGCTACATTGGGGAATATAAATGTATTTTTATGCTTCTTTATTTTGTAAGACAGATGATACTCTGATATTGGAAAACAATTGTTGTACAAACTATCTTATCAATAAAGTAAAGTTTTATCTTCCGCTGTTTAATTTCTATCTGTCTTGTAATTTATCTGCATCTTTTACCCTAAATGCTCCACAGAACTTAGCGCATTCCCTTTGTGAGTGACACTAACGGATGTGGGGTGTTACACGTGGTATCAGAGCTGAAGGTTACCAGATCAGATAAAGGATTTGAAAAATATTTCAAAACAGTTTTAAAAGAAGCATTTTCAAAAGAAAAGATTTGTTTTAAAGGCATATTCCCCAAAGCCATATGCACTATCTTCTCTTCCTCTATTTGAATTCTTGTCTCCTTCTTTCTTGAGTCTCTGGGGCTCCTGGCTTTCTGGGAGGTAAACTCATCGATGGGCGAAGTAGTGCCCGGCTTCCATCCATAGCCGTAGTTGTTTCACCTACGACTAGTTTTCTTTTAAGCTTATAGGGTTTTCTGTACGATGGAAGCAGCTTTCGAGAGATTTGTCAACATGACTACACACGGAAGAGGATGAGGAATTCATGGATGTAGATTTAGCTCACAAAGAAGGAAGGAATTATAAAACCTAAGACAAGAGGAGGTGTCTTTACTAAGGTGTAATTAAGGGCAAAGGACAAGATTTTCAAAAGGGCAAGTACCTACTTTCGCCACCAAGCGTACCTAGGAGAAAGATAGTAAAGTTCTGTTGGAAGAGTCTAGTTTTGCTGTTCGTACTCTTTCCTTTGGTTTTAGCGCTTCGCATTTGTTCATATCCACTTCCATAGTTGAGTCTCTGCACCATAGTACTTGTATAGTAGAAAGATCCCACTAGAGTCTCAAATCCAATTGGTGGTCCGACCAGTTTATTTTTGGTTAGTAGGGATTTGAGAATAGCTATCGAGTTTGCTTATATCATCTCACGTAGATCGTCTAAATTCGGAGGAGATATTCCTTGGGTGCTTGTCTGATATTGGTTTAGGCCTTTGGGGCTTGTACTTGAGGAATGTCGAGTTCAACTAGGATGGTTTGCATGAGAGATGAATAGTTGTGGCAGGCACTCTAAAAAGCACGTAGTGACCTTTCGACCCTTATAGTTATGGCATGGTGGGTAAGAGGGAGACCTCTAATCATCTTAGTACATACACTTGGTACCGTGATTGACATCTGTTTATTTTGGAAATGGAGGTCAAAAACTTCACAATCGTGAAGTTAAATTAGTTAAGATACAGTGGAGTAAAGCTCAAGAAGGCTAGCATCATACCCTTTTCCTTAAGGGTGCATCCTTGATTTCTTTTTTTTAGGAGCTTTACGCATAATTGTTTCTCTCTTTCCAAAGTATATCCTCTAGGTCGTATCTTCGATCCTTAGGCAGAAGCCAATGGATGCAAACATGTATTTGAAACATGTTATGGTTGATGGTTGCAAGTGGTTGCTAATGGTTGCTCGTTAATGCATATGCATACGTATTAGGCACTAGATCAGTTCGGACGCTTTCATATTGCATTTACAGATATGTATTTGTTTGTAAGTTGAACTTGATATGTTATCATATGGATGTTGCATATGGATGAATGGCTATGCACACATGTAGTATTTACATAACTAGGGATGCTTGCATACATGATTGAACGCATGGCACTGACATGATTCGCATTAAGGAGGTCAACTGAATCAGTAGACCTCCTGATTTTGCATTAGATAAAGACATATACACACTCTGCAGATGAACATGAAAGCATTAGAAATCTTTTAAGGACAATGAATGCCTGAGATTGAATGGTTGAGTAGATGGGTGATTGGATGGTAGGACACATTCTTCTTAACTTGAAGATTTCGGGGACGAAGTCCTTTTAAGTGGGGGAGAATGTAACACCCCGTAATTCTATAACACTAGGATTCACAAATCAAGGCAGAATTAAATTTTAAAATCAAAATCAAGGGAAACGGGCTGCGCCATTGCGTTCGTCTCGGAATTCTTCATGAAAACGAGTCCGAGTTTGCGAAAATCGGTGTCTGTATGAGGGAGATATGACCCTCCGAAGTTTCAGGAATTTTCAAAACAGAAAACAGCTCGAAATTCGAATTCGAATTTCGAATTCAAACCCAGAAGCGGGCTGGGCGGGAAAATTCCCGCCCAGGACCCAGGTCAACTGGGGAGTCGACTGGATAGTCGACCCCCCCTGACCAGGTCGACTGCCCAGTCGACCTGGGTGTCGACCTGGGTGCAGAACCCACTTTCGGGCCTGGGTGCATTCTGATGTACCTGGTCTCGTTTTCTTCCTAGATTCGTCCGCCTAATCCTATATAAACAGCCTTTGGCCTCATTCTCTCTACACCATTTCATTCTATCCTTATGCTGCCTCTGAGAAAATGTATAAATAAATAAAAATAAGAAAATAATACAAAAATCCAAGACAAGGTTATGCTGCTCAAGTTGTCAAGAAGAGATTCGAATCAAGATTAAAGCTTCAAGATAAGAATCAAAGGCTAACTCAAATGGTTTCGAGCAACGTCGCACGAATCATAGCAACGCCATCTTTCTATTCTAAAAACCGATCAATGTAAGTCGTTTACTTTTTAGATTTGAACGTTCTCTCTATTCGTGACATGAAATTAAAGGAATAAAAGAATATGCCAAATCTTTCTGTTCGAATCAGTGCTTATATCTTTGGACCTAATTAAGAACTGTTATGATTCAATGACCAATAAGACTATGACTATGAAACTATGGACCTTAAAACCATATGCCTCTTTGACTATGAACATTGCCTATGACTATGAACATTGCCTATGACTATGAACACTGCCTATGACTGTGACTCATGACTATGAGAATTATTTTCTTGACTATGAACACAAGCCTATGCCTTTGATTAGGAAACATAAACTATTGCCTATGACATAACAAGGACAACTATGATTAAACACCTATGATTCATGACTAGGAAAGTGTTGCTTAAGTTTTGTGACTGTGAAATTGGGTCTAAACCTGATTATCTATTCTGTCTATTATTGGTTTTCTTTGGTTTTAGACCTTGGGAATTTACCTATTAAGTTAGGTCTACCCATGTTCTTGAACCTATGTCGTTATTCAACCCTTTTTATGTCATAAGATTTTCAGACCTATAGGCCTTCGATGTTTTAGATCAATTTCAGTGAAATTCGTTAGGTCTGTAATTAGTAAATTATCATTTTATGCCAGTTATTATGTCTATCTTTTTCATAGCATCTTTGGTTCATTCCCTATTTTCTACGAATCTAGATTTATCTATAATCTAGATTGAATCACGATTATACGAACGGTGGGAATACGATTTGGGCAAAATATGAAATTTACTAAAAACGTAGTTATAAACTTGGAAATTGGCATAAATTGGGAACATGTATTATGGCATGTTCATAGAAATGCAAATTGGATAAATTTTACATAAATTATAGCATGTGTAATTTGAATCTAGTATTGACTTGTAAATCTAGCATTTACATGAATTGTGAACTAGAATAATAAGTCTAGTTTGACATGAACTGTAATTAGAATGTTAAATCAGAATTGGATTAGCTAATTTGGCATGATAAGTATATTGGCATAAATTTGAAATTGGCCATAATTAGGAGTAATTGTCAGGTTTAGCAAAATCATGGTTAATGACACTTAATTTGGTATAGTTTACATACCAAAAAGGCATAAATATGATATAGAGGGGAGAATGGGCCATAATAATAAATGTTGACAATTTACATTAAAAGAGTAATTATGAAATAAGTAAATTAGGAATAATTTACTTATAGAATTTGTTCTAAATGAGAAAATGTAAATTTAGACAAATTAAAGGTTTATTAACGACATCTCTTTTAATAACACACCAGAAAGTTCTAGGGTGACAGAAAGGATAGTGTCTAGGCTTGGGTTTGGAAAATACAAGTTTCCTGCTCTCCCTGGCTATCCCTAACTGATCCGACGGACGGGATGGTTACTTTCAAAAACCTGATTTTGAAATTAATCAAAACTCTTTGAACTTAGAAAACACGAATATGCCTAACCCGAGGTTAGACTGAGTTGCGATGTAAACCTGCCCGGAACCAACCGGCACATCCAGTAATCGCAACAATACCTGTCTAATGTGAGTGGTCGCGGCTTTAATTTATTTAGTTAAAGCTAGAACAAGAATGGTAGGGTTAAGTTAACTAAGACACTTAACCAATTCAACATGATAACCAAACCGATGGGTGTGGTTAGGTTCATACAGACAGTTAATACAGTTAAGCTAGAATGGGAGGGTTAAGTCCATAGGAACACTTAACCAACTTAACACAGTTAAGCTAGAATGGGAGGGTTAAGTCCATAGGAACACTTAACCAACTTAACACAGTTAAGCTAGAATGGGAGGGCTAAGTCCATAGGGACACTTAACCAACTTAACATGGTAACAAGACAAGATTTGTAGGGGTTAAGTAACTAAGAAAACACTTAGCCAAATTAACATGTTAACTAGACTAGAAGGTGGGGTTAAGTAAAGTTAAAACACTTAACCAAATTAACATGTTAACCAGACTAGAGGTTGGGGTCAAGTAAAATTTAATACACTTAGCCAATTTGATATGTTAGCTGGGCTAGACCATAGGGTTAAGTAAACTTGAGCACTTAACCATCAGATTGTGATAAAGGAATAGGGTTAAGTCTAAAACATGAAGGGATAATACTTAACCATTAATAACATGTTAGTTAAAATAGACGGGCAAGGTTAAGTTAAAAAGGAATACTTAACCAATACCGGATGAATGGGTAGGGTTAAGTAATAAGAAATACTTAACCAATATAACTTGGTTTGTGGTAGGGTTAAGTCAACATGAATTACTGATAACACTTAACCAGTTTAACAGGATAAATGAAGAGGGTTAAGTTAGCTTGAATTGACTAATGACACTTAACCAATCCAAATTGACGGGAAAGAGAACTAAGTAGTAAACCTTAGTTAAAAGGAGCTAAGCAGTAAACTTTAGTTAAGAAAACAACGATTCTGGAAACTAAGTCGTAAACCTTAGTTAGTAAAACTAAGTTGTAATTCTTAGTATAACACGGGAAGGAGCGAATGTCCGTCTGAGTAAAAAGAAGGCTCCAACGAATTGGGTTACGAAGCCCAAGGCTTCGAGGGGACGTGAGGGTACTCTTGGTATCCCTCTATGAGGCTGCAGATGATCCTCCTGGGCTCATAAAGGTTAAGGTCTGCGTTAGAAGAAACAAGGGTATGCCTTGGTTGCAAAATATGGCAACCTAAAGACTAGGATGGACCAGCGTGATTCGGCGAGAAACCGGTAGCCCTGTGATAGCAACTCGTCGTCTACCATCCATCTTGAGTCAGTCTAGATACGTGAAGCGGAAAGGTGGAGAACTCCAAAAGACCATATACTTGCTATCTAGTTATGGGTGAGGATGGCCATAGGTTAGTGGGGCATAGGGGGCCTGCGTATAGTTCTCATTTTTCAAGGTGTGCCTTTCATTAGTTGAGGGAGGGGTCGAGTGGGACCATAGCCACTGGAATAAAAACAGACCTTAGCATCTGCATCGGCAGATATCTGAAAGCTCCCGACCGAGTTCTGTGTTTCTTGATTTGCCCTGCCACAGGACTCGGGCTGAACATTACAGGACATGTGCATCTAGACAAGCGATAACGATTCGCGATACATACGTGGGGAAGTATATGAACATATACCACTCTAGGTAGTGTGTCCTAGACTTGGGGGCATCGTTCGACAGGTAGCATAATCCCTAGTTGGACTAGGTGGCATAAACCCTGAATCCGAGAAGCGTTCAAGCAGATAGCGTAAACTCTAGTTGAATCTAGAAAGCACTTGATAGAAAACCCTAGATTAGATCTAGGTAATAAATAATAAATGTATGCCTGAAGGCAATGGAAACTACAGGGATTGGGATCACGTTATCGTTACTAGTTGGGACACTAGTTAGGTGGTGCAGAGATATAGAAACCAATATAACAAGGAAATAACGAAGCGATGAAAGTATTAGAGCATATCCAGTTTATTTTATCTTAGCACATCTTGTGTTAATCTTGTCGAATCTTGCTGACCCTATCATCATGGTGTTATCTTGTATTCAGTTAATTCATGTCGTTTTGTTTTTCCATGTTCACATGCTAGAAGTAACTGAACTTACTCAGGCTTTATGTCTGAATCTGTTTTTCTTTCGTCTTCTTTTCTTCAATTTCCCCCCCAGGTAATAAAGGAGGGAATAGTATAGCTCAGGTTAAGTTGGACTGTCACTCTTTCCCAGCTTGAAGATTTTTCGAAGTTTTGCTTGGATTCTCTTTTCAGATGCTATGGCTGGTTCTTGCTACATTGGGGAATATAAATGTATTTTTATGCTTCTTTATTTTGTAAGACAGATGATACTCTGATATTGGAAAACAATTGTTGTACAAACTATCTTATCAATAAAGTAAAGTTTTATCTTCCGCTGTTTAATTTCTGTCTGTCTTGTAATTTATCTGCATCTTTTACCCTAAATGCTCCACAGAACTTAGTGCATTCCCTTTGTGAGTGATACTAATGGTTGTGGGGTGTTACACCACGTTCAATTTTTCATGTCAAAATTCATGTCGAGTTTTCATGTCATGTTTCATGTCAAATCGTGTCAAGTTCATGTCCATATCCAGGTTCAAGTTATAATAACATTCACGTTCAAGTTCAAAGTCAATTCATGTTTTACCTAGTCTACCCAAATCGTATTCCCCTCGCACGTAAGCTCGAATCGATACAAATAAATCTAATTAGGGAATAACACAAAAAGGAATGGGTATAAGGTGGCAAAAGTGATTACTAGCATAGCATGGTATGACTTGAGATAAATGATTATAACATTACTGGCATATGGAATATTGGCCTCAGACATAAAGATTCCAAATCTAGCAAAATAAGATACTAGTCAAGATAAAAGTTGTCATAAGGTGATAGCATAGTCATGGTAACGATTTACATAAGGTGATAGTCATAAACTTGTGACTAATAGCAGATTCAACATGATAATATGAGGGGTCTCTCTTTCTGATTTACAACATGAATAGGCCCCAAATCAATGTCATAGTAATATACCAAAAGTCAAGATCCAAGATGAACAAGAATGGATGTAAAACAGTCATCATACATAGGTCCAATTTCAATTTACAACATATTCACATTACATTTACAGTTTAAATCTAAAAATAACAAGGGCTTATAGATCGTGGTTCGAGAAATAGAAAAAGAGAGTCGATGTTGAATCTTTATATGCTTAGTCAAGTCCTAACAGAAATCCCCAAATCAGCAACGTAGTTTCGACGTAGAAGAAGTAGTCCTTTCTCTAACTTTTCAACTAGAATTAGAGTAGCATAAGGTCAGAAAGAATTTTGTGTAGAGAGACTAGTGTTAGGGGCTGTATATATAGGGTCAGGTCAACGAATGTAGACAGAAACGAGGCCAGGAACATTAAAGTGAATCCAGCTTCAAAAGTGGGCTCGGCCACCAGGTCGACCCCCAGGTCGACACTATGGTCGACCTGGTCCTGTGTAGGTTGACTACATAGTCGACCCCCAGGTCGACCTGGTCCTGGGCGGGAAATTTCCCGCCCGGTCCATTCTAAGGTTTGAATTTCGAAATTTGAATTCGAATTGAGCTGTTTTGAACTTGAAAACTTCTGAAAACTTCGAAAGGTCTTAACTTGGTCATACGGACTCCGATTTTCGAAAACTCACACTCATTTCCAAGCAGAATATCGAGATGAACACAATGGCGTAATCCGTTTCCCTTAGTTCTTATTTTAAAAATTAATTCTGCCTTGATTTATGGTTATTACACGTTATAAAAATACGGGTTGTTACATTCTTCCCCCTTAAAGGATTTCATCCCCGAAATCTCTAATTTAGAAAGAATGTATCCTACCATCCAATCATCCATCTACTCAAAGCATCATCCACAGGCAACCATTGTCCTTAAAAGATTTCTAGTGCTGTATAAACATATGCAGAATGTGTGTGTATATGTACTTATCTAATGCAAAAGATCAGACGGTTACTGATTCAGTAAACCTCCTTAATGCAAAATATGTTAGTGTCATGAATCCATCATGTATGCAAGTTCCTAGCATAGTTTATAATCTCTACATGAGTGCACAAACATTCATCCATATGCAACATCCAAGTGATAGCACAACAAGTTCCATCCATGTACAAGTATAAGCACCCATGCATATGCAACATGAAAGTGTGACTGAGCCGATCTAGTGCCTAATGTGTGTCATGCATCCACTAGCATCCACTTGCAACCACTTGCAACCATTTGCAAACATCAACCATAACATGTTTCAATCACATGTTTCCATCCATATGGTTCTACCTAAGGTTCTCAAGATAAGATCGAGAAGATAACAAGAAAAACGTAGGTAGTAGAAGCATGATACGAAAAGGTTTTCAAGTTTATAGGAAAAAGAGATCGAGAATGTACCCTAAAAAAGAAATGGGTAAAGCGCGCATATCTTCTCTTCGGTTTCCCAGGTTGCGTCTTCTTGGGCTTCACTCCACTGCACTTTAACTAGCTTGACTTCTCGATTCCTTAGCTTTTTAATCTCCGTCCCCAAGATACGAATCGGAACTCGCCTCAATGTTGCCTCTTTTCCACTTCTACGCCTTCTAGGATGTTTGGCTCAACCACTTCGGCCGACTCATGCAGGCACTTTCGGAGATGCGAGACGTGAAAGACATTGTGTACTCCAGATAACTTCTCGGGTAAGTTTACCTTATAGGCCATCCGTCCAATCCTCTCAGTGATGGGGAACGGTCCTATGAACCTTGGTGCTAGCTTTCCAACTACTCCAAAATGAACTACATTGTGTAATGGAGAAACTTTTATAAAGACCATATCCCCGACTTCGAATTCTAGGTCTGTCCTTCTCTGGTCCACATAAGATTTCTGTCTATCTTGGGCCATTTTCATCCGTCTTCGTATCAACTCAATCTTCTCAGAAGTGTCCCTTATCATGTCGGGCCCAAGTATAAGTCTGTCTGTCGTCTCCCACCAACAAGTTGGCGACTTGCACGGTCTTCCATACAGGGCTTCGAACGGTGCCATTCCGATGCTAGCTTGGTAACTGTTATTATATGCAAACTCTACGAGAGGAATATGGTCTTCCCAAGTACCACCAAAGTCAAGAATGCATAGCCTCAGGAGATCTTCTAGTACCCTATTTACCCTTTCGGTTTGTCCATCTGTATGTGGGTGATAGGCTGTGCTTAAACTCAGTCGTGTACCCATTGCTTCTTGCAGACTATTCCAAAACTGGCTAGTGAAAATCGGGTCACGATCACTAGCTATACTAGAAGGAACCCCATGCAACCGTACTATCTCTCGAAGGTAAATAGACGCTAGCCATATGCGGTCCTCTTGCTTTTCACCGGAATGAGGTGAGCACTTTTCGTGAGTCTATCGACTATGACCCATATGCTAGTATTTCCCTTCCTTGACCTAGGCAATCCATCCACGAAATCCATCGAGATACTCTCCCATTTCCATTGCGGAACCTCCAAAGGATGTAATAGCCCACCGGGCTTCTTCGACTCGGCCTTTACTTGTTGGCACACCATGCACTTCGAAACGAACTCTGCCACGTCCTTTTTCATTCCAGCCCAAAAGAAAATGCGTTTCATATCTCTATACATCTTATCCCCTCCAGGATGTATGGTCATCTTCGAGTGATGCGCTTCTTCGAGAACTTTCCTCACTAGGTCTCCCACTTGTGGGACACATATCCTTCCATCGCGCCTTAGCCATCCCTTGTCATCTATGGCATACCTACTGAGGTGACTTGACGTCTCACCACTAATCAGCTTGTCCATGATTTCGACTATCTGTGGGTCTTTCTTCTGTGAAGTCCCTACTTGATCTGGAAGTTTAGGTCATAACTCGAGAGATGCTAACATAGCAGTCAATGACTCAACAGCAGGTGTAAAATCAAAGGTTGCTCTAAACTCAAGGCTTTTCCTCTCAACAAACAAGGGGCTCAAAGTCAACCTTTTTCTACTTAGCGCGTCCGCCACCACGTTACCCTTGCCAGGGGTATAAGCTATATCGAAGTCATATGATGCCAAGAATTCCATCCATCGCTGTTGTCTCAGATTCAAATCTTTCCGTGAGAAGAGGTACTTGAGCGATTTGTGGTCGGTATACAGCTCAAACCTCTCCCCTAGAAGATAATGGCGCCAAGCTTTAAGTGGAAAAACAATCGCGGCTAACTCCAAGTCATGCATGGGATAGTTTTTCTCATGAACTTTAAGTTGTCTGCCCCCGTAGCATATTACTCTTCCTTCTTGCATTAGGACAGCGCCTAATCCCGTGCCGCATGCATCTGTGTACACAGTAAACATCTTGCCTCCGTCAGGTAATGCCAAAACTGGAGCTGTGGTGAGGGCTCTCTTGAGTCTCTAAAAAGCAACGTCACACTCTATGTCCCATACAAAAGCTAGGTTCTTCTTTGTTAATTTAGTAAGAGGGCCTGAAATCTTAGCGAAGTCCTTAATGAACTTCCTGTAGTAGCCCGCCAAACCGAGAAAGCTCCTCACCTCTGTCGCATTCTTAGGAATTTTCCAGTCTTGCACCGCGACTACCTTTGCGGGGTCCACGGCTATGCCTTGCTTAGAAACTACATGTCCAAGGAACCGAACTTCCTTCCTCCAAAAATGGCATTTGGAGAACTTAGCCTTTAACTGGTGTGCTCTAAGCGTTTCCATGACTTCCTTGAGATATCTAGCATGCTCTACTTCATCTTTTGAGAAGATCAAAATATCATCCACGAAAACTACCACGAACTTGTTAAGGAACTCCCGAAATACCCCACTCATCAAATCTACAAAGTACGCGGGTGCATTCGTTAACCCAAACGGCATGATGAGCCATTCGAAGAACCCTTCTGGAGTCCTAAACGCAGTTTTGTCAATGCTATCCTCAGCCACTCTAAGCTGATGGAATCCTGTGGCTAGATCGAGTTGAGAGAAAACAAATGCTCCCACAAGCTGTTCAAACAAATCGTCGATTCTTGGTAGTGGGTGCCTATTCTTCTTTGTCAGCTTGTTTAATTCACGATAATCTACGCACAGACGAAGCGATCCATCTGCCTTAGTAGCGAGTACCACTGGAGCACCCCATTCAGAAATGCTTCGTCTTATGAAATTTTTCTCAAGCAACTCGTTAATTTGTTTACTGAGCTCTCTTGTTTCTCGCGGGGCCATGTGCCTAACGGGCAATGAAACTGGCTTGGCATTATCAACAAGATAAATTCGGAAGTCTATCTCGCGTTTAGGAGGTAACCCCCTCACCTCATCAAAGACATCTGGATATTCTCAGACCACTCTTACAGATTGCAAATTATCGACGGACGAGTCAAGAGATTCAAGATAACACAACATGACCGGACCCTTCGGGTTACAAGAAATTTCAAGGGTATTACCAAGGCGAGTCATGAGCCTCACTACCCTTTGTTCACAATCAAGAATGGCTCCATAATCGGACAGCCAATCCATACCTAGGATTAAACCGTATCCCATAAATCTGAGAACATAAGCATTACACGTGAATTCTACGCTTAAGATAGAGATCCTCAAATCCATACACATCATAGATAAATGGGCGGAGCCCCCAATTGGATTTGAAACTATAACAGGATCCTCAACCAGACTAGTACTTAGGTGCAGATTTTCAACAATATCAGAAGAAATAAAAGTATGCGATGCGCCAGAGTCAAATAAGGTTCGAACAGGAAAGTCAGAAATGTAAACAAGGCTTTCTACGGAAATATTACTACCTCGGTCAAGAGCTGGAGTGGTGTTGAGAACATGCAACTGCCCTCCAGAAGGTCCTGCTCGCTGGGTCTGCCCTTGCCTCTGCCCTTGCTTCTTAGGGCAATCATTGCTGATGTGTCCAGTATCTCCACAATGAAAGCATTCACCCAACTTCCTCTTCTTCTTTCTACAGTCTTTAGCTAGGTGTCCCGTAATACCAAAAAAGTTGCACTTCCTCGTCTCACGTGGTTTGTTGTTGCTCTTTTTATTCTTGTTGTTCCCTTCTTGAAGTAAGCCTTCTTATTCTGAGTCTCATTAGGCTTAACCTCCTTCTTGCTATTCTTGTCTTCCTCGTGAAGTAGAGCCATATCCACCAAGATTTCAAAGGTCGCCGCCATGGGTATATGAGTTAGGGCCAAGCTGTGTAGTGGCTCGTTCAATCCTCAAGCAAAGCGTACAGCCCTTTTCTGGGCCGTGTTGACCAAATCCAAACCGAACCGAGCAAGCTGATTAAACTTATTCACGTACTCCCTCACAGACATGTCCCCTTGCTTGAGTGCTAGGAACCTCTCCATCTGAAGGTTCTCTTCTGCTGACGATAAGAATTTAAGCCCAAACCTCTCTCTAAAGTCTGCCCAAGTCTCAACTGGCCTGGTAGCGTTGGTGACTTCCCACCAAAATGCAGCTTCCTCTTTTAACAACCATGCTGCCAACTGGACTTTCCTATGGTCCTCCATATCAAAGATAATGAACAAGTCTTCGGTCTCCTTTAGCCAGTTTCGTGCCTCCACGAAGGTTCCAGTTCCAACGAAGTTCTTGCCGCCCATTGCTTTAAAGTCTTTGCATATTTTGGCAAAGGCGGTACTAGGAGGAGGAGGAACCGCGACCACTGGGTAGGAGGAGGAGGGATGTCTGCCGTGCCCGCGTCGTTGGCCCTGGCTTCTAAGTACCTTCGGAACCATCCAGGCACGGGTATTCCCTCAGGCAGGTTAAGATCAGCCATGCTGAAAAACGAAAAGAAAAGATTCAAACGAGAAAACAAAGGAAAGTGCTAATGGTTTTTTGGGGAATAGCCTTTTTAAACATAAAAATTTTCTTGAAAAATGCTTCTTGATAAATGGTTTTGAAAATAGTTTCAGAAGGTTTTTAAAACTTTTTGCCCAGCCTGCTAACCTTCTGCTCTGATACCAAATGTAACACCCCACCTCCGCTAGGGTCACTCACAAAGGGAATGCACTAGTTTTGGTGGAGTATTATCTAGGTAAACATACATAGAGGTATCACAAGGCAAAACATAAACAAAGTAGCGGTAGAAATTAAAAACCAGATTTTATTACTTTCAAGAAAAGAGTCAAAACCTCATATATCCAAGGTACAAATTATTCCATTACATCAAGTTCCAAAAGAAGCATAAACTTAAGATAACAAAAGTAAATTATTCCCTATAAATAGCAGAAGCAGTCATAGCATAGCTCAAGACCAAACCGTACATGAGCTGTTAGAAAGAAAGCTAAATCCAAGCTAAGAGCTGGTGTTTCCTCCCTGAGAACCTGGGGGGGGGGGGGATGAAAGAAAAAGAGGTGAAAGAAAAAGGGTCAGTCATAAAGACTGGTAAGCCCTAGTGACTTTCAGTATGAAAACTAGTAAAGGTAACATGATATGTGAAAATTGGAATTAAACATAAGGATGATAACAGAATTGGTAGGATAATTAAGATAATAGGATAAGTCAAGTCTAGCATCGCATATTCGAGATTCGCTGCACCAACTGTACTAGTGTTCTA
Organism: Allium sativum; assembly: GCA_030737875.1. Classification (NCBI taxonomy): domain Eukaryota; kingdom Viridiplantae; phylum Streptophyta; class Magnoliopsida; order Asparagales; family Amaryllidaceae; genus Allium; species Allium sativum. The sequence goes on from CM060920.1 coordinate 694,575,728, forward strand.
ACCCATGTCAAGTATTAATCACGAAATGATCCCTTGGCCCAGTATCATGAAATGACCCATTACGGGGTCCTACGGTACGATCTACTAATCGATCGACTCCCTACAAGTTCTAGCATGTCATGTGTCTGTGTCATACGACCCTATCCTGAAATGTAGTTACCTGTGCTAGGTCCATCATAGGGTGTATCAAGTCCTATGGTGCCAACCAACGACACGAATCAATCACGCACAGTGTAAATCTACGGGTGCCCAATGCCTGCTTTTTCAACTCCGGACTACGTGCACGACCATAGTCTGCCTGAACCTACAATGGCGCACCTACTCAGCTGTCGTTCTGGTCGCTTACAATCAGCCCAGTAATCGTGCCCTACCCTGCCTAGTCCCGGGGTATCGTGATACATCTAAGTGGGTTACTGCTGAAAAGGACCGCGCAACTAGGGTTTCTAATGGGTTAAGTGTTGTCATTCAAATTCGTGACTTAACCCTATCCAAATCATGTATCAAGTTGGTTAAGTGTGTTCAAGCGGTTCATGACTTAACCCTATCAAATCATCGTGTCAAGTTGGTTAAGTATATTCAAGTGGTTCATGACTTAACCCTATCATGTGGCATTAATTCATTAGTGCACCCCAACCTCTCACATTAGACTAACTGTTGTGGTCACTGGATTTGCCGGGCGGTTCCGGGTAGATTTACACCACAACATAGTCTAACCTCGGGTTTTACGTGCGATATGACCAACTACCCACATTGGATCCTATTGTTTGCAGCCACTGGATTTGCCGGGCGGTTCCGGGAAGATTTACACTGCAAACTCAACCCAACCTCGAGTTGGCCATTTTCAAATTTATCTAATTGTCATGCCCACGTTCAAGTTTTCATGTCAAAATTCATGTCGAGTTTTCATGTCATGTTTCATGTCAAATCGTGTCAAGTTCATGTCCATATCCAGGTTCAAGTTATAATAACATTCACGTTCAAGTTCAAAGTCAATTCATGTTTTACCTAGTCTACCCAAATCGTATTCCCCTCGCACGTAAGCTCAAATCGATACAAATAAATCTAATTAGGGAATAACACAAAAAGGAACGGGTATAAGGTGGCAAAAGTGATTACTAGCATAGCATGGTATGACTTGAGATAAATGATTATAACATTACTGGCATATGGAATATTGGCTTCAAACATAAAGATTCCAAATCTAGCAAAATAAGATACTAGTCAAGATAAAAGTTGTCATAAGGTGATAGTATAGTCATGGTAACGATTTACATAAGGTGATAGTCATAAACTTGTGACTAATAGCAGATTCAACATGATAATATGAGGGGTCTCTCTTTCTGATTTACAACATGAATAGGCCCCAAATCAATGTCATAGTAATATACCAAAAGTCAAGATCCAAGATGAACAAGAATGGATGTAAAACAGTCATCATACATAGGTCCAATTTCAATTTACAACATATTCACATTACATTTACAGTTTAAATCTAAAAATAACTAGGGCTTACAGATCGTGGTTCGAGAAATAGAAAAAGAGAGTCGATGTTGAATCTTTATATGCTTAGTCAAGTCCTAACAGAAATCCCCAAATCAGCAACGTAGTTTCGACGTAGAAGAAGTAGTCCTTTCTCTAACTTTTCAACCAGAATTAGAGTAGCATAAGGTCAGAAAGAATTTTTTGTAGAGAGTCTAGTGTTAGGGGCTGTATATATAGGGTCAGGTCAACGAATGTAGACAGAAACGAGGCCAGGAACATTAAAGTGAATCTAGCTTCAAAAGTGGGCTCGGCCACCAGGTCGACCCCCAGGTCGACACTATGGTCGACCTGGTCCTGGGTAGGTTGACTACATAGTCGACCCCCAGGTCGACCTTGTCCTGGACAGGAAATTTCCCGCCCAGTCCATTCTGAGGTTTGAATTTCTAAATTTGAATTCGAATTGAGCTTTTTTGAACTTGAAAACTTCTGAAAACTTCGAAAGGTCATAACTTGGTCATACGGATTCCGATTTTCGAAAACTCGGACTCGTTTCCATGTAGAATTTCGAGACGAACGCAATGGCGCAATCCATTTCCCTTAATTCTTATTTTAAAAATTAATTCTGCCTTGATTTATGGTTATTACACGTTATAAAAATACGGGTTGTTACAGTCTGTCTATATCCAACATTTTTGTACATCCAAGCGCGACGAACTTTCAATTGTTCATTCTTCTACTGCATAATTAAGACATGTTATATTATAAGATGAGTACTAATATTATTATTATACAGAACTATAGTAATTTCATTATTTTAATAGTTATCTAATTATTGTTTTATTTAGATGAATATCCATATAACGATCATATACAACACTTGTCGGACATGGCCAAATTTATCTAAGAGGTTCACATAAGTAAAACACATTATATAATTTGTAAAATACTGCATGTTTTCGGTTTTTTTTTTATTTCTTTTTTACTTTGACGGCCGGTCTACCTACTTCCCATTACAAATATAATAACGTAAGCATATTTTATAAATCATTTCAGATTAAACGGTTCAACAAAATTTCGGCAGCACTTCCCTTTGATCCCTATATCGTACACAAATGCATGTACACAGGGAACAAAAAAGGAAGTGCCATCGAAATTTTGTTGACCATTTAAACTGAAATGATTTATAAAATATGTTTATATTATTATATTTGTAACTTGTCCAATACTAGGACAAATCCAACGAATATTGTATCAGATGAATATAGATGTTCGTTTTGTGTAAAAGTGAATATCCATATAACGATCATATACAACACTTGTCGGACGGGGCCAAATTTATATAAGGGGTTCACATGAGTATTCAAAAAAAATTCAATCTAAGTTTAAAATAAAACAAAAAACAGTTCAAATGGAATTGTTTTTTGTACGTATGATAATCGAATTATGTTGGGTTACCAACTTATTAATCATGGTTTATGTTTATTAGAGTATTTAGGGTTAAGAAATGCAAAGCTACTGTATTATCTGGAGAAGCTTAAGCAACGTAGGACAAATGTTAAATGATTTTGGTAATGGGACTAGGACTCAAAATGTTCGTCTACTGTATTATCTGGAGAAGCTTAAGCAACGTAGGAAGAAAATTTAGAAAAGAGTGTTCATACTGTCGCGTCAACAACTTAGAAAAAATGGTAAAAATATGCATATTTATGCCGCATGTGAACTACTTAGAAAAAAGCACAACAAACAATATTGACTTTCGTGAGCATCAATATGCACATCCTCGTCAAACGACGATAAAAATTGGGGTGGTTTATAAATATTAACATATAATAAATTTTTGGTGGGCTATTCACGAGCTTGAAAATACCTTAACATTTGTCCTTACCAATATTTTATGTTTACAATTCAATTTGTGAGAATAAAAAAGTTAAACTTTAAGTTTGCATATTTGAAATTTAGATTTTTTTTTATATTGAATAAGGTTTTAAATTTTAAACTTGCAGTTGAAAATTGAAGTTTTGGCATTTTACACTTTAACTATGAATTTAAAATTTTGAAAACTTGAAATTGAAAATATGAACATTTGAATTCCAGTGAAAATTAAAATTTGAACTATTTTAGAATTCTAAAGGTAAAAAAATAAAATTGATTCTTTTTTTTTGCAATTTTATTATTAGCAAACTATAATAAGTTGCTAAATGGATGATCTACATGCCAATTAAGCTGGAAAAAATTGATTCACATGCTAAATGAGTCAAGTGGAACCATCATAAATGAATCGGATCAGTTTTCACCCATCCCGTTCAAATGTTAAGAAAAACTCCATTATCCAATTTCGTTTCTATTTATTCATCAAATCAATTGGATTTTCCTTCAAGCAACAATAAAAAAACAACTTACAGAGGAAGAACGGAGGGACAAATCGCTGGAATAAGAGACGGAGGGAGACAAAAGCTTCGCTGGAACAAGGGCAGCTCCAAGTCTCGGCTGCTAGCTCGATCGGCGATGCTTCAAAATCGAACGGGAGGCCAATCGCGATTGGTTATTTAGGTTTTTTTTTATTCGATGTAAAATCGAATGGAAAAGGGGAAAGGGGTTTTTAGTGAAACGATGGAAACGGAGCTGATGTATTGTTTTAAATGGGTTGTGAATATTTAGACCGTAATTTCAGAACCCATTAAATAAATTCCAATAAGGCATAGGGAATGGGTATGGAATTCCCTACCCAGTGCCTACACCATTGACAATTTTTACATTTTCCCTACACCGCGCCTACGCGATGTAGGTATGGCGTAGGGAAATGTAAGTTGGAAAATGATTGTAATTCAAAAATCAAATTTTTTTTTTTTGTAAATGACGCTCAATTAGGTCAAGGTAATAAACATGCATAGTCAAGCATTTAACATAATTGATGACTTTTATCAGACTGGCCCTGAGTATTTATGGGCCTAGTGCGGACCCAAAATTTTGGACCCTTAATTTTTTTTTTATGAAATTAAACTTAAGTGAAAATGTGTTTTTTCTACTGTGCATCTCCATTGAGAAAATTGCGTGTTTCAGCATATACATAAAGTTTTTACCCACATTTTCAATCTGTCAACTAGAGGTCCACACAAGCCACATCTCCATTTTAATATATTGATTGATGCCAACAAAGCATATAATCGTATCTACTTTTGAATAGATAAATTACTATCAAGTACATGCATCCTGACAAGAAAAAGCAGCTCTAGTAAAGGTAATACAATTTTTTTTTGGCTCCCTGACCTAATGGGCCCTGTGCGGTCGCACGGCTCGCACTAGGCCATGGCCGACCCTAACTTTTATATATGGTTTAATTCCTGCTATGTGTTGTTTCTCGTCCAATCCATTCAACTGATGAGGGTCGAAGACCAAAAGTTATAAAATGAGAGGGGTGGGGGGATCTTAATCGACATGAATTTATGACAAGAATAAATGAAGAAATAAAGCTGAAGATATAGATTTAGGATATAGAAGTTATAAAAGGACGGACTTGAAAGAAATAGGAAGAAATCACGTTGAACAGAACATTTAACTCTATGTCCTCGGAGTACACTTCACCAATTATCAAACAGCAATGCTGAATTTCATTGTAAGTCTGCAAGCCATACAGAACATGATTCACAAATATGCATTATAGTAGCTTATACATAGTATGCAAATAAAGGCATGAACGAGATATTAAACATTGGGAAGAAAATAAAGGTGCCATCTAACTTTTGAAAACGGTAATTAATACTAATGATGTGTAGAATAATAGCATCAGCTAAAGCAGTTCAATGAATGGCAATTCAAAGTAATGTCATAAAGCAGTTGATTGCAACATCAAATTATATGTTTAGTTTTGAAGCTATCCTGGATGTTTTACTGATATCGAATTTTCATCCATATGGCTAGTTAATCTACCATTATAATCTGCATCCCTTAATGCTTTATCTTGTCCCAAAATACTCACAACATAATCAAGGATAAAGTGTACATACTAATAAAATCATTATTATAATCACCTTTGCCTTTTTCCTAAACAATTGGAGCCTGTTACACGCCCACGAATGAAATTATGCTATGTAACAGTCTCTCTCTCTATCTGTGTGTGTGTGTATATATATATATATATATACACATATACATATATATGTATATATGTATATATATGAAAATAAGTCGACAAATGTATTCCTAGTTTGGTATATAGCTAGAATCGAAGCATCTAGGGAATAAGTAATAGTCAATACCTACTAATATAACTAGTATAAAGGTACATCCTAATGTATTAAATGCACAACAACATGCACCTTAAGACCAATTGAAAAGTTTTGAATGGCCTTCATTGTTGTCTGTAACAAATGCCACTGGAAGAAGAGAACTCAAGGTTCTATTGAGTTCCTACAAATAAAATTTCGATTTATATCAAGCTTCGTAAAATAAATCTAAATAAGAAGAAGTAATATGAAAATACCGTAGTGATTTCAACAAATTATAGAATATATGTCACATATATGCCAGAAAAATTGACTTGGCCATCTTAAAGTAATTAAACATAACTTTCCAATCTACAAACTACAAAGATACGTATTATGTAAAGTGCTGGATAGAGGCAACCAGATACTTCTAAAGAATCATGTTCAACACAAAAGAAAGATAAATCTTTGTTATTAATAACAAAACTGAGAAAATCTTTCGAAGCACCTCAAAATCAAGTAACGGAGGTCAATTCTCTAACAATAAACAAGCGGTAAGAAGATTGTGCAGACTTTGTGTGGCAAGGTATGCACACTCCAGATCTCTTTTATAGCTGGTGTATTAAAAATAGGAAAATAGAAAAATAATAATAATAAAGGGAACAAGGGAGAGAACAAATAAAAAAATGAATGCAAAGTTGACCATTTTAATCAGTAATGGCTATATTTTTGTCCTTACAGATCCAGTATGGTCGGAATAAGCTTTGGGAGTGCCGCCTTTAACTATGATCTTGTGATCAGGCCAACAATCTGGCCCATTGCGTAAACTGAAGAAAGATGAACCTGTTTTCAGTGAATTGACCATACATTAGGGAACATCAGCATAAAAGGTCCAGTCCATCAACTACAAAAATGCATCTGGACACTAATTACATAACATTTATGCTGGATCCATCAAGTCCATCATACCTATTAGAATATTAATACACGCGCTTAGTTGTAGACTCAACATCACTATGGATAAATATTAATACATATTTTGAGGTGTTTAGAGCTAAGACATTTAGAGTAACAAAATAAAATTGGAGGTAAAATTTAATAACGTAATTACTACGGTAATGTCAACAAATACGCGATTTAGATTAGCAGTTGATCATATACACTGTGCTCACTGAGTAATTCTCATCTCATAAAAGACCATCCTATACTTGCATACAAATATCGAAAGCATAAATAACTGAATGCAAGGCATTATAGTTAGTTGAGACACTCTGCTTTACATTGAATTGTGTTTTCTCAGTTTGACTACATACATAATACGTCATTGATGGATTGTTCATTAATATATCTAGGTAACTAAACATACCTTTAAAAAGAAAAGAAAAGCCCATTCAGAACCCCAAAAAAGAAAAAAAAACACAAAAAGTTAAACAAAAGATATGAGAGTAAACCACTTCAAGAAGCAACCGCATGCCTCGAATTTCAACAGCCAAACAACAAGCGGAAGTTTCAAAGAAAAATATATTAATTATCTTTAACTCAAAAATAGTTATGTGTAACATGGAGATTTAAGGTGATATACAAATGGAAATATGTAAGAATCGACTATAAAATAAAATTAGGGGAGTTCCACATCATCTTGGTTGGACCAATATTTAGCAAAATCAAGCAAATGCCTGGAACATCCAATCCCAAGCTGCCTAAAAAAATTGATAGATAGTCATAGATTTATGCATAAATTTGGTTGCTTTAGAAATAGCTTTATTTCTTGACATGTAGCAATATTGCATGAAAAGTGACTAGATCAAATCTCTTTGAGCTCCATGCAGTGTATCCCCTTTGGTTGTGCCTAACTAGTTATATTACTCTTACTCGTGGTGTTTGTTTATAAAGCAAGTTGGTAATCATTTTTCTCTTTTCCAGTCCAAGAAACTATATTTCCATTAAAGAAAAGTAAATATTCAAAAAAAAATCTATTTGTATCGTGCTATTTCGTATGTAACAAAATCAATAAGGTAATGCACAAAAGATTACAAACAATTAAATATAAAAGATGTCAATTCTAAGAATATATAGTACGTTTATTTTAGAAAAACTCCATGAAATGTTTATCATCTAATGCCTCAATAAATGTTAAGAATCCACTACACATCACTGTCACATGAATAATTTCTCCAGTATTCTTTGTAGCATACATTTCATGTTACTTAATTTAATACATTAAACATAAAAATAACTTTGTAACATAGAATAATTAGTATGGGCAGTTTGAATGACATGCCTCTACTAGAAAGAAGGAAACTTAATTGAATTCACAAGAAAGTGATGTGTGCAAGGTAATGGGTTTTAAATTGTGTACCTTAAAAACCAATGTTAGTTGGTACATAATGGATGCAATAAGACTGAAAGTATCAGTTGACAGTAAAAAATAACACCTTAAGCAACTAAACATCATAGGATAAATATAGCATGAAAAATCAACACAATTAAAATAAAGCAATAATCAGAAGGATCTAGCATAACATTAATAAGGAATGATATTAGAAATTTAGAATACCTTCAAGTCTCGCGAACTTGCCCAAGATCTTAGAAGCAGTTCAAAAATAGAGTTCAGAAATGACCTGCAAGAAAATAAGTGCCAGATTTGAATGGCTGTGTCTTCATATATTAAAAAATCACTATGTTCCTTACATTACATCACTATCAAGACATCGTTCAGAAGGGAAATCAACAATATATTGCCAAGCAGCTTGACACTAACACTTGAATGCTAAACAATAATCACAAATCAAATTTTTTGCTGTGAAGTACTAGCTGTAAGATACTAAGACATAATTTCTGTTGGGGTTTTGTGCGCAGCGGAAGTTTTAACAAAACACCCAAAAACAAAATGAATCTTTTTCACCCAATCACTTGAAGATGAATGTGATTGAATAACAAACAACAACACAAAAAAATATCGGAAATATGAACACACGATATTCCATCCAACCACCCTCTTTATTGATTCACCAAAATATTGTTTACAACCGATCTCAACTATCGTTAAACAAACACAACTTGAATCAATAACCTTATTGAGAAATAGGTAGAGAATATCTAATGGCTAAACAATTTGAGGAGAAAGATAATGAAGAACAATGGCAAATTTTTCCACCACATAATGAAGATATCATGTAGGCCTTTTATAGAGTAACTTGTCACCCAAATTATCCTCATATATCTCAAATATATCCTCATATATCTCAAATATATCTATTTGGATAAGCACCAAATAATCCTTGCCTTCATTTTCAAATATCCCACAAAAGTAGCAACAAATATCTCCACCAAAAATGGATCCACATAGAAAATTTGTTGCCTACAGTTGTGATTTGCGTATCACAAATCTCAACACTCCACCTTGATACCAAATCACAACATCTCCTCTACTCAACACTATCCAACTTAGCTCTCACTTTCAACCTTCTTTTCTCAATTAACATCATTACAAACCTCCACCATCGCCCACAAATGGTGCACCTCCCTCATCGTGCACCACGCCAATTGCGATCTTCAAAAGCGTTTGTAGTACCACAAAGACCTCCATCTTGTCTTTGTGGATTTCACAACTCGACATCTGTCTTCCGCTTGACATGATCTCTTCATCTCCGGGATCCCTCGAGCATCATCAACATTTAGACCCTTGTCGATACCATGATCCTCCACCTTAGGACCATCAGTAGTGACCATATTAACCTCTCCACCTTGCTGTGGACTAGGTTCTTCAACCGTCACCCGCCTTCCATTGTTGACCACTGAACCGACCAAACTATATAGGTTTCCCTCCTCCAAAACTCCTCGCATCATCACACGACCACCCTTCTTCACTCTCAAAACTCCACCTCGAGTCTCATAAGTGCAACCGCGACGATCTAACTGACCGAGAGATATGAGGTTATGCGAACAAGTGGGTATGTGCCTCACACCGGCAACTTCTCTCTCCACTCCATCATGCATCTGAAACCTAACAGCTCCAACTCCACAAATTGGTAGCTCTACTCCATTGGCCGTCTTTATCATGCAAACACTCTTCTCATATGAAGAAAAACTTTTCACATCTCGACATATGTGAAAACTGGCTCCTGAATCCATCTTCCAAGGCTCCACAACACTAAATCGGACATCACATGAAGAATCGCCTTCGGTACCTTCAGCAAAGCCTGCCTGTGCCTCATCACTATTATTATCACCTTGCGCCTTCTTCTTCTTCATATCTCGTATATATGAATAGCAGTCATTGCGCTTGTGGCCTTTCTTACCACAATAATGACAAAAGATAGCAACTTTCTTCTTCTTTGTATCTTTACCTGAGTCCCTTGCTACCATCGCCTCAGTTTGAACCGATTTCAACTCCGAACCTTTTCTCCTTAGCTCCTCATTCAAAAGACTGCTTCGAACCGTTTCCAAAGAGATAGTTCCATTAGCATTGGAATTACTCAATGAAACAACCAAAGTCTCCCAGCTTTTCGAAAGAGAACTCATCAACAAAAGAGCCTGCAACTCATCATCAAAATTGACCTTCATGTTTGCCAATTGATCGATGACATCTTGAAACTCGTTCAAATGCTCTGCAACAGACTTCTCCTCATCCAATCGAAGTTGCACCAACTTTCGAACAAGAAAAGCCTTGCTTGTAGCACTCTTTGACTCATACAGCGATACTAATTTGTCCCACAACGCCTTTGCGGATTCACAACTAGCCACATGGTGGAACACAGAATCATCCAAATATTGGCGAATCAACGAAATCGCCTTTTTGTCCATTTTCTTCCACTTTCCCTCATCCATATTCGAGGGCTTCTCCCCATTTCCATCAATGGGATCATGCAAATCATTTAGATATAGAACGTCCTCCATCTTCGGCTTCCATATACCCCAATTCCTCCCATTCAAAATAGCCATCTTCGACAACGTCATCATCTCCGACATCAAAAAAATCAATTTTTTTTTTCAAACAAAAAATCAATTTTTTTTTCAATCCAACAAACACTCCAAGTTATGCGGTGATCTGAGCTCTGATACCAACTGTTGGGGTTTTGTGCGCAGCGGAAGTTTTGACAAAACACCCAAAAACAAAATGAATCTTTTTCACCCAATCACTTGAAGATGAATGTGATTGAATAACAAACAACAACACAAAAAATATCAGAAATATGAACACACGATATTCCACCCAACCACCCTCTTTATTGATTCACCAAAATACTGTTTACAACCGATCTCAACTATCGTTAAACAAACACAACTTGAATCAATAACCTTATTGAGAAATAGGTAGAGAATATCTAATGGCTAAACAATTTGAGGAGAAAGATAATGAAGAACAATGGCAAATTTTTCCACCACATAATGAAGATATCATGTAGGCCTTTTATAGAGTAACTTTTCACCCAAATTATCCTCATATATCTCAAATATATTCTCATATATCTCAAATATATCTATTTGGATAAGCACCAAATAATCCTTGCCTTCATTTTCAAATATCCCACAAAAGTAGCAACAAATATCTCCACCAAAAATGGATCCACATAGAAAATTTGTTGCCTACAATTGTGATTTGCGTATCACAAATCTCAACATTGATTTGACATAAAATTGTGTTATGTCAATCAATTTTGTTATAAAAAACAGACTGAAAATTAACCATTTGCAAAAAAGATTGTTGTTCAAAATATTAGCCTATTTTATTTAGACCTTAATCCATCTGGACCTGGGTTAAATCTGATAAGTTTTTGTTTTAACTTCAACCTACGTGATTTCTGAAACCAAATAATTCCTAGCTACAGCAAATAAGATTCCTTTACATGTAATATATTCGAAAGAGGTGAACACTTCACAAGCATAAACAGTTCCGTAAAGTAAGAAAAAAACACCATATCTCACAATTGGAAAGAACCTATGAAATGAACTCTCTGCTCATTAACAGTACCATGCAAATAATGGCTTCTCTTATTAAATTAAACAATTTAGGGAATAGGGTTAGGTAATTTAGGTTCTTAATGACGATTAAATTAAATGATCTAGGGTTTTGGTATCTTATTATACCTTTTCCGTGCTTTGCAACCTCACTATTTCCTCTTCCACTTCGACAATGCTTACGGCTCATCTCTGATCCTTACCGCCTCAGATGTGTTAAGTGTTCCTCCTCTTGCGACTTTTTTTTTCTCTGCATCATTTCCTTCATTTTTTTCCTGTCGTTGTTCGATACAATTCTGCAGTTTTCTTTTCATTCTCCAAGGGGTTATTTCCATCTTGTTTCTGGCTTTGGTTGCGGAGAAGAAGGAGAGCGGTGAGGGTTTTTTTATTTTGAACGAAGAATTTTTATTTCCATTACCAAATTTCATTCAACTCATGCAAAGAATTTTCCTTTTCCCTCCACGATATCCTGCTTTAGTGCTTTTCTATTTTCTTCCCTCCACGTTATTTTTGCCTCTATTTACAATACGTGGGATGCAAATTATTTTATTCCAGTGTCTATTTGCATCTAATTATATAGTGAATAAATGCAAATAGCTAAACCCAGTTTTCTCACATCCCCTAATGTGTTCGTTCATAGAGAACAGCTGATGCAAATGTTGTAGCAATATCTTCTTCCACTTATCTGCATCTGTTGTAGATGAGGAACATATGTGAACAACTGATGCAAATGAGGATACGCAAAAGACAAGTTTTGTACTGGTGATGGTGCAGCTATCTTGGGTAAATCCTTGATAAACCGGCGATAATATCCCGTCAACCCAAGAAAACTTCTAACATTCATCGCATTCTTAGGTTTATCCTAGTCCTGGATTGCTACCACCTTAGCGGGGTCAACTTCTATTCCATTTCCAAAAACAACGTGGCCTAAGAACCTCACTTCACTCTTCCAGAAGTGACATTTCGAAAACTTAGCTCTCAGTTGATGTTTTTGCAAGATTTCCAAAACAATTCTCAAGTGCGTCTTATGTCTTCCTCATTCCGAGAGCAAAACAAAATATCATCCACAAACACAAGCACAAACTTGTTCAACTGAACTCTGAACACCTTATTCATAAGATCCACAAAATACGCTGGTGCATTAGTAAATCCCAATGGCATCACCAACCATTCAAAGAAATCAGATGGTGTCCCAAAAGCAGTCTTCGACACGCTATCCATTGCCACCCTCAACAGGTGGAATCCCGTTGCCAAATCCGTTTGAGAAAACACCTTGCCTTCGTGAAGCCGATCGAACAATTCATAAGTCTTCGACAACGAATGCTTGTTCTTCTTAATCACCTTGTTGGACTCACGATAGTCCATACACAATCTCAACGAGCCATCTACCTTGGTTGCAAATACAACTGGTGCACCCCATTTGGATACACTTCTCCGAATGAATCCTTTTCCTAAAAGGTCACGACTTGCACTCTAACTCTCGTTGTTCCTTAGGTTACATCTGCCTAAGAGGCATAACGATAGGTCTTGCAATGAACTGGGATTTTCGACTCCGAAAATCAACATACAACTGCCATGTTGACTATTCAGACATCGGAAATACCTGATTCATTAATAGAAAGAAGTTAGATGGTGAAAATAGGTAAGATAGAAAATTAGAATAGAAGAAGAAGAAGATCACCATAGAACAGAATCAAAGTAATACGAATCTCACAGCGGAACGAATAAATACAATATATAACATAACTTTACAATAAAAACAGTATATATATATATATATAGAATAACATTATCAGAGTACACACTTACACACAACGGGAATAACAATAGCTATAAAATCCTGAAGCCTCCTACTTCAAGTTCTTCCAAGTATGTATGTAAAGACCTAAACTACTTGACTGCCCGTACAAATTTGGGCACCCAAGAGTTTAGGGAAAACAAAACAAAAATAACTCTGGATCAGTCATGGGACTGGTGTGAGTAAACTCAAATTATCGGGTTTACTTTTCAAAATCCTTTTCAAAAGAAAAGATAATCGTAAGACAAATCCACACATAAACACGGACGGTTTTTACCTTACGATAACCCAAAACATTTTCAAAAGCAATACTTCTCTTGATATTATAATAATGTCTAATCACAAGTAATTAACAATCTAGCAGAACGCTTGCATCTCACGTTCCACATATATAGTATACAAACAAAACTGCGGGCGCTTATTGGAGATTGGATTCCGACTATGACAAGGTATGAGACCACCTGCCGATAGTGTATCTCTAGAGGCGATTACACTGGGTTCAACAAGAACGTCTTGCAACCTGGCCCACACATGACCGACCACTCATTTCTCTTGAGTGTATTGAATGTATATCACCAACGGTTGGGAGGTACCCACCGTCTCCCGAAAAGGTATAGCATCGAACATAGATAAAGAATGAAATGGATTTTCTCTAGATAGGTGATATACACCCTAATGGGAGCGACTCACTTAGCCATGTTGCCTGTCCGATTTCTGTCATTTCCCGGTTGATGAGGCTTGAGGTCATAACGTATCTTTTGGAATATTTGACCACAATTCACTTTGAATGCCACATTGTCATACCCATCAAATCACAAATTGATTTCCCCAAAAATACCACGGGTATAAGCTAAGAGAAACTAATTCCTCCACCACCAAACGTAAGTACGTTTGAAGAGATCAACTTACGCGATCCGTTAGATATACTCTGTCAGACATTCGTCCATTCACGTTGTCCTGGGACTGGAAAAACTGAAGGCACTATTCTGTAAACAGGATAGCCCTTGCATAACTCCGTCTTCATTATCTCCATTATATTTGATCGCGACACTAACGTCTATACAGAGTGGTTTTCAGATAATGAATCTGATCCCGGTTTCTCCGTATTGACGACGGAAAAATGGTCAAAAACTTTGATAGACGGTGATTTAACTATCAAAGAAAAACAGGTGTGCAAACAATGATATTATTTCCAGATGGAAATTCTATCGATCAATCATCATTCAACATTTATCTATTTATGTTACATTATCTTTAATTTATCCATTTTGTCATTTCTACATATTTGTAAATTCTCATTTTCTAAATTTAGAAAACGTTTCTGGTTTTTATTTGGGAAAAGCATTTCCAAACTTCTTTATCGGATTTAAACTGATGTTTAAATAAAACATCGCTTTGCCCTTTCAAGCCATTTCACTCACTAACTAAATTCACTTAACCAATCTTTACTATCGAACCTTAACTACTCCTTAGTTAAAACGAAGTCAATCAAGTTGGGGTATAGTTACCTCTCAGACCTTAACTGAACAACATCTCTAACCTCGAAATAGACAAAGTTCGTCTTATAACCCTTCAACAACTTCCTTACGCAAACTCTCAGATTCTATTTACAAATCCATTTCTTTTATGAAAATCGTTTGATTATAACGCTAGTGTTATAATTTCATGCTTTCGAAACATATTAATTTAAATATAACTTTTCTTTATAAATTTAGATAATTAACCAAACAACTAATTTATTATTAAATAAACCTTGATTAAACGGAAAGTAAATAGTATTTTCTCAAATTCGATATAATCGAATTTCAACGTATAATTCTCTCTCGAATACTTCCCATTCGATAACTCTCTTTCAAATAATCTATACTCGATGACTCTTCCTTTCGAATAAACTATATATTCGATTACTCGTTCTGTTCGAATAACTTATATTCGAATTACTCTCCTTTGAATAACTCATATTCGAATTATTCTCCTTTACGGATTCTATTTAATCCCTTTACATTTCGAATATCGAAATGGATTCATCGTTCCTTTGAAAACAACTCCCAATTTCCCCTTTTCCATCCATTGTTGAATTCACAATCTCGATTATCCACTGATAATTATATTTTAGTCCATTTATAAACTTTGTTTATAAATCACAACACTTATTTTCATTATTAAACAAGTTATTTATTTCTAACTATTTGAAATCTCAATTCTGTTTAACTTCAATTTCAAAAATCCACTTTCTTTTATAAAAGTGTTTATTCACAAAATATTTGCCTAAATTCATTATTCACACCAATTGTGAAAAATATTCCCTTTTATATAATCTATTCGGTTTGATTTCATATTTCAAACCAATATCTCATTTTACCAAATCCCATTTACTTCTATTTATAGTTTTATTCATACGAAATCTTCTTTTACATTCCTAACACCTGATTCTCATTTATAAATCCTTTATAAATGTTGAATTCCCATTTTATTTAAAATACTGGTGTTAACACCAATTTATAAAATCCCTTTTATATCTCGCCCATTCCCATTATAATTCTATAAACTTTCTAAATAAATTCTTTTTATAAATCCATTGATTTTATAAAATCCTTAAATTCAATATTTACTTCAAAAACTCCCTCTAATATCTATTTTCTTTTAGAGATTTCTCTACTTACTTCTTATTACTTTTATTAAGTAATTTACCAATGACGGTCTTTTAAACTTTCACATAACTATTAATAATTTTATAAAGAAGTTTCTGATTTCACTTTCATATATCCCTTCTTTTTATAAAATCTTTTTTGATTTATAAAATCCTTATTACAACGTATACTCCACAAATTCTCTTTTTAAATAAGCCCTTTTTATTTTATAAAATTTCAAAATTTACTATACACTTCAAATTCCTTTTATATAAAATCCTTTGATTTTATATAAATAAATATTTTATTTCAAATTATAATTTGAAATTTTCCTTTTCCACATTCCAATATTTCCTTTGGTATTTAAAAGTACCAATTAACGACGATCAAACACACCAAATCAACAACATATTATAAATCACATCATATATCACCATATATGAAAAACAGTAAAAATATATGTTGAGGAACACAGTTGGGTCCCTCCGACCTGTTTTCCTGCATCCACAGATGTTAATCAACATAAATAACACGAGTATGAAATATTCTAGTAAACAGAATCAATATTCGATTAACGGTTTATATATATATCGTTATCGATATTTTCAACCAATTTAACTGGCAGTTCAACCAAACAACCAACACACAGCAAACAACCATTACTTATCAATTCTAAAAATACTTTATGAAAATAAAACTTGAGTAGAGTTAGTGAGATTTATTCACCTTGAACGGTGATCGTTAAATAACGATTATCAGTCATTGATTTGAATTTGGGCATTTAATTTCACCATAAATCCAGACGAGCTCTAATTTACTCCCGGTCAGTTCCATGGTGTAGCCACCGTCCATACGATCCTAACGCATCTGACCATTTGGAATTCTGATACAGTATGAACGTGATATACTATTTACAAGTTAGTCAATGTTATTGAATTTAATTTAAAACTTAATTCATTTAAATAATTGGGCCTTAACCCAAACCGGCCTACCTTAATTCAACCCAACAATATCAAGTAGTTGCTTCTTTCTTCCCAAGATGAGCTTCCGTCCCCTTTTTCTACTAATACACTTTCCATTTCTCTTTTTTCCTTCTTTGATTTCCTCTTTATCCAAATTGGGCCTTGTCTTCACATATTAGCCCAATGCCTTATCCTTCAGGCCGCTCCCTAATACACTGACCCGCCACCACAAAACCATCTTCCCTGATGGCAAACACCCGCTCCAGTAAAACGAGAACTCCACCATTACCGTATATTCAAAAAAACAGTGGTACTTCCATGCCCACTTATAAATCAAAACAAAAACACCATCTTCTTCTCCTTTGAATTCTCTTCATCACCAACCCATTCAAATACCACTCGCGCTTTTCCCTCAATTCACGTCGAAACCCTAGAACGCCTGTACCCAGTAAAACGTTCGAACCTTTTTATCACCATCTTCGACAAAAAACTCACAAAACCTGCTAACGGACGCCACAAACCCACTGCAAATCTCAAATTTGCAAAATAATCATCCTAGTTTTCAAATAACCCAACCCTAGTATACGCTTCCCATTTCACTCCTTCAGGAATTCACGTCGCACCAAGTAAAATCAACTCAAAAATGAAGAGGGAGATTAAAGAAGCTTAGCTATCCTTGTTTTATGATTTTAGAAATTTGTATGAATTTGTTTGGATTGTTCAAAATAGAACGGTTTGGGTTTGTTGTGAAAAATGATGGCGGTGCTTCCTTTGATCGGAGGAAAAGGGTTTTTAGGGTTAGAAGAAGTAAATAGTATTTATAGGATGATAAAATATATTTTTTATTTGAGTTTTTATACTTATTTTAAGCTATCGTTGTTTGTATTCACTGTTTAAAAATCCCTGTGATCATATATAACACCCAAAAATCACGGAAATGGACCTATAGCTACAATTTGACATTGCATACCTAACAAAACTGGTTTCATCGAATTCCGACTCCGTTTGCTCACATAGCGTATTTTTAAAGTCAGAAAATCGACTTTTTTCACATTAAAATCCCGTAAGGTCACTCATTGACCCCAAAAAATCACGGAAATTGAAATCTAACAATAATTTGACGTTACGATATCAACCAAATTGGTTTCGTCAAATTCTGAGGTCGTTTGCAAAAGTGGCTATTTTTAAAGCTCAAAATAAACCATTTAAATATATGAATATATTTAAAAACATTTAAATTTAATATTTAAAAATAAATATTATCGTATATATTCATAACAGAATATAATACTACTATACTGGGATTTATAACTCGATATTTCAAATCCAGTGTTACATCGATATTCGATTTATATTTAAAAATCCATTTTAAAATATAAATAAATCGATATAAAATATAAAGGAATTTTATAACGACTTTTCTAAAATTTGATTTGGACATAACTCAAAATCTACACTATGAAATCCTGATTTTTCTCTTCCACTAGAACAATATACTTCACTAGCTCCTAACGTTTCTTGTTTCACAGAAATCCGATTTAAAACGAATCCTGTACATTCAGTTGAAGTTCAAATCGCCAAATAGTGAACTGCCGCGCCATTTCAAGCTCGATTTTATGTAACAACCCGGAAATTCTGGGCCAGTTTAAAATTTTTATTTTGGCTATTTTAGCGAATTTTGATTATTTAAAATGAATTATTTTAAATAATATCGACGAAAATCTATTTTGAATAGAATTCGAACGTATATATTATACGCGTCGTCGTTAGAATATAAATATTTATATATAATTATAAATAGAATTGAAAATGGCGCGGTAGTTCGATAATTCGATTTCAAACTTCAATTGAATGTACCGGGTGCAAAACAATCCGGATTTTAGTGAAACCAAAAATAGTAGGATCTAATTGAGAATATCTTTCCAACGAATCCGGATAATCAAAATTTCGTAGCAAGAATCAAAAGATATGTCCAGTTGAAAATTCTGAATAGTCGCTATGGAATTCAGGCCCTCAAAAATGGACATTTTGCAAACGACCTCGGATTCCGACGAAACCAGTTTTGTTGGGTCCGCAGTGTCGAGTTATTGCTAGATTCCAAATTTCATAATTTTTCGAATCAATATGTGAGCGTGGCAAAGGAAAACGCGTTTGACCGGTTTCAGTTGATTTTAATCGACTGGAAATTGGCCATTTTTCATACGGTCTCAGAATTCGACGAAACTAGTTTTGTTAGGACCGTATCGTCAATAAGAAGCTAGAAAATATTTTTCTGGAATTTTTCTAGTTAGTATGTGACCCCAGTAATTTGAAATGTACGTTTAAAATTCAATATAGTGATTTAAATGTAAATTTAACGGAAACTGATTGTAACAGCCGAATCAGCTGACGATACATATCCCATTGTGTTCGGAATGGGGGTTAAACGCTATGGACGACAGGTGGTGGACCTCGTTTAGAGGTCGTTTGAAAAAGTTGACTTTTTGAATTAAAATAAAATAATTAAATAATTAAATTAATAAAAAAATTTTAATCTCCCCCTTTTTACCCAGGCCCCCCCCCGATTTATTTCAGAAATCAAAATAGAAAAAAAAAAAAGAAAAACCCCACCGCTCCGTTGACCGCCGCTCCCCCCTCCACCATCGCCCCACCGTGCTCCGACCTCCGACGCCGCCAGGGCTGGAACCCCCCCTCCATCGACGCGACCTCCTCCTTCTTCCTCCATCCGAACGCCCCAAAACCCAAGCCCCCTCGCCCCAAATCGCCACCGAGACCCAGAGCCGCCACCCACCTCCGCCTCCGCCCAGTCCTCCACCGTCCAGCCAGAGCGCGACCCACCTCCGACGAACTCCACTGACACCCCCCCTATCTGTAAGTGTTTTTATTTTATTTTTATTTTTTGTTTAAATTCTTTAAAACTGAAATGTTTAATTCTTTAAAACTGAAATGTTTAAAAGTTTAAAACTGAAATGTTTAAAAGTTTAAAACTGAAACGTTTAAAAGTATTTAAAACTGAAATTTTTAATATGTTAAAACTGAAATTTTTAATATGTTAAAACTGAAATTTTTAATATGTTAAAACTGAAATCTTTATGATTTTTAAAACTGAAAAGGAAAGATTTTTTAAAATTGAAAAGAAATGAGAAAGCTTTGATTTTTAACATGAAGAAAACCTTGATTTTGAAATAAAAAGGTGAAATCTTTAAATTTAAAAAGGTGAAATCTTTAAATTTAAAAAGGTGAAATCTTTAAATTTAAAAAGGTGAAATCTTTAAATTTAAAAAGGTGAAATCTTTAAATTTAAAAAGGTGAAATCTTTGAATTTAAAAAGGTGAAATCTTTGAATTTAAAAAGGTGAAATCTTTAAATTTGAAAAGGCGAAATCTTTATGATTTTTATCTATAGAACTTCGAAATAAAAATATGATTTATATATATAGAACTTCGAAAGAAGAATATGATTTTTATATATGAAATAGCGAAGTAAAAAAATTCGATTTTTACATAGGTAGTGAAAGCGGACAACGAGAACAACGAAAGGCGAGTTGGCGAAGATTTCCTGCCTTAGAAGTGCCGTGGAGCTAGGATAGCTATATGTGAGAATTTCTCACCTTTCAAATTTATTTTCTAGTTATATATATATATATATACTAGGATGCAGACGGTGTTTAGTAGCACCCGACACAATCGTCCACAGACCATGGACTTGTTTGTTTGGCTGTTTGGTTATTGATTGCGATATTGGTTTGAATGTGGTTTGTGGTGTGAAAAGAATCGAATCGATAAATTGGTTAGGATTAGACGTGCGCCGTTATAAGGCGAAGGAGTAAGGCTAGGTTAGACTCTTACTCCAAATTTTGTGGTTTACATAACGAATTGATTTGATTGATGTGTGAATGGCGTGGGCCTTCACTAGACCGGGGATAAGGCTAGGCCTCGTCCCGTTTCTAGTATCGTGCCGTTATGCCGCCGAAATTTTCTAAAAATATGTTAGAAAATAAAAAATATCATTTTATTGTGTAAATGAATAATAGAAATTCATATGATAGAATAAAATGTTTTATCGTTAAAAATATAATTTTTAACGTGAATATGAATATAGTGAAAGTGAATAAAATAAATATTCATTTACAAACCAGACGGTTTGTTTATGTACACTTATTTGAAGGACATTGATTGGGTCGATAAATTTTATACATCGCCCAACTGCACAAATAAAATCTTTGTTTGATTGTTTGAAAACCCCACACGGGTGTTGGGATGAAATTTGAAGTTCACTCATCCTGATTGATTAAATATGTCGATCGATTGATTGACAGGTTGTTATAAGCGTTGAATATCTATATTTGATGCTTATACAGTGTAGTGCACTTTGGTTGATGGTTGATTATTTTTCAATGCTATGATATATATGTGTTGTATGAAAATCCATATAATTAACTTTATATGGTAATTGATTGGGCCTCATTCCAATTTGAAAAATAAAGAATATTATAAAATAAAAGTTCATGTGTTGACAGTACTCATCCGTTGAGATTGGTCATATGTTGAACGAAATATTTTAGTAATAAAATTTACATCTTTATCAATATAAAATAAAAGTTCATGTGTTGACAGTACTCATCCATTGAGATTGGTCATGTGTTGAACGAAATATTTTGATAATAAAAACTATTTTGAAAAAGAAATATTCGAAATAGAATATTTGAAAATAGAAATTTATGAAGCCGTGTTGATTAGATTGACGCCATTTTGACGTGAACGATATTTATATCGATTTTATTCATTTTAAAATGAATATTGAAAAGTGATTTCGAAATCGAATATTTTAAAATGAATTGAAAACGATTTCGAAATGAATTGAATTGAAAACGATTTCGAAATGAATTGAATTGAAAACGATTTCAAAATGAATTGAATTGAAAACGATTTCGAAATGAATTGAATTGAAAACGATTTCGAAATGAATTGAAAGTGAATTGAAATGAATTCAAATTGAATTGAAATTTGAATTGAATAGAAATGAATTTTGAAACGAATTTATAAAGAAGAATTCAATTTTACTTTGAATTGAAATGGAAGTTGAAATAGATTTTGAAACGAATTTTAAAACTATTTATATAATTCGTTTTGAATAGAAAATCGACGAAGTATATATTATATATATTATATATATAATATAATGGCCTGAATAGAACGCGCCGCGCCGCGGCAGTTCGTGAATTTCGACCATTTATTTCAAACGGACATTACGGGAGATCCGACCGTCGGATTCTCCTAAAACCGGAACCGTTGGGTTCGTATCGAAAAGAGCTTTCTAATGAAGGTTAGAAATTTGAAATCTAACGGTTGGATTTGGAGATACGTCCAAATCAAATTCGAAAAAGGTCGCTGTAAGTGCAGTTCGATGACCGTTGATGGAAATCGACTGTACAGGCCTTGATAAAATTATTAAAAATAGTAATAATTTGTGTAAAATCATAAGAAATGATTTAGAAAGAATTGGGATGAAAAACTCCATATTTGAAAGGATAAAAATAGATTTTTATCGAAATGAACTAGTTTTGAACTAGAATTATAATTCTATTTATTTTTAAATAAATAAATTGAATTTGAAAAGGGTTTTGAAAATAACCAAAATTTCCAATGATTGCATTGGAGTGGATTTGAATCGAAATTGTCTTCGGAATATTTCGATGTTGGAATTCGTGATTATACAGGTGTTGTTATGGAAATTTGAAAGATATATATTTATATCGCTATTTCCAATACAACATTTGTTAGTCGTAGAATTCGATATTGAATATAAGCCGATATATTTTCTATTCAGAGCCTTGTATTGAATATCGAATGTGATTTGGGTTTGTCGTGAATGGTGTCTTCACTAACACTGTTCTTGAACCCAGTTGAGAAATGATTAAATCTTTTTATTTAGATTTAATGAAGTGTACCAATTAAATAATATTTAATTGGAATTGAATTGATATTGATTTTTGGGTTTATCGTGAATAGTGTTTTAAATAACACTTGTTCTTTAACCCGATAATTAATGAATGTGACTTTGGTTTATCGTGAACCGTGTTTTAAATGACACTGATTCTTTAACCCAGTCGAAGATTAAAACTAAGTGGAGTTTTAATGAATCTTTAATTAGATTGAAATGATCGAAAATGGAGTATCACCAGTTTTGCTCCAGGCGATAGTTAAATCTTTAATTAGATTTGAACGTGAAATGGTAATTGAATTTACCGATAACACTGTGGTGTTAGATATGAAGTATTACCAGTTTTACTTCATGGGATAAATAGGTTGGGATTGGGAAATTAAAACAAATGATTACTTCGGTAAGGTTCGTTAATCCCGACTAGTTTGAATTGATATTCAAAAATAGATTAAAGAATAAATTCAAGGAATTTATCTTGGATAAAATTAATGGGAACCTTTCCCTATGAATGTGAAATTTAGAAACTAACTGTCGGTTGGCCAAGCAGAATGGTTTTTCTGAATATTGATCTGATGTTGGTTTCGGCCTTCGGGGTTAATATTTAGGGAATTATTCTCTTGATTAATTTACGGTTAGTGACTAATGAATTGGAATGAGGCGTATGTTGTGTTTGTGTAACACTTATTTAAAATATACGCGAGTTATTCGGAAAGACCGGGTTTATCCCATTCTGAATAACTGATGCGACGATAAGTCGAAGATGAAGACGATGGTCGAAGACCGGAGGTCTTCACGTCGTTTGGGTGATAACTGATGATCTTGATTGGGCTGTACACCCAAGAAGATGGAAACAGTTAGTGATCGTCCAGACGTACTTGGAGATCGATGGATGTGCGGGGTACTAGGTGCCTCCGGTTTCGTTCAGACCCAGAACGGACTTGTAAATGGACTGTGTGTCTGACATTGGATTTTAGTCTGTGTGATTGATCTCTATTAAATATATATCTGTTTGGCGGCGGAGAATTTATTCTCTTGCTTAACGCCCTTCTCTGAGACGTACGAGCTCAGGGGTTATATATTGATGGATATCAACCGCATGGAGTGAATTGCCTGTGTGGCATGCCTAAGTGGCAAATGATCAAGGCTTCTGTTGAAAAGCAAAGTCTTGTGGATGATGATCGAAGCACGGCCTTTGTGGCGTAGCTTTGTGTAACGTTTGATTCGCGAGTTTCACACCCGGTATGAACCAAAAACGGGAGACGGACCTCAGGGAGGGCCTACGTTTCCTCCTAGCTAAAAAGTGGCGTCAGTGGTTTTACACGCCCTGACGAGTTTGACTTATGTGGTTGTTGCTGTTGCGAGGCGCCTCGGTTAGATCGGACGATCCGGGTCCGATGGAGTCATTCGTTGGCTCGCTTACACCCCAAAGGGCGGCGAAACGTAGTGCTCAGGCATTTTAATCCACTCCGTGTGGACCGGCCCTGACGATCCAAGGCTTGCCTGCGCGCTTGCCTGAGACTCGGGCTAGGCAGTCTCGAATCGGTTGAGGACTATCTTTTGCCTCGGTTCATAGATGGAAATCCAATTTCCAAATACGTGACATTTGCGGTTTTATTTGTAAACCTATATATGGCGACATGATATATGGTACCCATGCCGCCTATGATTGATACTTATGATTTGAAGTTGTTTTGTACACTATGCACCTATTATAGTATCAAAGGATTTGTTTTAAACGTATCAAGCATTCTTTGGCTGTTATAAGGGAAAACCCTATCCCCCGGCTTGCGTTGCATTGTGTGATAGGACCTGGGTCTTATAACAGCTTCATTTTTCTTTATTTAGCATTGCGCCGTTTGTTTTATGCACTGGTATTCTTGGGAGGAAACCCGTTCCGTGTTATACGGCGTGGTCCCTTGATTTACCTATCTTTAAAATAAAGATTTACAACTGTTTTAGTTCTCACACCAGTCACATGACTGACCTGGAGTTTATTGTTTTAACCTAAACTCTGGGTGCCCCTATTTTGACACGGGCAGCTAGTAGTTTTGGGTTTTGCAGATTTATATTCACAGGATCCTGGTTTACAGCTGGAACGATATCCGGAAAGCTTTGTATCCGTATATCTCCTTCTAGTTGTGTATTGTATTATTTTCCGCTGCTATGTATTTAAATGTAATTTAAATCTCTGATATTTCTGTGTAATATTCATTTATACTCTGTATATTCTGGTAATCTGATGCATTGTTGTAAATATACAGTGAAATGTTCTTCTGTATGCGTTCTGTTGTGGTTTGTTCTCGAACTATCCGACGCTTTCCTTTACGGGGAAGTTACGGGTTTTCACATTTTAATTATGATATAGTTATATGTTCAAACTACCATTCAAATAATATATTCGTTATTCTAATTCAATTGTAAACTGAATTAAATATCACAGATGATCCAATTCACACCATTTTGTGAATTCCACTATTTCTGACTTTTTCAGAAATTGAATTATATTATTTATTTTAATTAAATTTTCAATATTATTTAATTCTGGTCATTTTAAATAACCAAACCATTATTTAAATAATTAAATAAATTATATATATATATCGTAAAAATATGGGTTGTTACATTCTTCCCCCCTTAAAATAATTTCGTCCTCGAAATTGCTAAGGTAGAGAACAAACCCTATTGACTAGTACAAATTTATTTGTTTACTTACCAACCTCAATTTCAACTGAACCAATTTAATTTCAATTAAAATATTAATTAATTCTTATCAATGATAATTTTCTAACACCCGAAATTTCCGAAAAATTTCGCCAGTACCTCCTTTGTACCAGTCAATATTTCAAACCCCAACTCGCCTCTCTAGGCCCTTTCCTTTCAAAAAGAAAATAAAAAAAAGCCAAGTGGCTTGCCGATTCGGTGCATAAAACCTCATATGAAAATTTAAACATGTACCTTTATGTCGGACATATCATTATATCCTTGCACTTGCTCCTACTCAATACCTGCTGATCATATATCCATCTATACCAATCGATTTCCAATCAATTTCAATCAATCAAATCTCAAATCCAATCAAACCAAATCTCATTCCGAATCTTCAAATTCCATTACCGATTCCAACTTTTACTTACCAGTCCAATATACTTAACCAAATTCATAACTCACAATCCAATTTTATTCGATATCGTTCTATTTCAATTCAATTTCCAGTTAATTGGTTTCAATTCAATTCATATTTGCTTTCACCAATTTCTGTTTAAATTTGTTTTAATTCAAACAATCCTTTCTGGGAGTTTTAAACAGTTTAACTTTGCTTTCGCAAAAAAATCAAATATTCCTTTGGATTTCAAACAACTTGCTTTTCTCAAAACAATTCAAAAACAAAATCTTCTTGGTAGTAATCCATCACTTAGAACTCGAAAATGAACACTGATGATGTGGCCAGCATTATCAGAGTTATTTCCCAGTGATCGAAGTGATTTCAATACTATACCACTTTTCAAAACACATATTTAAACATTTCCATTTTGAAATTCATTTCAAATAACCTTCCAAAGTTTGTAAAACAAATTTTAAAATTTCCCAACATCTTAAAATTTTCTTATACTCAACACAAATCCACTTACAAACACTTCTCCCAGTTTTCATAATTTTGATTCCAATTCTAATTTAATTCAGATTTAATTAATCTGCTTTTAAATTATACGAATTCAAATTGGTTATTTATATTACCATTTTCATTATAATCAACCAACACATCCAACATACTTTAATCATTCGAACATAAATATTTTCTTTATATCGAAATATACTTTGGGTAAAATTATCTCATTTACCCTCTTTCGAAACATACTGTGTCGGTTTATCGTATTCGAGTGTTTGGTAGCCCCTATCGATACAATGGATCAAACTGATCGACCAGAATTCACAAACTACTCAACCAATAAATCTCCACAATATAAAATCATTTTTATTCAATCTACACATACGTTCACTCGTATATATACACTCAAACTCTGTCTAGGGTATTACTAACCCCATCTCTACTGAGTCACGCCACAGAGCCAAGGTAATCACTCAACCTTCAGCTCTGATACCACTGTAACGAACTGGGATTTTCGACTCCGAAAATCAACATACAACTGCCATGTTGACTATTCAAACATCGGAAATACCTGATTCCTTAATAAAAAAAAGTTAGAGGGTGAGAATAGATAAGATAGAAAATTAGAATAGAAGAAGAAGAAGATCACCACAGAACAGAATCAGAGTAATACGAATCTCACAGCGGAACGAATAAATACAATATATAACATAACTTTACAATAAAAATAGTATATATGTATAGAATAACATTATCAGAGTACACACTTACACACAGTGGGAATAACAATAGTTATAAAATCCTGAAGCCTCCTACTTCAAGCTCTTCCAAGTATGTATGTAAAGACCTGAACTACTTGACTGCCCGTACAAATTTGGGTACCCAAGAGTTTAGGGGAACAAAACAAAAATAACTCTGGGTCAGTCATGGGACTGGTGTGAGTAAACTCAAATTATCGGGTTTACTTTTCAAAATCCTTTTCAAAAGAAAAGATAATCGTAAGACCAATCCAAACATAAACACGGACGGTTTTTACCGTACGATAACCCAAAACATTTTCAAAATCAATACTTCTCTTGATATTATAATAATGTCTAATCACAGTAATTAACAATCTAGCAGAACGCTTGCATCTCACTTTCCACATATATAGTATACAAACAAAACCGCGGGCGCTTATTGGAGATTGGATTCCAACTATGACAAGGTATAGGACAACCTGCTGATAGTGTATCTCTAGAGGCGAATACACTGGGTTCAACAAGAACGTCTTGCAACCCGACCCACACATGACCGACCACTCATTTCTCTTGAGTGTATCGAATGTATATCACCAACGGTTGGGAGCTACCCACCGTCTCCCGAAAAGGGACAGCATCGAACGTAGATAAGGAATGGAATGGATTTTCTCTAGATAGGTGATATACACCCTAATGGGAGCGACCCACTTAGCCATGCTGCCTGCCCGATTTCTGTCATTTCCCGGTTGATGAGGCTTGAGGTCATAACGTATCTTTTGGAATATTTGACCACAATTCACTTTGAATGCCACATTGTCATACCCTCCAAATCACAAATTGATTTCCCCAAAAATACCATGGGTATAAGCTAAGAGAAACGAATTCCTCCACTACCAAACGTAAGTACGTTTGAAGAGATCAACTTATGCGATCCGTTAGATATACTCTGTCAGACATTCGTCCATTCACATTGTCCTGGGACTGGACAAACTAAAGGCGCTATTCTGTAAACAGGATAGCCCTTGCATAACTCCGTCTTCATTATCTCCATTATATTTGATCGCGACGCTAACGTATATACAGAGTGGTTTTCAGATAATGAATCTGATCCCGGTCTCTCCGTATAGACGACGGAAAAATGGTCAAAAACTTCGATAGTCGGTGATTTAACTATCAAAGAATAACAGGTGTGCAAACAATGATATTATTTCCAGATGGAAATTCTATCGATCAATCATCATTCAACATTTATCTCTTTATGTTACATTATCTTTAATTTATCCATTTTCCCATTTCTACATATTTGTAAATTCTCATTTTCTAAATTTAGAAAACGTTTCTGGTTCTTATTTGGGAAAAGCATTTCCAAACTTCTTTATCGGATTTAAACTGATGTTTAAATAAAACATGACTTTTCCCATTCAATCCATTTCACTCACTAACTAAATTCACTTAACCAATCTTCACTATCGAACCTTAACTACTCCTTAGTTAAAACGAAGTCAATCAAGTTGGGGTATAGTTACCTCTCAGACCTTAACTGAACAACATTTCTAACCTCGAAATAGACAAAGTTCATCTTATAACCCTTCAAAACTTCCTTATGCAAACTCTCGGATTCTATTTACAAATCCACTTCTTTTATGAAAATCATTTGATTATAACGCTAGTGTTATAATTCCATGCTTTCGAAACATATTAATTTAAATATAACTTTTCTTTATAAATTTAGATAATTAACCAAACAACTAATTTATTATTAAATAAAACTTAATTAAACGGAAAGTAAATAGTATTTTCTCAAATTCGATATAATCGAATTTCAACATAGAATTCTCTCTTGAATACTTCCCATTCGATAACTCTCTTTCGAATAATCTATACTCGATGACTCTTCCTTTCGAATAAACTATATATTCGATTACTCGTTCTGTTCGAATAACTTATATTCGAATTACTCTCCTTCGAATAACTCATATTTGAATTATTCTCCTTTAGGATTTTATTTAATCCCTTTACATTTCGAATATCGAAACGGATTCATTGTTCCTTTGAAAACAACTCCCAATTTCCCCTTTTCCATCCACTGTTGAATTCACATTCTCGATTATCCACTAGTAATTATATTTTAGTCCATTTATAAACTTTGTTTATAAATCACAACACTTGTTTTCATTATTAAAAAAATTATTTATTTCTAACGATTTGAAATCTCAATTCTGTTTAACTTATATTTCAAAAATCCACTTTCTTTTATAAAAGTGTTTATTCACAAAATATTTGCCTAAATTCATTATTCACACGAATTGTGAAAAATATTCCCTTTTATATAATCGATTCGGTTTGATTTCATATTTCAAACCAATATCTCATTTTACCAAATCCCATTTACTTCTATTTACAATTTTATTCATACGAAATCTTCTTTTACATTCCTAACACCTGATTCTCATTTATAAATCCCTTATAAATGTTGAGTTCCCATTTTGTTTAAAATACTGGTGTTAACACCAATTTATAAAATCCCTTTTATATCTCGCCCTTTCCCTTTATAATTCTATAAACTTTCTAAATAAATTCTTTTTATAAATCCATTGATTTTATAAAATCCTTAAATTCAATATTTACTTCAAAAACTCCCATTTATATCTATTTTCTTTTAGAGATTTCTCTACTTACTTCTTATTACTTTTATTAAGTAATTTACCAATGACGGTCTTTTAAACTTTCACATAACTGTTAACAAATTTATAAAGAAGTTTTTTGATTTCACTTTCACATATCCCTTCTTTTTATAAAATCTTTTTTGATTTATAAAATCCTTATTTCATCATATACTCCACAAATTCTCTTTTTAAATAAGCCCTTTTTATTTTATAAACTTTCAAAATTTACTATACACTTCAAATTCCTTTTATATAAAATCCTTTGATTTTATATATATAAATATTTTATTTCAAATTATAATTTGAAAATTTCCTTTTCCACATTCCAATATTTCCTTTGGTATTTAAAAGTACCAATTAACGATGATCAAACACACCAAATAAACAACATATTATAAATCACATCATATATCACCATATACGAAAAACAGTAAAAATATATGTTGAGGAACCCAGTTGGGTCCCTCCGACCTGTTTTCCTGCATCCACAGATGTTAATCAACATAAATAACACAAGTATGAAATATTCTGGTAAACAGAATCAATATTCGATTAACGGTTTATATATATATATATATATTGTTATCGATATTTTCAACCAATTTAACTAGCAGTTCAACCAAACAGCCAACATGCAGCAAACAACCATTACTTATCAATTCTAAAAATACTTTATGAAAATAAAACTTGAGTATAGTTAGTGAGATTTATTCACCTTGGACGGTGATCGTTAAATAACGATTATCGGTCATTGATTTGAATTCAGGCATTTAATTTCACCTTAAATCCAGACGAGCTCTAATTTACTCCCGGTCAGTTCCATGGTGTAGCTACCGTCCGTACGATCCCAACGCATCTGACCATTTGGAATTCTGATACAGTATGAACGTGATATACTATTTTCAAGTTAGTCAATGTTATTGAATTTAATTTAAAACTTAATTCATTTAAATAATTGGGCCTTAACCCAAACCGGTCTACCTTAATTCAACCCGACAATATCAAGTAGTTGCTTCTTTCTTTCCAAGATGAGCTTCCGTCCCCTTTTTCTACTAATACACTTTCCATTTCTCTTTTTTCCTTCTTTAATTTCCCCTTTATCCAAATTGGGCCTTGTCTTCACATATCTGCCCAATGCCTTATCCTTCAGGCCGCTCCCTAATACACTGACCCGCCACCACAAATACATCTTCCCCGATGGCAAACACCCGCTCCAGTAAAACGAGAACTCCAACATTACTGTATATTCAAAAAAACAATGGTACTTCCATGCTCACTTATAAATCAAAACAAAAACACCATCTTCTTCTCCTTCGAATTCTCTTCATCACCAACCCCTTCAAATACCACTCGCGCTTTTCCCTCAATTCACATCGAAACCCTGGAACGCCTGTACCCAGTAAAACGTTCGAACCTTTTTATCACCATCTTCCACAAAAAATCACAAAACCTTCTTACGGACGGCACAAACCCACTGCAAATCTCAAATTTGCAAAATAATCATCCTAGTTTTCAAATAACCCAACCCCAGTATACGCTTCCCATTTCACTCCTTCAGGAATTCACGTCGCACCAAGTAAAATCAACTCAGAATTGAAGAGGGAGATTAAAGAAGCTCAACTATCCTTGTTTGATGATTTTAGAAATTTATATGAATTTGTTTGGATTTTTTCAAAATAGAACGGTTTTGGTTTGCTGTGAAAAATGATGGCGGTGCTTCCTTTGATCAGAGGAAAAGGGTTTTTAGGGTTAGAAGAAGTAAATAGTATTTATAGGATGATAAAATATATTTTTATTTGAGTTTTTATATTTATTTTAAGCTATCGCTGTTTGTATTCACTGTTTAAAAATCCTATGATCATATATAATACCCAAAAATCACGGAAATGGACCTGTAGCTACAATTTGACATTGCGGACCCAACGAAACTGGTTTCGTCGAATTCCGACGCTGTTTGCTCACACAGCGTATTTTTAAAGTCAGAAAATTAACTGTTTTTCACATTAGAATCCCATACGGCCACACACTGACCCCAAAAAATTTACGGAAATTGAAATCTAACAATAATTGACATTACGAATTCAACCAAATTGGTTTCGTTGAATTCTGAGGTCGTTTGCAAAAGTGGCTATTTTTAAAGCTCAAAATAAACCATTTAAATATATAAATATATTATAAAACATTTAAATTTAATATTTAAAAATAAATATTATCGTATATATTCATAACAGAATATAATACTGCTACACTGGGATTTATAACTCGATATTTCAAATCCAATGTTACATCGATATTCGATTTATATTTAAAAATCCATTTTAAAATATAAATAAATCGATATAAAATATAAAGGAATTCCATAGCGACTTTTCTAAAATTTGATTTGGACATAACTCAAAATCTACACAATGAAATCCCGATTTTTCTCTTCCACTAGAACGATATACTTCACCAGCTCCTAACGTTTCTTGTTTCACAGAAATCCGATTTAAAATGAATCCTGTACATTCAGTTGAAGTTCAAATCGCCAAATAGCGAACTGCCGCACCATTTCAAGCTCGATTTTAATTATAATATAATTATATGTTCAAACTACCGTTCAAATAATATATTCGTTATTCTAATTCAGTTGTAAACTGAATTAAATATCACAGATGATCCAATTCACACCATTTTGTGAATTCCACTATTTCCGACTTTTTCAAAAATTGAATGTAATATTATATTATTTATTTTAATTAAATTTTCAATATTATTTAATTCTGGTCATTTTAAATAACCAAACCATTATTTAAATAATTAAATAAATTATATATATACCGTAAAAATACGGGACGTTACAGGTTTAGCACCCTCGACCAAATCGATTCTAAACTTGATCTCACGATGCGGCGACAACCCTTTGAGATCATCATAGACATCCTCAAACTCATTTGCGATCTGCACAGATGACAAGTCTTCTCGTTGAATCACAAGCGAATACAAATAGCTCACGAAGACCCCGTCTTCGGGTTTAAATCGAATCAACACCTTTCACCCTTCCACATCCCCAACTCTTACCTCTAACTTCTCGCAATTCACTCTTACCGCATACCTCTTGAGCCAATCCATGCCCAAGATGATCACAAACCCAGTGAAGTTCAAAACAAAACAATCACATACAAAGGAGCAACCATGACTTGACAATACAAGACCACGACAAAGCATACACAAGCTGGACGAACCCCCAACTAGATTAGTCACAATAATTGGTCTCTTGCAAACCTCGGGTTCCAAACCCAAACGACACCCAAGCTCATAACGAACTTCTTGTTCTTCTGATAGGAAGTCACAATATAAGAACGAACATACTTGGACAAAGCTTCAAAATCCGAAATATACTCCAGTGCTGGTCGACCATTCTGCTTTAACTGCACAACTTTTTGAATAGAACATACATCTGAGCGGTCGAAATGAACTTTGTGTCAAACTTGACTTGGAACTGAGTTCCACCAAGCGTGACAGAGTTCCACCAATCCATGGCTCTACCCTGTAGCTTCCTCGATGCAAGCTTTCTCTTAGCTGCGTCATCAATTCCCAAGTCTCCAAAAATCCAAATACAAGCATCTAATCATCCCTGAACCTCTTCAGTCGACTCTATCTCTTTAAACAATTTCCCTTCGAGAGAAGTAAAGTCCTTGCATAGCTTCACGAAGTCCACAGAACTCGAAACCTGCACTTGAATTCGTACAACAATCGCGGCTGCTCCTGGAGCGGGTACCCTTCTCATGACCACTGCCATCATGGCTTCGAACATGGTTGGGTAGTTTGGTGCACCGTCATTTCCCCTCCTGGAATAACCTCCTCCCTAGTAGTGTCTCGACAATTAACAACTCATTCCAAATCTGCAATATAAAATAATTAGCTGACATGCGAGAAAAACTACTAATGAAGTTCAAACGCTACTACTACGTACACTAATATATAGTATTCGTCCATCAAAAATCTACAAGTACGTCCCTCATACGTTATTATGTCCTTGGACTTTGGCTAAAATCGTTAACCAGAGCTCTGATACCAAATGTGACGACCACCCATAACCCCTACACTAAACATGAGGAATAATGTGCTGAAAGGTGTGCCAGGCAGCTGTGGACAATTATCAAGGTATGATAACACAACCAGAACCTGTCGTATAACTCACAGCGCAAGGATAAAGTATAATACAAAATGTACAATAGGCAATAATAATTGAGCGTCATATAACAAACTTTTAAACTTTCATAACATCCTGAAAGATCATACATACATCAACTGGAAATAACATCAAAGCTTGTACATGAAGCCTCACTACAACACTCATCAAACAGCGGAAACAAAGATATTAGGTAATAGCAAAGTAATATGCTAGCCTCTTACTCGTCATCGCACAACAACATCGTCTCACCAATCACCTGCCACCTAGTCTGCTCATCTAAAATCGGATGAACAACCGAAGGTAATAAAAGGGAAATATAAAATCTTGAGTAAGACAACAGTCTTAGTGAGCGATAAATCAGCTATCTAACATCATCAATAAAGTATATGAGGATAGATAGACTAACAAACAAATCTACCCAAAACTCCAGAGAAGAACCCGCATCCCACTTCCCCACATCTGACAATGATAGCCTTTACATGCAATCATTTCAACCATACATCCATGGAAACTGGGATAACCATCCATTCATGGCAATCAGAAGTAACCAAGCAATAGAAATCATAGTATCCAAATTATATATCTCACGTAAACCATCCTAATCGAGTTCAGCATCCCTCAAGCACAAGCCCTAGAGGCCTAAACCAATATCATACAAGCACCTAAGAAACATCTCTTTCGATGTCAAACGATCTACATGAGACGGTACAAACAAACAACCAAACATCCAACATCCATGACTGACTCTAGCTGTCTCTGCCAATCCTGCTTTGAAACCATTGTTAATGATATGACAGCCTCCCGCTATATGTCAAGGGCTAATGGTAGCCCCAGTTCTAGCAAAAACTCCATACGCCTTCACGACTCATATGTTTGTCTTCTCAAATCTTGACAACTAGGCCCTTCACGACTGCCCAAGTACAAGGCCTTTCACGACTGCCCAAAGTACCCCTTCTTTGAATCTGGTAGAATTTACGACAACGATAATCTCTTAGCCTTGGCATCTCTAGTCATCACCGACGACTATTCACAACTCAAGTCCCCCTTGAGTAACCATTATCCACAACTCAACACAATAGAGTTGTCTCCACATTTGTCGCTTTACACCGATCAACGAGCACATCACATCGTTTCGAACATTCCACTTTGAACTTGTGTCGAAGCTAGAACCATCATCGAGCCAATAAAAATAAACATCGTTTGGTCATATACTTGCTGGATCAATATCGGTCCATCCAATGGACCACTACCGATGGACCACTGTTGATGGACCACTACAGCAGGACCACTGTTGATGGAACACTGCCACTGGACCACTGTTGATGGACCACTACTACTGGACCACTGTAGATGGAACACTACCACTGGACCACTGTTTATGGACCACTACCACTGGACCACTGCCGCTGGACCACGGTTGATGGACCACTGCCACTGGACCACTGTTGGTGGACCACTATCACTGGACCACTGTTGATGGACCACTACCAGTGGACCATTGTTGATGGACCACTGCCATAGGACCACTATTGACGGACCACTACCACTGGATCACTACTGAGAGACTATTACTACTGGACCACTGTTGATGGACCAATGCTACTAGACCACTGTTAATGGATCACTACCACTGGACCACTATTAATGGACCACTCCTACTGGACCACTGTTGATGGACCACTACCACTGGACCACTGTTGATGTACCACTACCACTGGACCATTGTTGATGGATCACTACTACTGGACCACTATTGATGGACCACTACAACTAAACCACTGCTGCTGGACCACTGTTGATGGACTACTACCACTGGACCACGATCCATGGCTTGCCACGATCCATGTCTTGCCACGATCCATGTCTTGCCACGGTCCATGCCTTGCCACGTCCATGCCTTGCCATGTCCAGGCCTTGCCACCTCCATGCCTTGCCATGTCCATGCCTTGCCACATCCATGCCTTGCCATGTCCATGCTTTGCCACCTCCATGCCTTGCCACATCATCATGGGGATCCATCATTTTTCCCTCCCAAATGCAACTAGATCCAACCAATTTTCCCGCAAAAACAACTAGATCTACTTTTCGAATTTTGAACCAAATCTCGTGCTCAAATCCAATCGATTTCAACATGTTTGCAATCATCAATTCAACGAAAATCCAACAACTATTCGCACAACAATCATCAATCATTTCAAACAACAATTATCATAAAAAAATTCATGAAAACTTACCAATTTAAGTAGCAAAATAAATCCTAAGGTGATTCATATGAAAATAGACTTACTATGATGTAGATCTTGGTGAAATCGACTTAAAATGATGAAATTATGATCATACAACCCATATACTTAATTGAATCCGCGTGAGAGATGCATATCACTCACCAAATGTCCAAAACAACACAAAATCGATGAATCTCAATTCCTAACAAAGATGAATATTCTCCAAATCTTCCAATTTGATGAAATCATTCTTCACTCGACATAGATCTAGCTCCGAACGATATAGATCTTCGATTCTCTTATGTAGATCTAGAATTTTAATGGTGGAAAGGTGTATTTGTTTGAGTAAGAATCAATCACAAACTCAACCAAGTGAGAGAATGAAGAAAATTACCCTCTCTCCATACCTCTAACCCCCTATTTATAGCCTTCCACCAGCCCACTAATGGGCCTTTCCAAATCAGCTCATTAAGGCTCTAAAAACTTAAACAAAAACTGTGAAACACTAAAACAGCGATTCCTCTCAAACCGTTGAGCCAAATCTTTAACGTAACCACTCTATAGAATGGTAAACATCATTTCCATTCCAATGGGACTGATCTTAGCACCTAATTCGATCCGAGTCAAAAGTTATACCCTGTACAAGACTGACATAGGAAAAATGGTCATAAACAAAATTGGTAAAAAATTATGGACATGTCTCACATCCCTATAATCAACATATTAAAATATGAGAATGATCCAACCCGTAGGGAATAAAATAAAAATATTTTACGGTCCTCCGATACGTAAAATGCGGACTGTTACATGAGATCTGTATCCAGAAATTTACATTATATGCGTATCACTCAAATTTTATTTATGAGGGGAAAAATATATGAGGAAACTAACTCTAGCTACAATACCAAGCCATTCTAGCTTTTGAAAAATATCTAAAACCTCAAAATTGATTTTCTCACCAAATTCTTCACCAATTAGTTCTTCACAATGAATGTCAAGATCCTATACATGAGTAAACAAATCATAGGAAAATATATAATAATAATTCATCTACAGTCATGGTTGTCAAGTCAAAGAACTGGAATGCAATGCAAAGATAGCATCATTTAATTGAAAGTTTGAAGATTATTATGTTAGTTCACAATGCTTGTGCTGGATCGGTTGTCACTAAAGAACGGATTTACCTGAAGAGCAACCAGCTCTGTTGTTATATCTTTACTATCAACTGCATCAACAATGAGATTATTTGCAACTTCTTCTACAACTTCATTGTCGATGCAATGCATGTTGAAACCATATACGTTTTCCCAAAATGGTAGGCTTGTTCCACCCTTACCAAATCCACTAATGAACTAAAATCAAGTGTATCCATGCATTAGTAGAAACAATACAATATTATATATCGTAGAGGTTATATGAAATATTTCTGAAAACATGGATTTAAACAAAGGAGGTTTCTAGCATACCAAAGTGGTCCTTTGCGTTTGTAAGAAGCCAAACCAAAGTAAGAAAGCACAAACTTTGGTATGCTATTCATACCCTACGAGTATCTTAGGCTGGGACCAGAAGCACTACCAATTCCTATAATCAGATTCAATAAGTTCGTTTTAACGTAAGAAATTAAAATGAATGAATACACCAAAAAAATGATGTTAACAGATCCACAAATAAAGATGAGATCATTTAGCCATGAAAATACTATCTCTCATGCATAAACTACTGATTATACTTGCACAAAGTGTCCAGTTAAGTGAATTTATGAGCCTTAAAAAGTGATTCTCAAGAAACTGTTAGTTTTAGTACTATATTAACAATTTCACTGTGTGCTGTATTCTATTGTTCTAAGAAAATTCTTTATGCACTGGTATTATTAAAAGTAAAAGATATGTAAAATATAATAATAAGGTTATTCAAAGAAATAACTATACATATACGTTGAGCTTAATTTTGCTTGCTTATGATTTGGTAAAAATTGGACATTCAAAGAAGGAAAACGGTTAAATGTAGCCCAGAATTGAAGAAAGATAAGAAATATTTAGTGCAGTGATCAGTAACAATCTAAATCAACTACACTCTATCAAGCCAAATGTAATCTGCCATTTTTTTTTTATTTTTTTATTTTTTTAATTTAAGGACCGATTGATTACCGAATTAATTTTTGTCTTTTTTCCCTCCTAAATGCCATTAATATAACATAATACCAAAATATTCATGTATTATAATTGCACTGATCAATTACCAATAGCACTTCTTTGAAAAATTACCGCTAGTTTAACGTAAAAAATAGTAAACATAAGGACAACATATCGATTATACTAATATAACAACTTTGCCACGATAACAAATTGATTAATAATCGCATAGTAATAGTAAATTTACTGCGACGGAGTTATCACAACATCCCTAGTTGCAATGACTATGCAGGGAACTGCATGATATTTCAACCATATAAATCAATGAAATCTGATAGACTGCTGATTTCCATCTGAATATACTGTAAGTACTAATATTCACAAATACAAAATAGAATACACTATTAATAAAAAAAAGTGTAGGTTTTTTCCCAATTTTCTATTAAATCATTGAAATGGAACAAAAATAAAGGAATGAAGCATTTAGATTATTATTTTCCATTACTGTGCCATAGCAAAAACATAATTAGTATGAATCATCATACCATCATCTTTACCAACAAACTTTAAAATGTCTCCCTATATAAAAAAAATCCCCCAAAATATCATTCCTCCCTGATGTAAAATTTTGATCTCATTCATGCTCTAGATCAAGCCATCAAACTGTTAAAGACTAATAGCGGCTTAATGAAATGAATTCATTCATCCATGACTACAATATACATGTAACTCAACTATGCCGTGGCACTTTATTCCCATCTTGCAACTTGGTGAAACTTATGAAAAAGTTGAAGCCAGCGACCAAAGTTGGAAATTTAACGTTATTGCACATCGCATGTGGGAAAAAAATGTTTACTCATATGTGGAAAATCCATGTAGTTCAAACTTCAGGAGGACTACTGTGTTACTTTAACTTTTACTG
The DNA here is from genome assembly GCA_030737875.1 of Allium sativum. Lineage (NCBI taxonomy): Eukaryota > Viridiplantae > Streptophyta > Magnoliopsida > Asparagales > Amaryllidaceae > Allium > Allium sativum. Next base: position 694,615,175 of record CM060920.1, read on the forward strand.
GCTACACAGACCTTGATCTCAGGCTTATATCTTAACTTCATTGATCGCGTTTAAAAGAAAGTAGGAGAATTTTTTTAATTTAATATTAAAACAACTATAGCGAGAGCTTTTTGATTAGAAAATAATAATAACAAAGTTTGATTACTAGGTTTAGCGCTATCTACCATTATTATTTTAGATATACTTGCTATTTAAAAGCACTGAGTTATCAAAGCATGCCTCTAATTTCCCAATTTCTTTTCCTTCCCTTTCCTAGTATTATGTTTTACTCCTCTTTAACCCTTATAAATTTATCCAACTCCATAGGAGAAAGAAACGCAAGACTAAAAAATATTAGGGCTTCATCGTAAATAAATCCCGATCTACAAAGCTTCAGTGAATCAACAGAAATCGAAATTAACAAAATATTACGTTGTCGCTCCATCTCTTTATTCACTTCCAAAATTTCAATCTTGTCAACCTTGCTTTGTTGGGTAAAATACTCTTATAATTCCCTATAAATCTATTCATTTGCAGGATGCTAGCGAATCGATCTACCGATTATAGTCCATTCATGCTTATTTCTTCTGAAATGTTTGTAGTTGAACTCCAGCTAAGACTTCAGTTAGCGCTTTTTCAGCGAATTCTGTTAAAACTGTCACTATTATACTATATGATGCCTCAGTTCACAATGGTTCAGTATTTTTCCTTGTCGACAAGAAGATGAACAGTTTTATATTATGATGCAGTTTTACTCAGCTTTGAACCGTTTATTTCTTTTCATTAAAATGGGAGGAAAAAACAATCATGTAATGTCAATCTTTCTCTTATCTAAATTTTAGAATAAGACAATCAAGATCAACAAACCGGACCAAGCAGCTGGAAAGTCACAAGCAACAACAAAATCATCTTGCTGTGGTTAATTTTTATTATAAGGAAAATATAAATACTTTGCAAACTAATTTACTACTTGTAGTTAGTGTTGCTATGATGGTAAGTTATTAAGTGCTTGTAATTTGTAACCTTTTTCATTCTTTTCAATTGCATTCTAGCTTGCACCACTATAGCTTTCCAAGTGTTATAAACAAAATTATTTGTCATTATGTAAGCTTTATATATTCAAAAAATTGTTACAGCATAATTCATGACTACCAAACATCTGAAATTTCTATATTTCAAGAATTTTTATTTTAACGATGACTACTTACATTAATCTTAACGTATTGAAAATGAAAACAATGGTAAAAATAAAAATAAAAAACACAACTGCAATATTGTTCTATGCAAAATATTGATGACATCTTCAATAATATGTTTGCCTTTCTGCTTTGCATGACTGAGATTTCCCCAGACCATGAATTTAAAAACCGATATCACAATGCAAAATCTATGCATTCATATTTTAAAAACCGCATTGAAAATCATGTCCTGTTAATGCAGATCAGAATGGTTAAGTCTACTTCCGTATACTTATGATGCATATAAACTTAAAAAAGCACATACATACAACACAAAATAATCTTACTGTAACAACCCGAATTCCGACAAATCGATTTCTTTTTTCAAAATTCCAATCTATCGAAACTCGTGCTGGTTTGCTCTAGTATCCTGCAGAAAAGACAGAGACATAAAACATGTAAAAGCTCAAGAAATATCTCACCGCGGAATGGATAAAATATAATGTAATCAGAATACAGCCTTACCGTATTAATAATACTGCTTAACCAATATCCGAAGCTATATTATCTCTGCCACAAATCTAACCTGCGAGTATATTATGAGGAGGGGGTCAGAACACAAGTCCTGATGACTGGATTTAAACTATACACTTTGGATAATCCTAAATATACCGTTCTATCACATTTTCTTATTTATTAGGTTACTTGGGTTAACAACACTCAAGGCTTACACACATGTCGTACCATTTACTTCCCAGTGGATTAACCTAATACAATATATATGTAGCTACCTCCAGTATTAAGGTACACCCCATGGTACCCCACTCGCATGGTCTCCACCGTAATACCACCAAAATATATGCAGTCCCTCATCCTACGCCGGAGTGACATACGGATCTCTTTATAACAATGTTACGTTCCATATATATCTGTCAATTCTATGCTACGTAAGCGTACGGACTATTACCTTGGATCGAATCAGATTCCATACCAGAGTAATGCCCTCAAGTCTATGGTACACCACCCAGAGCAGACATGCATGTATCTAGACGTTCCTACATACGTATCGTCAATTGTAGCTCGATGCCTTAATTGCACGTCCTCTAATCTGCACTGAGCTCCGTGGCAGGGCGATACAAGAAACACAAAATTCGGTCGGGAGCTTTTCCATATCTGTACATGCCCGCCTTTAAGAGCCTCAAAATACAAATATTCCTAAGGTCTATTTTTCATGGTGGTTATGGCCCCACCTCAGCCCTCTCTCAACTAGCAAAGACTACAAGAGCTAAGCGACAAGCCCCTAATAATAAAAAACTTAAACATCTAGTTGGCGTCTCCCCTCAACCACCATACCTCGATAGTGAAAGGTGAATGGTCTATTGGGTTTAGCTCTAGTCTTTTTGCATCCTATTAGCTGCCGATGATGGGTATCCAATGATCTACTATCCTTATTGGTCATGACCCTCTGCCTCCCCATTGAGGCGACCGCCGAATCACCCTAATGTCACCTCGTCATATCATTCTGATCGCAAAGCTACTTTTGCGGTCAAGGCCCACCCACCTGGTAGTTACACGTAGACCCAACCTCTAAGAGCACAACCTAAACATCTTCCACCACACAGAGGACTACTAGTATCACCTTACGTACCTCAGGAAGCCGCGTGCTTCCCCTTCTAGTCCTTTAGAGCTGACAGAATAATCAGATGAACGTGTGCTCCCCTCTTGCCTCATGACACCACGATGATCTACCTCATTGGGTTATTCGCCCTCAAACCTGCGGACTGCTCTAATCACCTCATTTTAATATGTTATTAAACCCTATGTCTAAACATTCTTTTATGCGCTTGGTTTACCTCATCAGGTTTCCATTTAACTTGGTTATCATCTTAACTCTTTCTTCAGGTTACCAAGTTATTTCTAGCCCTTTATATCTCTAAGGAATGGGCCCCTCTTGCTTATTAATTTCGGTCATATAACTTTGCCCATTTAAGTTTATTAATAAGCCCTCATCATGTTATTCTCTATATTGTGATTCAAGGTCTGTAATCCACAATCCCTTTATATTCTTGTTTGATTCAAGGTTACAATAACATATTCTACTTAATACGTAATTAAGTATATCTCAATTTACATGTTTTCTGTCTAACATGTCACTTATTATTTATGATTAAATATAACTTATTTCATTTCATAAGTTTTTCTCATTCTTTTCTATTTAAAAATAATTCTGTCTTACCCTGTCACTACAACTTATCGTTGTTTACTTATTAACTTAGTTTTCTTAACTAAGATTCACTAATAAGTCTCCTTTCCATTTATTATAACCTATGTTATAATTTTTTCTTGTCCTTAGGACAAGCCTTAACATGTTATTCTTATCAACATATTTCATATTTCCAAGTTTTCAAATTACTCAATTTATAATTAAGTACAACTTCTTTCATTCCATAAACTTTTCCCCTTTTCTCTACTTATTATAAACAACTAGTTTCAGGTTTCCCCATATACTTAATTTACAATTAAGTGCCACTTATCTTATTTCACCAGTTATATCATTTTCTCACCAGTTTATTATAACCTAAGTTACATTATCCACTTGTCCCTAGGACCAGTCTACCTATTATATTACATTCTCATTAACGTGATTTATTTATAATAGGTTATTATCATTCCCCGTTCGTTCCCATTTCCTTTTACTATTGTAATTATCTTTCATTCAATTCCAATCATTTCCATTAATTACAATTAATGTCATTTATCAATCCTGCTGTGACACCCCACGTCCGTTAATGTCACTCACTAAGGGAATGCGTTAAGTTTCGTGAAGCGTTGTAGGTAAACAGACACAGAAAAATTACAAGACACATATAAATAAGATAGCAGTGGAAATTTCAAATTGTTATTTCAACATAAAAACATAATACCGTAGTTCACAATACCATAAGTCATAAAACCATTACAACAAAATACTTCTGTCTTGCATCATCAGAGTACATAGGTATTAAAGAAAAACATTATTCCCTAATAAAAAGAGTAAGCCATAGTAGAGACAAAGACTTGAGCCATACTCTAGAAGTAGCTTCAAACAAGATAATATCCAAGTCTTGACTAAGCCTGGGTGTTTTCTCCCTGAGAACCTGGAGGGGGGGAGGGGACAGAAGAGAGAGGGAAAAACAAAGGGGTCAAACATAAAGTCCGGCGAGTCTAGTTACTTTTAGCCAGTAAATAAATAAAGGTGTACATGACAAGCATAAAGTGGGAAATAGAGGTCATTATAAAAATGGTAGGTATGACAAGGCAGATAAGGTAAGGTGTACTCATACTTCACTAATGACTACTCTGCATTATTACTAGTATAACTAAAGTTAGATGATCCCTTCCACAATAAGTTGGTAGACTTAGGGTATATGTCCGAGTGTACCCTAACCATTAACCTAATCGATCGGCTCCCTATTCTGTAGATACCCTGTGCTGGCCCCACAGTAGGAGGTATCACTTCCTAAAGTGGCAACCCAAGAGGTGCACAACCATATCTACTGGTGTCAAGGTCGTCTTAGCCCCCTCTGCCTGGCCCATGCACGCATGTCCCCGGTCTGTTTGCGCCGTCAACACCGTCTGTCCCATTTGGATTTCTTACAATCAATCAGCAAGCATGCCCTTATCTCTGCCTAGTACGGAGTTCCTTATTTGATACCTACTCCGAGTTACTGATTGAAATGGGTTCCACACAATATGATACAAGCTCTCCCCTTTGTCTTGTATCCCCACTAGGTTTTTCACTGACTATGTATACCCCTAGGTGTCTTTAATTACATAGTCCTATACCAGTTATGCTTACCCTAAAGGGTGTCTTTAATTACATAACTTTATTCTATTTTCCTTTGTCTATGTATACCATCAGGTGTCTTTAGTTACATAACCTTATTGGGTTAAGTTTGTGGGCCTATATATCTATATATTACCCACCCCTTCTAATTTACTTAACCCACCCACTACTCATCCAGTTTTACTTAACCCTAACTTAAGTTCATAGTCATACAATCTTTATGAATTAAATTAGGTTAAGTAGTCCAATTCTATTATCATGTCCAATTATGGTTTCATACTGGGTTAGACCTCCCACATTAGATCTGCAACATGTGGATGCTGGATATGCCGATCGGGTCCGGGCAGTCTTATTCCACAGTTGGGCCAAACCTCATGTCTTAGCCCGATTCATATTTAGATACTTAGACCTCTCACATTAGGTTCAACATTAGTGGCTGTTGGATATGCCGATCGGGTTCGGGTAGACTTCCACCACTAACGTAACCTAACCTCGTGTCATAAGTACAATTACAATTCCTAAATGAAATTAATAATATTCCATTTTTAATTAATTTACCAATTAATTAATCCTTTCCTTTTATAGGTCTCAATACTTATTTTGCAACAATAATTTGAACTACATATACATAAATGATCATATTCAAATTATGCCATTTTTACCCAAATTTACCTATGTCATTATAGGTGATTATTTCTATGTTTCCCTATTGGAATTATATGTCCAACTTATATAAACACTATATAAATTATGCCAATTATAAATCCCCTTTTTTCCCGTTTCCTAACTAACGTGATTGCATGTATTTTGGCATCATCGAGGCTACAAAGTAGCCTCGTCATAACAATAAAAAGGGAGTGACAAGGTGATGGTTTCAGCACAGTTTTGACATAAGCATGACAACAAGGTGAATGGACATGTAATCATCATAACAGGGTGAACACAGAGCTGATGAACTTGTGGCAACTACAATGTCAAAGTCAATATAACCTGGTCTAAACTTGTCATTTAGATGTCTAACAAAATTAGGGTGACATAGTAGCATGATTAGATCTAAAAGGGTGGCATCACATATCAAGTTTACAACATATCGTGATTACTACAACATAACAGGTGAAAGGTGATTAGCATAAAGGATTAGATCTAAATTATCATGTTCGCATTTCTCACAATATAGTTGCAAGTCAAGATCTACATAGTCAGCATAGTAGAATGTCTATAATCATTTTGGATCCAGGTATAATGATATAATAAACTTGCATAAGTTCATGATTCATAACATATACCCATTTCGACTCTATCATAATTCACATTTATCCATTTAAACCTAAAAGTGACAAGAAACTCACAGCGTTAGGTTCAAAATTTTTAGAGAGAGAGATCTGAATTCTGAATAGCTAAACTGATTGTAGTAGACTTTGATTTTGTTTCAATTTGCAACCCGACAGCATATGGCCTCTATGATCTCCAATGGAGAAAATAAGAGAATAGGAGACCATATTTATAGCCTAGAGCCAATGAACCAGACCCAGAATCAAGTCTTGGTATGTAAAACGAATTCTGCCCAGATCTGTCCGGGAGGGGGGTCGACACCTATGTCGACACCCCCTAGGGGGGTCGACACCCACAAGCAGGAATTTTCCCGTTCAGCCCGCTTTGGCCCAATTTTGATTTTTGAATTGTTTTTGAAGGTTCTGGAATTTATTATATATATATTTATTTATTTATCTTGTGCGTAAACAAACTTTGAACCCTTATAACTTTTTCATACGGTGTCCGTTTTACATAAACCAAATGTCCATTCTGACCAGAATTTCGAGATGGATGCAATGGCATAGTCCGTTCCCTCTAATTCCAAATGTTAAATTAATTACTATTTAATTTATCCTCTTTTAATGTCGTTAAAATTTAAGGTGGTACATTCTCCCCTACTCAAAGGATTTCGTCCCCGAAATCTCTAAGTTGGGAAGAATGCATATCCTACCATCCATCATCCATCTACTATCCAACATCCATTGTCCTTAAAAGCCTCTAATGCTTATACGAATATATGCAGAAGTGTGTGTATATGTCCCAACACTAATGCGAAAATCAGGCGGTCTACTGATTCAGTTGACCTCATTAATGCAATGTATGTTAGTGCCATGAATCCAATATGTATGCAAATAAACCTACTACATCATATAAGTTCTATATGTGTGCACACAAATTTGTCCAAATGCAACATCCATTTACTAACTCATCCATTTCTATCCATAAAAGAAAATGCACACATATACATATGCAGTATGAAAGTGATTGAGCCGATCTAGTGCCTAATGTGTGTGTACATGCGTCCACAGGAAACCACTAGCAAACACTTGCATCCATCAAACATAGCATGTTTCAAACACATGTTTTCATCCATAGGACTCCTATCTAAAGGTCGAAAATACTATGAATAAGATATACTCAAATGATAGAAACAAGTACTGATAAAGCTTTTGGAAAAGGAGTTAAGAACATACCCTCGAAGAGAAAAGGGTACAAAGCACTGAGCTTATCTTCGGTTTCCCAAGTCGCACCCTCTGGGTTATCTCTCCATTGAACCTTTAGTAACTTGATCTCTTTATTGCGTAGCTTCTTAACCTCCCATCCCAGAATAGGGGAAGGAACTCGCCTGATTGTTACCTCCCGTTCCACCTCTACCTCTTCCAATACACTCGGCTCAACAACTTCCGCGGTGTCATGCAAGCACTTCCGCAGATGTGAAACATGGAAAACATCATGAATGCCAGACAGATTTTCAAGAACCTTTACTCTATAGGCCATTTGGCCAATCCTTTCGGTTATGGGAAATGGTCCCACAAACATAGGTGCCAACTTCCCTACTGCTCCGAAGCGGACAACATTACTCAGAGGTGATACTTTGATAAAAATCAAGTCTTCTACTTCGAATTCGATGTCAGTCCTTCTCTTGTCTACATATGATTTCTGCCTGTCTTGAGCTGTCTTCATCAGTTGTCGAATAAGGTCAATCTTTTCGGACGTTACTCTAACCATATCTGGTCCAAGTAATAATCTTTCTATAGATTCCCACCAACAAGTTGGTGATCTACAGGGGCACCCACACAATGCTTCGAAGGATGCAATGCCGATGCTGGCCTAATAGCTGTTATTATAGGCAAACTCCACCAAAGGAAGATGCTCTTCCCAAGCCCCTCCGAAGTCAAGGATACAGTCTCAAAAGATCTTCAAAAATCCCGTTCACCCTCTCCGTCTGCCTATCGGTTTGAGGATGATAAGCGGTGCTTAAGCGCAACTGTGTACCTAATGCCTCTTGCAAACTTCTCCAAAACTCGCTGGTAAAGATGGGTCACGATCGCTTACTATGCTAGAAGGTACTCCATGGAGGCAAACTATCTCACGAACATAAATCGCTACTAACCACGATGCCATCCTTTTGCTCTTGACTGGAATAAAGTGAGTGCTCTTAGTGAGTCTATCTACTATCACCCAAACACTGGTATTGCCTTTCTTCGATCTAGGCAACCCATCTATGAAATCCATCGAGACGCTCTCCTATTTCCATTGCGGCACTTCCAACGGATGACGAAATCTGCCGAGCTTCTTTTGCTCATCCTTAACTTGCTGACAAACCAAACATTAAGAAACAAATTCAGCTACGTCCTTCTTCATCCCAGCCCAAAAGAAAACCCTTTTCATGTCTCTATACATCTTGTCGCCACGTGGATGAATAGTCATCTTAGAATGGTGAGCTTCTTCTAGGAATGACTTTATCAAGCTTCTAGTCCGAGGAACACAAAGCCTTCCATCTCGTCGCAACCACCCCTTTTCATCTATGGCATATTTACTGAGGTGACTAGAAGTCTCCCCTCTTCTGAGCTTGTCCATAGTGTCTAGAATCTGTGGGTCATCTTGTTGCGAAGTGTAATGACCCGAAAAAATCGGTCCAATTAGAGCTGACCAAAAACACAAGTCCAACCCCAAATTAAACTGAAAATCAGGAAATTAAAAGAAAGAAAACAGAGGGTGAGGAAAGATAAGATAGAAACTTAGAATAGAAGAAGAAGAAGAACACAATATCAGAGTAACACGAATCTCACAATGGAACGAATAAATACATTTCATAACATAACTTTGAAATTCAAATCTGTACTTGAATATACATATCATTATCAAAGTACAACACATACAACACAGCGGAAATAACTATAGCTATGTAATCCTGAAGCCTCCTGCTCCAAGCTCTTCCAGTATATCTGTAAATCCTGACTACTTGACTGCCCATATAAATTTAGGCACCCAAGAGTTTAGGGAAACAAAGAAATAAACTCCGGGTCAGTCATAGGACTGGTATGAGTAAAAAAGTTTAAAACAGTTCGAACAAGTAAACGATATCTCATAAGACTACGCCGTATAACAGAACGGGTTTTTCCCTTATGAGAATCCGAAGTATCTTTATATCAAAAACCTTTTGATATTATAATAATGTCTATCAACCACAATATAATAATCATCTAGCAGAAACGCTTTCATCTCACGTTCTACATATATAATATACAAGCAAAACCGCAAGCATGTATTGGGTAATGGATTTCCAACTATGACAAGGTATGGAACCACCTTTCGCTAGTGTACCTCTAGAAAGGAATACACTAGGTTCAACAAGAACATCTTGCAACCCGGCCACACCTGACCGACCACTCATTTCGCTTGAGTGTATCGAATGTATATCACCAACGGTTGGGATCAGCAACCATTTCCCGAATGGGACAGTATCGACAATAGATTTTTAGAAATAAACGAAACTCTAGATCAGGTGATTATACACCCTACTTCGAAGCGATCGACTTAGCCATGCTGCCTGCCCGATTTCTGTCATTTACCAGTTGATGAGGCTAGAAGTTACGCTTTATCATCACACCAGATTCACTTCGAATGTCACATCGTCAAATCCATCAAATCACCGATTGACGTCCTCAACAATACATTATGTGTTAGCTGAAAGAAGTTTCCTTCTCCGCTTCCACTCTTGGTAAGGTTGAAGAAATCAATATACGTGATCGTCTGGAAATACTCTGTCAGACATCCGTCCATACATGTCATCCAGGAACAGGATGAACCGAAGGTACTATTCAGTATATCCATCTTAGGCACTGTTATCTAAGATTTATACAACAGCCCTTGCACTTTACTCCATCTTCAATTATCTTTCGCATATATGATTCGCAACGTTTATGCAAATACAGAGTGGTTCTTTGGAAAATAATCCAACCAGTCTCTCCATATTAACAGTGTAATTTGGTCAAAACTTTGATAGTCGGTGAGTTAACTATCAAATGAAAACATGTGTGCAAACAACGATATTATTTCCAAATGGAAATACTATCATTCAATCATCAATCACTACCATTCCACAGCTATTAGGCTCTAACTATAAACTAATAAGAGAACAACTTCCCAAGTATAAACCCCGAAGGCCAAAACCAACATCAGATCGATACTCAGAAAATTATTCAACCTAACTAATCTCTAGTCAGTTTCTAATCTTGTTTAACTCTATTTCTTTTAACTATGTTCGATTAACTTCTTTTGAATAACTATGTTCAATTGACTCCTTTCGAATAACTGTATTCAATTGACTCCTATTTGATGACTCTACTTGATAACTCTAATCGACTAACTCTTTTCTATCTCGTTAATTTCCTTTTATAATCCTATTTATTTTCCCAATAAATATTCCTTTATTCTATTTATTTATCAAATAAATATTCCTTTTATCTTTTCTATTTGTAAATGGTTTACAAATATATCACTTTCCAATTCTATTTTTAACATATTTATTTCCTATAAATATTTCCTTTCAATTCTATTTGTACATGACTTACAAATGTTTCCTTTTCGATTCTATTTATTTACCAAATAAATATCTCCTTTTATATTCTATTCTATTTATTCTATCAAATAAATATTTCCTTTATTATAACTTATCCTTCGATTTTGTAATTATTTTCTTTTATAAAAATCCTTTTCCTTTTCTATATAAAATCCATCAATTTTATATAAATAATTCATTTTCAAAATACACTTTGAAAGTCCCCTTTCCCACATCCAGTATTTCTTATGGTATTTAACATACCATATAACAACGATAAATATCGTCCAAACACACATAATCAACAACAGATTATATATCACATCATATATCACAATATATGAATCACAGTAAAATAAATGTTGAGGAATCCAGTTGGATTCCTCCAACCTGTTTCCCTACATCACAGATGTTAAAAAATATAACATCACTTTCATTTCCATATGATATATTCTGTAAAACAGAATCAATATAGAAAATCAACTAACTGACTAGCAGTTCAATCAAACAGTCAACACACAGTCAATCAGCCAATATTTAACATTTCTAAAAATACAACATGAAATTATAAAATGTTTAGAGTTAGTGAGATTTACTCACATTGGCAGTTCATCATTAAAGAACGATAAACTGTTTGTTTGATTTGAATCAAACAGTTTATTTCGCCATTAATTCAAACTAGCTCCACTCCATTCCCAGTCAGTATCATTTGGTAGTCGTCGTCCATACGATCCTGTCGGATCATGTTTCGTTGAATTCCGATAAAGTATGAACAAGATATGAAAATGTAAAGTTAATACACTATTTCCTTTTCAAAGTTAAACTTAAATAAATTTGAAAATGGGCTTCACCTAATTACTCATGGCCCAATTCAACTCCACCCACTTGTTTAAGCCCAGGCCGATTACCCTCCTTCTCCATCATTAAATTTCGCTCCATCTTTGCATCCCATTCACCATCTGCCGTGATTTTCTTTAAATCTCAAGAAGAATTTATACATTTTTTTTTTCCTTTTATCAATATATATATATATATATATATATATGGGTGTCACTTAAAACCCATCGGCCCACCCTCAGTTCAAAACCCAAACCGCTTGTTAACTCCTCTTCCCAAGCCCCTTCATCTCCATTCGAAAATACCAAACTCGCACCGATCCTGGGAACCTCGTTCGAATAGTATTCCGCAAGAAATGAACAACAAGTATCGAACTTTTTCATCACCGAACCGAACAAGAAAATACTAACAGACACCCCTCAATCCCCCAAACACAACTTCGATTTTTGTTTTCCACATCGAAACACCAAATATCCAAAATCAACGAACCCTAGTTTACTGTGTATATTCGATACCCCCAAAACTGAATTCGCAAGCCACATAACAAGCACCGAGCTGAAAAGGAACAATACTCGAGTTCGAATATAAGTATGAAATGGTTTATAGGATTTTTGTTGTGAGAATTTGCTGTTGATTTTTGTTTGAGGAAATGGAAAAAATCGTGGCGGCCTGTTTTGGGTTTTTCTTTTAGAGAGAATAGTTTTGGGTTGATTTATAGTGTTTAAACTGAGGACGTGGTTTCATGGACTCCAAGCGTGATTTATGTGTTTAAAGAATAGGCAACGTGGTCTTCCCATTTCCATAGGATAGGCACACAACAAAGAGTACTTAACAGGAGAGAAAACAATTATACCTATGTAAATATATATTTGATTTTTTTATTTAGGGTACCGTGCTATATAAAAATTCCATCCTTTAGAGACCACTATCTTCAAAAATAAAAATATCGTTGAAACCCGCAAGGTGTCAGAATTCCAAAAGTATAAAAATCTCGGTAGGTTAACTCATATTGTGAAACCCCAAAAATGCTGATATAGGGTGCAAAACACTCTAAATAAAAGGTTACGTATTTAATTAATTAAAAATTACAGTAAAATTCTAAAAATTAAATTATCGTTATTTCTCAAAAGAATCTGGTCTAAATTCACAACCGATATCTAGTTATATCGAATAAACCGTTACGGTCGATAAACGATTATATAACGACTATTTTAAAATTTGATTTGGACATATCTCAAAATCTACACGATGAAATCCCGATTTTTCTCTTCCACTAGAGTGATATACTCCACCAGCTCCATACGTTTCTTGTTTCATAGAAATCCGACTTAAAATGAATCCTGTGCATTCAGTTGAAGTTCAAATCGCCAATTTACGATCTACGGCGCCATTTCGAGCTCGATTTTAATTATAATATAATTATACGTTCAAACTGTCGTTTATATAATATATTCGTTATTCAAATTCAATTCCAAGCTGAATTAAATATCATAGATGATCCGGTTCACACCATATCGTCATTTCAGCCAATTCTGATTATTTCAGAATTAAATATATTATTTAATTTATTATTTTAATTAAATATTCATCATTATTTAATTCCATGACCATTAAATTCACTATACCACCATTTAAATAATTAAATAATAAATTATAATACATCTGCCAATGCGGGTCATTACATTCTTCCCCACTTAAAATAATTTCGTCCTCGAAATTGCTAAGGTAGAGGAGGACCCTATCGACTGGTTAGAACATATTTGTTCACTTCTTAACTTCAGTTTCAACTAAACCAATTTAATTTCAATTAAATTTTTAATTAATTCTTATCAACGAAAATTTCCAAAAATCCCGAAAATTTTCTAACTCCTTAACTTTTCGAAAATTTTCGCTAGCACCTCCTTTGTACTGGTCAATGTCAAACCACCACTCGCCTCCCTGGGCCATCTCCATTCCAAAGAAAATCAAACAGCCAAGCGGCTTGCCAATACGGCTCATAAATTACCAAACACATACGAAATATAACCTTGTACCTTTTTGTCGATATATCATTATATCCTTTCCACCTGTTATCAATTCAGCGGATACAAGGGTCATCCTAATCAAATTCCAATCTGCTTTTATCCACAACACAACCATTCGCTTATATCTGAGCCAAATATCATTTCAACTCGAGTTTCTTCTCAATTCCCAACTCTTAACTTGATTATCACATTACACTTCAAATTTGAATCTCACAATCCAATTTGTCTTGATATCGTTCTAATTCAATCTCAGTTACCACTTTACTGGCTTTACCTTAATTCAAATTTGCTTTCACAAATTTCTGTTAAATTTGTTTTTAATTCAAACGGTCTTTCCCTGGGAGTTTTTAAACAGTTTACTCTTTTCAAAAATCAAATTTTCCTTTTTGAAATTCAACACAACTTGTCTTTCCCAAAACAAATTCAAAACAGTATCTCTGGTAGTAATTCGTCACTTACAACTCGAAAATGAATACTGATGATGCAGCCGTCATCATCAGAATCTATTTTTCAGCGATCGAAGTGAGTTCAATACTATAAAACAATTTCTAAACATTTCCACGTTGAAATTCATTTCAAAATATAATCCACACTGCTTGTAAAACAATTTAAAATCTCCCAGGATCTAAAATTTTCCTTATTTTTAATCCAAATCCATTTACAAACTCTGTTCCAAATTTCCAGGGTTCAATTTCAATTCTGATTTAAATTTCAGATTTAACTCATCTGATTGCTTGTATTTCACTTATATGAATTCTGATTGGTTATTTACATAACCATTTAATTTATAATCTTACTCGATTATAATATCAACCAATGTATCCAATATGTATCAAAATATACTTTGGGTAAAATTATTTTCATTTACCCACTTTTCGAAACATACCATAACGGTTCATCGTATTCAAGTGTTTACCGACTCCTACCGATACAGTGGATCAAACTGATCGACCAGAACTTATAAACTACTCAACCAATAAATCTTCACAATATAAAATTATTTTTATATCATATACAAATACGTTCACTCGTATATATACACTCAAACTCAATCTAGGGTATTAACCCTATTTCTACTGAGTCACGCCATAGAGCCAAGGTAATTCACTTAACTTAAGCTCTGATACCAACTGTAATGACCCAAAAAATCCGGTCCAATTTGAGCTAACCAAAAACACAAGTCCAACCCCAAATTAAACTAAAAATCGGGAAATTAATAGAAAGAAAACAGAGGGTGAGGAAAGATAAGATAGAAACTTAGAATAAAAGAAGAAGAAGAAGAACACAATATCAGAGTAACATGAATCTCACAACGGAACGAATAAATATATTTCATAACATAACTTTGAAATACAAATCTGTACTTGAATATACATATCATTATCAAAGTATAACACTTACAACACAGCGGAAATAACTATAGCTATATAATCCTAAAGCCTCCTGCTCCAAGCTCTTCTAGCATATCTGTAAATCCCGACTACTTGACTGCCCGTACAAATTTAGGCACCCAAGAGTTTAGGGAAACAAAAAAAAAACTCCGGGTCAGTCATGGTGTGACGGCAAGGCATTTCGCTCGGCCCGAACCAGTCGCTAAACCGACCCAGACCGTTCGAAACGCCCTATCGTTTGAGAACACGACAAATCAGAATGCATACAGAAGAACATTTCATCGTATATTACAACAATGCATCAGATTACAAGAATATACAGAGTATAAATGAATATTACACAGAAATATCAGAGATTTAAATTACATTTAAATACATCGCAGCGGAAAAATAATACAATACACAACTAGAATGAGATATACGGATACAAAGCTTTCCGGATATCGTTCCAGCTGTAAACCAGGATCCTGTGAATATAAATCTGCAAAACCGAAACTACTAGCTGCCCGTGTCAAAATAGGGGCACCCAGAGTTTAGGTTAAAACAATAAACTCCAGGTCAGTCATGTGACTGGTGTGAGAACTAAAACAGTTATTAATCTTTATTTTAAATCATTAGGTAAATCAAGGGACCACGCCGTATAACACGGAACGGGTTTCCTCCCAAGAATACCAGTGCATAAAACAAACAGCGCAATGCTAAATAAAGAAAAATGAAGCTGTTATAAGACCCAGGTCCCATCACACAATGCAACGCAGTCGAGGATAGGGTTTTCCCTTATAACAGCCAAAGGATGCTTGATACGTTTTAAAACAAATCATTTGATACTATTATAAGTGTATAAAACAACTTCAAATCATAAGTATCAATCATAGGCGGCATAAGCGCCCCATCCCACTATGTCGCCATATATAGGATTACAATTAAAACCGCAAATGTCACGTATTTGGAAATTGGATTTCCGTCTATGAACCGAGGCAAAAGATAGTCCTCAACCGATTCGAGACAATCTAGCCTACCATGTCTCAGGATCAGAGCTCGAGTGACCCTAGGAGCGACAGGGCCGGTCCACCGATGTGGATTAAAATGCCTGAACACTACGTTTCCCCGCCCTTTGGGGCGCAAACGAGCCAACGAATGACTCCATCGGTTCGAGAACGACCGATCAATCCGAGGCGCCTCGCAACAGCAACAACCACATAAGTCAAACTCGTCAGGGCGTGTAAAACCACTGACGCCACTTCTAGCTAGAAAGAAACGCAAGTCCTCCCTGAGGTCCGTCTCCCGTTTTTGGTTCATACCGGGCGTGAAACACGCGAGGTAAACGTTACACAAAGCTACGCCACAAAGGCCGTGCTTTGATCATCACCACAAGACTTTGCTTTTCAACAGAAGCCTTGATCATTTGCATCTTAGCATGCCACACAGGCAAACCATCCTATGCAACCGATATCAGTCACACAGAATGAAATCCGATGTCAGACACACAGTCCATTTACAAGTCCGTTCTGGGTCTGAACGAAACCGGAGGCACCTAGTACCCCGCATATCCATCGATCTCCAAGTACGTCTGGACGATCACTAACTGTTTCCATCTTCTTGGGTGTACAGCCCAATCAAGATCATCAGTTATCCCCCAAACGACGTGAAGACCTCCGGTCTTCGACCATCGTCTTCATCTTCGACTTATCGTCGCATCAGTTATTCAGAATGGGATAAACCCGGTCTTTCCGAATAACTTGCGTATATTTTAAATAAGTGTTACACAAACACAACATACGCCTCATTCCAATTCATTAGTCACTAACTGTAAATTAATCAAGAGAATAATTCCCCAAATATTAACCCCGAAGGCCGAAACCAACATCAGATCAATATCCAGAAAACCATTCTACTTAGCTAACCGACAGTTAGTTTCTAATTTTACATTCATAGGGAAAGGTTCCCATTAATTTTATCAAAGATAAATTCTTGAATTTATTCTTTAATCAACTTTTGAATATCAATTCAAACTAGTCGGGATTAGCGAACCTTACCGGAGTAATAATTTGTTTTAATTTCCCAATCCCAACCTATTCATCCCATGAAGTAAAACTGGTAATACTTCATATCTAACACCACAGTGTTATCGGTAAATTCAATTACCATTTCACGTTCAAATCTAATTAAAGATTTAACTATCGCCTGGAGCAAAACTGGTGATACTCCATTTTCGATCTTTTCAATCTAATTAAAGATTCATTAAAACTCCACTTAGTTTTAATCTTCGACTGGGTTAAAGAATCAGTGTCATTTAAAACACGGTTCACGATAAACCCAAAATCACATTCCATTAATTATCGGGTTAAAGAACAAGTGTTATTTAAAACACTGTTCACGATAAACCCAAAAATCAATATCAATTCAATTCCAATTAAATATCCTTTAATTGGTACACTTCATTAAATCTAAATAAAAAGATTTAATCTTTTCTCAACTGGGTTCAAGAATAGTGTTAGTGAAGACACCATTCACGACAAACCCAAATCACATTCCATTAATTATCGGGTTAAAGAACAAGTGTTATTTAAAACACTGTTCACGATAAACCCAAAAATCAATATCAATTCAATTCCAATTAAATATTATTTAATTGGTACACTTCATTAAATCTAAATAAAAAGATTTAATCTTTTCTCAACTGGGTTCAAGAATAGTGTTAGTGAAGACACCATTCACGACAAACCCAAATCACATTCGATATTCAATACAAGGCTCTGAATAGAAAATATATCGGCTTATATTCAATATCGAATTCTACGACTAACAAATGTCGTATTGGAAATAACGATATCAATATATATCTTTCAAATTTCCATAACAACACCTGTATAATCACGAATTCCAACATCGAAATATTCCGAAGACAATTTCGATTCAAATCCACTCCAATGCAATCATTGGAAATTTTGGTTATTTTTAAAACCCCTTTCGAATTCAATTTATTTATTTAAAAATAAATAGAATTATAATTCTAGTTCAAAACTAGTTCATTTCGATAAAAATCCATTTTTATCTTTTCAAATATGGAGTTTTTCATCCCAATTCTTTCTAAATCATTTCTTATGATTTTACACAAATTATTGCTATTTTTAATAATTTTATCAAGGCCCGTACAGTCGATTTCCATCAATGGTCATCGAACTGCACTTACAGCGACCCTTTTTCGAATTTGATTTGGACATAATTCCAAATCCAACCGTTAGATTTCAAATTTCTAATTTTCATTAGAAAGCTCTTTTCGATACGAACCCAACGGTTCCGGTTTTAGGAGAATCCGACGGTCGGATCTCCCGCAATGTCCGTTTGAAATAAATGGTCGAAATTCGCGAACTGCCGCGGCGCGGCGCGTTCTATTCAGGCCATTATATTATATATATAATATATATAATATATATTTCGTCGATTTCTATTTAAAACGAATTATATAAATAGTTTTAAAATCGTTTCAAAAGCTATTTCAACTTCCATTTCAATTCAAAGCAAAATTGAATTCTTCTTTATAAATTCGTTTCAAAATTCATTTCTATTCAATTCAGATTTCAATTCAATTTGAATTCATTTCAATTTGTTTTCAATTCAATTCGAATTCGTTTTCAATTCAATTCATTTCGAAATCGTTTTCAATTCAATTCATTTCGAAATCGTTTTCAATTCAATTCATTTCGAAATCGTTTTCAATTCATTTCATTTCGAAATCGTTTTCAATTCAATTCATTTCGAAATCGTTTTCAATTCAATTCATTTCGAAATCGTTTTCAATTCATTTCATTTCGAAATCGTTTTCAATTCAATTCATTTCGAAATCGTTTTCAATTCAATTCATTTCGAAATCATTTTCAATTCAATTCATTTCGAAATCGTTTTCAATTCAATTCATTTCGAAATCGTTTTCAATTCAATTCATTTCGAAATCGTTTTCAATTCAATTCATTTCGAAATCGTTTTCAATTCAATTCATTTCGAAATCGTTTTCAATTCAATTCATTTCGAAATCGTTTTCAATTCAATTCATTTCGAAATCGTTTTCAATTCAATTCATTTCGAAATCGTTTTCAATTCAATTCATTTCGAAATCGTTTTCAATTCAATTCATTTCGAAATCGTTTTCAATTCAATTCATTTCGAAATCGTTTTCAATTCAATTCATTTCGAAATCGTTTTCAATTCAATTCATTTCGAAATCGTTTTCAATTCAATTCATTTCGAAATCGTTTTCAATTCAATTCATTTCGAAATCGTTTTCAATTCATTTCATTTCGAAATCGTTTAAAAATCGATATAAATATCGTTCACGTCAAAATGGCGTCAATCTAATCAACACGGCTTCATAAATTTCTATTTTCGAATATTCTATTTCAAATATTTCTTTTCAAAATAGTTGTTATTATCAAAATATTTCGTTCAACACATGACCAATCTCAAAGAATGAGTACTGTCAACACATGAACTTTTATTTTATAATACTCTTTATTTTTCAAATTAGAATGAGGCCCAATCAATTACCATATAAAGTTAATTATATGGTTTTTCATACAACACATGTATATAATAGCATTGAAAAATAATCAACCATCAACCAAAGTGCAATACACTGTATAAGCATCAAATATAGATATCTAACGCTTATAACAGCCTGTCAATCAATCGATCGACATATTTAATCAATCAGGATGAGTGAACTTCGAATTTCATCCTAACACCCGTGTGGGGTTTCAAACAATCAAACACATATTTTATTTGTGCAGTTGGGCGATGTGTAAAATTTATCGTCCCAATCAATGTCATTCAAATAGGTGTTCATAAACAAACCATCCGGTTTGTAAATGAATATTTTATTCTATTCACTTTCACTATATTCATATTCACGTTAAAAATTATATTTTTAACGATAAAACATTTTATTCCAACATATGAATTTCTATTATTCATTTACACAATAAAATGATATTTTTATTTTCTAACATATTTTAGAAAATTTCGGCGGCATAACGGCACGATACTAGAAACGGGACGAGGCCTAGCCTTATCCCCGGTCTAGTGAAGGCCCACGCCATTCACACATCAATCAAATCAATTTCATCTCACCAAACAATTCAATTCAAACAAATAATCCAACTAGTCTATGCAACCAAACAAACAAGTCCATGGTTTGTGGACGATTGTGTCGGGTGCTACTAAGCACCGTCTGCATCCTAGTATATATATAAATAGAAAAGAAATTGAAAGGTGAGAAATTCTCACTTATAGCTATCCAAGCCTCCTGACTCTTCTTTGATAGCAATCTTCCTCGTTCTCGCCTCTTAGTCATCTTTGTTATCCGCTTTCTCTACCTATGTAAAAATCGAATTTTTACTTCGCTATTCAATAAATAAAAATCGAATTTTGACTTCGCTATTCAATAAATAAAAATCATATTTTTAATTCGAAGTTCAATATATAAAAATTCTATTTTTATGCCGAAGTTCAATATATAAAAATTCTATTTTTATGCCGAAGTTCAATATATAAAAATTCTATTTTTATGCCGAAGTTCAATATATAAAAATTCTATTTTTATGCCGAAGTTCAATATATAAAAATTCTATTTTTATGCCGAAGTTCAATATATAAAAATTCTATTTTTATGCCGAAGTTCAATATATAAAAATTCTATTTTTATGCCGAAGTTCAATATATAAAAATTCTATTTTTATGCCGAAGTTCAATATATAAAAATTCTATTTTTATGCCGAAGTTCAATATATAAAAATTCTATTTTTATGCCGAAGTTCAATATATAAAAATTCTATTTTTATGCCGAAGTTCAATATATAAAAATTCTATTTAAAAACAAAGCTAATTTTATTTTCAAAAACAATGTATGTATTTCATTTTCAAAAACAATGTATGTATTTCATTTTCAAAAACAATGTATGTATTTCATTTTCTGTTTTATTTTTAAACCAATCTATATATTTTCAAACTAATCTATATATTTTTCTATGCTTAACAAATAAGAAAACTAGGTTAAAACAATGTAAATTTAAATAAAACTAATAAATAAAAATAAAAAAAGAAAATGTGGTAATTAGATTAAAGTAATCACCTTCATTACCTTCGTTTCCTTCTTCACCGCAACGCTCTACAGGTTGCTCGCTTCCTAGGGTTCGGTATTGCACCACCCTGAAATGACCGGAGGTCCATCGAGCGGCGGCGAACGAAGCACCGGACCCTCCTCCTCGAACGCCTAGAAGGGCGTGCCATTCGGTGGTCCTATCGGTGGTGGAGGCGCCTGAATTGAACGGAGCGAAGGTGGGTTTACGATTTGAGGCACAGTGGAGGTTCACGGCGGCATAACGATAAGGAGGAGGGTTTGGTCGAACGTCGATAGGCGGTGACGAGGTGGGGCGATGGCCGTGAACGCCGTCGATCGCCAGATCGAATGGAGAAAACTAATCGGGTTTTTTTTTCTTTTTGAAGTGGCGGCTAATCCAGTTTGACTGTGGGAAAGAAGAAAAAGAAAAAAAAAAAGTGTAAGGACTTTGACCCTAGGGTTTGACCATTTTTTTAATATAAATATTTTATTTAGTTCAAAAATTGCTTGTTTAATGATACGAACTCCAATCAAAGTCCAGCAACTATCGCCCCTAGCTAAATACTCCCATTTCGAACACAATGGGATATGAATCGCAAGCTGATTTGATCGTTACAATCAGTTTCCTTTTGAATTTTCATTTAAATCACTATATTGAATTTTAAATGCACATTTCAAATTACCGGGGTCACATACTAACTAGAAAAATTCTCGAAAAATATTTTCTAGCTTTGTATTGACGATACGGTCCTAACAAAACTAGTTTCGACGAATTCTGAGACCGTTTGAAAAATGGCCAATTTCCAGTCGATTAAAATCAACTGAAACTGGTCAAACACGTTTTCCTTTGCCACGCTCACATATTGATTCGAAAAATTACGAAATTTGAAACCTAGCAATAACTTTACATCACGGACCCAACAAAACTGGTTTCGTCGAAATCCGAGGTCGTTTGCAAAACGGCTATTTTTAAGGGCCTTATATATATAAAAATATATATAAATTCCACAGCGACTATTTCTAATTTTAAACTGGACATATCTTATCATTTCTAAGATGAAATCCCAGTTTGTTAACCTCGTTACAAAGATATAGTTATACAGATTCAAATATTTCTTGTTTCGTTCAATTCTGACTTATATTGAATTCCGTATATTCATTTGAAATTAGAAATCGAATTTTCGAACTACCGCGCCATTTTCAATTCCTTTTATAATTATATATAATTATTTATATTCTAACGACAACGTGTATAACTATATATGTTCGAATTATATTCAAAATAAATTTCTCGTCGATATTATTTAAAATAATTCATTTTAAATAATCAAAATTCGCTAAAATTGCCAAAATAAAAATTTTAAACTGGCCCAGAATTTGCGGGTTGTTACACATGGGACTGGTATGAGTAAAACAGTTTAAAACAGTTCGAACAAGTAAACGATATCTCGTAAGACCACGCCGTATAACGGAACAGGATTTTCCCTTATGAGAATCCAAAGTATCTTTATATCAAAAACCTTTTGATATTATAATAATGTCTATCAACCACAATATAATAATCATCTAGCAGAAACGCTTTCATCTCACGTTCTATATATATAGTATACAAGCAAAACCACAAGCACATATTGGGTAATGGATTTCCAACTATGACAAGGTATGGAACCACCTTTCGCTAGTGTACCTCTAGAAAGGAATACACTAGGTTCAACAAGAACATCTTGCAACCCAGCCACACATGACCGACTACTCATTTTGCTTGAGTGTATCGAATGTATATAACCAACGGTTGGGACCAACAACCGTTTCCCGAATGGGACAGTATTGACAATAGATTTTTAGAAATAAATGAAACTCTAGATCAGGTGATTATACACCCTACTTCGGAGCGACCGACTTAGCCATGCTGCCTTCCCGATTTCTGTCATTTACCAGTTGATGAGGCTAGAAGCTACGCTTTATCATCACACCAGATTCACTTCAAATGTCACACCGTCAAATCCATCAAATCACCGATTGACGTCCTCAACAATACATTCTGTGTTAGCTAAAAGAAGTTTCCTTCTCCGCTTCCACTCTTGGCAAGGTTGAAGAAATCAATATATGTGATCGTCTGGAAATACTCTGTCAGACATCCGTCCATACAAGTCATCCAGGAACAGGATGAACCGAAGGTACTATTCAGTATATCCATCTTAGGCACTGTTATCTAAGATTTATACAATAGCCCTTGCACTTTACTCCGTCTTCCGTTATCTTTGGCATATATGATTCAGAACGTTTATGACAATACAGAGTGGTTCTTTGGAAAGTAATCCAACTGGTCTCTCCATATTAACAATGTAAAATGGTCAAAACTTTGATAGTCGGTGAGTTAACTATCAAATGAAAACACGTGTGCAAACAACGATATTATTTCCAAATGGAAATACTATCAATCAATCATCAATCACTACCATTCCACAACTATCAGACCCTAATTGTAAACTAATATGAGAACAACTTCCCAAGTATAAACCCCAAAGGCCGAAACCAACATCAGATCGATACTCAGAAAATTATTCAACTTAACTAATCTCTAGTCAGTTTTTAATCTTGTTTAACTCTATTTCTTTTAACTATGTTCGATTAACTTCTTTTGAATAACTATGTTCAATTGACTCCTTTCGAATAACTATATTTAATTGACTCCTATTTAATGACTCTATTCGATAACTCTAATCGACTAACTCTTTTCTATCTCGTTAATTTCCTTTTATAATCCTATTTATTTTCCCAATAAATATTGCTTTATTCTATTTATTTATCAAATAAATATTCCTTTTATCTTTTCTATTTGTAAATGGTTTACAAATATATCCCTTTCCAATTCTATTTTTAAAATATTTATTTCCTATAAATATTTCATTTCAATTCTATTTGTACATGACTTACAAATGTTTCCTTTTCGATTCTATTTATTTACCAAATAAATATCTCCTTTTATATTCTATTCTATTTATTCTAAAAAATAAATATTTCCTTTATTATAACTTATCCTTTGATTTTATAATTATTTTCTTTTATAAAAATCCTTTTCCTTTTCTATATAAAATCCATCGATTTTATATAAATAATTCATTTTCAAAATACACTTTGAAAATCCCCTTTCCCACATCCAGTATTTCTTATGGTATTTAACATACCATATAACAATGATAAATATCATCCAAACACACATAATCAACAACAGATTATATATCACATCATATATCACAATATATGAATCACGGTAAAATAAATGTTGAGGAATCCAGTTGGATTCCTCCAACCTGTTTCCCTGCATCACAGATGTTAAACAATATAACATCACTTTCATTTCCATATGATATATTATGTTAAACAGAATCAATATAGAAAATCAATTAACTGACTAGCAGCTCAATCAAACAGTCAACACACAGTCAATCAGCTAATATTCAACAGTTCTAAAAATACAACATGAAATTATAAATTGTTCAAAGTTAGTGAGATTTACTCACATTGGCAGTTCATCATTAAAGAACGATAAACTGTTTGTTTGATTTGAATCAAATAGTTTATTTCTCCATAAATTCAAGCTAGCTCCACTCCACTCCCAGTTAGTCTCATTTGGTAGTCGTCGTCCATACGATCCGGTCGGATCTTGTTTCGTTGAATTCCGATAAAGTATGAACAAGATATGAAAATGTAAAGTTAATACACTATTTTCTTTTTAAAGTTAAACTTAAATAAATTCGAAAATGGGCTTTACCTATTTACTCATGGCCCAATTCAACTCCACCCACTCGTACATGCCCAGGCCGATTACCCTCCTTCTTCTCCATCATTAAATTTCGCTCCATCTTTGCATCCCATTCACAATCTGCCGTGATTTTCTTTAAATCTCAAGAAGAATTTATACTTTTTTTTTCCTTTTATCAATATATATATATATATGGGCGTCACTTAAAACCCATCGGCCACCCTCAGTTCAAAACCCAAACCGCTTGTTAACTCCTCTTCCCAAGCCCCTTCATCTCCATACGAAAATACCAAACTCGCACCGATCCTGGGAACCTCGTTCGAACAGTATTCCGCAAGAAATGAACAACAAGTATTGAACTTTTTCATCACCAAACCGAACAAGAAAATACCAACAGACACCCCTCAATCCCCAAACACAACTACGATTTTTGTTTTCCACATCGAAACATCAAATATCCAAAATCAACGAACCCTAGTTTACTGTGTATATTCGATACCCCCAAAACTGAATTCGCAAGCCACAAAACAAGCACCGAGCTGAAAAGGAACCATACTCGAGTTCGAATATAAGTATGAAATGGTTTATAGGATTTTTGTTGTGAGAATTTGCTGTTGATTTTTGTTTGATGAAATGGGAAAAATCGTGGCGGCCTGTTTTGGGTTTTTCTTTTAGAGAGAATGGTTTTGGGTTGATTTATAGTGTTTAAACTAAGGACGTGGTTTCATGGACTCCAAGCATGATTTATGTGTTTAAAGAATAGGCAACGTGGTCTTCTCATTTCCATAGGAAAGGCACATAGCAAAGAGTACTTAACGAGAGAGAAAACAATTATACCTATGTAAATATATATTTGATTTTTTTTAGGGTACCGTGCTATATAAAAATTCCACCCTTTAAGGACCATTATCTTCAAAAATAAAAATATCGTAGAAACCCACAAGGTGTCACAATTCCAAAAGTATAAAAATCTCGGTAGGTTAACTCATATTGTGAAACCCCAAAAATGCTGATATAGGGTGCAAAACACTCTAAATAAAAAGTTACGTATTTAATTAATTAAAAATTACAGTAAAATTCTAAAAATTAAATTATCGTTATGTCTCAAAAGAATCTGGTCTAAATTCACAACCGATATCTAGTTATATCGAATAAACCGTTACGGTCGATAAACGATTCTATAGTGACTATTTTAAAATTTGATTTGGACATATCTCAAAATCTACACGACGAAATCCCGAATTTTCTCTTCCAATAGAAAGATATACTCCACCAGCTCCATACGTTTCTTATTTTACAGAAATCCGACTTAAAACGAATTCTGTACATTCAGTTGAAGTTCAAATCGCCAATTTACGAACTGCAGCGCCATTTCGAGCTTGATTTTAATTATAATATTATTATACGTTCAAACTGTCGTTTATATAATATATTCGTTATTCAAATTCAATTCCAAGCTGAATTAAATATCACAGATGATCCGGTTCACACCATATCGCCATTTCAGCCAATTCTGATTATTTCAGAATTAAATATATTATTTAATTTATTATTTTAATTAAATATTCACCATTATTTAATTCCACGACCATTAAATTCACTATACCACCATTTAAATAATTAAATTAATTAATTATAATACCTCTGCCAATGCGGGTCATTACACGAAGCTCCTATCTGCTCCACAAGAGTCGGTCGTATCTCTAAGGATGCAAATAAATCAGGCAAAACTTCGATGGAGGGTCTAAAATCAAAAGCTGATATGAACTCCAAGTTCTCTCTTTCCACAAACAAAGGACTCAGAGCCATCCTCTGCCTACTGAGTGCGTCTGCAATCACATTACCCTTGCCAGGGGTATAAGAAATCTCAAAATCGTATGAAGCTAAGAATTCCATCCACCGTTGATGCCTTAAGTTGAGATCCTTCTGCGAGAATAGGTACTTGAGAGATTTGTGATCGGTGTACAACTTGAATCTTTCTCCCAGTAAATAATGATGTCACGTCTTCAATGCAAATACCATGGCAACTAGTTCTAGATCATGGGTGAGGTAGTTCTTTTCATGAGCTCTCAACTGACTACCCCCATAACATATTACTTTCCCTTCTTACATTAGCACCGCACCAAGCTCTGTATCGCATGCATCAGTGTAAACAGTAAACACTTTACTTCCATCGGGCAAGGTCAAGACTGGGGCTGTTGTCAGAGCCTTTTTCAGCCGTGGGAAAGCAACATCACAGTCTATATCCCATGAAAACAACAAATTCTTCGTTGTCAGCCTAGTGAGAGGGGCTGATATCTTCGCGAAGTCCTTAATGAGCTCATATAGAAACGTGCCAACCCAAGAAAGCTTCTCACCTCGGTTGCATTTTTAGGAATCTGCCAATATTGCACTGCAACCACCTTCACAGGATCTACAGCTATCCCTTCTTTGGAGACTGCATGCCCCAAGAATCTTACCTCCTTTCTTCAGAAATGGCATTTGGAGAACTTTGCTTTTAGCTGGTGGTCACGGAGAGTTTTCAAAACTTCCCTCAGATGTTGGGCATGCTCTTCTTCATTCTTGCAGAAGATCAAAATATCATCAACGAAGACTACGACGATTTTTTTTAGGAATTCCCGAAATGCCCTACTCATCAAATTAACAAAATAGGCGGGTGCATTTGTCAGCCCAAAAGGCATCACTAGCCATTCAAAGAAACTGTCCGGTGTTCTGAAAGTAGTCTTATCTATGCTATATCCTCAGCCACTCTCAATTGATGGAAACCTGTAGCCAAGTCCAACTTAGAAAATACTGAGGCATCAACGAGCTGATCAAATAAATCATCAATTCTTGGAAGCGAGTGCCTATTCTTTTGGTGAGCTTATTTAATTCTCTAAAGTCAACACACAAACGAAGTGATCCATCTGCTTTAGTTGCGAATACTACTAGAGCACTCCATTCAGATATGCTTCGTCTGATGAACCCTTTCCTAAGTAGCTCCCCTACTTGCTTACTCAGCTCCCTCCTTTCCCTTGGAGCCATGTGGCATACTGGTAACGCAATTGGCTTTGCATTGTCTACCAGATATATGTGGAAGATGATCTCGCGCCTTGGAGGTAAACCCTGTACCTCATCAAAAACATCTGAGTAATCCCGAACCACTGGAACATATTGCAAGTCCTCTTCGGATGCATCTAAAGACTCTAGGAAGCTAAGCATAACAGACCCTTGGAGGTCACAAGAAACTTCGAGGGCATGACAAGTTGGGAGCCTGACAGCAACTCCTTTCACAATCTAAAATAGCTCCATATGCGGTAAGCCAATCCATTCCTAGTATCAACCCATAGCCCATAAACCCGAGCACATACGTGTCGCATTCAAACTCAATGCCTAACACAGATAAGTTAAAACCCCTACAAATCATCGATAAATGAGTCGAACCACCAATGGGGTTTGAAACAGCAATGGGATCTACTACAATACTAGTAACTAAGTGCAGAGATTCAACCATAGAGATTTAAACGAATGTGAAGCACCAGAATCAAAAAGTGTTCTAACTGGATGGTTTGAAAAAGAAACTAAACTTTCTACGAAAATTTTTCTACCTCTTTTAGGAGAACTGACAGCGAGAGAATGCACCTACCCTCCAGAAGTTCCAGCCCTTTGACCATGTACCTGTTACTTCGGGAACTCCTTAGAGAAGTGTCCGACCTCTCTACAATTAAAGCAATTGCCCTTCCTTCTCTTACAGTCCTTGATCAAGTGACCCTCCTTCCCACAATTGTGAAATTTCCTCTTATCCTTGCCTTTGACATCTTTCCCTCCTTTCTTTTGCTGTTGCTGTAGCTGTTGTTGCTGTTGCCCTTTCTTAGGCCACACCTTTCTATTCTGCGATGTCCCCCCAGTCTTTGCTTCCTTCTTCTCTCCCTTGCCCTCTTCATGCATTTGGGCTATATCCACAAGCCTTTCAAAAGTGGCCCCCATAGGAATATGGGACATAACAAGACCATGCAAAGGATCATTCAGTCCTTTAGCAAATCGTAAAGCCTTTTTGTGCAGTGTATCCACCAACTCTAGTCTGAACCTTGCCAGCTAGTTGAAATTGTTCACATACTCCTTCACTGTCAAGTTCTCTTGCTTGAGCGCTAAGAACCTCTCCATCTGTATGCTTCGCTTAGCTTGGGAAAGAAATTTCATCTTGAACCTCTATCTGAAATCTTCCCAGGTGTCCACCGGACGTCCAACCTGGGTGACTTCCCACCAAAATGAGGCTTCGTCTTTTAACAGCCAAGCAGCTAACTGAATCTTTTTTCGATCCTCCACTTCAAAGATTATGAATAAGTCCTCGGTCTCCTTAAGCCAATTCCGAGCTTCTGCAAATGTCTCATACCCTTGTAATGGCTTCCCTCCCATAGCACGGAAGTACATATAGATTTTGGCAAAGTTATCTGCTCTTGGAGGGGGAGGAGGAGGAAGGACCGACTGGGGAAACATGAGGAGGAGCGTCTCTCTAGCCTTCAGGAGGCGCTGTGGCCTCCAAATATCTCCGGAACCATCCGGGTATCGTGACGCCCTTTGGGATATTAGAAATATTTTGATCCCCAGACATGCTGAAAAAGGGAAAAGGAAGAATCTTGGATAAAGGACCGAAGGATATTACATATGGCTTCTTGGAAAATATTTTCAAAATAGACTTTTCTTTTTGAAAATACTTTCTTTTAAAACCTTTTTGAAAAGTACTTTTCAAAACTTTTATCTAATCTGTAACCTTCAGCTCTGATACCAAGTGTAACACATCACGTCCGTTAATGTCACTCACTAAGGGAATGCATTAATTTTCGTGAAGCATTGTAGGTAAATAGATACATAATAATTACAAGATAGATATAAATAAGATAGCAGCGGAAATTTCAAAATTTTATTTTAACATAAAAACATAATACTGTAGTTCACAATACCGTAAGTCATAAAACTGTTACAACAAAATACTTCTGTGTTGCATCATCAGAGTACATAGGTATTAAAGAAAAACATTATTCCCAAATAAAAAGAGTAAGCCATAGTAGAGACAAAGACTTGAGCCATACTCCAGAAGTAGCTTCCAGCAAGATAATATCCAAGTCCTGACTAAGCCTGGGTGTTTCCTCCCTAAGAACATGGGGAGGGGGGGACTAAAGAGAGAGGGAAAAACAAAGGGGTCAGACATAAAGTCGGGCGAGTCTAGTTACTTTTAGCCGGTAAGTAAATAAAGGTGAACATGACATGCATAAAGTGGGTTAGAGAGGTCACTATATAAATGGAAGGTGTGTCAAGGAATATAAAGTAAGTTGTACACATACTTCACTAATGACTACTCTGCACTATTACTAGTATAACTAAAATTAGATGATCCCTTCCACAATAAGTTGGTAGACTTAGGGTATACGTCCGAGTGTACCCTAATTGACCGGCTCCCTGTTCCGTAGATACCCTATGCTGGCCCCACAGTAGGAGGTATCACTTCCTAAAGTGGCAACCCAAGAGGTGCACAACCATATCTACAGGTGTCACGGTTGTCTTAGCCCCCTCTGCTCGGCCCATGCACACACATGTCCCTGGTCGGTTTGCGCTGTCCACACCGTCCGTCCCGTTTGGATCTCTTACAATCAATCAGTAAGTGTGACCTTATATCCGCCTATTACGGAGTTCTTTATTTGATACCTACTCCGGGTTACTGATTGAAATGGGTCCCACACAATATGATACAAGCTCTCCCCTTTGTCTTGTATCCCTACTAGGTTTTTCACTGACTATGTATACCCTCTAGGTGTCTTTAATTACATAGTCCTATACCGGTTATGCTTACCCTAAAGGGTGTCTTTAACTACATAACTTTATTCTATTTTCCACTGGCTATGTATACTGTCAGGCGTCTTTAATTACATAACCTTATTGGGTTAAGTTTGTGGGCCTATATATCGATATATTACCCACCCCTTCTAACTTACTTAACCCACCTACTACTCATCCAGTTTTACTTAACCATAACTTAAGTTCATAGCCATACAATCTTTATGAATTAAATTAGGTTAAGTAGTCCAATTCTATTACCATGTCCAATTATGGTTTCATACTGGGTTAGACCTCCCTCATTAGGCCTACAACATGTGGATTCTAGATATGCCAGTCGGGTCCAGGCAGTCTTATTCCACAGTTGGGCCTAACCTCGTGTCTTAGCCTGGTTCGTATTTACGTACTTAGACCTCCCACATTAGATTCAACATTAGTGGCTGCTAAATATGCCGGTCAGGTCCAGGCAGACTTCCCCCACTAACGTGACCTAACCTCGTGTCATAAGTACAATTACAATTCCTAATTGTAATTACTAACATTCTGTTTTCAATTAATTTACCATATAATTAATCCTTTCCTTTTGTAGGTGTCAATACTTATTTTGCAACAATAATCTGAGTTACATTTCCATAAATGGTCATATTCAAATTATGCCATTTTTACCCAAATTTACCTATGTCATTGTAGGTGATTATTTCTATGTTTCCCTATTTGAATTATATGTCCAACTTATATAAACATTATATAAATTATGCCAATTATAGATCCCATTTTTCCTCGTTTCCTAACTGACTTGATCGCATGTATTTTGGCTTCATCAAGGCTACAAAGTAGCCTTGCCATAACAATAAAAAGGGAGTGACAATCGTGACAGTTTTAGCACAGTTTTGGCATAAGCATGGCCGCAAGGTGAATGGACATGTAATCATCATAAAAGGGTGAACACAAAACTGATGAACTTGTGGCAAATACAGTGTCAAAGTCAACATAACCTAGTCTAAACTTGTCATTTAGATGTCTAACAAAATTAGGGTGACATAGTAGCATTATTAGATCTAAAAGGGTGGCATCACATGTCAAGTTTACAACATATCGTGATTACTACAACATAACAGGTGAAAGGTGATTAGCATAAAGGATTAGATCTAAATTAACAATTTCGCATTTTCCACAATATAGTTGCAAGTCAAGATCTACATAGTCAGCATAGTAGAATGTCCATAATCATATTGGATCCAGGGATAATGACATAATAAACTTGCATAAGTTCATGATTCCCAACATATACCCGTTTCGTACTCTATTATAATTCACATTTATCCATTTAAACTTAAAAGTGACCAGAAACTCACAGTGTTAGGTTCATGAAATTTAGAGAGAGAGAGATCTGAATTCTGAATAGCTAAATTGATTGCAGTAGACTTTGATTTTGTTTCAATTTTCAACCCGACTGCAAATGGCCTCTATGATCTCCAATGGAGAAAATAAGAGAATAGGGCACCATATTTATAGCCTAGAACCAATGAACTAGACCTGGAATCAAGTCCAGGTACGTAAAATGAATTCTGCCCAGGTCTGTCCGGGGGGTCGATACCCCGACACCCATGTCGACACCCCTATAGGGGGGTCGACACCTATGTCGACACCCCCTAGGGGGGTCGACACCCATGAGCGGGAATTTTCCCGCTCAGCCCGCTTCGGCCCGATTTTGATTTTTGAATTGTTTTTGAAGGTTCTGGAATTTATTATATATATATATATTTATTTATTTATCTTATGCGTAAACAAACTTCGAACCCTCATAACTTTTTCATACGATGTTCGTTTTACGCAAACCAAATGACCACTCTGACCAGAATTTCGAGATGGAAACAATGGCATAGTTTGTTCCCTCTAATTCCGAATGTTAAATTAATTATTATTTAATTTATCCTCTTTTAATGTCGTTAAAATTTGGGGTGTTACACCTGCCATATACATATATTTATATATATGTTTATGCACTAGTCCTCTCACATTAAGCCTACACTTGTGGATGTTGGGATTGTCGGGCTGTTCCGGGCAGACTTCTTCCATAAGTTGACTTAACCTCGTGTATTAGCACTGTTACATATTTTATTTATGCACATAGACACCTCACATTGGATTTACCACTTGTGGATACTGGATATGTCGGGCGGTTCCGGGCAGACTTCTACCATAAGTGTAATGTAACCTCGTGTCTAAACGCGGTTACAGTTTATTATTTACTGTAAATCTTCTATATAATCCAAGCATGTCTATTCTTTCAAATTTCCACTGTAATTTATAATTCACATTTCATCATATTATGCCTATTTTATGCCACATGTTCTGTTTAACATATAGTCAATTCTATTCTATCATGTAATCAATTAATCCGATAATTGTTCAAATTTAACAATAACTTGTGATGGCCAAATCATGTACTTTTCTGACTTAACATGTAACTTTCTCAATTTCTATCGTTAACGGTCCAGGTACATAAATGTCACAAGTTAACATAGAATTGAAACAATAGTAATTGCTACTCTTATTTTGGCAAATTTTCTAACATACTAATATCTTAGCATATTAATGTTCCAACATGTCATATTTGTCACTTTAATCCTTTTAACATATGTTTAAACATTTCAACATATCATATTTAAACATGTCATAACAACAATACAATACTTTTAACTATTCTAACAAATTCACATTATACGATAAGGGGGAATGTTAAACGATAATATATCATTATCAAAAATGATATAACTTAAATCCACTCACCTTATTTGCTTTCCAAATCCTGAATCTGGTCCAAATCTAGCATTCCATGGTTCTCCCCTAATTGGATTCAGAAACTAACAACCATGGATTCATAGTTTTTACTAAAAGAAAGAGGGGAGAAAGGGGAGGAAAATTGAATAGACCAGATCTAGAAAATTACCTCACTTTGCATTTGATTCCGAACACCTTTTTATTAACATCAATTCTTTTCCTCTAAATGTGATTTAGAATTTTTCCAAAACTAATAATCTTAATTTTCTAAAGAGATTTGAAGAGGAAGAAGAATGGCAGAGCTTCTGCATTGGCTCAGAAATATGAGATTTAGAGTAAGCTTTTCTAGCCTATTTATAGGTGTTCAAGATTTTATCTTACACGCAGCGATGAGTCAGCATTGAACCTAGTTAAGAAAATCGTCCAGGTACGTCAATGAATCTGCCTAAATCTGTGGTGGATCTAGAGGGGTGTCAACCCAGGTGTCGACCCCACTGTCAACCCCCCTGGGTACCACCAACAGAATTTGGTTTTCGAATTTTTTTAAATGTTTGAATTTTTCTGAAATTTATTTAACTATTATATTCATATGTAATCTTCTTATATGTATACAATTCTTCGAACGATCATTTTACGCGTATATATATATATGCACAACTTTCGTTTCATTTTCAAAATTCAAATGGCGTTGCACCGTTATTTGATTCTTGCCATATTTCATTGACTGTAGCCTTATGTTGAATTTTATCTCTTGTGTGTATATATATATATATATATTTCTGCATATATACACACATATATCCTCATGTATATATATTTATATACATATATTTTCTTTATTTCCTAATATGTACGTTCTTATCATTCAAATTTTGAATTTGTATGCGTACATATATTTGTATGTTCAGTTGGCCCTCTCTAAAACAAAAATAAAAATTATGTCCGCTACCAGGGTCCAAACCTCTGACCTCTATGTCACAAATCCAATGCCTTAACCAAATGAGCTATGATATCTTTTGTTAATAAGTTTGGAAACTATGGTTGTCATTGTTCTCCTTCTATTACCTTATTCCCATGTTTTGCTACAATACTTCATTTAAAGGTATCTATTTCATCTTAACGTAGTTTCTGCAATCCATAAGTCTAAATTGACCAGAAAACCATCACAAACGCAATGACGCTAATCCCATGGCCAAATTCTGGTAGCTCTTCAAAATTTTCATTTCTTTTTAAATGTTTATGTCAGTGCATATATATACGTATATGAATTAGTTAATTATTTAATTGTTATAAAATGCGGGGTGTTACAATCTCCCACCCTAAGGAAATTTCGTCCCCGAAATTTGATAACCTAAGTGGTACCTCCTAGATGTATGCAATTTTCAAAAATCCTTTAAAAACATAATGCTCACATCCTTAATATACTGGCAGTTCTACATGAATGCAATATTTTGAAAATCAAAAATGCTTTTTCATCCAAATTTTTCCGCGCTCTTACTGAGCAAGAGTGCAGTTCATCAAATTTTTGCATGCAAAACCCTACCAAGAAACTTTATTTTTCGAATTTCATAAAAATCTAATTTTCTAATTTCGATTTCTTATGTTACAAAAAGGGGGAAAACGGAAAACTTCACATCTTCTGTTTTTCCTTTTCAACCTTTTTCCAACCATACTTGGATTTTATGAAACTATTTATAAAGATTCCCCTATTTTCCTATCCAAGCACAGCCCACATAAGAAAGTTTTCTTTATTACATATTCTATTTTTCAACTTGGAAGCTTTTATTCTTATCCATCTTTTCTCATAATTTTCCACTTTTCTTTAACTTCATATTTGTTGCTTTACTGAATTTTTGCTGTTTCCTCTTTAGTTATGCTATTACTCTTTTCTTAGCTTATTTAATCTTATGATATTTGTATAGTTTTCAAATAAACCTTCTAATCTTTCGACTAAAACAGGAAAACATACACCCTACATAGTTACCACTAAGGGCCAAGAATCTCGGGACTACGTCCCCCTCAGATAGAAAATTCCAAACTATGGGATCCACGATAGGTTTAGGTGTTACCCTAACTACCTAACAGGAGCAAGATATCAAAATGATCACAACAGAAATGTAATAACGGGTTACCCCTAATATGAAAATTAAATGCTTACTTGCCCTTTTTCTATCTAGTAGTCACTACTAATTCTAGTTGTGTACCAATAATCATTTCAAGCAACATCCTAGGCCTCTCAATGCTTACGCATTCTACGGGAACCTATCATTATTCCAAGATAATTCTCGCTATTTACTCATGGCCTCGAAACTTTTCCCATTTTTTCTAGGCTCTAGTCCTTACCTACTCTATAATTTTTTTAAAACATGGTTTGGCCTTCTCATTTCACTTTTCTTCCAAAAACTAGAAGTGTCAAAACTTTATTTTCCTCATCAAAACTTAATTTTGCCAAACCATAAAACATATCATTTAAAAAAATGTAAATCATCATCATCATTAATCATTCATTTTTTTTCAAATCACAAAAACTGGAGTAGATAAGGACAACTAATTCTCAATCAGGCTCACGACTGGTTCTTGCCTATAAGGTCAGTTCAGTCTCTTACTACAAGGTGCAAACATCTACTCTATTCTTAATTTCTACTACTTATTTTGTCCATCCAACAAAACTATCTTGTCAAAATAATTTGTCAAAAAGGATTGTCATAAGAATAGAGATTTCAAATCTTTCTTTATTAAAAATTCTTTTTATGAAATATAACATGAAAACAAGCGAGTTATACATGATATATAATATGCACCTTTTACTGAGAGAATTTTATTTTAGACAAAATTTTCGCAAGAAATTACTATTCAAAAAATATACCCCATTTTACTTCAAAACCCAATATGTACTTCTTTACATATTTAAAACTATAACTTTAAAGATTAAAACTTGAAAACACAATAAACCATCTTCCCAATTTTTTTATAATTTCAGGTTCATAAAAGTAAACAATGGGGTTAGACTCAAAGTGGGTTTCCAATCTTTCTAGGCTTTCCTAATCACCCCCAGGAAGTCAATTCTCTCAACTATATATATTCGTAATCCATTTTTCTCTTCTTAACCTTTTCCAATTTATAAGGTTTTACTGCCAAGCCCACTAATATGAAATATCAACATATATGATCCTCCTTTTTCTTATTTTAAAATATATTGTACATTTTCTACCCAAATTACCTAAGGGTCTCAGATTCCCATATTTATTCCTTTAGTGTACAAAACAGCCGTCCCAATTCTTACCATATTATATTCTATCTACTTAGCGGGTTCCCTTATGGATCTGGGTGTATATAATATATTTATATTTTTAAAAATACAAATATGTTCACTCACTATTTATACAAGAATCCTAAATCTAAGTTCTGATATCAGATGTGATAACCCGAATTCCAACAAACCGGTTTTTTTCAAAATTCCAATCTATCGAAACTCATGTTGGTTTGCTTTGTTATCCTGCAGAAAAGACAGAGACATAAAACATGTCAGTGCTCAGAAGATATCTTATGGCGGAATGGATAAAATATAATGAAATCAAAATACAGCCTTATCGTATTAATAATGTTGGCTAACAAGTATCTGAAGCTATCGTGTCTCTGCTACAAATCTAACCTGCGAGTATATTATGAGGAGGGGGTCAGAACACCAGTTATGGTGACTGGATTTAAACTATACACTTTGGATAACCTACATGTATTGTTCAATCACATTTTCTAATTTATTAGGTTACTTGGGTTAACAACACTCAAGCCTTACACACACATCGTACCCATTTACTTCTAGTGGATTAACCTAATACAGTATATATGTAGCTACCCCCAATATTAAGGTACACCCCATGGTACCCCACTCGCATGGTCTCCACCATAATATCATCGAAATATACGCAGTCCCTTATCCTACATCAGAGTGATATACGAATCTCTTTATAACAATGTTACGTTCCACATATATATACATATATATATATATATATATATATGTCAATTCTATGCTACGTAAGCGTACGAACTGCCACCTTCGATCGAATCAGATTCCATACCAGAGTAATGCCCTCAAGTCAACGATACACCACCCAGAGCAGATATATATGTATATAGACTTTCCCACATACATAT
Organism: Allium sativum; assembly: GCA_030737875.1. Classification (NCBI taxonomy): domain Eukaryota; kingdom Viridiplantae; phylum Streptophyta; class Magnoliopsida; order Asparagales; family Amaryllidaceae; genus Allium; species Allium sativum. Next base: position 694,652,922 of record CM060920.1, read on the forward strand.
CGTCAACTGTAGCTCGATGCCTTAACCGCACGTCCTCTAATGTGCAATGATTTCCGTGGTAGTGCGATACAAGAAACACGGAACTCGGTCGGGAGCTTTTTTATATCTGTACAGGCAAGACGAAAATAAAAATTATGTCGCCGTCGGGGTTCGAACCCCGACCTCTATGTTACAAATCCAATACCTTAACCAACTGAGCTATGATGTCTTTTGTTAATAAGTGTAGAAACAATGGTTGTCATTGTTCTCTTTCTTTTACCTTATTCTCATGTTTTGCTACAATACTTCATTTAAAGGTATCTCTTTATCTTAACTCAGTTTTCTGCAATCCATGTGTCTAAACTGACCAGAAAATCGTCACGAACACAATGATGCTAATCCCACGGACAAATTTTGGAAGCTCTTCAAAACTATCTTTTCTTTAAATGTTTATGCCAGTGCATATATATATATATATATATATATACATGTATGCATTAGTTAATTATCTAATTGTTATAAAATGCGGGGTGTTGCACTTACCTTATGAACTGAGAAAACAATAGTTTAAACAAAAAGCAACTAATTCTCAGTTTAAACAATACTGATGCAAACCGAAGCAGATAAATGCGTGGTATAATATAAAGTAACTGGCTTTAAAATTGAAGTTTTCCCTCTGTAATCTAAAGCTGGAGATCCTGAGAGTAGTAAATTGTTGTCTGCTAGAAAAACTTCCGAATTTTGTACTTAAATCAATGTGTTGCATGGTTTGTTATCATAACCGTTAAATGAATATTGAGGCATCCGTGCATAATATAGATGTCTGTTGTAAAAAAATCCAAATTTTAGTGCAACAAAGAGGCTACAGTCAGTAGCCAGCTTTACTCTGGAGATAGAGTGATTAAAAAGGGCCTTGCATAATTGTCACCAAGAGAGACTATGTTTATAGAAGAAATCGTGCATGAAGAACTACATGAAACATCATGAAGAACTACTTAATATATTCATTATACGGCCTACTATATTAGATAAGATAAGAGATCGCTGAAACTAAACATATAGCTTTTATATTAAAACATTAACAACCCCAAATAAAAGATCATTGAATACTTAAAAAATAAGAGATAAACCAGAAGCTTGAAACCTAACCTTAGCAGTGTTGAGTGAAAGTCGAGAGAAGTGTGATACCAAAGCTATTCCAACTATTATTAATGATATGGACCAGTAAACGCTAGAAAATCAGTCGTCCCTGACTTAAACATAACAAAACAATCGCAATTATATTTTTGTGGTACTAAAAGAGAGAACTTGTTAATTTTTTCATGGCACCATTTCCATATTAATATTATCCAAACCCAAAGCTTCAAACCTTATCATGCCTACAGTTATAATCGATGTAACTATGCTCTGTAATTATATTCTATGGCAGTATCCATGCATTAGTATTTTCCAATGCCTCAACAAATTAACATTTTTGATTAGTGATATTCGAGGTCTTTTTAGCTGGAAAGAGAAATTGGTTAGTAGCTGATGTCAAAGCATGAGATTCCTTTCCCAAATTATTCTGTTGCGAGAGGTACACTTCAATCTCCTTTCTGTTCACATGATGCATCTACGTCTTTTCAGAAGTGGAAAACTTAGGGTTTTGGTACCTCGAATCCTGGTGACTCCGATTTACTCTAATATCACCAATCTGATCATTCTTTGTCTTCCGTTCTTTTCCTTATTCTTGCGCATGCACACACACAACATCAGAGGGATGAATGGTCTCTTCCATCATCTTCTGAGTGGATCGATTTTTGCGGTTCATAACTAACTGGAAGTCGTCAGCGTCAGTTTGTTGAGGTGAGGTGGGCTTTAAGTTATCAGGATCAGGGGGGATGGAGGCCGAATCGGCGTAGACGACCGTCTGGGAGGAGGGAGAGACGGGGATCAGAAGTCGGGAAGAAAGAAAGAGAGAAAAAGGTGTAAGCATGAGAAAAAGGGTTAGGCACAACTAAAGTACAAAATGACAATTAGATTCTTAGTTGTTCAATGGATGACAAACTTGTCATATTTGATAATGGTTATAACCGTTGTAAGACCTTGTAACATAATATCCGCTGAAACGTTCTAACGGTTATAACCATTATGAATTGAAACGAAATAAGTGTTACAATAGAGCCTGGTTAGTGTAGTGTAAATTATTTATTCATTCCAATTGATATCACTTAAAATGGGTGAACATAAACAAGTCATTTGACTAGTAAATGGATAATTAATCCAACTTCAACTACCACAAATAATTTAACATCGTTTTTAACATGTTAATTATTTCAAATTCGCATTCAAATCATAACACAAAAATAAATAACTATACAAAAAATTTGAGTGAGAGGATTCTCACTGTGATCGGTTCTGAAATTGTTTAAATAACGATTGTTTTTAACTAAATTAAATTGGACGTTTAATTTAGTCAAGATGATTTCAGCGGCTCCTGTTTTGTCGAATTCTGATGTCGTATGAACAAGATATAAATTTGTATGCATTGAATACCTTTTAAACTAAACTAACATAATTAACTAATTAATTAATAATTCCTAATTACATTTTTAAAGCCTGCTTATGTTAATTCCTCTCCAGCTCAAAAAAATGAAACTATGCTCGCTTCGTCTCCCTCCTCACTGCACTCCCATTAGGCCACCGGTCCATGATCAAACCACCCCACGTCAAAGAGCCAGAAGCCACCATCCACCGCTTGGAGCGCCGCCGAGTTCGAGTCCCCCACTGTGCTTGAAAATGCGATCGAAACGGTGACCTTTGGGGCAGAAATTCGTTTCCATTTCAACACCATAAATGATCAACTCCATATGGATTAAAAGATCTCGTGTTTCTCTTTAATTTTCTTTTTATAACTTTCGAATGATTCAGCACGCATTGGAAGATATTAATTGGAAAATCAGGATAATATCGGGCATTAACAAGCTCGGTGACGGCTGGTGTATTAGATTAGGGTTTTGCAGAAAACTTACATATATATATATATATATATAATTTAATTAATATTAAATTTGTACACTAATTTTTTAGTGCTCCGAACTCCAAACGATCCCTAATGACTTTTGCCCCTTACCAGATACCCCAATTCCGAACACAATGGAATATGTTTCATAAGATGATTCAACTATTCTGATCAGTTTTTATCAAAATTAAAATATAAATCAATATAACATTCAAAATCGATTTTCAATGCACATTTTAATTTATTACGAGCACATAGTGACTCCAAAAATTACGAAATTTGTAATCTAGTTATATGTACGGTTCTAAAAAATTATTTTTTTCGAATTTGGAGACCGTTTGAAATATGGCCTTATAACTAGCTTAAAAATGAACACGGGTTTGAATTTACCGCGCTTTCATAAGAATTCCAATTGACTTGAAATTTTAAACTTGACAATAATTTGATGTTACGAATCCAACAAAATTAATTTCGTTGAAAACGGAGGTCATTTACAAAATTGCTATTTTTATGGGCTTAAATAATGTTAAAATATTAATTGATTCCATAGCGACTATTTTAAATTTTAATATGGACATAACTTATAATTTATAATATGATATATAAAATTTTCACATTCAATAGAAATATATAATTAAATAGATCCTAATGTTTCTTATTTTGCTAAAATATGATTTATTTTGAATTCTATATATTCAGTTAAAGTTCAAAACCAAATTCTCAAACTAACGCGCCATTACGAGTTCGTTTTAATTAAAATCTAAATTTATACGCTCAAACTTTGTTTTAAATAATTCTGAGTAATTATTTATCAAAATAATCATTTAAAATATTTAATTCCATCAAAATCAATTAATTTTTTTTAAATTGGCTCCGAAAATTAGGGTTGTTACAATCTCGCCCACATAAAAACTTTTCGTCCCCGAAATGGAAGGTGGAATCGAAGTCGTTTACTTAACCAACTCAACTTTCGCTTTGCTCGAGTTCTTCAACTTTTCAGTTTCTAAGAACTTTCCGATTTCTCGAAATTTGGCTAACGCCTTAAATTTTAGAAAATTTTCGCTATAACTTCTAATGTACTGGTTAATCGGTACAACTATAGCTTGGCACTCTGGGCCCTCATCAGTCAAAAAGAAAATCAAAAAGCCAAGCGGCTAGCCATTCGGCTCATAAAATCATCAAACCTAGTCAATACAATAAATATGTATCTTTTTATTGGGCATACAAATTTATTCCTCTTCTTAGCTTACACAACCAGTACAACATATGAACATATCCAATTCAAACAAATTTTCAAATCAGTTCAACATTATATTTAAGTTGGCTTAAGTTACCTTTAATTCTCGTATTGGTTTTATTATTCCAATATTTTTATTAGTTAAATTAATCATCACACAACACAACCATCAATCAATTAGTTAATTGATTTTCAAATATATATCTCTTATATACTTAAAATCATATTTTCAATGCCAAATCACAAATAGTAAACTCCAACTAAGTTTTTTTCTGTTCCCACACCGGTCTATTTGAAATATATAGATATCCCGCATTCGAAACTCGAAAATAAACATTGATGATGCGGCCGCATCACCAGAATTATTCTCGGGCAACAAGAGTATGATTCTATATCTACCTATTATATTTGAGACTTCGTATAGTTGTGGATTAGACATATATGCAAAATCTTCTTATACTCGATAGTCCAAAATCAAATAAATATTTAAATCTTTTTAATAATATATAAATTTTAAAACTAATTCACTTTTATAAATAACACTCTTCACAGTCATTCTAGGGAATTACTAACCCTATCTCTAATGAGTCATTCTTATAGGATGTTACTAATCCTATCTCTGATGAATTTATTCGTTTGGTTCTAATGTTTCTTGTTCTCGAGCTTTCTAAACCAAAGCTCTGATAGCAATTGAGGCAACCCTAACTTCCTGGCTGGGCTAAATTGAACAAGAAGACAGACTGCTTTGAGAACACGATGAATCTGAACACAAATAGGAGAACATTTTATTACTAATACAAAAATATGCATCAGAGTACAAATGAATAATATACAGCGGAAAAATAATACATGAATATAATATGCAGTGGAAAAAAGTCAACTACCACAGTTGAAAGAAAAACAAGGATACAAAGCATTCCATATTATAGCTCTAGACATACTCCAGGATCCTGTTAAAAGAAATATCCACGAAACCAAAACTACTAGTTGCCCATGTGGAAAATATGGGCACCCAAAGTTTATGTGGAAAACAATAAACTCCAAGTTAGTCATGGGACTGGTGTGAGAACTAAAATAGTTATTAAAAATTATTTTAATGTTAGTTAAATCGCGGGACCACGCTGTATAACACAGAATGGATTTTCTCCCATGAATACCACAAAACAAAACTCGCAATGCTAAAAAGAAAAAATGAAGCCATTATAAGATTCAGGTTCCATCACACAATTCAACGCAAGTCGGAGGATAGATTTTTACCTTATAGCAGGTGAACATGATACGCAAAATTTATCTTTTATTATTATTAATGCATAGTGCAGAAATTTCGAATATATATGTATTAATCATAGATGGCATAGTACCCCATCCTACTAAGTCTCCATATAGGTTTACAACTGAAACCGTAAAATCGCGCATTGGAAATTGGGTTTCCATCTATGAACCAAGGTAAGGGATCTTCCTTTCAGATTCGAGAAAATCTAGCACATGCCTTAGGACTCAAGACACAGGTGAGCCATTGGTTAGCGGCAAGGCCGGTCAACCGTTGCTGATTAGTTATACCATAAACAGTACGTTATCAGGTCCTATCTGATTTGTCACCTGGTCAGTACGTCGACCATCTTGGTCAGTATGTCGACCATCAAGGGCCTTGTGCGGCCAAATCCGCGGTACCTAGCTTTCCATCATCCAACATACACATAAGTAAAATGTCTTGGCTCCATAGCACGACATCACTTATAGCTAGAAACCAACATATGTCCATTTCCCTGAGGTCCTCATCTTGATTTTGGTTCATAGCGGGGCGTGAAGCTCGCGAATTAACGCTACACAAAGTTGTGCTATATTAAAGCTATGCTTTGATCATCACCCACAAAGCCTTGCTTTTCAACAAAAGCTTTGATTCATGCATATCAGCATGCCACATTGTCAATCTATACCATACCATTGATTTCCACCAATATATAACCTCTAATCTCGTAAGTCTCAGAGAAGGGTGTTAAGCAAGATAATAAATTCTCTGCCACCGAACAAATATTATATATATATTCAGTAAAGATCAACGAATACATCATAAAATACAATGTTAGACATACATTCCATTTGCAAGTCCGTTCTGGGTCTAAACGAAACCGGATGCACCTTATTCCTCATCCCATATGTCCAATATAAGAGAGAGGCGCTCGCATACCCGGTCATTCTCCAAGTACATCTAGATGACCACCACTTATTACCTCATCTCGAGTGTACAACCCAATCGAGACATCAGTAATCATCCTAATGATGTGAAGATCTCCAGTCTTCAACTACCATCTTCAAATCTTCGACTTTTAATCATCGTTTCAGTTATTCGGAATGGGTTAAACCCGGTCTTTCCGAATAACTCGCATATCATATAATCAAGTGATATAAAAACACATCATATGCCTTATTCCAATCCATAATATTACTTTATTCTAATATTTTTTACTCAAATATTCTTTTCCGAAAACATTTCAAAAGATTTTACAATATCTTTTCTCAATTTAAACCAGATTAAGGATTATCAAACTAGTTGGGAATTTACAGACCTTACCGAAGTAATCATTCAGTTTATTATCCTAATCCCAGCTTATCCATTCACATTTCAGTCTAATTAAAGATTCATTAAAGCTCCACTTGGTTTTAATCTTCGAAAATCATTATTTCATGATTATTCCACTTAGGAAATTAATCCTGTCTTTAACTGGGTTAAAGAACGAACATTGTTTAAAACATCGCTCATGATAAACCCAAAAATCTTCTCCCATTCAATATGGAATCTTCACGGAAATTAAATCAATTGTGCTCAATATGAATTTCCATATCAGAATAATACTATAAGTGGAATAACGACAAAGCCTTTTAAATTCCATTTTTAGTAACAGTCTTCCTACGCAGGAGATCATCTCGATTATTACCAAATCGAATTCCATTAGAAAACTTTACTTTGAAAATTTTCATTAAATCTTAATTAAAAGATTTATAAATTCAAAACCATAATTTCATTGTTAATTGGTTAAAAAACCAATGTTATTTAAATCATCGTTCACAATGAACCCAAAATCAACTTCCATTTAATTCCAATTGTATTTATTAATTGGAAAACTTCATTAAATCTTAGTCAAAAGATTTATTCTATTCTCAACTAGATTTAAGAACAGTGTTATTAAAGACACCATTCATGGGAAACCTAAAATCCAATTGGATATTAAATACAAGGCTTTGAATAGAAATTATATCGACTTATATTCAACATCAAATTTGAAACCAATAGATATCGTATTAAAAACAACGATATCTATGTCTTCCAAACTCCTCATCAATATCCGTATAATCACATATCCAATATTGAAATATTCCAAAGATTATTTTCATTCAAATCCTTTCCAATTCATATGTTTGAAAATTCTGGTTATATTAAAACCATTATAATTTCTTTTTGTTCTTTACTCAAGTTAATAAACAACTTATTCAAATAAAAATATATTTTATCTTTTCAAATATGGAATATTTCATTCAAATTCTTTCCAAATCATTTATTATGATTTTACATAATTTATTCATATTTTTAATAATTTTATTAATTCCCTTACAGTCAGTTTCATATATCAACCACCAAACTACATCCATGGTGACCTTTTCCAAAACTAATTTGAACATATTTTAAAATCTAATCGTTGAATTTTAAATCTTTTATATTCATTTGAAAGATCTTTTAGATATGAATCTAACGGGACCAGTTTTAGGAGAATCCGACAGTCGGATCTCCCGTTACGTCAATTCGAAGTTAGAGGTTGACGCTCATGAACTGTCGCTACGCGATACGCGCTATTCAAGCCCGAAATCGATTTATAATTAAAAATAAAATTGGAATTGTTACCAAAATAATTTATAAATATTATAAATTATTCAATTACCATTTGAAATTTTATTTCAAACTTTTTACTTCAAAATCAAATATCTTCATTTGTAAGCAATTTTATTATACATAATAGATTTAATCCATTTCCATTCAAAACATATTTTATAAAACGTTTATAATCTCATTTAAAAATGGTTTCAACTTGCACATCAATTTAAAAATTGAAATTGAACATCCTATATTATTATAATATCAAAATAATAATATTTTAAAAATATCAGATTTTGAAATCAAAGCTTCTCTATATCCATTATAGTTTTATAATCTTTGTGACCATCCAAAATCGGACATCAAAATCATACTTCATTTCTTCATTGAATATTATGTTTAAATATTCATCTTTACTTCGGACTGAAACGAGATTCAACCAACTACCATATAATTTTATTTATATGGATTTCATGCATCCCATGTATTCAATAATAATTATAAACAATTATTAAGCATCCAATTCACATCTAGAGTGCATCTACAGCTGTATAAGCATTAAATAATTAAATAACGCTTATAATGCCCTGCCAATTAATCGATTAACATTCAATCTAAACACTTGGGATTATTGTAAATCTAATATTATCCCAATACCCATGTGGGGTTTTCAACCAATAAATAATCAATTAATAAATTATTTATTCTTTCCAATTGATATGACTTAAAATGGGTGAACATAAACAAGTCGGTTGACTTTTAAATGGATATTTAGTCCAATTTCAACTACCACAAATAATTTAACATCGTTTTTAATATGTTAATTATTTCAAATTCACATGCAAATCAAAACATAGATAATCATCCATTCATCCATAGGTTTGCAAACAACTTTGATGTGAGCTACCAGGCACCGTATACAATTTGTGATAATTAATTTAATACTAATCAGCATAGGAAATATGTATTCACTTATAAAAATAAATAATTGTACAAAATATTTGATTGAGAGAGTTTTCACTGTGATCGGTTCTGAGATCGTTTAAATGACGATTATTTTTAACTAAATTAAACTGCACATTTAATTTAGTCAAAATATGTAAATTGTTCCAAATTGCTTCCAATTAGTTTCATATTGTAGTGTTTGTTAAGGCGATTCCAAAAGTTCCAGTTTTTTTGAATTTTGATGTCGCATTTACAAGATCTAAATTTTTATATGTTGAATACTTTTTAAACTAAACTAACATAATTAATTAATTAATTAACTAATAATTCCTAATTACATTTTTGAACCCTGCTTACAATAATTCCCTCTCCCATTTGTTCCTCTCGCTTGAAAAAATCCTAACCCATGCTCAATTCATCCCTCTCCTCACCGCACCCACACCAGGCCGTCGGTTCAGGATCGAACCATCGCACGTCAAAGAGCCAGACACCACCATCCACTACTTGGAGCGCCACTAAGCTCGAGTCCCCCACTGCACCAGAAAATGTGATCGAAACAGTGACCTTTGAGGCAGAATTTCATGTGCATTTTAGCATCATAAATGATTAACTCCATATGGATTAAAAGAACTCGTGTTTCTTTTTAATTTCCGTTTTATAACTTTCGAATGATTCAACATGGATTGGAAGATATTAAGAGGGGAACTCAAGACAATATCGGCCATTAACAGGCTCGGTGGCGGCTGGTGTTTTAGATTAGGTTTTAGTAGAAAACTTATATATATATATATAATTTAATTAATATTTAATTTGTACGTTAATTGTTTAATGCTCCAAACTCCAAATGAATCCCGACAACTTTTGCCCCTAACCAAATATCCTCATCTCGGACACAATGGAATATGTTTTGTAAGATGATTTGACTGTTTTGATTTGTTTTTATCAAAACTAAAATATAAATCAATATAACGTTAAAAATTGATTTTCAACGTATGTTTTATTTTACTACCACCACATACTAACTCCAAAAATTACAAAATTTGAAATGTAGACATGTTTTACAAATACGGTTCTAACAAACTTAATTTCGTCGAATTTGGAAACCGTTTAAAAAATTGCCTTATAATTAGCTTATTGAATTTACAATTAAAATTGAATATGCGTTTAAATTTACCACGCTTACATATGAATTCCAATTGACTTGAAATTTTAAACCTGACAATATTTTGACGTTTCTGATCCAACAAAATTAGTTTCGTCGAAAACTTAGGTTGTTTGCTAAATGGCTATTTTTAAGGGCTTAAATAATATAAAAATATTAATTAATTCCATAGCGACTATTTTAAATTTTAAAATGGACATAACTTACAAATTGTAATATGAAATCTAAATTTTTTACATTCACTAGAAAGATATAATTAAATAGATCCTGATTTCTTGTTTTACTAAAATCTGATTTATTTTGAATTATGTACATTCATTTAAAGTTCAAAACCAAATTATCAAACTATAACCCCATTACTAGTTCGTTTTAATTAAAATTGAAATTTATATGCTCAAACCCTATTTTAAATAAATTATTAGTCATTATTTATAAAAATAAATCATTTAATTACGTTAGAATCAATTAAAAATAAGTTTTAAATTGGTTCCGAAAATCAGGGTTGCTACAGTTACTTTGCTTCTTTCAAAATAGTTTGAAATGATCCTTACTCAATCTGCTTTACAATCTATTTTGTATTAATCACATAGCTTGTGCTGGGGTATAATATGTCTTTTCATTTGGTTTTGATCGAATGGCTCTAAGAGAATGTATATGCCCGATGTATTAATTATGTAGCCGAAACGCCTGTTATCCATCATCTAACCCGAGCTAGTGTAGTTACCAGAATTGTTGTCGTGAATTGGTTTCGTTTTTACAGCCAAAACCAGTCTTCGTCAACCAGTCTCGAGTTGGTTGATAGTTTAATCAAGCATTTTCCATTGTTTTCTACTCTTCCGAGAACATATGAGGGAGAGCCTATCGCTGTTTATTGAAGTATTCTCGAGAGAATAGAAATTTTCTTTTCAATACCACATTTATTTTGATTTACAAAATGTGTAGATACTTGATAACATGGCAAAGAAGCATATCACTACTAAACCTATTAAGGATTGTCCTTTACCACCTGATCCTTCTTCTTTGAAGAAGATTGGAGTCACCGAAAAACATTCGTTGATCACCTTGCAAGAGGAAGTTGACGCCATTCTTTAGGACTTTAATATTTATTGTGTGGAGGCCATTCCTCCACATGAAACGGGTACCATTTCTTCACCTCCGGAAGGTTACTTTGCATATTCTGTCGTTTATATTTTGCATGGGGGTTTGTTCCTGTTCCTGATTTTATTTCCCGGTTCCAGCAATAACTAAGAATTACCCCTATCCAGCTTTCTCCATATACTTACACCTACCTTTTAGGCTTAGAACTTCTATCTTTAGAATCTGATAATCCCTCTTTGAACTCTTCTCTTCTTGATTACTTAGTTCGCCCTTCCAAGCTTAATGATGTGAATCATCAAATATTTCGAGTGAACCCCACAAAGAAATTATTATCTGACGGAGCGGTAAGATTAAAAGACTGGGAAACTCAATTTTTCTTTATGTGATGCCCTCCTGGTATTTCTGGAGGCTTCAGCACTTCAAGTACAAAATTTTAGGATATTTCTTTCTTGCCACTCTTAAACCTTTTTAAGCATAAATGGCTGCTTTCATTCCATATTTTTATTGCAGATGCAGCTCCCAAACTTCCCGGCTTTTCAGATAAGTTGTTAGTAGATCTTCTTTGCGCTACTTCTGAAAAGTTGGGCAACAGGTCCTCATTGTTGAGCTCTATCATCTTTCGAATACATTCTCTTTTCCCCTTGGTCAATCTATTATTGGGCAACCTCCTTTGGTTTCTTTTAGAAAGGGATTTCTTTCTTTGTCACTAGGGAGGAATGCTCCTTTTACTCCTCTAACTCTCCTTTATTTCCTGATAATATAGGTATGCTCTTTGCAATGTGATATGAAATTTAGTAAAATCTTGGTTCTTATTGATTTCTTTTACAATACATTAGAGGATATTCACTTTGAGTCTAGTAAAACCGATTCATATTTCTTAGTCCCAAGAGTAGGGGTTTCCTCTCTTAGAGATGCTTTGTTCAAGTTTAGAGAAAATGTTAAAAGAAAAATCATAGGTAGGAACTCGGAGGATTCTTCATCAAAAAGGTCCAAGGATTCCGCATGTCAAACTCCTTGCCCTACTGCAATTTTTGATTCTCCTGCAACCATCTCTCCAAGGATGACACCTCTTACAAACGCTCACCTTTCTGAGTCTCCTGAGGTTTACAATGCACTACATCATGCGATGGGGTTTTCCTCCTCTTCTGAGGACTTTATTCCCTAGGATCTTCCTGACCCCCCTTCTGACAAGGACTTTGATGAATTAGTCAGACAAATCATCTCCTCCTCTACATTTTCCAATATTGATCTTTCATCTGATTCCTCTAGTCCTCATCGTGCTTTGGTTGAGCAACTACTCTTGGTATGAACTAATCTTTTTTATCTTTCCGAACTTTTCGATTATCTTATTCGTGATTGTCGTACTTTTTTCTTCTCACAGGCTATTAAACGGTGGTTCTTAATACAAGAGGATGTTCTTAAACCTTCTCCTGATTTGTCAAAGTCTAAAGAAGAAATCTTATCTTTGAAGAAGGAAAACAGTGCTCTTCTCGATGTTAAGGAAAATGCGGTGCAGGAGCGGAGGCAGTTGGAGACGGCTCTTGTTGAAGCAAAACAATTAACTATCGAGGAGAAGGAAATTAACATAATTCTATCTGAAGGAAACCCGAACCCTGAATTTGACTTTGAAAAATTCCAAAAAAGAGATTTCTATGCTCGACTCCCGCTGTTCTTCTTTGCAACAACAAAACTCTTTTCTTGAGGAGGAGAATGCTTCCCTTAGGAATAAACTTGATAAGAACAAGGCCTTCTTGACCAATGCTACCTAAGTGATTAAGAATGCTAAGCGAAGGATTTCTTGTATTTTTCCAGACTACCCTAGATGAAATCATGGTTAACTCCTTTGAGGATGCACTTTTACTTATCTATGCAGACAACATAAACAAATGTCCATATTTAAGGTTTTCTTCTCTCGACCCGTTCTTGGTAGAAACAATTATGTCTAAGATAACTAATATGAAGGAGGGGAGTGCCCTTCCCGAGAGAACGGAGATTGATGTTTCCGAAATTTTGTTTATAGAGGATATCCCTTTAAGTGAACCGGGTGCTGATGATGGAGAAAATGTTATTATAGCATCAAAAGTTGTTTGCACTAATGATGAGGTCCTCGGGTTTCTAAATGTTACTAAAGATGAAGACGTTGGTGATGATAGTTCACTGATGCCAATGGTTCTCCCCAATCTTTTGATGATAATGATGAAGCATTTAATAAAGATCCTGAAATTGTTGAGACTCTACAAGATTCTGGTCCCATCTCCAAGGTATGATAGCTTCTATGGTATCCTTTTGGATTTTATTTTCAATAATTGTTTCCCTTCTTTTTCGCATAGATGAAAAGGAGAAAGTTAGGTTTTGGCATCACCTTCTTGGATAGGCACAATCAGAATTTTCCTATCTTACTAGAGAACTAAATAAACAAACACATGAATATAATGTATTGTCTAATAGATATCACCTTCTTCAAAAAAGTGAGGCAAAGCTGTTATTTTTTAAAGAGAGGGAAGTTGCCCTTAGGTTGAAAATGGCTCGATTGGGATGCGAAAGGGTCTTGAAAGAAAATGCTGAACTCATGACCCTGTTCTGGATGTTAACTGAAGATAGGGACATACTAGTAGACTTTTTGTATCAGATTTACAGCAGATATGAAACAACGGGTTTTCCTTTTTAGGTGATCATAGCAGAGGCTTGCTTAGGCGTCACCACAGAAGGTGCCTCGATGAACGTGGCATTGATCTTCATCAGTGTGCTTGCTGGAAACTTCTACGAATTACCTTGATTCCAAGAGAGCTACCATTAGACAAACTTAAGTTCAATAAACATAGATTTGTGTCTGAAGCCTTTAAGAGATCTATTTTGTATGAACATGAGGATTATTTCTAATGTGTATATCTTCTCAATTTCCAATGTAATGAGTTTGTCTTTTCCTAATTCCTTAATATTTTCTTCAGAATTTGTCCCCTGATACGAGTTTGCTTTCTAAGGACTTTCTAGGATATTACGTTAGGTAGAAGAGGAAGTATTACGAGAAATCTCTTTTCAATAAATCTTCAACATTAGCACTACTGTTTTATCAAAGACCTTGAGAAGGTAAGCATCCAAAGCTCCCAAATTCGTCTTGATTCCTTAGGCGAAGAGAGGGATAAATTCTAGAAAGAGTTCCGAACGTATCAATCGAGGCTGACTCCAGGTTATGACAGTCCTACGGCCGAGGAATGGGATTACCACAAGTCCCCTTCGGTCTATACACCAGAAGGGTTTGGATTCCATTTGATTCCACAATTACCCTTTCTACTAATTTTTTGAATAAAGTTAAGAGAGTCATTTCTTGCCTTGAGAATTATTCAAATAACTTGTAACTGGTCTTTTTTAGAACTTGATTATGGTCACACTTGAGCTTTGATGTTAAAATTTGATTATTTCCCCCGTTGGGGACTTATTTACTTAATAAAAACTCTCTTGTGAACCAAATATGCTAAAAGGAAACATGGTATTACTAAGTTTTAGATATGACGATTTGTAGGAATAGCACCGTAAACAGGATTGTGAGTTGTAAAGGTATCACCTGACATGTAACCTTTGCCTTTGTTGAGTCTGCTCTCTCCCATAAGTCATATTGCATCATCCTGCACAAACTTAACATGCACTATTTGGGTGTTAACTTTATGGCACACATATGACAACTTGCTTATTCTCTATGAGACAATATTTGTATTGCAATCAAACAACAAATGAATGCATAACTGGATGAGATGTTTATTCATGTTTCGTATTTTAGGAATAACAATCCTACTTAACAGAAATTCTTTTAAAAACGTATGAGTGTGAAACGTTAAGGAAAGTACGACCCTTGTTGCATTTTCTTTGCAATGAAATAGTGTGATTATTTGCACTACGTATTTTATTTGAATAATGGGCAAGAAATTCATGCACATGAGTTAAGAAAATCTCCTTGAGTAAAATGGAAGATCACTATCTTCGTTTGAAGGCTTTTATGTGGATGACTTGAGTCACTATGTCAAGCATCCATATTGGATCCTTTTTCCAAAAATGAGGATCAAAGTCTCCTAACCCATATTAGGGTATTATAGAAGGAGACCAAAATACTCCTTCTAGCAATAATTAGAAGTCTCGAACCATAACCCATATTCGGGTATTTGAGAGAAGACTAGAAATCTTCTTCTGGCAGTTGATAGAAGTCCCGAACCAACCCAGATTCCAGTAACTGAGAAAAGACCAGAAATTCTCTTTTGGAAATTAATATAAGTCCCGAACCAACCCATATTCGGGTAATTGAGAAAAGACTAGAAATCCTCTTCTGTCAACTAATAGAAGTGTTACTCCCTTTTGGGTTTATTTTGCAGAGCATAGGATGTACGTGCTTTGTTAGCCACTCTCTGGGCTTGTGATTATCAAAGCAAAGGATGTACGTGCTTTGTTGGACACTCTCTGGGATTGTGCGTCCGATGCACTTGGCTAGCTTATTCTCAAGCAGGGCTCAAGGACATACCCGACCTCCCTCCAAGAGGTGCCTTACCCAGGCCATCGTAGGCGATGATAAGGGCTTAGATGCTTTGACCTAGCCATCGTAGAGGCGGCTTAAAGGCTTACTTTTTTGAATCTCTATCCAGACTATCGTAGACGGTGACAGAGGCTTAGACCCCACCCCTCCAAGGGGTGCCTTACCCTGGCCATCATAGGTGGTGATAAGGGTTTTTCATTCCCTTCTGCGGGATATGAGGAACATAAGAAGAGGTAGGACGTGCTTAGTTCATAGCAGAGGCATAGTGCACTAGTTAGATGCTCCGTCCTGACCATTTCTAGCGTGGATCGAAGGCTTACGCTTCTGATGCTTTAACCCGATCCTTTCTGATTTGGACGATGTTAAAGGCTTATACACCACCACCCTCTGAGGGGTGCCTTGCCCCGGCCATCTTGGCGGTGACAATGGTTTTTATCCATTGTAGTTTGACCCATCTCGGGTTATTCCAAATTTTGAGAGGTTTCCACACCTTGAAATTTGTATATAATTCTTTCTTAAGAAGACTTTTGTTGAACTTAGTTTAATTCTTCTACAAAGTCTTGCAATTGGCCTTGATTAAAGAACTTGATAATCATACTTTCTAGAACTCTACAACGGTTAGCTTCTTGTCCATTCATCATATGATAGCGGCAGTAAGATCCTTCCAATTTCCATTCGTATTTGGGCTTCTTCTTTTCAAAATGTGCATCGAGACTGAAGTGTTATTTTTTTACTCCATTTGAAAGTAAAATAGTTAGAGTCTCTCATTATTCCTTGTTCGAATACCGTTCCTTTAGCTTGTTCATAGATGACTTTTCTTATGTGATAGAATGGGATATACTACTTTGATGTAGAGCCACTTAGAGCAATGGTTGGGATTTTTGCTATATGGAAAGGGTTGTTGTTCCAACAATCAGAATCGTATTGCTCCATTTCCTTTTTGCAATTAATGATTCACAAGGCTTCCAATCTTAGTTTTTGTTCTTCCATCACTCTCAGGTCAGAAATATCCGACGTAATCGTTTGAGATTCGGAAGACTCTTGTTGGGATCCCTTGTCTACAGTCTTGCTTCTTCAAAGCTTAGTCCAGTCCGGGACAGAACAGGTAGGAATGTGGTTTAAATATTCAAAGGTTCGGAGGTCCAAGCCCTCCTTCTAGCGCCAAAATGTTAACGTTATTTTTCTTTCATACTAGAAATAGGTCTATGGATGTGGACCAATGGGATGTAAGTGTTTGCTTCGTTCCTACAAGCTTGAGTTAATTCACTGTTTCCTAGATATCAAGGTCTTAAGCTCAAAGATTAGATCCTCTTACCTCAAGGGGTGAACATCGCGCTTACGAAACTTAATGACCAATAGTTACCTTGGGATAAGAGTTCCCTAAGCACAACACAAGTTAGGAAGCTAAACGGTTTGTAGTAGGGATTTTAGTAATCTAGGCTCAAGGATAGGGATCGTGTATAAGGCCTTCGTTGTGAAGAAAGCGTAAGGAAATAGGTGAAAGATGTAGAAAGAAAATCATGGAAATTATGCTAAGTGTCGATTCACTTTATTGATCACGGATTTGAGTACATAAGTTTTTACAAAGGAAATCCCCAAATTGATTTACAAATTATGGTCTTACTCTATAAGAAATGAGTACAAGATCAAGGAATTAGAAAAGTCCTGTAAATATGACACCTGGGGTCTTATTTATAGACAAATCAACACCTCTTTGTCATTGATCCAACAGAAGCCTCTTTCGGATGCGGCACCAAGCTTTCGGCCACTGTGCACCTTTTGGTTCCGGTTATTGTGGTTACGGTCGCCTTTCTTTCCACTTAGCATTATCACTGGGTACGATATGGCTTTCGGAGTGTTAGTCTTGGCTTTAGGAGCTTAACCTTGATGTTGCTTTTCATATGTATCGATACCAAGTCCCTCGGTATAAATAGCTTCCGGAACTGCTTTCCATCTTTAACAATGATCTCTGGTTTGGGCTTTGAGATTTCATAGCATTGTTCTTGTGTTTCCATTTCTTGTGACCTCAGGACCTTCATCTCTTCCGGTATCAACAATAAGCAAATTAGTGCAGATAACTTCTTTTCTTATAAGCTTTGGTTCACTTTCAGTGAGTCTTTGAAGTTGGTTCCGATCTTGTGGCAGCATGCTTTTGGTATATCTCCTAATAGCTTTTGAAGTTGTGTCTCGGTGTAGATATCGATACCAAGCAAATTTGAATCGGTAGCTCCTTGCTCCATCCTGCTTACATTTCGGATTATATACTTTCCTTTCCAGATTTCGGGTCCTAGATCATATGATTTCGGCTCTCGCTCCTTTTTGTTTTACTTCCAGTTTCTCATGTTATACTTTCAGAACTGAGACTGTGTTAATTGCCTTCAGTGTCGGCACTACTTTTCCATTATCCCTTTTCGTATCGGTTCCGAACCCTTTCCTCTTATGTTGGCACCAATAGCCCATTAACCAAATATTCCTCTTTTTGTTTTCGGTCTTATTTGTCTTAGTAGCTTGATGTTGGTTTCATGCTTCCATGTCCTTCTCCTTGAGTTGATTGAGACCCAACATCCCTTCCCCGATAGCTGGTTTCAGTGTTGAATTTGGTAGTAACAATTTTCATTCACCATAACTTATTGTTTTGACCTCCCTTCTCTTAACATATAAATAGTTTAGTAGGTGGGAAACACTTGACTGATGCAATTATGAAGATTGGCGCTTGATGAAGGAGGATCTATAGTTATTGTTATCATTATTGTTATGTTTGGCAGGTATTATTGCACCTTTGGGATATTATTATTATTGTACCTTTGTTGATAGTTGGGATTTGATACAATCAACATTATTATGGATTTTCTTTATTATATTTTATCCCTTCTGTTATGAGAATCCGATTTCATTTTTAGTTAGCTCTGTTTATGTAATCCTTATAGGAACCAACAGTCGTTTAGAACAACTCTAAGTTTTGATGGGTCTCATCGGAACTTAGGCTCATTCTGGGCGGGTTGTTACAGATGTTTTTGGTTATTTGCGCCTCCACGCTTGACCTATGTTTTCTCTATAAATATAGGGTTATTAGGCGTAGAAAAAGGAAAAAAACGGACCATTTAGCAGTGGTTAATTAGATATGCCATCACTCTTCGACATACTAAATCTCCCTTATATAAGTTTCTCTCCTTAAGGTTAGCATAACCGTTGTTTGCCATCCTTTGTTAGTATATGACACATGCAATTTTCTCATATCTCTAGATGGAATCTTTTTTAGATCTTTTATATGATGTGTCATATATGACCCTTTTCTATGTGAGGGTATTCTTCAATGTGTGGGGACTTACTACAAACTAACAGGAAGCATGACTTTTCTTATGTGAGAGAATATGTTATACTCCTTTGACGTAGATCCACTTAGAGAAAAGGTTGTGGCTTGTGCTATGTGGAAAAGGTTATCATTCCAACAATCAGAATTGTATCGTTCCATTTTCTTTTTCCATTGGATGATTCGCAAGGCTTCCAATCTTAATCTTTGTTCTTCCATCACTCTCGAGTTAGAAATATCTGAGTAGCCATTTGAGATCCAGAAGATTCTTGTTGGGATCTTTTACCCATAGTTGTAATGATCATGGATTTTCAACCCTAAAAATCGACACAAAAACACCATGTCGAACATTCAAACATCGAAAACACAAGAACGTTATTAGAAAGATGTTAAGAAAGAAATATTAGAATAGAAGAAGAAGAAGAAGAACTAACAAAACAACACAGAGTCTTACATCGCAGCGGAACAAAATATAATATAGGAATAAATCTTTATAGAGGGCTTTAAATAAAAATTTACAATCATCAGAGTACATCAACACATCTGGACAGTTGTATTAATCAGTCCTCATATACAACACAACGGAATAAATACTAGATATCATACGTCTGAACACCTCCAGATCATCTCTGAACTTCACAACATCTGATAATCTGAACCTGTACAACCTGATCTAACCCCGAACATTACAAACGATGGGTCACTCTGGTGAACCAGAGTGAGAAAAACACGCTAAGTTTGAAAACATCACACAGCTTGATTTTAAAGTCAAAATCTTTTCGAAAGAAATGGATAATCGTAAGACCAAATCCACACATAAATACGGATGGTTTTTACCTTATGATAACCCAAATTAATTTCTGAAATCAATATCTTTTCTGATATTATAATAATTTCTAAATACAAATAAATAACAATCTAGCAGAACGCTTGCATCTCATGCTCTACATGTATAGTATACAATCAAAACCACGGGCGCTTATTGGAGAATGGATTTCCATGGCAAGGTATGGGCAACCACATTTCTGGCAATGTACCTTCGGAGATGAATACATTGGGGTTCAACAAGAACATCTTGCAACCCATGCTAAACATGACCGGCCCCTCACTTCGCTTGAGAGTGAATATATCATCACCACGGTTGGGGGTCAGCCCACCAAACTGATAACATATAAATAAAATAAAGGGACAACCGAAGGCATTTAATTTCTCCAGATTAGGTAATGATATACCCTTTTGATGGGTGCGACCCACATAGCCATATGTCCTACCCGATTTTAACCATTTCCCAGTTGATGAGGCTAGAGGTTTAGCTTATCCTTCAGAACAGCACATCTCCATCCACTTTGAATGTCACATCGTCAAATCCGTTAGGAAATCACTAATTGATGTTCACAAAAATACACTAGTTGTTGAGCTAGAGATGGGCCCTTCTCCGCCACAACAGTGTATGTTTGAAGAACTCAACGTATGTGATTCCATTGGAAATACTCTTTCCAACATCCATCCATACAACTCATCCAGGAACAGGACGAACCGAAGGCACCTTCCTACTACATCCAATATAGATATTACCTCAAGGATCGGTAGCGAGTAGTCCTTGCTATCCGAATATTTCACTACCGACAGAATCAGTGCCAAAATATCTGTGGCTGCTAAACCAGAGAAATTCAACAAGTGATTCTTCCGCTCATGAAGATCGATGATCTTCAATGCTCCATCTTTAATTTGTGTTTTCACACATTTGCTAGTTCGGAATGGTTTTCGAATATAAATTCAATCCCGGTCTTCCCGCACCAACAAGCGTATTGGCCAGATTTGATAGTCGGTTATTTAACTATCAAATAAATAATCGTGAGAATAAATGAGTTCACTGATTCAGTATTCGGCGTTACTTGGGCTATTTAATTAAACATCAGTTAATTATATTCTTAAATCTTCCAATATTTGGTGTTTAACTTTTACTTCTTATTATAAATAAGAATATTCTTAGAATCATTCCATTTACTTATAAACTTTCCGAATACAGTTTTCAATATTCTTTACTGAAATCATAACTTATGTTTCACTCAATTTCTCTCATTTATAAACTAATACCATTCTTGGATAATTGTGAAGTCATTCAAGTTGGGGTATTTTACCTCTCAGACCTTGACTAACAACATTCATATCTTTAGAATAAATAGAAGTTTATTAACCACACAGTTTCCTTTTGAAACCTTCCTTAAATCTCAACACCCTTTACTTAATTAACTATTGAGTAAACTATTATTATAATAATCCTTTATTGATCTTTAATGATCATTTGTAATATTATACCCGAGTTTTGATTCCACTAAAGTAGAATCCTTTATTGATTCTCCAAAACTTGTTTACAATACCATATTTGTTTTAAATCATATACAACTGTCTTTTATAAATCTTACATGAATATCTTTAAAATTCTTACATAAATATCTTTTAAGTTTCTTATAATTGGCATCTCGTCCGAATCCTTATATTTATCCTTATCAAAATATTTCAGCTTATCATCTATAACAAATGTTACAGATTTCATTTCAAAACTTCTTATTTCCTTATATCATACCCTTTTCAAGTCATTCTGACAACTTACACGTTGTTTAAGATCACAGGCGATCTTTTTAACGATCTTCGGTTTATAATCAAATGGTCCAATTTATTATTTGTAACAATTGTTACAAATTCATTTTTCAAATCTCTCACTCTTTACAAATTCCATTTGAAAACTATTATCGACAACTAATATTTCGATTACGTTTCAATCCTAACTTCCATTTACAAAATCGTAAAATAATTTACAACAACTTATATTCATTGCTATTTCCAAAACCTTGAACTTAGCTTATATTCTAGCCTTCGATTAACATCTCGAACTTCAGAACATTGTTGGATCTAGATTAACCCTAGAGGGGGGGGGTGAATAGGGTTTATCACAGTTTTTAACTGAACTGAAAAACTGACAGGATATTAAAATAATAAACAAATCACAGAATGCAGTAGAAATAAAAGTGCAGAAAATAAATCACACACAGATATACCCATCTTCGGCAAAACCCTGCCTACTGCTACATTCCTAAGGTTTCTACTAGGTGTTATAAACAGATCCCGCATGCAAGACCATGTACACTCGCAGCGCCTGCTCCTGTCCTAACCCTACGCTCAAAACCCTAGACTGACCTATATCCCCTAGGCCAGATTTTCCCGAATTACAACCCCTTAATTCGTAACCCCTAGTTTTACAGACTAGAAAACTGATTTGTCGGTTTACAAAAGAAAAAGAAAAATACAACAAATAAAAACAAATGACAAAAGATAACCCTAGTACAAAAGAGGAGTTTAAAAGAAATGGGTCATCCCCTTTGTAATCTTGGACGGCCACATAAAATTGGTTCCACTCCTTTGTTATTTTCTTTGACCTGATCTTTTACTTTGTTGAGAAAAAAAATATAGCGGCTGCTCTGGAAATATTTCTAGGGTTTTGCCCTATAATCGTCCCCAAATCGATTGCAACTTCGATGGCTTTCTGGAATTGATTGAATGGCTTCTCTGATGCTCGATTCTTTGTGGCTTTGCTCGTCCGATTTGGGATTGCTCTCTGGTTCGATCGAAACTGTGAGCTTTCTGAATTTTCTGCTTTGAAAATACTTGAATTGATTTTGTGGGTTTTTCGATTATAATGTCAGTGATGAAATTGGTGTTAAATAGGATTATATAAATCCTAAATCACACTCTGATTTCGCATATATGACTTGGCCTTGTTTTGCCTGTGTTTCCATTTTTGGTTGCGTGAAAATGAAAATGATTTCTTGACTTGGTCTTGGCTGAAATACGTGATTGTGAAACTTGAATGATAATTTTAAATCTGGAAACAAAAAATTAGTTTCCAACTGCCCCTTGCTTGATTGATGAATTATTAATTGTTAAATTGCCGAGACTTCCTGAAATGAAACAAACAGTTTCTCCTTGCCTTGTTTGAATTCCTTGGCTTTGATATTCTTGCTTAATTTGATCCCTGCGTAATTTATTGATTGATTTCCAGAAACCCAAATGAATTTTACAATATGGCCTGGACTAAAAAGATTTTCCACATATTGAATGACATAGCCGACTTTCTGGGAATGTTTAAACAGAAATTTGTTGCCAAACATTGATGTGTGATTTCATTCTTTCCAGAAAAATGTTGCTTGCCATATAAAAACATTTGTCCACACTTGGAATGATTTGTTGCCCACATAATTTGTGAAACTGATTTGATTGAATTTCTGGTTCAAAAATGCCATTGCTACTTTCCCCATTTAGCCTGATAATTTCTGATTTGTTTCTTTCCTTGTGCATGATTAAGTTGCTATCCATTTTGCCGCCACAATTTCACTACATGACTGGTCTGACATTATTCAACTTGTTCTTGAGAACATGCCATGCATTATACTGTCTTCATTCATTTGTATTAAAAACTGCTATCCCTTCCATGTATACATCTAATCTTCTTTGTTGTTCTAGACAATCTTGCTTGAACATGAGGCTGACTTGAAAACATGTTGCACCACTTTGTTGAACAGCTGCTCCATGCATCATATACTTGTTCACATGTTTGTACACTGCTTGTACATGCTGTCACCATGTATATGTTGTTGTGTAGTTGAACTGCACCACCAATTGTTTATTTGCTTATGCTGCTTGATAACTACCTAGATTGTATTGCACCATGTCTTATTGCTCACTGTGCATATTTCTTCTGTTTATGCACTATCTTGTGCATGCTGTCTTGTTTGTTATTCTTGTTTCGACCATGTTTAATGTTGCTGAACCATTCGGTGCACACATGCTTGCTGCACTCTATTTTTTTTCTACTTCACTGTTTTGATGTTGCACCCATGATATTCATGCTGAAAGTACTTGTATTAGCTCCATTGTATTGCTACTTGTTCATGTATATATATGTTCACTACTGCACCATTTATCTACATTGATCCCATGCATGTGAAACTGCACTTTCTTTTTGTACTTGTGTATTGCCTTGTCCCTCATGTATATTTGGATTTCTGAAAACATTACTTCAACCTGTTTTGTCTTTATGTTGCATTGAGTTAATCTGTGCTCGGCCAAATGTGTTGAGTTGTCTTCATGCTTGACCATGGTTCGACCATTGATGTTGAGCTGACATTTGCACTTTTGCTGTTTGTACCTTGAATTTATTGCGCCATGCAAGTTTTGATCCACCTTTGAACTACCACCATGCTTTAGTCATGTTGTTTGTTCACTGTTGCAGTTTTGTGCTTAACTTGGCCTTGACCCTGTTTCTTTGTACTTGCTGAGCTGTTTTGCTAAAGATTTGCTGTTTTTTTAAAAAAAAAACTTGTCCCACTTGAATTTTGCCGATTTGAATGTGATTTGATTCATTCGCTTTGAGTATGAGCTAATTTTCATCTTTCTTCTTTGATTTGATTTTCCCACTGATGACTGTGCACTGAGTCGAGATGGTCCACGTGGCTTCTCCTTAGTTACACACTGATTGGCGAGGTAGTGCACACGTGTATTTATACACGTGTGTATTTGCAGCCATCACAAAGTTTCCTGTCCGTGTACATATACAAACTGTCTGCCTAGACACAGATGAATCAGATTCAGGTCATGAAAAATGATGAGAAACACACCGAAATTCTAAGGCAAATAAATTTTCAAAATAAAAATTATATTTGCATGTGTTCAGTTTTATTCCTATTGCAGTGTACTGTGTGTTTTCTGTTTCATGACAGGTATGAAGATGAGACAAGACTGAAGTGACTGGACTGACAGTGAAGCATTCAGAAGACAGAAGACAAGAAAAAAATGATAGTGAATGAGTGTAAAAAGAAATTGTACAAAGTGAATGTAAATAAATGTACAAAGAGTGTAGAGTGAACCATAGTGAGGAGCTGATGTATAAGAATGTATGAATTATACTGATATTTGTAATAAACAAATTTGATTGAAATAAAATATTATTTTCATTGTGTTCGTACAAATTTGTTTATCGTATTCAGTTTATTTACCAGTACAATATCATGTGTAAGATCTGTGAATGTGTACGAATAGTGGAGTCATATAATTTGTACTGTTTGAATGTTGAAACATGTGTATTTAATCAAAATACTGTGTGAATATATAAAATTCTGTACAATCATATTCTATTATATTCCTGTCTATGATGTTATATAACATTACAATAACAAACACATTTAAAATAAAATATATTTGTTTGTTATCATCAAACAAAAATCATATAATTGTGTATACAACACTGTTATATACAATAAACATAACATTCCGAACTTCGAAATAAATCTTACTTAGCTATTTCATACCGTTTTCCAATTTCTAATTTTCCTTTTTCTAACTTCAAATATTCAATAAATATTTGATTGAGCTACCAGATTCGCTTAAAATTCCTTTTATAATTTATTATAAAAAACTCGGGTTTTGTATTAAAAACCGTTCATAAATTCTTTTCACAATTAAATTTGATTTCATTTCACTTCGATTACTTTTAAAATGAAATCCAATTAAAAATTAATCTCCTAAATTGTTATTAATTAAAATAATAATTTAGTTCAATCATCAACTAAAATAGCAGTAGTTAACTTCTTAATTAACTAAAATAAATAGTAAGTTTCTTTGTAAAATCTTATTAAAATTAAAACAATTATTCATTAAAATATTTTATTAAATTAATTCGAACAAATTAACTTAATAATTATTCTCAGTTAAAAATAGTTGATTTAGGTAACTCAATACACGATTAGTTCGTTAACTAATTTCAATTGGTCCTTCCTTTAAACTAATTAATAATATAATTAATTCAAATAATTCAATTTAATTGTTTCTTAAAAACAATTATCCGAACCTTGACCGATAAGGTTAATTTCTACTCATCTGCTTATAAATCTTATTAACATAAGAATTTACTATATACAATCAATTAATAATTTATTATAAACTTAATTAATAAATAATTAATATTTATTTTCAGTTAACAAACTTTTATTCAAAATAATAGATTTAAAAATCTATCATCAGTTATAAAATAAAATTTATAACTTCACTTTTATTGATTTACCTGACGGTAAATCAATATGTAGAAAACGATTAATTTATAGGCCATATACTGCCAATTACTCAACGAATATTACCCATTGGTTTAAACAAAACAAATGTTGAATTTCGGTTCAACGGTCAACAACCAAATCAATCACCTAACCAGAATAGTTAATATAATGATAATATTAAAATAAATATCATTAAATATATTTGAGGAATCCCGTTGGATCCCTCCAATCTGTACTTCCCTGCATTCACATAGATTATTTCCAATAATATTATTCAATTTAACCTATAAATTCAATAATAATGACTATTTAACATCACCCAATTAACGTAACAATTCAAACAATTTAATACGTTTAATAAACACGGCCAATAAAGTAAGTTACCTTAATTGGAACCAATCGTTAAAACATTGATTTGGTTTTTCCCTGAAATTAAACAACGTTTAATTTCATGGATTCAATCAATATATGCAGATATATTTAACAGACAGTTAATCATTAGCAACCATAGCAATCATTAGCAATAATAACACACAATTATAAAAACCTACCTTATTTAAAATATAAGTGGGAAGAACTGAGTGAGTTTAACCCACCTTTATTTTTGGTTTAATTGAAACGGTTCGGTTACAGTTAAATTAAACAACCGTTTAATTTATTTGTAAATTCCAGTTGTCCCCATTTCTGTCTAACAAATTCCAAAATGTTCTATTCTTCCCCCCGATTCCGGTGTAGCTTTTTTCGTTAAATTATGATAACCTGGGTACAAGCTATATATATATATTTGAATAAATCAAGTTTAAATATAATTAACTACTTAATTAAAAATAAATAAAATTTAATCTAATTACGTTTTATAATTACGGTCGATACTTCGCTTCAGGTTTCCAGAAGAAATTAAAGCTCCACTTTTATCTGTACTGCTCCTCCTCCGTTTATTCTTTTAATTCTGTCTGCCCCACTTTAATATTTTATGTGCCCTTCGTATTGACAAAAATACGGTCCAACTTTGTTTTGCCTTATCCTTCAATGGTCTAGAACATTTAAACCTTCTGTCCTTTTTTTTCTTTTCTTTTTTCTTTTTTTTCCAAACTTCTATCGCAGCTTCCTCATGTTGCAACTCATGCCGACTTCACATACCCACCGCACACACCACCTCCTGTTGTTGCCTCCAGTTCATCAGGAAACAAGAACTCGCCCACACATGCAACTTTCCCCATTTTCACCGCCTGCCATGCAACTTTCCCATATACAAAGCAAGTTCACGCATGTTCCCAGTACCACGTGCATGTTTCCCTTTTGAATTTGTTTTTTTTTTCAATTTGCTTTACCTATAGTAAATATGCTTATAATTAATTATAATTTATATTGTTAATCATATTATTATTTAGTGTAAACCATAAAAACATATATACCTTTCACTGTTTTCGTGCTTCTGCCGTGCTTCTAACCAAACTTCCCATTCTTTACCGCAACTATGTCTGCCGCCCTTCTTTTTCGAAAATAAACAATGAAACCGCCAGTCGTTCCAGTCCATTTTCCGGTCAATTCACCGCGACATTCCCGATCATAGACGTTGATCCCCTACTTCTCGCCTTGCTCTATAATTACATAGTTGAAAAATTCTTGGATCGATTTGTATATTCAGAGGAAATAAATAAAGAAAGTGGGAGAGACTCAGTCGTTGATTGTAGTGATGGCGGCTACCCAAATGTTTGACCGCGTGATAAGCTTTGACCAAAAGAAGGGTTTCGTTGCACATACACACACACACACACACATATATATATATATAGGTTGGACACAAAATTATATTATTTTATTATCTCTAAACTTACGTCAAGCTTTTCAAAAAAAACACTCTTCTAATTCGAGTTGTATCACCTAATCCTAGCATTAAAAAAGTATTCCGGATCCAATGGGACAGATTCGTCGAATTTCGAGGTCATTGTAAAAAGTCCTTAATAATTATCGATGAAAAATCAAGCATTTAAAATTCATATAATTCCAAAAAAATCTAAAAAATTTGAAACCTTGACCTTCTACTAGACCTTTTCCTAACGGATCCAATTAAACTTGTTTCATTAAATTTGGAGTTAGTTTGGTCAGTCATTTATTTGTTAAAAGTTACCCTTGTCTAAATTGACCAAAATAAAATAAATGATTAAGACATTTATCGTTGCCACGATCAAACGGTAAGTCCGATTGGCACGAAAACTGAAATGTTATAATAATTAATTAATACGAATCCAGTGGCACTAGTTTCTTCGCATTCCGAGACTGTTTCCGGTATGCTATTTTTATACGCACCACAATGCTAATTAGGACACCAAATTACACAGTCTCAAAAAATAACAAACTATATATTTATCCTAGCTCTAAATGTTGATATGAACTCAATGTAACTGGTTTCGTAAACTAATTCGATCGTCTGCTCAAGTTACACTCAAATATCTCTTTAATAAATTAAATTGATTTATATAGAATCACTGGGCGTTTACGGCTGCCTTTGTCACATATGATGTTGGTTTTCCATGAATTGTAATACTGTACAATGATTTAAAATTATGGTTCCAATGAACTAATTTCATCAAAAACTGAGCCCGTTTGCAAAATTGCTATTTTAAAGGCCTATAATAATATTAATAAACTATTATTAAATTCCGGAACAATCAAATAAAATAATAATAAATTATTTTATCATAAATACCCCAATAGAAATATCATATAGCTTCAAATATAATTTGTAAAACTCAATATCATCAATTTCAAGTTAACCGTTATCCAAATTATATTTAAATTCTATTTAAATATATTAATAAATATATATTTTTTAATTACGATTTCCATAGCGACTATTTTAAAATTTGATTCGGACATAACTAACAATCTATAACAAGGAAACTGGATTTTTCTCTTCCAAAGGTAAATTATAATCAACAAGATTACATTGTTTCTTGTTTCACAGAAAACCGACTTATATTGGATCCTTTATACTCAATTAAAGTTCAAAACTCCATATTACGAACTACCGCGCCATTTTGAGCTAGATTTATAATTGTATATAAATTAATGTTCAACTTCATTTTAATTAAACGAATTCAATATTAAAATCCGTTAATATTCCAAATATAATATTTAAAATAATAAATTAAATATTTGACTACCAAAAATACAGGACATTACATTATTCCACCCTTAATACAATTTCATCCCCGAAATTACTAAGGTGGAAAGAACGTTACAACCCATTACTTTTCTAAAATCGAATTTTTTTTAATCGAAAACCAATTCATATAGTCACTATAAATTTTCAAAAATATCGAAAATTTTCTTACACCTTAAATTCCCAGAAAAATTTGCCAGAGTCTCCCCTATACGGAGTGACATCTGCGATATCGCAGGAACAAATAATATATATACATCGACCCAGCCGATCAGAAAATAAAATTCAAAACCCAAAATTTATATTTTGCCATAAGCATACCTTTTATAAGCGCTATTGAGTATACTACTCAATTTGCATGAAATCTACGCAGTCAAAATCAATCCTCAAGCCATCTAGTACCTGTACTTAACTCAGTTTAACACATGAGTATGAAATTCTTAAATAATATTTTATTAATCAACAAGTATAACAACACAAATTCAAAAATCAAACAGGTAGCATCAATTCATTTTCAAATACAAGGTTAAATAATTAATTTCACTTCATATGCGGTTTCATCCCAATTTAATTATACTGGAATTTATTCTTTAGTTTATAATTCATTCAACTCTATCAAAACGTTGATTAATTTTATTCGAACAATCTATCATCCAGTAACAAACAATTCACAATCAACAACCAATACACAACCAAATCAACCAAATCAATTGAATTTACATTCAATATTAATATTTATTTTTGTTTAACAAATTTGAACATCAATCAATTAATATTCGATTGATTTCCATTTAATTATTCAATAACTTTCCAAATTTATTTAATTTAATTTAATTTCAATATCATTTCTTAATTTAATTTCACTTAACCAAATTAAGTTTCAATTCAAACTTTTAACCCAATTTGAATATCATTCAAATCACACAATATCTCAATAAGTTGATAAATTATTTCTTTTCTACACAAAAATATATTTCAGGTAAAATTATTTCATTTACCCTCTTTACAAAACACTATTGCATCCATTACCAGTTCAATGCTTCTCAACAGTTGAACCGATCAAACAACACAATAGAAAACATTTGTATATAAAATCTACAAATACGCTCTCATATACATACACTCAACCCGATCTAAGGTATTACTAACTCCATCTCTGTCGAGTTACACCATAGAGCCAAGGTTATTACTAAACTAATAGCTCTGATACTACTGTAACGACTACGGATTTTCGACCCTGAAATTTGACACAAAAACACCATGTCGAACATTCAAACATTGAAAACACAAGAACGTTATTAGAAAGAAGTTAGAGGGTGAGATAGGAAAGAAATAAATATACGAATAGAAGAAGAAGAATTAAGAACACAACACAGAGTCTCACATCGTAGCGGAACAAAATATAAAATAGGAACAAATCTTTATAGAGAGCTTTAAATAAAAACTTACAGTTATCAGAGTACATCAACCCATCTGGAAAGTTATATTAATCTGTCCTCATATACAACACATAGCGGAATAAATACTAGATATCATACATTTGAACACCTCTAGCTCATCTCTGAACTTCGTAACATCTGATAATCTGAAACTGTACAACCCGGTCTAACCCGAGCACTACAAACGACAGGTTAGTCTGGTGAACCAGAGTGAGAAAAACACAATAAGTTTGAAAACATCGCATAGCTTGATTTTAAAATCAAAATCTTTTCAAAAGAAAAGGATAATCATAAGACTAAATCCACACATAAATACAGACAGTTTTTACCTTACGATAACCTAAATTAGTTTTTGAAATCAATATCTTCCCTAATATTATAATAATGTCTAAATACAAATAAATAACAATCTAGCAGAACTCTTTCATCTCAGGCTCTACATATATAGTATACAATCAAAACCGCGGGCGCTTATTGGAGAATGGATTTCCATGGCAAGGTATGGGCAACCACCTTTCCGGCAATGTACCTCCGGAGATGAATACATTGGGGTTCAACAAGAATATCTTGCAACCCAAGCTAAACATGACCGGACCCTCACTTTGCTTGAGAGTACTGAATATATCATCACCACGGTTGGGGACTAGCCAATCGAACTGATAACATATAAATAAAATAAAGGGACAACCGAAGGCATTTAATTTCTCCAGATCAGGTAATGATATACCCTTTTGATGGGTGCGACCGACATAGCCATGCAACCTACCTGATTTTAATCATTTCCCAGGTGATGAGGCTAGAGGTTTAGCTTATCCTTCAGAACAGCACGTCTCCATCCACTTTGAATGTCACATTGTCAAATCTGTTAGAAAATCACTAATTGACGTTCACAAAAATACACTAGTTGTTGAGCCAGAGATGGGCCCTTCTCCACCACAACAGTGTACGTTTGAAGAAATCAACGTATGCGATTCCATCGGAAATACTCTGTCCGACATTCGTCCATACAACTCATCCAGGGACAGGATGAACCAAAGGCACCTCCTACTGCATCCTATGTAGGTATCACCTCAAGGATCAGTAGTGTGACGATCCCAAAACCCCGTTTCACGGAATTAAGGATAATCATGGGAATATAACATATTAATCATCATTAGCAGAGTACGGATAATAGCATAAACAGAAAATAGAATAATTTACATCAATATGACAGCAGAATCATAATATGTAATAAACATCAGAGTAGCACAATGCAGGATACAACTTAGTGCATAAAAGGAAATGATTAGTCTACTACAAGATCACTGGGATATATACATCAAAGAGTACATAATAGAAGTAAATCTGTTTACATCGCGATAAGCGGAATCATATACATAAGATACTAATGGCGAAATGTCAAATACCCAAAATACTAAGAAATCTAGTCTTCGCCATACAAGCCAAAAGGTGCACTCCATGCTGCATTGCAAAGCCAAAATACAGCCTGTTACCTGTCACTATGTTGCCCATGTGAAAATAAGGGTTTGCAAAGTGAAACAAACTACGAGTCAGTCATGGGACTGGTATGAGAAATCTACTTAACTGATTTAACAACAATAATAAGACAAATCATTGGACCACGCCACTTTCGCGGAATGGGTTTATTCCAGTGATTGCCGGTGCATGAAATAAAGTAAATTATTTAAACATTACCATGCTTTTTTGAAATAATGAAGCCATTATAAGACTCAAGTCCCATCACACAATGCAACGCAAACCGGAGGATAGAGTTTTTACCTTATAATGGCCAAAATATGCTTAATATGTGTAAAGCAAAATCATTTGATATTATTACTAGCGCATATATGTTTCAAAAGCAAATTCAATAAAAATATCAATCCTAGACGACATAGCTACCATCTACTATGTCGCCATATATAAGTTACAATCAAATTCGTAATTTCGTATTGGAAATTTGGATTCCATCATGAGTCGCAGCAAGGGATGTACTCCTCGTCGGCTTCGAGACACTCTAGCAAATGGCTCAGGATTCCCCGTAGAGACCCCTTGGATCCTCCAAGGCCGGTCCACATTTACGTTAGCAGATTTGTAATTCCTAAACACACGTTTCTCGGTCCTATCAGACCTATCCATCGGCTCCGTAGAGATCGATATAACCAAGGCGCCTCGCATTCCAACATCGACAAAGGTAAAGATAATATACATGTCAGGGCTTGTAAAACACAGACACCACCCATAGCTAGAATGAAACATCATGTCCTCCTTGGGTTCCCTTATCCCGTTTTTAACTCATAATGATGTGTGAGGCTCGTGAATCAACCCTATACACAAAGCTACATTATATCAAAGCCATGCTTTGATCATCAACCACAAGACTCCGATTTTCAACAAAAGCCTTGATCACTGCATCTCCACATGCCACACAGGCAATTCACTCCATGCGACTGATTTCTATCGATATATAACCTCTGAGCTCGTACGTCTCAGAGAAAGGCGTTAAGTAAGAGAATAAATTCTCTGCCGCCAAACAGATATATATTTAATAAAGATCAGTCAACACAGAATAA
Organism: Allium sativum; assembly: GCA_030737875.1. NCBI lineage: Eukaryota > Viridiplantae > Streptophyta > Magnoliopsida > Asparagales > Amaryllidaceae > Allium > Allium sativum. The sequence goes on from CM060920.1 coordinate 694,686,322, forward strand.
AATCCAATGTCAGACACACATCCATATACAAGTTCATTCTGGGTCTGAACGAAACTGGAGGCACCTTATTCCTCGTTCCATATGTCCAATATGGGAGAGAGGCCCTCGCACATCCGGACGATCAACAAGTACACCCAGACCACTACCATTGTAACCCCATCAAGGGAGCTACCGATCTTAAAGGCATTAGTAGTAATCTTCACGATGTGAAGATCTCCAGTGTTACACCGTCTTCATATCTTCGACATTTATTCATCGATCAACTATTTGAAATGAGAATTAACTCGGCCTTTTCAAATAATTCACATATACTAGAATTCAAAACAATTCTTTCCATGGTTAAATTATTCGACATCCACATTTCATTTCTTCAATATAAATTTAATGTCAAACACAATCGACCATCAAATATCAAGCAAACTAAGTAAAATCGGTTTATTTCCATTCCATATCGCTTATAGTATTTTATAACGGTATATTGCTATTTTTATTTATTTAAAAATAGCTCCATTTAATTAAACGACGTTTCAGGTCGTGCCGTGGCACTGGCGTTGTTTTCCTTCAGATTTGATTTACACATATCTGAAAATCTAACCGTCGGATCTTAACGACATTAATTCCGTTGGAAAGATCTCTCCAAAGCAAAACCAACGGTTCCGGTTTTGGGAAAATCTGATGGTCGGATCTCCCGATATAATCATTTAAAGTTGCGATTTCAAAACATGAACTGCAGCGTCGTTATTCATTTTATTTAATTTATATTTATGTATATAAATATAATTCATTCGACGATTTCTATATCGTTTTTCACTTCAAATATTTCACTAACGCCTTTAAATTTCAGAAAATTTTGCCATAACCTCCTTTGTACGGGAAGGGGTTTGGAAATTTATTGGGTCGTATTAGGCACCCAATAAATCCTAAAAAGCATACACATATTTATATTGATTTATTCTGGTGTCCACAAGGAAGTGCGTATAGATCATAACTCTATATATTAAATTCTCGTCACCCTATAAATAGTTTTTGTGCCTTAATGACTAGAGAGACGTGTTTATTGTCATCTCCAGACCCGTGTGGGTTTTTTTTTATTAATCTGGCAATTTACCGTTACATTTTATATAGTCCATATCAGTCTTCAGTTCAACTTGAAAGATAGTCATCGCCATACAAGTGTAACACCCCTAAGTCCCATCTCTTACGAACGTCGAGACCTTTTGAGGAACAAAACCCCACACCTATATGGTGGTTAAGTTGGGGACAATATCTTGCGCGAACGGAGGTGCGGGCTGTTACTCTGGTATCAGAGCCAATACCCAGCCGGAATTGTGGCTCCTGTGTGGACCACAGCACCTGGGTGAGGTGTTTGTGAGCCAACGGGGACGTTGGGCTCTGTAGGAGGGGAGAATGTAACACCCCTAAGTCCCACATCGTGGAAGTCTGTGTGAAATAGGTACTTATATAGTAGAGTCCATCTCTTACTAATGCCGAGGTATTTTGAGGAACAAAACCCCACACCTATACGGTGGCTAAGTTGGGGACAATATCTTGCGCGAACGGAGGTGCGGGTTGTTACTACAAGCCTCCCGCTTGTATGATAAATCTTCAACCTCGTCACATAAGCTCCAAATGTTTATGTGGTGTATGATAGGGTATGTTATCTTCAAGAAGTGCCATGTAGTGTAGTTCAAAATTAATTGTTACTATCATATGGCGACGTTTATGATTTCACATAGAATAACTAGCACTCCGCATCCAATGGCATTCACAGGAGTTTATATAGTAATAAAATCGCGCATCCAACTCGTTAAGGCTTACCTATTTATCGGGCACGCAAATATATTTTTTACTCAACAGCTAATGCATTATCCTGTTCAACATATGTATATATATGCAGAACTAAGCTAAAAATAATATTTCTAGTGAACAAATGTTTATTTCAACACACGGTTATTTTTAACACTTCACACATAGGATAAAAATGATATTTTTGGCAAACAAAAATATGTTTCAACACCTATGTAATTTTAGTGAGTCGTATACATGATAAAAATGATATTTTTATCGTTCAATATATTTATTCAACCCATGAATGTTTTTAGCACTTCATATTCACAATAAAAATGTAAATTATATTATTCAATCCTTTATTTTAACACATGAATCCTTTTTATATAGTTCATACATATAATAAAATGTGATTTTTATTGTTAAAACAATTTATTTTAAACACGGATATTTTATATACTCCATATAGCAAAAAAATGATATTTTTATTTTTCAAAGAATTTATTCAACACATGAATGTTATTCAACACACGAATTTTTCAACACACGAATATCTCAACATATGAATATTTCATATACTTCATACGCATAGTAAAAATGTGATTTTTTTATCTAAACAATGTGTTCAACACATGAATATAATTCAACACATGAAAATAATTCAAACACATGAATATTTTTGAGAATTTCGGCAGCATAACGATAGGGGTTTAATACCGGCATTGTCCCGAGTACGGCTCCTCGCACTACCTTAGGCCTCGCGGCATTCCATAAGGAGCTTATCTAAATGATCTAAGATCAATTTCATATCATACGAATTTTCCACAAACAATTCCAATTCGTTTTCAACCACAATCCATCATTCTCAACTATTCGCATTATCAACCAATTTTCACGCCAATCACAATCAACACACATATGATTTATACGTACATAAATATATTTCATTTCCATTTCAACACACATATGATTTATACAAAGCATGTATAATTTATACATCGCTCATATAACTTATACAACGCCCATACATGAGGTATACAATGTATATATAATTTATACTTCGCTTATATAATTTATACAATGCATTTCCATTCCATACTCGAATTTAGAAGTCTCACATCGCTTTTTAATCCTTCTGAAATTATAGCAAGCTCGGAACGCGTTCTAGCTTCTTCTAGAAGGTAGATGACGTCGCTACGAGTCCGATGTCTCCAATTTCACTGGATTTCAACAACATAGCAAAAAGATATGATTTTTATTAACAAACTGAATTAGCGACGCTTTTAAACTATTGTAAACAGTTTAATTAACATAATTCGTTACCTTTCAGTGTATATTCAAAACTAGGGTTGCCAAATTCGTTCCAACCGTACAACGATTTGTTGATTGGACTTCACCACAACGAAGGGGGAAGCACGACGCATGTGTGTCGGGGGTGGCGTTGAACCCAGTACGGGATCTAAGGCGGGGCGGCGTTGCGAATTCTCGAACTTCGAGGGGGTGTAGCTCGATGCTGGGGCGACGAGAAGTGATGATGTCGGTCTTGATTTGAAGAGGGGGAGAGGGTCTTAAAAAGTTGTACTGAGGCATGGGGTTTTGCCTAATGGAATCACCAGAAATGAGGAGAGAAGCTTTGATGCCTAGCCGCCGTCGATGAGAAGAGAATACGGGGGTTTATGATTTTTAATTAGAAAATAAAATAATGAATGGAATTTTATGATTGGCCCGTTATACATATACATACATACATATATATATATATATATATATATATATATATTTCAAAAATTAGGGTTTCTTCATACAAACTCCAATCCAAACCCAATGACTATCGCCTCTAGCTAAGTACCCCCATCCCGGACACAACGGAATATGTTTCGTAAGCCCATTCGACTGTTACAGTCAGTTATTCTTCAAATTAAAATATAAAACATTCAAATTCTGATTTGAACATACATTTTAATTTGTCGGGGCCACATACTGATTCTAAAAATTCCCAAAAAATAAATCTAGCTATGTAGGGATGATACGGTCCCAGAAAAACTGATTTCGTCGAATTTGGAGACCATTTGAAAAATGGCCATTTTCTGGTCGATCCAATTCAAATTGGAATTACCGAATGCATTTTCCTTTACCGCGCTCACATATCAATTCCAAAAATTATGGAATTTGAAACCTAGTAATAACTTGATATTCCGGATCCAACCAAAGTGGTTTCATTGAAAACGGAGGTCGTTTGCAAAATGGCTATTTTTAAGGGCCATTTTTCCATAGTGACTATTCTGAATTTTCAACTGGGCATAACTTTTTATTCCCACTATGAAATTTCAATTTTTCAGATTCGTTGGAAAGATATTTTCAAATAGATTCTAATATTTTCGGTTTTGCTAAAATCCGGTTTATTTTGAATCCTGTACATTCATTTGAAATTTGAAATTGAATTTTCAAACTACTGCGCCATTTCCGTTTTGTTTCATAATTAAAATTAATATTTATATTCTAACGTCATTGCAAATAAATATATACGTTCTAACTACATTCAAAATAAATTTATATTTATTATTATTTAAAATAATTCATTTTAAATATTCAAAATTCGTTAAAATAGCCAAATTAAAAATTTTAAATTGGTTCTGATTTTCCGGGTTGTTACAAGTAGCGAGTAGTCCTTGCAATCCAAAGATTTCACTACCGACAGAATCGATGCCAAAATATCTCTGGCCGCTAAACCAGAGAAATTCAACAAGTGGTTCTTTCACTCATGAAGATCGACGGTCTTCAATGCTCCATCTTCAATCTGTATTTTAACATATTTGCTGGTTCGGATGGTTTTCGAATATAAATTCGATTCTGGTCTTCCCTCATCAACAATCGTATTGGCCAGATTTGATAGTTGGTCATTTAACTATCAAATAAATAATCGTGAGAATAAGTGAGTTCACTGATTCAGTATTCGGCATTACTTGGCCTCTTTAGTTAAACATTAGTTAATTATATTCTTAAATCTTCCAATATTTGGAGTTTATCTTTGACTTCTTATTATAAATAAAAATATTCTTAGAATCATTCCATTTACTTATAAACTTTCCGAATACAGTTTTCAATATTCTTTATAAAAATCATACCTTATGTTTCACTCAATTTCTCTCCTTTATAAACTAATATCATTCTTGGATAATCGTGAAATCGTTTAAGTTAGGGTATTTTACGTCTCAGACCATGACTAACAACATTCATATCTTTAGAATAAATAGAAGTTTATTAACCATACAGTTTCCTTTTGAAACCTTCCTTAAATCTCAACGTCGTTTGCTTAATAAATTATTGAGTAAACTATTGTTATAATAATCCTCTATTAATCTTTAATGATCCTTTATAATATTATAACCGAGCTTCAATTTCATTAAAATAGAATTCTTTATAAATTCTCCAAAACTTGTTTGCAATACCATACTTGTTTTAAATCGTATACAACTATCTTTTATAAATCTTACATAAATATCTTTAAAATTCTTACATAAATTTCTTTTAAATTTCTTATAATTGGCATCTCGTCCGAGTTCTTATATTTATCTTTATCAAAATATTTCATCTTATCATCTGCAACAAACATTACAGATTTCATTTCAAAACTTCTTATTTCCTTATATCATACCATTTTCAGATCATTCCGACAACTTATACATTGTTTAAAATCACATAGTGATCTTTTCAACAATCTTCAGTTTATAAATCAAATAGTCCAATTTATTATTTGTAACAATTGTTACAAATTATTTTTCACAATTAAATTTGATTTCATTTCACTTCGATTACTTTTAAAATGAAATCCAATTAAAAAGTAATCTCCTAAATTAGTATTTATTAAAATAATAATTTAGTTCAATCATTAACTACAATAGCAGTAGTTAACTTCTTAATTAACTAAAATAAATAGTAAGTTTCTTTATAAAATCTTATTAATATTTAAATAATTATTCATTAAACTATTTTATTTAATTAATTCAAACAAATTAATTTAATAATTATTCTCAGTTAAAAATAGTTGATTTAGGCAACTCAATACACGATTAATTCGTTAACCAATTTCAATTGGTCCTTCCTTTAAATTAATTAATTAATTAACTTAAATAATTCCATTTAATTGTTTCTTAAAAACAATTATCCGAACCTTAACCTTTAAGGTTAATTTCTACTCATCTGCTTATAAATCTTATTAACATAAGAATTTACTTTATAAAGTCAATTAATTATTTATTATAAACTTAATTAATAAATAATTAATATTTATTTTCTTTTAATAAACTTTTATTTAAAATAATAGATTTAAAAATCTATCTTCAGTTATAAAATAAATTTTATAACTTCACTTTTATCGATTTACCTGATGGTAATCAATATGTAGAAAACGATTGATTTATAGGCCATATACTGCCAATTATTCAACTAATATTACCTACTTGTTTAAACAAAATAAATGTTGAATTTCAGTTCAACGGTTAACAACCAAATCAACCACCCAACCAGAATAGTTAATATAATGATAATATGAAAATAAATATCATTAAATATATTTGTGGAATCTGGTTGGATCCCTCCAATCTGCACTTCCCTTCATTAACATAGATTATTTCCAATAATATTATTTAATTTAACCGAAAATTTCAATAATAGTAAATAACGACTATTTAACATCATCCAATTAACATAATTATTCGAGCAATTTAACACGTTTATTTTATAAACGTGACCAATAAGGTAAGTTACCTTAATTGGAACCAATCGATAAAATAACGATTTGGTTTTCCACTGAAATTAAACTACATTTAATTTCATTGTTTCAATCAATATATGCAGATATATTTAACAGACAATCAATCGTTAGCAACCATAGTAATCATTAGCAATCATAGCACACAATTATAAAAACCCAACTTATATAAAGTATAAGTGGGAAGAACTAAGTGAGTTTAACTCACCTTGATTTTTGGTTTCACTGAAATGGTTCGGTTACAGTTAAATTAAACAACCGTTTAACTTATTCGTAAATTACAGTTGTCTCCATTTTTATCTAACAAATTCCAAAATGTTTTATTCTTCACCCCAATTCCGGTGTAGTTTGTTTCGTTAAATTCTGATAAACTGGGTACAAGTTAAATAGATATTTGAATAACTCTAGTTTAATTATAATTAACTACCTAATTAAAAATAATTAAAATTTAATCTAATTACGTTTTATAATTGCGGTCGATACTTCGCTTCAGGTTTCTAGAAGAAATCAAGCTCCACTTTTATCTGTATTGATCCACCTCCACTTGTTCCTTTAATTCTGTCTGACCTACTTTAATGTTTTCTATGCCCTTCGTATTGACAAAAATATGGTCCCAACTTTGTTTTGCCTTATCCTTCAACAGTCCAGAAAGTTTAAACCTTATGCCCTTTTTTCCTTTTTTTTTTTTTTTCCAAACTTCTATCACAACTTCCTCATGTTGCAACTCATGCCGACTTCACATACCCATCGCACACATTACCTCCTGTCGTCGCCTCCAGTTCGCCAGGAAATAAGAACTTGCTCACACATGCAACTTTCCCCATTTTCACCGCCTGCCATGCAACTTTCCCATATACAAAGCAGCTTCACGCATCCTCCCAGTACCACGTGCATGTTACTCTTTTGTATTGAGTTTTTTTTTCCCAATTTTTTTTTACTTATAGTTAATATGCTTATAATAATTTATAATGTAAATCATATTATTATTTATTGTAAACCATAAAAACATATATACCCTTCACTATTTTCGTGCTTCTGCTGTGCTTCTAACAAAACTTCCCATTCTTCACCGCAACAAAGTCTTCTGCCCTTCCTTTTTGAAAATAAACAACGAAATCGCCAGTCGTTCCAGTCCATTTTCCGGTCAGTTCACTTCGACATTCCCGATCATAGTCGTTGATCCCCTACTTCTCGCCTTGCTCTATAATTATGTAGTTGAAAAATTCTTGGATCGATTTGTATATTCGGAGGAAATAAATAAAAAAGTGGGAGAGTCTCAGTCGTTGATTGTAGTGATGGCGGCTACCCAAATGTTTGACCGCGTGATAAGTTTTGACCAAAAGAAGGGTTTCGTTGCGCGCGCACACACACACACGCACACACACACACACACACACACACACACATATATATATATATATATAGAGGGAGAGAGAGAGAGGTTGGACACAAAATTATATTATTTTTTATCTCTAAACTTACGTCGAGGTTTTCAAAAAAAACTCCATATGGTTTCTAATTCGAGATGAAACACCTAATCTTAGCATTAAAAAAAACCGAATTAAATGGGACAGGTTTCGTCGAATTCCGAGGTCGTTTGTAAAAAGTCCTTTATAATTATCGATGAAAAATCAAGCGTTTAGAATTTGTATAATTCCAAAAAAAAAAAATTAAAAAATTTGAAACCTTGGACTTCTACTAGACCTTTTCCTAACGGATCCAGTGAGTCTTGTTTCATTAAATTTGGAGTTCGTTTGACCAGTCATTTATTTGTTAAAAGTTACCCTTGTCTAAATTGACCAAAATAATATAAATGATTAAGGCGTTTATCGTTGCCACGATCAAAAGGTAAGTCCGATTGATAAGAAAACTGAAAATGTTATAATAATTAATTAATTGAATCCAATGGCATTAGTTTCTTCTCATTCCGAGACTATTTCCCGGTACGCTATTTTTATATGCACCACAATGCTATTTGGGACACCAAATTACATATTCTCCAAAAATAACAAACTATATATTTATCCCAGCTCTAAACGTCGATACGAACTCAATGGAACTGGATTTATAAGCTTATTCGATCGTCTGCTCAAGTTACACTGAAATATCTCTTTAATAAATTAAATTGATTTAATTGCATTATATAGAATGACTGGGCATTTAGGGCTGCCTTTGTCACATACGACATCGGTTTGCCTCGAATTTTAATACCGTACAATAATTTAACTTTATGGTTCCAATGAACTAATTTCATCGAAAACTGAGCTCATTTGCAAAATCGCTATTTTAAAGGCCTATAATAATATTAATAAAATATTATTAAATTCTGAAATAATCAAATAAAATAATAATAAATTATTTTATCATAAATACCCCACTGGAAATATCATATAGCTTCAAATATAATTTATAAAACTCAATATCATCAATTTCGAGTTAATCGTTATCCAAATTATATTTAAATTTTATTTAAATATATTAATAAAATTATATATTTTAATAACGATTTCCATAGCGACTATTTTAAAATTTGAATTGGACATAACTAACAATCTATAACACGGAATCTGGAATTTTCTCTTTCGTAGGAAAATTATAATCAACAAGATTAAAACGTTTCTTGTTACAAAGAAAACCGATTTATATTGGATCCTGTATACTCAGTTAAAGTTCAAAACTCCATATTACGAACTAACACGCCATTTCGAGCTAGATTTATAATTATATATAAATTAACGTTCAACTTCGTTTTAATTAATCGAATTCAATATTAAAATCCATTAATATTCTAAATATAATATTTAAAGTAATAAATTAAATTAAATTTTTGACTACCAAAAATACTGGACATTACAATAGTCTTGCTTCTTCAAAGCTTAGTCCGAACAGGGACGGAACAACCAGGGATGCGGTTTAAGATATCCAAAGGCTCGGAGGTTCAAGCCCACCTTCTGGCGCCAAAATGTTAAAGATATTTTTCTTCAATACCGAAAATAGGTCTATGGTAGTGGACCTATGGGATGTAAGGGGTTATTTAGTTCCCATAAGCTCGAGTTAGTCCACCGTTTCCTAAAAATCAAGATCTTAAGCTCGAATATTAGTTACTCTTCCCTCAAGGGGTGAGCATCACGCTTACGAAACTTAATAACCATCACTTACCTTGGGAAAAGGGCTCCCTAAGCGCAATTCAAGTTAGGAAGCTAAACGGCTCATAGAAGGGTATTTTAGTAATTTTGGCTCAAGGGTAGGGCTCACGTATGAGGCCTTTATTGTGAAGAAAGCATAAGGAAATAGGCGAAATAAGTAGAAAGGTAAATCGTAGAAATTATGCTAAGTGGAAGAAAGCGTAAGGAAATAGGCGAAATAAGCAGAAAGGTAAATCGTAGAAATTATGTTAAGTGTCGATTCACTCTTTATTGATCATTGATTTGAGTACATAAGTGTTTGCAAAGGAAGTCCCCAAATCGATTTACAAGTTAGGGTTTTACTATATAAGAAATGAGCATAAGATTGGGGAATGGGAAAAGTCCCCTAAAATGCAACCCCTTTGGTCTTATTTATAGGCAAATCAGACCCTCTTTTGTCATCGGTTCAGCAGAAGCCTCTTTCGGATGCAGCACTAAGCTTTTGGCTGCTGTGCACCTTTTAGTTCTGGTAATTGTGGTTTCGACCGCCTTTCTTTTGACTCAGCATTGTCACTGGGTCCGGTCTGACTTTCAGAGTGTCAGTCTCAGCTTTAGAAGTTTAAAATTGATGCTGCTTTTCATTTGTATCAAGATCAAGTCCCTTGGTATAGGTATCTTTCAGAAATGCTTTCGGTCTTTAATGACAAGCGCTGATTTCAGATTTGAGCTTTTATAGCATTGTTGTTGTGCTTTCGTTTCTTGTGACCTTAGGACCTTCATCTTTTACGGTATCAACACTAAGAAAATTAGTGCATATAGCTTCTTTTCTTATAGGCTTTGGTTCACGTCTGGTGAGTCTTTGGACTTGGTTTTGATCTTGTGGCAACATGCTTTCGATATATCTCCTGATAGCATTTGAAGCTGTGTCTCGATGTATGTATCAGTACCAAGCAAATTGGTATCGATAGCTCCTTGCTCCATCCTGCTTACGTTTCGGATTATATACTTTCCTTTCCTGATTTTGGGTCTCTAGACCATATGCTTTCGGCTCTCTCTCATTTCTATTTGCTTCCGGTTTCTCGTGTTATACTTTCGGAACTGAGCTTGTGTTGATTGCCTTCAGTATCGAGACTTCTTTGTCGTCATCCCCTTTCGTATTGGTTCCGAACTCCTTCCTCTTATGTTTGCACCGATAGCCCATTAAACAAATCTTCCTCCTTTTGCTTTCAGTCTTAATTGTCTTAGTAGCTTGATGCTGGTTTTATGCTTCCACATCGTTCTCCTTGAGTTGATTGCGACCCGACACCCCTTCACTGATAGTCGATTTTAGTGTTGAATTTGGTAGTAACAGTTTTCATTCACCATAACTTATTATTTTGACCTCCCTTCTCTTACCATATAAACAGGTTAGTAGGTGGGAAACGCTTGATTGATGCAGTTATGGAGATTGGATCCTGACGAAGGAGGATCTATTGTTATTATTATCATTAGTGTTATGTTTGGCAGTATTATTGCACATTTGGGATATTATTATTATTTTTACCTTTGTTGATAGTTGGGATTTTATACAATCTCCATTATCATGGATTTATTTAATGGTACATCTATTTTATTTATTATATTTTATCCCTTCCACTAAGAGAATCCGATTTCGTTTTTGGTTACCTATGTTTATGTAATCCTTACAGGAACCAAAGGTCCATTTAGAATTACTCTAAGTTTCAATTATCCTTTCCTGGGTCATCGGAACTTTGGTTCATTCCGTGCAGGTTGTTACGGATGTTTTCAATTATTTGTGCCTCCACACTTAACCTAAGTTTTCTCCATAACATATAGGGTTATTAGGTGTAGAAAGAGGATCGAACGGACCTTTTAGCACGGGTCAAATAGATATACCAAGGATGCTTCATATCAGGAGAAGCCCTACCTCTACTAGCGCATCTTAACTTTGTTATCTATTTTATATAATTTTGTGGTAGAATGTTCATAAAAGAATTGTTAAAAGAACATGTTATGGCTATTATTTACAAAAGCATTGTAAATTTCTTATGGATTTCTTTGAGACCGTATTATAATGATAGTTGAACTTCCTACTATAGTGTGGGTGCAAATTTAATAAATTGCGGAGATATAAGTAAAGCTTAGTGAATATTTGTAAAATTGGTATTTTGTTATTTATATAACAAGATACGTATCTTGTGGTGTTGTTCCAATTCTGCGAATGACATCGGACTTCATACATTGCATATTCTTGCCACTTCTTATTTATTCTTTGTGTGTTTCATGCTTTCTGTATTTGGTTTCTGATGTTTTGTCTTGGATTGCACTTGGCATGGTCCGCCAACAATTTTGGTATGGAGTTCATTATTTTCTTGTCCTTGGCATGGTCCACCTTGGGATTTGAGGGAATACTACATTCTGATTGTGGAGTCAAATCATGTAATTTATCGTCTTCATGTACATAGTTTTTTGTATCGGTTTAGGCCTTCTAATATTTTGATTCGAGGGCATACTAATCTTTTGGTCCAGTGTGATTGTTGTTTTGGCTAAAAAGCGGGGTCATGTGTAGTACAACCTAATGTTACTAATTTTGTTAGTAAAAATGAACATAGAGTGATTTTTACTAGTGTGGGCCATTTAATATCCGTACGCCCAGTTCATTGTGTTACTATATTTCTAATTATTACAAAGTTTGTTGTAGAAGTAATGTAGATTGCACAAACATGAAATGAGATGCTATAAATTCCATGTCCTTAGAACAATAGTATTCCTTAGGTTTTCATAGCTTGTATGCTCTATTAGCTAAGGCTTCAGCTATAACCAAAGGGCCACCTACAATAAGGTCAAGGGTCCCATTACTCTTCGACGTACTAAATCTCCTTTGTTGAAGTTTCTCTCCTTAAGATTAGCAAAACGGTTGTTTTCCATCCTTTGCCAGTATATGATGCATACAACTTTCTCATCTTTCTCGACGGAAGCTTCTTTTTCATCTTTTATATGCTCTGTCGTATACGATCCTTTTTCTATGTGAAGGTATTCTTCAATGTGAGGGGACTTACTACAAACTGATGGAAAGCATGACTTCTTAGCCATTAGTTAACGGAAAAGGCGTATGATTGATTGTAGACTTGGACGGGCTTCTATAATCTCGTATCAGTAAATATAGCACTACAGTCCAATTCTCCTTTTCCTTTTGTAGTCTTTTTTTAGTAGCTTCTCGATAGTTTCTTTCAACCCTTCAAGCGGGTCGTTTGATCATGAGTGTGTGACCCGGTAAGTTTTTTTTATTAAAATAATCTTTTTGAAGAGCTCCTTAAACTTCTTATTTTCAAACAAGGGTCCATTATATGAAATTATATTATGGGGGATCCCTTGATAGTGTTGGAGGAAATTTAAAATAAAAGAGAGATGGAAAGCACAGAGGGGGAAATTTGATTTGTCCCATATCATAAAATGTAAGTGTGTTTGCCACTATATATGTAAAGACATTACATATGATATCAAAAGAAAGGAAAGAAGGTAGAGATGAAACAAGAGCATGACCATGGCATGAACAATACTATTCGTAATGCTTCAGAGCCGTTGCAAATGAATGGATGCGTCTATTCATCATTCAAATTTGTAATGCTTTTGAACTGTTGTAAAGAGAAAAAATGCGACTGTTTGAACTCAAACAGTCATAGCCGTTGGAAAACAGTTATATCTCTTCATTTCTTATAAATAGGCTGCCTCAAATTCAGTTTTGAAAATCTCAAAATCATTTTCTTCTCCTTCCTTTTACTATTTTCTGCCATTAAAATTTCTAGAAACTCTGACAAATTCTTGAGTCAATTATACAAGTTATAGTTCTGCAGGCTATAACTCTTTCATCTTGTCACTGCAGTGATCAATTCCAAGATAGTGAATCGTCGTGTCTGTGCAAACACACTGATTAAAGATAGTCGATATCTGCTCCGTTGAATCTTCGAACATGTTTGCCATTACTCGTGCACGGAATTAAGAGGGCAAATACTGTTTTAGGATAACGATCACCGCATCATGCCTCGGAAATTTGTGTTTCAAAGATTGGAAGATCCAGTGATGAATTCGGAAAATGACATTCTAAAACAATACTTCTGCGTTGGCTCCTCACAGTCTCAAAGAGTTCACTGCTGATTTCACGAAACTAGAGCGCTTTGATGGTGTTAATTTCCTATGTTGGCAAAGAAGATGCATTTCTTATTGGCGGGTATGAAAGTTGTTTATGTTTTGACTATGCCAAACCAACAGAGACAGAAGATGAAACTATTGCACAGACATGAGATCAGATCAAATGGGAACATGACGATTATATTTGCAAAGGCCATATCTGTAATGCAATGAAGGACACATTTTTTGATATGTACTACAATAATGCAACTACAATGGATGTTTGGGATGCATTAGAGGCAAAATATCTGATGGAAGACACAATAAGTAAGAAATTTCAAGCCACCGTATTTTTTAATTACAAAATGACTGATGATCGCTCAGTATTACAACAATTCAATGATATCATACACATAACCAGTTCAGTCAACATAATTTAAATATGGATGAGGAAATTAAGGTTTCCTCAATAATAGACAAATTACCCCCTTCTTGGAAAGATCAGAGAAAACTACTGGAACATAAGAAGAAGGATACGAGCCTAGACAGCCTTGCACAATATTTGCAAGTTGAACAACAGTTGAGGCAGAAAGATGCCCAAGGTTAAAAAGTTGTTGATATATCAAAGGTCCATATGGTGGAAGAAAAGCAAGCAAATAATGCTTCGAATAACTCTTCTAATAAAAAGAGAAAGGGAAGAAAAACAATAATTCCCAAAATCTGAACAAGAAAGGCAAAAATGGTGGTTGCTACTTTTGTGGTAAACCGGGACATTTCAAAAGGGATTGTTGCTTCCGGAAAAAGAAGCAGCAATCTGAAAAAGGAAAATTTGCCGCAGTCATATCAGAAGTGAATATGATTAAACAAGACAATTCTTGGTGGATCGATTCTGGCGCTACTAAGCATGTCTGCATTGACAAGAATCAATTCAAGAAACTAGAACCAACTGAAGATGAAGATTAACATTATATGGGAAATTCAGCAAAGGCAGCGGTTAAAGGGAAGGGGATTGTGGATTTGGAATTCACGTCCAAAAAAGTTCTAACATTAAATGATGTATATTATGTACCTGAAATTAGGAAGAACCTTGTATCGAGAAGTCTTCTTAATAAGTTTGGTTTCAAACAAGTCTTTGAGTCAGACAAATATGTGTTGACCAAAGGCGGTGTATTTTTGGGAAAAGGGTACATGTGTGATGGTATGTTTAAATTGAATGTTGATATTAATAAAAGTATGAATTCTGCTTATATTATTGATTCATTTTCATTATGGCACAATAGGTTAGGACATGTTAATCATAAACGTATGCTTGATATGATATCTTTGAATCTAATTCCGAAGCACCAAAATGATATGCTAGATAATTATAGGATATGTTCATTAACTAAGATCACTAGAAAACCATTTCCTTATAAACCAGAAAGTACAACAAAATTGTTACAGCTTATTCATAGTGATGTATGTGATATACACAGTACTCCTACTAGAGGAGGAAAAAGATATTTTGTCACATTTATAGATGATTACTCTAAATATTGTTATGTCTATCTTATGCATGCTAAAATTTAAGTACTAAACTCATTTATTACTTATAAAACTGAAGTAGAGAACCAATGTGATGATAAAATAAAAACACATAGGTCTGATAGGGGTGGTGAATATCAATTTCCTGAATATTATGAATCTGTAGGAATTATACATGAAACATTTATTGCTTACATTCCACAACAAAATGGAGTGGTTGAAAGGAAAAATAGAACTCTTACCGAAATGGTAAACTCAATGTTGTGTAATTCCAGACTTAATACTAGTTTCTGGGGAGAAGCTTTACTTACTGCATGTTATATTCTAAATAGAATACCTAATAAGAAAAGTAAAGTTACCCCTTATGAATTTTGGAAGAAACGAAAACCAAATCTTGATTATTATCAAGTCTGGGGTTGTAGAGAGATTGTTTGATTACCTGAACCAAAAATCATGAAATTAGGACAAAAGGCTATCAAGTGCATATTCTTAGGCAATGCTCAACATAGCAAAGGATATAGGTTCCTAGTAATAGAACCTAATAGCTCTATTGATGTAAATACAGTAATAGAATTAAGGGATGCAGTGCTTTATGAGAATAGATTTACATCTATTCAAAATAAACCGATTAATGAAACAATGGAGGTCAATACACCTATTAATGAAATGGTTGAGGTTAATGAACCAACTATTGAACCTATAGAAAACGCTAATGAAAATATCAACGAAAATTATGATTCTCTTAGGAGAAGTAAACGAAGAAGGATAGAGAAATCCTTTGGACTAGATTTCGTCGTATATTTGGTTGAAGGATCTAGAAATATTATAGAGCATCAATTAATGATATCTACAAATATAGAATCTGACCCTTTAACATATGCTGAGGCAATGAAATCTCAAGATTCATCATTTTGGCAAGAAGCCATAAATGATGAAATGGAGTCTATTATGGGAAATATAACATGGAAACTAGTAGATTTACCTCCTAGTTCTAAACCAATAGGATGTAAATGGGTATTTAAGGAAAAGTTAAAAGCATATGGCACAGTCGAAAAATTTAAAGCTAGATTAGTTGCCAAAGAATTCACACAGAAAGAAGGAATAGATTATTTTGATACGTATGCCCCAGTAGCTAGAATTTCAATTATTTGGACTTTATTGCTTTAGCTTCTATTTATAATTTTGAAATTCATCAAATGGACGTCAAGACAACATTTTTAAATGGTGAACTTGACGAAGAGATATATATGTCTCAACCAGAAGGTTTTGTAATGCCTGGACAAGAACGTAAAGTATGTAAACTTATCAAATTATATCACTTTACGATCTTAAACAAGCACCAAAGCAATGGCATGAAAAGTTTGATAAAACTATTATTTCTAATGGCTTTAGGATTTTTGAATCTGACAAATGTGTCTATAGAAAGTTTCATTCAGGTAAAGGTGTAATTATATGCCTTTATGTGGATGATATGCTTATATTTGGAATGAATACTTCAAGTATTGAAGAAACTAAAAGATATCCGTATTCATGTTTTGACATGAAAAATGATTCTTGGCATAAGAATCATAAAAAACAAAAGATGGGTTATCAATTTTACTAGTCTCATTACATTGAGAAAATTCTGGAAATGTTCAATCTATTCGATTGTAAATCTATGTCTACTCCATTTGATCCAAATATTCAGTTATACACTAATACTAGAAGAGCTATAGAACAATTGGAATATGCTAGAGTCATTGGAAGTTTGAAGTATGCAATAACATGCACACGACCAGATATTGCCTATGCTGTTGGTAAAATGAGTAGATATACTAGTAACCCTAGTCATATCCATTGGAATGCAATACATAGAATTTTAAAGTATTTAAAAGGTACCATAAATTATGGTATACATTAAAACAGTTATCCGAGTGTAATAGAAGGATACACAGATGCTAGTTGGAACACTGGAAGCGAAGATAATAAATCAACTAGTGGATGGATATTCACTCTTGGCGGGGGAGCAATATCCTGGGCCTCAAAGAAACAAATATGTATTGTTGATTAAACCATGGCTGTAGCACTGGCTTCTGATGGTAAAGAAGCATAATGGTTAAGTAATTTATTGTTAGAAATTCATATGTGGCCAAAACCCATGCCACCAATATCTGTGTATTGTGGTAGGCAATCTACATTATCACAGGCATACAACCAAGTTTATAATGGTAAAACTAGACATATTGGTTTAAGGCACAGTTTGGTTAGGCAAATGCTCACTGAAGGGGTAATTACCATAGATTTTGTGAGATCTAGCCAGAATTTGGTAGATCCGTTTACTAAAGGACTCGCAAGGAACTTAGTGACAAAAACATCATAGGGAATGGGTTTAAAGCCTATACAATACAATCGCCACTGAAGGAAACTCAACTCAACGTAATAAAGAAATTTGTTATCTTGAGTTCAAAGAGAAAAAGTACTTCATATGTTTGCGGTTGGAAGCACTATAATATTTAGTCTGAAAAACTAAGTATTATCATACATTCCAAGGAAAAGTGATTGGTACTTATAATGTCATAGAGATGATGTTCTGCTTAGAACTTAATAGGTTTATAACAAATATACTGTTGAGGTGTGCGTTATAAGGCACTTCTGATAAACCTACCTATATGAATGCAACGAAGGTGGTGCCGCCTTCTGCGAGATTTTGGCTTGATCACTAAGGGCATTTCATGAAAGAAGATACTGTTCCAAGGCCAATCCACGGATCAAGCATAATACCATCTGGATAATATGAAAATAAGTGTGTGATAATCACATCCGGTAGATCATATAGGATCGATGATTTAATGCTTAGTCAACCACTCTATCCTGATATACTTTGATGGGTTTTCACTATGTATAGAATCAAGTATGTAAGACATTTATACTTATGCACAAATTTTCCCGCAAATAAATGAAAAGAGGAATTTATTTAAAATTTGGTGGAGATTTGTTGGAGGAAATTTAACTAAAAGAGAGATCGAAAGCACAAAGGGGAAAAAAATTTGATTTGTCCCATATCATGAAATGTAAGTGTGTTTGCCACTATATATGTAAAGACATTACATATGATGTCAAAAGAAAGGAGAGAAGGAAGAGATGAAACAAGAGCATGACCATGGCATGAACAATACTATTTAAATGTCAAAAGATGGACCTTGGGCCTCTTGGGGTCTCGTGATCAGATGGGCCAACAAATGCTAATAGGCTTGCACAGATCCACTATGTTTTTGCGCGCGTAGATTTCTAACTCTAACGCTTCAGAGCCGTTGCAAATGAATGGATGTGTCTATTCATCATTCAAATTTGCAACGCTTCTAAAATGTTGCAAAACGAAAAGATGTGACTGTTTGAATTCAATTAATCATAGCCGTTGGGAAACAGTTATATCTCTTCATTTCTTATAATTAGGCTTCCCCGACTTCAGTTTTAAAAATCTCGAAATCATTTTCTTCTCCTTCCTTTTACTGTTTCAGCCATTAAAATCTTCTAGATACTCTGCCAAATTCTTAAGTAAATTATACGAGTTATAATTCAACAGGCTATAACTCCTTCATCTTGTCACTGCATCGATCAATTCCAAGATAGTGAATCGCCATGTCTGTGCAAATACACCGATTAAAGATAGTCGATATCTGCTTCGTTGTATCTTCGAACAAGTTTGTCATTACTCGTGCGCATAATCAGGAGGACAAATATTGTTTTAGGATAGCGATCACCACATCGTGCCTCGAAAATTTGTGTTTCAAAGATTAGAAGATCCAGCGACGAATTCGGAAACCAACAGACAGTGACTATATTTCTTACTGAAAATATTTGTAGTGATCATAGCTAAGGGTTCTGATTCCATCCACTGGTTGGAATAGTCTATTGACACTATTGCATACTTGGCTCCTCCTTTTGACATGGGAAGGATGCCTATTAACTATATTCTTGATATATTGAACGATCATGGTCTAACTAAGTAGATGAGCTCATGGAAAGGATGTCTTAGGGCACTTACTAATTATTGGATTTTGTCATATATTCTCACGTATACTTTTGCACCCTGAAATGAAACATGCCAATAGTAAGCGGGCCTCCGTACTTACTTTGCTAGTTTAACTCATTTGGAATGGTAGTTGCACCACCTGTTGTGTTCTTTACTCAGGACTCGTATTCCCTCTTTATCAGAAACACACTTAATATAAGGGTTAAGGAAACTCTTTTGAGTAATATGTCATCAAAGAAGGAGTAATACGAAATTGGTATCTTACCTTTCGAGCTTCGTTTCGATTTAAGGTGTAAGATCCTATTTATCAGGATTTGCTTGGTAGGAGAGGCATCCATGCATTAATTTTTTTATAACTTAGGGAATAGGTTTAGTTGGATCTAGTCTTGATTTTCCTCTGTTTCTTATCTTAGCCTTTCAGATAGCCGTTAGTTGGTCCATGGTTAGGACCGATATCTAGTTAGCTTCAATGATGCTTGGCTAAGTTTGATGCCTTAATGGAACAACTTTCCTTTCGTTTTCCTCTTTTGTGCTGGCATGTTTGGGTAACGAATCGTCAAAAGAATTATTCTCATATATGAGACATGCTCTATTTCAAACTAGTGAACATGCTCTAATAATTTTCTAGAAAGATCCATATATTTGGCTAGGCTTGGCTCATTTGCCTGGTGATTTCCATACGTTTTGTTCACAACTAACTAGTGATCACCATGAATTTTAATATGGTTACCTTGATTACTTAAGCAACACTTAAAAGTATGAGGTGAGCCTCAACAATGTTGTTGGGAGCTTTGAACCCGAGCTTCACTTCTCTATACAACTTCTATTTTTCTAGAGTATATAATCAACATATATCTGATCCTTCATCCTTGCCCCATGTTCATTTAATGTTTCATCTATAAATAGTTGCTAGAATTGTGGGTTAAGCACTTCTCTCTCAAGCTGAGGCCCGTCAAGTAGGATGCATTTCATAACGAAAACTGCTTACTTGTCCATTGATCATCTTGGACAATAAGTGATAAATAAGTGATATATAATACTGATTGAAATTGCTAAAGAGCCCGAAGAAAATTCTGTCATTTTGTGCGAAAATCCAATCGTGTGCATTGTATATCTTCCCCATGAATTGCGGGCTGAAGTCCTGCTGTACGATTTCTTTTGTCATTTTTTTGCACATGATTTTCAGGCTTTATAGCAAAGTCCAATATTGATTAAGCTCCATTGCCTATTTTAAGAAGTCTGACGTCTCTAGTTTCTGTAGTATTTTCCTTGATGTTTTGTCGCTGAAGAATTTGACGGGATATGTTTAGAATTAGGGATGCAACTTCCTTACAATCTGGAGTTGATTATATAGGCTAGCTTTTTGATGATTGAGTAGTTGTGCTTCCTGCCCGGTGAACATTGACTAGTGAAGTAAATGAATCTTTGGCTTCTTTCATCCTTCTGGACCACTGCAGTACTAATAGCTCCACAAACTATAGCTGAATACTAATATAAATCCTTAATTGTTACTGGTTTAGATAGTATATGAGCATATTAACCAAATGACCCTTTAGCCTTTAGGTTTTCAAATGCAACTATGTAATCCTCCGTTCACTAGAAGGATTGAATGATGGAGCCCTCATATTATCACAAAACCAATTGCCAATGTGAAGGGGGAACTC
The DNA here is from genome assembly GCA_030737875.1 of Allium sativum. Classification (NCBI taxonomy): domain Eukaryota; kingdom Viridiplantae; phylum Streptophyta; class Magnoliopsida; order Asparagales; family Amaryllidaceae; genus Allium; species Allium sativum. The sequence goes on from CM060920.1 coordinate 694,707,334, forward strand.
CTCATATATTAAGGAAAATTATGTAGAGAAATTCCCGATGTGGGACAATTCCAACAATGTACACTTGTTGGTTTTTTTCAAACTAAAACTTCCTAACGCGGCTACCCTACCATTTAAAATTACTACGCCTTTTGGTTTTTGTGGAAATTCTATATTCTTTGTGGCTTCACTCTACTCCGAGTTCGCTTCTATGCCACGGGTGCTCACTAAATATCCTAGAAACTGTTAGAGGAAATTTGAAATAAATGGAAGGAAGGAATAAAAGGGAAAATTTCATTTGTCTCACATCATGGAATATATGAAGGTATGCCACTATATATATAAAGGCATGTTGTACTATATCAAAAGAAAGAGGAGGAGAGATAAGTCAAGAACATGACATACATGACATTGACATGAAAATTAATATTTAAAGGTCAAAAGATGGGCCTTGTGCCAATTTGTGTAGTAGATCATTTTGTTTTGCTCGCAGGCCTGAAGTCGTTATCAATTAACTGGTGCTATTTGCACCAGTCAACTAATGTAGGGTTTTGGCATAACTAGTCGACTGGTTCTATACGGACCAGTCGAATGGTCAGATGTTAGCTGAACGGGTTTGTTTGAATTCAAATAGACATGACTTTTAATTTAGAGTTGCCTGGTATAGATACCACTCGACTGGTACGAAAAGTTGCGACTGTTTCTGAACAGAAATAGTCGCTGCTGTTTGAACAGTTGCAATCTTTTTGAAAAGAAGTAACCATATCTCCTTACTGCTATATAAATTGGACCGTACTTTAGTTTTAAATCGCTCGAATTCTTTCTCTAACATCATCTTCTTTCTGATCTACCAAGTTTTTAATAAATTATACAGGTTATAGTTCTGCAGGCTATAACTATATTATATTGTTACTGCAGCGATAAATCCAGATGGTGAATCGTCGTGTTTGTGCAACCATGTCGATTAAAGATATTCAATATCTGCTCCGTTGTATCTTCAAACAGATTTGCCATTATTCGTGCATACAAGATAATAGAGAAAATACTGTTTTAGGATAACAATCAACACATCGTGCCTCGGAGATTTATAAGAGAATCAGTGAGCGACGAATTTAGTCCAACAGAAACTTCCTTGGTTGAACAGCGAAAGTTCAATTAAGAGGATTCAGCTTATGCTATACATCCTTAGGACTGAAAATGTTTCTTCTAGATCGTGTATATGACTCGAGGATTCTTTTTTAACTTGACTAGCATGTGATCCACATATACATACTTTGTAGTATATGTTTCCTCTAGATCGTGTATATGACTGACTCGAGGCTTCATGCTACACCTTGTAGCAGTACGAATCTTTGTCTGCCACTATACTTGTGTGTTCTTAGTTTGATTCAAATATAGAAATACGACTATAACTTGAATATGTATTCTTCAATGAGAGTAGCTCGTATCCAGTATTACATCTGCTGGTTGGTCAAATCGAGGTTGGGGATTAATATACTTTGGGCGAGCTTTATTGAGGTTGGTATAGTCTTTGCTGATTCTCAATTTCCCATTACGCTCCTTCAACAGTATAGGGTTCGTGGTCTACTTGGGGATAGTACACTTCTTTAATGAATTCATTTTCTTTTAGCCTTTTTTATGCAGAGCATTATGCCCCTCATGTTCCAAGGTTGAGTGAGTGGCAGACGATCCATGGATTTCATCCCTTCTATATTTAAGCATATGCTCGAGCAAAAACATCTGTTGATCGCTTAAAGAAGGCTGTTTATTAATTTTTGGTTTCTGTGATGAGGTATTTTTCGATTTTGAGAACATTTATAGGGTCTTTGAGTTCTTTTGTGGAGTACATCTTCAAGAATATTTACTGGCTTCAGTTCTTCTCTTATTATTGTCGCTAATCGTTAATCTATTTCATCTTCTTCCTCCCCTTCAACTTGAGAGGCTGTGAAATATGCTTTGCAGCATGGGTCATCCTTAGAAAGCGTTGTACGGTAAAAGTCGGTTAATGATCATTGATCAAGAAGCTCGTGTAGAAGATATGTGCAGAGATGTAAATTACTATTGTGACAAGTAGGTATGCTGACCCTATGGTATGGATGCTATATTGTAAAGATGTAGATCAGCTCAACGGTGGGCTTCAAAATCTCTATTTGAAGCCTCTTGTGGTCAAACGAAGATTTGAAAAGGGTTTTTTTTTTCTTTTCATTTTGACACTTTTTTTTAATCTCACTAATAGTCCATTTTTTCAAAATATTGCAAAAATAGATCATTTTTGGTCAACTCAGCGCTGAGTTGACCAGATTGTACTAGCGCAATTCAGGATTGTACCTATACACATGTACACTGGCATAATCTCGGATTGCACCGCAGATTATTAAAGAGAAGTCAACACTTTGTTTACTTACAGGCGCAATCCTAAATTGCTCCTATAAGCAAACAAAGAGCTTATTTGCTCTCTCATTTGTTTCTACCTATTTAAAAATCTAGGGGGCAATCCAGGATTGCGCCTCAAGCACAAGCTCCAACTTTTAACTTGCATTTGTAAATCCATTTTCACCTACTTTTCCATTCTTCAACTTTACCAAAATCTTTCAAAAAGAACAACCCAATAACCCATTATCACCTACTTTTCCATCCTCCTACCTTATCAAAATATTTCACAAAGAACATCCCAATAATCCATTTTCACTTTCACTCAAAAATTAGATAGCCTGGGTTGGTGCACTTGTTCTCTTTAGGAGGATGTAGCTCAAAATCAAAGGTACTTACATTTTCCCCTTATTTTCATACATTAAATGTTATACAATTATCCCCCTCCCCCAAATTTTATTTCATCATTTGGTAGATGGATCAGTGGGAGATTGACGACGAAACTTTAAGTATTGAGAAAGTTTGGAGTCAGGGTCGTATGAGAGCATGAGGGATGTTGATCCTCCACCATAAGCTCCAATGTCACCAATTGTTCATCGATTGGGTAAGGAAATTTGCCCTAATACGAAAACATTCGAATTGGTTGAACTCCAGATCATCTACCTAGTGCACCACAAAAGTATTTTATCGTGGTGGATGGAGGTAAATATGTTAATCGAGGCCGAGCACTAGCAATCGAGGAGGCAGTACCAAGAAAAATTTGTTATTGCAGATCAGACTGCTGCATGATTGTGAATAAAAATAGAAGCGTTAGTACAATGCGTAGGATCTACAAATGTAGTTGCTATGATATGAGCCTCCTTTATCCGAACATCTTCCGAGTTTGTAACTACAGCGAGTAGGTTGATCCTCCGATGTGCCGAATAGGACATGAGTATGTTTTGGAGGTGTAGGATGACAATAAACGACTAAGAAAGGAGATGGCGGAATAAAAATTACATTTGAAAAAGGATTTTTTTCCGTTTGAAACTACTTAACTCAGACTTAGAGTCCAAGCTCCCACGATATCCCAATGAGTAGTTTGGACTTGTGGCTTGTATCAATATATCCCAAATGCTAATGTAGTTTGCAACAATGTATTAGTTAATGTATATATTGCTTGAATGTACGAATGAATGTGATGAATATATGGTCATTGCAAATTGGCATCAATGTACGAAAGAAAGAAATTCTTCTACAAACAACATAATACTAGTCGTTCAAACATAAACTATAATACTAAAGCCTAATTTACTGAATTACAACAACTTCTTTTATGACCTATCACTTCGCACTTACTGCATCTGTTCGTTTTAGGAGCCCGCATTTCATTCATGGTACCTTTAATTCCTGTTGATTTAGGTCTCCCAGGTTCCCTACACACTGTTGGCGGCAAAACAACTTGTCCTTCAAATTCACCCCAGTAACGTTTATCTAGATCAGTATGTAATTCTGGTTTGTAAGTTGTGTAGTAAATATGGACTGTATACTACTTTGAAGCAAAGTCATGATGAAGTTGATTAGCACCGTTGGCTGCATTTAAACAAGCAGCCATTACATATTCGCATGGAAGGTGTTGTAGTAACAGAATGTTGCATGTACAAGAACATGTGTTTTCATCGATTAGTACCTTGTACTCATTGCCAAAATGCGTAATCACTCCCCACTCGCCTCCACTATATCGGACAATGCGGCAACGTCTTGCTCCACTTGCCCTTTCAGCTATTTTTGTCTTCCATCTTGGGGTTAACTGTGCCGTCACTGACATACCAAACTCTTTTTGTTTACAAAAATAATCTACCGACCGAAAAAATGTGCGAACTAAAGCTTTGACGGATAATGATTGTGCACCTCTAAGTACACCATTAAAGCTTTCAAAAGCATTTGTTCTCATGACTTGAAATCTTCCACTTTCATCCTTACATAAAGCCCAACACTCTTCCTTTCCCTGCAAACTAGGCTCAATCCAATTATCTGCTTCAACATTGGTTATTTTAATTTCATCATGAATTCGTTGATATTCAATCACCTCTGAAGCACATGCTGCTACATAAAATAAACCTATCAACCGTTTTTCTTTATATCTAGCAGCTTGAAAATTGGCTTTAAGATGCCTTGCGCAATATATATGTTTGTGAGGGTATCTCCAACGATTCTCCAAGGCTATCGGTATTCCTTTCATTATATCAGAAATGAAAGTGATACGTTGATTGTTAACACTATGGATGAATGTTCGCATACACGTAAAAAAATAACTCCAACTATCGGTCGATTCGGACTCAGCAATCCTATCAGCCAACGAGTATAGTTGGTCATTCGCATCTACTGCAGTTGCAACTAGTAACGTACCTTTGTACTTACCATATAAATGTGCGTCGTCTATGCAAAGCAAAGGTCGACAATGTACAAATCCTTCAATGCAAGTCCCAATGCCCAAAATTCTTTTTCAAATACACCACATTGATCAGTTACTACATGCCCAACACTTCCCGTATTAGCTTTGACCAGTTCGTCAAAATATTACCGTAGTGTGGAGTATTACTCCGTCCAGTCACCATATATACGTTCAATTGCTTTGCTTAATGCCTTCCACGCTTTAACGTAACCAATTTTTATAAATAGTTGCTCCTCTTTTAAAATTTGCACTGTTCCAGCAGTAATACTTAAATCCAATTTCACAGATTGCATTATCTTCGAAACTAAAAACGTGGACGTCGCTTGCTTGTGATTGGAGTTCACTGTTGGATTTACACAACTATGTTCAACTGTGTTTTTTTATAATCCACCAACCTTTCTGCGATTTTTAGAGTTAATGGCATGTATTCTCCATTGGCAGTTGGGATCGATGTTGCAAATAGTTGTGTATTTCTTTTTGTTAGAACGGATCGGCTTAAACGAAACTGCATGCAAAATTGACCATTCACTTATTTGAATAAGGAACTTACTTTTTCTCTCAAACATCATACCGACTTTGAAACCATTCTGAATATAAGACGATGAGAAAATTTCATTGGTGAATTGCATATTAGCAACAACGAATCTAGCCAACATTTGTGCATTGCACAAATCATCGTCTGACGGTATCTCGAACTCCGGCTCCTCATCATTACTGTCTTCGGGAGCATTGTCTTCGACTCTAAAATCATAATTTAAGGAGCATTGCTTACTTGCATTATATCAACGCATGTCGTATCATTATCAGGAACGCTAACAACATTTATGCTATCAAGTGAATGATCTGGATTTACCTCTCCAATGTCCGATTCATCTATTTCCATATCGACGTCGGGAATATTTGGTCCTAAGTTTGATTCTGCTTCAGTATCTTATGTTGGATAACTGTAGCACGCAAGCGGGAAATTTTGAGTAAATTTTTATATGCAACATAATCCTATATCAATAACACAAGGAACTTACTATTGGCTCATGTGATACAATTTGGAGGGCGTTGGCTGCATGGGAGAAGAATATAACTTGTTGACGGTCCAACGGTAGTTTGTGTCAGGAAGTAATTCAGAACACAACTGAAAGATTCAAAATAATTTTATTGTTTAACACAAAACAATGGTAATATCGTTCAATAGCAGAACTCTGAAGTTCGAGTTACCCTTGACTAATATTTTCAACAGTTTCTTGCATCAGATATAGATAGACAGGTTGCAATACTTTTTGAAAATTCACGAACGGACTATACCCAAAACACATTTGTTGTTGCAAATAATTGGGTATGCTAGTAGGCGGATATAGATAGTAGGTTGCAGAAGCCACTACGACCGGAGATACATGTGGCTCTGCCAACACTTTTCTCTCTTTCAAAACAAATAATTCTATAGATTTTGACATGGCGGACAACATAATTTCAACGTTGTCGTAGTCTCGAATTTTTTTTGCCTTAGCTCCGAAATCGGTCGGCCAATTGCAAACTAATTCAATGTCAAACTCGTCCGACTTAATTTTAGTAGTTTTATAGACATCCGCTTTCAATCGTAAGAAGTTTGGCCCTTTTAAAACTTTTGTCGGTTTACTAAATCCACCATTATATGTTCCACATTTATGTTCATCAATAACTAAATCCCCATCATATTAGCATATAGTAGCGATATAATTTGAAGTCATTCTAAGTAGAACGCAAGACAAAAGGAACTTAGATTGTTAAATGGAAAACAAAATAAACTTGAAAAACAAATCCATACCTTTTGGTAATCTAACAACAGCTAACCTCATGTACTCTACAAATAGATTCACAAACAACGACTCCTGTTTTGTTGAATAACAATGAAGGACCTGAATTTTTTATTCTAGGTTATGGGTTATTTTGTATAGGATTAGAGAATGGGTTGTCTAAATGGCAAAGTGAGCCATTTATTATTTATATGCAGTGGGGTGCAATCCTGAATTGCTCCCTGGTGCATTCTTTTTCTTGCAAAAACTGGCGCAATCTAGGAATGTGAAAGTACATTTTGAATTGTACATGTGCACCGACGCAATCCTGGATTGTGCCAGTACAATCTGGCCAACTCAGCGCTGAGTTGGCCAAAAGTGGGCTATTTAGCATTTTTTGGCAAAACTGGGCTATTAATGAGATAAAAAAAGAGGCCAAAACGAAAACATACCCATTTGAAAATGACATTGGTTGAACTCTCTAAATCTACGAAGACTTTTTACGGTGCATATTAAAATCTGCGTCATGTTAATTAGTAGACACCGATGCGGAAAGACTACTCTAGTGGTATGGACTATTGTTAAAGGTTATATATTGTGCTACTTTTTTGGCATGGAAGATAATCCTTTACTCTACCTTAGCTTCTTGTATATATGGCTTATGAATTTTCATGATTCTCCCTACCATGCGCAATCCTCCCTACCATGCGCAATCAGGGCCAACCCAAGGTTAAGACAAGCAAGCCAATTGCCTAGGCAACCCCAATCGAACATAAATTTATAGAAAATATTCAAAATAGTTTAATAAAGAAAATAGATGGTAAGTAGCTATAATCTTACATTTAATATAACAGAAAACTTAGTTGGTTTAATTTTACTTATCACTATTTATATTTAGTTCTAGTATAAGTATTATTAGTTTCAGCTAGAGATGATATAGTTGCATTTCGTCTGGGGCAACCCAAACGATAGGACCGGCACTGTGCGCAGTCCTCCATGAATTAAAGTTGTAAAGTTTGTAGGGTTTCAACTATGTTTTGTTTTGAATCTTGGGTGAGTTCCCTAATTCTCTCCTTATTTATGTTGCTTAGATGCCTTTTTGGATCAATCTCTCTATTTCAGTCTTCAAACTTTGACAATCATCTGTATGATGATCGTTAGCTCTTTGGAAGTGGAAATAAGCTCCATCTCTATTCTGCTCCTTCTTTCTTTGCCTCATTCAGCACATTATAGGATAGCCCATTTCTTCTCATCTTGCATATCCGCTTAAGGTTGTAGGTAAGATAATTTTTGTAGCATCATTTCAAGAAAGTTAAAATAAATATCTTTCAGCACAACGAGTAGTGCATGGTGTTAACTTTCGAGGCAGTAGAGTTTGAGTCTCACAATTTTCACATTTGGTATCAAAGTTTATACCCAACTGGAATTGTGTGCGTAATATTGTGGATATCAGTTGTGGTATTGATGTAGATTACATGCATACGCCTGGGAGGTGTGTGATGATGAGCTGACAAGAAGGTTGGGTTCTTTAAGGGAAGTCTGACACCTCTTTCAGAAAGTTAACGCGAAGACCTTTTAACATAGTGGTTAATATATAGTGTTACTTTTTGAAGTGGTGTAGCACGAATCTCATGGTCTTCATAATATTTCCATGAGGTTAGCTTCCTTTTGTTTATGGGTGGAAGTTATGTTGTGGAGAAATTTTGATTCAAGACTGCTTAAATCAAAAATCCCCAACGCCGCGGAAAACGAGATCGTGGTAATAGTGCAAAAACAACCAATCGAACAATCTCAATCTTATCCAAGCCAATCATAATCACCAAACAATGGAAATAATAGAGCAATAACGAGAAACTAAATCACATAGGGATTTATAGTGTTCCACCGACGTCTTGTCAGTGTACGTCCACTTTGAGAGAGAAACCTTTATTATCAATAGAAGAGTACAATAGATTGATTACAATGATCAAATTTACTAGAAAAATTTGATTTTGTGGAGAAAAGAATTGAAGAAGATTAGGATTGCCTAAACCCTAATTAGAATAATCTTAGATCTAATCTCTTGATTTGTGATCCACCTCCTTTTGTATTCGATGTAGCTTATATAGGCATAGAGAAGTATATGGAAATTCCCAAAATTTCCTCCAAAATATCCTCTAGATCCAAAATATTCTCCAGATCCAAAATATCCTCTAGATCCAAAATATCCTCCAGATCAAAAATATCCTCTAGATCTAACACATAGTATCGCATACATCAACACTCCACCTCGATACTATATCCGTCTACATCACAAACTTCAATGCACCCAAGCATTTCCTTCTATATTCAATCAAGAAAGCTTGAATGTTTCCCCAATGAACTCCGGCATAGCCACCGCCCATTGCACTTCACTAACGAGTTCAGGCATAGCCCCCACCCGTCAATGAAGTGTTGAAACATCCAACTCCTAAACCAGTCTTACCAAAAGACAATGTACTCGGGAGTGAAAACAAGTACTTACCATGAAGATAGAACACCAACCTCTCACCGATACTCTCCTACATCCAAGTTTCTCTCTCAAATGTGCCACCCCGTGGCACCTAGCATCTCTCCAAGCGAATTAAGTTCGAGCAATGCTCGAACTTCCCAACCGGTAACGCCTTAGTGAACATGTCCGCCGCGTTATCATTTGTGTGCACTTTCCGAAGGCATACTTGCTTGTCTTCGTCCATGGCTACTAGAAATGACTCCCTCACTTCAATATGCTTCGTCCGTGAGCTAAATGCCAAATTCTCAGCCAAGTGAATAGCGCTTTGGCTATCACATTGAACATCAACACTATCATGTTCAAAACCTAAGTCACACAACAGTCGCTTCAAATAGAATGCTTCCTTTGTTGCCTCTACCGCAGCTATCAACTCCGCCTCCGTAGTGGATAAAGCAACTACGGTCTGCAATCTCAATCTCCAACTTATGGTTGTACCACCAAGAGTGAAGACATATCCAGAAGTTGATTTTCTTCGATCCCTATCACCATCGTAGTCCGAGTCACAGTAACCAACCAACATGCAATTCTTCTCTTTACTACCCCCAAAAACAAGGCCATGACATGCTGTACCTTTCAAGTATCTCAAGATAAGCTTCACTGCTTCCCAATGCGATTTCCTCGGATTAGCCATGAACCGCCTAACCACCCCGACGGCATTTGCAATATCGGGTCTTGTACACACCATGGCATACATCAAACTTCCAACCGCACTAGCATATAGCACCTTTGCCATGTAAGCCTTGTCTTTCTTCTCGATAGGTGATCCCTTACTCGAAAGCTTTATATGCAAAGGTAAAGGTGTATTTGACGCCTTTGCATCCTCCATGCTAAACCGACAAAGCACTTTCTTAATGTACTCCTTTTGAGTCAGTCTCAACTCAAAACGCTTTCGGTCCCTTACAATCTCCATGCCCAAGAATTTCTTTGCTTCTCCAAGGTCTTTCATCTCGAACTCCGCCTTTAATTTCTCTTACAACTTGTTGATTTCTGCCTTGTGCTCAGAAGCAATGAGCATATCGTCCACATACAAGAGTAAATACACCCAACAATCATTTCCTAACCTCTTGAAATAAACGCAAGCATCCTTGATGCTTTGATGGAAGCCACTTTCAAGCATGAAATGATCAAATCTCTTGTACCATTGCCTAGGTGATTGCTTCAAACCATACAGTGATTTATTCAACTTGCACACTAGTTCTGACTTACCTTCTACAACAAACCCTTCTGGTTGCTCCATGTAGATGTCTTCATCCAAGTCTCCATGCAAGAAGGCGGTTTTCACGTCTAGTTGCTCCAACTCCAAGTCGTGAATAGCAACTATGGCAAGTAATATCCGGATAGAAGTATGTCTCACAACCGGTGCGAAGATCTCATCATACTCCTTTCCTTTCCTCTGTGCAAACCCCTTAGCCACTAGCCTAGCTTTGTATCTTCCATCGTTCTTCACCTTATATATCCATTTGCACCCAATAGCACGGTTTCCTTGAGGAAGTGGAACCAACTCCCAAGTCTGGTTCTTCATCAACGATTGCATCTCTTCCTCCAGGGCGCAAATCCACTTCGAGCTATCACTCGAATCCATGACGTCATCAAGGTCCATCGGCTCATCTTGGACTACATAAAGAGCATAGTCCAAATTCTCACAAAAGCTAAGATAGTTCCAATCACCATATCTTTCGGGTGGCCTTATAGCACGACGACCAACCCGAGTAGCAATACCATCACCCGGTCTTCCTTCAGCTCCACCTTGAACTGAATCTTCTCTAGGCTCGTGCACATCACTAACACTACTAGAGGAATCCTGTGGACTATGTGATGTAACATCAACCGCATTCACCTCGCAAGCACCTCCAACAACTCTACTCTCTCTAGGCCTGAAAGTGGAAATAACTTCCTTCCCCTTTGATTCACCATGAACCAAATCCAGAACATCCGATGAGCCTTCATTATCCTTGAACATAGCCGACTCATCAAAAGTAACATGACGAGAAACTGAAACCTTCTTCGTTTTCGGATTCCAAATCTGATAGCCTTTGACTCCATCCATATAACCAAGTAAAATCCCTTTGAAAGCTCTAGGTGAGAGCTTATCATTCCCCGGATCATGCACATAAACATGATTCCAAATACACGAAGATAACTCAAGTTAATGCTTTTCCCCTTCCACATTTCCTCCGGAATTTTGTTACCAATAGCCGAGCATGGAATTCGATTAATAATATACACTGCGGTTGACAAAGCTTCGGCCCAAAATCCCTTAGACAAACCTGATGTCAATCTCAAGCATCGAGCTTTCTCTAATAGAGTTCGGTTCATTCTCTCTGCCACTCCATTAGACTGCGGATCTCCAGGTGTAGTAAAATGCCTCCGAATACCATGATGCTTGCAAAAATTCAGAAATTTTCTAAAAACATACTCGCCGCCATTATCGGACCTAAGAACCTTCAAAGTCTTTCCACTCTCATTCTCAACAAGAGCCTTCCATTCTTTGAATCTTGCAAATGCCTCCGACTTGGCCTTCATTACATACACCTAAACCTTTCGAGAAAAATCATCAATGAAAGAAATATAATATCTTGCTCCTCCCAAAGAAGCTACAGGTGCTGGTCCCCAAACATCCGTGTGCACATGCTCAAGAATCCCTCTTGAATCATGTTTTCCTTCACCGAATGACACTCTAGTTTGTTTCTCCATAACATATTCCTCGCAAAACTCTAACTTGCTGAAACTCTCACCATCAGTCATCTCCCTTCGACGAAGAACATCTAAACTCTTCTCCGAGACATGACCCAATCTCAAATGCCACAGCCGTGTCGCATCTAAGTCACAGGAACTATCAACACTGGCACAAGTTTCGCCTTCCACGGTCACTCCTTGAAGCAAATAGATACCATGAGTTCTAGCACCCTTCATAACCACAAGCGCACCCTTCGAAATCCTCAAGCTATTACTCTCAATGGTGATCTTGCAACCTAGAGAATCCAATTGTCCCAAAGAGATAAGTGACTTCCGTAGTCTCGGAACATAGCGCACATTAGTGAGAGTACGAACCACTCCGTCAAACATTCGAATTTGCACGGATCCAATGCCTTTCGACTTGCAAACTGCACCATTTCCCATAAAAATTGAATTTCCTTCTCGATCAACATAAGAAGAAAAACAATTCCTATTATGCGTCATGTGATATGAAGCCCCCAAATCAAGCACCCAATCGCTGCCCGAAACATCCGATGCAACAGCCGACAAAACATCTATGTCTTCCTCACCAAAATCTCTCTCCACCGCAACTGATGAAGATCCTACTTCCTTCTTCCCCTTGTCCGGACAATCATTCTTCCAGTGACCAGGTTTCTTACATATAAAGCACTTGCCATTTCTTTCCTTCTATTTTCCTCTTCCACCGGGCTTCTTAGACTTAGAACGCCCCCGGTTTTCCTTCTTCTATGACTTTTCTTTCTCCGCAAATAAACCTTGACCATTACCAGCACCACTACTACCATCCCTCAGCTCCTTCACCTGATCTCGTAATTCCTCATTAAGAAGACCTGTCTTGACATCATTTACGGTCAATGTATCCCAGCCATAGATCAAACTATTTGAGAACCCAGTATAGCGTTCAGGCAACGAACATAGCAATATCATCGCCTTCTGCTCCTCCTCAATCTTCAAATCTACCGCCTTCATCTTTATTAGCAAATCATCAAACACATTTAAGTGCGCCTTTAGCGAAGTTCCTTCCTTTATCTTGTAGGTAAAGAAAGTTCGCAACAAGATCAGTCGATTTGTGAGTGACTTCTTCATATACAACTCCTCCAACTTGTTCCAAATACCTTTAGCAGTCGTCTCACCACTAATTTCGGAAATAACATTCTCCCCCATGGCAAGTTGAAGTGTAGTGAATGCCCACTCTTCCATTTCTTCTCTCTCTACATCTGAGATGTCCTCTGGCAATAAATGTGTATCAAACACCACCCGATGTACCCGATTCCGCCTAAGAACCGATTTCATCTTCCATTGCCACTTTTCGAAATCATTATCACCATTCCACTTGTCGATAACCAATTGTGAACCAGCAGCTGCATACGACCCACATACATAAGGAGCTACACCACTTGGACCACCTGTTGATGGATTATTTGAACCTGATTCCGGTGTTTCTACAACTATCTACCAACACCAATGATCTGATACCAAATGTTGTGGAGAAATTTTGATTCAAGACTGCTTAAATCAAAAATCTCCAACGCCGCGGAAAACGAGATCGTGGTAATAGTGCAAAAACAACCAATCGAACAATCTCAATCTTATCCAAGCCAATCACAATCACCAAACAATGGAAATAATAGAGCAATAACGAGAAACTAAATCACACAGGGATTTATAGTGGTTCCACTGACGTCTTGTCAGTGTACGTCCACTTTGAGAGAGAAACCTTTATTAATATCAATAGAATGGTACAAGAGATTGATTACAATGATCAAATTTACTAGAAAAGATTTATTTTGTGGAGAAAGGAATTGAAGAAGATTAGGATTGTCTAAACCTTAATTAGAATAATCTTAGATCTAATCTCTTGATTTGTGATCCACCTCCTTTTGTATTCGATATAGCTTATATAGGCATAAAGAAGTATATGGAAACTCCCAAAATTTCCTCCAAAATATCTTCTAGATCCAAAATATTCTCCAGATCCAAAATATCCTCTAGATGCAAAATATTCTCTAGATCCAAAATATCCTCTAGATCCAAAATATTCTCTAGATCTAACAATAGTGTCGCATACATCAACAAGTTAACCATCCGCCCTCTTTTTCTCTCGGGGAAAAGCTCCCTTAGACTATACTTGCATCCTAAAGTGTTGCTCGCCCTCTCGTTGAAGGTCTTCATTTTATGACATGGCTTTTCTCAAATTACTTTCTCGTATGGAGTACCCCATCTGACCATAGCATACTTAGGAATTAGCAATGTCGCTACACACGTCACTCCGACTCGAAATTCCTTAGATTTAAAATTCTTGATGACATTTTGCAAACTCTCATTTTATCCCTTCTTTACGTAGGAAATGGTATTTACATCCAGAGGAGTCCCTCTTCCCAAGTTAGTCTATCTTAGAAAATTTTCGATAGTTTTCCTTAAGAATAGATCTCTAGTGATCTGTATCTCCCAAATCATCTAGAGGCTACTTCTGTCAAAAAGATTGAAAACAGCTCGCATTGTACAATTCCTCCCACTTTTAATTAAGATGTCCACTTAAAGATGCAGATGTGGTCATATAGGTTCTGAACTGGGAGGAACCTTCTCCCGTTTTCCATTCCTCGCTACCTCGTCTGTAGAGATTTATCAGCCGCTCCAACTAAGGCATCAATTGGCGTATCTCGTCTTTCATAATATCCATTTGGGATGAACTATCCTTATAGCGTGAAATCATGCCATCGTGTTTGGTGGTAGCTCATGGTTATTTGTTTAGCAGGAATGAGTTGATGTTATTAGGCTTTGATTTAATTCGATTTGAGGTTTGACCTGGATCAAGGATTTGAGTTTAGCATTAGTTTTAGTGTTAGCCTTACTGTTCTCATGCCTGATTCACCACAGCCTGAGAGTGTCGATGTCACCCGCATGGTGCATTACCACTGCAATTTGTGAGTGACAACAGTGAGTTGTAGATGGTTAAGCTAAGTGCTACCTTGGAGCTATATGTTAGGCCATTGATTTCTCTAGTTCCTATTTGTGTTGGTTCATTTTGATTAAGCTACTAGAAAGGTATATGAGATAGACTTGGCAGAGGTTCCTACCTTAGATTGGGCTATAAATTAAGAGTGCATTTTGCTGAAATATTGGAGATAAGATGAAGTTACCCTTAGGAGGAGAGTGGTGGAATTCTTAAAATTCATGGTATAAGATGGTATCTGATGAATGATGATGGTGTAGATAAGTATTGTTTGATAAAAAAAATTGGAGCTTTAGCTCTCCTTCTAGTGTCAAAATCGTCGATGAGAGCTTTTGTCTAAGGGTGCGTTTGATTTTGAATAGGAAGGGTTATTTGCAAGGGGCATGGGGAAGGGGTTGGGGAAAATTAGGGAAAGGGGTATGTGTTTGATTTTGAACACGAAGGGGCATACGAAAGGGGTAAAAGGGTATAAAATAGGGTAAAGGCTGAACGGTTGAGCTGTACTCTACTGGCGTCCCTTTACTAAGTTGGGATGTACTCTACTGGCTCAATACCACATAGAGTAATAGCGCAATATCCAAGATCTACTATCTTATACCGCACATCATCATCGTCATCCGAAGGTATCCATCATTGATGAAATAATCCACAAAAAATCTTTCATAAGTATAAACAAATAATTCTCTCAAAATAATTTTATACTTTGTCATCATCACTCCAACATCGATAACCATTTCCTTTTGAAAAATTCACACTCTCAACTTCGAAAATCATCTGAAAGGTTTTAATTATGAAACCCCCATTTTTTTCCACGTCAATCTTTTTATATTACTCAATATATCTCAAAATTTTATATAGGACACTAGGTACGACATCTGCATTAAAAGGCGTCAACCGTTACTTCTTTTTTATCAAACAAATAGTTTAGTTTGCAAAAATGTTTTGAGATAGCAAACTTTCAAAATTTCAAATGTGTATGATGGAAGTATTCTAGATAATTAATCCAGCTTCCCAATAAGATATGTTTCGACCTAACCAAATCAAGGAAGAAAAAGTTATGATCGAATTTCTGAGAGATCTTTTAGCAGCTTTAAGCTAACATCATTAATGCTAAACAACTCCAGTATCACCTTATGTAATTACATAAATATTTAAATAGATTTTCTCACCTTGGATTTGCATAAATGTAAGGTTCAATTTACTCATCTTGATCTTCCTCTAGTTCTTTTCCCCAAGCTCATTTAATTCCTTCCTCGACAAGCTACTATTCCACTTTCCTTTTAAGCCACTCCGTTCATCCATTTCAAGATATACCCTCCTTTATAAGTCACTTCATTCATTCCTTCGTTACTTTACAAATAATCATATGCACTTACAATTTCATTAAAACTCTCTATATGGTGCTTGATAATGAATCATCACATTATTCTTCTTAATATAAACACTAAACAAAAGCTAGATATTCAAAATAAATACTACCCATAACCCTAGTCAGTGGTATGGTGTCTTACCCTATCCAGTTTTATTTATCAAATTAAGGTAGATTCATTCCAAATTTTCTAAGATTATTTTCTAATCTTAGCTGATATTTTATTTATGCACCTAACCTAAGCTCTGATACCAACTTGTAACTCCCTGGAAATTTCAGACCAATCAAATTTGTCGAAAATCCGTTCGTCCAAAACAAATAATGAAAGCTAACATCATATTTGGTGAATATATACAACATCACTTAATACATAAAAACAATATTATAAATCAATAGCACTTATCATAATATTCATCTAATTCACCGGGTGTGCTTAAATACGTATTAAACACAGATACCATAATCTACCATTAAGCAACTCTAAAGAGATGGACATATCGATATTCATTCATGCACACTCGGTAAATATGTCAGTATCACTTAAATGATAAACTTGAAAGATTCACCAACACAAGATGCAATAACAAGTAATAAACAAAAAAGATTATATTAATAAAGCAGCTGCATCACTACCCCTTGTGACTGCCTACGTACCTTTATCTACTTGGGTAAGCAATTAGATACTGGATCAAACCAACGTAGTTCTTCTTTTCATAGAACATTTAAAATCGATATTTATTTCCATAATACTCTTTATATCAAGTAGGGGTAAAACACTTTGTAAATACTCATTGTTGTAAGACATCTATATATCTTGTATAGAACTTCTTTTCAAAAGATAAACATCTTGTATTTTAAATACTAATCAACTTCCTTATGCAAAAACTCCTTCATGAACAATCTCAAGTCACCTTTGTATCTCTCTGATATATGTTTGGAAAGATCTTCAGGTATTGAAGGAAAATATTTAAGTTAAACGTCATTTATACCCCGTTAATTTTTTTCTCAAACTAAAAAGATAGCATTTCAGAAAATGCTATAGAAAGTTTTAGTCATACTAAGTTACAAATGTCCTAAATCGTCAGTCGTATATTTTAAAAATAAAAACTGCCACATTTATAAAGCATAATGAAAAGATGGTTTTAGACTCAAAACAGCTATTACAACATTTCTGGTGCGCTGTGAAAAGTTCATGGCTCGTTAGAGCAGTTTATAAATAATTCAGAGATAAGACAACGCTTTCGAAATGCTACGAAAAGTTCCCGGCTTTTTAGAGTGCTTTATAAATAATTCAAAGTAAAGTAGATTTTCGGAAATGCTACGAACTTCAAAAATTCAAAATTTTGACTTGTTTTTGGCAAAATGTTTGATTCTATTTCTCTATGGTAACTATAGTTTTTGACTTCAAATTTTCTACAGTAAGCAGATTTCTTGGTCTACTTAATTTCCATGTAAAGAAATCGTTCATATTATTTACCAATTTAATATATAAAATTCAACAACACCGAGCATTTTTAACATGTCCATTTCGAACAGATTTTTAACCGACTTTGCATCCAGTTTTTAGATATACAAATCATCAAATTTGAAAACGTGGTCTACACAAAAAGTTGTATGACTTTGAGCCAACTTTCCGGCATATAAGAGAAATCAAAATTTCATTAAGAAATGAAGAAGTTATGGTCAAAATACCGAATGTCATTTTTATACATTCGAGACCTGTCATTTATTCTCAATTTTCACAACTTTTCTTCAAAGTATGAAATGAATATATGCACTTAAATAGTTTTTCTTACCTTATAATTGTGTTTTGAACTTGTATTTATTCGCTAGGCTTCTACTAAACTTCTCCTCTTTATCTTACCTTCTTCTTTTTTTGGAAAAGTATGAAAACAAATGAACATTTCTACCTTATCTATAGCATTTTTTAAGGACAGTTTGGTAATTTGGTTTTGGACACTTGTCCACCTTATCTTCATGAAAGCTTTAGGATGTAGACACATGCCCCCTTAGGTGTCTTAAGATGTTTCTACACATGGACACAAAATGTGTTTACGTGTCTTTATCTCTTTCATTCTCGAGACATGTGTGTAACACCCCACCTCCGTTAAGGTCACTCACAAAGGGAATGCCTTAACTTTGGTGGAGCATTTTAGTAAACAGAACAGAAACTTACAAGACAGATAAAACAGTACTTGAAAAATTTTAACTTTATTACAGCGGAAACAGAAATTAATATGGTTACATCCTTTCAATTTCAGAATTCAAGTACAAAATATCAGTCTTGTACAAAAGCCTTCAAAATGCATAGTTTAAAATCATAATCCCCATGGAACGGAAGCTATACAGAGCCAAGCCATACTTTAAGCACTTCAAGCAAAGAGAAATCCGGACCAAGCTAAAGTATTTCCCTCCTTGGATAACCTGGGGGGGAACGGAAGAAGGGAGGCGAAACAACAAGGGTCAGACAAAAAGTCTGGCAAGTCCAGTGACTTTCAGCATATGAACAGATAATAATAATATGATATGAACATAAAACTGGATGTGAGATAACTATAACAGGTGTAGCAGATATAACAGAAAAACAGAATGATATAAACTATTGTTTTACACTTCTCTGCACTAATACTAGTATAGCAGAATTAGGTGTCACCCTAATGTCTAAACTGAAGTAGGAACGGGTACAGAATACTTTAACAGAAACAGAATGCTAGTAATGGGCCTTTACTACCCGATCAGAAACAGACAGAAGAAGAAACAGATTTATCTCTATGGAGACAGAATGTGGAATCAGGTGTACACTAGTAATGGGCCTTTACCACCTGAACAGACGGTACCACACAGAAACAGACAGGTGTTACCACCCAACAGAAACAGACGGTACCAACAGAAACAGACAGAACTAAGCGTACCCTAAAACCCTACCCCAAGCGATCGGCTCCCTAATACATAAATATCCTGTGTCGGCCCCACAGTAGGGTGTATCACTCCCTAAAGTGACAACCAATTGGCACAGACCTATTTACAGATGTCACGGCGTCTTACATCCTCAGAGGCAGACCGGGATCCATGCACGCACATGACCCGGTTGGAACGCACCATCAACACCCCTCGCCATTATCAGAATGAACCACTTATAATTAGTTCAGTAAGCGTGCCCGGACCCTACCTACTGTTGGGTCAAAGTTTTGATACCAGAAAGGGTTACTGACTAATATGGGTCCCAAACAACAGATGACACAAGTAATTCCCCTCCTAACCTTGTGTCCCCAGACTAACAGATTTCAGATTAACTTGTTTACAAGTTCAGACATACAGAATTCAGGTTTACTAATTCACAAATTAAGTTAACAAGTTTTCAGACTAACAGGTCAGATGTACAGATTTTTCAGATTTGTCTAACTTTGTATTGGGCCTACAGATTCATGGACGGGTTTTACTACATCTATTAATCCCTTTGGTTTAACCCTATTTTCCCCAATACGTTTTAGACGTCATTCTTATCTTAGACGTCATTCTTATCTCACATTAGGTCGGTAGCTTGTGGCCGCTGGATATGCCGGGCGGTTCCGGGCAGACTTCTGCCACAAGCCAGACCTAACCTCGTGTCTTACGCATGTTATGACTAACTTCTCACATTAGAACCTATTGTTTGCGGCCACTGGATGTGCCGGGCGGTTCCGGGCAGATTTACGCCGCAAACTCATTCTAACCTCGAGTTAGCCATGTTTATCTTTGCGGCCAATTAATTAATAATTTACCGTTTATGCGCACGCCCAATATATATGCCAATTCAGATTATATCAATAACAGGATGATTATATCAACATAGCAGATAACAGATTTTATATGACTTAACGGATTTAACAGATTTAGCAACTTAGCAGATTTTGGCATATAACAGGTTAGGCATTTCAACCGACAAATTTAACAGATTAGGCATTTCAATCTAATTAGCAGTCTAGGCAATATAACAAAACTAGCAGTTTAGGCAACTTGGCAAATTAGCAGATTTAGCAAATTTAATATGTCTAAAGGTTCTATTTACATGCCTTGCCTAACCATAAATTAGGCCTAAGTTCATATGCCTAAATAATGTCATGATTCACAATATGATCATATACTTCCATGTTTGCATACATTTACATAGCGCAGAATATGGACATAATTTACCCTATAACATATGTTCCAATTTTTGTTAAACTAGCATTTTACAGCAGATTCACATATAAATTATACCAAATATAACCATTAATTCCAATGCATGCCATATATCCAAAAATCCCTATTTAGGTGTAATCACAATAATAGATATCCTAATTAATGCAAATCTTTTACACCTAAGCTTCCGTATCTTCTTCTTTTTAAGTCATGAATCATCATGCAAACTATACCCAACAATCTAAATCTTTAAATCATATCTTCTAAAAATCAAATCTTGACTTTTATATGCATTTTGTTCAAAGTCTCAAATCATATGTAATCTTACAGTGGTTCCTCTTCTTCTTTTATCACAGAATATGCATAGGTCTAAAACTAGTTTATAACATATGCTTATTTTTCTAATTAATTTCAGATCTAAATTACAACATAACTATGCATACAACATGCATAAATTACATGTTCATAGTCAAATTTATGCATCCAATCCCAAGTCACATGTCCAATATATTTTATGCCTCAGACCTAAAGTCATACATTCAATCTTGTCAAATTTCGCATCATTCATTAATTGTCCCAAATTTCGCGTTCATACGTTAATCTCTTTATGAGATTGGGCACAGGCTCGTGGTAGCCTGGCTATAGAAACAGAAAAGAAGAAAGGAATACAGAACAGTCACAGAAAACAGATCCAACAGAAGAGAATATATATATACAACCTCAAACTCAGTTTTAAATGCATATCAAAATTATAATTAACGTTTATAGCGGAGAATAACTGTACTTGCCTTGATTGGATTAAAGAAAGAACTTTAATTTGTTGTAGAATCTTTGCAGAACTTTAATCTCTAGTTTGAATTGAGTTGCTTAGGCTGATGTTGATTATCTTCTAGTTTTAATTCCAGCAGAGCAGAGATGCCATTTTTATTATTTTTTATTAGAAGAAGAGAGCAATGGAGGCTAGAGAATTGTGTAAGAAACCTAGGTAGAGTCTAGGGCCATTTTTATAGAGTTTATGAACTGATTAGGACCATCGATGTTGCCTGGATTGATCGTAGCCATTCATTCGCAAGAGGGACCAATTAGAGCCTGCCACCTAGCCCTAATGACAAAGCAGACCACAGAAAATCGACCAACATAGAATAGGCCAGCCAGGGTTGACTGGGTTCGACCTGGGTCTGGACCAGGTCGACAGCCCTGTCGACCTGGTTAGACCAGGTCGACAGCCCAGTCGACCTGGGTGTCTTAGGCGGGAGTTTTCCCGCCTTGGCCAATTGGGCCCGGTTTTAATTTTTAAACTGTTTTATTCTGTTCGAATTCAGAAACTTCCGAAGGCCATATCTTCTTCATACGGACTCCGTTTTTCGAAAACTTGGACTCTATTTCGCGTATTTTTCCGAGACGAACGCAATGGCGTATCCCGTTTCCCTTAGTTCTTTGATTTCAAATTAATTATACTTTAATTTGTTAATTCCACAGTTATAGAATACACGGGGTGTTACATTCTCCCCCACTTAAAAGGATTTCGTCCCCGAAATCTTCAAGTTAAGAAGAATGTGTCCTACCATCCAATCATCCATCTACTCAATCATCAACCACAGGCATCCATTGTCCTTATAGACTTCTAATGCTTCCATGTTTAAATGCACAGTGTGTGTTCATGTCCGTATCTAATGCAAAATCAGGCGGCCCACTGATTCAGTCGACCTCCTTAATGCAAATCATGTTAGTGCCATGAGTCCAATATGTATGCAAATTCTCCTATTTGACACATATCATTTCTATATGAGTGCACAACTGCTCATTCATATGCAACATCCATATGCTGATTCAACCATTTTGCATCCATAAAAATTTAAAAATGCTCACACATCCATATGCAGTATGAGAGTGCTTTCGAGCCGATCTAGTGCCTAGTGTGTGTATATGCATCCACGAGCAACCACTAGCAACCACTTGCATCCACTTGCAACCATCAAACATAACATGTCTCAAACACATGTTTACACCCATTAGTTCCTACCTAAAGTTCCAATATTCGATCGATAGGATACAGTCGAATGATGGAAGCAAGTACAGATAGAACGAAAGTTTGGTTCCCATTAGACATGGGTCCTAAGTATCGGCCCTAAAGACCGAAACCAACATCAAATTGACACCCAGAGGATTACCTTCTTTAGACAATGTCAAAACTGGAAATCCTATAAAAAGTATTTAGATATTTACAGACTACTGGTACAGATCAGGTTTCCTAATGATTCTTAGGAAGCTAAGCATGATAAAATCATACCCCACGAAAACTCAGAATGTATGCGTCATACTTGACTCCTAACACAGATATCCCTCAAACCCCAATCTATAACCCTTATGGGTCTGAGTCTACAGCGGAATTCAGAAATAATACTAGTATTAAAGTGCAGAGTACCGATTACAAAACCAAAATACCAGAATCAGAAAAAAAAGTCTTAACTCCATAATCAAATAAAGAAATTAAACCTACTATAGAAATTTTCCTATTCTATCCTAGCCACTAGCCTCAAGAGTGTTCGCCTGCCTTCCTTGTCCTCGTCTCTTCGGGCAGTCCCCAGTAAAGTGCCCCATCTCACCACAGTTGAAGCAAGCACCCTCCCCTTCCTCTTTCGGTAATCCTTATTCAGATAAGTCGAGCTTCCATAAGTAAAACACTTTCCTCCTCCTTATCTTCAATCTTTCCTTCCTTCTTTTGTGTTTCCCTTTTGCCTCCATTGTGAACTAAGTCTATATGAGTTTCTCACCTTTTGAGTTGTGCTCCTCATCATTCTCATCTTTACTATCCTTGTGTAACATGTTGGCCAATCCCTCGAAAGCTGCCTCCATCGCCCGGAAAAATCCTTCAAAGCTCTAAAGAAAACTAGCCGCAGGTGAAACTACTACAGCTATCGATGGAAGTCGGGCACTACTTTGCCCTTCGATGAGGTTACCTCCCAGAAAACCGGGAGCCCCAGAGACTCAAGAAAGAAGGAAACAAGGATTCAAGCAGAGGATCAAAAGATAGATATATGGCTTAGGGGACTATGTTTTTCAAAATAAGCTTTACTTTTGAAAATACTTCCTTTTTAAATCCTTTTTGAAAATAGTTTTCAAAACTTTTTATCAAATCTGGTAACCTTCAGCTCTGATACCAAGTGTAACACCCCACCTCCGTTAAGGTCACTCACAAAGGGAATGCCTTAACTTTGGTGGAGCATTTTAGTAAACAGAACAGAAACTTACAAGACAGATAAAATAGTACTTGAAAAATTTTAACTTTATTACAGCGGAAACAGAAATTAATATGGTTACATCCTTTCAATTTCAGAATTCAAGTACAAAATATCAGTCTTGTACAAAAGCCTTCAAAATGCATAGTTTAAAATCATAATCCCCATGGAACGGAAGCTATACAGAGCCAAGCCATACTTTAAGCACTTCAAGCAAAGAGAAATCCGGACCAAGCTAAAGTATTTCCCTCCTTGGATAACCTGGGGGGGAAACGGAAGAAGGGAGGCCAAACAACAAGGGTCAGACAAAAAGTCTGGCAAGTCCAGTGACTTTCAGCATATGAACAGATAATAATAATATGATATGAACATAAAACTGGATGTGAGATAACTATAACAGGTGTAGCAGATATAACAGAAAAACAGAATGATATAAACTATTGTTTTACACTTCTCTGCACTAATACTAGTATAGCAGAATTAGGTGTCACCCTAATGTCTAAACTGAAGTAGGAACGGGTACAGAATACTTTAACAGAAACAGAATGCTAGTAATGGGCCTTTACTACCCGATCAGAAACAGACAGAAGAAGAAACATATTTATCTCTATGGAGACAGAATGTGGAATCAGGTGTACACTAGTAATGGGCCTTTACCACCCGAACAGACGGTACCACACAGAAACAGACAGGTGTTACCACCCAACAGAAGCAGACGGTACCAACAGAAACAGACAGAACTAAGCGTACCCTAAAACCCTACCCCAAGCGATCGGCTCCCTAATACATAAATATCCTGTGTCGGCCCCACAGTAGGGTGTATCACTCCCTAAAGTGACAACCAATTGGCACAGACCTATTTACAGATGTCACGGCGTCTTACATCCTCAGAGGCAGACCGGGATCCATGCACGCACATGACCCGGTTGGAACGCACCATCAACACCCCTCGCCATTATCAGAATGAACCACTTATAATTAGTTCAGTAAGCGTGCCCGGACCCTACCTACTGTTGGGTCAAAGTTTTGATACCAGAAAGGGTTACTGACTAATATGGGTCCCAAACAACAGATGACACAAGTAATTCCCCTCCTAACCTTGTGTCCCCAGACTAACAGATTTCAGATTAACTTGTTTACAAGTTCAGACATACAGAATTCAGGTTTACTAATTCACAAATTAAGTTAACAAGTTTTCAGACTAACATGTCAGATGTACAGATTTATCAGATTTGTCTAACTTTGTATTGGGCCTACAGATTCATGGACGGGTTTTACTACATCTATTAATCCCTTTGGTTTAACCCTATTTTCCCCAATACGTTTTAGACGTCATTCTTATCTTAGACGTCATTCTTATCTCACATTAGGTCGGTAGCTTGTGGCCGCTGGATATGCCGGGCGGTTCCGGGCAGACTTCTGCCACAAGCCAGACCTAACCTCGTGTCTTACGCATGTTATGACTAACTTCTCACATTAGAATCTATTGTTTGCGGCCACTGGATGTGCCGGGCGGTTCCGGGCAGATTTACGCCGCAAACTCATTCTAACCTCGAGTTAGCCATGTTTATCTTTGCGGCCAATTAATTAATAATTTACCGTTTATGCGCACGCCCAATATATATGCCAATTCAGATTATATCAATAACAGGATGATTATATCAACATAGCAGATAACAGATTTTATATGACTTAACGGATTTAACAGATTTAGCAACTTAGCAGATTTTGGCATATAACAGGTTAGGCATTTCAACCGACAAATTTAACAGATTAGGCATTTCAATCTAATTAGCAGTCTAGGCAATATAACAAAACTAGCAGTTTAGGCAACTTGGCAAATTAGCAGATTTAGCAAATTTAATATTTCTAAAGGTTCTATTTACATGCCTTGCCTAACCATAAATTAGGCCTAAGTTCATATGCCTAAATAATGTCATGATTCACAATATGATCATATACTTCCATGTTTGCATACATTTACATAGCGCAGAATATGGACATAATTTACCCTATAACATATGTTCCAATTTTTGTTAAACTAGCATTTTACAGCAGATTAACATATAAATTATACCAAATATAACCATTAATTCCAATGCATGCCATATATCCAAAAATCCCTATTTAGGTGTAATCACAATAATAGATATCCTAATTAATGCAAATCTTTTACACCTAAGCTTCCGTATCTTCTTCTTTTTAAGTCATGAATCATTATGCAAACTATACCCAACAATCTAAATCTTTAAATCATATCTTCTAAAAATCAAATCTTGACTTTTATATGCATTTTGTTCAAAGTCTCAAATCATATGTAATCTTACAGTGGTTCCTCTTCTTCTTTTATCACAGAATATGCATAGGTCTAAAACTAGTTTATAACATATGCTTATTTTTCTAATTAATTTCAGATCTAAATTACAACATAACTATGCATACAACATGCATAAATTACATGTTCATAGTCAAATTTATGCATCCAATCCCAAGTCACATGTCCAATATATTTTATGCCTCAGACCTAAAGTCATACATTCAATCTTGTCAAATTTCGCATCATTCATTAATTGTCCCAAATTTCGCGTTCATACGTTAATCTCTTTATGAGATTGGGCACAGGCTCGTGGTAGCCTGGCTATAGAAACAGAAAAGAAGAAAGGAATACAGAACAGTCACAGAAAACAGATCCAACAGAAGAGAATATATATATACAACCTCAAACTCAGTTTTAAATGCATATCAAAATTATAATTAACGTTTATAGCGGAGAATAACTGTACTTGCCTTGATTGGATTAAAGAAAGAACTTTAACTTGTTGTAGAATCTTTGCAGAACTTTAATCTCTAGTTTGAATTGAGTTGCTTAGGCTGATGTTGATTATCTTCTAGTTTTAATTCCAGCAGAGCAGAGACGCCATTTTTATTTTTTTTATTAGAAGAAGAGAGCAATGGAGGCTAGAGAATTGTGTAAGAAACCTAGGTAGAGTCTAGGGCCATTTTTATAGAGTTTATGAACTGATTAGGACCATCGATGTTGCCTGGATTGATCGTAGCCATTCATTCGCAAGAGAGACCAATTAGAGCCTGCCACCTAGCCCTAATGACAAAGCAGACCACAGAAAATCGACCAACATAGAATAGGCCAGCCAGGGTGGACTGGGTTCGACCTGGGTCTGGACCAGGTCGACAGCCCTGTCGACAGCCCTGTCGACCTGGTTAGACCAGGTCGACAGCCCTGTCGACCTGGTTAGACCAGGTCGACAGCCCAGTCGACCTGGGTGTCTTAGGCGGGAGTTTTCCCTCCTTGGCCAATTGGGCCCGGTTTTAATTTTTAAACTGTTTTATTCTGTTCGAATTCAGAAACTTCCGAAGGCCATATCTTCTTCATACGGACTCCGTTTTTCGAAAACTCGGACTCTATTTCGCGTATTTTTCCGAGACGAACGCAATGGCGTATCCCGTTTCCCTTAGTTCTTTGATTTCAAATTAATTATACTTTAATTTGTTAATTCCACAGTTATAGAATACACGGGGTGTTACAATGTGCATCGTTCATTTGATGACACGTATCCTTATCATTTCATGTCACCTCTCTTGTTTATTTCATACTTACTTTTATTAATCCCTGTTTATGCTAAGAGAGTTATTAACACTTTATATATGGTAATATCATGCATATAAATTCCAACAATTTTAAACATGTAAAAAGTCATTTATAGACACAACGGTTTTCCGTCATATTACCGATATCACATCAAGCTACTTAGAATCAAAATTTATCCTCAATAATTAATATTTGTAAAAGGATTTAACAAGGTTACAAAATTACTTTTATAATATTATATCCAAGATTTAAATATTTTAATAATTCAAATATTACTACTCAAAGTTTTGGACTGTTACATTCTTTCCCCCTTAAAAGGAATTTCATCCCCGAAATTCTATGCAATAATTAATCAAAAGAAAGCTAAATTTTCCATGAAGAAACTCCATGTATCTAAGGCATTTTTATTGAAATCATACTTTCAAAACAATTTTATAAATTGAAATTCGAAATTAGAGTATATGACATACCTGGATATTATATGATTAGAAATTCTCAATTTGTGATCAACAATCTATCGATCATGCAAGCTACTTGTTAATTAGGCTCACCATAATTCCTTCTTATGCCCAAATTCAGGATCATGTTCATTTCAATCCACATTGGAACCCGGTTTCCTTTCCATGAATATTTACTCAATTTGGAGTAGATTCTAGGACCCCACTTTTTTATATAATTGCATCCAATGACAAATCATCAAGTATAGACATATTCTTCTTGTATGGTACCCATCGAAATGTACAAAGAGTAATCATGGAAGTCGAATTATAAGGATCATCAATTAACTTCGTTAGGATAACTATCACATCAAAGTTTAAGTTATATTAATGATAAATATGAATATATTAAACAAGTTAGCAACAACATTTAAAAAAAATGATTAGGTTCATCAAAGTGGATCCAAGCCACATACTCAATCTAGGATATTTTATCTTATTGTCTTTAGCATCCCCTCACTAAGTAGGGTAATACTCTACTGGCTTAGTACCACATATAGTAATAGTTGCACTATCTAAGATCAATTTTCTTGTACCACACATCTTGATCATCATCATCATCCGAAGGTAACCATCATATTGCGACTGGCGTCCCCTCACTAAGTTGGGATGTACTCTACTGGCTCAATACCACATAGAGTAATAGCGCAATATCCAAGATCTATTGTCTTATACCGCACATCGTCATCGCCATCCGAAGGTATCCATCATTGATGAAATAATCCATAAAAAATCTTTCATAAATACAGACAGATAATTCTCTCAAAGTACTTTTATACTTTGTAATTATTACTCCAACATAAATAACCATTTCCTTTTAAAAAATTCACACTCTCAACTTCGAAAATCATCTGAAAGGTATTAATTATGAACCCCCATTTTTTCCACGTCAATCTTTTTATATTACTCGATATATCTCAAAATTTTATATAGGACACTAGTTACGACATTCGCATTGAAAGACGTCAACCTCTTCTTCTTTTCTTTGTCAAACACATAGTTTAGTTTGCAAAAATGTTTTGGGTGGCAAACTTTAGGATTTTAAAATGTGTACGATGGAAGTATTCTAGATAATTAATCTAGCTACCCAATAGATATGCTTCTTACCTAACCCAATCAAGGAGTCAAAAGTTATGATCGAATTGCTGAGAGATCTTTTAGCAGCTTTAAGCTAACATCATCAATGCTAAAAAAATTCAATATCACATTATGTAATAACATAAATATTTTAGTATATTTTCTCACCTTGGTTTTGCATAAACATAAGGTTCAATTTAGTCATCTTGATCATCCTCAAGTACATTTACCTAAGCTCATTTAATGCCTTCCTCGACAAGCTATTATTCCACTTTCCTTTCAAGCCACTCCATTCATCCATTTCAAGCTACTACATACCTCCTTTTATAAGCCACTTCATTCTTTCCTTCGTTACTTTATAACTAATCATATGCACTTACAATTTCGTTAAACCTCTCTATATGGTGCTTGATAACGAATCATCACATTATTCTTCTTAGTCTAAACATTAAATAGAAGCTAGATATACAAAATGAATACTACCCATAACCCAGGTCGGAGGTATGGTGCTTTACCTTATCCACTATTATTCATCAAATTAAGGTAGCTTAATTTTAAAATTTCTAAAATTATTTTCTAATATTAGGTGATATTTTATTTAGGCACCTAACCTAAGCTCTGGTACCAACTTGTGACGCCTCGGAAATTTCAAACCAGTCAAATTTGTCGAAAATTCATCCGTCCAAAACAAACAATGACAACTAACATCATATTTGGTAAATATACACGATATCACTAAATAAATGAAAACAATTTTATAAATCAATAGAATTTATCATAATATTCATTTAATTCATCTGGTGTGCTTAAATACGAACTAAACACAAATACCATAATCTACCATTATGCAACTCTGACGAGATGGACACCGATATTCGTTCCCGCACACTCGATAAATACGTTAGTATGGCTTAAATGATAAACATGAAAGATGCACTAACACAAGATGTAATAACAATTAATAAACAAAAATATTTTATTAATAAAGCAGCTGCATCACTACCCCCTCCTGACTGCATACGTACCTTTATCTAATTGGGTAAGCAATTAGATACAGGATAAAGCCAACGTAGTTCTTCTTTTCATAAAACATTAAAAATCAATATTTATTTCCATAATACTCTTTATATCAAGTAGAGGTAAAACACTTTGTAAATACTCACTTTTGAAAGACATCTATATATCTTTTGTAGAACTTCCTTTCAAAAGACAAACATCTTCTATTTTAAATACTAATTAGCTTCATTATGCAAAAACTCCTTTATGAACAATCTCAAACCACCTTCGTAACTCTTTAATATATATTTGTATAGATCTTTAAGTATTGAAGGAAAATATTTAATTTAAATGTTATTTATACCCCATTAATATATTTTTCAAAATAAAAAGAGAGCATTTTAGAAAATGCTATAGAAAGTTTTAGTCATACTAATTCATAAATGTCCTCAATAATCAGTCATATATGTTAAAATAAAAACTGCAACATTTTTAAAGCATTAAGAAAAGATGGTTTTAGACTCGAAATAGCTATTACAGTGTTTCTGTTGCGCTTTGAAAAGTTCTAAGTAGTTTATAATGGTTTTAGACTCAAGACTGCTATTACAACGTTTCTGGTGCATTTTGAAAAGTTTTGGGCTTATTAGAGCACTTTATAAATAATTCAAAATAAAATAGCACTTTACAAATGCTACAAAAAGTCCCCGGCTTGTTAGAGTGCTTTAAAAATAACTCAGAGAAAAGACAACGTTTCAGAAATGCTATGAATTTGTTGACCAGTTTTCCAGCAAAATGTTTGTTTCTATTTCTCTATGGTAACTATAGTTTTTGGTTTCAAATTTTCTACTTTAAGAATCTTTCTTGGTCTACATAATTTCCTTGAAAAGAAACCGTTATAATTATTTACCAGTTTAATATATAAAATTCAACAACACAGAGCAATTTTAACATGTCCATTTCGGGCAGATTTTTACCCGACTTTGCTTCTAGTTTTTAGATATACAAATTATCAAATTTGAAGAGGTGGTAAACATGGCCTTTGAGTTAGCTTTCCATGATATCAAAGAAATCAAAATTTCATTAAGAAATGAAGCAGGTATGGTCAAAATATTGAACGTCATTTTCAAAGATTCGAGACCTATCATTTATTCTCAATTTTCACAACTTTTCTTCAAAGTATGAAATCAATATATGTACTTAATTAGTTTTTCTCACCTTATAATTGTAGCTTGAACTTGTATTTATTCTCTTGTTGTTTTCAACAAAAATGGTTCAGCACCAAAGGTACGTAGATCGTATTTCACCAATTCGGTATGCAATAGAAAATGGGGCCACAAATGCAAAGTAAGCGGGAAAAAGTAAGTAAAGACACAAGATTTTTTATAGTGGTTAGATCTAAAATAGATCTACATCCACTTTGGAGGTGATTCTCATTATCACTTTGGAGAGTAAAAATACATGGATTCATTCATAATGTTCATCCCTCTCTTTTTTCTCTTTTAATGATCCAGATTACACTTGGATTTGTAGAGGAACGGAGGAGATCTTTTAATTGGTGGCGGTTGAAGTGTAGGTCTTCTATCACTTAAAGATTTAGGTGAGCTTCCTTAGTTCCATGATGAATTTGCGGTAAATCTAGGCTTTAAAGAGAATTAGCGGTGGTAGGAGAGAAGTAGAATGAAGCTTGAATAATCTCTAACATAGATTGGAAAAGGTGACTTGGTTGAACCAGCCATGGCGGAAGAAGGAGAAAGCTTTGGAGGCCATTAAAAGAGCTTCGAGATATGTCTAACAGAGAATGAAGGTGATTTGATCTTCACTTTGTTGGCGGAAGATGGAGAGGACTTTGGAAGCCATTAATGATGGTTAGAGAGCTCTAGAATGGTGGAGGAAACCTTTGGGCAACACTTCTTGGTGTTGGAAATCGGTCCCTTGAAGTGTGGTGAAATGGGGTATTTATAGAAGAAATTTGGACCATGTGGAAAAGTTATAATTATGGTGTTCAGGTTTTGGGTCGCACGTCGGTGTATTTACGAAACTTCCACTGGGCAGCTGGAGCTAACTATACACAACTGGGAACAGCGGACGCATGACCCTTGGCGTGCAACCCTAGACGTGTGGTACACGGCGTACGACCCCAGATGTTTGGTACACAACATGTGACCCTAGACATGTGGTACACGGTCGTGTGGTACACGACGTGCGACCCCTGACGTGTGGTACACGGCGTGCGACCCCAGACGTGTGGTACACGGCGTGCGACCCCAGACGTGTGGTACACGGCGTGCGACCCCAGACGTGTGGTACACGGCGTGCGATCCCAAACGTGTGGTACACGGCGTGCGACCCCGAATGTGTGGTACACGGCGTGCAACCCCAGATGTGTGGTACATGGCGTGCGACCCCAGATGTGTGGTACACGCCGTGCGACCCTAGATGTGTGGTACACGGCGTGGGACCCCAAACGTGTGGTACACGGCGTGCGACCCCAGACGTGTGGTACAAGGCGTGCGACCCTAGATGTGTGGTACATGGCGTGTGACCCCAGATGTAATGACCCGCATTGGCAGAGGTATTATAATTGATTTATTTAATTATTTAAATGGTGGTATAGTGAATTTAAGGGTCGTAGAATTAATAATGGTGAATATTTAATTAAAATAATAAATTAAATAATATATTTAATTCTGAAATAATCAGAATTGGCTGAAATGATGATATGGTCTGAACTGGATCATCTGTGATATTTAATTCAGTTTAGAATTGAATTAGAATAACGAA
Source organism: Allium sativum (assembly GCA_030737875.1). Lineage (NCBI taxonomy): Eukaryota > Viridiplantae > Streptophyta > Magnoliopsida > Asparagales > Amaryllidaceae > Allium > Allium sativum. Next base: position 694,739,808 of record CM060920.1, read on the forward strand.
TATATTATTTGAACGACAGTTTGAACGTATAATTTTATTATAATTAAAATCGAGCTTGAAATGGCGCTGCAGTTCGTAAATTGGCAATTCGAACTTCAACTGAATGTACATGATTCGTTTTAAGCCGGATTTCTGTGAAACAAGAAACGTTAGGAGCTAGTGAAGTATATCTTTCTAGTGGAAGAGAAAAATCGGGATTTCGTTGGGTAGATTTTTGATTTACGTCCAAATCAAATTTCAGAAAAGTCGCTGTGGAATTCCTTTATAATTAGTAACGCTTTATTTACGTTATAAATAGATTTGTAATATAAATCGAATATCATGTTACACTGGATTGGGAATATCGAGTTATAAACCCAATAGGAGTTGTATGGTATTCCTCTGTGAATATATACGATAATATAAATTTATTTATATTAAATTTAATTATATTTAAATATATTTATATATTTAAATAGGCTATTTAGAGCTTTAAAAATAGCCACTTTTGCAAACTAAGTCGGAATTCGACGAAACTAATTTTGTTGGATCCGCAATGTCAACTAGTTGTTATATTTCCAGTTCCGTGATTTTTAGAGTCACTGTGTTGCCGTACCGATTTTTAGAGTGAAAAACAGTCAGTATTTTGACGGTTAAAAATACGCTGTGTGAGCAAACAGAGTCGGAATTCGACAAAACCAGTTTTGTTGGGACCGTAATGTCGAACTCTAGCTACGTGGCCAGTTTCGTGATTTTTGGGTATCATCTGTGACCACACGGATTTTTAGAAGGCTTAAACAAATATAAAAATCAAAGAAATAAAAAGGATGAGTGGACAAGGATCCTCCAACAAGCCAAGTTATCCACTATATAATGCACTACACCATTCCTAAACCTAATTCTATCTTCAGGAAAAATCCGTCGTCCTCATTATTTTTACACAGCAAAGATATCAAGAGAAAATAAATCAAAATATATTCAAAGCAAAATCGGAAAATCCTCAAACCATTTGCATTCAATTCCTTTTGGAAAAAGCTTCACGATGGTACTGGTTTTAAGGGGTGCGACTCGTTATTGGCATGATCGGAAATTGACAGCGCAACCTAGGGTTGAATGCCATGGGAAGCAGAAGCCATTTTTGGGAAATTCGAGTTCATAATGGGGTTATGGAGACCAAACCGCACTTGTGTGTGTGCATTTTTGGGGTCTCGGTGATGGTTGTTCGAGGTCCTGTAGCTGGACTATGAAGTCACTACTAGCGAGGGAGGAGTCGAGCATGGTTCCATTTGGTCAGGTGGCTGCGGTTTTTGGTGGTGAACCGAAGGATGGTGGTTGCGAGGTGGGTTGATGGCCGAGATGGGAGTGATGGTGGGTCAAAGGATGGTCAACGGAGAAATGTGCTGAAGCGATGGCGTTGTAAATTGGGGAAGAAGGAAATAGGATCGGGTGGTTTAAAACGTGAATGGGCCTGGGAAGTTAGCATGGGCCGGTGTGATTTAAAAAGGGGTAAATCCCACTTAAAGTTTTATTTAGTTAATTTAAATTTAAATTTAGTATGTTAAGTTATAAACGAAATAACTCATTCATACAGTGTCAGAAATTCGAATGGTCAGATCCGTTGGGATCGTATGGACGGTGGCTACACGTTGAAACTGACTGGAAGTGGATCAGTGCTTGTTTGAATTTATGGCGAAATAAATTGTTTGATTCAAATCAAACAACAGTTTATCGTTCTTTAACGATGAACTGCAAATGTGAGTAAATCTCACTAACTCTGAATAGTTTATAATTTCACGTTGTATTTTTAGAACTGTTAAATGTTGGCTGATTGACTGTGTGTTGACTGTTTGATTGAACTGCTAGTCAGTTAGTTAAATTTCTATATTGATTCTGTTTAACAAAATATATCATATGGAACTGAAAGTGATGTTGATTTTATTGTGTAACATCTGTGGATGCAGGGAAACAGGTTGGAGGAATCCGACTGGATTCCTCAACAGTTATTTTATTGTTTTTCATATATTTTGATATATGATGCGATATGTAATCTGTTGTCAATTATATGTGTTTGAACGATATTGGTCATCGTGATTTGATGTGTTAAATACCATAGTATACCGGAATGGTGAAAAGGGAATTTTCAAAATGAATATTGAAAATAGATTATTTTTAAAATCAAGGGATTTTATAAAAGAGATAATATTTATAACAATCAAAGGAGATTTTATAAAAAGGAAATATTTAGAAAATAAATAGAGTTATAAAAAGGAAATTTGTTTATAACCGAATATGATGTTATAAAAAGGAAAACGTTACTAAAAGGGAAATCATTTGTAAAGTGAAGAACCGTTACTAAAAGTAAATCTTTATAAATTAATAGTTTATTCGAAAAGGAGTTAATCAAATTTAGTTATTCGAATAGAGTTAAATCGAATATGGTATTCGAAGGGGGTCAATCGAATAAGGTATTCGAAAGTTAGTAAATCGAATATGTTATTCGAAAAGGGGTTAGTCGAGTTGAGTTAGCTGAATAGAGTTAATCGAATAAGAGTAAACCAGTTAGAATTAATCGAATAGAGTTAAATTGAGTTAATCGAATATCAGTTATTCGAAGAAGAGTTAAATAGTGTTAATCCAAAGGAGTTAATCGAAAATAGTTTATTCGAATAGAGTAAAAGGAGTTAATTGAAAATAGTTTATTCGAATAGAGTAAAAGGATTTAATCGAATATAGTTTATTCAAATAGAATAAAGGAGTTAATCGAATATAGTTTATTCGAATAGAGTAAAAGGAGTTAATCGAATATATAGTTTATTCAAATAGAATTAAAGGAGTTATCGAATATATTTATTCGATAGGAGTTAAGTGAATAGAGTTAGAGTTAAATCAAAAGAGTTAAGTGAATAGAATAAACTGAATAGAGTTATCGAATATACCTTATCGAAGGAAAAAATTATCGAATAGAAAAGATTTGAAAGAGAGTTACGTAAGGAAGTTTGTTAAAGAATTAGAAGGGTGAACTTTGTCTATTTCAAGGTTAGAAACGTTGTTCAGTTAAGGTCTGAGAGGTAGTTCTACCCCAACTTGATTGGCTTTGTTTTTAACTAAGGAATGGTTAAGGTTCGGCAGTAAAGGATGGTTAAGTGAATTTAGTAATTAAAGGAAATGGTTTGAGTTGGCATAGCGATGGTTTATCTAAACATCTGTCTAAGTCCAATGAAGGAGTTTTGGAAATGTTTTCCAACTAAGAACCAGAAATGTTTTCTGATATAGAAAACAAGAAATGGAAATGTTTTCCAATGGTAATAACATATATTTTCTAAATTTAGAAAATAAGAAATGTTGAATATAGGGAAACAGGAGGTGAAAAATGAACTAAGGAGATAAATGTTAAATGATGGTTGATCGATATAAATTTCCATCTAGAAATAATATCATTGTTTGCACACCTGTTTTTCTTCTATAGTTAACTCACCGATTATCGAAGTTTTGACCATTTTAACGTTGTTAATATGGAGAGACCGGTTAGATTATTATCCAAAGAACTACTCTGTATTGGCATAAGCGTTGCGAATCATATACGCCAAAGATAATTGAAGACGGAGTAAAGTGCAAGGGCTATTGTATAAGTCTTAGACAATAGTATCTAAGATGGATGTACTGAATAGTGCCTTCAGTTCATCCTGTTCCTGGGTGACTTGTATGGATGAATGTCTGACAGAGTATTTCCAGATGATCACGTATATTGATTTCTCCAACCGTACCAAGAGTGGAAGCGGAGAAGGAAACTTCTTTTAGCTAACACATAATGTATGGATGAGGACGTCAATCGATGATTTGATGGATTTGACGATGTGGCATTCGAAGTGAATCTGGTGTAATGATAAAGCGTAACTTCTAGCCTCACATCCGGTAAATGACAGAAATCGGGCAGTTAGCATGGCTAAGTCGGTCGCACCGAAGTAGGGTGTATAATCACCTGATCTAGAGTTTCATTTACTTCCAAAAATTTATTGTCGATACTGTCCCATTTGGGAAACGGTTGCTGATCCCAACCGTTGGTGATTTACATTCGATACACTCAAGCGAAATGAGTGGTCGGTCATGTGTGGCCGGGTTGCAAGATGTTCTTGTTGAACCCAGTGTATTCGTTTCTAGAAGTACACTAACGAAAGGTGGTTCCATACCTTGTCATAGTTGGAAATCCATTACCCAATACGTGCTTGCGGTTTTGATTGTATACTATATATGTAGAACGTGAGATGAAAGCGTTTCTGCAAGATGATTATTATATTGTGGTTGATAGACACTATTATAATACCAAAAGGTTTTTGATATAAAGATAATTTGGATTCTCATAAGGGAAAAACCCGTTCCGTTATACGGCGTGGTCTTATGAGATATCATTTACCTACTTAAACTGTTTTAACTGTTTTACTCATACCAGTCCCATGATTGACCCGGAAGTTTATTTGTTTGTTTCCCTAAACTCTTGGGTGCCTAATTTTGTACGGGCAGTCAAGTAATCGGGATTTACAGATATGCTGGAAGAGCTGGAGCAGGAGGCTTCAGGATCATATAGCTATAGTTTATTTCTGCTGTGTTGTAAGTGTTGTACTTTGATAATGATGTATATTCAAATACAAATGTATATTTCAAAGTTATGTTACATATATTATATGTTATTCGTTCCGCTGTGAGATTCGTGTCACTCTGATGTTGTGTTCTTCTTCTTCTTCTATTCTAAATTTTTATCTTATCTATCCTCACCCTCTAATTTCTTTCATTAATTACTGGGATTTTTCGATGTTTGGTTAGTCGTTCGTCATTATGTTTATGTCGATAACCAAAGTCGCCAAAATCCGGGTCGTTACACTAGACGTGTGGTACACGGCGTGCGACCCATGATGTGTGGTACACGACATGTGACCCCATACGTGTGGTACACGGTGTGCGACCCCAGACGTGTGGTATACGACGTGCGACCCCTGATGTGTGGTCCATGGTCGCACGCTCTGGGATGCCTCTAAACCATCTGAACCATCATTCTATGCACCGTGTTAACAACGGGGTTAACATTTGCCCCTCGAAGTTTGTATTTTTCTCTTGCAAGAAAAGCGGGATTTGAAATGAACACTATTTGTGTTGAGATCTAGTTGTAGCCAATTTGTTTGCTATGGCAAGTCATGCTTTGAATTGGTATACTTCATGGCTCCTGTTCTGTAATTAAAACAAGCAGATGCATGATTTTGGACTTATACTCACCATCGACTGTCCATATCGATAGTGGATTTGTTAATCACTAAAAATGACTTATAGCGAATTATATTTTGAGTTGAATAAATTGTTTCACCGGATTTGTTCCGTTCAACGGTTTATAACTCGTCAAACATTACCTGTATAAACACAATATTCTGATTCGATACCGCTTAAGATCAACTAATCGACTAGAGCCGACTAGTTCGAATCTTCTACTTGGAGAAGTTTCTATATCATTGTTCCCCCTCTCGAGAAAGTCTTATGTTTGGTGCCCTTGCTGGGGGAGGACTTTGGGATTTAATGCCTCCATTAGGGGAGGACTTATATTTAGTGCCCCCGCTAGGGGAGGACTTATATTTAGTGCCTCCGCTAGGGGAGGACTTATATTTAGTGCCCCGCTAGGTGAGGACTTATATTTAGTGCCCCTGCTAGGGAAGGACTTATATTTAGTGCCCCCTCTATGGGAGGACTTATATTTAGTGCCCCCCACTAGGGGAGGACTTACATTTATGTATCGATTCATGGGTCAGACGCCATTTCCTTTATCGGATGCTTGACTTGGCAAGCGATCTTCTTTAAGGAATCAGGGCCTTGGGTTTCTTATTAGGCAGATTGCTCCTTCAGTGAAGCTTAAAACCCTCATTGATTTGCTGCGGAGCTTGCTCATTGTTTGACTCTCTATGACTCCCTTCATTCATTTTTCAAGGCGGTGCTCTTTATTTTTGCAGTCATGCATTAATGCTTAGAGCACTTAGTGCTTGGATCAATAGTGTTGGGGCCGCGAAGTAGTGCCAATATTTCAATAGGACAAGCGCTAGGTGGAGGACTTGCAATATGAAGTAACTCTTAAGCACATTTTTGATTTGACACAATTTTTGCAAGTAAGAGATTCATTCAAGTAGGTATGCTATTAAGCTAATGTTCAGAACAATGTTCATAAAATATTATAGACCTGGTTACAAGAATTCTGAAAATAGCAGTAAGTAAAGCATGAAGTAAATATAGGAAATAAAGTAGAAAGTAGAGCAGTGGTGATGATGATTGCTTATTCTTGGGCTGTTGAAATTGGAGTGCCAATTAATTAGTCATTAGTTGATGATCGACCTTGTATCAGCTTAGGCTGAATTTCATTACTTGGACCGGATCGGTCGTTTGATTCTCCTTCACCATGGAGAGTTGGAGCAGTGTTTGAGGATTCGGGATTCTTGACATACTGTTGTAGTATGTTCTTCTGAATCAGCTCCTCAATCAAGCTTTTGATAAGTCTACATTCATTTGTATCATGACCTGCATGATTGTGGAATCGACAGAATTTTCCAGAGTTTACAGCCTTCTGTGAGACCTTCAACATCGGTGGTTTTGGATAGTGTTCTGTATCCTTTGTGGTGGAGAAAATATTTTCTGTAGTATTATTTAGAGGAGTGAGCTCTAACGGGTTATGAAAGCGAAGCTTATTGTTAGCCTTGTTGTCCTTCCCATAGTTGGCTCGCTTCTTCCCCTGATTATCCTTCTGATTGTATTAGGTAGCAGTACTTTTGGGAGCTTCGAGAAGCGGGTTAGCACCAATAATCTGAAGAGGCACAAGATTATTGTCCACTCTCATATACTCCTCTGCTTTTTTATAGAATTATTCAGGTGTGTTCGGCTCTTTCATTTTGATCCATCTACCAAATTTGCTTTTCTCATCTATAGCGCCGATTAGTGACATTAAGATCATGCGGGGCTTGGGATTCCCTACTTCGAATGAAGTGGCATTGAATCTTTTGAGGAAAGCTTTAATAGATTCTCCCGAACTCTGCTTCATCAATGTAAGAAAAATAACGTCCTTAGCCTTCGTAGCTTGCATCCTGAACTGCTTTTTGAATTTCAAAGTCAAATCATCGAATCGGTCGGTGGATTTGGGTGGCAATCTCATGAGCCATAACGATGCGATGCCTTCACGATATAGAGGGAAGCACAAGCATGTGATTTCATCTGTCGCCCTGGCTGCATTCATATGCCACTCTTACTTGTATAGGAAGTGATTTGGATCAGAAGTTCCATTGTACGGAGGTAGAGTAGGATGAGTGAACTTTTTGGGGAATTTTTCTTTGTGGATCCTTTTTATGAATGGATTTTTGTTGAGGGAGAAGTCCCATTCCTTTTCGCTACCCTTGCGAGCCATGTTATCTTCCATGATTTGCTTTACCATATCCGTGATATATTCCTTCGAGTTGTGTCATTTTGAAGAGCGGATTCCAGTCTCTTTTCCGGATGATCGTCGTGGCGAGCAATCGTGATTAGAGGATCTAGGTCCTTTACTTCCACTAAGGGAAAGTGCTCCCGTAGCTGGACTTGCAATTCGTTGGTTATTTCGATCGGAATGGTTTTTAGCTTTCAACTTTGAGTCTTCTATATTAGCGTCATTTTTGTCAAAAAATCCTTCCAAGCTGTCATTATGAGGATCAGAGGCCGATGAATTTTCATTCTCTTCAAGGTTGATATGGATCTTTGGAGGAGGCGCAGGATTCACTTGAGCGTTTAGGAGAGCACTCATTTTATCCATTAAAGCTTGATTAGCATCCATTAGTGTTTTATTTGCATCGGTTAAAGCTTTGTTGGAGGCTTATATTCGTTGGCTCAAGTTAGCGACGACGGCATCTAATTCGGCTCTAGTCACTCCGGCTCCACTTATTGAGTTTTTGCCAACTTCGAAACGGTTATCTAGTGGCGTGGCTTCGTTGTTAGCAACATTGTTGGGGTTCTCCAATGGTTTTACTTGCAGCCTTTTTTGACTTAGCCATTATCTCGGACATGGATTTGAATTTAGAAGAGAGCTCGTCGATTGGGGGTAGATCTTGGACTTGCATAATCTATGGTAGATGTAGGCTTAGAACTTCGATGCAAAGCTCTTGAATTGGAAAGGATTACGAATAGGGCCCCATGGTGGGCGCCAAATGTTTTCACCAAAAATGGTTCAACACCAAAGGTACGTAGATCGTACTTCAAACAATTCAGTATGCAATAGAAAATGAGGCCACAAATGCAAAGTAAGCAGGAAAAAATAAATAAAGACAAAAGAGGTTTTATAGTGGTTCGATCTAAAATAGATCTACGTTCACTTTGGAGGTGATTCTCATTATCACTTTGGAGAGTACAAAATACATGGATTCATACATAATGTTCATCCCTCTCTTTTTTCTCTTTTTATGATCTAGATTATTACACTTGGATTTATAGAGGAACAGAGGAGATCTTTTAATTGGTGGCGATTGAAGTGTAGGTCTTCAATCACTTAAAGATTTAGGTGAGCTTCCTTGGTTCCTTGATGAATTTGCGTAAATTTAGGCTTTAAAGAGAATTAGCGGCGGTAGGAGAGAAGTAGAATGAAGCTTGAATAATCTCTAACATAAATTGGAAAAGGTGACTTGGTTGAACCGGCCATGGCGGAAGAAGGAGAAAGCTTTGGAGGATATTAAAGAGCTTCAAGATATCTCTAATGAAGAATGAAGGTGATTTGATCTTCACTTTTTTGGAGGAAGATGGAGAGGGCTTTGGAAGCCATTAATGATGGTTGGAGAGCTCTAGAATGGTGGAGGAAACCTTTGGGCATAATTTCATGGTGGTGGAAATCGGTCCCTTGTATTGTGGTGAAATGGGGTATTTATAGAAGAAATTTGGACCAGGTGGCAAAGTCGTAATTATGGTGTTCATGTTTTGTGTCGCATGTCGGTGTATTTACGAAACTGCCACTGGACAACTGGAGCCAACTGTACACAACTGGCAACTGTGGGCGCAAGACCCCTAGCATATGGTACATGGCGTGCGACCCCAAACGTGTGGTACACGACGTGCGACCCTAGATGTGTGGTACACGGCGTGTGACCCTAGACGTGTGGTACACGGCGTGCGGTACACAGTGTGCGACCCCAGATGTGTGGTACACGGCATGCAACCCCAGACGTGTGGTACACGACGTGTGACCCCAGACGTGTGACCCAGACGTGTGACCCAGACGTGTGGTACACGACGTGCGACCCAGACGTGTGGTACACGATGTGCGACCCTAGAAGTGTGGTACACGGTGTGCGACCCCAGATGTCTAGTACACGGCGTGTGACCCCAGACGTGTGGTACACGGCATACGACCCCAGATGTGTGGTACACGGCGTGCGACCCCAGACGTGTGGTACACGGCGTGTGACCCCAGACGTGTGGTACATGGTCGTTTGGTACACGGCGTGCGACCCCATGCGTATGGTACACCGTGTGTGACCCCAGATGTGTGGTACACGGTGTGTGACCGCAGATGTGTGGTACACGGCGTGCGACCCCAGGCGTATGGTACACGGAATGCGACCCCAAATGTGTGGTACACGGCGTGTGACCCCAGACGTGTGGTACACGACATGCGACCCCAGATGTGTGGTACACGGCATGTGACCCCAGACGGGTGGTACACGGCTTGCGACCCCAGATGTGTTGTCCATGGTCGCACGCTCCAGGATGCCTCTGAACCATCATTCTCTGAACCACGTTAACTACGGTGTTAACACTTGGATTCTCCTAAACTTCCCTCTTTATCTTACCTTCCTTTCTCTTTTTGGGAATGTATGAAAAAGAATGAAAATTTCTACCTTATTTATATCATTCTTTATGGCTAGTTTGGTAATTTTGTTTTGGACACTTGTCCACCTTATCTTCATGAAAGCGTTAGGATGTAGACATATGCCCCCTTAGGTGTCTTAGGATGCTTCTACACATGGACACGTAATGTGTTTATGTGTCTTTATCTCCTTTATCTCAAGATATGTGTACCATTCATTTGATGACACGTGTCCTTATCATTTCATGCCACCTATCTTTTTTATTTCATAATTAATTTAATTAATCCATGTTTATGCTAAGGGAGTTATTAACACTTTATATATGGAAATATCATGCATATAAATTCCAACAATTTTCAACAAGTAAAATGTCGTCTATCGACAAATCGGTTTTTGACCATGTTACTGATATCACTTCAAACTACTTAGAACCAAAACTTATCCTCATTAATTAATATTTGTAAAAGGACTTAACAAGGTTATAAAATAACTTTTATAACATTATATCCAAGATTTAAATATTTGAATAATTTTAATATCTACTACTCAAAATTTAGGACTGTTACACAAGGATACTCCACAAGCTTCAAAGACCAGTGTGTTTATTTCAGGAGGTATGATGATGGTATCGTTTATCTATTATTATATGTTTATGATATGCTTTTTTCATCTCAGAGTATGTTTAAAATTAAGGGGTTAAAAAAAGAGCTCAATAAGGGGTTTGACATGAAGGATTTAGGGAAAACACAAAGAATTCTAGGAATGGAGATATACAGAGATAGGTCGCGGAGAGTATTTAGACCCACTTAGGCCCAATACATCAAGAAGGACCTCTCTCAATTCGGTATGGAGAAAGCCAAACTGGCCGGCATTCCGATAGGCTCTTATTTTAAATTGTTGAAAGACCAGTCTCCTACATCTGAAGAAGATAAGGGGTATATGGCTAATATACCTTATTCCAGTTCTATTGGTGTGCACAAATCCATATTTGGTCCATGTAGTGGGTGTTGTGAGTCGATATATGTCTAACCCGGGCAAGGAGCATTAGCAAGAAGTGAAGTGGATTCTTAGATTTCTTCGAGGCACTTCTTCGGTGGGCTTGTTATATGTTGGAGTAGTTGAAGACATCTCCCTTAAAAGATACCGTGACTCTGATTATGCTGGGGATAGAAATGCTAAGAAATCAGTGTCCGGCTATGTTTTTACACTTGGCATTGGCTCGATTTCATGGAGATCAAAGCTGCAATCTACCATAGCTTTGTCAACTAACGAAGCAAAGTTGTTATCAATTGTGGAAGTAACAAAGGAAGGACTATACTTACTTCAGTTGTTGGATGATCTTTCAATGGCGCAGCGGACAATAAAGCAATTTTCAGACTGTTAGAGTGTGATTCATCTTGTAGAGAATCAGGCTTGTAGTTCATGGACGAAGTACATTGATATCAGAGGTTTCTTTCTTATGCTTGAATAAGAATGAAACAAGATAAAATTGGTGAAGGTGAGTTCTTCGGATAATCCTTCATTCAGATATGATGACATAGCCACTTCCAAATGATAAGTTTGAGCATTTCTCAAACTTGATTAGTTTGCTTCCTACTACTTGAGCCCCATGGGGCACTGTCCCAACAACTAATTATTGATTGATGAATATATTTAAATCAATACGAAGTATTAAAATTGGGCGATTTAAATCTATGCCAAATTTATTATGGAGAATATTTTAATTGACTCCTGCAATCAATAAATTATGGACAACAAATTAAAAAGATACGAGAATAGATTATTTAACTTGAAAAATCAATAAAATCTAGATATATGTTGTAACAACCCAGAATTTTGACAATAAATAGTTATCTAATTAAAAGCTCAAAAATGGGAATTTCTGCAAATGATGGAACTTGACCATGAAGCTTTAACAGTTGTGTTCGTCTTGGAATTCTAGTTAATTTTCATGTTTGGAGTTTCGCGAACAGAGTTCGTATGAAAAAGTTGACGAAATACGAAAATGGAAGGAATATAAATAAAGAGTATTATTAATATATGTGTTACCTTTTAATTACCCAGCTACCTCGCTGCTAACGACTATGTTTTAAGGGGTATTCTTATTATATATTATAAAACGGATGGACGGATGTTATTTAAAATGAATCCAATGGTGCAAGGTCATTTCCGTCCCAATAAAAAAGGGTAGAGCCGCACTCTTTTTCCATTCAAATCAACGAAGGCAGCGGAGCTCTGCCATTTTTCTTCCTCTTCTGACCTAATTTCTAAATAAAATATATTCATACATTTACCAAATTCATATGGAATTGGGAAGATTAATAAATTAAATGGAAGAGGATTCTCAACGATAGATTTCTTTGCTCTCTTCCCTTTTATCTTACATTTCTACAGATCTAGAACTTTCCCCTTTCTAGATAAACTGTAGATTTATAAGAATTGGGGGATTGTAAGCCTAAAAAGAGTTCAAAATTCAGAATTTGGAGGTTATAAGGTGAGTGGGAAATTTACTAATACAATTATAATGATTTATTATTTTGTTTGAATCCAATTTATGTTTATGCCTATCAGCTCTGTTATTTAAATAATTGTAAATTGTGGCAACCATCAGATCTGTTTATGAATATGTTTAAAAATGGGCAAATGACAAGTTTTGGTTATGTATAACATGAATTGAAGGATTTTTATATATTTTCTAGACATATTCGTACAAGTTATGTCATGAAATATGAAGTATGTTGTATATGTTACATAGCACTGTGGATCTGAAAATCAGTCCCATTAAACATAAATTGTTGTAGTTATGTTTCAGATCTTTGGTTTAGTGCTGAAATATGAAATTGTAAATTTGGGTAAAAAGATGAATTCGTGTAGTATGTGATTGTAAGAATAAAAAAAATGTTCCTTGTTTACATTAATTATTGTTTTGTATTTGGCTTAAGCATTGTAAATTATGTCGTTTTCCTCATTTTTAAATAAAGAGGCATTATTTTAAAATCACAAGAATATGACAAAAAGAAATAAAAGGGGAAAAGTGGTCCAAATTTACATTTAAAAATAAATACATGTTTTGTATGTAATTTTCATTGACTGTTCCAAAATAAAAACACATTATATATATTTCTTATGATTTGGAAATATGTCAATACCACAAAGTAGGCATGATTTACAATGATTTTGGCTTCTTGTGCAACTTGAAATATTTTTGGCAAGATTGAATATAAAAAGGGAATGATTGGTTAATTGATTAGACCAAATCATTAATTTAAATTTAAGAATAAAAAAATAACTACGTTGACCGCACATAATCATAGAAATAAATATATACATATTATCCATCCAAATCAGCGTAAAACGGTAAAAATATGCATTATATTAAATATTGAATGGTATACATTTATGGAATCATACATGTAAATTTATATTTCACGATTAATGAATATATTTATGGTGACCGTTGTAGCAATTAGTGTAATTGAGTGCTATAAATGAGGCCATTAATAAATAATTATCAATTGCGATAAATGTTGAATGTTTGGATAAGGTTAAGTGGTGGAATTATATGTAAATATATGCCATATTGAATTAATATATTTATGGTGACCATTTGTAGCAATAAACATGATTAATTTCCATAAATGAGACAGCAAATAAAGAAATAATTATTGTGACCAATAATGATTGAGGGAAATAAACATGATAGGAAAATGGTTACAATTCCTAAAATCAATTAGGATAACTATTGTGGACCCCAATTTGGAAATTTAAATTATTACCGCATTTAGACATGAGGTTAAACTCAACTTATGGTGTAAGCCTGCCAGAACCGACCGACAAATCCAGCAACCACGGGTAGTCAGTTTAATGTGAGAGGTCTAATGCATAAAAATAAATGTATTAAAGCACGAGGTTAAGCTCGCTTGTTATGGATGTCTGCTCGGAACCGACCGACAAATCCAGCATCCACAAGTAGTCAACTTAATGTGAGAGGCCGAGTGCATATATATATATATATATATATATAATAACTAACAAACAAATAAAATAAAGAATAAATATAGTAATTGCCTGTTGGGGTAAAACAAATATATAACTTGGGACTGATAAATAGTTGCTTTAGGAAAATGTGACCGTTAGAGCCATAAAGGGCAATAAAAAGGAAATAAAAAGAATGGGTGTAAAAAGTGGGATTGATGGATTTTGATTGTTGTTTAAATACTAAGTCCAAATTAGGGAAGAAATTAAATAAATATCCTAGAGAAAAGGGAATATAATCTTCCTTATTTATGTCAATAAAACTTATAATTAAAAATATAGTTGGACCTAGTAGGTAAATAATATAGGACGTTATTAACCATATAAACTCGTGATACAAATAAATGGTGTACGTGTAGTACTTCCATATAAGGAAATTAAACTGGAATGAGTTAATAACGTAGCCTAGTTTATCCCAAAAAGGGAAAGGTTTTAAAGGCAAATGGAGGATGAACTAATAACCTTTGCGTATAGTTCGTTTCCTTGGGTCTTAAGTGGCTTAGGTTGAAGAATCCACCTGGGAATAGGTTTTTCAGTATATGGGTCTTAAATGGTAGGTGTGTGTGGGCCTTCCCAAACCTGGAAATTAAAAGATTCGGTTATGACTGTCGATCCTATGGGAAGTAGTAAGTGACTAAGGAGGTTATCGAATGAGGTCAGCTAGAAGGTACGACGAACAAATACCCTACTCTCACGTTATGCAGGGTAAGGGTATATGTGTGAATGACGGAAGCCTTAACTAGTAGGGCCTGTAGCTAGTGCCCTCTAGTTTATGTTAACGTTGAATATATTGTCGAGGGTTAATAAGTGACCAATAGGTCCGTCTAGGTTCTTAAGTGATTAGGGAGAATCCACCATATCTATCATTTGATAATGAGGTGTTAAATAATAAAGAATTAAGAATGAGGGTATAGATAGAAACCTTGAAATTAGGGGCCTAGTCTCGATATAATTAACCAGTTGAACTTTGGTATAAAGGCTTCACAAAAAATGTGTGTAAACGTCCTATCTCGGTAATATAATTTAGGAATACTGTTGGGCTGAATAGTAAAGTCGTGCGTAAACATTTACTAGGTTTGGCTATAATCACTAACCTGGTTAGGCATACAGCATAGGTTGAACCAAACGAAATATATATATATATATGTGTGTGTGTGTGTGTGTGTGTGTGTGTGTTATAGTCTGTGTTGTGCATTTCTTGGTCACCAGAACTTATTGTTCTGACCCCCCTGCTCATTACAACCTCTAGGTTTCGTAGATAAGATCGGGTTTTCAGAGATGTTTAGGTTTGGCTTTTGGTTCTTGTTCGCTCTCATGCTTGGTATTGGAAAAGCGACTTACTTTGAAAAGGTAGTTGCTTGAGTTTATACTTGTTTATCCTCGTTTTTTTTTCTGCTATGAGTTATTTTTATCATACTCTGATTATGCTCATGCTCATTTATTGCAGGTACCAGATATACGTTCCATGCCTGGATGTGTTCAAGTTTTGATTTTTGTCAGAAAAGTGTGGGGTGTCACATTTGGTATCAGAGCTTAGGTTAAACGATCAGAGGAATTAGTTAACTTGGGAATCGTGGTTGTGATTTGTGACATGAAAATCACATATGTTGATAGATACGAGGCGTGGATGTGCTTGGTGGTAGAGGAGATGGTGCAGCAACAGAAAGAAGGTTAGAAGGAGCAGTTTGGCGTCTGAGCGGATTTATTGCTGGATTTTGACCCGGTCTTTCTGTGACTTATCTGCAAGTATTAAGGGGATATATTCCTAATATATATTTAAGGGGAAAATTGGATATTTTCCTAAGCCTTCTATTCTCCTATAAAAGCAGCACATAGGGTTGGATTAATGTATGATCGAATAGAGTGGCGGCTGCATGCCTCTAGGGCTCGGTGCCCTAGAGATGATTGGTGCCTCCAGTTAATCCATGGCTTAGCCGTCGCTCTTCATTGTTCTCCTTCTCCAACAAGTGTAGTAGTCATCTAGATATTTATTCCCTTTCCCAATAAGGTTATTGATTCTTGTAATTTTGTTTATTGTTGGTTTTGATCCATTGAGTGTCAACAAAATTTGTTTTTGTGAATCAATAAAGTGGGTAGTTGGGTGGAATATCTTGTGTTTGTGCGTGTGATTTCATATCTGTGGTTGTTTCAATAGAGATCATCTTTAAGTAATTGGGTGAAGAAGATCCTAGTCGCTTCCGCAAAGGCGCAGTTTTCATAAAAGTTAGTATCAGAGCTAGATCATCACAAAGGTTAGAGTGGTTTTGGATTGGAAAAAAAAATGATTTTTCTTCCGAAAAAAATTGATTTTTGTTTGAAAAAATTGATTTGTTTTTTTGTCGGATATGATGGCGCTGTTGGTGATGACTAATTTTGATTGAGCATTTGAAGGCCTCAATTGTTTGGTTGATGGAGATGAAGAGAAGCCCTCAGATGTGGATGAGGGAAGATGGAAGAAGACGACGATGTTGGCAATTGGTTTGATTTCCCTATACCTTAGTGATTCGGTTCATGTTTTTGACAGGGGTATTCACGTTGATGATGCTTGAGTGATTAGGAGTGATCGAGGAAGGAGATCAGGTCAAGTGGTAGACGGGTGTCGATGTGGAAGGCGAGTGACGACTGAAGAACCTAGTCCATAGCAAGGTGGAGATATTAATTTGGTCACTGCTGATGTGTTCGATAGGGGTCTTCACGTTGATGATGCTCGAGGGATCCGGGGTGATCATGGAAGGAGCTCAGATCAAGTGTTAGACGAGTATCGATGGTGTTGCAAGCACTTTTTGACCGTTGGTTTATGCACGGTGCAGCTCATGGTCGTAGATGCATCTTTTGCAAGCGGTGGGTTGTGTTTGTAACTGAATGTGGTCGTAATCCTTTCAAATCGACTGGGTGTGATTGTTGCCCTGAAATTAATTGAGTCCATGTACTCGGAACAGGTGGGGTGTATCTCATTGCCTGGAAATCGAGATTGGTTTAATTAAGAGAAGGCATCATTGAAAGGGCTAGGTTGACTTGACTGGTGATTGTTGGAGTGTTGTTATGATTTCAGATTAAGGTGGAGCGTTGTGATGGTGATTTCACATGTCCATGGAAGTCGGATGACTTGATGTTGATGTGATTTCATATGAAGGTGGGGTGTTGTGATTTGTGACATGAAAATCACATATGTTGATAGAGACGAGGCGTGGATGTGCTTGGAGGTAGAGGAGATGGTGCAACAACCGAAACAAGGTTAGAAGGAGCAGTTTGGCGTCTGAGCGGATGTATTGCTGGATTTTGACCCGGTCTTTCTATGACTTATCTGCAAGTATTAAGGGGATATATTCCTAATATATCTTTAAGGGGAAAATTGGATATTTTTCCTAAGCCTTCTATTCTCCTGTAAAAGCAGCACATAGGGTTGGATTAATGTATGACCGAATAGAGTGGCGGCTGCATGCCTCTAGGGCTCAGTGTCCTAGAGATGATTGGTGCCTCCAATTAATCCAAGGCTTAGCCCTCATTCTTCATTGTTCTCCTTCTCCAACAAGTGTAGTAATCATCTAGATATTCATTCCCTTTCTCAATAAGGTTATTGATTCTTGTAATTTTTTTATTGTTGGTTTTGGTCCATTGAGTGTAAACAAAATTTGTTTTTGTGAATCAATAAAGTGGGTGGTTGGGTGGAATATCTTGTGTTCGTGCATGTGATTTCATATCTGTGTTTGTTTCAATAGAAATCATCTTTAAGTAATTGGGTGAAGAAGATCCTGGTCGCTTCTGCAAAGGCACAGTTTTCATATAACAGTCGTGAGAGGACGTAATTCGATTTTCTTTTCTGTTTTTCTTCTTTTTTCTTACTCGACTTTAATTTATTTCAACTATAGAAATTAGTCGTGGGCCTGATTATATATAATGGTCTTTTAACAACTAAGAGTTGAAATATGTTCAGATCGAGTTTCTAGCCGATTTTGTCTTACCCTGTAGTATGTTGGCAATCTCGTTGTGAATAGGATGAGATGAGATATGGTGGGTTCCATTGATTCAAGATTTGGTAACTAGAATAAAATATATATGTTTATATAAAAAGCTAGCTACAACAGAGATAGTCATTTATTTTTGATATAGTGTAGTTAGCAGTTCCAGTTAAGACCATTACTCGATCCAAAATTGGAAGAAGCCCATGTTAGTAAGTCGTATCTATTTCGGAAATATAATTACGAGGTTTATCCATTTGTTACTTTGTTAAAATTCCGAATCTACCTTTGTTGAAATATTCAATTGAGTTCTTAGCTTTGCATTCGAGGAAATTTGTTTTAAAAACTATTTGAAAAATAAAAATGGATTTCAAACGTTTTGAAATACGGTTCTAGAAAATAGTTTGTAAAGATATGGTTTTAAAAATTTTAATCTATTCGTGTTTCAAAATTTTAGAGTTATTGTGTATTTTTAATAAATATAGTCTGATTGGTAGGAAAAATGTAATTAGGAAGGACAAGGAATATGCCTATAAACTTGAAAACAATAAATATCTATTCCTTGTGATTTTTAATATCCACTTTCCTATATATATTGAATAATTTATTGAAATTACCAAAGTTAACCCTTAAGATTCTAAAGCTCTAACATTTTTGGACATGAAAAGGTTTTCCCAATTTAAATTATAAAGCTGGGATATAAAAAATAATAATAAAATGGATTTATAAATACGAAACCTTTAGTTTATAAATAAATTCCATTTTGGGAAAAGTTTTTAATTTTTCTTTGGAAAGGCTAAGGAAAATCCATCATCTTGATTTTTAGGGTATTTGATTTCGTGAATCATCTGTTGTTGTCAGCTAAGTAAGGGGAAAATCCATTTTCAATTATATTACGGATTTCTAGCTGACTTATTTTGGAATTCAATCGTTCGTTGTGTAGTAGCAACATCGTTGTTGAGGCTATAAATCCTTGGAGTTGGTTCGGAGTTTTAACTACGGCCTTTACATACCGAGGTGATGAGGATAATTATTTTCGGATCACGTGAAATACTATAAGCTGAAGTGGGATGATTGATATTTTAATCTGGCATAATGAGGTCAAGGTTCAATCTCTGTCCAAAACCCATTTAATAGTTGGCCTTTTGGTGCTATAATAGGATGGTCAATTAGTTGATGAGCTTTGGTACAACTTGGACCTAGGACTCAACCATAAAAGTTGCGTCCAAATTACACCCATAACTTCCTTCTTTCATCCTTCCTTCCTCATCTAGCCGAACCATATCTATATCCTTCTTCTCATTCTTTGTTTTCGCCTCGTCTCGTCTTTTTCGCGCTTGTTTGCGCATTAGATCTTACCTACAAGATCTAGTTTCTTCTCTCCAACCATTTCTTGGCCCATAATACCAAATTGAGCAATCTGATCTTGCTCATACCATTTAAGTCTCACCCTTAGGGAGAGTTCATTTGGTTGGGATGAGAAAAAGGGTTTCACCGTTATAGGGCTAAGAAAACTTGTCATGGCAGTTGGACTTGCACCGGTCCATTGCTCGAGATCTTAGAATAGGGTTGTTATTTGTGCTGCACCTGCCTTTGCTATACCTTGTTAGAATAGGTTCTTTCAAAGGAGATTGTCGTTTCAGAGATGAAGATTTAAGCTATCCTTTGATGGTTTTTCTGAGGAGAATCTCGATGAGATTTTGGAGGAATCTCATTGAACACGGTCTTGTATGATTTCTTGTTTGACTAGCTTTGTAATGACCCAGATATTTAGTCGATTTATTTAAAATATTTAATATTGAATTGATAATATAAATGGATTTTTATATTAAGTTATCGATTTAATAATTAATTTTGATTCAATATCGAACATATCAAATTATCATAATACAAAATATAATTAAAATCGAAGTTAAAAGCTGAATCAAAACAATTCAAACGATCAATATTAATTATATTTGAATATAGACGATAATAAAAATATTTTTTTATCAGCAAATTGATTATTTCTGAGTTTAAATTATATTATATCGATTTAATATGATTATTTTGTATATACATTCAAATTTAACTTTAGAATCTATTCTGTTGTGTTCAGAATAGTGTTATGACATTGGAAAGTCGGTCGGTACGTAAAAATAAGGGTTCGTGATTTCAAGTAATTGACCCCGATATTTTTTTAGTGGATATGCACGAGATCAAATCGATATCTATTTAAATAAAACAAGAAATCTCTTTAGAACAACTTGAATTAAAAAAGTTGTACTTAAAAGCTACCCTAACCCATACCTAAGCTAACTTGTTTTTGCTCCCGTTCACAGACCTAACCACTCTCCCTTTTCACTTATTAATACACAATCGTCCCCCTTTCTGATTCTAATTTTCACCTTCAGCTTGTGAAATCAAAACCCATTTTTCAGTTTAAATCCTTCGAGAAAAAATACCGAATCCCCTTTGAATCGCTTACAAATTAAAAACCTGTATTCCGCTATAATTGAGTTCATCGCCAGAAAAAGAAGAAGGGTAATAGATTCAAATGAAAAGTGCGACACGAGTTCAAGGAAAGCTGTTTTTGATCAGCGAGGCTAGGACTTGAGGCACGTGGATTAAAGTACTGAATCATATTGGTATTTAAGGTTCGAAGGTTGAAGGCTGGTAGTCGCAATGGATTTTTGGGAACGGATGACGCTTCCTTTAGCAGTGCGAAGTGAGGAAAGTCCTGGTTGGTTGTTGATCAAACTCAGTGGCATTCGTGGTTGACTTAGGAAAGGAGTTCATCGGAAAAACTGTTTCAGGCCCTAGCTGTAAATTGTGAAGGAGATGGGAAAATGGTTATTGGTTATGTAGTGGAGTTCTGGTGGTGTGCGTTGATGTTCGGTTTAAGGGGTTGTGGATATTCTTTAATGATCAGGGAGCATGACCTATTGTGATTGAAAGCTGGAGGTTAAGAGTTGGTGTGGTGGCTACTAATGGGAGTTCTGGTCATCAGTATATGGAACAGTGATCAAGGGAAGAGGATGTAGAATTATGATTTACCTGGCAGCACAATTAAAAAAAATGGGATTAGGCACAACTTATTTTCTATAAGGTAATTTTTTTTGATGCAAAAAGGTAGTGAATCGCTAGATTCACGCCTTCATTCATTCATTAAACATAAAACAAGTACAACGTGTTCAGCATGCAGAGGACTAGCTAGTGATTACAACTATTTACATAAATATGTACAACCAAAATTACATGCACGTATGCATGTTTACATAGTGCCCAATATATACATAAAACGACTACATAGCAGCATGCAAACCCAGTAAACTGAAGCGTGGCAACATCAAGCTCGGCTACCACGAGCCCTATCCATCACTCGAGCGCCGATTGTGTCTACAAACTTGATCTCCTCCTTGCCTGACCAAAGAGAAACAAAATTAAGAATGCGATAAATAACTGAGTTGGGCCGTTTCATTTTGCACTTAAACTTTCGTGAGTTGCGTTCATGCCAAAGGATCCAAACATAAGCAAAGTTCAAATGGGCAAACATATGTCGCATGTTTGTGTCAGGCAGTGAAATAATGGTGCTGTGCCAGAAAAGAAATTGATTGGTGATGAAGTGGGACCAGTCTAAGAAGATATTAAGGCTAACTAAACACTTCGTCCACACATAAAAGGCGAAATCGCAATCAATAAAAAGATGCTGGTAATCCTCGTCGTCGTTAGTGCAAAAAACACAGCCCCCAGCGACATGAACACCTTTTTGACGTAATCTGCTCACTGTATTAAGCTTGTTGTGCATGATCGTCCACATATGAATCTTGACCTTAGTGGGTACAGCCTTAAAACTCCACATTCTCATGAATCCATCATACTTTCTTCCTGCGATGTTCATCATCTTATAAAGTGCGCTAACGCGAAAGTTATTTCCACCAATCTTCCATACAAATTCATCATCCTCATTGCCATGAAGTTGTACATCTTCTAACAAACGAACCAGTCCACATAGCTGAATCAAAGCATTACCAGCCACAATGCGACAAAAGGTCAGGTTCCATTTAAAACTGGCAGAATTCGCATTAAACATTGCACAGACTGAAGCTCTTTTGTTGCATGCAATATCAAACAGGTCGGCAAATTCAACACGCAAAGGGATAGGGAGCAACCAGCAGTCAGACCAGAAAGAGACGTTGCGACCATTTTTAACTACAACCTCAGTCCCAATCTTCATCCAGTGAACGTTTGCCATAACACCATGCCAGAATATCGAGCAATGAGAAACGTCCGCGTTCCAATCAAAGCTTCCACCATAGCAAGTGTTTAAGATCCACTCCTTCCAGAGAACTTTCTTATCACTAAGCATAGTCCACAGCCATTTACAAAGCAATGCAGAGTTCATGTTTTTCAAATTGATGACTCCCAATCCTCCTTGATCTTTGGACTTGCACACCTGGTCCCACGACACTAGACAACAAACTTTACGCGTGTCCTTCGTACCAGTCCAGAAAAAATTCCGACGAACAACATCAATCTTCTGAACTACCCAACCGGGACATGAATAAAAAGAAAGCCAATACAAAGGGATAGCAGACAAAATAGAATTCACCAGCACCAGCCGTCCAGCCTTTGATAAACAATTCCCCTTCCACCTCGCCAAGCGCCTGTCAACTTTATCAATCACATACTGCCAATCACTCTTCATCAGTCTTTTTGGACGGATGTAGGCTCCAAGGTAGTTGAGGGGGAAAGAATCCGCCTTGCAGTTAAGCATTTCAGCACATTTCCTGTTCACATCAACGCTACAGCCCAAAGTGTAAACACTGCTCTTATGAAAATTAATTTTTAAGCCAGATAAACTTTCAAAAGCATAAAGCAAAAATTTTAAAGAGGCAATATATTTGCAATCAGGGTTGCAAAAAATTATGGTATCATCAGCATATTGTAGTGAATTAATACCCCCAATGATGTGATCTCGCCCAAAGCTTTGAATAATATCATTAGCACTTTCCACCTGAAGGATCCGACAAAAGACATCGGCAGCCAAGTCGAAGAGAAGTGGGGAAAGTGGGTCACCCTAACGCAGCTCACGCTTGGAGACAATGGTCTTGCCAGCCACTCCATTCACACAAATATTGGATCTGCTTGATGTTAAAATGCAATGAATCCAGTTTAGCCATCTACACGGAAAGCCTCTCACGCTAAGAAGATCCATGATGAACCTCCAATCAACGGTGTCGAAGGCCTTAGCGAAGTCCAGCTTCAAGATTGCGCAAGGCACATTATGTCTATCACTATGGGAGATAACTTCCTGGACAAGTACCGCTCCATCAAGAATAAATCTTCCCTTAATAAATGATGTCTGCGAAACATCGATCAGATCATCCATCTTCACTTTCAGTCTATTTGCGAGAACCTTAGTGATCAATTTGAAGCTACTGTTCAAAAGACTGATAGGTCGAAAGTCCGCAGCAGAGACATTTCCTCCTCTCTTAGGGATCAAGACTACATTAGCGTACCCCAGCATATCCAATCTCAAGGAACCAGAGTGTAATTCATTGAATATGTTGATAACATCATGTTTAATCAAATCCCAATATTTCTTATAAAAGAAGTTTGGAAAACCGTCAGGGCCAGGGGCTTTATCACCAGGCATTTCGTTTAAAGCCGCGACGATTTCCCCTTCCGAGAACTCAGCATCAATGCCACTAAGATCGACAGAAGAAGGATACAACATCTTCCCATCAACTTTCACATGATTCTCAATTCGTTCCCCAAAGATACCCTTATAAAATTCAGTAAAAACTTCTCCTATCATTTGTTGATCACAAATTTCAACTCCGTCTTTCCAAATGCTACATATTATGTTAGTGCGCCATCTACCGTTTGCAACTTTGTGGAAGTAACTTGTGTTACTATCACCAAGCTTCAGCCACTGAGTTCTCGATCTCTGTTTCCAAAAAATCTCTTCTTGGTCAATCACCGTTAGAAGCTCCTTTTCTTTAGTTTTTAACAAGGCTTTCTCAGCATCACTTAAATTACGTCCTTCCTCAAGCACATTCAGCTCCATAATCTCAGATTCAAGTCTCTTCTTCTTAATTCTGATGTTCCCAAAGACTTCTCGATTCCATTTGGCTAAAAAAATTCGCAATAGTCTCATTTTTCCACAAAAATTGCTAGCTGCATCCCCAAAGCTGCGAAAGTCTACCCACTTCTGGCGAAGCATCGCATCGAAATTTGGCTCAATGCACCACATATTCTCGAACTTAAAAAAAGATTTCCTTCTATAATCAGCGTTAGTGTTTAGGACAACAGGGCAGTGTTCAGAAATAAGGGAAGTAAGACCTCTCTGAAGAGTCAGGGGGTGCAAGTCTTCAAAAGCAGCATTAATGAAGAAACGATCGAGGCGAACTAAAGTAGGAGGGGTCCTACCTTCAGTCCACGTATATTTTCTATTAGTTATGGGTAGGTCAATAAGGCCACAGTTACCAACAAAGTCACTGAAATCGTTCATATCGCCCAAGCCAGCGTTTTTCACTACATTACGTTCAGATATAAATCTAGTGACATTAAAGTCACCGCCAATTACCCAGGGACCATACATGAGCTTATGAAAATCCAAGCCCTCAGCCCATAAAGTCATTCTTTCTCGTCTTGTATTGGGTCCATAATCATTAGAAAAGAAGTAAAGAACATTTGTAGATTTACATTCAAGGGCCAAATGCAGACAGTAAGTTTGTTTAATTTCTTGCTTAATCGACCAAGAATTGCTACTCCAATCAGTAAAAATGCCACCCGAGGTTCCCACAGCAGGTATAAAAGCCCATTCATCAATAACACCCCACCCCAAACATTTAAAAATAAATGGTTCAGGGTTCTCTAGCTTAGTTTCTTGAAGCATGGTGATGTCAGGTTTTACAGACTTGAGATAATTCTTAACCCTAAGACACTTATCAAAAGATCCTAGGCCTCTAACATTCCAAGTGACAATTATCATGATGAACCGTTAGCCCTCTCATTTTCTTTGTTCTTAATATCACGTATCACATCATCATTCAACACAAAACCAGATTTACTTGCAATGTCATGAAGTTGATCACTAGACAGAGTATTAAGTATAACAGGGACAAAAATGCTACCTGCCATAGGATGACCCATCCCTCTTGCACTGCGACGTAGCATAACCACTCCTTGGTCCCTTGCACGCTTGCCTTTGCCACTTGTAGCCGAGCATTCCCCCGAGCTGGTTGGAGCCAAAGCCAAATCTCCAGCCAAGTTTAGATCTTGTGATTCATTATCCATGACCTGTTCATCCACCGCCTCCCTGGTACCATGCATGTTGCCTCCCTCCCCAATATCTTGCAAGCCAACACCATCATTTTCATTGACCGCGATGATCTCCCTAGAGTTTGCACCCACACCCACAATGTTGCCAACATCATCAACCTCCACTGCCACCCCGTCATCAAAGCGAATCACATAGTTGTCATTATTTCCCCTTGCGTAAACATTACCTTCTCCTACATTAGCTGATGAATCACCCACCGAGTCAATAACTTCATCAACATGCATTTTAGCTCCCCCATCTTTGCTACACATAACTTTAAGCTTCCCTTCGCCATCAGTTGCAAACACCCTTTGCTTGAAAAGAGGGACATTAATTTTGGGCGGTGAGTCCTCCTCGCATCTTTCAATCTGCACTACATGGGAAAAACCCTCAATTGGAATTGCCACTGAATCTGGCAATGGGGTGCCCACCTCCTCCGTAAATTTGGCTTGTAAACAAGTATAATCCGCATCGTGAATTGCACCATATTGGACCCTCTCCACATCACCATAATCTTCCAGAGCTGCTTGGAGAACATCAAGTTTACGACATACTACTGGGGCATTTTTCAAGAGGATCCAAAAAGTTTCCTTCTCCCTCGAGACACTGCCGAATCGCGGGCTCCACCTCCTCAGGTTAATTCTCCCCGTGGTAAAATTGAAATTATATTGGAAGTTAACTATCAGCAAGTGCGGTGGGAATCGAACAACAAAGACATCTCCCATTCTCTTAACGTTCCAGTCCCAGGATGGGGCACGGCGGCCATACCTGGCCTTCAAAATCTCCTCGATCTGACGTATAGAAAAAGATCCACTCACAATGGAGATGATTACCATCGATCGAGCCCAATCGAAAGAATTTTGGTAGCGATTAGCAGAGATTTGTTTTCGGGATCTTTCTGCCATTTTTGGGGGTGGAGAACGATTGGATTTGCAATTGAAACCCTTATGCCCCGTTTTATGACATTTGAAACAAATAACTGCATTTGGACATGATCACGCCCAGTGATCTGTCGATCCACATCTGAAGCAGCCATTTTTTGATTTGATGTTATTGAGATTTTCATTATAGCTGTGGAGAATGCGAGGAGACGGTTTTGACAAAGGCCTTTTATTATTTAAAAAAATCGGATATGGGTTTTGCTTTACAGCTGGCCTGAGAAGAATATCCTTAAAACATGGATTAACAGAAACGTTTTTAACGTTTTCATCTTGGTCAACGTGTAAAGAAGAGATTTGTGAGGAGAAAGACGATTTCAGAGAAGAAAAAGCGTGTTTTGAATTTTTGAAAAGAGAACGCCAAGAGGTCGCCATTAGACATTAAGCGTACATTTTTAATCAATTTTCTATAAGGTAATTTTTAAATAGTTAATTCATTAGCTTAATTTATTTACTTATAAATCCTATTTAAAAAGACAAATCAAAAGTCAAATTTATCGGAATGATCTTGGACATGTTTATCGTTTGGTTAAAATCATTAACGAGTAAAGCTATGTTGGTTTAAATTGCCAAATCTTAATTTTTATATTCTAAACACTAAATATCGAATAACCATATACCTGTTTTAAAACCAGCAATTTAATGAAAACATTTTTTTGATAACAATGCCTTTTATATCAATTGGTTTTTCAACAAATCTAATTAGAACTACGAATTCAGAATTTGAAGTTCAAAAATACTGAATCAACAAAAAGTTTGAATGTTCACACTTAAACATCTGATGTTGGTAAAATAATAATAATAATAATATATAGCTTATATAATTTCGCACATTTATAAATGCTATATTTAAGTTATACAAGGTCTAAAGTGCTAAGGCAAGTCGAATTGGACTCGTAGCGGGAAATGGATTCGGATGATTTTTTAGAGACATATGGGATTTAAATCAAACGTCTTCGATTATTTCCATCAAATTAAAATCAGGTGAGTAAACTCACTCTCTGATTCATTTATAATTTTATTATAAACGAAATTTTATTTTAAATATTTTCTAAATGATGTTTATTGGTTGTTTGGTTGCATTGAAATGTTATTTTTGCTATTTTAAATATATATATTAGTTATTTAGTCTTGGTGTTTGTGGCTATTATATATATGTATTAGGGTTGGATATTTCCCGCAGTACCATAAGCGGATGCCCGCAGTATCATTAGCGGATGACCCTATGCACCTCACAATATGATAGTGGATGACCTTCTATACCGCGTTATCTTGCCTTAAAGCAAGATGGGTATTATTTATGTTGGCTAACATCTGTGGATGCAGGAAAAACAGGTTGGAGGGATCCAACTGGATTCCTCTAAATTTATTACTATTTTTTCATATATATATATACATAATCGTATATGATGTGTTATAAAATATATGATTGATAATTGAGTGTTTTTGGATGTTTAAATATCACTGGGCCTAAATATTAATATATAAAAATATCGTGAAAAGGGATTTTGAGATAAAAAGGGAAAAAACTATTTAAAATAGAACTTGAATTTCGAATGGTTTAGGAAATATTAACTTGTTTTGAACAATACAGACAAACAGTTCATTTATAAATGATGTTTATAAATGAAGTGAAATGAATTACCATTGGATAATTTGGGAATTGTAAATAAAAGTGTGAGTTTAAAAGGGAAAAATTATTTTTCCAAAGTATAAATTTAATTTCAAAATGGAATTGAAATCGAGACTTGTTTAAATATATGAACAAGTAATATAAATGATGTTTATAAAGAAAGGTGAAAAATTATCATTTGGATCATTTAAATATTAATTTTCAAATATGAATTTAAAACGAGAATTGGAAATCATGTTAAAAAGGGTAATGATGAAATCTATTCCGATGTTCGGAATATAAATTAAATTAAAATAAATCCAAACGGATTTATGATTGGAATTCGACTTTGTCAAATTTATATAAATAAATTATATCTAGAAAGTATATTTAAATTGTATTAAATAAAAACTAAAATAAAATGTGAACATAGATATACAATTATGTATGTAAGTTATAAAAATAACATATTCCAAATATAAGAATTGGGTTTCAAATAGATTTTGAAATGGAACTTTATTTAATATCTAAAACAAGGCAGCAAATTTATAAATGATGTTTATAAATAAATTTTGAATAATTATTATGGGATAATTTCGAATTCCAAATTCAAATATGAATTTAAAAGTGAATTAGCAATCGTTTCGAAAATGGAACGACGAATGTTATTCCGCAATTCGGAATATAAACCAATTTGAGATAAATCCAAAGGATTTATAATCAGAATTTGATTATATCGAATTTTATAAAATAATTTATTTCTAACGGAATTGGAACGTAACATTAAAAATGAAGTTGCGTTTAAATTGATAACTGAGAAATGAAATAATTGACGATTAGAGATAATCAGAAGTATTAAGTTAGATTTGGAAAGCCAGTTTAGTTTATATTAAATATACCAGAATGGAGATGGAATTATTATTAAATGAAGGTTAAACGTTTATAATTAAATATAATTAAAAGGAACTCGCCTCAGCGGGGTAGTTCGTAATTTGGCGTTTCGAACTTCAATTGAGTATATAGAACTCAGTTTAAGTCAGAATTCTTTGAAACAAGAATCGTCAAGACCGACTTGATAATAGTTTTCTAATGAAAGAGAAAAAATCTGGATTTCGTCTTATAAATTTTGAATTATGTCAAAATATTTTTTTTAGAAAAACAGCGTCATAACCTTTATAAAACCATATCGGTTTATTTAAAATAAATAGAAGATTTTAGACGAATAAAACTTGAATTTCCTTTAGAAAAATCCAGATGAGTTATAAAATAAATTCGAACTCAAGTGAAGTAAATGAATTGATTTTTGGAACAAAAATTAGATTTTTATTTATTGAATAGAATTAACTAATTTGAAGAATAATTAGTTACTGGAATTTTTGAATCGAAATTAGACTTTGGATAAGTAAAAAGGGTTTGTAAATTCATATTCGAAATCGAAGATGAAAATTGAATTGAAAATGGAATTCAGTTGGTTTATAAGCTAATTAAAGTATATTTGAACGTGATATGTTCAAATAAAAAGGGAAAGAGGCAAAAGAGTTAATTGAAGAATAAATTAGCGAATTGAGTTAAAAATAATCAGATTGAGTTGGAATAAATTAGGAATGGACGTACATGGGTTTGACAGGTGTGGAATAAAGTATATGAAGATTATAATTCGAGTTCCCAACAAAAAGGTACATGTTTAAATTCCATATGAGATTTTATGCGCCGAATCGGCTAGCCGCTTAGCTTTTTGATTTTCTTTTTGAATGGAAAGGATCTAGAGAGGCGAGTTGAGGTTTGAGCTATTGACCGGTAAAAAGGAGTATCTAGCGAAAATTTTCATAAATTTAAGGAGGTAGAACATTTTTAAGAAAAATTGTAACTAGGAATCAATATATATAGAATTCGATATGGAATAAACTTGAAATTAAATATTATAAACAAAAAGGAAATCTATAATTAAATCTCGTAAAAATAGAAAGGGAAACATACAAAATTAATAAATGGGTTTTTATGGTATTGATTATTCGAGGCAAGTGGTCTTGTCTGTTTTGGAGTTAGCAATGTTTTCAGTCAAGGTCTGAGAGGTAGTTATACCCCAACTTGATTGATTTCATTATTAACCGATAAATAGGAAGATTCAGTCTCGAAGATCAATGTTTGAATAAGATTTAGTTGAATGCAGTATTTTGGGCTGTTGTAACAATGTTTTTCACAACATTCGTTTTAACCTAAGTAAGTGGAATTTTGGAAATATAAAAATAAATATTTCTTAAGCAAAGAAATGAATGGTCATGATAGAGATAAATAATTGGAATATTTTCCAATTATATGTAGAAAATAGTTTCTAAGTATAGAAAACAAAAGAAGGCGATATATGAAAACATTTTTTCCAAATAGCGTAAGTGGTCAAGATGATTGTTGAAATATTGTGTTAACAAATATCGATAAGAAAATGGAGAAGCAATTTAATTAATGAAATATTAATTAAGAGGCTCAGTGATTGTTTAATGCTTTGGATGGATATTTCTTTTTTCTTTGATAGTTAAATAATTGACTATCGAAGTTTTTGACCATCATTGTCAATATGAAGAGACCAGTTGGATTATTATCCGAGAACCACTCCGTATTGCCAGTAGCATTGCGGATCAGATTATATGAAGAAAATTCGAAGACGGAGTAAAGTGCAAGGGCTTTTCTGTTAATCCTAGGTAGAAATTGCCTAAGTTGGATTAATGGAAATTGTGCCTTCGGTTTCGTTCAGTCCTCGAACGAACGTGTATGGACAAATGTTTGGCAGAGTATTTCCAGCGATCGCATATGTTGGTCAATACAAATATACATCTAGTGGCCATATGTCGGTTCGTTAAGGGGGGGAAGAATGTAACGACCCAGATTTTTAGTCGATTTATTTTAAATATTTAATATTGTTTTAAATATTGAGTTGATAATATAAATGGATTTTTATATTTAGTTATCGGTTTAATAATCGATTTTGATTTAATATCGAATATATCAAATTATCATAATACGAAATATAATTGAAATCGAAGTTAAAAACTGAATCAAAACAATTCAGATGACCAATATTAATTGTATTTGAATATAGACGATAATAAAAATAAATTTTTATCATAAAATTGATTATTTCTGAGTTTAAATTATATTATAGATTTAATATGATTATTTTGTATATATGTTCAAATCCAACTTTAGAATCTATTCTGTTGTGTTCAGAATAGTGTTATGACATTGGAAAGTCGGTCGGTACATAAAAATAAGGGTTTGTGACTTCTAGCAATGGATCCTGATAATTTTTTTAGTGAATATGCACGAAATCAAATCGATATCTGTTTAAATAAGAAATCTCTTTATATCAACTAGAATTAAAAACGTTGTACATAAAAGCTACCCTAACCCACACACAAGTTACCCTATTTTTGTACCCATTCGCAGACCTAACCACTCTTTTCACGTATTAATACATGAACGTTTCCCTTTATAATTCCAATTTTCACCTTCAGCTTGTGAAATCAAAACCCATTTTTCAGTTTAAATCCTTCGAGGAAAAAAAACCGAATCCCCTTTGAATCGCCTCCAAATTAGAAATCCGTATTCACCTAAAATCGAGTTCATCGCCAGATAAAGAAAAAGGGTAATCGAATTCAAATGAAGGGTGCGACACGAGTTCAAGGAAAGCCGTTTTCGATCAGCGAGCCAGCATCTAGGTGCATGAAGTACAATATTGAATCGTATTGGTATCTTAGGTTCGAAGGGTGAAGAATGGTAGTCGCGATGGATTTTTGGGAATGGATGATGCTTCCTGTAACAGTGCGAAGTGAGGAAAGCCGTGGTTGGTAGTTGATCGAACTCAATGGCATTCGTGGTTGACTCAGGAAAGGAGTTCATCGGCAAAACTATTTCAGGCCTTAGATGTAAATTGTGAAGGAAATGGGAAAATGGTTATTGGTTATGTAGTGGAGTTCTGGTGGTGTGCATTGATGTTCAATTTAAGGGATTATGGAGATTCTTCAGTGATCAGGGAGCATGACTTATGGGGATGGAAAGATGGAGGATAAGGGCCGGTGCAGTTGCTGCTAATGGGAGTTTCAGTCTCCAGTATATGGCGCAGTGATGATCAAAGGAAGAGGATGCAGAAATGGGATTTACCTAGCAACATAATGAAAAAATGGGATTAGGCATGACTTATTTTAGACAAGGTAATTTTTAAAATAGTTAATTCATTAGTTTAATTTATTCACTTATAAATCCTATTTAAAAATACAAATCAAAAGTCAAATTTATCGGAATAATCTAGGAAATGTTTACCGTTTGGTTAAAATCATTAACGATTAAAGCTACGTTGGTTTAAATTGCCAAATCTTAATTTATGTACTCTAAACACTAAATATCGAATAACCATATACATGTTATAAAACCTGCAATTTAATGAAAATATTTCTTTGATAACAATGCCTTTTATATCAATTGGTTTTTCAACAAATCTTATTAGAACTACAAATTCAGAATTTAAAGTTCAAAAGCACTGAATCAACAAAAGTTTGAATGTTCACACTTAAACATATGATGTAGGTTAAAAAATAATATATATATATATATATATATATATAGCTCAAATAATTTGCACACTTATAAATACTATATTTAATTTATACAAGGTCTAAAGTGCTAAGGCAAGTCGAGTTGGACTCGTAGCGGGAAATGGATTTGGATTTTTTTTAGAGACAGATGGGATTTAAATCAAACAACTCTAATTATTTTTGTCAAATTAAAATCAGGTGAGTAAACGCACTCTCTGGTTCGTTTATAATTTTATTATAAAAGAATTTTTATTTTAAATAATTTCTATATGTTGTTTTTGGTTGTTTGGTTGCATTGTAATGTTATTGTGGCTACTTTAAATATATATTAGTTATTTAGGCAAGGTGTTTGTTGCTATTATATATATATATATGAGTTGCATATTTTCCCGCAACACCATTAGTGGATGCCCATAGTATCATTAGTAGATGACCCTATAAGCCCCACAATATGATAGTGGATGACCTTCTGTACCACGATATCCTGCCTTGAAGCAGGATGGGTATTATTTATGTTGGCTAACATCTGCGGATGCAGGAAAAACAGGCTGGAGGGATCAAACTGGATTCCTCAAAATTTATTACTATTTTTTTCATATATATATATATATTATTGTATATGATGTGTTATAAAATATGTGATTGATAATTGAGTGTTTCTGGATGTTTAAATATCACTAGGCCTAAATATTAATATATAAAAATATCATGAAAAGGGATTTTGAGATAAAAAGGGAAAAATCTTTTTTTCTAAAATAGAATTTTGAATTCCGAATGATTTAGAAAATATTAATTTGTTTTGAATAATAAAAACAAGCAGTTCATTTATAAACGATGTTTATAAACGAAGTGAAATGAATTATCATTGGATAATTCGGGAAATGTAAGTACAATTGTGAGTTTAAAAGGGAAAAATTATTTTTCCAAAGTACAAATTTAATTTGAAAATGAAATTAAAATCGAGACTTGTTTAAATATATAAATAAGTAATATAAATGATGTTCATAAAGAAAGGTGAAAAATTATCATTTGGATAATTTAAAATTTAAAATATAAATTTAAAATTAGAATTAGGAACCGTGTTAAAAAGGGTAATGGTGAAATCTATTCCGATGTTCGGAATATAAATTAAAATAAATCCAAACGGATTTATGATTGGAATTCGACTATGTCGAATTTATATAAATAAATTATGTCCAGAAAGGATATTTAAATTGTATTAAACAGAAACTAAAATAAAATGTGAACATATATTATACAATTATATATGTAAGTTATAAAAATAACATATTCCAAATATAAGAATCGGGTTTCAAATAGATTTTGAAATGGAACTTGTTTTAATATCTGAAACAAGGAAGTAAATTTATAAACGATGTTTATAAATAAAATTTGAATAATTATTATGGGATAATTTCGAATTTCAAATTCAAGTATGTATTTAAAAGTTTGTGGAGCAATTGTTTCGAAAATGGAATGATAAGTGTTATTCCGCAATTCGGAATATAAACGGATTTGAGATAAATCCAAAGGATATATGATCAGAATTTGATTACATCAAATTTTATAAAATAATTTATTTCTAACGGAATTGGAACTTAACATTAAAAATGAAGTTGCGTTTAAATTGATAACCGAGTAATGAAATAATTGACGATTAGAGATAATCAGAAGTATTAAGTTAGATTTGAAAAACTAGTTTAGCTTATATTTAAATATATCAGAATGGAGATGTAATTATTATTAAATGAAGTTTAAACGTTTATATTTAAATATAATTAAAACGAACTTGCCTCAGCGTGGTAGTTTGTAATTTGGCGTTTCGAACTTCAATTGAGTATATAGAACTGAGTTTAAGTCGGAATTCTTTGAAACAAGAATCATCAAGACCGATTTGATAATAGTTTTCTAATGAAAGAGAAAAATCTGGATTTCGTCTTTTAGATTTTGAGTTATGTCAAAATCAAATTTTCAGAAAAACAGCGCCATAACTGTTATAAAACCATATCAGTTTTTAAACAAATAAAAAGATTTTAAACAATTAAAACTTGAATTTCCATTAAAAAATCCAGATTTGAGTTATAAAATAAATTTGAACTCAAGTGAAGTAAATGAATTGATTTTTGGAACAAAAATTAGATTTTTATTTATTGAATAGAATTAACTAATTTGAAGAATAATTAGTTGATAGAATTTTTGAATCGAAATTGGACTTTGAATAAGTAAAAGGGGTTTGTAAATTCATATTCAAAATCGAAGATGAAACTTGAATTGAAAACGGATTCAATTGGTTTGTAAGCAAATTAAAGTATATTTGAACGTGATATGTTCAAATAAAAAGTGAAAGAGGAAAAAGAGTTAATTAAAGAATAAATTAGCTAATTGAGTTAAAAATATTCAGATAGAGTTG
Organism: Allium sativum; assembly: GCA_030737875.1. NCBI lineage: Eukaryota > Viridiplantae > Streptophyta > Magnoliopsida > Asparagales > Amaryllidaceae > Allium > Allium sativum. The sequence continues at coordinate 694,774,481 of CM060920.1, forward strand.
CAATAAATTAGGAATGGACGTATATGAGTTAGACAAGTATGGAATGAAGTATATGTAGATTATAATTCGAGTGCCGACAAAAAGGTACACGTTTAAATTTCATATAAGATTTTATGCGCCGAAGCGGCTAGCCACTTGGCTTTTTGATTATATTTTTGAATGGAAAGGGCCTACAGATGCGAGTTGAGGTTTGAGCTACTGACCGTTACAAAGGAGGTGCTGCCGAAATTTTCCGTAAATTTAAGGTGTTAGAATATTTTTAAGAAAAAATGATAACTAGAAATCTATATATATATATAATTCGATAAGGAACGAACTTAAAATAAATTTTATAAACAAAAAGGAAATCTATAATTAAATCTTGTAAAAATAGAATGGGAAACGTACAAAATGAATAAATGGGTTTTTTGGTATTGATTATTCAAGGCAAGTGGTCTTGTCTGTTTTGAAGTTAACAATGTTTTCAGTCATGGTCAGAGAGGTACTTATACCCCAGCTTGATTGATTTCATTATTAACCGATAAATAAGAAGATTCAGTCTCGAAGATCAATGTTTGAATAAGATTTAGTTGAATGCAGTATTTTAGGTTGTTGTAACGATGTTTTTCACAACATTTTTTTTGACCAAAGTAAGTGGAATTTTGGAAATATAAAAATAAATATTTCCTAAGCATAGAAATGATTGGTCGTGAAAGAGATAAATAATTTGAATATTTTCCAATTATGCATAGAAAATATTTTCTAAGTATAGAAAATAAAAGAAGGCGATATATGAAAATGTTTTTTCCAAATAGCGTAAGAGGTCAAGATGATTGTTGAAATATCATGTTAACAAATATCGATAAGAAAATGGGGAAGTGATCTAATTAATGAAATATTAACTAAGGGGCCCAGTGATTATTTGAAGCTTTGGATGGATGTTTGTTTTTCTTCGATAGTTAAATAATCGATTATCGAAGTTTTTGACCATCGTTGTCAATATGGAGAGACCGGTTGGATTATTATCCGAGAACCACTCCGTATTGGCAGTAGCATGGCAAATTAGATTATATGAAGAAAATTTGAAGACGTAGTAAAGTGCAAGGGCTTTTTCTGTTAATCCTAGGTAGAAATTGCCTAAGATGGATTAATGGAAATTGTGCCTTCGGTTTCGTCAGTCCTAGAACGAACGTGTATGGACGAATGTCTAACAGAGTATTTCCAGCGATTGCATATGTTGGTCTGTACAAATACACATCTAGTGGCGAAGAATTTATTCTCTTAGCATAATATCTGGAATATCTTTGTGTAAATCAATTAGTGATTAACGGATCTAACAATGTGACATTCAAAGTGATTCTGCTATCAATGAAAAGTAAGTAACGTAACCCCAAGCCTCGCAATCGGGAAATGGTATAAAATCGGGTAAGTCGCATGGCTAAGTGGGTCACACCCAAGTAAGGTGTATTGTCACCTGATCTAGAGAAATTCTATTTGCTTTCTAAATCTTTCGATGTTGTCCCTTTCGGGAAACGGTTGTTGATCCCAACCGTTGGTGATAATATATTCGGCACTCTCAAGCGATATTGAGGGGCTGGCTATGTTTAGCCCGGGCTGCAAGATTTTCTTGTTGAACCTGGTGTATTTCTCTCTAGAGATACACTATCGGAAGGTGGTCCCATACCTTGCTAGTTGGAATCCATTCTCCAATAAGAGCCTGCGGTTTTGATTATATACTATATATGTAGGGCGTGAGAGGCAAGCGTTTCTCTAGATTGTATTTACTTGTTTTAGACACTATTATGATATCAGAAAAACTTTTGATTTCAAACAGTGTTTTGGGTTATCGTAAGGTAAAAACCATCTGTGTTTATGTGTGAATCGGTCTTACGATTATCTTTTCTTTCGAAAAGGATTTAAAAAGGTTAAACCAAGTGTTTGGAGTTTACTCACAAGAGTCCCATGACTGACCCAGAGGTTATTTTGTTTTGTCTTACCCTAAACTCTTGGGTGCTCAAATTTGTACGGGCAGTCAAGTAGTTCAGGTATTTTCATATATCCTTGGAGGAGCTTGGAGCAGAAGGCTTTAGTATTAGATATATATAGATTTTATTTCCACTGTGTTGTATATGTGATGAACAAATGTTGTACTCTGATAATGTTATGCATTTACCGTCAAATTTGTATTTCAAAAGCTATTATATATTATATTTTATTCCGCTGCGATGTGAGATTCTGTGTTATTGTTTACGTTCTTCTTCTATTCTAATGTTTTTTCCTATTTCTCACCCTCTAACTTCTTTCTATTAATGATCAGTTAATTTCTGGTGTTTGGTTAGTCGATGTGGTGTTTATATCGATAATCAGGATCGGGAAAATGTCGGCTCGTTACAAGCTTTGGAGATTTTTGCAACAAATCCGTTTTTCTTGATGTCAGAAATCTATGTTTGAACTGCTCATATAGAGCAGTGACCCGTTTAGCACATCATTCTATAAATGGAAAGTTATGACTAGATTTGTCTCATGATGCGGAAATTTAATCCTTTGCTTGATCGGTGGCGTAACCATCATTTAGTACCGCATCATATTTGATTCAGTTTGTTTTCTTTTTTGTGTCTCATGGAGTTACTTTATGTAAATTCACCTATCCACTTTGTCTTTAGACAATATTAGGTGGGTTACCATGAGAAGCATTTTGGTGGTAGGTTTCTTTTCTCATCACAAATTCTCTCTTAGACGAGATGGTGATGTGGGAACCTCCAAACGACACCAGCAGCGTTGGTAACACGAGATTGAGGACTTTTGGTACTATGATATGGTTAATTAAAGAACATAAATATTGGTTTGAGCTCCAGTCGCGGAGCAAGACATCTCGTTGTTTATAGCTATTGTTTTGGGAGTTTTGGTGTTGTTTTGTCGTTGCCTTTGTTGTTATCCCTTTCCAGCATCGAGTTCTTGGTTTTGTGGTGATCCGTTCTTGTAAATGTTAGTGTTGTTTAAATCACACGACTAGGGTTAATGAGATTTCTAGGTTTGGTAATGTTTATGTCATTCACGCATGCATGTTCGAATGAAATCTCATTTTTCATATCTAAACTAACAGTTGTCCTAGGGCTGGAAAGAATAGAATTCTATGTTAGATAAATTTTAGAAAAGTACCGGTTTTGCATTGTTTTCGTCACAAGTATATAAATAAATAAATCAGTGTTCCATGTTAAAGCTAAAATTTATTTTGGTCTTTTGTTTGTGATTTCAGTCTTCGCATTTTTGGCGTGACTAACTACCTTTTTCGCCAACATGTGACTTGAATCGTTTAAATCTCCGCAAAATTTCATTTTTTGAAAGTCTATGGAAAATATTTTTTGGCAAAAAAAACATTTTTCTATCATTTTATAGGAAAATGAAGTGGTTTTGAAATAAAATTTTCAAAATAAACATGACAAGTTTTAAAGCGGAAAATTATTTTTGTAAAAAAATTCGATTCTCAGTCACATGAACGGTGTAAGGAAGATTTTTGGATGCTTTGTGTGTGCGTTTTAGCGGTGCAATAGGACTGACGATATGATAAAAACGTTAACGACAACAAGAAAGAGGTTGTTTTAGCCTTGGAAATGCTGTTTTCATACCTAGTTAATGATGCGCACGAGCAATTAATTAACTCGTTTACGTTTTAAAGCTTATTTTAAGCCTCCTTTACAATCTACAGATGATTTTTTTTGGAGTATTTTGGGTAACTGAGGAGAAAATTCCACCGTAGGGCGGGAAATGGAATAATTTTAAGCGGAGGAAATGTTAAAATTCTCCGCCTTAATTTTCCTTTTTCGGATTTAGAGAAATTAAATAGGAAACGATTAGATTGCGTACGTTTTGAATGGTAGGGTTTGGTTGCAAAATTGTTTGCTTCACACTTCTATTCGTAATTGTGTGAAGGTTATAGATGGAAAAGAATTTCAAAATTTGCATTCATATAGAACTGCCAATATATTTAGGATGCTTTGCATCATGTTTGTGAAAGTGTTTTGAAAATCTCAATGCATACATATGGAGGGCCTGATTTAGAATCATCTTGCATGCATGTTTTATGGTTGAATTGCATTATGTACACAATGTAAATATACACATGGTTGCAAAGTGGACATACATAAATTGGTTGTGTAGGATAGGATAACTTGGTACCAGAATTTTGGGATGAAATTCCTTTTAGGGTGGGGGGGGGGGAATGTAAAAATCCAGAATTTTGACGATAAATAGTTATTTAATTAGAAGCTCAAAAATAGGAATTTATGCAAACGATGGAATTTGACCACGAAACTTTCACCGTTGCGTTCGTCTCGGAATTCCGGTCAGCTTTCATGTTGGGAGTTTTGCGAAAGGAGTCTGTATGAAAAAGTTACTGACGAAATACGAAAACGGACGAAAAATAAATAAAGAGTATAATTAATATATATATATAAGTTACCTTTTAACTACCCAATCACCTCACTGCTGACTGCTAGGTTTTGAGGGGTATTCTTGTTATATTTTATAAAACGGATGGACGGATGTTATCTAAAATGAATCCAACGGTGCAAGGTCATTTCCACCCCTATAAATAAAGTGCTATAGCCTCACCCTTTTTCCATTCAAATCTATGAAAGCAGCGGAGCTCTGCCATTTTTCTTCCTCTTCTAACCTGATTTCTAAATAAAATATATTCATACATTTACCAGATCAAATCAAATTCATATGGAATTGGGAAGATTAATAGATTTAATGGAAAAAGATGCTCAACGATTAATTTCTTCGCTCTCTTCCCTTTTTCTTACATTTCTATAGATCTAGAATCTTCCCATTTCTAGATAAACTGTAGATTTATAAGAATTTGGGGGTTTTTAGCCTAAAAAGAGTTCAAAATTCAGAATTTGGAGGCTATAAAGTGAGTGAGAAATTTACTAATACAATTATAATGATTTGTATATTTCGTTTGAATAAAATCCATGGTTTAGGCCTATCAGATCTGTTATTTAAATAATTTTAATTAGTGGCAACCATCAGATCTTGTTATGAATATGTTTAAAAATTGGCAAATGACAATTTATGGTTATGTATAACAGAAATCGTAGGATTTTTTTTAATATTTTCCCACATATTCATACAAATTACATCATAAAATATGAAATATGTTGTATATGTTACATAGCACTGTGGATCTAAAAACAGTCTCACTAAACATAAATTGTTGTAGTTATGTTTCAGATCTTCAGTTTAGTGCCGAAATATGGAATTTGGGTAAAAAAATGAATTTGTGTATTATGTGATTGTAAGAATAAAAGAAATATTCCTTGTTTACATTCAATATTGTTGGGTTTTTGGCTTAAGCATTGTAAATTATGTTGTTTTCCTCATTTTTAAATAAAGAGGCATTATTCTAAAATCACAAGAATATGACAAAAAGAATCAAAAGGCGAAAAGTGGTGCAAAGTTACATTTAAAAATACATACATGTTTTGTATGTAATTTGCATTGACTATACCAAAATAAAAACGCATTACATGTATTTCTTGTGATTTGGAGATATGTCAATTTCACAAAGTAGGCATGATTTACAATGATTTTGGCTAATGGTCCTTGTGAAACTTGAAACATTTTTGGCAAGATTGAACATAAAAAGGGAATGACTGATTAATTGATTAGACAAAATAATTAATTAAAATTTAAGAATAAAAATAATAATAACTACGTTGACCGCACGCAAACAAAGAAATAAATATATACATATTATCCGTCCAAATCAGCGTAAAACAGTAAAAATATGCATTGTATTAAATATTGAATGGTATTCATTTATGGTTTCATACATGTAAATTTATATTTCATAATTAATGAGGAGGAATTACTTTTATAGGCCAAACTTAGCATTTTTCTTTGTGAAATGTGTGCTAAGTTTGGATTTGAGGGAGAAAGGCATTATTTAGTGCAAAACCGGAAATTAGTGGGCCCATTATCCTTTCCACTTGTGCACTAAATTTGCCTTTCTCCCTAATTTCCAAACTTAGCATATTTTTAATTAAAAAAATGCTAAGTTTGGCCTTCTCACTATTTTCCACATTAACGAATATTTTTAGGTTGACCATTGTAGCAATTAGTGTAATTGATTGCTATAAATGAGGCCATAAATAAATAATTATCAATTGCGATAAATGTTGAATGTTTGGATAAGGTTCAATGGTGGAACTATATTTAAATATACTCCATATTGAATTAATATATTTGTGGTGAACATTTATAGCAATAAACATAATTAGTTGCCATAAATAAGACCGCAAATAAAGAAATAATTATTGTAACCAATATTGTTTGGGGGAAAATAAACGTGATAGGAAAATGGTTACAATTCCTAAAATCAATTAGGATAACTGTTGTGGACCCCAATTAAGAAATTTAAATTGAAATCACATTTAGACACGAAGTTAAACTCAACTTGTGGTGTAAACCTGCCCGGAACCGACCGGCAAGTCCAGCAACCACATGTAGTCAGTTTAATGTGAGAGGTCTAATGCATAATAATAAATGTACTAAGGCACGAGGTTAAGTTCACTTGTGGTAGAAGTCTGCTCGGAACCGACCGACAAATCCAGCATCCACAGGTCGTCAACTTAATGAGAGGCCAAGTGCATAAATATGTGTGTATATATAATAACCAATAAACAAATAAAATAAAGAATAAATATAGTAATTGCCTGTTGGGGTACAACAAATATATAACTTGGGACTGATAAACAATTGTCTTAGGAAAATATGACCATTAGAGTCATAAAGGGCAATAAAAAGGAAATAAAAAGAAATGGGTGTAAAATAAAGGGGATTGATGGACATTGATTGCCATTTAAATACTAAGTCCAAACTAGGGAAGAAATTAAATAAATATCCTAGAGAAAAGGAATATAATCTTCCTTATTTATGACAATAGAACGTATAATTAAAAATATAGTTGGACTTAGTATGCTAATAATATAAGACGTTATTAACCATATAAACCCGTGAAACAAATAAATGGTCTACGAATAGATTTTCCATGTAAGGAAATTAAATGGGAATGAATTAATAACGTAGCCTACTTTATCCCAAAAATCGAAAGGTTTTAAAGGTAAATGGGGGACAAACTAATAACCTTCGCGTATAGTTCGCTTCCTTGGGTCTTAAGTGGCTTAGGTTGAAGAATTCACCTGGGAATAGGCTTTTCAGTATAGGGGTCTTAAATGGTAGGTGTGTGTGGGCCTACCCAAACCTGGAAATTAAAAGGGTCAGATATGATTGTCTATCCTACGAGAAGTAGTAAGTGACTAAGGAGGTTATCAAATGAGGTCAGCTATAAGGTATGATGAACGATAAAATACCTACTCTCACCTTATGTGGGGCATGGGTATATGTGTGAATGATGGAAGCCTTAACTAATAGGCCATGTAGCTTGTGCCCTCTAGTTTATGTTAACGTTGAATATATTGTCGAGGGTTAATAAGTGACCAATAGGTCCATCTAGGGTATTAAGTGATCAGGGAGAATCCACCCTATCTATCATTTGATAGTGAGGTGTTAAATAATGAAGAATAGAGAATGAGGGTATAGATAGAAACCCCGAAATTAGGGGCTCACTCTCGATATAATTAACTAGTTGAACTCTGGTATAAAGGCTTCACCAAAAATGTATGTAAATGTCCTATCTCAGTAATATAATTTGGAAATACTATTGGGCTGAATAGTAAAGTCATGCATAAGCAATTACTAGGTTGGGCTAGAATCGCTAACCTGGTTAGGCATACAACTTAGGTTGAACCAAACAGAATATATATGTGTTTTAGTCTGTGTTGTACATTTCTTAGTCACCAGAACTTGTTGTTCTGACCCCCCTCCTCATTACAACCTCCAAGTTTCATAGAGAAGGTCGGGTTCTCAGAGATGTTTAATTTTGGTTTTCGGTACTCGTTCTCTCTCATGCTGTTATTGGAAAAGTGACTTACTTTGAAAAAGGTAGTTGCTATAGTTAATACTAATTTATCCTAGTTTTGTTTCCGTGGTGAGTTATTTTTATCGTACTCTGATTATGCTCATGCTCATTTATTGCAGATACCAAATATACGCTCCATGCCTGGATGTGTTCAAGTTTTGATTTTTGTCAAAATTTGGGTGCAAAAAAGTGTGGGGTGTTACATATGTGTCAACAAATTTGGATGATATGAGCAGTTATATTACTTAATTTGAGGAATCAATCAAATATATGTATACGTGGAAACAAACACAAATATGCAAGATTTGCATTGAAATCAAATCAAGGCAATCTAGAAACTTTTCATGTAGTTCATGTAATTTTTTTTTTTTTTTTTTTGGGGGGGGGGGGGGCAAAGTCAGACAGTTTTTATACTGGACCGTACCACTTTTTCATCATAGCAAATAATCAGTACAAAATATAATAGGAGATAAGCTTAACGCTTATCTGCTACAAACATACTGACTCTACTAACAGTAGATAACTGTAATCTTTGCGATCTGTTACAAGTAGATATAATCAGATACAAAATCAGAAGGACACAATACACATGTCCATACAATATGTCATCATATACTTGCCAATATAGAAAGCAGGGCAAGTGGAAGTTGATCAATTCAGTTCTCCAAGCCAATAGCAAAAGCAAAGCAGACAATACACACCAGCAAAAACCAGAGTCGGTGCTGAAATACCAAACAGAGCTTGTAGTAATGCAGATCTGAAAAGGCAGCCAACACATCGAGCAAAGGGACAAAAGCAGAAGGTTGAATTGATGCAGAAGTTGAAAACAGGAGCAGGATGGAAGTCGGATCAAAGTGAAGAAAACAACATAACAACAGCCAAAATGCAAGGCTCCAAGCACAATAAACAAGACGCGTAACAAGGCTAATTGGCATTCATCAAAATGTAACTTTTATTACAGATTAAGAAACTCAGCTAAAACAGACACCCATGAAGATATATAGCTACTACATTACACCACCATGCGACCAAGATGAAACATAAGAAATTGACACAGCTCGTAGGGAACCGAAGACCCGAAACCAACAATCCAAAACGCAACTTACAAACCCAACAAGGACAGAAGCCAAACCAAAATCAGTGTAGCTAATAATTCAACAGCATCAACACTGAACAATCACCCAAAAACTAAAGAGACAAGCACAACCGGAATACCAAAGCCACAGCTTACCTCGATCAAATCTTATCACGCTACCATCATAGTACTAGCCCAAAACATAAACAATAAAATTCTACTTGATTCAGCTAACTTCCATTCCCCTCTGAAGAAGCTAGCTGTAAAAAAGGGATGCCAAAAGAGACTGAAATAAGTGGTCCACAAGAAGGAGGAAACAAGATGCGGATCTGAGAAAGCATGGAAGGAGCACTGAGCGCTATCAGTAGGAAAATGGAGTAGTTATAAGCAGACGCAAGGATGGGGGCAGGTGGACAAGAGCCCGATTTGAAGCCAGCGAGGAGTCTAGGTTAAAGGTCTAGCGTATAGGGAAGAGAAGAGAGGCAAGCACCGTCGATGATGTCTGAAAGGAGGATGATGGAAGGTAGTGGCTTAATCGCAACAAGGGATGGCACGGAAAACCAATAGGCTGGAAGCCATATTTGAGGAGGAGCAAAACTATGCCACAAGGAGAAAGCTAGGGCGTGGGGAGTTGGAGAAACCACAAACGAATCGTTAGAAAAAGGAAGGATAGGGAGAAAAGCAGGACGGGGAAAAGGAAAAGTAGTGAAGGTAGCCGTCCCTAGTTGACATTGAAGTAAAGCTTGCTTCTTCCACTTTTATATTTTGTTGATTCTTATCTTCATGCAAGCTTTCAACCTTACTTATATAATAGGGAGACATTCGCTCATTTTTTTTAATCATAAGCCTATAGTGTTCTCTTCAATATATTCTCAATAAGATCTCTGTTTCTGTATCAGTTAGAGGGTGAGATATTTTTATTGAGTGTTTGTATTCTTCTCTTTTTGTACTCCCTCTTGAACTGAATAAGAATAAAAGAAGTCGTTGGGTCCCCTAGACGTAGGATATTCATATCTGAACCACGTTAAATCTTCATTGTCTCTTATTTCTGCTATTGTTTCTGTGAGGCTACATAACTGATTTTTTTAAATTTCCATTGGTATCTAAATAACAAATACTAAATCCTGATCAAATAATAACGTTTCCGCTCAAATTAACATAAATTTCACTATAGTTTAAGACCCGAGATGGCCTTGAGACAAATACTTGATTTAGACTTATCTTGTCCAAGATTTTCCTTGACACAAGATCGCGTCTCTAATTTCTCCGAGACGAAACAATATCGATATTTGAGATTCACATTAATTAAATTAGAGATGTGTGACATAAAACAATACATAGAATTAAATTATGAGCTAAAAATGAGTGAAATGCACAAACCTTTTCCCTTATTAGTTCTCTCTTAACTTTCTATATTCACATTTTATGTGTTTTTTCAAAAACTATTTTTGGTAAACTTTAAGTGGAAATTAGGTTAAATGACTTCACATTCCAACGTGATAAGTTTTATGAACAAGACTTCTAAATAATTAATTTTAAGATTAATTTACAGCAAAAATATGAATTCACTTATCTTTTTAAGTTATGCTGAAAAATGTTGAATTCATTTATCACTATTTCTGTTTAACAGAAAATAATAACTTCATTTATCATTTTTATGCAAATTGACGTCCTTAAAGCTATTTTATTCAAAAGTGTTATCTTTAATATTTATGTTATATCTTCGTACTCTTGACCGTTATATTTATCACTATCATTTTCCCCTTCCATCCTTTATATTTTCAAGGTCACTTGTTGCTTAGATAATTAGATGGAGACTTTAAACATTTTAGACCTTGTCTATTATTTACCATAATACAGTGTATTTCAAGTTCCCCAAAAAGGAAAATTTCTATCAAAACAACAATTTATGTTATTTTTAGTAAACATAACTTGAATTTTAATTCAACTGAATAAACAAAATTAATTAATCTTTGTATTCTAGAAAGAAGAAAACCCAAACATCGTACGACATATCTCTACTAATAAAGAAAATCTTCTAGGGATCGTAAAACTTTTTGGCACATCCAAAAATACCCGTTGTCCAGTTCGCAACGTAATACCGCAGAAAAAGCGATTGGAGGGCAAAACCGTCTATCATTGTACCACTTTCTACCTCCACTGCTGCTTCAGTGGTTTTTCAACCTACATCCCAATTTTTCTTTTATTTCCTTTCATTTTCACTACTTCTTTCACGATTTCCCCTTTTTTTCCACCGCCTTTCTCCCCCACTCTCAACCGCCTTTCTTCCCCACTCCCACTTTTTCGATCTCCTACCTTTACTACCTCTTCACCAAATCCGACCCTTAAATGCTTCCATCTTCGCCTCGGTCTACCTACAGCTTCTCAGATCAACACGCTTCCTTCGTACTCCTCTAACCGCACGATCCCTGCTTAAACCTCCCTATTCACTTGCTGCTTTTCCTTAAGTCTGCCACTCTTCTCCAGATCTGCCACTCGATGGAACGTGTTCCGCCTCCACAACGACTTGAGCGGTACTATGACTTTTAACATTTACATTAATTTTTGTTTTGTCGTTTCTGTTTACTTTTTAATTTCGGTGTTCAACAATCGGGGTTTGTCTATTCCTTATTTTGTTTCCATTACACTACTTTAATGTTGGTTTTCCATCATTTAATTTTGAATTTATTTACGTTTAACTTGGATTGTGTATCACCCCACTCAGTGGATTGGCTTTTCCTCAGATCTGCTACTCCTCTTCAGATCTGCTAGTGGATCAACCGTGTTCTACCTCGACTACGACATCAGCGGTAAAACAGTTAGCTTTTGCTTTCTTTTTTGTTAACCTGTTTGTTGCTTATTTTCCATCTTCCACAATCTGGGTTTGTCTATGGTTTTTGTTAACCTATTACTGTTAACTGTTTGTTGTTTAAATTTCCCATTCTTAGTGTGCACAAACTTATTATTTACCAAATGTCTAACCTGTTTTATACTGCTTTTGATTTACGAAAAATAAAACCAACAATATCACTCTAGACGTAAGACCATAACCAACAATCCGTTCTGTTCACTTCTTCTCTTTCATCCAAACAAGCCACAACACACCCGACAATACACAACCAGCCACAAACCACTTAAAAAGTATATTATATAATACAAATAATACAAAACAACAAACACCACTTCCATCCAATATTACCCCTTTTCACCGCAGCAAACAGCGTTTGCATTCTTTTTTTTTATTAAAAGTTTACAACGGCAAAGTCTTTGCCGTTATAAATTTACAACGGCAAAGACTGCCGTTATAAATTATAATGGCAAAGACTTCGCCGTTATAACCTCCAACCTCTGTTCACTTAACCAGCTAAGATCCACGTCCAAACTAGCCACGGGTGACTGAACAAGCCATACCTAGTTGCTCCGTGGCTTGTTTAGCAACTGAACAAGCCATTGTTGGTTGTGCTCTAAGTAAGAATTTAATATTATTAAAGTTATTACAAACATAATTCAAGTGTCTCATTTAGATGTCCATGCAAGTATATATCACCATGCAGTGTGCAATAATTAAATACTCGACTTTCTATATATAAAACTAGGCAATGTAAGGGTGGATAACTATTTAAAGCGATGTAGCCTATTTCTACAATTATATACATGGAACTTTGAGTGTGTGATGCTAAGGGTATATGTAAGGTCTTAGTTTTTCTTATTATTAGGTATATGTAAGGTCTTAGTTTTTCTTATTATTAGGTAAATGGTGATCTTATGTATTCAAAATTGTTTAACATTCAAAAATATTACATATTACCAGCAATGCCCGATACCTCCGGTTAACACATAAATGTATATGAATCCTACTAAACAAACTGCAGATGGATGCAGAAGTAGTTTCTGCAGGCTTACTTCGAGAAGTTATTGCCAAGGAAAAAGTAACAATGTAAGAAGTAGAAAAACAACTAGGCACAGGGATAGCTCAAATATTGCAAAACAGTTTGCACATAAAGAACATTACTACACATGTTGAAAACTTAGGCGATGAGAACGCAAAATTGTTAAGAAATCGCTGCCTCACAGATTATGATATCAAAGCACTAATCTTGGAGCTTGCTATAAGACTAGACACAATGAAACATCTAGAATATTATCCTAAATACGCCCAACAATCTACATCTGATATCTCTACAAGTGCTGAAAATATATGCACCTCCTGCTCATATGCAGTTGGAGCTGGTTCATTATCGCTCTAACTCAAAGACTACTCATTTAGATACATTTTTCCGACTTCTTACCTATACATTGATGAGTGGCTAAAAAGCCACGAAGAAGAGAGTAAACCTTTGCTTGACATATAAAAAGACAAATTTCATCAAGCATTGAACTTGGATAAAAAAAAAATTGCCAGATAATATCAACGGGCATAAAGTAAACCGTTTCAGTGCAATGAAGAAACTTCTGAGAGATGGAAGAAAACCCGAAGAAGAGCATGATATTTTAGGAATGAGGATCATTGTAGACCCAAAAGCTAAATATGGTAAAAGTTCTTGATATAGAACTTCTGAAGAGGTTAAAACTGTATGTAAAGATGTCCCTTCAGGATTTAAGTATTATACAGACACCCCGAAAGGTGGTGGGTAGAGAAGCTTGCATATAGCTGTTGATTCAACAGTGCATGGTGAATTTGTGGTACCAATGATGGAGGTACATATAAGGACGTTAGAGAAGGATACTTTTGGTTGCGATGAATTGTTCTGTACCCAACTTCGATGTTCCCATGTAGCGGATCAATCTTATCCATTGATTTGCACAAAATCTAATGATTTTGAGTAGATTGTAGGATCCGTTCGTTAAATTATTAATAATATATGAGGTTGATGTGTTGTGATGATTTGTCGGACACACGAGAACATTGGAGTTGGGTACAGAAGAATTGATCCCGTTTTGGTTTTGCCTCACATTCCATATGTTAAGGTGGTATAAATGACCCTGAAGAGGTAACCATTAAGAAAACCATTTAGTTTGCATGATCGAGTGCAAGTATTGTTGAAATCATATCGACATACAGGTTGATATGCAGGCAAAAAGACTGAAGGACGTAGTGTTGGCTGCAGTAGAAAAGACTGCACTACATCTCAAAGGTTTACCATCAGCTAATAAACCAAGGCTTAAAATTGACCCAAATACTCCATTATTTAAATTTTTAGATGAAAATGGTAATGGTCAAATAAGCTTGGAGGAACGTACAAATAAGAATGAGAAATGAACCGGTGCCGCTTCACCAAACAAATGATACTTTATATTTTCTGCCTTTGGGCTTGTATTACTGGGCTTCGTAGCCCAATGTTATTTTGGTTGCCGAAACGTTTATTTGGCAAATATATATACAGGTGTAAACCCTTTACGTATGTATCAATTATTCGTCCAATAAAAAAACAATTCAGCAATTCTGTATTTCTCTCATATCTTATACGACTCTGCCCAGTCATCTCATTACAATAATTCAAGAAATTCAACATGGTATCAGAGGAGTTACTAGAGATAGTATTATATGGGTTGCATCATTCTTTATGTTTATTAGGTTACATCGTTTAGTTCTTTGGGCCTGAACCGTTATCTCAACCCACTAGAACTTATATAAATATATGTAACTAATTGCTTGTTCAGTATTATTCATTTTCTTCAATGTAATTCAGTTACGACTTCTCTCAAATATTTCTTACATCACATAATACAAGAATTTCAGATTCTTAACTTGGTATCAGAGCGTTGAGGGTTGCAGTTGCTGATTCCCCATCACTTGAAGCATCATCACTTGGGGTTTATTGTTGGAGTCTTTTTCTAACGAACAAGATTAGCATCATTTGATTTGTATCGTCCAAAGCAAAGTACAAGACGGTCAGTTTGACCCCTTGCCACTTCACTGGTTGCAGCAAATCATCGGTGAAGGACTCACATCATCTGATAAGCGCCATCCAAAGTGAAGTGTGGGTTAGACTCAATCTCACTTTCACTGGTTGCAGCAAATCATCAATATAAGTTTCATTTTCCTTCCCACTCTCAGTGCCATATCAAGAATCATCACTTCAGAAGCAATTCTTCATCAGCAACATTCTGATTTGCATCTTTCTATTTACTCCTCAGATCCAGTAATAATTCAATTCTTGATTTATGAACCCATCTTTTCTCTTATCCTTCATCAATACCTAACCAGACAGCTGAAGTCTTGTTGGCACCATCACCAAGAGTATCACAAAACCAGCCAGATCAGACTCAAGATTTGATGAAAACTATCATCAAGCCTCAAAGTCAATTGATATATACCCAATTAGATGAATCGAACTACCTGTTATGGAAACTGCAATTAGAGACCGCAATTAGAGGTTATGGACTCGATGACTACATACTTGGAACAAAGATAATTCCACCTAAATTCACAAGAGATAGTGAAGATAAACATCTGCCTAGACAAGACTACATAGCACATCAAAGGCAATACAATTTAGTCTGTGCATGGATGATGTCCTCAATTAGTTCAACAATCTTGCCTCAACTAATTGGCTGTAAAACATCACAAGAAATAAGGTCAATCGTTGAGAGAAACTTCACCTCTCAGTCTACAACAAGAATAATGCATTATAGGAGGCAATTGCAAAGCACCAAGAAAGATGAAATTACCATGAACGAGTATCTTCTTAAAATCAAGAACCTTTGTGACCAACTGGCCACTGCAGGTCACAAGTAATAGATTCTAAACACGTGTTATCGATTATCAGTGGTCTGGATGTTGAGTATGAAGTAGTTGTGGCTATCGTCTCATCCATGGAACCCACATCATCTCTGCAATATGTTTACTCTACCTTATTGGCACATGAAGGAAGAAATAAACATAGAAAGAATGTCAATTCTGCCTCAGTGTCAATTATGTCAACAAAGGTAAACAACAGGACAAACCCAGAGGGCAGTATACCAATCCAAGAGGGGTAAGAGTAACAGAGGTAGAGGCAGAGGTGGAAGGAGCTACAAAAATGACAAACCAAAGTGTCAGATTTGTAAGAAAATTGGCAATGGTGCAAATAAGTACTACTTTAGATTCAACACCGACTATAATTCATCTTAACAGATAAGTAACTCAAATATAAATTTGGTTAACTCTCAAAAAGACATCACACAAAGTCAAGTAAAAGGCAACAAAAAATGACATAAGTGATGATTATTGGTTCCCAGACTTTAGAGCCTCAAATCATGTAACAAATAATCCTGGCAACTTAAATTCGGGCAACAGGGAATATAAAGGTACGCAAAATCTTTTAGTTGGTAATGACAAAACTGTACACATAACACACACAGGAAATGCAATGATTAATGGAACCAAGAAACTATTTCTATGAAATCTATTAATAGTTCCATCGATCAAGAAAAACTTGATGAGTGTTTCCCAATTTGCAAAAGATAATAATGTATATTTCGAATTTTATCCAAGTATGTGTTTTGTCAAAGACATACTAACACATGAAATTATATTGCGGGGTAAAGAGAATAAGGGACTACATAAGTTTCATGTTGATAATTATGCAAATTATGATTCTAAGGAAAATGCTTGTGTGTTGTGTATTGAGAATGAAACTAAAATTTGTAAAACCTTTGATCTTTGGCATAGCAAATTAAGCCATGCAAATGTAAAAGTCATTAAGCATGCAATGAATAACAGTAATATCAAAATTGATTGCTTTCCTACTTCTTATATTTTCACATTTTGCCAAATGGGAAAGAGTAACAAAATTGCAATTCCAAACTCTAGCATAAAATACACACAACTACTAGAACTAATTGCTGCTAACTTGTGGGGACCTTCCCCAATTCATTTTGATTATGGTACAAGTATTACATATCATTTATTAATGTATATTCTAGATTTGTATAGATCTATCTACTAAAATCCAAGTCAAAAACACACAATACTATGATACATTTTGTGGCTAAAGTTGAAAATCTGACTAGTTATAGGGTAAAACCCTTTCAAACTGATGGTGGAACTAAGTTTCTACCACTCAAACATTTTTTTCAAAGAAAGGGAATAACACATAGTATAGCATGCCCTTATAGCTCAGAACAGAATGGTATAATTGAAAGGAGACATAGACAAATAGTGGAATCTCGGTTAACCTTACTTGCTCAGGCTTCAATGCCCTTAAAATTTTTGCATGAGGCTTTCACTACTGCTGTACATTTAATTAACCTACTACCCACTAAGGTACTCAAGTATAGATGTACTCAGGAAGTCCTCTTTAATATTAAAGCAGACTATCAACATCTAAGTGTATTTGGGTGACAATGCTTTCCCTATCTTAGACCATACAATACACATAAACTAGATTTTATATCTACATCATGTACTTTTCTGGGATACTGCTGTAATCAGAAGGGTTATAAGTGTATATATAGCAAAGGAATAATATATGTGTCAAGACATGTTGTGTTCAATGGGAGTGCGTCTCCATATAAGATAACAGAATTCAAAACCACAAACAAAGTGCAAAATCCAAAATAGTGCATAAATGTCATACCTAATGAGCAAGAAGTTGAAATTCCAGTGCTGCTTAGAAATCCAAACAACAATAGCTCTCAACTCACATTGCCCAAAAGTGGACGAGGTCAAGAGCAACAAGACTCATCTGTCAACACTGATGACTATGTACAAACTCAACAGAATGTCAATGACACAACTGAGAATCAATCATCAAAAACAGGTGATAATGTAGCAAACAACACTGGCAATAATGATGTAGCAAACGGAAATACAAATCAACATTCAATATTGACAAGATCAAAGTGTGGTATGTTCAAGCCCAAAGCATACAACACCAGCATGTCTACAGAGCAACCAACTTCATATCATGAAGCCAGTCACTGTTGCATGTGGAGAGCAACTATGCAAGAAGAATATAATGCACTAATCAGAAATAAGACATATACATGATTGAATTACCATGCCATAAAAATATGATTGGTTGCAAGTGGACTTTTAGACTTAAGAAAAATGCTGATGGCTCAATATCAAAATATATGGCAAGATTAGTAGCCAAAGGGTATTCACAACAAAGTGGATTTGATTTTTCAGAAACTTTCTCACCTGTTGTGAAACCATCCTATATAAGAATCATACTAACCATTTCCTCATATAATAATTGGGTCTTAAAACAACTAGATGTAAATAATGCCTTTTTAAATGGTGAATTGCAGGAAGAGGTCTTCATGGCTCAACCAAAGGACTTATTCAGGAAGAAAAAGAAAAGCTTGTCTGCAAATTAAATAAAGCCATCTATAGGCTAAAGCAATCACCAAGGGTGTGGTTTGAAAAGCTCAAATCAACACTTGTTAAGCATGACTAAACTCATACAAAATTAGACAACTCTTTCTTTATAAAATTTACTGAAACCACTATTACATATATACTTGTTTATGTTGATGATTTTATCATTACAGGTAATAGTGAAACAAAGATTCAAGACATTACTTAAATTTTAGACCATGAATTCTCCATCAAAGATCTCGGAAATCTAAATTACTTCCTTGGCATTGAGGTCAAAAGAACAGCTTCATAAATGCATCTCAACCAAAGGAAATACATTTTTGAAATCTTGTTTAAAGCCAAAATGATTGAAGCAAAGAGTCTGCCAACACCAATGATCATTAATTCACATCTATCTAAACAAAAAGGTGAGGCCATTCAGCGTGAGAAACTGTACAAAAATATTGTAGGAGCTCTATAATATTTAACAATTACAAGACCTGACATCTCCTATAGTGTCAACGAAGTGAGTCAATACATGCAAAAACCTCTAGATGAACACTGGAGAGCAGTGAAAAGAAATCTCAGATATTTCAAAGGGACCATCAATCAAGGACTAATACTAAAAACCAGCAAGTCACTCAATCTAAATGCATATGCTGATGCAGACTGGGGTTAGGATCAAGATGACAGGAAATCAACTACAGGGTACTGTATTTTCTTAGGAAACAACCTAGTATCATGGTGTGCAAAGAAACAATGTACTGTGTCTAGATCTAGCACAGAGGCAGAGTTTATAAGTGTAGAAAGTGACACAACAAAAGTTATGTGGATATAATCACTTCTAAGTGAGCTCAGAATTCAAATAAGCAGAAAAACAATTGTGTGGCGTGACAATACAAGTGAAATTGCATTATCAGCGAATCCAGCCAAGCATTCTAAATCTGAATATACAGAGTTGGATCCACACTTTATTAGTGTTGACGTCAAAAGTTTTTCTAGTGACAGTCAACCCCCAAAGTGTAAAATCCACACACAGTTATGATCACAAAACGCAAGAAAAAAGAGTAAACACAGGGTACACACAACAATTTTATAGTGGTACGGCTCCAACCAAACCTATGTCCACTTTATAATCTCTGTTTATACTGTCGATTACATGTTATAGTTGCTTTCATTGAAAGAATGTAGAGAAAGAAGTGGTTTATACACAAAATCCTTGTGTTATAAAGTTGTCTAGTCGAAGTGTATGACAGACTATTTTTAGGAAACCAACCATGAACTTTTTTCAAAAAGAAGATGCCCCTTTTCCATTTCTGGAAAGGTGTATTTATAGGCAAAAATGTGGACCGATCGGTATGCTACGTGGTAGTCATCTGATCCTGAGTTGGCCACGTATCGCTCGATCCGGAATATCAGCTGCATGCGGCGGGACCTGGCCTCATGCTCGAGGATAGTTCTTCTCAATAATTTCGGCATACATGGATCTCGAGATTTTTTGTGAACAGTAGAGTAGGTCAACCTCTCAATTATCAAGGCATACGTGACCTTGGAATCCGAAGTAAGGGAAAATGAACAGGCCTAGTTTGACCAATAAAACAGCCTTGAGAATTGGGATTTGTTGTGTAGCGTAGGAAGTGGATCTTCATAGCTAGGGTTGATCAGTTGGATCGATCGGCCCGATCCTGGACTTCGATCCATAATGAAGAAGAGTACTCCTGCTTGTGACAATGCTAGTTTTGTAATGTCCTGTATTTTTACTGTGTAATAATTAATTTATTTAATTATTTAAAAAGTTATTTAGAAATTTTAATAGTCGTTTAATTAAATAACTTTGAATATTTAATTAATATAATAATTAAATAATATATTTAATTATGAAATAATCAGAATTAGCTGAAATGGAAATATGTGAAAAATTGAATCATTTAACTGATTTAATTCAGTTTAGAATTGATTTATAGCTATTGTTATTTCCGCTGTGTTGTAAGTGTTGTACTCTGATAATGTTACTGTATATATATACTAGTTTTATTTCAAAGTTATGTATCTATTATATATTTTTCATTCCACTTTGAGTTTTGTGTTACTCTGATAATGATGTATGTTCTTTTTCTCTTCTTCTATTTTAAGTTTCTATCTTATCTATTCTCACCCTCTAATTTCTTTCACGGACTATCTGGTGTTTCCGATGCTTGGATAGTCAACATTGAGTTTATGTTGATTACCAAGGTCGCAAATCCCCCGGGTCGTTACAGTGGTATCAGAGCTGAAGGTTAAGTTATTACCTTGGCTCTGTGGCGTGACTTAGTAGAGATGGGGTCAGTAATACCCTAGATTGAGTTTGAGTATATATACACGAGTGAACGTATTTGTTATTTGATATAAAAATTTGTTTTATATTGTGGAGATTTATTGATTGAGTTGTTTATGAGTTCTGGTCGATCAGTTTGATCCACTGTATCGGTAGGAGTTTCTAAACACTCGAATACGATGAACCGACATGGTATGTTTTGAAAGGAGGGTAAATGAAATAATTTTACCCAAATATATTTTGATATGAAAGAATTGGAATTTTTATATATTGGATGTGTTTGTTGTTATTATAATCGAATGATATTATAATTGGAATGGTTATATAAATAGCCAATTAGAATTCATATAAGTGTAATATATGAAATCAGATGAATTAAATCTGGATTAAAATCAAAATTTGGAATTAAAATTCCGAAAACATGAAAAGTGTTTGTAAATGAATTTGAATTAGGTATAAGAGAATTTTAAAATCTTGGAAGATTTTAGAAATGTTTTCCAAGCATTGGGAATAGTATTTTCAAATAAATTTCAAAATGGAAGTATTTAGAAATGGTTTTAAAAGTGATATAGTATTGAACTCACTTTGGTAGCTTGGAAATAACCCTGATGATGAATCGCGACATCATTAGTGTTCATTTTTGAGTAGCTAAGTGACGGATTACTACTAAAGATTTTGTTTTTGAATTGTTTTATGAAAAGCAAGTTGTTTTGAATTACGAAAAGGAATATTTGATTTTAGAAAAGCTAAGTTATTTAAAATTCCTAGGGAAAGATTGTTTGATTTGAAACAAAATAATAAAAATCTGGGAAACCAAATGGAAATTGAATTGGATTAAAGTGATATCGAGACAAATTGGATTTGTGAGATAAGGAGTTGAAATAGAATTGGTTTGAAATAAAAATTTGGCTTGGGTATAAGCGAATGGTTGGGTTGGAGATAAAAGTTATTTGAGTTTGATGGGGATGACATTGGTATATGCTGAATTGATAGCAGATGTAAAGGATATATTGATATGCCTAACAAAAAGGTACCAGTTTATATTATATATGGGTTTGAGATTTTGATGAGCCGAATTGGCAAGTCGCTTGGCTGTTTGATTTTCTTTTGGGTTGAAGAAGGTCTAGAGAGGCGATTTGGAGTTTGAGCTATTGACCAGTACAAAGGTGGTGCTGACGAAATTTTCCATAAAATTAAGGTGTTAGAAAATTTTCAGGATTTTTGAAATTTTTCGTTAGTTAGAATAAATAAATATTTAATTGAAATCAAATTGGTTCAGTTGAAACGGAAGTTAAGAAGTGAACAAATAATTTTAACCAGTCAATAGGATTTGTTTTCTACCTTAGCAATTTCGAGGAAAAAATAATTTTAAAGGGGAAGAATGTAATGTCCCGTATTTTTACTGTGTAATAATTAATTTATTTAATTATTCAAAAAGTAATTTAGAGATTTTAATAGTCGTTTAATTAAATAACTTTGAATATTTAATTTATATAATAATTAAATAATATATTTAATTCTGAAATAATCAGAATTAGCTGAAATGGCAATATGTGAAAAATTGAATCATTTAACTGATTTAATTCAGTTTAGAATTGATTTATAGCTATTGTTATTTCCGCTGTGTTGTAAGTGTTGTACTCTGGTAATGTTACTGTATACATATACTAGTTTTATTTCAAAGTTATGTATCTATTATATATTGTTTGTTCCGCTGTGAGTTTCGTGTTACTCTGATAATGATGTATGTTCTTCTTTTTCTTCTATTATAAGTTTCTATCTTATCTATTATCACCCTCTAATTTCTTTTATGGACTATCCGGTGTTTCTGATGCTTGGATAGTCGACATTGAGTTTATGTCGATTACCAAGGTCGCAAATCCCTCGGGTCGTTACAAGTTTGGGTCGAGCCAAGTTTAAATCGATCGAGATAATGATCAATCTGGGAGAGAGACAGCTCTACTTTGGGTTGTGATGGCTTTTACCAAAAAGTTGGTCAACACTTTTCCCCTAGAACATATCTTTCTTGGCAAAGGAAGGTATGTTTTGGATCTCCAGAAAATGATGCATAGAAATCAAGAAAGCCATGGTTACGCCTAACCATATTACAAGATGGCTAGAAAATCGACTATCGTTAACGATCGTATTAAGGCCGTAAGAGAAATGAGAATACTAGAAGACCAACAGCTGTTCCGGATCGTATTTAAAGAAGACCAGAAGGACTAAGGTCTCACCGAGCCAACCCGATTGAAAGTGTAACATGTACCTATAAAGGGATTGAATAAGTAGACATGTCAAATCCTGATGTTGTCGTTCGATCCTTCCAAACATTAGCCGTGCCTGGATATCAGTTGAGAGTATAAACCATACTCATATGATAATCGTGTTTTCTTGTCAAATCCTGACAAGGTAACTTAGTTCTTCAGGTATAAGCCATACCTGGAAATTCAAAGAGAGGTATTAACCATATCGAGAGACTGAGTATAAATCATACTCGCATTAGAAAAGAATCGAGTCTGTCACATCTTGACAGATAGGAAATATCAACCATACATGGAAGATGGGATGGGTATAGGCTATACTCAGGTTTTGATTGGATTGACTTGCCAAATCCTGGCAAGGTAGTTTAGTTTGTCCAAGTGTAATCCATACTTTGTAGTCTGGTTCGAGTATAATCCGTACTCTATTGAAAAAAGTTTTTCACATCCTAACGAGTAGAGTTTTAGCCTAGGCATCAACCATACCTTAGGTAAAGAATGAGTATAAACCATACTCTGATTTTTTTTGAGAATCTTGACAAATCCTAACAAGATACTTTTATTGGTCAAACATAATCCATGCTTGAGAAAACAGGTTTTATTTATTCCAAAGATTATTATATAATCAAAACAAATCCTGATAGGCTTATGGTCGAATCCAGAGCATGCCTTGGGATTACATCCTAATCCCGTACGTGTGTACTTCAACCTAACCATTTTATTCATAGAATAGTTGTGCTGTTGAGAATGTGGTATGCCCGAGAGTTAAAGCATAACCCCCTTGCATACATGAGTCAACACATCTATTGGAAAATTTAAAATGTGGTACATTTCTTATATCATAATAAATGTAGTAGATTCTGACTAATCTAATCAGATCAGTTGATGATGATGTTGCGATTGCTAAGATCGGGATCCTTCCCAGTCCGAGGAGCATGGGAGGATAGCGGTGGCGATGCGGACGCCACATATTTTTTAACATACACGGGTAGCTCTTCACGTCCAACCCGTTCTTCGATGAGATCACGCAAGTTTCTGGAGTAGTTGGTGCCATGACCAGCCATATCATGAAACATGCAGTGCTTTCCTGATTCACGTTCTCTTTGAGTTGGATCCCTCCTGGGAGGCTTATGAAAAGGAAGAGTCCTCGCACGTCGAGGTATATGTCCAACAGTGAGGAA
Source organism: Allium sativum (assembly GCA_030737875.1). Lineage (NCBI taxonomy): Eukaryota > Viridiplantae > Streptophyta > Magnoliopsida > Asparagales > Amaryllidaceae > Allium > Allium sativum. The sequence continues at coordinate 694,798,558 of CM060920.1, forward strand.
TTGAGCTCGGTGTATCTATCATATTTGGGTTCTCTCAAAACCGCCCATTCCTGTCATTCTTTTTCGAGGCCTTTCCTTTTCCTTTGGTTTGGATAGTAGTGGATGATCCTTCACCCTTTGTAGCAAGAACATTGAGATTTTCCATATTGATATAAGAATCCTCTTGTCAGAGGAACCTGTCTGCCTCAGAGTGGAAAGATCCAATGTCTCCGGAAGGGTCCCTTTGAAGGGAAATTTTGAAGTCTGTTCTATCCTGAACACCGGCCATAGTGTCCATGAGCACCATCGATAGTTCAGGTTGATCGACCAATGCTACAACTACGTTGAACCTTTCTCGGAAGGAGCATAGGGTCTCGCCGGACTGCTGCTTGATAGATGTGAGGAACATAACGCTCGTGGGACAAGATATATGAATTTGGAATTGCTCGATGAAGCGGGTGACCAAAATATTCCAGTTGTTGATCGATTCAGTTGTTAGCTATTGAAACCACATGGCGGTGATGTCAGTTAGGAAAAGAGGGAAGCACTTGGCCATGACATTGAACAATGCCGATAGTACTTCCATGTGATGCATATACCACGTAAGATGAATCGTAGAATCCGTTCTGCCATTATATGGTTATAGAGTTGGAAGTTTGAAGTCAGGTGGGTTACGGGAATTCATGATTTCCCATGTGAAAGGACTGCAATTTATATTACCCACGTCTTGCTGAGAAGTAGTGCCTTGGGTGAAGCGCTTAATGATGTTGGTGATTTGATTCAAATCCCAGAGAAGTCATTGCCATGAATCCAATTCTACACCGGTGGCTTCAACAAGAGTCTCAGTACATGGTGGAAGCATGCCTCGTGTTCTTGGGTTCAATTTGGTATGGCCCACGAGTGATGGGTGAAGGTGGCCCCCATCCTCGGTTATTGGTGCTAGATTGTCCAGGACCACCAGATTGGCGTGCGTGTTGGGCTGATACATACTCATGTCGGTTGGATTAAAGCGACCTTGAATAACATTCTCCGTTCTTGGTTCTGCGCTGCCCCTGGCCAGGGCAATGTGAGAGAAGTTTACAGTAGCGTTTTCCTTCGTCGCATTGAGAGATGATGTGGTATTGCGGTCTTGGAGAGACAGAGGGTTGCTGGCCTTAGCAAGGCTCGGATCGCCGTGCTAGCAAGGTCGAGTGAGAGGCGGCATAAGTTCATTTTGCGGTAAGATATTGAACCAAACCAAAGGTTGCATCAGACCAGGCTTAGGTCGATCCGAAGGTTGCAGCGATCGATTCGACCAAAGATTCGGTAGATTGGTAAGTTGAGTCGAACCAGGACCCGGTCGTCTAGAATGTTAGGTCGGTCCAGAGGGTGGCAGAGAGGTAAACCGATCTAGGGCTTGGATTTTGTCGACCCGAACGTTAGCTGTTGCCCCAGCTTTGCCTATTGCAGGGAGTGATGCTTAGTTACTCGGCCTTCCTTCCATCCAAGCGAAGAAATTGTTCATCATTCCCCGCTGCTTTTTGAGGAGTTCATCTTGATGCACCATTTGTGCCTTGAGTTCGGCTAGAACTCTATCCATCTTGTCCTTAGTCAAGCATTGGGACGTCTGTTCATAAGAGGAAGCCTCCAGGCTTACCTCTGTTGATGCGTTTGTTGGGCCAGCGGTTTGAGCGTGGGAAGATGTTGCATCCTTCTTCCTCTTTACCATTGTTTCTTCAACAAATAGATATCCAAATCCTTAAGCATAGAAATTGCTGAAGGTAGTTGCGCGTACCTCCACTACATGGCTTACCAAAGTGTTAACGTCAAAAGTTGGTCTTGTGACAATCAACCCCCAAAGTGTATAATCCACACAATTACAATCAAAGAATGCAAGAAAAAAGAGTAAACATAGGGAACACACAACAATTTTATAGTGGTTCGGCTTCAACCAAACCTACGTCCGCTTTATTAACTATTTATATACTGTCGATTACAAGTTACAATTGCTTTCACTGAAAGAATGTAGAGAAAGAAGTGGTTTATACACAAAATCCTTGTGTTACAATGTTGTTTGGTCGAAATGTATGATATGCTATTTTTAGGAAGCCAACCATGAACTTTTTTCGAAGAGAAAGTCCCCATTTTCCATTTCTGAAAATGTGTATTTATAGGCAATAATGCAGACCAATCGGTATGCTACGTGGTAGTTATCTGATCCAAAGCTGGCCACATGTCGCTCGATCCGGATTATCAACTGCATGTGGCAGGACTCAGCATTAGTTCTTCTCAATAATTGTGGCATACATGGAGGTCGAGATTTGGTGTATGAACAGTAGAGTAGGTCATCCTCTCGATTATCAAGTCATACGAGACCTTGGAATCCATAGTAAAGAAAAAATGAATAGTGTGACGGCCCGCCCCGCACCAACCGACATTTACTCCAAAAGTGCGCTGTACACATGTCCAGTTAGCACGGAACGGGTCGTTAGAAGGAAAAGGAAGAAGGGAATGAACTAAACGAGGAACCTGTAGAATGTCTCACAGCGCATGGGATAAAATATAATAATAACATACTTGACATAAAACGGGCGAGACAGTGCATAAGCTGATAACTAATAATCAATGTCAACATCAGAGCAGCGGAAATCCAAATACAGCTTATTACAACTTTCCAAATTTACTGTCTCTAACAAAAGAAAACTAAAGTAGAGGATGCACCACCAATGCCCAAGCAGTGATCTTCAACAACACAGGGAGAATACTATATATATTACGTGGAAGCCTCCTGCTCGTCTCCGGATCATCTTCCCGTGCATCACCAGCTAACCTGTCTCTAGTCTGCTCGTGTGAGCACCCAGAGTAATAAGAAGAGACATAAAACTCTGGGTCAGACATAAAGCCTGGTGTGAGCGATAAGCATCTAAACAGAATGATAACAGGTATACTAAACCATACCTGAACCTGGACCTGCAACCAAAGAGTTAGTACCACATACCGTACAATACTCCAAGGTGCCATAATGAATAGTGTAAAGAATACGGGGGTGGGGCGTGTATGTCATAATGATAGCAAACAAACCATCCATAGCAACCATCCTCTCATCTCTCACTCAGTGCGTAAAGCATATGACATCTACCACTTTGGAACACTAGACAAACTGAGGTAACGACGAATCCCGACTTGTAGAAACCCTGCTATGACCAAGCCAAACATGTGGAGTCATGACCAAACATCTCAATGACCCATTTCATTGGTTGTAGCCCTTGGTTCTACCTATGCCATAATGGCCCTGAATCCGTCTTCGTACCTCCTACCATAGTGGTCCAAAGCTATAGACGTCGATAACTCCTTGGCACGCGTCCCGCAGCAAAACCCAACCATGAAGCGAACTCGTTGATTCCCATCTGAATCTTGAGCTCTAACTTCTCATTTGGGCTTCCTTTGCATCTCGGGTTTCAGTCATCACCGGATCGGTTCGTGTCCCCTCATTGCCATCGGTTCGGTTCGGGTCCCCTCATCATCAACGCGGCGCGGTTCGTGGCGTCCATCTGGTTCGGATCGTGGTCACCTCACTGGATCGGTTCGGGCTCCTCTTCGTGAAGCAACACGGATCGCCTCGCGAAGTCTTGATCGGATCGTATCGCGCCGTCGGATCGGAGTCTCCCACAAGAGCAGGTCAGATCGGAGTCTTCAAGCATCGACGGATCGGATCGGATCGCACCATCGGATCGGGGTCTTCAGCCATCGGCGGATCGGGTCGCGCCATCGGATCGGATCGCCCTCCCTCCCACCGATCCGGTTCGGATGATTTCCTGCAGTTCTTCCAGCGAGCAGTTTACGCCATTCGACGGCGTTTTTGACAAATCTAACACTTCTAATCAATCGTAAAACACACCATAGAGTCGTAGCAACATGTAATAGCAACTACAACAGCAAACAACCATTCAAATGAATCATAATGGATCAAAAGTGGCCAAAACTCCTTATTTTCCCTTAAGCATGTTTAAGTAAAACCGATCATAGGGTTAACAAAACTTAATCAAATCGAACCAAATTTCAACCAGAGGCATAAAACATTATTTAAGAATTTCTAAACATTTTTCCAGAATTTATTAGTGTATAAATTCGCTAATCTTCACTAATTACCCCTTAATTACCGTAATTAGTGCAAAAACTATGCAAATCACTCACCTTTGCCACAATAAAACTTCCAAATCTGAAGTGAACCTCTGATTTGCGCGAATTCCAATATATAACAGCAGCTCTATCTCGGTCCTTGTGCTAATCCTCCTTGATTTGATGCCTCTAAGCCTTAATCCTTGATTAGGAAGTGATTTTGGGTGTTTTAGAGAGATTTAGAGAGTGGAGGCCATGGCTAGGTTAAGGGGAATGAAAGTGGCGGCTGGAAAATGTCTAAAGAAATGTTTTCTAACCCTAATCAGCCCCTATATACCCCTAAACCCGAAATTCCCCTTTGGGCCTAGCTGTTAATCACCCGGTTAAGCCCAATTAAGCTGTTTTTCACCATCTGAAACTTGTTTCAGCCATATCTCCCAAACGGTGAGTCCGTTTGACTAATGTGACCACTCTACGGAAAGAGGAACCATCATCCGGAGCCAATGGAAGTTGTTTCAGGTCAAAATTCCTTTCCAGTCAAAAGTTATGGCCAAAACAGTGCCAACTAGGGGTAAAATGGTCATTTAAAAATCGGGAAAAATCATGAACATGGGAAATGACCCCAATAGTCGTCTCCCAAAGTTACATGACCATACGACTTCGTATGTGACAGAAATAAATATTCTACGATCCTATGATGCGTAGAATGCGGGTCGTTACACTCTCCCCCCCTTAAGAAATTTCGTCCCCGAAATTCCTTAACCCAAAACATACAAAGGATCCCGCATGCCTAACAGCCACGTACAACAATCAAACATGCAAAACAAGCAAACAAGCCTATCCTAACATGCGGAAAACTAAATCGAAGTCAAAATCTTACCAGGCAAAGAGTTCTGGGTGTGTCTTCCTAATGTCCTCCTCTGTCTCCCAAGTACAATCACTCTCGTCCTCGCTCCACTGTACCTTGACTAGCTTCACCGCCTTCCTTCGAAGTTGCTTCATGTCGTGCTCGACAATACGGGCCGGCTTGCGGTTCCCAACCGCCTCGGGTTCTACTTCGAAGTCCTCTAACTGATCAGGTGAAATAGTCATATCTGAGTCGTGAACGAACTTCCTTAGTTGGGAAACATGAAATACGTTGTGAACTCCCGCCATTTTCTCTGGTAAGTCAATTCTATATGCCAAATTCCCGACTAGTTCAAGAACAGGGAATGGGCCAACGAATCTTGGTGCCAACTTGCCTCTCCTGCCAAATCGTATTACGCTCTTCAACGGAGAGATCTTGACAAACACCAAGTCACCAACGGAGAATTTTAAGTCTCTTCTTCTCTTATCAGCATAACTTTTCTGCCTATCCTGAGCAGCTTTCATTCGTTGCTGAATGATCTTAATCTTATCCGACGTTTCTCTCACCACATCTGGTCCAAGCACAAACTTTTCGCCAGTCTCTATCCAACATGATGGTGAGTTGCACGGTCTTCTGTACAAAGCTTCATATGGAGCCATACTGATACTGGATTGGTAGCTATTATTATATGCAAACTCTACTAGATGCAAATGGTCATCCCATGATCCACCAAAATCCAATATACAAGCTCTCAAGAGATCTTCCAATATACAAGCTCTCAAGAGATCTTCCAATATGCGATTCACCCTCTCCGTCTGGCCGTCGGTCTGAGGATGATATGCGGTACTGAGATGTAATCTTGACCCTAGAGCCTCTTGCAAGCTCTTCCAAAACCCACTAGTGAACAACGGGTCTCGGTCACTCACAATGCTTTTGGGTACTCCATGAAATCTCACTATCCACTTCATATACAATTCTGCCAACTTGGCTGCTGTTCTGGTCGATTTGACTGGTATAAACCTTGCGCTTTTAGTCAATCGATCCACAATCACCCAAATGCTATCATGTCCCGATCTAGTCCTTGGTAAACCATCGATGAAATCCATCGAGACTTGCTCCCATTTCCATTCGGGAATTTCTAAGGGCTGTAACAACCCACTAGGCTTCTTTTGCTCGGCTTTAACTAGCTGGCAATTCATGCACTTGGATATAAACTTCCCAACGTCTCTTTTCATCCCTTCCCAGTAGTAAGTCTGCTTCATATCTCGATACATCTTGTTACCACCGGGGTGTATAGTCAGCTTTGAGTGATGACATTCTCCAAGCACTTCATCCCTCAATCCATTGACATTGGGTACAACAAGCTTTCCATTCTTTCTAACCCATCTATCTCGATCAAGCCCATACTTGTTCATCTCCTCATCGATACCCATCTCTAACTTGGAGATGATTTCCAATAGGTTGGGATCGTCCCTCTGACTAGAGCCGATCCGTTCAATCAAAGTGGGTCTGATCGTCAAACTTGCTAACATTTCTGGATCCAATTCGCACTTTGGTCTGAAATCAAACCCCGCGATAAACTCCAGTTGCTTCCATTCAAGGAACATAGCCCCTAAGCTGGCATGTCTTCTACTCAATGCATCAGCCACCGCATTGCCCTTTCCTGGTGTGTATGCGATGTCAAAATCATAGGAAGCTAAGAACTCTAACCATCTCTGCTGACGGAGATTCAGATCTTTCTGAGAGAAGAGATACTTTAACGACTTATGATCTGTAAACAGCTCAAATCTTTCTCCCAAGAGATAGTGTCTCCACATCTTTAACGCGAACACGATTGCTGCCAATTCTAAATCATGGGTAGGGTATCGTCTCTCGTGCGGTTTCAATTGCCGACTTGCGTAAGCTACAACCCTACCGCCTTGCATCAATACCGCACCCAGTCCGGTACCACAGGCATCCGTGTATACCGTCATCTCTTCATCCCCCTTAGGAATGACTAACACTGGTGCGCTTGTCAACTTGTCCTTTAGACTTTTGAATGCATTCTCGCACCTTTCATCCCAGACAAAAGCTTGATTCTTCTTGGTCAACTGGGTCAATGGTGCTGCTATCTTGGAGAAACCTTGGATAAACTTACGATAATATCCCGCTAACCCCAAGAAACTTCTTACATCTATTGCATTCTTGGGCGTAGGCCAATCCTGTACCGTAGCCACCTTTGCCGGGTCCACGGCAATACCATTCTCTGATACAACATGGCCCAAGAACCTCACTTCCCTCTTCCAGAAGTGACACTTAGAAAACTTTGCTTTCAATTGGTGTTTTCTCAACACCTCCATCACTACTCTTAAATGTTCCTTGTGTTCTTCCTCTGTCCTCGAATAGACCAAAATATCATCAACGAACACAAGGACAAACTTATTCAACTGGTCTCTGAATACCCTATTCATAAGATCCACAAAATATGCTGGGGCATTGGTCAGCCCGAATGGCATGACCAACCACTCATAAAATCCAGACGGCGTCCGAAATGCCGTTCTAGCTATACTCTCAGCTTCCACTCTAAGCTGATGAAAACCTGTCGCGAGATCCAACTGAGAAAATATTCTCGCGCCACTCAACTGATCGAACAAATTATCTATCCGCGGTAGAGGATACTTGTTCTTCCTCGTCACTTTATTCAACTCGCGGTAGTCTACACACAAACGAAGGGAACCATCCGCCTTGGTAGCAAACACAACTGGTGCTCCCCGTTCAGAAACACTCCTTCTGATAAATCCCTTCTTCAAAAGATCGTTGACCTGCACCTCGAGCTCTCGCTGCTCTCTTGGTGCCATACGACGAAGTGGCATCACTATAGGCCTGGCATCCTTTACCAAATCAATACGAAACTCAATCTCTCGGTGTGGTGGAAGTCCGGTCACTTCTTGGAAAACCTCCGGATACTGGCCAACCACGGGCAAACCTGACAACTCACTATGCAGAATGTCGAGGGAGTTTAGAAAACTAGCCAATACCCCTTTACTGGGTAGATCACCAAACACTATCCTCCGCCCATCATCCGCTTTAGCTGTCACCAACAAGCCCTCACAGTCTACCACCACCCCGTATCTTTGGAGCCAATCTACTCCAAAAATAATGCCAAACCCAGTAAAGCCCAAAACAAAGCAATCACAAACAAACATGCATCCATGACTCGATAAGACCACATTACGACAAATCATGCTAAGGCTAGTCGAACCACCAATCGGGTTTGTCACTACTAAAGGTCTATCGACAATCTCGGGCTCCAATCCCAACCTATCTACCAGGTCACTAGATATGAAAGAACTGGAAGCTCCGGTATCAAACAAAACTCTAACAGGAACATCGTAAACAGAAAGCATACCTTGAATGACGACATTCTTTCCCTTCTCCGCCGCTGTTGGGGCATTCGACGAAGAAGGAATAGCATTAAGAGCGTAGGCTTTCACCATTTGCTTTTCCTTAGGGGGCTGTGGACACTTGTCCTTGTGATGTCCCATTTGGCCACAGTTGAAGCACTTCCTATCCGCTGGCTTGGCCCGACAATTACTAGCATAATGGCCCTTCTTACCACAGCTGAAGCACTCAACATCTTGCTTATTCTTTTTCTTCTGGCCATCCTTAGCTTGGTTCTGCTTTCTCTTATTCTGGGAACCACCCTTGCCTCCACCACTTGCTTGTGGTTTTGGCTCTTCTGCAGATGCAACCTCAGTCTTCGACTTAGGGTAGAGACTTTCTGATCTTAATGCTTTCCCCACAATCGATTCAAACATCTCATCGATGTGGTTAATAAGTTTTTCCCCCAAGTACTGATCCAAACCAGTTATGAATTTCTCATTCTTTTTCTCCGCGGTATCAATAAGAGATAACCCATATTTTGACAAAGTGTCAAATTCAGCAGTATACTCCGAGACAGCTCTGCCATTCTGCTTGAGCTCCAAGAACTTCTTAAACAGCACTGACTTCTGAGCAGCTGGAATGAACTTCTCGCTAAAGCGAGCCTTAAACTGCTCCCAAGTAATCTGATCTTCGGGAGTAGCTGCCTTTATAGCATTCCACCAATTCATTGCCCGCCCTTGCAGCTGACGGGACGCTAGCTTTCTCTTCATCGCATCCTCGATACCCAAATCCTCGAAGATACGTTCGCAACTATCCAACCAATCCTGAACATCCGTGGCCGACTCCGTTCCGTGGAACGGCTTCCCACCAAGGCTAGTATAATCCTTATTCAGCTTGGCGAAGTCGACTCTTGGCGCCTGCACTATTGGACCACCACCATTTCCACTATTGGGAGCTGCCCTCTGCACTTCTCTAAGCATCTCTCTCATGAGGTCAGTAAACATCGTCCTCATGTCAGCAGCATTCCCATTATTGGCTCCTCTACCAGCACCTCTAGTATACCGGCTCATCGTCAATCTGAAAAAGGAAACGATTAACGACTCCATAGTGGTGCTAGTGCAGTACGACTTCATCCTTATACTAGTAATAGTATATATATATATAGCTTTTAAAAACCAAAGTAATCACAAATACGCTCTCTCGTATACGTATAATATCTCTCCCTGATAACTTCCCTAGGTTAACTACGCAACCTAGAGCTCTGATACCAAGTGTGACGGCCCGCCCCGCACCAACCGACATTTACTCCAAAAGTGCGCTGTACACATGTCCAGTTAGCACGGAACGGGTCGTTAGAAGGAAAAGGAAGAAGAGAATGAACTAAACGAGGAACCTGTAGAATGTCTCACAACGCATGGGATAAAATATAATAATAACATACTTGACATAAAATGGGCGAGACAGTGCATAAGCTGATAACTAATAATCAATGTCAACATCAGAGCAGCGGAAATCCAAATACAGCTTATTACAACTTTCCAAATTTACTGTCTCTAACAAAAGAAAACTAAAGTAGAGGATGCACCACCAATGCCCAAGCAGTGATCTTCAACAACACAGGGAGAATACTATATATATTACGTGGAAGCCTCCTGCTCGTCTCCGGATCATCTTCCCGTGCATCACCAGCTAACCTGTCTCTAGTCTGCTCGTGTGAGCACCCAAAGTAATAAGAAGAGACATAAAAATCTGGGTCAGACATAAAGCCTGGTGTGAGCGATAAGCATCTAAACAGAATGATAACAGGTATACTAAACCATACCTGAACCTGGACCTGCAACCAAAGAGTTAGTACCACATACCGTACAATACTCCAAGGTGCCATAATGAATAGTGTAAAGAATACGGGGGTGGGGCGTGTATGTCATAATGATAGCAAACAAACCATCCATAGCAACCATCCTCTCATCTCTCACTCAGTGCGTAAAGCATATGACATCTACCACTTTGGAACACTAGACAAACTGAGGTAACGATGAATCCCGACTTGTAGAAACCCTGCTATGACCAAGCCAAACATGTGGAGTCATGACCAAACATCTCAATGACCCATTTCATTGGTTGTAGCCCTTGGTTCTACCTATGCCATAATGGCCCTGAATCCGTCTTCGTACCTCCTACCATAGTGGTCCAAAGCTATAGACGTCGATAACTCCTTGGCACGCGTCCCGCAGCAAAACCCAACCATGAAGCGAACTCGTTGATTCCCATCTGAATCTTGAGCTCTAACTTCTCATTTGGGCTTCCTTTGCATCTCGGGTTTCAGTCATCACCGGATCGGTTCGGGTCCCCTCATTGCCATCGGTTCGGTTCGGGTCCCCTCATCATCAACGCGGCGCGGTTCGTGGCGTCCATCTGGTTCGGATCGTGGTCACCTCACTGGATCGGTTCGGGCTCCTCTTCGTGAAGCAACACGGATCGCCTCGCGAAGTCTTGATCGGATCGGATCGTATCGCGCCGTCGGATCGGAGTCTCCCACAAGAGCAGGTCAGATCGGAGTCTTCAAGCATCGACGGATCGGATCGGATCGCACCATCGGATCGGGGTCTTCAGCCATCGGCGGATCGGGTCGCGCCATCGGATCGGGTCGCGCCATCGGATCGGGTCGCGCCATCGGATCGGATCGCCCTCCCTCCCACTGATCCGGTTCGGATGATTTCCTGCAGTTCTTCCAGCGAGCAGTTTACGCCATTCGACGGCGTTTTTGACAAATCTAACACTTCTAATCAATCGTAAAACACACCATAGAGTCATAGCAACATGTAATAGCAACTACAACAGCAAACAACCATTCAAATGAATCAAAATGGATCAAAAGTGGCCAAAACTCCTTATTTTCCCTTAAGCATGTTTAAGTAAAACCGATCATAGGGTTAACAAAACTTAATCAAATCGAACCAAATTTCAACCAGAGGCATAAAACATTATTTAAGAATTTCTAAACATTTTTCCAGAATTTATTAGTGTATAAATTCGCTAATCTTCACTAATTACCCCTTAATTACCGTAATTAGTGCAAAAACTATGCAAATCACTCACCTTTGCCACAATAAAACTTCCAAATCTGAAGTGAACCTCTGATTTGCACGAATTCCAATATATAACAGCAGCTCTACCTCGGTTCTTGTGCTAATCCTCCTTGATTTGATGCCTCTAAGCCTTAATCCTTGATTAGGAAGTGATTTTGGGTGTTTTAGAGAGATTTAGAGAGTGGAGGCCATGGCTAGGTTAAGGGGAATGAAAGTGGCGGCTGGAAAATGTCTAAAGAAATGTTTTCTAACCCTAATCAGCCCCTATATACCCTAAACCCGAAATTCCTCTTTGGGCCTAGCTGTTAATCACCCGGTTAAGCCCAATTAAGCTGTTTTTCACCATCTGAAACTTGTTTCAGCCATATCTCCCAAACGGTGAGTCCGTTTGACTAATGTGACCACTCTACGGAAAGAGGAACCATCATCCGGAGCCAATGGAAGTGGTTTCAGGTCAAAATTCCTTTCCAGTCAAAAGTTATGGACAAAACAGTGCCAACTAGGGGTAAAATGGTCATTTAAAAATCGGGAAAAATCATGAACATGGGAAATGACCCCAATAGTCGTCTCCCAAAGTTACATGACCATACGACTTCGTATGTGACAGAAATAAATATTCTACGATCCTATGATGCGTAGAATGCGGGTCGTTACAAATAGGCTTGATTTGACCAATAAAGCAGCCTTGAGAATCGGCCTTTATTGTGTAGCATAAGAGGAAGATCGGCATAGCTGGGGTCGATTAGTTGGATCGATCGGCCCTATACTGGACTTCGATCCACATTTGAAGAAGAGTACTCCTACTTGTGACACTGCCAGTTTGGGTCGAACCGATTGATACGGTAGAGAGAGATAGTTCAACTTTGGATTGTGACGGCTTTTACCAAAAATCTGGTCAACAATTAGAGAAATAGTATTACAAGGAAAACAGAGAATCAGATGCATATCATCCGCCTATCAAAAGGAGGACATAGTTGCGAGGCCGCTGTCAAGACAAAGCTTTAGCAAATTCAAGCATGAGGTCAACGTGGACAAAGGATAAAGTGAGCTTCGATCGAAAGCACCAATCTTTCTACCAAAGTAAATCGGAGAATTTACTTAAAGAAGCTTCACCAATTGGTCGCCATTTTTATCTCTTAGCAAACCCTAAACTTAGGTTTGGGGGGATTAGAGATAGTGTAATATGCAGCTGCACTATGTATCATTCGTTGTGTTTATTGGGCTACATAGTTTAGTTCTTTGGACATGAATCGTTATCTCATCCCACTAGAACTTATAACTATTAACATGTATAGTATTACTCATTTTCATCAATAAAATTCACTTTTGACTTCTCTCGAATATTTATTACATCACATAATATAAGAATTTCAGATTCTTAACTGTAGTGTTCGATCCATACTTAAATTGTGAAGATTGTTTGTTGGTAGATTCATCAGTTAAGTTTCATCCTCTGAATTTGACTCATCAAAGATCACTGTTGATCTTGTCATTTGAGGTTTTTTTCTCCTAATTGATCAAACATAGTTTGATGCCTAGATAAACTAGCTGCATCTGTGTTTCAACCATCAAGAGAGAGGAAATTATATATGAATTTATATCTACCGATAAAATTACTCTGGAAAAGTTCACAATCAAGAAAAGAGCATCAATAAAGGCACCAGAAATAATTTCCACTGAAAACTCAAGGAGAAAACAAGAGTTTATCATCTTAAAACCTTCTGTTACTCAATTTCTTGACTGCAAATCAGGTTCTTGAGCAATCCAATTCAAAAGCAAAGAAGTTCAGATTTGAATTACCTTTATTTTCCGTATGTATCCTCATTGTTGTTGTTGTCATGGCCAATAGCAACTCTGCATCATCTGAAAATACTGGGGCTTATCAAACTTCAAGTGCTGAGCAACTCATCAAGGTTGTCATTAGTCCCCAAAGCCAACTCATCACTGTTCGTCTCGAAGAAAACAATTATCTCCTTTGGAAACTACAAGTTGAAACAGCCATCCTAGGATATGGCGTAGAAGAGTGTGTTCTTGGAACCATAACAACTCCTCCAAAGTTCATAATCGATGCAACAAACAATATAATCAGTAGTGAAGAATATACAAAGTATCATAGGTAGAAAGATTAATTAGTGCCTACTTACTATCATCAAAAAGTCTTGCTTTACTGCCCCAAGTAATGGGCTGTAAACTGCTAATGAAATATGGTCAACTGTTGAAAAAAAATTCAACGCACAATCTGCAGCTAAGGCTTTATTTTATAAAAGACAACTCCAGAATTGTAAGAAAGATAACATGGGCATGTAAGAGTACTTAGAAAAAGTCAAAAATATATGTGATATGTTGAAGGCTGCAGGAAGCAACATTGAAGAATCTAAACGTGTTATTTGCCTATTAAATGGCTTAGGTGATGAATATGAAGCTGTAGTAGCTATCATAACATCAGAAAAGGTTACTCCTCCCTTTGATGATGTACATGCCATGCTACTTTTTCTTGAGGCAAGAATTGATAAAAAAAGTCCAGTGATTCAGATTATTCTCTTAACTATGCTGCTAATAACAGAGGTAGAGGGCAAGGCAATTACAAAAACGACAACACAACTTAAAAAGGAGGTTTTATCCCTAGAGGAAGAGGTAGATGGATCAATAACAACAAACCAAAATGTCAAATATGTGAAAGAATTGGTCATATTGCCACTTAAGTGTTACTTTAGATTCAATTCTAATTACATTGGAAATCAGGGAAATAGGAACCAAAGTGAAAGAAACCCTAATGTCAATGTTGCACAAGCACAACAAGAAGCATCAAATCAAGCTAATGGAAAATAATGCAATCAAAATGAAAACATCAAATCTAAATCAGTACTGGATGACAACTGGTTTCCTAACTTAGGTGCAACTAATCATATGACCAACAATCTAGATTATCTCAATCTTGGAAATAAAGAATACAGAGGTAAACAGTTAATAACCATGGGTGATGTTAAGTGCATTAGTATTTCTCATAGTGGTAATGCTATATTAAAAAGTAAGCCTCAATTGTTTCTGCACAAACTTCTAAGGGTACCCATAATATGGAAAAATCTAATGCGTGTATCACAATTCACCAAAGATAACAATGTTTACTTTGAATTTTATCCAAATTACTGTGTAGACAGACATACTGACTCATCAAATTCTTTTGCAGGGAAATGAAGCTAATGGTTTAAAATTTCAAATTTGGTGATCACATCAACCAAGCAAAAGAGAAACATTTTCTCACATCTGTTATTCAAGATGAAAACAATAACAATAATACTTTTGATCTTTGGCCCTATAAGTTGGGTCAGCCTAGTGTAAATGTTGTAAAAGGCATTCTGGATAGCAATAATATCTCATACAATGATTTCAACTTACCATATGTTTTCCCTTATTTTCAAATGGGTAAAAAAACATAAATTACCATTTGACAATTCATTAATTGTTTATTCTAAGCTTTTTGATCTTATAACTACTTATTTATGAGGCCCAACTCCTATCACTTTCGATTTTGGATATAAATATTACATTTATTTTATTGATGCTCACTCTAGGCATACTTGGATTTATTTTTTGAAATCCAAATCTGACAGTTATGATACTATCATAAAGTTCATGAATATGATAGAAAATATGTTTAACACTAGAGTGAAAATGTTTCAATCTGATGGTGGTACTAAGTATAAAACGCTTATCAAATATTTTGACAGTAAGGGATTACTTCATAGATTAACATGTCCATATACATCTGAACAAAATGGTCTAGCTGAAAGAAAGCATAAACATATAGTAGAATGTGGCTTAACTCTATTAGCATAAGCATCACTACCCTTAAAATTTTGGTCAGAATCATTTAATACTTCAATGTACTTGATTAATAGAATGCCAACCAAGGTATTAAATGACGTTAGTACACTTAAAGTTTTTTATAAAGTTAAGACAAATTATTTAGATCTAAAACTATTTCGATGCTTATGCTTTCCTTAACTTAGACCATACAATACAAACAAACTTACTTTCAAATCCAAATCATGAGCCTTTTTATGTTATGCAGTTAAACAAAAGGGATATAGATGCATTGATGAAAATAGTAGAATATTTATAAGTAGACATGTTATTTTAAATGAAAATATATTTCCTTATGTTGTTAATGATCTCAAAACCACCAATAAAGTAAAAAAAAAAGTCAAATATACATGACATCCCACAGTACTTAGAGTTTCCTTAAACATCAGGTGATCAAATGGCTGCTAGTGATCAAAGGATGCATATTGGTGAGGATGATCAACCTAGTAATGATAATACTGAACAAATCAATCACGCCAATTTGCCAACTGAAGATGAAAACAATGAAAGCACAAATTCAGAAAGACATCAAGTCTAAATGAAAGCTCAAGTGAAAAATTACCATCCACTGAAGATACTCAAGATAGCCTAAACAACATACTGAAAGATCGCACACTGCCACTGGTTATCCAATGATGACCAGAGCCAAGAGTGGCATATTCAAACCAAAAGCTTATTTGACCACAAAGACTAAAGAGGAACCTTTCACCTTCAATCAAGCTATTAAACACAAAGAGTGGAAAATTGCAATGGATGAAGAGTTCATTGCCCTCCTCAGAAATTGAACCTGGAACTTGTGCCTCAACCAAGCAACAAAAACTTAATAGGATTTAAATGGACATATAGAGTTAAAAGAAATTTAGATGGCGCTATCAACAGGTACAAAGCCAATTTGGTGGCAAAAGGTTTCACCCAGAAGTATGGGTTTGACTACAATGAGACTTTCTCACCAGTAGTCAAACCAGCTACAATCAGATTAATATTCAACATAGCCCTAAAAATCAGTGGATTATTCAACACTTAGATATGAATAATGCATTCTTTAATAGCATACTAGAAGAAGAGATATACATGCAATCGCCTGAAGGATATACTCAAGACCCCAACCTGATGAGCAAACTTAACAGGGCAATCTATGGTTTGAAATGAGCACCTAGAGTGCGGTTTGATAGACTTAAATCAACTCTGAGTACATTGGGATACAAGCCCACTAAATCTGATAACTCTTTTTTTGTTAAAATTAATCAAACATCTACTGTCTACATATTAATATATGTTGATGATTTGATTATTATAGGAAGTAACGATGTTGAAATAGCTAGCATTATCAAATATTTATCTTTATTATAGATTTAGAGGAAATCACTTACTTTCTAGGATTAAAGCAAGAAGAAATTCAAAATCAAAGATGCAATAAAAACACTTTATACATCGAAGCATGTCCTCATTATGCTTTACATCATAAAAACTTTATATTTTAGCTTTAACCTTTCTACACCACCCAGTAACAATCAATTCATCTAATCTACAAGGGGGTTCACCAAATTGATATTTTTCAGTGGTTAAGGATTTGGGCTTAGTTATTACCTTTGAGGGCTTGGGCACGACTTGTTAGGGGTATAACCAAAAGTATATTCCTAAGCTTTACAGGTTTCTTTGGCGTTATCCGACTCAATTTCCAAGTCAGCGATAAGCTGGTGCAATCCACTTATTTCTTCATCAAAACCAATGGATGGAGTGACCTTTATTTGTCTCTTTAATTCAAGGATAGTTTTATCCTTCTCTTTCTATTGACGTTCTAAAATAGTTACCAGCTCATTCAAGTTCTTGATGGCCAATTTTGACTATAAAGTGCCAATTTTCCGAGTTGAGGCGAGTGCACCATTGGGAGCATACTTCCGCTCTACCACTATTAATGATTCATCCCAGGGTTGGGAAGATGAAATTTCAGACTGTTTTCCCTATTTACAAACTAAACAAAACTTAGTTACTCATAAGTTGTGCTCTGAATGAATGGTTCTAATAAAATTATACTTTTCATTACCCGAAAGGTTAACTACATAAACTCTTAGACTTATCCAAACAAACCTCGAACTGTTTGAAAATACACACGCACCGAAAATTACAAAGTTTGGTCCTGATTGTCAGGTTATCTTTTATTTAGGTTACAAATCATCTCAGCGTGTCGAATTCTAAGTCTATTTAAAATTATTTCTTAGTTATCACCTAGAAAGTCAAAAGAAAATTGAGGATACTTCATATGATGATTTTGTTGAAACTTCCGTCCTTAGTCTAAATAATGAGTGTAAAGCGTTCTTTGAAACTACACCTTTGTGGAAAATGAGGATTCTTCCATAACATGAGATAAAATCAAAAATCATGGGTATAAGAAGTTGTCGTCAGAACATGCACTCACAATTCCATAGTTTTACAAATATTCATCTTGTTCGTACAATATTGATATTTTGAAAAACTCAAAGATAAATTTTTTCTTATTACACGTGAGTGTTGTCGGGGGTAAGTCCTTAGGAATTGAATGAACACTTGGCAGGTTCCCACAAGCCCCAGGGTGGAGGTCAACTCCACGATCATCTAAGCATCGTCTGTGAAGACGTCGAAATAAACCACCACTAAACTCCCCTAAGAAAGAAAAAATTATTGATTCAAACCAGTTATAGACCCTATACAAGAAATCTATTAAAATTTCCATATCCTCATTCAACATCCAAAATAAAATCATAACTCCTAGTTTTCCTTATGAATTCTTTCTCCTTGGAGTCGTGCTGCATTTAATCTTGACCCGACCTCATGTTGTTTAAAAGACATCAGCTCTGAAGCACTTTTATCAAGATCATAATAATTTTGAGATAAAGCGTTATAATCTTTCAGTAACCTATCCTGCTCTATACGAGATCGGATTATTTCCTTCTATTTCCTATCTAAATTTTCCTTATAAAATGAGGCAATATTTTCGAAGAATCATGACTGAGGCCGGGAAACAATATTGAAAAAGAACTGATTAGGATGAATAGGAGGCCCAGAGCCCAGAGGTGGTTTTACATGACCAAGATGAATAGGCTTATTGACTTTGGAGTATAAGGGGGTTGTATAAAGAGAAAGAAGAGGTCTGGTGCTATAACAAAGAATCAGGCTTGTTCCCACTGAGCTAAGCAATTGGTGGTAGCACGCTAGGATTCTCTGGTGTAGTAACAAAGAATCAGGCTTTGTTCCCATGTCTGATCAATGCCCATGAAATATACACCCTTCACGATAACAACATAAGCTCTCGTGAGATCAATATGTCGATCCCTACCTAATCGAGCTTGGTAGAGGCATTTTACCATCATTCATTCTTCGAGGAGCATAATGCATAGTAGAAGAAGGGGACAGGGATGTCGATATCACTAGAGAAAGAGTTCCGACATACTACTCTATTATGATACCGAACCCTTGGGGAACTTCACTACTTTGAGAGTAGAGTTAGGCCTTTTATTCTATTGTGCATGGGCGTGAGTAGACTGCTTTCCTTATCTGTATTATGTACATTTTCTTTTCTAATGCCAGGGAAAAGAATAAAAGAAGCGTCTAACTCTTTCATGCATACTCCACTTGGCTTAGGGAGATATAGCTTAGTTGGTAGAGCTCCGCTCTTGCAATAGGGTCGTTACGATTACGGGTTGGATGTCTAATTGTCTAGACGGTAATGATGGTATCTTGTACCTGAACCAGTGGCTCACTTTTTTTCTAAGTAATGGGGAAGAGGACCGAAACATGCCACTAAAAGACTCTACCGAGACAAAAAGATGGTTGTCAAGAACGTAGAGGATGTAGGATGGGAAGTTGGTCAGATCTATTATGGATCGTGCATGGGCGATTATTGGAGTCGGCGGCTCTCCTAAGGTTCCATCATTTGGGATCCCTGAGGAAGTGGATCAAGTTGGCCCTTGTGAATAGCTTGATGCACTTATCTCCCTTCAACCCTTTGCTTTGAGCGAAATGTGGTAAAAGGAATGAAAATCTATAGACCAACTCCATCGTCTCCACCCCGTAGGAACTATGAGATCGCCCCAAGGATGCCTTCGGCATCTTGGGGTCACAGACCGACCATAGACCCTATCCAATAAGTAGAGCACATTAGTTGTCCGCTTTCCGGTTGGGCAGTAAGGGTCGGAGCCTTGACTATAAATTATAAGGAATTGATTACCATTAATTCAAGGGGGAAAAAAGCACTTCAAAAGCGAAAGCTATAC
This sequence comes from Allium sativum, assembly GCA_030737875.1. Classification (NCBI taxonomy): domain Eukaryota; kingdom Viridiplantae; phylum Streptophyta; class Magnoliopsida; order Asparagales; family Amaryllidaceae; genus Allium; species Allium sativum. The sequence goes on from CM060920.1 coordinate 694,818,048, forward strand.
CCTAGAAATACGAATTTTAGACTGAGCATGTTATTCTTTTCCTTTCTTCCCATTATCGGAGGAGCTACCATCCTTAGTAAAAGTCTCGACTGGATCTAGAGTACTAGGAGCACCCAAAGGATCAGGGTTTGCATCCTCGGAACCCTGGGTGCCACCAGCAACAGGAGAAGGGTTGCCATCTCCTTCATCAAAGTCATCACGACGACTCTCGTCTCTGGGACCAAAATCATTGTTGTCATCGTCATCATCCTCGTCTTTGTCGAGAGCAACATAATCAGCTCCCTCCTCTCCTTCATAAGGGTTGAAATCATCAGAAAGATTTTCGATATATAGAAGCTTCTTAGGATCCATTATGTGTCTCTTAGGAACTTGAATTCCCTGCTTGGCTTGCTCAATCTTATTCATAAATGTACCTACGATAGAAGAATCAATTGAAGTAAATTCAATCCCAGGGTATTTCCGACAATTATCAGAGTACGCTAAGAAGAAAGCGTCTTCAAAAGAATTCAGCATTGCCTTTGGAAAATAGGAGTGCAGAAATGAAGATATACTTTCTTTGGCTTCATAAATTATTCACTTATAATTGTAAAGTGCACCTTGGATCTTAGAAAGATGGTCGTCTTTCTCTTTTAACCTTTCATGGCTAACTACCATTTACTACACCAATAAAGCAAATTTGGCACAACAAGATGCAGAGATTTGATGCAACTTTAAGCCATATAAAATTTGGAAGGGCTCATAGCCGTATCAAATTTCCTTTGTGATCCGCCTCCAACACCTAAAATCTAACCATATATCTTCAAAGCTCCAGAACAATTCATTTGATACGGCTTTGATCCGTATCAAATCCACATGATATTTTCGCTGCTCCTTCTCATTTTTTTCATTTCCCCCTCCTCACTTTTTCATTTTAGCCAAAATAAAAAAAATTCCCAAATGAAAAAAAATGACGTCCCTTAAAACCGCCATGACTCTGCCCTCATCTCCAAATCAAAGCTGCTTTCCCAAATTCGAAATTTCCATTCGCCTCTCCAAATTAATGAAGCTAGCACCACCATATACGTCCACCGCCCTTCAAATCAATTCGCAACCTCCCTCAGCCCTAAGTCGAAACCAAAATCGCCTTTCTCCCCAAGTTCGAAACTTTGTAAACAGGATTTTCTACGTTCCACGCCGCCTCTTCCTAGGCTTATCTATTCTCTGCCACATGTCTCTTTTACCGCTACTTCTCAGGATCTCATCAGTCTACCGCAGCTTTGCCTTTTCTTTCTAAAGCTAAAGGTTAAATTAGTTCACAGAGGTAATTTCAAGTGGAAAACGATTTCCTAATCAAAACCAATGTTTATTTTAATGGAAGCTTGTATTGGTTAGCTCGAAATCTCGATTACAAAGTACTGTCATTTGATTTGGGAACTGAAAATTTTAAGTTAGTACCGTCTCCTAGTTTTGGGGGTACAAGTAGTGTAAAAGAGCTACAAGGTTGTTCATTAGTTATTGGTCTCTCTTCAGTCAATTTCGTTGATATTTTGATATTAAAAGATGAGGTAAACTATAGTTGGGAATTCGCTGTCAAAATTCCTACTAAGAATTATTGTACTATACACACACAATTTCGTTATCGACGTGTTGTTAGGACTAAGCCCATATTAATAGATGTTCACGAGCTGGATGGTTTGGTTATTATATGGTTGAATGATAAATTTTTCGCCTACAATAAGTGTACATTCTCTTTTACAATTGTGGAGTTAAAGGGATTTCAAGTTTTGGTTGGATTGGGAAGTTCACGATGGATATAGGGGTAGTTTACTCACACTGGAAAATCTTGGTTCTGTGAGGAGGCAGCAAAAGAACTTGGTTTTTTTTGTGAGTGATGATGAAATGACTTGTCATTTGTTAGTAAAGGGTGGCTACATTAGCCAGCAGAGGGAACTATGTGGTGATTGTGCTTCCCTTGTTGCTAGTTTCAAAAAGCATAGTATGTTCCTTCATGAATTTGGTTTAGTCTGAATTGGATCCTGCTATGGGAGACTTATGATAGCATCTTCTTCTGTTGTGTACATATGGTAATATGGATATTTTCTTTTGTTATTATGATATTTCTTTTCTCTTGAATTTGCATGCTGTGAGACCTATGGTAATATACTAATATGGATATTTCTTTTGTTATTGCTGCATTTTCTTCTATATCGCATGGTAAGTGGAACCTGTAATGGGAGACTTCTAATTATTTGCTAGTATTAGATGTCATATAAGAAAAATTAGTAATGTACATTGTGGGATTGTTTTGTTGAATTATTTGTATACTTTATAAGAGTTCAACTATTTAAAGTATTATTATTTTAAATTGCAAACCATCGAAACGCTATTTTAATCAATTATTTTTTCCTAAATTATGCACTGGTTGGTAGTTTGATGAATAATAATCAAAATAATAAGCAAATACTTATATCAGTTATTTTTATCAATTCTAATGGATTACATACTTTTACGTTAACTTAAGTGTTGCATTAGACAAAGGGGAAAAATCAAAAAGAAAAACTCGTATCAGTCGTAAATGTGTGTAGGTTGGTTGTGTATAGGTTTAGGATGCAGTTAAGAATGAAAGTCATTAGGCAGAGAAGGGAAGGGAAACGAATGAACAAATGAATTTTTGGTTTCACATAGAATAAAATTGCCAGGATATAATGGTTCAGTTGTTTAAAAAGGGCAATTGTATCTTTCTATAGATTCTAATTTGCATATATACCTTAACCCAGCAATATAACTAATTAGTAAGTTTGTGTATTGACAGACCAACTTTGTAAACAAGGTATGAAACGTTTGATGTTCACCTTGCCTTGTATCACTCAATGCATGCGTGTATTGACTGATCAACGTGAAGTCGCGCTCGCTTTGGTTCATCTTTTTTGTTTTATGTTTTATGTTTTATGAAATCTATGTTTGTATATTAATCTTTCGCTGTATAAAATGAAATTTTTTATTAACACTAATATTTTGTATAAATAAAATTCCATTGTGAGATATTGTTGTATGTTGTAGATTTATGTTTTGCAGCCACCTAGTTTTATTCATTCTTGCTTTGTATGGTACTAAAATAGTTCTCATGGGTTATAAAGCTAATTGTGTTTTTTTTTAAATTAGTTATGGCTTAAGGCTATATCCAAGGATCAATTAGATATGGCTCATGGTCGTAGCTAATTGAAAATTAGATACGGCTCGTGGCCATAGCTAATTCATCATTAGATACGGCTCATGGCCGTATCTAATTCATCACTAGATACGACTTAAGGCCGTATATAATTGATAAGCACACAAGAAATTGATATGGACACTACATCTCAAATTGATTTAACAACATTGATCACACAACATAAGATAGATTCTTTGCTATCCCATTTTTTGCACAAAATAAAGAGAAATATCTCTTATCTAGCAAAGCCCATGAAATTATTATGTTATGAAAATTTCATGCATGACATTCAAACAACTGTTTATTGTTGTTTGATTGCAGTTATAAAAAAAATTAGATTCGGCTTCACACAAATGTTTTTCCCTTCAAAATGTTCGTCAACGTTTTATTTTCCTCTCATTTTTTAGATATGATTTCAGATCATACTTTTATGTTGTTTGATTAGAGTTATAAAAAATTCAGATTTGGCTCCAAATAAATTTGCTCTCCCTTTAAAAAATGGTCAACAGTTTGATTATTTCCTTTTCATATTTTAATTTTGTATTCAGACCATATTTATCTGTTGTTTGAAGAAGTGAATTTTTTTTTACTTTTCGGTCTATTTCCACTTCTATGTTTTATCGTTTTCGTTGTTTATTGGGGTTGTGAAAATATTACATGTTCAGGTCCATATTATACTCTACTTTCCCACTCACGGTTTTATTTTCCCTCTTCTTCTTATTGTTTTTCACTTTCTCTCTCCTGGTAATCTCTCAATCTCAAAACCCAATCGAACCCTAATCGAGACGATTCGACAAAGAAACCCTAATCTATGCGATAGTAAGGTAAACCCTATTTCTCTTGCCTTTTGTTATGAAATTATGATGACAATTTGGTGATTTTTATCAGTTGTTATTGGTTGTTCTTTTTTTGGAAATTTTGGCTATTGTGTTTACTGCAATTGTACTCTTTTATTGTTCTTCATCTTGTTGGTTTGGCTACTCACCGATTTTGGTTTTTGTTCAGTGGTTTCAACTCTACTGTCTGTGGTAAGTTAGTATTGAATAAAAAATGGTTAGTACTAAAAATTACTTATTGTGCATGTGCCATTAGATATACAAGTACATGACCATGCTTCCGCAATTCATATACTATCCGGAAATTTTGTTGTAACATTTGTGCATTGTTAAATGCCAGCTGATTTTTAAATTAACATTGGTACTTGGATTGGAATTCTTTTGTGGACAAATATAAGGCCACTACTCAAGAATTAGTATGTGCATGAAATGTGCTTACATAAGTTGTACTTTAGTAACTTATCATACCTATGATCTTAGGTTGTTTTAAAACATGTATTTCGTAATTTTCTTTCTTTTTACATCTCCCATCATTGGTGGCTACAAAAATTTGAAATGAATGTTACATGTTATTCTTTGGAATCAGTTCTTATTTAATGTTTCGAATTTCTAAATACAAAACAATTGACTGTTATGTACGCTATGTAGATAGGTTACATCACCTTGGGCTTGGGAATAATGCTTGCTAAGTTTTTGACTAGAGATGTACTTCATTATGGATTGATTTCAAAAGATTTTTTATGCAGATTTAATAACATTAGAGATCAATAGTGCAATGGATGCTCAGCTTAATAGAAAGTTTGCATTATTGATCTCTTATGAAATTAAATCTACAATGGTGACTCGACTTATCAGTTTATTGCTTGAATCTTATCTTTTAATAAGATGTATGGTGTGTGTGCGCATCCTAGATGATGGAGATAAGTTTTATAGTGAGATTTCAATCGTGTTTATGTTGAATCAAGATAATTCATGTATATAATTATGGTGTCAATACTGTTTAGCATTTTTTTGTTTTCTTTTACAGTATGTCATGCATTTTGTAATTATAAAGTATGCAACATGATTGATTCTAAAAACTATTTTATGCTACTAATTTGCTTGCCTCAAAATTCTATTTCATGTTCCTGTTAACTGCGCTAGGTCATCAAAAGACGCGGAGCAAGTTTCCAAAGAAGTGAGTTTCATTCCCTCTTCCATGTGTGTGTTTATGACATTCTTTGATTTAGTTAAGTTTCAGCTGATATTCATATTGAATGAGATTCCATGTACTCTTATGCTCTTTAGACTCTCTGACTTGTGTAATCTTCTTCTTAAATAAGTGATTTTGTAGTTGAACAAGTATGACACTAATGTTAAAAAGATTTTTTTAGTTTTACAATTACATAGTGATGTAATTTAATTAGTGCTATAATGTTTAAAAAGTTAGAGAGTGAATATTATTCAATGTTTATATGGGTAACCAGCTTACATAACGTATATAATAATACATCATGAAACGTAATCGAAAACAAGGTCGATCAGAACAGCCAAAATGCGCTACAAGAGGTAGCTATCAGAAAGTAATAATGTTTTATACTTTTACGTTTGATTACATGTTGTTAATAAAGCAATATGTTATATTATGATGTGATGGTATATCATTATTAAAAAATGAAGGCATCTATATTTTGCAGTTAGAGCTTAATTAGTAATTGAAATATTCATTATTGTCTTTTTGATAAACATATTCTTGTGAAATTGTGGTCTAGGTGGTTTACTTTAGAATGATATATGTGGCAGCGATTATTCATAACTTTTATCCAGGTTGTCACTTCAATTTAGAAGCATGAGTATAAGGTGAGATTTCACTCATGATTAACTTTAATTTCAAGTCTATTGATTCATATGAAATACTAGATATATAATAGTTAACAGTTTCATTTATGTCTGATTCGGTTCTTTACTAAGTAATAAAGATTGATGTTGTCCATAAGTCATTGGGGTCATCACCATGTATTTGGGCATTTTAATGTGTCATACCTGGGTTCTTTGTTGCGTATTTACCTTATTGCATTTGGTGACAATGTGGTACATTTGCAAGCCTAGCCATGACTGAGAAAATTTTGTTGCATTCCTTATAACCTGAAATCTCAGGCACTTGCCTTTGTTGTCTTGGACTTGCGTAGTGACCTTGACCCATGCATGCTGGCCTCAATTATTGTTAATGGTCAAATTCTTGATTAATGGTCAAATATACCAAAAAATAGTTTGTCTATATATGTGTATGTGCATGGTACATGTGTATATGTGGTTGCTTCACTGTGTAAATGCATGTAGCAAATTGACACCGGTCTTAAAGTAGCCTGCATGTTTGTTGGTGCGCACTATGCTTCACTGTGTAAATGCATGTAGCAAATTGACACCGGTCTTAAAGTAGCCTGCATGTTTGTTGGTGCGCACTATGCTTCACTGTGTAAATGCCTGTACCAAATTGACACTAGTCTTAAAGTAGACTGCATGCTTGTTGGTGCGCACTGCACATGTATTTCTAATTTTGTCCAAGGATAGCCACTTATGTCCATACATGCCTATTTCTTGCAGCATGTGAAGGTCTAGAACAACTTATTTATATTTATTTATCTAATAATTGAAAATGGTGACCAGATGCTTCTTTTAATTATAGTCAATGATCACTACTGCTCCAGGCCATAAATTTCCATTAATTGGACAACATTTTGAAATCAAATGAAAGCCCTTGCACATGCTAATAGATCATAAATATGCTCCAATAATCCTACAAGTTTGATCATTTCTCCATGCGCTCAGTGTATGTAACACTTTGACAAAATATCTGAATTTACTACAGGGTTCTCTCCAAAGCCAGATGGTACCCGAGATTCTGTTTTACTTGATTTTCTTAAGGTAAGATTCAATTTTCCAACATTATAAACTACAACAGTTAAAGATCTGTTCAAGTTGTGCCCGTATAACAGACAATTCCTTCTTTGTGACTAAAACCAGATATTTGATATAATTTTTTTAGAAATAGTACAGTAAATCTTGCAATGATACTATCCCGACTTTATGCTTTTTATTGTAAATACTTGCATCCTATTTTTACCTATGTATAATGCCTTAGATTTAGTATGGGTATGCGATATATTGTTGGCTTAAGATCTTGCCATAATATTATACTATGTCACTGTATTGTTACATGCATAGTTGTTAAGGCACGCGCTTAAGTGCGCCTAAGGCTCAAGCGCAGGCTTTACGTCTCGCTGGCCTTTAAGGCGCGTCGGCTAACCGAGGTGCAAATAAAGGGTGCCTTAGGTGCTTTTTCTCATGGCATTAAGGCTCAAATAAGCACGCCTTGAGAATAACTGATTTTATGCCAAGCCCACATTCATTTGGACCCGATCCGACTATCAAATTCGAACAGCATTGGTCGATTTTTACATATTAGGATCTCCTATCAAAGTTCATTGTTAGTTTATAGTATTGTTGTCGAGAGGTATATTTCAGATCCATGTCGGTAAGTGTGTAGTATTTTTATGATACTACTACTTATTTCCATGAAAAAGGAACATTCATTTATTATTAAGAAACAAATCATGAGTTGTATGTTTATACGTGGAGGTAAGAGAGATATTGACCTAGCTTTCTGTGGACTGGCTGAGGAAACACTTCGAAATGATGAAAATTATAAAATAAAGTATTCAGTCATTAAAGTGCTTCGCAATATGCCTATGGTTTGTTAACCATACCAATTTGGTAACTCAGGTTCCAAAGATCGAGAAGTTTCAATGGATCAATATAGTAACTCACAAGATAAATTGAGGTTAGTCGGTTTGTTAACGAAAACTCCCCGGAAGTAATGAAGAACATCTCAAGTCATGATGCGAAGTGTTTCCTCAAGCTGAAAATAACTGTCCATATGACCAGCTTTATCATTTTGAAGAGTTTCCTTAACCAACTCATAGAAAGCTTGTTCGGTACCTCTCTTATCTCCTGGTATATGCATATAACTCGTGATTTAGTACTTAATAAAACGTGAATGTTCCATATTCATGGAATTCATTCACATTATCTTAAAGATACTGAACACCTCGTCGACATGGTTCTGGAATAAACATTCTGGCAGTAATACTCAACAATAAGGACGTACCCACTATATTTTGAGAATGCCGAAATGCCATCACTCATGGAAATGAAGAACAAAAGGAGTAGGTGCACACAATAAATTAGTCAAAGCCCTACTTAACAGCAAAAATAGTTGGGTTCATGGTGGCTAAAGCTGGGAATATATAAAAAGCAGTACACAAGTCTTGAATACAAGACACGCGCACCTACAACATGGTAGAAGGCAACGCATGGCACCAAGACATGCATCATCACCAAAACTAACGATCATTGCAATGAAAAGAAGGCAACGAAGGTGCATGAAAACACGGTGAGAACATTTGAAGACACAAAGGACAATTCTATAAGTAAAATGGATAAAGCCATTAGTAGGGAGTAGGATTGTACAACATATGTTTTGTTTATGACTATATTGTTATATAACCGATACATATCATAAAAATTTCCCTACAGGATCAGGAGAAGCATTATGTTAGAGCAATTAAGTTTCTTCTTAGCTGATCGACCAAAGGGGACGAAGATAATTTATTTTAGGCTCTTGCCTCATCAACATCAACAGTCAAGATTGCATAATTTCTTGTAGCTTCCTATGGGACAATTTGTGTTAGGCCATCAGTGATCAAGTTGAACTTGAACCGTATTTGAAATCTCGATTATTGATATTAATGAGGCTAGAGTAGAATAACATAAAAACTGGGAAGATTCCTATTACCGAGTCCTATAATCAATGGGAACGACAATCCAATCGAATTCATTTCTTATCATTATATATATATATATATATATATATATTTAGTATCATAGCAAACCCGCCTAATAAAATATATTTTTGCAGCTATTAACTGTACCTCCCATCTTTGAGCTTGGTCTTGATGCTCTACATGAACTAATGAAGAATGATGAATTTGCAAAAGATTTGAGCAAAAAGAAAATTGCAATAAAGATTGTTCTTGGATCAGGTTGAAATTCTATCTAGAATTCAAGTAAATATGTTGAACTGTAGCTTGATTTATCAGTTTTTATCTTTAAATTTGTTCTTTTCGAATTTAATTGTTGCATCTACTTATTAATTTGTTTAGAAACTTTAGCTTTACGCAGTATTTAAGCAATATGAAACAGGTGTGTTCATTATTTTATTTCCTTTCTTTGAAGCCGTTAATTAGTTAAATTTATGGGTGTGTTCATTACTGATATTTCTATTGGTCATTAGAGCAACCTGAAGTGATGTGGGAAACTAAATAGAGAAACCCACCTTCTTCCAAGTATTTTATAGGTGGTTTATTTTACTTTATATGCATATATTATAGAAATTCATTTAATCATAACTTTTGAATGATTTGTCTGATTTCGAAGATTTTAGACATTCCCGAAAGATGAGAACCCAATCTATAATTTTAAGTATTTTGTAACATTTTGAGGTTTATTAGGCTAAAATTATAATTTCGCAAAGCTGACCTGCATTTATACTTTGGGAAAATCTGAAGTGAACAAAACTTAGCATTTTCAAATGATTTTCAATTTTTGATGATTTTACTCGTTCTAGAAAGGTTAGAACTTTTATTTGTAGTGTTTTCCAAAATTTTGACGTTTGTTGGTCCGAAAAGGCGATTTAAAACCGCTGACCTGGATATATATACTCAGAAAAATAAAGTCTAAGCTAAAACTGTTATGGTCATAACATTTTCCTCAACATGATTGATTGATATCTATGCATTCTTCAGGGAGCTCCAAAAAAGAGAGGACATTTAACATGTGGATTGTGGGCTATGCGCTATATAAAAGACAACGTGGGAGACAAGAATCAACTATGGGCCGCTAAGGTAATATATACTCTATATATGTCTCTTGCATACAGAATCCTTGTGCTTTGAAAAATATATTTCCAGTACACTACACTCTTATTGTGTCCATTGTTATGTTGTGTCGCCGCCATTATTGAAGTCAAGTTGTGTCCATTGTTGATGCACCATGTCATTGTGCATTTTCCTCCTGTCCAATATTGCACGTGCATGGGGGTAAAGTTGGGATTTCCTCGAACACTTGTGTTAGGCTGTTCAAAACTCATGCACTATCATACTTGTATATAGGCATATATTGAGATACATACCAGGTAAAGTTAACCTATGCATTTCCTATTTGTTGCAGTGGGAGAAGAGTGTAAACAGTAATTTTTCACAAAAGGATATTGATGTCGTGCGGGTGAAATAGGCTACACATGTCTACAACTTTGTATAATCATGTGCCTGAATTCTATATGTAACTGCCAATTGAACCCTTTGTTAGTCAACTTTTCCAATGTTGGTTTTGTTGAATTTTGTGTACACATGGGTTCAGTTGCCTATTTTATGTAGTTCATGTTGACCTGATGCTTGTAGAATGTATTTGGATTTGGTGTCAATGTTGATATTATTTAATATTGTCTATATGCTGTGTTATCTGAATTGCTCTGTGTTATTTGAGTTACTTTATGTCATTTCATAGAGAAGGAGCAAAACATAAAAAACTGATTTGAGTTATGTTAATTGCTTTAAAAAAACATTTATCTGTTGTAAGAATATGGTTATGAAAATTAGTGGAAATGTGCATTTCGTTAAGATAACGTAAAACTGTTATTTGATTATCTTTCAAACAACATATAATATTGATCACAACTATCTGTAAAACAACAACACCACATTAGACAACACACGACTATGTTTTTATACGTTACTCTAGTTCAAATCGGACAGCAAGTTATATCTATGGTCTGATGTAGAATGAGACGACAACGGATTTAACAAAAGAGAGACATGTAATCGGAAAATGGTGGATATATGTCATTTGATTCAATTTCTGGCATAGTGAGCCAAAAGTACTACCTTATAAAATTAGATACGGCCAAAAGCACTACCTAATTGACATTTTTAGTGTAGTGATTCTAGCCTTTTCATCTTCAAGTTCTTGTTTAGACAATTCAAGAGCCAAAGTTTTATCAGATAGGAGTTTTTTTAGCCATTCTCTCTTCTGCGAGCTCTGACTCGTCTTTTTGAAGAGATGTTTTTAGATCTGCGCATTCTTTCTCATGCCTCTCCTTCGTCACACTCACCACATTGATTTTGGACTCCAGGGCGACTTTCTCTTCTTTAAGCTTGGATATCTCAGAAGAAGACGGAGTAGTCATCTCCTGAAGGGAGAACCATTTATTAGTTATTTGGAAAGAAAAAGCAGAATTAGCATTTATGAAAGGAGAAAAGTTAACAAAAATTAAGAGAAACAAGGTTGTAACGAAAGCTGTTTCTCAACATTAGATTGTCGCAAGTTCACCAAGTCTAAGGTGGAAGAGGGCAACGAAATATTGATGATATCTTCGGAAGAAATAACAAGCCTTACAATCTCATCAAAATCTCGAGACTGTAAAGAAGGCCTCAGAGGACAAACATGTTAAGGAGATACAAGTGGATTTAGCTCATGTTCCATCAAATATGAACCTCCCAGAGGGTCACATCGCTTCCTACGGTCACTGTTTGGGAGGAACCAACATTAGGAGTAATACCGGTAGAAAGAGCCGTGGGATCAGGAGTATGCTGCTCAGCGGACACAGAGACAATGTCTCTACAAAGAGAGGGAGGGGCAGAAGTTTTTTCCTTGTGCCTCTTGGAAGGTGATTCATCAGCAGTTGTCACAAGCCTTCTCTTAGTCGTGGCCTTAAATTGGGCTTGAACATCCATAGTAGATTTCCCAGCATGATCCTCAGTAGCTGATCAAAGCAATGACATCAGAAAATTGAAACAAGATTTTAAAAGACACTTTAGAAGAGCAATCTTACTCAAAGTTCCCGAAAATAGAGGGGTCAGTTGTGTGAATGCACTAGAACCTAGAGACAAATGCTTAGCATCAGAGAAATGGTAGGGCGGTTGCCCTAAATCTTTTGTCTTGAAGAGAAAAGAGCGTGCTTTTGGAGATTTTCCAGAGTCAGCAAATGGGATCACTTTCCCAATGCCATAGAAGCTTTATGAGTTACATCAACAACCTTAGCTTCCGCATCACTCAAACTTCTCTTCGTGGGAGTAGAGGCTGAAAGGAAATGAAAATTAGACAAAGCATGGAGTTGACACAATAAATCTACGAATATAAAAGCTTACCAGGGTTAGCAAAAGTGTCTGTGATACCGGGGGGCACCTGATAGATAAATTGAGTTTCCCAGTCATTAAATTTTTTAATACCATCGTTGATCAATTTCTTTGTAAGATTAACGCGAAAGATAGGTGAATCCTCTCCTTTAGCTACAGACAGTTGAAGCAAGTGATGAAGAAGACCGACACTAAGGGAAGATTGTCCCGACTCAAGTGCTAGAAGCTCGAGACATAGAAGATAAGTATATGTGTTAGGGGTCAACTGAATTGGAGCTAGCCGTAAAAGTAGCAAAATCTTGGAAAGGAAAGAAGCTACCATGCCAAATATGGATAGCCGAATACGTAAAGAATCCTTATAGTGGATTCTGAATAGTATCCTTTTCAGAAGCTAGGATAGCATCAACCACAATTATACTAAAGCTTTGAACAATTGCATTCAATTCATCCCGAGTTCGGATAAGAGAAGGTTGTTGAACCATCTCAATGTTTTGCTGAGGAGTAGAAGAACTGGCTAAATTTGATTAGTCTGCACTTTGCTTCTTAGTCATAATTCTACCAGGTGATTTTATTCCATAAAAACACATTAGCACAATGATTTGATGAAATTAGAAAATAAGACAAGCAGTTTTCTAAAAAGTTAACATGGACCGTTTACAAGTTTAAGTCCATAATAAAAACTCATTGTCATAAGTTATCTAATACTCTTGTAGAAAATTAAAACATAACATGAGTCAAGAAAATTGGATTCTTAACAAAATTCATATAACGTCGGGAACTAAAAATATGCTGAAAATGGCTAAGTCTTTGGTATCATCCACAGTGAGGGTGATGATATCGAAACCGGAAATAGTTCTAATCATTGGTATTGGTGGAGCGAGAACCAAAACGTCCCAAATTATTTAGTAAAGGTGTTATTAAAACCAAATGACATACTATCGATACCCAAGACCTAGCTAATACCAAAGAAATTTATAGTTTAGAACCGATGAAATCAAAACCAAGAATATCATAGTATCGGTAACGGTTTAACAGACATTAAAGTTTCAAGTTTAACCGATACCGAAAGACTTAATAACATGACTTTTGTTATTGATTAAACATGGTTTCAGTATCAACCAGGCTGAAACCAAAGGAAGCATTAATTTTAATATCGGTAAAGCCAGAACCGAAAAATCTGTAAATCGTTGATTTCAATCTCATTGATTCAAAGAGAACTCCATCTCCATAACAGTAATTAAATTTCTTCGTCCCCAAATGGTTGAATTTAAACCTAGGAAAACATATAGCTTCATATTTCCAAAATAATAAACGATAAATCTTCATGATTCACCATTAGTATCTCGAGTTAAACTAACATCAGTGTATTAGTTTCCATCTAAAATTGAGAAATTCGAGTTCGATCAATCTCAACTGAATTAACAATTGGGATTGAGGGAAGAAGGGTTTTTTGATTTATAACTTGAAGTCAATTCACGGAAATAAAAAAAACTTACTTGGAAAGGATCGAATGTTCAGTTCTGAAAATTAATAGAGTTTTGAGGAAAATTGATTCTTATTCGAGCTGTTTTACTTATAGGAAAAGAAAATAAATAAAAGAGGGGAATAAGTTTACACCACAATGCATCTCATCACGACCATATAAACGAATGCAAACCAACAGTCCAGATTGACCGTAGAAGACCAAAAGGCGGGAAAATCATGTACTTTCAAGACAGTACAGAGAAAAAGCCAAAGCTATTGACTTGAAAAATCGAAAATGCCATTTCACTATAGAGGGGAAAATGTTATTACTTGATTTCAGTATTGAAACCAGAGGAAAATGAAGGGGTATCACATTGAGATCGATACCGAAAGCACTAATCTGGAGAATTTTTAACTAACACTGGAGTGCCACGATGTGGATACAAGGACGATGCCAAAGTAAAGGCTTAGGAAAGAAACAAGCCGACACCAAAGGTCTAAAGCAATAGAGCCAACACTAGAAAACTAAGATTGGGGAAATAGAACAGACACCAAAATGAGAACTTGGTACATATGTTATCGGCACCAACAAAGGAATGCAAATGGCTTGGTCCTGATAATAAGGAAATGACAATAAAGGCACGATGCCGATACCAACTTACAACAAGCAGTTGCCTTGGTATCAGTACCGGAAAAAGAAGACAAAAGCATGAAAAATACAAAAGTGGAACCAGATATCCAAGGCCAGTATCATATAAAGCGATACCGAACACTAGAGCCAGAAGCATGACATTCGATACCAAATGCATGCAAGGGGAAGCCTAAGACCAGCGGTAAGTAAGCTGGAGCAAAATGCTGTTATCAACACCAACATGGTTGATGTCAACACTTCTATACAAGAGCGATACCGAAGTCATGAAAGAAATAGCATATAAGCAAGATCTATAAAGTACAAGCAACAAGGGATTGATGTAACGATCGGCTTTTGGGCCCGCTTTAAGCCGGTAGTTAGCCCACTCGAAACGTTCACAAAGGCGGATTGTTATGGGGTACAATACATCAGAACAAAATCACAAAAGAACATTTCATTGATATTACAACAATTTTACATCAGAGTATATGAATATTTCAGAGTACGGATAATTGATACACAGCGGAAAAATACCAGAGAACAGTAAATTACAATACAGCGGAAACATAAATACATTCAACGGAAACATAAATACGTTTAGCGGAAGACTACCAAATAATCCGGAGTATAACTCCAGCCATAATCTAGGATCCTACTTTAAAAACATCTACAAAACCAAAACTATTAGTAGCCCGTGTAGGAAATATGGGCACCCAGAGTTTAGGTGGGAAACAAAAAACTCTAATTCAGTCATGGGATTGGTGTGAGAACACAAAAAAAAAGTTATTTACTTTATTTTAAAATTAGGTAAATCACGGGACTATGTCGTATAACACGGAATGTGTTTTCTCCACGTGAATACCAATCATAATAACTCACAATGTTTGTTGAAAAATGAAGCTAGTATAACACTCAAGTCCCATCACACAATGCAAGCATAAACCGGAGGATAGAGTTTTATCTTATAATAGTCAAACATGTCTAATATGAGAAATTTCTTTTTTATATATAATGCATAGTGTTGAAATCAATTTTGAAAATAAATGTATCAATCTTGGATGGCATAATACCCCATCCTATTATGTTGCCTTATAGGTTTACGAATGAAAACGCAAGGTTCATATTGGAAGTTGGATTTTCATTAATGACCAAGGAAAAATTTCTTCCTTAACCGATTCAGATCGCATATCTAGCAAGATTTCCGGAATCACATGCATGCGTCCCTTGATCGGCAGAGCTGGCCCACCAATTCCCGGTGGATTAGGGTTACTCCTAAACAATATGTTCCCCGGTCTTATCGGACAATCATCCTAGTCGTTTGATTGACCAACATTTAAGGCGCCTCAATTCCAACATCCACATAAGTAAATTGCCTGAGCTCCATACCATGGCATCACTTTTAGCTAGAAGGAAACGTATGTCGTTACTCTATTGTCTCCCGTCTTGTTTTAGGCCATTCATGGGCTGTGAGGTTTGTCGAAGTCATGTTTCAACACAAAGCTACACTATATCAGTCATGCTTTGATCATCATCCACAAAGCTATTTTTTCAACAAAAGCTTTGATCTATCAGCATCTTGACATGCCACACTGTCATTCAATGCTATATAACTGATGTCTATTAATATATAAACTCTAAGCTCATAAGTCTCAGAGAAGAGTGCTAAGCTAAGAGAATAAATTCTCTGTCACTATATATATATATATATATAGTAGAGATCAATTAACACAACACAAAATACAATGTCAGACATACATCCACACAAGTTCGCTATGGATCTAAATGAAACCGAAGGAACCTTATTCCTTGTCTCCCAAAGGAGAGAGACCCTTGCATATCCAGTCGATCTCCAAGTACGTCTAGACGACCACCACTTGTAACCTCGTCTTGGGTGAACATCCCAATCGAGACATCAACAATAATTCAAACAATGTGAGGATCTCCGGTCTTCAACCACCGTCTTCAGTATCTCCAATACTCATCGTATTAGTTATTCAGAATGGGTTAAAACCCGATCTCTCCGAACAACTAGCATAATCTTAAAATCAAGTGATATATAAACATATCATAAGTCTCATTCCAGTTCAAAATATAAAATCATTCTTTACATTGGGAATTAATCCCTTAAATCTTATCAGAAATTTACATCATTTAAACTTCTTGTTTAAATCTTTCCTTACAAATCATTATTCGATGATTACTTAACTTTGGAAATTAATATTGTCTTTACCCGGGTTAAAGAATAAATGTTATTCAAAACATCATTCACGACAAAACCGAAATCAAATTTGATATCAAATACAAGGATTTAAATAGAAATTGTATTGATTTATATTCAATATCAAAATCTGAAATCAACAAACACCGTATAAGGAATAACGATATCCATATCTTCCAAATTCCTCAAACAGTATCCGTATATCTATGGAATCCAATATTGAAATATCTGAAGATTATTTCCATTCAAATCCAATTTAATTCATAAATTGGAAAACATTGGTTAAGTTAAACCCTTTTATTCCAAAACGTTATTTTAGATACAGAACCCTTTATCTCTAGAAAATTTCGTCTGTTCTTAGTCAAATATACGATGTCCTTTCTATTTTTACCACCCCTCGCCTAACGGAAAAGTTTCAGTTAGATATCACGGGTGGTACTAGATTGTACTCTTAGGAATCATCGCGTATTCCTTTTGGTTCGTTATTTTAGTTGTTAAAAAACTCATGTAGATAAAATATCTTTTATTATTCCAAAAGTTAGAATATTCAATCCAAAATCTCTTTTAAACCATTTATTATGATTTATCGTAATTTATCCATATATTTAATAATTTAAAAATAACTCATTCTTCAAAAATCCAATTTCAGGTCTTAAACTACAAAATTCGTATTTTTTTAGAAATTTGATTTTGAATTATCTCCCAATCTAACCGTTGGGTCTTAACATTCTTAAATTCATTTGAAAACTCTTTTCATTTCAAACCCAAAGTTTTTCGTTTCAAGAAGATAGGACGGTCGGATCTCCCAGTACGTCAATTTAAAGTTAATGGTCAAAGTTCACGAACTACCGCTGCGCGACAAGTCCTATTCAGACCTAATTCGGTTTATAATTAAAAATGAAGCAAAACATTTCAAAAATAATTTATTAGTTATATAAACGTATATAATAATTTTTGAAACTACATTTCAATTATTTTCCTTTAAAATGAATTATTCCAATATTAAATCATTAAAATAATATTATTTTTCAAAACTTATTATTTGAAGTCCAAATTTTTCTGACATTCGTTATGAAAATAAATAAGATAATTTTGTAAATAATTTCCTATTAATACTCATCCTAGATAACCTAACTGAACTTCACTTTCGCTAATTATTATTCATTTCGAAAATAAAATTTGAACAAATCATATGTACATGAAAATTACTCCCAATCAATTTGTTCCAGGTACGAATACTCATCGTAATTTTATAAACTTCGTGTCCATCCAAAATTGGACAACAAATTAAAACTTTTATTTTTCACTGAATATTTTATTAATAAAATATTCAAATTTATTCCAAATTGGAATGAGATTCAACCAATAACCATATAATTCCATGTATTTGGATTTTACACATCCTAACATATAATAGTAGTTGTTAACAACTATTAAAATTCAACAGTCACTTATCGACATCATTAACCTAAGTGTTAAGGTCATTAACACTTAAATCAAACCATTGTTAAATAAGATATTACATCTTATTAACCAAATCTTTGTTGTGTTTAATGAATCTATTCACATCAGCTCACATTAAATTCAACAGACCATCCCTAACAATATCAATCAATCAGTGATAACATATCCATTTCATATTATATTTTCACCAAGTTTTCTTGGCTTAAACAAGTGATCACTATGAACCATCTTAACTTGTAAATGAGTGTTTAATTCTACAACAATTACCATTATCATTTCTAACATTGTGTTAACTTACTAGTTAACCAATTTCAACATCTAAACCATATCACAATCCATCACCAAATCAATCACACTACATTCAAGCATTAAACAGTATAAACAACGATTTAACTAAACTAGTTAAATAGTTAAAGTGAGAAGTTCTCACCCCATCCTTCCAAGCTTTGTGACACTTCAAATGTAGGATTTTATAGCTTAGTGCTAAACTAAAATGGCACCTTTTTGCTCCAAACCAACTTGCTACTAATCACATACACTTGTATACACTTTAGTTTACGAAATCAAGACGAAAGATTGATTTTTTCTAAGGGTTAAGGGCTGGGAACCAAAGGGGAACCCATGGCCAGGTCAAGGGGAGGGTGGAGCATGGGTCATTGGGGTCAGGGCATGAGCATGTGGGGGCGTTTTCTTGGTTTTAAGGTAAAACGAGGAGTTTTGAGTGTTTTAAGGAGGAGAGAAGGATTTAGGAACCAAGGGGGCCCACGAGGGAGGAGGAGGAGGTTAGCTGATGGTGGTGGTGTGCCCGATGGGGGAGACGGTGGAGGGGCTATGGTGGGTGCATTTGGATTAAGGAGGAGGAAGGAGGAGAGTAATGGAATTTAGGAGTTTTTTAGGAAGAAGATAAAGGAAAAGAGAGTTAATCACTCTTTTTTAATTATACAACGTTTACTCGTTTCTACTCGTATGACTACATACTAAACCCAAAAATTATGAAATCTGAAATGCCGCTACATTTCACAATTACGGTTCTAACGAGCCTGATCTCGTCGAATTCGGAGACCGTTTGAAAAATAAATTTATTTCTAGCTTTTACCGAATTTTAACTAGATTTTCAACACGCGTTTATATATCGAGTGCATACATATTAACTCCGATCGATTTGAAATTTTAAACCCTACCATATTTTGATATTACAGATCCAATAAAATTAGTTTCATTGGATTCCGAGTCTATTTCAAAATTTTCTATTTTCTAGCTATCAGAATAATATTAGAATATCAAATTTTAATATAATTAACTTTTTAAATTAATTTTAAAAAAAATCTAACCTTATCTTAACTATTTAATAAGTCATATACAAATTATTAATTCAAAATTTTAAAATTTATAATCTCGATGAATAGTGTGTTTCTGACCAAAACTGTTTAAACTGATAAGTTGATAAAACTAATTTAAATAACTTATCTGACCATTATACTTTTTGAAATCGTATTTAAAAATGAGTGTATGTATTCAGAACCATGTGTAGTTATTCAAAATTCTTGAAAACTCGAGCTTTCAAAATATCATAATTTCTTGGTTGTTACATTCTCCCATATTCAAAAACTATTCGTCCCCGAAAAGGAATGAAGCAAAGAAAACAATACTGTGACAATGCTGATACATTTAAAATAGAAATTGTCATACCATATCATATCTCGCATCATGTCACAACCAAAATATAAACTATAATCACAAACATAACATATACCCCAGTGTAGAGTGCCACTTAAGGTATAATCTATGTTTGTGCACCTTACCATACCAACCTGAGTACAACTACGTACTTGAGGTAGTCTATACAATGTCAAAATGGTGTCGTGCCCCAAAATGTACACCTAGTGCCTAGACTGCACCAAAACGAGATCCACTAAATACACAACATATATACAGACTAGTAATAACCAATTCTTTACTCATCTCCTGAGTCATGATCTGAAGGCCTAGAAAGTGATATCTCCTCAGGCTCCTCATCATCTACTCCATCCAACTCCCAGCCTACCTCGTCAGGTGCTAACTCCTCCTCTATATAGAAATCATCAGGCTCATCATCGTTACTCTCGTGATCAGACCAATAGATCACTACATCGTTGGGGTCATCCTTCTCATCTTCATCTTACTCTGCTCCCTCAGTCTCTGGCTCCAGTTGTGGCTCAATCTGTGGCTTAACCGCCTCATCTATCTCTGGAGCAAGATCCCAAACTGGTGGCTCCTCAGGGGCTGCATGCCGAGCTAAATCATTAATCACGATGTCCATCTATTGTCCCAGTTGTTGCTCATCCCATACGGGACCCATCTAGCTTTAGCTATTGTAATGCGGGTAAACCTAGCTCTGGCTCGTAGTGTGGAATGTCTTGGACTGTCTTGGAAACATAATCTGTGATAGTCTCAACCATCGGAGCCGGCTGAACATCTACAATTGGGCTGCTATAGGAACTAGATCCCCCACCACAACATGATCGTCTGCATCCAACTCAAACCCATTGTCCTCGGCCAACATCCAATCATCATATGCTCCGGAATCCTCAGACTTGCCCAAGTCTAAGTCCATGGAAACATCATCTGAATTAGAATCTATAACCTCTAGTAGTCTATAAACTGAGGTAGCATTGGACATGTACTCGCTAGCGCTACTATGACTAGAAAGGCTCTCAATGCTATATGCGTACTGTGACGCCGAAGAGCTTCCATCCGAACTATCGGATGAACCGCTAGATGAAGAAGACTGTGGGAAATTTGCTACATACTGCCTAACTGACAACTGCTTACCCCTCTACAATTTAAAATAATGAATTTCAAATCATCACATAAGTTCTTTTTAAGTAAAACAATGAGTGATTTCATGTATATTCACTTTCCAAAATCGTGAATATAACTTCCTTTATTAGTTTACACCTAACGTGTGCAAAAATTTATCGACTGTCCAAAATCATCGAAAATTCCGTTTACTTATCCAAATCAAACATCTTAATAAATTAAACTAGCTATCAAACATCACATCCAACAATCAATTAATTAATTGACTTTTAAATTATACATGTTGTCAAAACATATAACTTTTATATATATTCAAGGTATATTTCCAAAATCGAATTATGTTTCTCACGTATAATACTCACAACTCATTCTAGGGCACTACTAACCCCATCTCTAATGAGTCACTCATTTTAGGATACTACATATCCTATCTCTAATGAGTATTCTTTTATAGGATGTTACTAATATAATCCTATCTATGATGATTTCTTTCAACTTGTTTCAATGCGTCGTACCCTCAAATGCTTTGTAAACCAAAGCTATGATACCAAAACTATAACTATCTGCTTTTGGACCCTCTTCAAGTCGGTAGTTAGCTCACTCGAAATGTTCTCAAAGTCAGATTGTTATGGGTACAACGCACTAGAACCAAAACAAAAAATAACATTTCATTGTTATTAAAATAATTTTACATCAGAGTACAAGAATATACCAGAGTACAGATAATTGATACACAGCGGAAAAATACTAAAGGACGTTAAATTACAACACAACAGAAACATAAATACATTTAGTGAAAGACTACCAAATAATCCACAGTATAGCTCCAGCCGTAATCCAGGATCCTACTTTAAAAACATCTGCAAAACCAAAACTACTATCTGCCCGTGTGGGAAATATGGGCACCCAGAGTTTAGGTGGGAAATAATAAACTCCAGGTCAATCGTGGGACTGGTGTGAGAATAAAAAAAACAGTTATTCACTTTATTTTAAAGTTAGGTAAATCATGGGAACCACGCCGTATAACACGGAATGGGTTTTCCCCACATGAATACCAATCATAAAAACTTGCAATGCTTGTTGAAAAATGAAGCTGTTATAAGACTCAAGTCCCATCACACAATGCAAGCGCAAACCAGAGGATAGAGTTTTACCTTATAATAGCCAAACATGCTTAATACGTGAAATATTTTTTTTATTATTATTACTAGTGCATAATGTGGAAATTAATTTTGAAAATAAATGTATCAATCTTAGACGACATAATTCCCCATCCTATTATGTCGCCGAATAGGTTTACGAATGAAAACGCAAGGTTTGTGTTGGAAGTTGGATTTCCATCAATGACCAAGGAAAAGGATCTCCCTTAACAATTCAGATCACATCTCTAGCAAGGTATCCAAGAATCACACGCATGCTTCCCTTGATCGGCAGAGCCCGACCACCAATTCCCAGTAGATTAGGGTCATTACTGAACAATACATTCCCCGGTCCTATCGGACCTTCATCCTGGTCGTTTGATTTACTATCGTCTGAGGCGCCTCAATTCCATCATCCACATAAGTAAATTGCTTGGACTTCATATCATGGCATCACTTTTAGCTGGAATGAAACATATGTCCTTACTCTGCTGTCTTCATCCCGTTTTAGGCCATTCACAGGTTGTGAAGCTTGTCGAAGTCACATTTCAACACAAAGCTACACTATATCAGCCATGCTTTGATCGTTATCCATAAATCTCTGCTTTTCAACAAAATCTTTGATTAATCAACATCTTGGCATGCCACACTGTCATTCTATACCATATAAATGATGTCTATTAATATATAACATCTAAGCTCGTATGTCTCAGAGAACGATGTTTTATGTGCACGTAAATGTGTACGTTTATATTCACACATTTATTCATGTTTTAGTTAAATAAATAACATATTGGGCTATTTTTACATGTTTTAACCAAAAACTAAAATTCTCAAATTATCATGCATTCATCTTCATATTGGGAAAAAATAGTCATTTGTGCATGTATTTATTTTTGATAAAATTTACTTAATCATTTTCATGTGTCTTATAGGAAATTAGGAGCAAAAATGGAGTATGCACATGAAGATATGAAGATAAGCATGCACATATACAAGAAGATAGAGATGGAATTAATTCACACACCACTTAGTGGAGGACTCCACCTACCCATTATTCCTCTTTATTTAATGGTATAATTAAAGGCTGATGTATTGGATAATGGAGACAAAATAGGCTTCATGCATTTTTAATGATTCATTAGTGGATAAAGACAAAATGGAAGCTTCATGAAGAGGGTATTATTGGTAGTTCCCAACAGTTATGGATTAGGGTTAGGGTTTTAAAGCATATATAAACACCCCACATATGTTCACGTAAATAACCCCTCTCATTTAGTTAATTTTTGTGGAAGGATCAAAAGTTCTCTTTCTCTTTAATGGCTACATAGCCAATTTCCCTTTCACGTAATTATTTTTTATGGAAATTTTAATTCAAGCGATTTTTATTTCATGTTCTTTACCTTATGTTAGTAGTGTAAATCTCTTTATTTCATGCAAGTAGAATAGTTAGTTTTTGTAACTTTGCTTTCATTTTCCTCATTGTTTCTTATTTATGTTGAAAGCTATAATTGTTAATATGATAACATATATAAGCAGGGGCGAATGCAGCTCAATACCAATGGGGGCCTAGGACCCCATTGGATTAAAAATTAAATCTTGTACCTACTACGCAAACTCACTTCCCAGATATCATTTCTTCCCCTCCTGCACAACATACGGTCAATCCATACCACTTTTTCAGTTACAAATTAAAAAAGACGAAACCTCAAACCTTCCTCCCTCGGTCGCTTTAAATTTCAGATAGCAGCATCAGCTCCGCCATCATCGCCTTGCTCCACCAACGTTGCAGTGTCGTTGCATCGTCCGGTGCATCCTCCTCAGACCTCAGCTCCTCTAGGCTCTAGCCTCCCCTCTGGTAGTTCGATAGACAGGTAATGGGTCTGCCCTAATTTCTGTTCGATTCCTATATAATCAAAAATTCTAAATATAATATTGAAATCACTCTGAAATCTGAATTCACAAATTTGATACTGGCAGATATAAAATGGAATGATTTGAAAGAACTCCATTCAGATCCATGTGAAAGGAAAAAAAATTTAGATTATCATCCGAATCAAAGAGATGAAATAAGGCATACATACTTGGTTAGAGGACCTTGTCAACCGCATGGTCATGAATTTCCATATACAATGATAGGTGGTAAGTCAAGACGCTTTAACAGTACATGGTTTAATCAATATGGTGGCTGGTTGAAGTATAGTGTGAAAGACAATAAATTCTTTTGTTTATGTTGTTGCTTATTTAGCGATAACACTGGAACACAAGGGGGTGGTGATGCATTTACATTTGAAGGTTTTTGTTGTTGGAATAAAATGATAGACATAGAATTCATGTTGGTGAAGTTAGTAGTTTACATAATACACGTGTTAAGAAATGTGATGATGTAATGAGACAAGACCAATCTATTGCGGTTGCATTACATAAGCCAAGTGATATTGCAAAGAATGAGTATCGAATTTGATTAAATGCTCTGACTGATGTTTCTAGGTATTTGTTGAATGACGCATCACCTTTTCGTGGTCATGATGATTCAGAAAACTCTCTTCATAAAGGAATTTTTTTGGAAATGATAAAATACTCCCAAAATCAAAATGAAAGTGTGTGTGAGGTTACATTAAAAAATGCTCTAGGAAATAGTTAAATGGTGTCTCCAAGCATCCAGAAGGATATTTGTCATTGCTTTGCCTTACATTAATCCAAAATATCGATGACAAGCATGGCATTGAAAAGTTGGACATGACGATGCTTTACATTAATTTAAAAAATCGAAAACAAAAAATAGGAATGACATATGAGCATTATTACTCTTTTGATTATTTCAATGTTGTCGCAGATATGCAAATTGTAGAGTTTAATGATCGTTTTATTGAGGTGAACTCGGAGTTGCTCATTTGTATGGCTGCTCTGGACCCATTTGACTCATTTGGTGCATTTGACTCATCACAGCCGATGAGGTTAGTTGAATTTTATCCCGATGATTTTAGTTATACGGAGAGGATTTCTATTGAATATGAACTTATCATTTATTTTGATAATGTGAACGATGATGAAATATTTGCACATTTGAATGATATTGGTGATCTTGTTCGAGTGACGGTGCAAACAAGAAAACATCTTTCTTATCCTTTAGTGTATAGATTACTAAAGCTTGCATTGATTTTACCGGTTGCAACCGCAACAGTTGAGAGATGCTTTTCTAAAATGAAACTTGTGAAGTGGATTTGCGCAACCGAATCAGTGATGAATTTTTAAGTGATTATCTTATTTCAACTATAGGAAAAATAAGCACTCACCACTGTTACTAATGAAGTTGTAATAGATTGTTTTCAAAAGATGAAACTTGTAGGGAATAAATTTAGAATGTAAAATAATTCTATTTTGTATTAAAGTAATATTTTTTGAACTAATGTTTTATTTTATTTTTATGTTGCATAAGGACCCCAGTAAAGTGTTTTTCTGGATCCGCCACTGTATATAAGTAGCAAAACCTCTTCAACTTATGGGTAATGAAGCTATTTAATCATTAGCTTCAACATTACTTGATTTTATATTCTCTTTTCTTGAGCTTAATGGAAATGGTAGAAGTGGTTTAACTTGTTGTTTAGCTTTGAATTTGAATGTAACGACCCAGATTTTTGCTATTTAATTTAATATTTAATTTGGTTTTAAATATTTATTTGAATTTTAAATGGTTTGGAATTAAGAGATTTCGAATAATTTATTTGTTTAAATAATATAAATAATGATTTAATTTCGAAATAATCGAAATTGGTTGAATTTGCGTTGTTATATGATTTGGCAATGTAAAGGGGTTTATTTATGTTTAGACTTAATTTTATTTACAATTTCGCTTATTAAGCGCTGTTTAAAAGTTTAAACTATAATTTTAATTATATAGCGAGCTGTAGCGGCGCGACAGTTCGTAATATAGCGTTTTGAACTTCAACTGAATATATAGAGTCCGATATAAGTTGGATCTCTGTGAAACAAGAAACGTTGGAACCGTATTGACGATAATTTTCATATGAAAGAGAAAATTCCAGATTTCGTGTTATAGATTTATAGTTATGGCTAAATCAAAATTTGAAATAATCGCTATGGAAATCGCTATCGGCCTTTAAAATGGCCATTTTGCAAACAAACTCTGTTTTCGATGAAATTAGTTTCATTGGAACCGTATCGTCAAATTATCGTCAGAAAATCAAATTGCATGGCAAATCGATGTATGTGACCACGACAGCCACAAACGCCTATTTAATTTCTACAGCTCGTAATTAATATAATATAGAGGTATTTGAGTGTAACTAGTGCAGACGATCGAATTAAGCCACAAAACCAATTCCATTGAGTTCGTATCGTCGATTAGAGTCAGGATAGTATATAGGTTGTTATTTTTGAAGACCGTGAAATTTGGTGTCAAAAATGGCATTGCGGTGAGTGTAAAAATAGCCTACCGGGGAAACAGTCTCAGAATGCGACGAAACTGGTGCCGTTGGATTCATATCGAAAAATTATTGTGGAATTTAAATGTTTCAAGTTGATCAGATTTATCTGGTTATCGTAGAAAATTAAAACGCGTGTTTTTCGATGGTTTTATAAAGGATTTTTTTCAAATTAAGTCGGAATTCGATGAAACTTGTCCCATTGGGTCCGGAATATATTTTTTACATCAAGATTATCCTTTTAATCAGTAGACAGGAATTTTTTGTGGTAGTTTTTCTCAACTACTTCATCGCGAAGTTTCGTTTATATTATTTTAATAATAAGGTTCCCTATAAATACTCGTTATACTCAGAAAACTCTTAACTAATGCGTCAAACAATATTGCTTGGTCAACACTATATTTCCGCCTCCACCACAAAACAATTCAACGGCCAGAAACTACTCATTTTCTTCATCCAAAATCTCGAAATCGGTTAATCAAAATCCGATCTTCGCAAGAGCAAACATCTCGGGCTCATCTATGAACATATTGAACGGCTACGATTTAGTTTGACGCACTGTGGTGGCGTGGGATGGGCTCGATCATGGTGGAAGTTTTGGATTCGCTGGCGAAGCATGGTGAGGCCAGGGAGCTCGAGCTTTTGGCCGAAGGAGGAGCTGGACGAGGCGCGGTCGAAGGCGGGTCCTGATGGGATTCCGGTGGCAGAGAGAGGTTGCTCCAGTGGGGAACTTGGGCGGTGTGTTTGGATGAAGGACGGAATAACGTGGGCAGAAGGAATAAATGAGAAGGGTGACTTGTGAGAAGCAGTACATGACCAACAGTTTAGTTTCCAAAATGAAGTGGCGTGAGCAGAAACAGGGATAGGCGTTCGACGGTGAAAGAGTTCGGATGCACTGGTGGGTACTACTGTGTTAGAAGGACGATGCGAGAAAACGAGTGAGGTTGAAAACGGTCGGCCGATCCAGTTTTTCTTGGAAGGGAAAGGGTGGAATTTGCGGAAACAATAGAAGTAACGGGAGGGGATGGAAGAAGGAATTAGGAAAGAGTTAACTTGCCTACAACCTTTAATCTGAGAAGTAAGTAAACTATCAAATATATTAATTAGAAATTTAGTTAGTTAATTTAATTAAGGAACTTTAATTAATCTAATTTTTGTTTGGAAACACAGGATATCAATAAGTGAAGCACAGTGGCTAAATTGGAGCCTGCTACATGTGAGGTTACAAACAAAGCGGATGAAGGAAATTGGACCAGTTTTGTGAAACATGAGAATTAACAAAGTAATCAAAATAATATAATTATTTAATTAAATTCGTGTGTACTAAATTATGGATATATTTTTATGGTATCATCAGAATTTGACCATACCAACTAAGTTGGAATCCCGACAACGAAAGCTACATGATGAAGCTGATCTGGACATGACGGAAGACAGCGGGAATTTACTGTTAAATTAAACGCTCGTTTAATTTAACCGGAACCAAAACAACAAAAGCAATCCAAGTGAGTTAAACTCACTTAGTATATTTTTCCCATTTATATTTAAAATATAAATTGGGTTTTTATTTTGTGTGCTCTGCTTGCCAATGCTTGACTGTTTTTCAATTATATATTTATTTGCTGATTTGACTGATGAAATTAAACCGTCGTTTAATTTCAGTGAAATACCAGATCATTATTCTAACGATTGGTCCCAATAAATGTAACTTACCTTATTGGTCACGTTTATTTATAAACGTGTTTGATTATCTGGATTGTTTGAATTGTTTGATCTGATTAAATTGTTTGGAAAACTGGTTGATGTGAAATTGTTGTTATTTACTATTATGTACCAGTTAAATGGAATTAACTGATCTGTTTGGAGATAACCAGTTGAATACAGGGAAGGACGGGTTGGAGGGATCCAACCGGATTCCTCAAATATATTATTTATTCCATATCATCGTATGAACTGTCCTGTTTGGTGTGATGAATTTGATTATTGATCATTGATTTGAAAGCCAACCTGTGTTGTTTTTTAACCAATGGGCAGTATTGGTTGAGTAATCGGTAGTAAATGGCCTAAAAGTAAATTGTTTTGTTTATACTGATTTACCGTTAGGTGAATTGATAGAACTGAAGTTATGAAATTTATTTTATAACTAAGGATAGATTTTGAAATATATTATTTGAATAAAGGTTTATAAAAAGGAAATAAATACTTATTTTTATAATTTATTTTATAAAGACAATTCTGATGTTAATCAGATTTGTAAAGGTGAGAATAAGAAAAGTAACCAAACAATTAAATGGAATTATTTCAAATTAATTATTATTAATTAATTTAAAGGGAAAACGAATTGGAAAGGGTTAACGAAATAACCGTATCTTGAGTTGACAAAGTCAACCATTGTAATTGGAATTGATTTTAAATTAGTTGATTTGAATTAATCTAATAAGATAGTTTTGGTGAATATTGTTTTAAATTTTAATAAGATCTTAAATAAAAAGGGAATTAATATTTATTTTAGTAAATAAAGGAATTAACTACGGAAGTAGTTAATTATCGAAGTAAACTATTATTTTAATAATAAATTTAGGGAGTCACTTTTTAAATTGAAATTCATTTAAAAGGTAATCAAAGTTGAAAGGAAATCCAATTGATTGGTGAAAGAAGTTTATGAACAGGTTTTATTTTAAAGCCTGGGTTTTAATAACGAAATGATAAAGGGGATTTTAAGCGAACATGGCAGCTTAAAATAAAGTTTACTTAATTATTTAAATTAAGTAAAAGGAAATTAAGAGAAAGGATTTATCATAAACTAGGATTTTTATAAGTGAGGATTACGATGGTAAAGCGTTAATTTGACATTATAGTTGCTTGATAATAGTATTAAGAAAATGTGGAAATTGAAATGAAAATCTCAAAGCGAGAGATGGTTAGATGGATTGGGAAGGAATTGGGGAAAAGTGGATTTGGTAGTAAAAGTGAATTGTAGGATTTGATAACCAAATCTGAATTAAATGAGCTTGGTTAAAGAGGTCGAGTTTAAGGTGATGTTTATAAAGAAGTTGCTTAATTATTGAATTAAGAAAAGGGCGGACATATCCGAGAGAGAGATTTTCAAAACGTAAGAAGGGTTCTAAAACCGTATTTGAATAGTTTAGTGAAATGAAATTTATACTGATATGTGTTTGGTATTACAACTCGTATTTGTCTTTAGATATGAACGTTGTTGATCAAGGTTTGAGAGGGAATTAAAATACCCCAACTTGAACGACACCAGGATTATCTGAGGATGATATTAGTTGGAATGGTAAAAGAGGTTAGTAAAATTTATTATTTCATTAGAGAAATAATAACGCAACATTTTGATGGAGATTTGGACTGTATATGTATATATAATGAGGATTTAAAAAGTAAGGGAAAGTAAAAAGGGATTGTCGAAAATATAACGATATTTTCGAATTAGAAAGGAAATGAAAAGTTGAGTTTTATTTTATAAGAATAAAAATGGATTGTGGTTTTTAAGTAGTAAATAAAAGATATTTCGTAACGTTGGTTTACGAGTAATAAGTTGAAATGATTTCCCAATACTGGATAATAGTGTAACTAATGTTTTGAAAGTGAAAATAAACAAACTGAATATGATATAGGATCTTCCTAAGTATTAAAAGTGAATTTGTTTATAGAATCATCTTAAGTGAATAAAGAAGCGAGAAAACTATATTTATAATATCGATAGATTAAAGACTTTTAAATTTACCTTGGTTTTAAATTTAAAGGCCAAGTGGTGCTGAATACTGAACCAGTGAACCCATTAGGTGTCATGATTGAAACACTGTTTATTTTGATAGTTAAATCACCGACTATCAAATCTATCCAATACGATTGCTGGTACGGAAAGACCGGGATCGAATTTATATTCGAAAACCATTCCGACCAACAAATACATGAGATATCAAGAGATGATCAAGATGGAGCATTAAAAAACCGTGGATCTTCATTAAACGGAAGAACTGCTAATAATCTCTGGGATTGCAACCAGAGATAAATTGTGGTTCTGTCGTGGTTGAAATCTACGGGTTACAAGGACTTCTCGCTACTGATCCATGGGGTGATTCCTATATTGGATGCAGTAGGAGAGTACCTTCGGTTCATCCTGTTCCTGGATGACTTGTATGGACGACTGTCTGACAGAGTAATTCCTGAAACCACGGGTGTTGATTTTTACAAATATACCGAGTGGTGGCAAAGAGGGGCACTTCTTTAAAACCCAGAATATATTTGTGGACGTCAATTAGTGATTTGATGGATCTGACGATGTGTTATTCAAAGTGAATGGTGGCAAAGATGTTAATCTAAACCTCAAGCCTCATCAACCGGGAAATGACAGAAATCGGGCAGGTAACATGGCTATGTGGGTCGCTCCCATTAGGGTGTATAATCACCTATCTAGAGAAATTCCTTTTTCTTCTTTAATTTATCGATGCTGTCCCTTTTCGGGAAGATGGTGGGTAGCTCCCAACCGTTGGTGATATACATTCGATACACTTAAGCGAAATGAGTGGTTGGTCATGTGAGGGTCGGGCTGCAAGACGTTCTTGTTGAACCCAGTATATTCTCCTCTAGAGATACACAATCGGCAGGTGGTCCCATACCTTGTCATAGTCGGAATCCAATCTCCAATAAGCGCCCGCGGTTTTGTTTGTATACTATATATCTATAGCGTGAGATGCAAGCGTTCTACTATATTCTATTTACTTGTATTTAGACATTATTATAATATCAGAAAAGATATTGGTTTCAAAAAAAAAATGGGTTATCGTAAGGTAAAAACTCTCTGTGTTTATGTGTGGATTTGGTCTTACGATTATCTTTTTCTTTGAAAGATTTTAACTTTAAAATCAGGTTGCATGATATCGTTAATACTGCGCGAGTTTTTCTCACTTTGGTTCACCAGACTGACCCGGTGTTTTGTAAATACTCGGGTTAGCCCGGAGTGTACAGGCTCATGTTATTAGATGCTGCAAAGTCCAGAGACGAGCTGGAGGTGTTCAGACGTATGATATTATATAGCTACTATTCCGCTGTGCGTTGTATATGGGAACAAGTTGTTATAACTGTCCCGTTGTGTGATATACTCTGATATTGTAAGTATTTTCAAAGCTCTCAATAAAGGTTATTTCTGTATTATACATTGTTCCCCTGCGATGTGAGACTCTGTGGTGTGTTGGTTCTTCTACTTCTTCTATTCTTATATTTCTTTCTTTCTTATCTCACCTTCTAACTTTTTTCTTCTAGTAATCCATTTTCCCTGCACTTTAGGTTGGACTGGTGTGGTTTGGTCAGCTCAAAGGGTACAGAACATTTGGGTTGCTACATTGATAATCTATATTGTTGATACCAAATAGACTATGCTTAAACAAACAAAACACAAATTGCCTCTTCATATAAATTTGATTATGGTAAAGAAGTGATGGTTTAAATTGAAATTTGATGGCCTATATATCTATTTAATAGTTAATAGGTCATGCTTAAAATAAATTTGCGTTTCATATTTTTTTTTTCATTTTCATGAGAGTTAAACAAAGTGGGTTAGTGGTTGTATTGATGTTTTATGGTTTATGTCGGGATAATCAATAGCACAAATACGCTATGCTTAGGATAAACACATCAACTAGTCACACATATGACTAAAAAAAGAGAGATCATAATTTTATAATTTGTTGAGCTATATAATCTAGAAAGTGGATTTATCCCTAAGTTCTCATTTAATCTCATAGTTTTTATCAATCTTAGTTTGTTAGTTTAGTTGTAGTTGTAGCAAACATTTCTCTTAGCATTATTTTAATTTGATTGAGTAGAATCTAAAATTATTTCTTTCTCCATAGATCGACTCGTCTTCGCCATGTATTACAAGTATACGCCATGCGCTTGCAGTTTTATACACTTCGCAACGAATTTTTAATCAATAGAATATTCGTCGTCGAACAAGTTTTTGGCGTTGTTGCCAAGAAAAGAAATTTAGTTTTAATTTTATTCTTTTGATTAATTTTGTTGATTGTTGTTTTTATTTACCAAAAAAAGGTGTTGTGTCATTTTGTAGCTTATTTGTTGTGTCATTTGCATTTTTTGTTAGTGTTTGTTTTGTGGGTTCACTTTGGTTATGTGTTTATGTTAACAAAAATTGCTTTCTATTTTTCTATAGCACATCATATGACTGTTTCAACTCAGTTATGTGCTTCAGTGTCTTTGCAGTACTCCTGTGCATCAGGTGTGCATTTTTCATACATGTACACATTAAAGAAATACTCTGCATGATATAACATTTCATTGGACTAAATTTTGAGTTTTGTTACAATCACATTATCTGTTCCTTTCCCTCACCAAATTCTCACCACTCCGGCAACATCTCACTATTTTAATCACATTAATTGTCTATTTTTCTCATTCACAATTTTTTTACTTCATCATCAGCAGCTGCCCTCCCTTTTTCCAGTCACAAAACAATAATCTCCTATAGGGGTCGACCCCTGCGTGAAGATCAGAAAACCAGATAAATTTAAAAATTCAGTCGGAGCAGGTTGAGCAGGAACTTTCTCTCTCAGGGGTGTCGACCCCCCTATAGGGGTCGAACCCTGCGTGCAAAAATGGACGATGACGATTTTCTAAGTCGTAGGGCTATGTGGCGACTTCTGATTGGCCTGCTGACTCATTCTCTTGGACTGGATGGTCTGGATGGATCCTAGGTTGATCTAAAGGCTCTTAATAATCCTAGACATCTATATATACACTCATAACCCAACCCTAATTCTATTACTCTAAAATCTATGACGCCGTCATGCCATTCATCTTCAATCTAGCCTAGCCACCTCTTTCTTCTCCAAACTAGAAATCAAGTTAGAAAACTCCAAACCAAATCCAAACTAGAGAATCAAAACGTCTACATCAAAGGATAAGCTTAACAAATTCAGAAATCAGATCCCAGAATACAAGATCCATTCTTTTCTATAAGTTCACGTTATTTTCAGATTTAAATACCTAATTGTAATCCTGGTATGTAATAAAAGGAATCTAAGTCCTTGCTTGATGATAAGACAATCTTTTCATATTTATACCTATCTTTCTATCGAATCTATGATTTACATGCCTAAGAAGTTATTATATCGATTCAATCATGCCTATCTTTGTTGTACATCAGGCATATAATCCTTTTTGGTTCATGATGTTATGTTTATGCCTGCGAGAATGACTGTATCAGCTTATTCAATAATTTATCTCTGTTGGATCTAAATTTCCTGTAATTGGTCTGTTGTTACATGCCTATTTTTATGCCTATCCTTATTTTAGGCTCCTTTTCTCTCTCTTCCCCTATTCCTTTTTCTTTTATGAACCTGGGTTACCTTCGAACTTAGGCTGAAATCGCGAAATACGAACGATTGGAATACGGGGAATATTTGGGTATAACCTATTTTGGTGAAATAATTGGGCATAACATATTCGGTGAAATTGTTGGGTATAACTTGTAAATGATATTGGGCAGTATTATTATAACTACAAGTTTGGGTTAATTGGCATGTAAACCAAGCTTTGGGTGTAAACTGCAAACTGGAATATTAAATTTAGATTGGGCTTAACTATTGCTTGGAACACCAAACATAATATATATTCTGATTTTGGGGCATGACTATTATTGCAAATTTGGGAAGATTGCGTGTAGCTTATTTTGATTAATAACTTGTAATTGAATTTGTTGGGCATAACTTGAGAATTGAAACATGACTAGTTTTGTGAATTTGGGATAATTAGCGTGTAAAATCTAGACTTGGACATGTATGGTAAACAGGTAAATTTGTTAAAAGATGAATATGCCTAACCCGAGGTTAGATTGAGTTGCGGTGTAAGACTGCCCGGAAATGCCCGGCACATCCAACGACCACATCAATATAGATCTAATGTGAGAGGTTAGCGCATTTAACCCAAAAACCCGAGGTTAGAATGAGTTTGCGGTAGAAGTCTGCCCGGAACCGCCCGGCACATCCAGCAACCGCAAACAATAGTTCTAATGTGAGAGGTTGGGGCATTAATAAATTGATTAATGCCAATAAATAGACATGCTAAGAATGGTAAGGTTAAGTAACATATGAATAGGCGACACTTAACCAATATAACATGTTAATTAGACAGGAAGGTGGGGTTAAGTAAAATTTAGAACACTTAACCGTTATAACATGTTAATTGGACAAGAAGGTGGGGTTAAGTAAATTTAGAACACTTAACCGTTACAACATGTTAATTAGACAAGAAGGTGGGGTTAAGTAAATTTAGAACACTTAACCGATACAACATGTTAATTGAACAGACGAGTGGGGTTAAGTTAATGGGAAACACTTAACCAATATAACATGATGAACGAGTGGGGTTAAGTTAATGGGTAACACTCAACCAATATAACATGACGTGTGGTAGGGTTAAGTAACACAAGAAGGCAACACTTAACCAATGTAACATTGCAAGTGGGTAGGTTAAGTTAACTTGAATTGATTGATGACACTTAACCAATATTACAAAGTGGACAGGGTTAAGGCAAGCTTATCCAATAATAAATATGGACTTGATAAGGGGAAGGGTTAAGTAAATCTTGGGTAAGTAGGCAATATCAATATATATAGGCCCACAAACTTAGCCGCTATATAAACGTGCGTTAATCAGTGGGAAGGTTAAGAACACATGAATAGGCAACACTTAACCAGTACAACATGTTAAATAAGCAAATGGGTGGGGTTAAGTTAAACTGAGAACACTTAACCATTATAACATGTTGATTAGGAAACCCTAGTAACAGGCACCCATTTCAGCAGTAACCCACATAGATGTATCATGGTACCATGAACTAGGCATGGTGGGGCACGATTACTAAGCTGATTATAAGTAGTTAAAATAGCAGCGAGTGGTGCATCAGTGTAGGTCTCGACGGAGTACGGGCATGCACGTGCTCCAAGGCGGGAAAATCAGGCACTGGGCATCAGTAGTATATACTGTGTATCTTGAATCTGTGTCGGGTAACCACCATAGGAATTGATACATCCCATGATGGGACCAGCATAGGTATCTACATACAAGAGGGGCCGAATGACACAAGTAATGAATACATACGAGTAGGAGCCGATCGGTTAAGGTAGTAAGGATACATCTAACATCTTCACGACAATTAGGCTGATTGAGGTATGATCCTCCTACTAGATGTACACATAAAGGCTACCACAATTGCGGGGTTGGGATCACCTTTTTATATAACACAGGGTACTAGTTGGGACACTAGTGGGGAATACGAATCATTCTATGAAAGACACTAGTTAGGAAACTAGTTAGTTGGTGTAGAGTTCTAAAAATCAGAATAACAGGGTAGTAGCGAAGCAGAGAAAGAGTAGAAGCGCATTCAGTTTATCTTGCCTTATCATTCTTATGCTAATCTTAGGTTATCTTGTTATCACGATATTGTCTTATATTCAGTTTATTCATGTCATGTTACTATTACCTATTTACATAATGAAAATCACTGGACTTACCAGACTTATGTCTGACCTAGTTTTGTTTCGCCTCTCTTCTTCCTTTCGCCCCCAGGTAGCTAGGGAAGGAATAGCTCAGCTTAGTTTGGACCGTTTCTCTTTCCAAGCTTGAAGATTCTTTGATGTATTGCTTTGGACTCTCCTTTTCACTTCTATGGTCGGCTCATGCTTTATTGGGAAATATCATTGTCATTTTATGCTTCTTTATTTTGTTAAACTAGGCAGATACTTTGTTGTACTGGGTATTGGTGTTTTGGTGTTGGAAAACAATCTGTGTACAAGCTGTTTTACCAAGCTGTTGTTTTATAAATGAAGTAAAGTTTTATTTATTTTCCGCTGTTCAATTTGTCTGCCTTGTAATTTATCTTCATATTTTACCTATAACGCTTCGCTTTAGTTAATGCATTCCCTCTGTGAGTGACATTAATGGAGGTGGGGCGTTCCACATGGTATTAGAGCTGAAGGTTACCAAATCAGATAAAAGATTCGAAAAATTATTTTCAAGACGGTTTTAAAGGAAGCATTTTCTAAAGAAAAGTTTTATTTTAAAGGCATATTCCCCAAAGCCATCTTTTGATCCTCTGTTTAAATCCTTGTTTTCCTTACTGAGTCTCCGGGGCTCCTTGCTTTTTGGGAGGTAAACTCATCGCGGCATGGTTCTGTAGGCTTGATGAGACTACGACACTTGTCGAAGGGAGAAGAAGTACCCAACTTCCATATATAGCCGCAGTAGTTACACCTATAGCTAATTTTCTTTCACGCTTTGTAGGGTTTTCCGTGCGATGGAGGCAGCTTTCGGGAGACTTGTCAACATGTTACACAAGGATGGTAAAGATGAGAATGAGGGAGTTTGGCTAAGGAGCACAACCCAAGGATGAGAAACTCATGGATATAGACTTGGCTCACAAAGGAGGTAAAAAGAAAGAGGTGTAAGTGGAAGAATCACATGACAAGAAGGGAAGAAAGAATAGGAAAACCTAAGACAAGAGGAAGTGTTTTTATTATGGTATAACGGGTCATATAATCAAGGACAAGGGCAAGAAAAAAGGACAGGATTTTCAGGAGGGCAAGTGCATGCTCTCACCGCCAGCGTACCTGAGAGAGAGGTAGTAAAGTTTCTATTGAAAATGTTTAGTTCTTCTTAATGATCATCCTATTAGTACTCCTTTTGGTTTTAGCGCTACACATTCGTTTATATCTGCTTCCATAGTTGAGTCTCTACACCTTAGTACTCGTATAGTAGAAGATCCCATTATTATCTCAAATCCAATTTGTGGTTTGGCTCATTTATCTTTGGTTTGTGAGGATTTGAGAATAACTATATTAAGTATTGAGTCTAAGTGTAATGCTTATGTTTTTGGTTTCATGGGCTATGGGTTGATTCTAGGCATGGATTGGTTAGCTGGTAGTTGTGAAAGGAGGGTAGTTAGACTTTCGACTTGCCTCGGGAATACACTCGAGATTTCGTATGATCCTAAGGGATCAGTTTGTCTTAGATACCTAGAGTCACTTGATGCATCTATCGACGATTTGCGATCCATTAGAGTAGCCCATGAGTACGCAAATGTTTTTTATTAGGTTAGGGGTTTGTCCCCTAAAACGCGAGATAGATTTCCGCATATGTCTAGTTAACAATGCAAAGTCAGTTGCATTACCTGTATGACACATGACTCCAAGGGAAAGGAAGGGCTCAGTAAACAAGTAAAAGAGTTATTTGAGAAAGGGTTCATAAGGCGAAGTATCTCGGAATGGGGTGCTCCAGTTGTTTTCCCTACAAAGGCGGATGGTTCACTTTTCTTGTGCATAGATGATTTTTTTCACTAAAAGCAAGGAAGAGCATGCTGTGCATCTAAGGGAAGTCTTAGAGACCCTTCGAGCACATTAACTCAAAGCTAAGTTCTCCAAATGTCATTTTTGGAGAAAAGAGGTGAGGTTCTTAAGACACGTTGTCTCTAAGGAAGGGATAGCAATGGATCCTGAAAAGGTGGTGACAATCCAAGATTGGAAGATTCCTAAGAACGCAACGGAAGTAAGAAGTTTTTTTTCGGACTAGCGGGCTAATATAGGAAGTTCAGTAAGGTCTTTGCGAAGGTATTAGCCTCACTTACAAGATTGACGAAGAAGAATCTAACCTTTGCTCTGGATATTGGTTGTGATGTCTCTTTTCAACAATCGTAGAGGCCTCTTACAACGACCCCAGTTCTGACTTTTACCTTGCGGTAGTAAAAGGTTTACGGTATACACGGATGCATGCAGCACGGGACTAGGCGCCATTTTGATGTTAAGGGAAGGTCGTAGCGGATGCCTTAAGAAGGAAAAGGTTGACTTCCTCTTTATTTGAAAAGGAAAAGTTTAGGATACATATCAAACTTTTATTTTAAAACCTTCGGTTAAGTTAAGTAGTCGGCATCGCTAGTTGTAAGACCTACGATTTTGAATTAGATAGGGACTTCACAAAGAAAAGATTCTCAGATAACTGATGCGTTGGATAAATTAAGTAGAGAAGAGACCTCTAATCACCTTAATAAATACACTTGGTAACATGGTTAGCATCTGTTTATTTTCAAGAGATGGTTCTTCTCATGGAATACCCTCTAGTGAATTTTGGAGGAAGCCATGAGTACGCAGTTATGTTTGAGCATCACTTATCATCCTCTGACAGAAAAGGGTGAATAAGATTTTCGGAAGACCTTTTGAAGAAATGTTAGCAGGACACAGCAGGAGTTGTAATGCTGAGTGTACTAGAAGAAGAAGAGGTGTAACGAGTGAAATGAGTCCCAACTT
Organism: Allium sativum; assembly: GCA_030737875.1. NCBI lineage: Eukaryota > Viridiplantae > Streptophyta > Magnoliopsida > Asparagales > Amaryllidaceae > Allium > Allium sativum. The sequence continues at coordinate 694,856,803 of CM060920.1, forward strand.
ATATTTGGGAAACAGAAATTAAGAAGCTACGCAATCATGAAGTTAAGACAGTCAAAGCACAATGGAGTGAGGCTCAAAAAGATGCGACTTAGAAAGACTGAAAACTAAATACGCGCATCATACCCTTTTTGAGGGTATATCCTTGATCTCTCGTTTTCTGTAAAGTTTATTTGCTAGTCTTTATCTTTTAAGTATATCCGCTCGGTCCTATCCTCGATCCTTAGGTAGAATCCAATGGATGTAAACATATGTTTGAGACATGTTATGTTTGGTGGATGCAAGTGGATGTAAGTGTTTGCTATTGGTTGCTCGTGGATGCATACACACACACACACACTAGGCACTAGATCGGCTCCGTCCCTTCCATATTTCATATGCATAAGTGAATTTTTATATATGGATTGAAACTTAATGTGTTATCATATGGATGTTGCATTTGTATGAATGATTGAGCACTCATGTAGAAGTTATAAAGTATGATTAGGAATAATTGCATACATGATGGACTCATGGCATTAACATAAATTCGCATTAAGGAGGTCAACTGAATCAGTAGACCGCCTGATTTTGCATTAGATAAGGACATGTACACACACTATGCATATGATCATGAAAGCATTAGAAATCTTTTTAAGGACAATGGATGCCTGTGATTGAATGGTTGAGTAGATGGATGTTGGATGTTAGGATACATTCTTCTTAACTTAGAAATTTCGGGGACGAAATCCTTTATAGGAGGAGAATAATGTAACACCACGTAGTTTCTATGAATATAAAGTAGCAAATTAAAGATTACTAAATTGTAAAAGGGGAAATTAAGGGAAACGGGTTACGCCATTGCGTTCGTCTCGGAATTCTGCTTGAGATAGATCCGAGTTCGCGTAAATCGGACTCTGTATGAAGAAGTTACAGAGTTCAGAAGATTTCAAGTTTTAAACAGTAATTAATATAATAATTAAAAATCAGAAAACCAGTTCAAATTTCAAAATTCAGTCGGAGCAGGCTGAGTGGGAACTTTCCCGCTCAGGGGTGTCAACCCCCCCCCCCCCCCCCCAGAATATTCGACATAGGTGTCGACCCCCTATAGGGATCGACCCCTGCGTGCAGATCTGGATGATGACGATTTTCTGAGTCGTAGGGCTACGTGGCGACATCTGATTGGCCTACTGACTCATTCTCTTGGACTGGATGGTCTGGATAGATCCTTGGTTGATCTAAATGCTCTTAATATTCCTAGACATCTATATATACACTCATAACCCAAACCTAATTCTATTACTCTAAAAGCTATGACGCCGTCATGCCTTTCATCTTCAATCTAGCCTAGCCACCTCTTTCTTCTCCAAACTAGAAATCAAGTTAGAAAACTCCAAACCAAATCCAAACTAAAGAATCAAACGTCTACATCAAAGGATAAGCTTAACAAATTCAGAAATCAGATCCCAGAATACATGATCCATTCTTTTCTGTAAGTTCACGTTATTTTCAGATTTAAATAGCTAATTTTAATCCTAGCATGTAATAAAATGAATCTAAGCCCATGCTTAATGATAAGACAATCGTTTCAGATTTATCCCTATCTTTCTATCAAATCTATGATTTACATGCCTAAGAAGTTATTATATCGATTCAATCAAGCCTATCTTTGTTGTACATCTGGCATATAATCCTTTTTGGTTCATGATGTTATGCTTATGCCTGCGAGAATGACTGTATCAGCTTATTCAATAATTTATCGTTGTTGGATCTAAATTTTCTGTAATTGATCTGTTGTTACTTGTCTATTTTTATGTCTACCCTTATTTTAGGCTCCTTTCTCTCTCTTTCCCTATTCCTTTTATGAACCTGAGTTACCTTCGAACGTAGGCTGAAATCGCGAAATACGAACGATTGGAATACGGGGAATATTTGGGTATAACCTATTTTGGTGAAATAATTGGGCATAACATATTCGATGAAATTGTTGGGCATAACTTGTAAATGATACTGGGAAATATTATTATAACTATGAGTTTGGGTTAATTGGCATGTAAACCAAGCTTTGGGTGTAAACTGCAAACTGGAATATTAAATTTAGATTGGGCTTAACTATTGGTTGGGATGCCAAACATAATATATATTCTGAATTTAGGACATGACTATTATTGCAAATTTGGGAGGATTAGGTGTAGCCTACTTTGATTAATAACTTGTAATTGAATTTGTTGGGCATAACTTGAGAATTGAAACATGACTAGTTTTGTTAATTTGGGATAACTAGCATATAAAATCTAGACTTGGACATGTATGGTAAAAAGGTAAATTTGTTAAAAGATGAATATGCCTAACTCGATGTTAGATTAAGTTGCGGTGTAAGACTTCCCAGAACCACCCGGCACATCCAGTGACCACAAAAATATATATCTAATATGAGAGGTTAGCTCATTTAGACCAAAAACCCGAGGTTAGAATGAGTTTGCAGTAGAAGTCTACCCAGAACCGCCCGGCACATCCGGCAATCGCAAACAACAGTTCTAATATGAGAGATTGGGGCATTAATAAATTGATTAATGCCAATATACAGACATGCTAGGAATGGTAAGGTTAAGTAACATATGAATAGGCGACACTTAACCAATATAACATGTTAATTAGACAAGAAGGTGAGGTTAAGTAAAATTTAGAACACTTAACCGTTATAACATATTAATTAGACAAGAAGGTGGGGTTAAGTAAATTTAGAACACTTAACCGTTATAACATGTTAATTAGACAAGAATGTGAGGTTAAGTAAATTTAGAACACTTAACTGTTACAACATGTTAATTGAACAAACGAGAAGGGTTAAGTTAATGGGAAAAACTTAACCAATATAACATGATGAACGAGTGGGGTTAAGTAAATGGGTAACACTCAACCAATATAACATAACGTAAGGTAGGGTTAAGTAACATAAGAAGGCAACACTTAACCAATGTAACATGACAAATGGGTGGGTTAAGTTAACTTGAATTGATTGATGACACTTAACCAATATTACAAAGTGGATAAGGTTAAGGCATGCTTAACCAATAATACATATGGACTTGATAAGGGGAAGGGTTAAGTAAATCTTGGGTAGGTGGGCAATGTTAGTATATATAGGCCCACAAACTCAACTGTTATATAAATGTGTGTGACTCAGTGCCAAGGTTAAGTAACACATGAATAGGCAACACTTAACCAATACAACATGTTAAATAAGCAAATGGGTGGGGTTAAGTTAAATTGAGAACACTTAACCATTATAACATGTTGATTAGGAAACCCTAGTAACGGGGACCCATTTCAGCAGTAACCCACATAGATGTATCATGGTACCCTGAACTAGGCAGGGTAGGGCACGATTACTGGGCTGATTATAAGCAATCAAAATAGCGGCGGGTGGTGCAACAGTGTAAGTCTCGACGGAGTACGGGCGTGCACGTGCTCCGGAGAGGGAAAAGAAGGCACTGGGCATCAGTAGTATACACTGTGCATCTTGAATTTGTGTCGGGTTCCCACCATAGGAATTGGTACACCCCATGGTGGGACCAGCACAGGTATCTACATACAAGCGGGGCCGCATGACACAAGTAATGAATACATACAAGTAGGAGCCAATCGGTTAAGGTAGTAAGGATACATCTAACATCTTCATGGCAATTAGGCTGATTGAGGTAAGATCCTCATACTAGATGTACACCTAAAGACTACCACAATTGCGGGGTTGGGATCAGCTTATTATATAAAACAGGGTACTAGTTGGGACACTAGTAGGGAATATGAATCATTCTATAAAAGAAACTAGTTAGGATACTAGTTAGTTGGTGCAGAGATATAAAAATTAGAATAATAGGGTAGTAGCGAAGCAAAGAAAGAGTAGAAGCGCATTCGGTTTATCTTGCCTTATCATATCTTATGCTAATCTTAGGTTATCTTGTTATCCCTGTTATCACGATATTGTCTTATATTCAGTTTATTCATGTCATGTTACTATTACCTGTTTACATACTGAAAATCATTGGACTTACCAGACTTATGTCTGACCTAGTTTTGTTTTGCCTCTCTTCTTTCGTTTCCCACTAGGTAGTCAGGGAGGGAATAGCTCAGCTTAGTTTGGACCGTTTCTCTTTCCAAGCTTGAAGATTCTTTAATGTATTGCTTTGGGATCTCTTTTCCAATGCTGTGGATGGCTCATGCTTTATTATGGAATATCATTGTCATTTTATGCTTCTTTACTTTGTTAAACTAGACAGATACTTTGTTGTACTGGGTATTGGTGTTGGAAAACAATCTTTGTACAAGCTGCTGTTTTATCAATGAAGTAAAGTTTTATTTATTTTCCGCTATTTTATTTGTCTGTCTGGTAATTTATCTTCATCTTTTACCTATAACGCTTCACTGAAGTTAATGCGTTCCCTCTGTGAGTGACATTAATGGAGGTTGGGTGTTACACGTGGTATCAGAGCTGAAGGTTACGGGATCAGATAAAAGATTTGAATTTTTTTTTCAAGACGGTTTTAAAAGAAGCATTTTCTAAAGAAAAGTTTTGTTATAAAGGCATATTCCCCGAAGCCATCTTTTGATCCTCTGTTTGAATCCTTGTTTTCCTTACTAAGTCTCCGGGGCTCTTGGCTTTCTGGGAGGTAACCTCAAAGCAGCATGGTTCCATAGGCTTGATGAAACCACTACACCTGTCGAAGGGCGAAGAAGTACCCAACTTCCATATATAGCCGCAGTAGTTACACTTGTGGATAATTTTCTTTCAAGCTTTGTAGGGTTTTCCGTGCGATGGAGGCAGTTTTCAGGATACTTGTCAACATGTTTCACAAGGATGGTAAAGATGAGAATGAGGGAGTTTGGCTAAGGAGCACAACCCAAGCATGAGAAACTCATGGATATAGACTTGGCTCACAAAGGAGGTAAAAAGAAAGAGGTGTAAGCGAAAGAATCATAGGACAAGAAGGGAAGAAAGAATAGGAAAACCTAAGACAAGAGGAAGTGTTTTTATTATGGTATAACGGGTCATATAATTAAGGACAAGGGCAAGAACAAAGGACAGGATTTTCAGGAGGGCAAGTGCATGCTCTCACCGCCAGCGTACCTGAGAGAGTGGTAGTAAAGTTTCTGTTGAAAAATTTTAGTTCTTCTTTATGATCATCCTATTAGTACTCCTTTTGGTTTTAGCGCTTCACATTCATTTATATCTGCTTCCATAGTTGAGTCTCTACACCTTTGTACTCGTATAGTAGAAGATCCCATTATTATCTCAAATCCAATTTGTGGTTTGGCTCATTCATCTTTGGTTTGTGAGGATTTGAGAATAACTATATTAAGTATTGAGTCTAAGTGTAATACTTATGTTTTTGGTTTCATGGGCTATGGGTTGATTCTAGGCATGGATTGGTTAGCTGGTAGTTGTGAAAGGAGGGTAGTTAGACTTTCGACTTGCCTCGGGAATACCCTCGAGATTTCGTGTGATCCTAAGGGATCAGTTTGTCTTAGATACCTAGAGTCACTTGATGCATCTATCGACGATTTGCGATCCGTTAGAGTAGCCCATGAGTACATAAATATTTTTTTATTAGGTTAGGGGTTTGTCCCCTAAAACGCGAGATAGATTTGCGCATATGTCTAGTTGACAATGCAAAGTCAGATGCATTACCTGTACGACACATGGCTCCAAGGGAAAGGAAGGGCTCAGTAAACAAGTAAAAGAGTTATTTGAGAAAGGGTTCATAAGGCGAAGTATTTCTGAATGGGGTGCTCCAGTTGTTTTCACTACAAAGGCGGATGGTTCACTTTGCTTATGCATAGATGATTTTTTTCTCTAAAAGCAAGGAAGAGCATGCTGTGCATCTAAGGGAAGTCTTAGAGACCCTTCGAGCACATTAACTCAAAGCTAAGTTCTCCAAATGTCATTTTTGGAGGAAAGAGGTGAGGTTCTTAAGACACGTGGTCTCTAAGGAAGCGATAGCAATGGATCCTGAAAAGGTGGTGACAATCCAAAATTGGAAGATTCCTAAGAACGCAACGGAAGTAAGAAGTTTTTTTAGGACTAGCGGGCTAATATAGGAAGTTCAGTAAGGACTTTGCGAAGGTATTAGCCTCACTTACAAGATTGATGAAGAAGAATCTAACCTTTGCTCTGGATATTGGTTGTGATGTCGCTTTTCAATAATCGAAGAGGGCTCCTACAACGACCCCAGTTCTGACTTTTACCTTGCGGTAGTAAAAGGTTTACGGTATACACGGATGCATGCAGCACGGGACTTCCTCTGGTATAAGCCTATCTTTGTTGTACGTCAGGCATATAATCCTTTTTGGTTCATGATGTTATGCTTATGCCTGCGAGAATGACTGTATCAGCTTATTCAATAATTTCTCCGTTGGATCTAAATTTTCTGTAATTGGTCTATTGTTACATGCCTATTTTTATGCCTATCATTATTTTAGGCTCCTTTTCTCTCTCTTCCCCTATTCCTTTTTCTTTTATGAACCTGGGTTACCTTCGAACTTAGGCTGAAATCGCGAAATACGAACGATTGGAATACGGGGAATATTTGGGTATAACCTATTTTGGTGAAATAATTGGGCATAACATATTCGGTGAAATTGTTGGGTATAACTTGTAAATGATATTGGGCAGTATTATTATAACTACAAGTTTGGGTTAATTGGCATGTAAACCAAGCTTTGGGTGTAAACTGCAAACTGGAATATTAAATTTAGATTGGGCTTAACTATTGCTTGGAACACCAAACATAATATATATTCTGATTTTGGGGCATGACTATTATTGCAAATTTGGGAAGATTGCGTGTAGCTTATTTTGATTAAAAACTTTTAATTGAATTTGTTGGGCATAACTTGAGAATTGAAACATGACTAGTTTTGTGAATTTGGGGTAATTAGCATATAAAATCTAGACTTGGACATGTATGGTAAACAGGTAAATTTGTTAAAAGATGAATATGCCTAACCCGAGGTTAGATTGAGTTGCGGTGTAAGACTGCCCGGAACCGTTAGGCACATCCAGCGACCACAACAATATAGATCTAATGTGGGAGGTTAGCGCATTTAGCCCAAAAACCTAAGGCTAGAATTAGTTTGCTGTAGAAGTCTGCCCGGAACCGCCCGACACATCCAGCAACCGCAAACAACAGTTCTAATGTGAGAGGTTGGGACATTAATAAATTGATTAATGCAAATAAACAGGCATGCTAAGAATGGTAAGGTTAAGTAATATATGAATAGGAGACACTTAACCAATATAACATGTTGATTAGACAATAAGGTGGGGTTAAGTAAAATTTAGAACACTTAACCGTTATAACATGTTAATTAGACAAGAAGGTGGGGTTAAGTAAATTTAGAAACTTAACCGTTATAACATGTTAATTAGACAAGAAGGTGGGGTTAAGTAAATTTAGAACACTTAACTGTTACAACATGTTAATTAAACAGACGAGTGGGGTTAAGTTAATGGGAAACACTTAACCAATATAACATGATGAACGAGTGGGGTTAAGTTAATGGGTAATACTCAACCAATATACATGACGTGTGGTAGGGTTAAGTAACACAAGAAGGCAACACTTAACCAATGCAACATGACAAGTGGGTGGGTTAAGCTAACTTGAATTGATTGATGACACTTAACCAATATTACAAAGTGGATAGGGTTAAGGAAAGCTTAACCAATAATACATATAGACTTGATAAGGGGAAGGGTTAAGTAAATCTTGGGTAAGTGGGAAATATTAGTATATATAGGCCCATAAACTTAACCGTTATATAAATGTGTGTGAATCAGTGGGAAGGTTAAGTAACACATGAATAGGCAACACTTAACTAGAACAACATGTTAAATAAGCAAATGGGTGTGGTTAAGTTAAATTGAGAACACTTTAACCATTATAACATGTTGATTAGGAAACCCTAGTAACGGGGACCCATTTCAGCAGTAACCCACATAGATGTATCATGGTACCCTGAACTAGGCAGGGTGGGGCACGATTACTGGGCTGATTATTAAGCGGTCAAAATAGCGGAGGGTGGTGCAGCAGTGTAGGTCTCGACGGAGCACGGGCGTGCACGTGCTCCGGAGCGGAAAAAGCAGGCAATGGGCTTTAGTAGTATACCCTGTGCATCTTGAATTTGCACCGGGTTTCCACCATAGGAATTGATACACCCCATGGTGGGACCAGCACAGGTATCTGCATACAAGCGGGGCCGAATGACACAAGTAATGAATACATATGAGTCAGAGCCGATCAGTTAAGGTAGTAAGGATACATCTAACATCTTCATGGCAATTAGGCTGATTGAGGTAAGATCCTCATACTAGATGTTCACCTGAAGGCTACCACAATTGCGGGGTGGGGTTCACCTTGTTATATAACACAGGGTACTAGTTGGGACACTAGTAGGGAATAAGAATCATTCTATAAAAGACACTAGTTAGTATACTAGTTAGTTGGTGCAGAGATATAAAAATCAGAATAACAGGGTAGTAGCGAAGCTAGGAAAGAGTTGAAGTGCATTCAGTTTATCTTGCCTTATCATATCTTATGCTAATCTTAGGTTATCTTGCTATCCCTGTTTTCACGGTATTGTGTTATATTCAGTTTATTCATGTCATGTTACTATTACTTGTCTACATACTGAAAATCACTAGACTTACCAGACTTATGTCTGACCTAGTTTTGTTTCGCCTCTCTTCTTCAGCCCCCCCCCCCCCCAGGTAGTCAGGGAGGGAATAGCTCATCTTAGTTTGGACCGTTTCTCTTTCCAAGCTTGAAGATTCTTTGATGTATTGCTTTGGACACTCTTTTCTACTGCTATGGCTGGCTCATGCTTTATTGGGGAATGTCATTGTCATTTTATGCTTCTTTATTTTGTTAAATTAGACAGATACTTTGTTGCACTGGGTATTGGTGTTGGAAAACAGTCTTTGTACAAGCTATTTTACCAAGCTGCTGTTTTATCAATGAAGTAAAGTTTTATTTATTTTCCGCTATTTTATTTGTCTGTCTTGTAATTTATCTTCATCTTTTACCTATAACGCTTCACTAAAGATAATGCATTCCCTCTGTGAGTGACATTAATGAAGGTGGGGTGTTACACACATACATAAGAAGATGGAGATGGAATTAATTCACAAACCACTTAGTGAACGGCCCCACCTACGTATTATCCGTCTTTCTTTAATGGTACAATCAAAGCTAATGTATTGGATAATGGAGGAAAAATAGGCTTCATGCACTTTTAATGATTCATTTGTGGATAGAGACAAAATGGAAGCTTCATGAAGAGGGTATTGTTGGTAGTTCCCAACAATTATGGATTAGCGTTAGGATTTTAAAGCATGTATAAATACCCCACATATGTTCATGTAAATATCCCTTCTCTTTTAGTTAATTTTTGTGGGAGGATCAAAAGCTCTCTTTCTCTTTAATGGCTACATAGCCAATTTCCCTTTCATGTAATTATTTTTGATGCAATTTTAATTCAAGTAACTTTTATTTCATGTCCTTTACCTTAAGTTAGTAGTGTAAATCTCTTTATTTCATGCAAGTAGAATAGTTAGTTTTTGTTACTTTGCTTCCATTTTCCTCTTTGTTTCTTGTTTATGTTGAAACCTATAATTGTTAATAAGATAACATGCATGAGTAGCTATCAACTTAGGGGTAACGAAGCTCTCTAATCATTAGCTTTAACATTATTTGATTTTATGTTATCTTTTTTTGTGCTTATTGGAAATGGTAGAAGTGGTTTAACTTGTTGTTTAGCTTTGAATTTGACAGCCTATATTGTTAACACCAAATGGACTATGCTAAAACAAACAAAACACAAATTGCCACTTCATATAAATATGATTATGGAAAAGAAGTGATTATTTAAATTAAATTTTGATGGCCAATATTTCTAATTAGTTGTTAATAGGCCATGCTTAAAATAGATTTGATTTTCATCTTTTTGTCCTTTTCATGAGAGTACAAGTGGGTTGGTGGTTGTTGAAGATTGATGGTTTTTGTTGGGCTAATCAATAGCACAAATACGCCATGCTTACAATAAACACATCAACTAATCACACTTATGACAAAAAGATAGAGGCTATGCTTACGATAAACACATCAATTAATCACACTTATGACAAAAAAATAGAGATCATAATTTGTTGAACTATATTATCTAGAAAGTAGATTTATTCCAAAGTTGTCATTTAATCTCATAGTTTTTATCAATCTTAGTTTGTTAGTTTAGTTCTAGTAGTGGCTAACATTTCTCTTAGCATTGTTTTAATTTGATTTAGTAGGATCAAAAAGTATTTCTTTCTCCGTGGATCGACCCGTATTCGCCATGTACTACAATTGTACGTCGTGTGCTTGCGGTTTTATATACTTCGCGACGGATTTTTAATCAATAGAATATTTGTCTGGACGACCACCGTTTATTACCCCGTCTTGGATGTATATCCCAATTGAGCCATCAACAATAATCCAAACGATGTGAGTATCTCCGGTCTTCTGCAACAATCTTCAGCATCTTCAATACTCGTCGTATTAGTTATTCAAAATGGGTTGAAACCCAGTCTTTCCCAATAACTAGCGTAGTCTTAAAATCAAGTGATATGTAAACATATCATAAGTCTCATTCCATTTCGGAATATCAAATCATTCTTTACATTGGGAATTAATCCCTTAAATCTTATCAAAAATTACATCATTTAAACTTCTTGTTTAAATCTTTCCTTGGAAATCATTATTTGATGATTACTTAACTTTGGAAGTTAATCTTGTCTTTACCCAGGTTAAAGAATATATGTTATTAAAAACATCAGAAGTCGTACTGACTTATATTCAATATAAAATTCTGAAATCAACAAACATTTTATAGGGAATGACGATATCCATATCTTTTAAATTCCTCAACCAGTATCTATATAACTACGGAATCCAATATTGAAATATCCAAAGATTATTTCCATTCAAATCCAGTTTAATTCATAAACTGGAAAACTTTAGTTAAATTTAACCCTTTTATTCCAAAACGTTATTTTACATATTGAATCTTTTATCTCAAGAAAGTTTCATCTGTTCTTAGTCAAATATCCGATGTCCTTTTGGTTTTGCCCACCCCTCGCCTAATGGAAAAGTTTCCAGTTAGATCTCACGGGTTGTATTAGATTGTACTCTTAGGAATCACCGCATATTCCTTTTGGGTCTTTATTTTAGTTGTTAAACAACTTACTTAGATAAAATATCTTTTATCTATCCAAAACTTGGAATATTCAATCCAAAATCTCTTTCAAGCCATTTATTATGATTTACCATATTTTATCCATATTTTTAATAATTTAAAAATAGCTCATTCTTCAAAAATCCAGTTTCAGGACTTAAACTGCAAAATCCGTATTTTCTAGAATTTGATTTTGTCTTATCTCACAGTCTAACTGTTGGATCTTAAAATTCTTAGATTCATTTGCAAACTCTTTTCATTTCAGACCCAACATTTTTTTGTTTCAGGAAGACCCGATGGTCGAATCTCCCAGTACGTTGACTTGAAGTTAATGGTCAAAATTCACGAACTACCGATGCACAACAAGTCCTATTCAGACCAAATTTGATTTACAATTAAAATTGAAGAAAAACATTGCCAAAATAATTTATTAATTATATAAAACATACATAATTATTTTTGGAAACTACATTTCAATTATTTTCCTTTAAAATCTATACTCCAATATTAAATCATTTTAATGTTATTGAAATCATTAAAATAATATTCTTTTTCAAATTTTATTATCTGAAGTCCAATTTTTCTTGACATTTGTTATTAAAATAATTAAGATACTTTTGCAAAGAAATTCCTTTTAATACTTGTCCTAGATAACCTAACTGAACTTCACTTTCGCACGTTACTATTCGTTTCAAAAATAAAATTTAAACAAATCAAATTTATATGAAAATTACTTCAAATCAATTTGTTCCAGGTACAAATATTCACTGTAATTTTATAAACTTTGTGTCCATCCAAAATCAGACATCAAATTCAAACTTTTATTTTTCAATGAATATTTTATCAATAAAGTATTCAAATTTATTTGAAATTGGAATGTGATTCAACCAATTACCATATGATTCCACTTATATGGACTTCACGCATCATAACATCCAATAATACCATTAACATTCAATAATCACTTATTGGCATCATTGAGTTAAGTGTTAAGGTCATTAACACTTAACCCCAAATCAAAACATTGTTAAATAAGATATTACATCTTATTAACCAAATCATTATTGTGTTTAACGAATCTATTCACATCAACACACATCAAATTTAATTGATCATCCCCAATCAATATCAATCAATCAATGATAACATATCCATTTCATATTATATTTTCATAAAGTTTTTCTTGAATTACACAAGTGATCATTATTAACCATCTTTACTTGTAAATGAGTGTTTAACTCTAAAAAAATTACCATTATCATTTCTAACATTGCGTTAACTTACTAATTAACCAATTTCAACATCTAACCCATATCACAATCTATCACCAAATCAATCACACCACGATCATGCATTAAACAATATAAACTATGATTTAACTAAACTGGTTAAACAACTAAAGTGAGATGTTCTCACCATAGCAATCCAAACTTCGCGACAGTTCAAATGTAGGATTTTCTAGCTTGCTACTAAACCAAGATGGCACCTTTTTGCTCTGAATCAACTTGCTACTAAACACATACACTTTTATTTGCGAAATCAAGAATAAAGGTCGAATTTTGCTAAGGGTTAAGGCCTTGAAACTAAGGGAGGAACCACAACCAGGTCAAGGAGAAGGTGGTGCACGGGTTGCAGGGGTGGTGGGGTCAGGGCATGAGCATGTAGGGACAGAGAGAGGTAATTTTAGAGGTGTTTGCTTGGTTTTAAGGTAAACAGAGGAGTGTTTTAAGGAGGAGAGAAGGGTTTAGGAGCCAAGGGAGGGCCCACGATGTGAGGAGGAGGGTGGTTGTTGGTGGTGGTGCTCCTGGTGAGGGAGAAGGGCTGTGGTAGGGTGCATTTGGGTTAAGGAGGAGGAAGGAGGAGAGTAATGGAGTCTAGGAGTTTCTAAGGAAGAAGATAATTGAAAATAAAATGACACATGCCTCAGGTACAATGGGAAGTGGCCTAGTTGGAAGCAAATGACATGTGTCTTAGATGGTACATAAGTTGTCTAGCTTATGGAAATTAGTGCATAAGAGAGTTAATCACTCTTAATTAATTATACAACATTAACTCGTTTCTAGTCGTATGACTACATACTAACCCCAAAAATTACAAAATCTGAAATCCCACTATGTTTCACAATTACGGTTCTAACGAGCCTAGTCTCATCGAATTCAGAGATCATTTAAAAAATAACCTTATTTCTAATTTTTACCAAATTCTAACTAGTTTTTCAACATGCGTTTATATACCATATGCTTACATATTAAATCCAATCGATTTGACATTTTAAATGCTACCATATCTTTAAATTACGGATCCAATAAAATTGGTTTCGTCAGATTGCGAGACTGTTTCAATTTTTTTCTAGGTTATCAGAATAATATTAAAATATGGAATTTTAATATTATTAACTTTTTAAATCAATTTTAAAGGATCTCTAACCTTACCTTAACTATTTAGTAAGTAGTATTCAAATACTTAACTCAAAATCTCAAAATTTCGGTGAATAATGTTTCCGACCAAAATTGTTTAAACTGATAAGTTGATAAAACTAACATAAATAACTTAGCTGACTGTTATACTTTTTGAATTTGTATTTAAAAATGAGTGTATATATCCAGAACCATGCGTAGTTATTCCAAATTCTTGAAAACTCGAGTTTTCCCAAATATCAGAATTTCTAGGTCGTTATAATTGAGGACCGGTACCGAAACCAAAGGCCATACGTATAGACCGATACTCAGAAGATGATACGGAAGAGAGCTATACATGCAAACATGATTAATGTTAACACCTAGAAGTCGATATCGAAGCCGAAAGTCACAAAAGCAAGCCAATACCAAGGGTTTGCCACCAAAAACACAAAGAGCGGGCCAATACCAGATGCATGAGGCAGAACCGAGCTTCTTACTAGACCGCAACCGAAAATGGCACCCAAATTGCCTATAAATAAGTCCCCAGGGGACACACTTTGGGAGACTTTTTCCTCATTCCACAATCTTATATTCATTTCTAAGAGACAAAACCATAATTTCTAAATTGATTTGGGGATTTCTTATTAATCAGTTATGCACTTAATCAAGTGAGCAATAAAAGAGATAACTAGCTCTTACTATCATTTATACTATCTTCCATTAATTAGTTCGAACTTAAGCCTTCAACTTAGGGATAATCACTGAATTATCCCTAATGAACCATCTAGATCCAATTAGTGTCAAGCTTACACCGCCATATCCTGTGATAACTATTGACTCTTAAGTCTCGTAATCATGATATTCACTTCTCGTGGGAGAGAAACTAATCTTCGGACTTGGGATCTTGATATCTAAGTAACGACAAGTTAAATCAGACATTTAGGAGCTATATTACGCCTAGGTTTCCATAGGTCCACAACCGTAACCACATATCCCGATGTTGGCGAAAAATATCATTAACAATGAGCATGTGAAATACTATACATTGCGCCACCCACTATACCTTGTCTAAATCAGTAGATGATGAAAAATGAAACAACTCTAAAGTAACACCCCGATAGGTTTAGGGACTAGCATGGGCAGTATGGCATACCAATGTGACAATACGTATGAGTAGCAGCCCGAGAGGAGCAAAGCTATCACTAGAGAATGGCCAGCGTTAGCAAGGAAAGAGAGCCAAGGAGGAAAAGGTAACCATCATCTAAAAACAACATTGTCGAGAGAAAGAGCTTCACCTATAATGCCTAAAAAGGACAAAGAGACAAACTTCTAGCACGCCTGAAAAGCTCAAGGTCCTCACCAAAACAGAGCAATAATACAAAATAGCTTAACGTCATTTCAAGACACACCACAACAGAAGCAAGTGGAACATGTCATTCCCTAAAACCTCCAAGTGAGACATCCTATAACGACTTGGATTTTTGGCCGAATTATTTAAAATATTTAATATTGTTTTAAATATTGAGTTGATAAAATATATGAATTTTTATATTTGAGTTATTAGTTTAATAATCGTAATACGATTTATTTCGAATATATATAATTATCGTAATATGGTAATGTGAAATATTTGAATTCAAAATTTAAAACCAAGTCAAAACAATTCAGATAATTAATAGAAATCTATTTAAATAGAAACGACGATAATAATAATTTATCATTAAGGAATTAATTATTCCTGAATTTAAAATTATATTATATCGATTTAATATGGTTATTTTATGTGTATGTTCAAATTAAGTTCCATAATATATTCTGTTGAGTATAGAATAGTGTTATAATGTTGAAACGTCGGTCGTTACGTTAATGTTAACACCGTTAGTTCAACGTGGTTCAAGGGATCAACGTCAAAGCACTGCAGGTTGGGTACGGACTAAGCAGTATACCGCTCATGCAATCGAGCCATTGAAGTGGCATATCACCAAGCTGAAACACGACATGAAGCAGTGTCGAGGCAAGACAAGTCGCTGACAACCAAGCTGTCAGTACAACTAAGTCGCGCCAATCAGTGTACTCAAGTCGTTCTCCTCGAGTTGAAGTCAAGTCATGGCACTTATTACATCAACATGTCACAATGCGGGTTTAACATCCATTCCGTGATGACGGGCTTTCAGCATGTAGTACAAATGCCATTCCTCATATCATGCTAAACCATATTGTGCTATTGGAGTTAATCATGCCATTCAAATGGACCATGCCGCAAGTCGTTGTGAATCATGTCGCCACAATCGAAATCAGCACATCCAAGTCAGTCCAATATAAAACATTCATGAAGCATCCTAGCACAAGAACGACATGTTGTACGAACGATGCTAGATTGTTGCCTACGTCCAATCCACTAGAGGCACATATGAATTGTTAATAGGAGTATAAGACGATAGTATTCTTCTACACATGGCATGATTATATAAAGTATGGACCGCTACTTTTGGAAAAGGGGGCCAGGTATAAATACCCATCATTCGAACGTGCCAGCTGTAAAGCATTATGATGGCATAGATAAACATGTTGTTAAACTCCAGCGAATCATGCACGTATAAATGAATAATGGATATACTCGAGCCGTATACATCCAAGAGCATTTCATTCCCACATATAATCATGTCGTGTGTCAGTTTATGCCGTCAGAATGAAGGTCTTCATGTCGCAATAGACCATGACATTTTGGTTATCCATGTCGCTGGTCTTCCAATTGCATCCGTGGCGTACAATATTTTCATACTGCTAGAGTCAATCCGTTTTGACCAAAAAAGCCGCATAAGATATTATGAGGCAATTCGTTCCCACAAAGAAAAGCATGCCGCAACATTGCATGGCGCGAGCTCCATGTCGCACCAAAAGGTGCCACCGAAAAGTTATACCACATCTCACCATGTCGAAATGAAATGATGGCGAGATGAGTCATGGCGTTCGGACCATTAATGTCGGATTGAGTCATGTCGTTATCTGCATAAGTACAGAATTGCCACCCGGGCTAAAATCACCTATATATACCCCTTAAAATTCACTTGAGGGGGGGGGGGACCGAAAATTCATTCCTACAAGCAGACTCCGTCAAATTCAAAGCTCATATACAACTTCTCTGTTGGCTTCCATGGATTCAACAACACTTTTCTAACTTCACGAAGATCAAATCCAAATCAATGATCATTAGAGCTTTCTACAATTGAATCTAAACTCCTTCAATCTCATTCAAGCTACATAATAAATCTCTCAAGCATCATTCAAACGATCTTGAGTCCTCTCCAAAGCCTAAATTGAATGCTAATTCACTATGAAATCTATGAAGATCATGGAAAAGGATCAAATAACACAAGTGGTTGAAGATTCATCACAAAGCTAAAAGATCTCTTCATTTTCTTCACCAAATTCAAGTGAAATTAGATCACAAGGAAGGAAAAAAGAGAGAAATGATTGTAATGAGGGAAAATTCATATGTTGTAAGCTCGAATATCATAATGAAAATGGATTGAAAGTGGATGTAGATTCATAGAGAATCGAACCACTATAAAAATTCCTTTGTGCTCTTACTTGCTTTTATCCGTTTATTTTGCGATTTCGCGGTTCCATATTCTTATCGAATAGGTGAAGTATAGCTTTTACACCTTTGGTGTTTGATCCCAAATTTGGAGCAAACATTTGGCACCCACCGTGGGGCCGCGCTCGCATCTCCTACCTCTTCTCGCACTCTCCCAAAGTTGAGATCCTTGCATTAAAGCTCTAAGTTGAATCCTTCTATGAAATCATGGCAAAGTCTAAGAAGACCGTTAGCAAAACCGTGATAGAAGCGGATGATGTTGCTAATGAAGAGACAACACTTACTAATCGTTTCGATGTTGGTGAAAATTCGATAAGTGGAGCTGGCGTAACTAGAAATGAACTAAATGCTTCTATTGCCAATGTGAACCGCCAAATTGAAACATCAAATAAAACTTTGATGGATGCTAATGATGCTCTAATGGAAATAAATGAATGCTCTTCTAAATGCTCAACCAATTCAAGCCGCTCCAAAAGTGCATGTGGATCTCGAGGAGAACGATAAATCGCCCGCTTCCGATTATAACTGCAACGACAATATGGAAGATGATTATGATTGGACGGGTGGCAGGGACGAAGCTAACATCGAGAATTTGAGATCAAAAGCTAAGGACCATTCCGAAGAGAATGCTCGAAAAGCCATTAATCCTATCATGGGGGCACCTCTTCGTCGAGAAGGCAAAGGGCCTAAGCTCTCTAATCGAGATCATATGCCTAGACGAACGTTTGGTAAAGAGCTCAGCTTCACAGAGCGCCATAGCACCGAAGAATACATTTCGGACATGATAGAATGAGCCATGAAAAAGAATCAAGCTGGCAAGGACGACGAAAGAGAATGGGACTTCTCTCCCGATAGGACTCCATTCGCCGAAAGAATCCTTGGAGCAAAATGTCTGAAGAAGTTCAATCCTCCGACTCTACCTCCGTACAATGGTCTCGTTGATCCGAACTACCTCCTATTCAAATATGAATGGCATATGAGTGCAGCTAAGGCGACCGATGAGATGAGATGCACGTTCTTTCCTCTCTACTTAGAAGTTGTTGCATCACTATGGTTTACAAAGCTGCCGCCCAAGTCTATCAATCGATTTTCTGACCTCACCAAAAAGTTCAAGGAGCAGTTCCGCCTGTACGCTACTAAAGCCAAGGATGCTATAACACTTTCGTCAATGAAACAGAATCCAGGGGAAAATGTCAAAGCCTTCCTCAGTCGATTCAATGTTGCCTTGTCTGAAGTAAGGCATCCAGAGCCACGCATAATTCTCATGGCTTTACTCGACATTATAGACAACACGAGCGAATTCGAAAGACGGATAAAGATGAAGGAACCAACTACGCTTGACAAGTTCTATAAGAAGGCGGAGGAGTACATGAGAGTGGACAATGATCATATACCTCTTCAGATCATCGGTGGTAACCAACTTCTTGAGGCTCCCAAAAGTACTGCAACTCAGTGCAATCAAAAGAATATTCAGGGGAAGAAGCGAGTAAATGACAGAAATGATAACAAAGCTAATAAAAAGTTTCACCTTCTTGACTCGTCTGAGTTAACTCCTCTGAATAACACTCCCGAGAACATCTACCTTGCCACAAAGGACGCAGAAGATTACCCAGAGTCTCCGCCAATAAAAATGAATGACCATCTGACCAAATCCGGGAAGTTCTATCGGTATCATAATCAGCCGGGCCACAGCACCAACGAATGCAGGCATCTGAAATCATTAATTGAAGAGTTGATTAGGAAGAACCATCTGCAACAATTTGTAAAGAACTCCCAAGATGCAAATCCTTCTGCAACACCCCTGGGGCAAGGGGCATCAAATGATCAGTCTGGTCCAAACAACGTAGCTTCTGCTCAGATCACTCCAAGGCTGATAATTAACTGACAACCGTTAATGATGATCTAATATCTACGGCTTAGAATAAGCGATCATTATTGCCTCTCTGCATTACTTTACTCTTTACTATGTTTTACTTTCTTGTAAAAAGTCTATAATGGTTTACATGCATTATACAGAACAAATGTACTATGAATGAAATGTTACTTGCTTGTGTAAATCTCTGACTTGCAAAATATATACACAAAATTTGCTAAAAGATGATTTTCTCATTGTAGGCTATTCTGTAGGCGTTTGCTTCCTCAAGATCCGACGAAATGATGCAACTCCGATAATACCAATTCAACGGCTGATCAAGGAAGTCCCAATGAATCAAACGGCGAATAGAGCAACAAGCTGTCACAGATCCAAAACCTCATCCCCCAAAGGCTGCGGGAATCCGTAGGTGCGAAACGAAGTGCGGGAGCTTGCTAAAGCAAGACGAAGCATGCGAGTTCGTAAGCGCGGAGCGATGCAACCTTAACCCAAAGGTTGCGGGAATCCGTAGGTGCGGAACGAAGCGCGGGAGCTTGCTAAAGCAAGACGAAGCGTGGAGCGATGCAGCCTTAAACCAATGGTTCGCGGGAATCCGTAGGCGTGAAACAAAGTGCGGGAGCTTGCTAAAGCAAGATGAAGCATGGGAGTTCGTAAGCGCGAAGCGATGTAGCCTTAACCCAATGGTTTGCGGGAATCCGTAGGCGCGAAACAAAGCGTGGGAGCTTGCTAAAGCAAGATGAAGCGTGGGAGTTCGTAAGCGCGGAGCGATGCAGCCTTAACCCAATGGTTCACGGGAATCCGTAGGCGCGAAACGAAGCGCGAAAGCTTGTTAAGCAAGACGAAGTGTGGGAGTTCGTAAGCGCGGAGCGATGCAGCCTTAACCCAATGGTTCGCGGGAATCCGTAGGCGCGAAACGAAGCGCGTGAGCTTGCTAAAGCAAGACGAAGCATGGGAGTTCGTAAGCGCAGAGCGATGCAGCCTTAACCCAATGGTTCGCGGGAATCCGTAGGCGCAAAATGAAGCGTGGGAGCTTGCTAAAGCAAGACGAAGCATGGGAGTTCTTAAGCGCAGAGCGATGCGGCCTTAGCCCAATGGTTCGCGGGAATCCGTAGGCGCGAAACGTAGCGCGGGAGCTTGCTAAAGCAAGACGAAGCGTGGGAGTTCGTAATCGCGGAGTGATGCAGCCTTAACCCAAACCTTGCGGGAGTTCGCACTGCGAAACGATGCAACAACCCAAAATCCCTTTCCATAGAGAAAGCGACTTCTCCATAGGAGATATCAACAACGTTCAATGAAATCCGTCATGTTGATTCAATCGGACGAAAAAGATGTTGGATTAAAAGGACCTCACTAAAACACGGGGCATCTAGCGGAATCTTTAATGCCAAAACTGATCAGCATGACAAACAAACATTGAGCAGTGAAAATCTTCTCATAGTGAAGACTAATGATGACCTCCAGAGCTAGGGCACATATAGTCAAAGATTTTCCCAAGAAAAACAGAAAATAATCACAGATATGTATTTCTCAAATGTGAGATACCATACACCATCATAAAATGATAATGTTTAAAATCCACAGTCGGCTCTAGTCGATTAGATGATTTTAAGCATTTAATGCGAATTCGAATATCGTTTTTGTACAGATAATATTCAATAAGTTATAAACCACTAAGCAGAACAATTCTATGCAGATGCGTTATTTAATTCAAAGTAAAAATTCGCTATAATTCATTTCCTAATGATTAAACTAATCCGCTATCGATATGGACGACCAATAGTGAAGTATAAGTTCAAAAAATCGTGCAAATACTTGTTTTTATTACAGAATAGGTATCACGAAGTTTAAAGCATGATTTGCCATAACAAACAAAAAGCTACGAAAGAATCTCAACGCGTATTATGTTCATTTCGAAGCCCGCGTTTCTCGCAGATGAGAAATACAAGCTTCGAGGGGAAAATGTTAACACCGTTAGTTCAACGCGGTTCAAGGGATCAACATCAAAGCACTGCAGGTTGGGTACGGACTAAGCAGTATACCGCTCATGCAATCGAGCCATTGAAGCGACATATCACCAAGCTGAAACACGACATGAAGCAGTGTCGGGGCAAGACAAGTCACTGACAACCAAGCTGTCAGTACAACTAAGTCGCGCCAATCAGTGTACTCAAGTCGTTCTCCTCGAGTTGAAGTCAAGTGATGGCACTTATTACATCAACATGTCACAATGCGGGTTCAACATCCATGCTGCAATGACGGGCTTTCAGCATGTAGTACAAATGCCATTTCTCATATCGTGCTAAACCATATTGTGCTATTGGAGTTAATCATGCCGTTCAAATGGACCATGTCGCAAGTCGTTGTGAATCATGTCGCCACAATCGAAATCAGCACATCCAAGTCGTTCCAATATAAAACATTCATGACGCATCCTAGCACAAGAACGACATGCTGTACGAACGAGACCAGATTGTGCATACGTCCAATCCACTGGATGCACATACGACTTGTTAATAGGATTATAAGACGATGGTATTATTCTATACGTGGCATGATTATATAAAGTATGGACTGCTACTTTTGGAAAAGGGGGGCAGGTATAAACACCCATCATTCGAACGTGCCAGCTGTAAAGCATTTTGATGGTATAGATAAACATGTTGTTAAACTCCAGCGAATCATGCACGTATAAATGAATAATGGACATACTCGAGCCATATACGTCCAAAAGCATTTCATTCCCATATATAATCATGTCGTGTGTCAGTTTATGCCGTTAGAATGAAGGTCTTCATGTCGCAGTAGACCATGACATTTTGGTTATCCATGTCGCTGGTCTTCCAATTGAATCCGTGGCGTACAATATTTTCATACCGCTAGAGTCAATCCGTTTGGACCAAAAAAGCCGCATAAGATATTATGAGGCAAGTCGTTCCCACAAAGAAAAGCATGCCGCAAGCTCCATGTCGCACCAAAAGGTGCCAGCGAAAAGTTATACCACATCTCACCCTATCGAAACGAAATCTTGGCGAGATGTGTCATGGCGTTCAGACCATTAATGTCGTATTGAGTCATGTCGTTTTCTGCATAATTACATAATTGCTACCCGGGCTAAAATCACCTATAAATACCCCTCATAATTCACTTGAGGGGGGGGGACCGAAAATTCATTCCTACAAGGAGACTCCGTTAAATTCAAATCTCATCTACAACTTCTCTAATGGCTTCCATGGATTCAATAACACGTTTCTAACTTCGTGAAGATCAAATCCAAATCAATGATCATTAGAGCTTTCTACAATTGAATCTAAACTCTTTTAATCTCATTCAAGCTACATAACAAATCTCTCAAGCATCATTCAAACGATCTCAAGTCCTCTCCATTATGAAATCTATGAAGATCATGGAAAAGGATCACAGCACACAAGTGGTTGAAGATTCCTCACAAAGCTAAAAGATCTCTTCATTTTTTCACCAAATTTAAGTGAAATTAGATCATAAAGAAGGAAAAAGAGAGAAATGATTGTAATGAGGGAAAATTGATTTGTTGTAAGCTCGAATATCATAATGAAAATGGATTGAAAGTGGATGTAGATTCATAGAGAATCGAACCACTATAAAAATTCCTTTGTGCTCTTACTTGCTTTTATCTGTTTATTTTGCGATTCCGCGGTTCCATATTCTTACCGAATAGGTGAAGTGTAGCTTTTACACCTTTGGTGGTTGATCCCAAATTTGGAGCAAACATTTGGCGCCTACCGGCCGCGCTCGCATCCCCTACCTCTTCTCGCACTCTCCCAAAGTTGAGATCCTTGCATTAAAGCTCTAAGTTGCATCCTTCTACGAAATCATGGCAAAGTCTAAGAAGACCGTTAGCAAAACCTTGACAGAAGCTGATGATGTTGCTAATGAAGAGACACCACTTACTAACCGTTTCGATGTTGGTGAAATTTCGATAAGTGGAGCTGGAGTAACTAGAAATGAACTAAATGCCGTTATTGCCAACGTGAACCGCCAAATTGAAACTTCAAATAAAACTTTGATGGATGCTAATGATGCTCTAATGGAAAAAATGAACGCTCTTCTAAATGCTCAACCAATTCAAGCCCCTCCAAAAGTGCATGTGGATCTCGAGGAGAACGATAAATCGCTCGCTTCCGATCATAACCGCAATGACAATATGGAAGACAATTATGATTAGACGAGTGGCAAGGACTAAGCTAACATCGAGAATTTGAGATCAAAAGCTAAGGACCATTCCGAAAAGAATGCTCGAAAAGCCGCCAATCCTATCACGGGGGTACCTCTTCGTCGAGAAGGCAAAGGGCCTAAGCTCTCTTATCGAGATCATATGCCTAGACGAACGTTTGGTAAAGAGCTCAGCTTCACAGAGCGCCATAGCACCGAAGAATACATTTCGGACATGATAGAACGAGCCATGAAAAAGAATCAAGCTGGCAAGGACGACGAAAGAGAATGAGACTTCTCTCCTGATAGGACTCCATTCACCGAAAGAATCCTTGGAGCAGAATGTCCGAAGAAGTTCAATCCTTCGACTCTGCCTCCGTACAATGGTCTCGTTGATCCGAACTACTTCCTATTCAAATATGAATGGCATATGAGTGCAGCTAAGGCGACCGATGAGATGAGATGCACGTGCTTTCCTCTCTACTTAGAAGGTGCCGCATCACTATGGTTTACAAAGTTGCTGCCAAAGTCTATCGATCGATTTTCTGACCTCACCAAAAAGTTCAAGGAGCAGCTCCGCCTGTACGCCACTAAAGCCAAGGATGCTATAACACTTTCAGCAATGAAACAGAATCCAGGTGAAACTGTCAAATCCTTCCTCGGTTGATTTGATGTTGCCTTGTCTGAAGTAAGGAATCCAGAGCCACGCATAATTCTCATGGCTTTACTCGACGCTATAGATAAAACGAGCGAATTCAGAAGATGGATAAAGATGAAGGAACCAACTACGCTTGACAAGTTCTATAAGAAGGCGGAGGGGTACATGAGAGTGGACAATGATCCTACACCTCTTCAGATCATCAGTGGTAACCAACTTCTTGAGGCTCCCAAAATTACTGCAACTCAGTGCGAACAAAAGAATATTCAAGGGCAGAAGCGAGTAAATGACAGAAATGACAACAAAGCTAATAAAAAGTTTCGCCTTCTTGACTCGTCTGAGTTAACTCCTCTGAATAACACTCCCAAGAACATCTGCCTTGCCACAAAGGACGCAGAAGATTACCCAGAGCCTCGGCCAATAAAAATGAATGACCATCTGACTAAATCCGGGAAGTTCTGTCGCTATCATAATCAGCCGGGCCACAGCACCAACCAATGCAGGCATCTGAAATCGTTAATTGAAGAGTTGATAAGGAAGAACCGTCTGCAACAATTTGTGAAGAACTCCCAAGATGCAAATCCTTCTGCAGCCCCCCTAGGGCAAGGGGCATCAAATGATCAGTCTGGTCCAAACAACGTAGCTTCTGCTCAGGTCACTCCAAGGGTGATAATCAACTGACAACCGTTGATGATGATCTAATATTTATGGCTCAGAATAAGCGATCGTTATCGCCTCTCTACATTACTTTACTCTTTACTATGTTTTACTTTCTTGTAAAAAGTCTATAATGATTTACATGCATTATACAGAACAAAAGTACTACAAAATGTTGCTTGCTTGTGTAGATCTCTGACTTGCAAAATATATACGAAAAATTTACTAAAAGTTGATTTTCTCATTGTAGGCTATTCCATAGGCGTTTGCTTCCTCAAGATCCGACGAAATAAGGCAACTCCGATAATACCGATTCAACGGTTGATTAAGGAAGTCCCAATGAATCAAACGGCGAATAGAGCAACAAGCTGTCACCGATCCAAAACCTCATCCCCCAAAGGCTGCGGGAATCCGTAGGTGCGAAACGAAGCGCGAAAGCTTGCTAAAGCAAGACGAAGCATGGGAGTTCGTAAGCGCGGAGCGATGAAACCTTAACCCAAAGGTTACGGGAATACGTAGGCGCAAAACGAAGTGCGGGAGCTTGCTAAAGCAAGACGAAGCATGGGAGTTTGTAAGCGCGGAACGATGCAGCCTTAACCCAATGGTTCGGGGGAATCCGTAGGCGCGAAACGAAGCGCGGGAGCTTGCTAAAGCAAGATGAAGCGTGGGATTTCGTAAGCGTGGAGTGATGCAGCCTTAACCCAATGGTTCGCGGGAATCCGTAGGCGCGAAATGAAGCGTGGGAGCTTGTTAAAGCAAGACAAAGCATGGGATTTCGTAAGCGTCGAGCGATGCAGCCTTAACCCAATGGTTCGCGGGAATCCGTAGGCGCGAAATGAAGCGTGGGAGCTTGTTAAAGCAAGACAAAGTGTGGGAGTTTGTAAGCGCGGAGCGATGCATCCTTAACCCAATGGTTCGTGGGAATCCGTAGGAGCGAAACGAAGCGCGAATTTTTCTGAAAATTTAAGGAGTTCGAATATTTTTAAGAAAATTTGGTAACTAGAAATCAATATATCAATATATATAGAATTCGATAAGGAAACGAACTTAAAATATAGTATTATAAGCAAAAAGGAAATCTATAATTAAATCTGGTAAAAATAGAAAGAAAAACATATACACGTTTTAAAAATGAGAAATTGGTTTTTACGATGTTGATTATTCGAGATAAGTATTCTTGTCCATTTGAAGTTAACAATGTTATTCAATTAAGGTCTGAGAGGTATTTATACCCCAACTTGATTGATTTCATTATTAACCAATAAATAGCAAGAGTCGGGCTTGAAGATAAATGTTTTGAACAAGATTTAGTTGAATGCAGTATTTTGGGTTGTTGTAACAATGTTTTACACAACTTTCGTTTTAACTCAGATAAGTGGAATTTGGAAATATAATAATAAATATTTCCTAAGTGTAGAAGTAAATGGTCGTGAAAGGAAGAAGTACTTGGAATGTTTTCCAATTACTAATAGAAGATATTTCTAAGTATAGATAATAAAAGAAGGCGATATATGGAAATGTTTTCCAAATAGCGTAAGAGGCCAAGATGACTATTGAAATTATTTGGTTAAAAAATATTGATAAGGAAATGGAGAAGTGATTTAATTAATGAAATATTAATTAAGGGGCCCAGTGATTGTTTCATGTTTTGAATGGATGTTTGTTTTTCTTAGATAGTTAAATAACTGGCTATCGAAGTATTTGTCAATATCGTTGTCAATATGGAGAGACCGGTTGGATTATTATCCGAGAACCACTCCGTATTGGCAGTAGTGTTGCGAATCAGATTATATGAAAATAATCAAAAATAGAGTAAAGTGCAAGGGAATTTTCTATTAATCCTAGGTAGAAATTGCCTAAGATGAACTAATGGAAATTGTGCCTTCGGTTTTGTTCAGTCCCAAAACGGAGTGTACGGACGAGTGTTTGACATAGTATTTCCAATGATCGCATGTCTTAGTCTATATAAATATATTTGGTGGCGAAGAATTTATTCTCTTAGCACAATATCTAGATTATATTTATGCAAATCAATTAATCATTAACGGAACTGATAATGTTGCATTCAAAGTGATTGGGCTATCAACGAAAAGTAAGTAAGCGTAGCATCAAGCCTCACAACCGGGAAATGACAAAAATCAGGCAGGTAACATGACTAAGTGGGTAGCTCCCAATTCGGGTGTATTATCATCTATTTAGAGAAATTCATTTCATTCTTTATTCTATTCGATGTTATCCCACTCGAGAAAAGGGTTGCTGATCCCAACCTTTTATGATATACATTCGATGCACTCAAGCGAAATGAGTGGTCGGTCATGTGAGGCCGGGTTACAATATATTTTTGTTGAACCCAGTATATTCCTCTCTAGAGATACACTATCGAAAGGTGGTTCCATACCTTGTCATAGTTGGAAATTCATTACCCAATAATTGCTCGTGGTTTTGATTGTATATTATATATGTGGAGCGTGAGATGCAAACGTTCCACTAGATTGTTATTTATTTGATTTAGACACTATTATAATATCAAAAGAGTTTTGATATAAAGGTTATCATTTCTTTCAAAAGAATTTTGAAAGTTAAATCAAGTGTTTTTTATTCTCATAAGGGAAAAACCCGTTCCATGTTATACGGCGTGGTCTTATGAGATATTGTTTATTTTCTCGAACTTTTTTAAATTGTTTACTCATACCAGTCAATGACTGACCCAGAGTTTATTTTGTTTTGTTTTACCCTAAAATCTTAGGTACCCAAATTTGTACGGGCGATCAAGTAGTTCTGGTATTTACAGATACTTTGAGGAGCTTGGGGCATGAGGCTTCAGCGTTATCTAGTTATTGTTATTTTCGCTGTGTTGTAAGTATTGTACTCTAATAGTGATACTCTGATAATGATATGTTTATACAGTTAAAATTTTGTTTTTCAAAAGCTGTTATATATATTATATTATATTATATTTCGCTGCGATGTGAAATTATGTGTTATTGTTTATGTTCTTCTTTTATCTTTTTCTTCTTATTTCATAATGATTCGTATTTCTATGCATTCTTGGTTGGACGTGTGGTGTATGTAGTCATCTCAGATAGTACGTATTTGCGGGTCGTCACAGTTGGTATTAGAGCATTGTTAAAGCGAATACCTAGGCTTTGGTGGGGGTTTACTCATTAGAGATAGGATCAGTAGTACCCTAGAATGAGTTGAGTGTATATCTACGAGAGCGCGCATTTTTTAATTGATACAAAAGTTGTTTTATGTTGTGTAGGCTAGTCTGTTGAGTGGCTTAAGATTCTGATCGAATCGTGGGGGCCACAAAGTCGATAGGAAATTTTAAACACTTGAACAGAGTAATTCAATACAGTACTGTTTTAAAGTGGGTAAATGAAATAATTTTACCCAAAATTCTATCTTGATATAGAAAGAAATAATTTCTAAAATTGTTATAATATATGGATGTGTTGATTGATATCGTTATAATCAAATGAGGATTATAAAATTGAAATGGTTATGTATAACCAAGTAAACTTGTATATGAATAAAATACAATTGGGATGAATTAAAATTAAATTCAAACCAGAATTTGGAGTTTAAATTCTGGGAAGTCGAAGAATATTTTCTGAAGTATATTAAAACAATATAGTTGTGTTTAAAGAATTTGAATTGGTCTGAATTAATTTTGGAAATGATAAAGCACTGAACTCACTTCAGTGCCTGGAAAATAATTCTGATGATGACTGCAACATCATCAATGTTCATTTTCGAGTTTCTAAGTGATGGATTGCTACTTAGAAAAGTTTCTGATGAAAATTTGTTTGAAAGAAAACAAGTTGGTTTTGAAAATTCAAATGTTTGGAATTTGAGATGGAAATCAGTATAAGTATATATTTAATGGAACACGAATTAGATGTAAATAAATTGGTTGTAAATCATTCAGATTAAACGAATGTAAGCGAATATGGTGTGTAATATGAATGAAAACCAAAAGTTTTAGTTGGAACTAAAATTGTAGAAAAGTGAAGCATTGAGTTATAATTAGTAGATTTTGAAAAGTAAATGGTTTTGTAGCATTTTTCCTACCTTAGTAATTTCAGGGACGAAATTCTTTTAAAGGGGGGAGAATGTAACGACCTGGATTTTTGGCCGATTTATTTTAAGTATTTAATATTGTTTTAAATATTGAGTTGATAAAATAAATGATTTTTTATATTTGAGTTATTGATTTAATAATCGAAATGCGATTTATTTCGAATATATATAATTATCATAATATGGAAATGTGAAATATTTGAATTCAAAATTTAAAACCAAGTCAAAACAATTAAGATAATTAATGGAAATCTATTTAAATAAAAACGGCGATAATAATAATTTATTACTTCCGAATTTAAAATTATATTATATCGATTTATTATGGTTATTGTATATATACGTTCAAATTAAATTTCAGAATATGAGTTAATAATAGTGTTATAACATTGAAACATCAGTCGTTACGTTAAAATAGCGGTTCGTGATGTTAATTTATGAGCTCCGAAATATTTTTATCGGATAAGATCAAAGTCGAATCGAAAAATAAATCGGTACCTATTTAAAAAGAATAAAAATTCCTTTATATCAAATCGTATTTATTTAAAATCAAATCAAAATTTAATATTTGTACTTAGCCTATCACCTACTTTAGTACCTCCTCAGACCTATTTCTTCTACCCGAATCTACAACCCTCCATTATAAATAAACGTGGCCCTTCCCTTTGATTTCTTCTTTAGCAAAAATAAATGGCCGCCCCTTTATTCTGAAATCAAATAAAGAAAACCCGTCCTCCTTATTAAATAAAAATCGAACACCCTTCGTATAATTTCTATCTTCTCTATTACATTTTAATGCCAATATATTGAGAGATTCGAGCGAGTTATCTAGAAATCGATTCCTGGAAGGAGCAACAAATCATTGCGATTTGGATATTGCTGAAGTATGCGAGTGGAGGAAGAGGCGAATTAGTGGTGAAGCAACAATGGTTTGAATGTGAATGTACGAGCGTTCGAACGTGGTGGAGTACGATTTACTGTAGCTTGTACTGGGGTGATTTTGGGGATTGCGGTTGATGATCCCGAGATTTCTGATTTCGAGATTGCGTGAAGCTCGAGCCAAAGTCAGAAGTGCTTGCAATTTAGGGCAAGCGAAGTGGAAGCTCGATAGTGGTGGTTGTCGATTGTTTTGGGAAGTGGCTCAAGGGAATTAGAAGAACTGAGGTGGTTTGCGTCACCTAAAAGTGACAAACAACGGTGTGTTCAAAGCCTGATGGTGGTTGATGAATTGATACGATGGTTTTAGTCGAGTGCAACGCTGATGTGGGTTGATGTCGGAGTCTCTGGTGGAAATGGATGGGCTGGTAACAATTAGGAGTTCGGGTGGAGTATTGTTCAGCGCTGCAAGAAAGGAGGGCAACAAAGTCAGTTCTGGTTTTGCAAACACAGTAATAAAATTGGAGAAGGAAGAGATCAGGTGATTAACGGGTATGGTCTTGTTTAAATTAATACTAAGTTAATTATTTTATTTTGTTAATGACTAAATAGACCAAACAGATTTAAATATCAACATTTAACATCTATATTACCCTAGGCATATTAGTAAATATGAAATTAACCCTACTGTCTCTAGGTTAGGTAATTAAAATTGTTAAATACCGTAATTTAATAACTAATTTTATTATTTAAAATTGTTTGCTTAAGTAATATATGTTAAATATGTATACGAGGTCCAAATTCAAGAAATCAGTCATGTTAGACTCGTAACATGGAATGTTGACAAGCTGGAGAAAAGTTGGAATCTTCTAAAGCCAGATAAATTTAATACTGGACCAGATTGCAATTAAAAACCACGGTGAATGATTCTCACTCAGAAATTTATTTTTATCGTTAAAAATAAATTGTTGATTTCATGGATGCGTTTATAAATTGTTTATCAGTGTTGGCTATTATATATATAAATATATTAGTTATTTAGGCTTGGTTGTTGTGGTTATTATATATATATATATATATATATATTGGTGGTTGGATATTTCCCGCAGTACCATTAGAGATGCCCGCAGTATCATTAGCGGATGATTCTATGCGCCACACTATATGATAGTGGATGACCTTCTATACCGCGATATCCTGCCTTGAAGCAGGATGGGTATTATTTATGTTGGCTAACATCTGTGGATGCAAGAAAACAGGTTGGAGGGATCCAACTGGATTCCTAAAAATATATTACTATTTCTTTTCATATATATATTATCATATATAATGTGTTATAAAACCTGTGATTGATAATTGAGTGTTTTTCGATGTTTAAAATATCACTGGGACTAAGTATTGATTTATAAAAAATCGTGAAAAGGGATTTTGAGATGTAAAAGGGAAAATCTATTTTTCTAAAATAGAATTTGAATTTCGAATGGGCTAAGAAATATTAAATTGTTTTGAATAATAAAAACAAGTAAAGAATTTATAAATGGTGTTTATAAATTAAATAATGCAGGGAATTTAAGTAAATTTATAAACGGTATTCATAAATGAAATGGGACAAATTATCATTGGATAATTTGGGAAATCTGAATTCAGATATGAATTTAAAGAGAGAAATTGAAATTATTTTTGAAGAGAAACAATGACATTTATTCTGATTTTCAGAATGTAAATTGAATTAAAATATATCTGTATGGATTTATGATTTGAATTCGATTAGATTGAATTTATTTAAATAAAATATTTTTCAAAAAAGATATAGGAATCGTATTAGATAGAACTAAAATAAAATATGAGAATAAATTCTGTGTTATATATATATATAAGCTATAATAAATAGAATATTCCAAAATGAGATTCTAGTTTTCAAACAGATTTTGAAATGAAACTTGTTTTATTATATAAAACAAGGAAGTTGGATTTACAAGCGATATTTATAAATCTAGTGAAATAAATTACCATTAGATAATTTAGAAGTTTAAGTTCAAGTACGAATTTAAAACTGAGTTGGAAATCATTTTGGAAAAGGAAATGCCGGATTTTTTTCCGAAAAATCAGAACATAAACTGAATTGAAATAAATCCAAAGGAGGTATAATTGGAATTTGATTTCATCGAATTTTATAAAATAAGTTATCTCCAAGGAAATTGGAAGTTAATATAAAATTCGAGTAATAAATCAAATTTATAACTGAGTATGAAATAATCAACGGATAGGGATAATTGAGAATATTAAGTTGGATTTTGTAAATGGGCTGAATTAATATTTAAATATATAAGAATGGAGTCGAAATTTAGTTTTAAACAAAGTTTAAATGTTTATATTTAAATTCAATTAAAATGAACTCGCCGTAGCACGGTAGTTCGTAATTTGGCGTTTCGAACTTTAATTGAGTATATAGAACTCAATTTAAGTCAGAAATCTTTGAAACAAGAATCGTGAGGACCGATTTGATAATAGTTTTCTAATGGAAGAGAAAAATCTGGATTTCGCCTCATAGATTTTGAGTTATGTCAAAATCAAATTTTCAGAAAAACAACGCCATAACCTTTATAAAACCACAACTGTTTATTTAATAAAAAGGATTTTAAGTAAATAAAATCTGAATTTCCATTAGAAAAATCCAGATATGAGATATAAAATAAATATGAACTCAATTGGAGTAAATGAACTGATTTTTGGAACAAAAACCATATTTTTAATTATTAAATAGAACTAACTAATTCGAAGAATAACTAGTTAATTGTGTTTTGATACGAAATTGAGTTTTAGTTAAGTAAATTGTACTGGTAAATTCATATTTAAAATCTAATATGAAACTTGAATTAAAAATGGAATTTGATCGGTTTATAAGGAAATTAAATTGTATATGAACGTGGTATGTTCAATTAAAAAAGTGGGATATGCAAAAGAGCTAATTAAAGAATAAATTAGCGAGTTGAGTAAAAATGATTGGATTGAGTTGGAATTAATGTTGGTTTCACACTTAACCACACATCACTCCTTAATTATAGCAAGAGCACGGTAGTCCGCTTCAGTGCTTGACCTCGATGTGGTTGTCTGCTTCTTGGTGCACCATGAGACAAGATTTGTGCCAAGAAACACGCAGTATCCCGATACAGACCTTCTGTCATCAATGTCATTAGCCCAGTCTGCGTCACTGAATCCTTGTAAGCTCATTTCTTTATCGGCGGTTATTGTTATTCCATGGTGTCTAGTTCCTTGCAGGTATCTCAACAACCTCTTGACGACTATCCAATGTTCAGATAACGGATTTTGCATGTATTGGCTTAGTTTGTTAACGCTATAGCATATGTTTGGTCGTGTAATTGTTGCATATTGTAATGCTCCAATTATACTTCTGTATTGAGTAGCATTATTAATGGCTTCACCTTTAAATTTAGATAGGCGTGAACTGCTGGTCATTGGTGTTGGTAGAGATTTAGCTTGATGCATGTTGACCCTTTGTAAAATTTCAGCAATATAACTCTGTTGAGATAGGAACATTTCATTTTCATTTCTTTTGATTTGAATCCCTAAGAAATAATTTAATTCGCCAAGATCTTTGATGACAAAGCTTTGGTCGAGAACTTTTATGATCCTGTTGATTTCCTGTGTGTCATTCCCTGTTATTAGCATGTCATCCACGTATACAAGGATGTATACGACATTTTCATTATCCTTTTTCATGTATAGGGAGTTGTCGGATTTTATTTGTGAGAAACCAATTCTAGATAGGGTTAGCTTTAACTTTTCATACCATGCCCTCGATGCTTGTTTGAGGTCGTATATAGCTTTGTGCAGCTTGCATACTAAATGTTTATCGCCATTGTTAACCTCATATCCCTCTGGTTGTTGCATATAGACTTCTTCAGTTAACTCGCCGTTTAGGAAAGCATTATTCACGTCTAATTGCTTGATATTCCATTTTTTTACACAAAGCTATAGTCATAATGATTCTAATTGTTGTGGGTTTTATGACTGGTGAAAAAGTCTCGTTAAAATCGAATCCAAACTGTTGAGCGTATCCTTTAGCGATGAGTCTGGCCTTATATTTGTCTATGGTCCCATCTTCCTTCTTTTTATTTTGTATGTCCATCTGCATCCTATGACGTTCTTGTGAGTGGGTGGTGCAAACAAACTCCAAGTTTTATTTTTCATTAATGCCTCGTATTCGTCATTCATAGCTTATTTCCACTTTTCAGATTTGGCTGCTTCACTATAATTTCCTGGTTCAACCTCATTCAATGATAGATTATATACCTTGGGTTTGAAAATCCCATGTTTTGATTTAGTCACCATATGATGTCCGGATTGTGTTTCTTGTGCTTGAGGTTGATGGTCTGCGTTGATTCTGTCACTATTGCTTTCCTCGCTTTCATGTTCTTGCTGATTGCTGTAAGTTTCTTCATTGTTACCATCATCTGTGTTTGTTTGAGTATTGCTTGTATGTGTGTGTATGTTGCATGTGTCATGTCCCTCTTTGTTGTTGTTACTGTTTGTCTCTTGCTCCATCAGTGGTGGCATATTGATAACTTTGATTCCATGATCTTGTCTGCACTCTTCCTTTGTAGCTTGTTTATCTGCATATGGAAAGACATTTTCATCAAATATGACATGCCTTGATATATAAATTATTCCATTTTTGGCCAAGCATTTATAGCCCTTTTGATTTTGTGGGTAACCAATAAAAATGCATGGGCATGATCTCATGCTAAGTTTGTGCGTGTTGTAGTCCCTTAGGCATGGAAAGCATAGGCACCCAAAGTTCTTCAATATTTTATAATCTGGTTTTTCATTGAATATCATTTCATGCGGGGTTCTATTGTTCAACACTTTTGTAGGTAATTTATTTATGAGATACACAGAAGTGTTGAATGCTTCATTCCAATATTTCATTGGTAATGCCCCTTGTGATAGCAATGTTAAACCAGTTTCAACTATGTGTCTATGCTTTCTTTCGACCAAACCATTTTGTTCAGATGTGTGGGGGCAGGTTAGCCTATGTCTTATTCCCTTTTGGATGAAGAATTTTGTGAGTGGTTTGAACTCAACCCCACCATCTGTTTATATAGCTTTTACATTGCAATTGGTCTGTTTTTCAATAAAAGTTATAAACTGAATTATTGTATTGCATGTTTCTGATTTGTTTTTTAGCATGTATATCCACGTGTATCTTGAATAAGCATCAACGAGGGATAAATAGTACCTGTGTCCTTGGTATGAGTTTAGTG
Source organism: Allium sativum (assembly GCA_030737875.1). Classification (NCBI taxonomy): domain Eukaryota; kingdom Viridiplantae; phylum Streptophyta; class Magnoliopsida; order Asparagales; family Amaryllidaceae; genus Allium; species Allium sativum. The sequence goes on from CM060920.1 coordinate 694,891,664, forward strand.
GTGCTGGTCCCTACAGATCAGCTGCGACAAGCTCCAGGGGTTTGTTGTACATGGTTTCAGACTTACTAAAAGAAGCAGACAACCACATCGAGGTCAAGCACTGAAGCGGAGTACCGTGCTCTTGCTAGCGCCACCGCTGAAATCTCGTGGATTGAGTCACTATTACACGAATTAGGTTGCACTCCTAAAAGAAAATCAGTCATCTGGTGCGACAATAGAGGGACAGTATCATTGTCTCTCAATCCAACTCAGCACTCAAGATCAAAACACCTCGAGATAGACCTACATTTCGTACGAGAACGAACCCAAAATGGAAAGTTAATGGTATGCCACATCCCAGCATATTATCAGAGAGCCGATGTGATTACAAAGCCGCTATTGACAAAGAATTTTATAAGACTAAAGGAGGAATTAAAAGTGAGCGACGGGGTCGGAATGAAGAAGACATAAAAAACCTAGTTTTGTTTGAGGGGAGCTAATGTTGGTTTCACACTTAACCACACATCACTCCTTAATTATAGCATGACCGTTGCTCCTTAATTTAAGCTCTTTATTTAGCATGTGAACATTGGGTCTTTACAGGAAAGTCCCTTAATTATAGCATGACCGTTGCTCCTTAAATTTAGCATCCAAACGTTGGGCAATCTATTATATATTCTCTTGCTTTGTATTTCTTTCTTGTATGAGAAAAGTTACAATTAATAATACATATTTCTACTGCATCTCTCCTCCTTATCTCCATTACTTTTCTTTATACTTTCATTTGGAATAAATTGGGAATGGACATATATAGGTTAAGCAGGTTTGAAATGAAGTGTATGAAGTTTATATTTTGAGTGCCCGACAAAAAGGTACATGTTTAATTTCCATATGAGTTTTTATGCGTCGAATCGGCAAGCCACTTAGCCTTTTGATTTTCTTTTTGAATGGAAAGGGCCTAGAGAGGCAAGTTGAGGTTTGAGCTATTGACCGGTACAAAGGTGGTGCTGGCGAAATTTTCCGAATATTTAAAGAGTTAGAATATTTTTAAGAAAATTTGTTAATTAGAAATCTATATATATATATATATATATATATATATATATATATATAGAATTCGATAAGGAAACAAACTTGAAATAGAATATTATAAGCAAAAAAAAAATCTATAATTAAATCTGGTAAAAATAGAAAGAGAAACGTATACATGTTTTAAAAATGAGAAATTGGTTTTTACGATGTTGATTATTCGAAATAAGTAGTCTTGTCTGTTTCGAAGTTAGCAATGTTATTCAATCAAGGTCTAAGAAGTATTTATACCCTAACTTAATTAATTTCATTATTAACCAATAAATTGCAAGAGTCAGGCTCGACGATAAATGTTTTGAATAAGATTTAGTTGAGTGCAGTATTTTTGGTTGTTGTAACAATGCTTTACACAACATTCGTTTTAACCCAGATAAGTGAAATTTTGGAAATATAATAATAAATATTTCCTAAGTATAGAAATGAATGGTCGTGAAAGGAAGAAGTACGTGGAATGTTTTCCAATTATTAATAGAAGATATTTCTAAGTATAGAAAATAAAAGAAGGCGATGTATGGAAACGTTTTCCAAATAGCGTAAGAGGCCAAAATGATTATAGAAAATATTTGGTTAACAAATATTGATAAGGAATGGAGCAGTGATTTAATTAATGAAATATTAATTAAGGGGCCCAGTGATTGTTTGATGTTTTGAATGGATGTTTGTTTTTCTTCGATAGTTAAATAACCGGCTATCGAACTATTTGTCAATATCGTAGTCAATATGGAGAGGCCGGTTGGATTATTATCCGAGAACCACTCTGTATTTATTGGCAGTAGGGTTGCGAATCAGATTATATGAAGATAATCGAAGACAGAGTAAAGTGCAAGGGCTTTTTCTATTAATCCTAGGTAGAAATTGCCCAAGATGGATTAATGAAAATTGTGCCTTCGGTTTCGTTCAGTCCCAAAACAAAGTGTATGGACGAATGTCTGACAGAATATTTCCAATGATCGCATATGTTAGTTTGTATAAATATATTTGGTGGCGGATAATTTATTCTCTTGGCATAATATCTAGATTATATTTGTGCAAATCAATTATGGTTAATGGAACTGACAATGTAGCATTCAAAGCGATTGTGCTATCAATGAAAAGTAAGTAAGCGTAGCCTCAGGACTCACAACCGGAAAATGACAAAAATCGGGCAGGTAGCATGACTAAGTGGGTAGCTCCCAAATAGGGTGTGTTATCATCTATCTAGAGAAATTCATTTCATTATTTATTCTATTCGATGATGTCCCATTCGGGAAAACGGTTGATGATCCCAACCGTTGGTGATATACATTCGATACACTCAAGCGAAATGAGTGGTCGATCATGTGTGACCGGGTTACAAGATGTTTTTGTTGAACCCAGTGTATTCCTCTCTAGAGATACACTATCGGAAATTGGTTTCATACCTTGTCATAGTTGAAAATTCATTACCCAATAAGTACTCGTGGTTTTGATTGTATATTATATATGTGGAGAGTGAGATGCAAACGTCCTACTAGATTGTTATTTATTTGATTTAGACGCTACTATAATATCGAAAGAGTTTTGATATAAAGATTATTGTTTCTTTCAAAAGGATTTTGAAAGTTAAATCAAGTGTTTTGGATTCTCATAAGGGAAAAACCCGTTCCGTGTTATACGACGTGATTTTATGAGATATCGTTTATTTTCTCAAACTGTTTTAAATTGTTTACTTGTACCAGTCCCATGACTGACCCAGAGTTTATTTTGTTTTGTTTTACCCTAAACTCTCATATGCCCAAATTTGTACGGGCGGTCAAGTAGTTCAGGTATTTATAAAAACTTTGAAGAGCTTGGAGTAGGAGGCTTCAGCGTGATCTAGTTATTGTTATTTCCGCTATGTTGTAAGTGTTGTACTCTAATAGTGATACTCTGATAATGATATATTTATACAGTTAAAATTTTGTATTTCAAAAGCTGTTATATAAATTATATTCTATTCCGTTGCGTTGTGAGATTCTATGTTATTGTTTCTGTTCTTCTTCTATCTTTTTCTTCTTATTTCATATTGATTCGTATTTCTGTGCAATTTGAGTTGGATGTGTGGTGTATGTAGTCAACTCATATAGTACGGATTTGCAGGCCGTCACACATCCCAAGATCACACACCACTAATAAAACATCCACCCAATCTACACAACAAGCCAACGGATTGTAACCAACAAAATGAAGTGCATGGGCACATTAAAAGACAAACTCCACAAAAAGAACTAACAAGAACACCCACAGACTGTTGATGCCGAGAGAAATCTTGTTATTACCCATTGAGCCGAGAGAACACCCACAGACTGTTGATGCCGAGAGAAATCCTGCTATTACCCATTGAGCCAGAGACAAAGCACATACCATACTTAGTAAAAAAAAAAGGAGATACAACTCAACATACCAGGCAGAGATGATGAGTCGCGAGTCAAATCGAGAAGCAGGACTTTGCTGCACGCCATAGACACTTCATGTTGGAGAACAAACCTTCCAGGCTAATGCAAGTCGAACCACCACCAGTTGAATAACAACACCCATTAACGTCAATATCACAGATAACCAGCCGACAACCGAACCACCACCTATCCACCTGGCGTATGCCAGACATAAATATGACAAAATTTTACCTGGCAATGTTAGCACGGACTCGCCTAGACTCCTCACTATTCACATTATTGGATGAAACACTGTTGGAAGTTGCAAAAGTAGATCGACAGTGAAGAAGTCAGAGTGCAAGTAGTTTCCTGGAAGGGCCACCACGCACCGGTTAGGAAGGGAAGGCAGTTGCGAGATCTTGTACAAGAGATGGCAGTGGTGGTGAGGGTTGAAGAAAGAGGGGAAATTTAGGAAAGAGCTAAGATCCAGGTTTCTGGTAGGGCTCCCATGCAAACGAAAGCAGAAGGATGAGAAAGAGAGTGGAAAGTTATCGAGATGAAATGGAAGAATTAATGGCAAAAAGAGGCAAGGACGAAGAAGAGAAGAAAAAATGGATTCCTATCGCCATTTACAAGCGCCCCACCGAGAAATCAAATCACACAAAAGATCAAAAAGAGAGATCATAAAATCATTCTATGTTGATTTGTGTTACCATGAGAGCGAACTTGCCTTTAATTTTTTTCTAATCTCATAGTTAACTCTCAAATTTTTTTCTAGTTCTTGGTTAGTTAACATAATCTCAAAGTTTGGTTTAACTAAATTAAGTAAATTTAGAAGTTAAAATCTTTCTCGATGTATCGACTCATACTCGCATATGTGCTACAATAATACATCGTACGCTTGCGAATGATTATGATACAAATTCCGTGGATTTTCTAAAACAACAGAAAATTCCATGAACCAATGCCAGGTAAAAGGAGCAATCGTCGATTGCCGCAACCAGGTAGAATTGAACAAAGTGCGATAGATATTTGAGCAGTAACCGTCGACTGTTTAGGAGCTTGGAGCAACAATCAGAGCAATTTAGATTTTATGGTTTTCCATTTTTACTCCGAAGGATGAGAGTGTCCGTAAAAAAAACTAAAGGAAAAAGAATAGGTGCGTCGCGTGTGTGACTTATAAATAGTTAGGGTTTGATATCCAAATGAATTATGGATATATCAGGATAAATCAACAGCTATGTATAATCTCCTCAAAAGATTGAAATAACTCCCTTTTTTGGCAAGACCGACTGGTATTTATAGCGAACCATCCACTTTTTTATTACAACAAATATTAAATATAGTAAGAAATCGGAGATAGACAAATTGTCTATCTACGACATGTAGATTTTTAGAGTAAACCGACTACTAAGAAGAAAACTATACTAGCTTCAAGTTAAGGAATTAGTGAAAGTATTTAAATAGTTATCACAAGAAACATAACATATCATAAAGTAGGGTGCTTCACATAACAACAGGCTGCCACAAGACAGACCCAACTAACAATGACCAAATCAGTTGCCATAAGGCATACACACCACAAAATGACTTTATCCGCATAGCAGAAGAAAATTACACTTATAATATTTCATAAGGGCAGAAGCCAATAACATGTAGCATCAGCTATCATATGTCCACATTCCAAATCAATGCTACATAGGATTGGAGACAAAGTAGTTACCTCAAATCCAGCTAACCAGTATTGAAACACATCACACAAGAACCTCAATAACATGTAGCATCGGCTAACATTCACTTCACACATGTAGAACATTACATATTTGAAGAAATACCAAATAAGTTTATCGCATGGCATAAGGCTGTAGAATCAACAAAAAGCTTCATATTGGATTGGAAAGGGGTTGCATAAACAACACACACCTTAAAAAATCACCTACGTTCCAATGCAGTTGCCGAGGGAATGAACTTAGGCACAATGCTTAACAAGGTAAAATAAAAAACAACCTACAGCCATTTCAAATAGCCTACCCATTTGGATTGACTTATATAAGTCATTTTTTGACTTTTTGAAAGTCAAAATGAACTAGATTTTTGTTTTCAAAAGTCGAAAAGCAACTTATTTTAGTCGATCCAAACCTATATGCTTCCACTCCACTGATGCAGCAATCAAACCACAAAGGGAAGATGCCAATTTCAAGCAACATCAAATTTTCATTCGTAATACATACCAGTGCCATAATCACAGAACATACCAGTAGCATTCATTTCATCCCCATGACCTAGGCCTTCACCAGTATACAAGACTGGATCCTTTACAACATAGAACTTGACAGGTGAAAGAGACCATGTGTTTTAAAAAAAACCTCCCCTCACCTCCCCCCCCCCCTCCTAAACATCATAGTTGAGCCATCGCCTTGGATAGTGGAAGCATAGGTGGAGCACTACCTCGAAACGCAATCAAATCCCACAAAGCAAAATCCCAAAACCGCACATATACCCAATGATCTTTATCCAAAGATCACCAAACAAACCTAAGATTAGTTTTGATGTAGACTAAAATAATGCCAAATTTTAGTTACAATTTAACAAGCTTATCTACTTAAATAGCCATTATTATAAACATACTTACTTTCGGATTGAACATATATTTTTCAGATATGGTTACATTCATATTTGCATCCACATCCAAAATTCTTTTCAGATTTTGTATATCTGCATCTGCTTTTTAGATATCGGATAATATCCATTTTTTCGAATATGGATTTAGATGGATTTCACATTTTTCAAATATCCGTTGTCAGACTTATTCACAAGACATTCGTTTTAACTTTCCTACCATTATTATATATTTATAACCAACTCATGCAGTAAAAAGGTAAAATTGCTTGTAAACGCACAAAACACAACAAATTAATAAACAAATGCTAACAAAGCTTATAAACTAACTGAGCAATATTAAGCTAACAATTTTACAAATGATATAACTGGTTGAACATGTCAAATCATTCTACAATGTATAGCAATGTTCATAACCGATCAAGCACGACTAATATAATTAAAGAAGGGCAATGAACAGTGTCGGTCTGAAGCAATTGAATGCCCTAGTACATTCTTCAAGGAAAAGAAAAGATTAGGAATGAAACGCAATTGGTTGGTTACGTGAAACACGTGCCTATTATAATAAACCATTGACGTTAACGTTCCTTCGTCTTATTTATAGTACGAATGAAACGCATGCCTATTATAATTAACCATTCTCCATGAATCCTATCACATACATCAATCAGCGCACCTCCAATAGGATAACATAGTTACTTATAATTTCTATTTGATCAGCAATTAAGGCGTTGTGCATCTAGACAGACATGCTGAAAATTCTAAGAAAATATTAGAAGACTTTGCATATTAGAATATCAAGCAATATGCTCTGGTTCAGTATAGCATAGCATATACTGAATAATGCAAATATAGTGTTTGCTGTTTCTTTCAGAAATATGTGTTAATGATGGTAAAATGTCAAAATAATAGACAAGTGAATATATATACATATAACATATATATAAAATCTTCTTAATTAGGTAGGTAGTCGGTATCGCAGATCTTCACCAAGTTTCTATATATAATGGCATTTAACAAAACAAAAAAATAAAAAACAGTAACCTGTCATTTATAAGCTAACAATGGCATCTGAATCAAATACTGGGAATGCAAAGATGGCTGAGTTGGTGTCTGTTTTTGATGAATTAACAGAAAGAATGGAAGAAATATCAACTACCAACGCTTCAAAGCTGCTATTCAAAACACTGAAATTTTCTTTCCCTCTTCTTCGATCTTTTCCTCGACCTGATCATGGCAGCACCCAGTGCTCAAGAGCAATTTATGTTGCTTTTCTCCTTGCTGATCTGAAGGTACTTTTATCCGAACCATGTGCACTGACACTTCAACTATACTGTATTAGGTATTAAGTATTAACTACTTGAAATTACATTGCAATTCTATCCATTGTTACAAATTACACACTCCACATGTTGATAGAATATTGCAAGCTAATCTATAGTAGAAGAACTGTGGTTCTGTCAAATTAAGCTATGTCTTACCATTTGAGCCCCTGATCATTGGGATTTTCATCTAACTGTACGTTTAAATGTAAAAATTTATAATACTATATTTATGCAACAATATTCTATCGAATGAATTAAACATCGTTACAGATCATTTTATAATGAAAATACTTATTATCAAATGAAAGAGAAATCCATTTGCTGGAGAAACCCAATAAGTTTTTCACAATTCAGTAAGCCAGATTTGATGAGAAAGTTTTATAGCTATAATAATTAGTATTCTTCAGAGATGAAATTGGGAAAAATATATTAGATTGACCTTTAAAGCATTGGCGGAACTAGACCACGGGGCCAAATATCGCACCAATTGTTCTGCCCCCATTTGTGCCCAACCAATAACAGCCCCCTGATTTTCACTTTTTGCATTTAACTCTCCAAATGTTGAAGGGTTTAATTGCAAAAAGTGAAAATCAGGTGAATTTCACTTGTTGGGCACATAGGGACAGCATAAACGGGGACAAAAGAATTGACCTCGCCAAATATGGCAAATCATCTTCACTCAGCTGGTGCCACGTAAAAAAACTACAATAGTAAAAGCGTTAACAATTTTTCAGATGGTGCCTTGGCCTTAGCTAGCCAATGCATGGTCCGCCCCTGCTTTAGAGGCACAATAAAAAAAATGGAAATATGAATTTTAAGTTTTTAAAAAATCTTCATGATTAGATTTCTACACTGCATGAAGTAGGTCGAATAGCGATAGGATGTTGCAACGGCTGGGGACGGCTAAAAAAAAGCGTTCGTTGCAAGCCGTTGCACGACCTGCTGGTGAACCAGCAACTCGCAACTTCTTCTTCCCCATTTCTAAAAACCTCAATTATTTCTCAAAACCCCAATCCCGTCGCTCTAGCATTCCAGGCCTCCCAACACACCTCCAAGCATCCAAAATCTTGTTGGTTTGTCTTCTAACTCTAATTTATACTTAATTAGGGTTAATTATAGGGTTTAGTAGAATGCTTATGGATTTAAAAATTGTTTGTTTATGGCTTTGAAATTGGTTATTATGTGAGTTACGTATGATGATGATTATGTTGTAGGTTGATTTGGAACTAGATGTAGTTTATTAGGAGGTTGAATACGATAATTATCGCGTAGTTATTGTCATAATATTGTGTTAGTTGATGTAGAATTATTAACGGATTGTGTAATTTGAAAATTAGTATGTGCTAATTATTAACATGTTTATTGATAAGTTTGTGCGAATATTTGTTAAACTTTAAAACAATGTTTGTTGCCGTTTAGACCAAAATATGTGTACTGTATTAAAATTGCTAGCGTGCATTAGTTGTATGTACTAGCATAGGTTAAAACAAATATAATTTAATTTATTTAAAGTGCGAGCTTCTGGATTTTTTTAAAAACCCGTAATTTAAAATTTGACGTAGTTAAATTTTGAAGTATGTGTTAATATTTCAAATTTATTAAGAAAAATATATAAATAGTTGAATAAAGTATAAAATTTTGAAATGAGCATAACAACAATAAAATATTCTGTAGACATTTTAAAATTTAAACTTTCGTTAACAAATATTTATTGAACGTATGAGAAAATATTTTGCAGACGCTAAAATAGAAACTATAAAATTTATTTTACTTACGTGAACCGCTTAGAGATTTTTGTTCCCGTTTGACAAGTCTTGTATATTATCGTTATATGGATATTCGTTTTTACACAGAACGGAAATATGAATTCATCTGATACAATATTTGTTGGATTTGTCTGAGTATTGGACAAGTTACAAACACATAACATAATCATATTTATAAATTGTTTCAGTTTAAACAATTCACAAAATTTTGATGACACTTCCTTCGGTTTCCTATGTACACGCATTTGCGTACGATACAAAGACTAAAGGAAAGTACTGCCAAAATTTTGTTGATTTGTTTAACATGAAATATTTATAAAATGTGAGTACGTTATTGTATTTGTAATGGGAAGTAAAATGACTTGCCGTCAAAGTAAAAACAATAAACCAAAGAAAAAAAATAAAGTGGTTATTTGGATTTGTTGCAATAGTGAAGTGTTATAAATGAATTTTTACAAGACGTTAATACGAAGTGTTTGATTGAATGTTCTAACATATTTATCGAAAATCAGGAAAATGTTCGATTATTCTCTAGATCATGAAAGGATCAATAAAGCAACATTTTTGTAATGGTATCCAAGAATTTATTGCATTTGCTAAATCTAATGATCAAAATAACGTAGATATTCGTTGTCCGTGTAGTAAGTGCAAACATCTGAAGTATTGGAAGATCGATGTAGTAGAAGTACATTTATAAATTTGGTTTTGTGCCGAATTATTACTTATGGAATCGTCATGGAGAACTTATTCAATCTACACCTAATCCTGCAGTGGTAGAGGACGATAATACAATGACGAGTCCGACAGAAAATATGGTGCAAGATACAACACGATCAATGTTTCCAACCATTGATAAAGGCGACGATGAGAACGAAAATGTTGAAGAACCAACCTTGAAAGCTAAGAAAATATATGATTTATTGGATTTTGCTAAAAGACCGTTGTGGAATGGGCGTACAAGCGGAACCAAATTATATGTAACCACCAAATACACCACTATGGAATTAAAATTCAATCTTACAGAAGCTCCATTTATAGCAGTTGTACAAACTGTAAAACGACACATGTTATCCAATAATTTGATGTGCAATAGTCATTATAAAGTGAAAAAACTTATGTCTGTTTTTCGACTGTCGTATCAGAAGATAGATAAATGTGTAAAAGGTTGCATGTTGTATTAAAAAGAAGACGCTCACCTTGGAAAATGCAGAATATGTAACGAGAAAATACAAAACAATAAAAAATAAAGGAAAAGAAGTGTCATATAAGAGAGTGCATTATTTATCCATCACTCTCTACATGTATCTTTTGCTACAACATGTCTAATGCCATGATGCAGTATGAGAACACCAAAATAAGAGACTTTGATACATCCATCTGATGGTGAAGCATAAAAACACTTCAATAGGACTTATCCTGAATTTGTTGCAGAGAACTGTAATGTTAAGCTCGGTTTATGTACGGATGGATTTTCGTCATTCTCTCAGTTTGGTAGTAAATATTCATCATGGTCTATCATTATGTTATAATTTCCCTCCATGAATGTGTATGAAAACTTCATACGTGTTTCTAACGATTGTCGTCCCCGGTCCCGATAATCTGACACAAGATATTGATGTTTATCTACAACCATTGATCGAGATTAGCAACGGCTAATAACGGTCATTTGTTCCAGATTAGCAACGGCTTGCAACAGACATCCGGAAAACAAACTAACTGACACGTTGGATGTCACGTGGACCCACAACCGTTGCAAACCGTTGTTAATCTAGCGACGGGGCCGTCGCTTTTCCAGATGGCGACAATTAAAATTGCAACGGCTAGCGGCGGCCGCCAACGCCTTTAAGCCGTTGCAAAAAGCTCTTTGTTTTGTAGTGCTATTAAATAAACATCATACCACATATATTCCCGAAAGAGCCAATCAAATCCTCATTCATAGTAAAAATAACTAAGATACAAAAATAGGTATAGATCACATAATAAGATGCTAAATTTTCTGAAGGGCCCAGCTATTCGGACAAAGAATGAAACACAAGATAAAATACAATATATCTTGTTTATTAGATCTTATTGGTGTGTTCACATATATATGAGGTTGAAACCAAGGGACACTCCAACAATAGAGATTCATGTGCCACAAACTTATGTTCCAATATCTCATTTCCATAGTATATTTTGTTTACAGTTTAAATGGGTGCAATGCATAGGTTACATGCTTGTTTAAATAAAATTGAGACACTAGTCTCAAAATGATTTTTAGGAATATTTTGGTTATGTTTCTTTAAAATTATAACATCCTCAGATATAAACTATGTAAGCCACCTCTTTTATCCTATGCTGTAAATTTGTTGATGAAAATGATGCTGTTAACATAGATGTTGTACAAATATGAATTAGTATCAATTTTAATGTTTTATCGAATGTTCTATGATTTTCTAATTGTGATCTTGCGTATTCAAAACCGTTGAATACATTTCAAAAAAAAATATTATATTGCCCGCACAATGCAAACATTTGCAGCTTCAATGTTCATTGTGCAACAGTCAATAAATGTAGTCAACAAATATATTAGAACCTTTTCCCCTTAGAAAACCAACTTTTTGCATGCAGTTATCAAAGCTGTTATTTCCATAAAGAAAACTATTAGCGACAATATTTATGATGCAAAATATTTGTGTTACAAACAATTGCAGTAAAATAACAGGGATCTAGAACATTGACACATAATGGGATGAATTTAGAGTATCCTTTCAAACATGGACTAGAACTGAAATTCGCTACCAATTCAATAAATGTTTAGACAAATTTTAGAATATATTATAAGTATAGACCACTTTCCGCCATCATGGCAAACTTTGTGATCAGCACATGATTTAGACTGCGTGTGCACAAATATATATAATTCTCCAAACTCACGCGGGTTCCATAAGAAATGGAGTAAAGCATATATTTTCAAAATAGCGTCAATTTCAAACTGCACAGATACAAAGAGCATATGTTTTTCTTTGGCCACATTGGTAAAAAAGTGGCTGTGTTATGAGCTTTGTTATGCATGATGATTTACTAGAATGATCTGCAGTGTTATGGATTCCAAAATGTGATCATACCAAGCTGTTGTATAATAAATTATAAAGTTATGTACATATTTCCTTCCTATTTTTACAATAATAATGATCATACGAAGCTGTTGTATTATAGTAAGATTGTCGAGGCAATGCCCGATACCACCGGTTAACACATAACTGTATACGAATGCTACTATACAAACTGCAGATGGATGCAGAAGTAGTTTCTGCAGGCTTACTCCGAGAAGTTATTGCCAAGGAAAAAGTAACAATGGAAGAAGTAGAAAAACAGCTAGGCATAGGGATAGCTCAAATATTGCAAAACAGTTTGCACATAAAGAACATTACTACACATGTTGAAAACTTAGACGATGAGACTGCAAAATTGTTAAGAAATCGCTGCCTCACAGATTATGATATCAAAGCACTAATCTTGGAGCTTGCTATAAGACTAGACACAATGAAACATCTAGAATATTATCCTAAGTATGACCAACAATCCATATCTCTACAAGTGTTGAAAATATACGCACCTCTTGCTCATGCAGTCGGAGCTGGTTCCTTATCACTCGAACTCGAAGACTACTCGTTTAGATACATTTTTCCGACATCTTACCTATACATAGATGAGTGGCTAAAAAGTCATGAAGAGGACAGTAGACCTTTGCTTGACATATACAAAGATAAACTTCATCAAGCATTGAATTTGGATAAAGAATTATCAGATAATATAAATGGGCTTAAAATAAAAGGGCGATATAAGACCCGTTTTAGCGCAATGAAGAAACTTTTGAGGGATGGAAGAAAGCCAGAAGAAGTGCACGATATCTTAGGAATGAGGATTGTTTTAGACCCAAAAGCTGAATATGGGGACAGATCTTGTTATAGAACTTATGAAGTGATTAGAACTGTGTGCAAAGATGTTCCTTCAAGATTTAAGGATTACATAGAAAAGCCGAAAGGTAGTGGATACAGAAGCTTGCATATAGCAATTGATTTAACAGAGCATGGTGAATTTGTGGTACCAATGATGGAGGTACAAATACGGACACAAGAGATGGATGCCTTTGGTTCTTCCACGCATTCCACATATAAGGGTGGTGTACATGACCCCGAAGAGGTAACCATTAAAAAAACATTTAGTTAGCATGATCTAGCGTACACGATAAATCAGCATATATGTTGATGTGCAGGAAAAAAGACTGAAGGACATAATGTTGGCTGCAGCAGAAAAGACTGCACTACATCTCAAAGATTTACCATCAGCTAACAAAACAGAACTTAAAATTGACCCAAATACCCGATTATTTCGATTTTTAGATGAGAATGGTGATGGCCAAATAAGCATGGAGGAACTTACAGCAGTTATGGAGGAACTAGGAGCAGGTGGGAAAGATGCAAAAGAGCTTATGCAACGACTAGACACAAATGGTGATGGCTTCTTGAGTGCTGAAGAATTTAGTTTGCTCAAAATGCAGGTAATGTAAGATTGGTATCTCATGGAGTAATGCAGGGACTTGGATTGACATGACAATAAGATTTTGTTTATCATATTTCAAGGATTGTTTTAAAAGTTTGATGTGGTTTGCTATTCAGGTTGGATTTATGAAAAATATGGATGCCGCAGATGACCAATACAAAACCATTCTGGGAAGTAAACTCCGCATAACTACTGATTGCGAAGGAATGATCCAGGTTTACCGTAAGCAGCTGAGTGACAAACTAGCTGAAAGCCAAGTAATCAACAGCATAATTTGAAGGAACCCCAACAGTGTTGAATGTTGACGCCTGTGTTATGTTTTCAGAATGTTGAATTCTACTACTATTAAGAACTGATATGAAAAATAAGATGTATTGATTTGTGAAGGTTTCACCAATCATTACAAATTTATAATTGTGTTGCAGACAATTGAACTCCGATAAAGACATTAGGGGTTGAAATCCATGCTATATGTATTTCTAAATATGCGTGTTTTACGTTTTGCTTCCAATACAACATTTGCCCATGATTAAGAAGAAAGCACCACAAATTTATTTGAGATGGTCCTTGAATCAATTTCATTTCTCAATTGATATTTTTGATTGATGTTTGTTGATATTATTAATTTAGGCTGTCAACATTGAAGACGAAGTAGTTTCTCATGGAGAGTAGAGTTCAACTATAAGGGCATATGAGTAAGAACAAATTTCTAGCATTAGCTTGAAAAAAAATCAAAATTATGAACAAGGCTAACCATGGTAAGCAACTAATTATCAAGCAATTCTACATCATATTATCAAGCTAATAGCTTGCCTACCAGATAGGATATGACCCCATTACCATTCCACTCAGGCGAAGCTGGAAACAAACGATTATAAAGCATTTCAAGTGAATTATGTTCCAAATTATTCAGGTCAAAGGATTAGAAGGAATGAAATACATCACAGACGTACAAAAATGTTTAGAAGCACATGATTATCAGTCTTTTTCCTTTAAATGTTGCAATGTCAAAGTTGATTCAGTGGGAAAAAAACAAGTATCTAAATACTAATGATCATTCTCACATGTTATGTATTCCAAGATAATAAAGGTAAACTGGCATCCGCGTGCATAACTCGGTTGGTCAGGATTATTTTGCAACCACGGAACAAAGTTGCTTAAGGTTGCAACTTTCCAGTTCAAGCAAACCGTGTTGTAACCTTTAAAATGCTGTGCATTATCCCTTGGAAAAAATGAAAATACTTGAGTGATTGATGCTCTGTGTTAAGCTGATTAAAATGACGATCAGTTATGATGAACCAAATGAATCTCCTACCTCAACCATCTGGAGTAGAGTTTTAAGACAAAGGTAATATGTCCTACATTTTATTAACAATGAGTTTAATCTGAAGAAAAAGATAGCACGACCTTGTAACCCAGTAATATGACTCAGCTTGTAAACTGTAACATCAATACCGCTGGCATTTAACCCGTGTTACGCGCATAAATAAAGCAACACAATTGTAGTTGTTGTATCAGTAAATAACTCAATTTAAAACTGGACAATTTACGCTTATTCCACCTGCAGACATTTCCATTAATCTGATGGTTTATCAAATAATTTTCTAACAGCGCGTCATTACAGCAAGCCAAAGTGGCTAGGCATATTCGACATTAGTGTTACAACAATTTGGGATATTAAACATTTTAACAAGGCATTTCGTCAAATTACTGCTCTACGGTAATTTAACTTGGCCACGGAATTTAGACATCCAATGGCTGGAGCTTTCTTCACTACTTAACGAATAATCTTCCTTTCTTCGTTCTTTATAACCCGACAACTCAACAAACTTCTCTTCACTATTTAAAGAAAACTAATAAGATGGCTCGGTGAAAATCCAAGCTTATGAATCAATTGCGTTAAGTTAAAGTGGTCAAATGAAAAAGGGAAACATTGACGCATGTCATTACGAAGGGGTAAAAAGAAAAAAATCAAACCTTCAAGCTTGTGCATCGTTATCAATTCCATCTTCCATTTCCCGGCTACACAACTCGAATATTAATAACTTTATCCTTTAGCTTTGACGGGTAGCAAATATATATACATTTCAACATATAATATTTTCAAAACCAAAAACAATTATTTAATCACTTTAAATAATTAAAGCCAATTAAAATGAATTTCTTAACTCAGAAAATTCATAAATATTCATGCTTGTTTAGAAAATTTTAAATTTCAAAATCAATCTTTGAAATATGACTCCTCGCCTCGTCCTAAAATCTTAAGGCATTTAGGTGCCAAATGATGGGGTTTCTATACAATTGTACGTGGGAACTTCATAAAAATGCAACTTATCATCAACAAGCATTTACAAATGATCTTATATCATCCAAACATGGCGTAATAACACAAACAACCAAGCAACAATTCAGATTTAAAAAAAGAAAACCTAATTAACAAGCAACAAAAGAGATTGAATATTATTATTCACCTTGTTTTTAATTTCCTAAGCTTGATTTCTCTTTTGCTCTCATCCTTTTTCCCTGCTCTTTTACCAGCAATGGTCGGCCTTCTATTTGTTTTAGTTTATAAAATTAAATGTGAAGTGGGAAATGAGTGAGGGTAGGGGATATGTGTATAAGAAATGCCATTTTCCTAATTTGTCCCCCTCATTTTCCTCCTCCTATTTTACTCTTTATTACTTGGTCTGATTAACTTATTGACTATGGCCTGTCTCATTTACTAATCAAGTCTCACATTTACATTATTTTATTTTATTTACACTATAATGACCCAGATTTTTAGTCAATTAAATTTGAATATTTAATATTGTTTTAAATGTTAAGTTGATAATATGAATGGATATGTTATCGAGTGATCGATTTAATATACGAGATACGATTTAATTTCGATTATATCAAATTTTCAAAATACGAAAACGGAAAAAACTGAATTCGAAGTTAATAGTGTTATATGAATTTTATTTGACTATAGTCAATGATATTAATTATCGATGAATTTGATTGTTTTAAAAATGATATTGTTTTGAAATCGGTTTGTATTTTATCATTTAATTTGATACATGAAAATAGTCATTTTTCAAACAGTCTCGGAGTTCAACGAAACCAGTTCTATCATATCTGCAATAGTGCGTTATTATCAGATTTCAAATTTCGTAGCGGTTGGATTTATCATTTGATCGTGCAATTAGAAAACGCCTAGAAATAATTAAATCAAAATGTAACACCCTGCATTTTAATTAAACAATAAAATGGGTAAATAATAAATGGCGGCATAACGTCGTTTGAATGTTGAAATAAAAAATGCAAGTTAAGAGCAGAGAATAATAAACACATAACAAATGAAAATGGACAAGAAAATACTGCATTTGAAATTAGAATGCATGCATAAAAAGGAATAAAACAAACAAATTGATATCCTTATTAATTACATTAATTTAGCGGTTATTGACGGAGTTTGTATGGGAAAGTTATTAATGAATTAATAACCAAAGGATTGCATGAGTGTATATACATCCAAATACGATACAAAACTTAAAGATAATTTATGAATGGAATAATATAAATCAGATAATTATATGAAGAAAGAAATTAACGTTAAAACCAAAAATCAAAACGAATCAGGAAACACATCTGGACCCAAGATGGGTCAACCCATGTCTTACATCGGTCGACCTAATCTGGTCAGATCTTTTTTTTATAACGAGGTTTTCTTATATAAACGGTTCATATTTTATTTGGTTAAATCCGATGGACCAGACTTTCTCGTACACATATAAATAAACTAGCAGGGCCTAGCTTTGAACTCATATTTCTGAGGCATTGACAAGGCTCTACCATTCTCTATCTTCTTCAAATTTTTTCAGAAATTAGAATATTAGTTCTTAGGGACTCTGATTCAAGATTTGAAGATGAAGAATGTAATCTACAACATAGGCGTTCAAATGTCTGATTAACGTAAGGTAAATTCTTGAATCTAATTTGTTCAGATTTCTCTCTCCTTTTTCCTCTTCTTTTTGTGTCAGATTTATGAATCCGTGGTTCTTTTAATAATAGATTCACTTATGAAAGCCACAGAATAATAGATCTGGACCAGACTCAAGGATTGAAAAGCTGTTAGGTGAGTGGATTTAAATTATACCTTTTGGATAACATTATATTTATTATTTGCATTCCCCGTTATTCTTAACATGATAAATTATTGGAAAGTGTGGTAATTAAGATTAAATATGCATAGAATATTTTAAGAACATTACTGTTTATAAAACCTATTTCCATTAGAAATTCTGTATGAATTGGGAATTACTATAAACACTGGAATTGCGGAATTTACAATAAACATGAATATTTCCTTAAGGGTATTATTGTGACAAAATATTGTAAATAGAATTATAGTAAAATTTGGGAATAATGGAAAAGAATGGATATGCCTAATCGGCTAAATTATAGTAATTATTAACAGTATATGGAGTAGGAATTCAATATCTAACTCAGAAATAAAAAAAGGGAAAAGTTCGTAGTGGACTAAGTTAGTTGGATTTGGGGAAAATGATATATTTCTATAATAACGAATTACCGAGAACGTAGTTGCAAGAAAAAGAAAAGAAAAAAGAATTAGTGTGAAATAGGTATTCTTTTACTGTATTGCACACTAATCAAATAAAGTGCATATATATATATATATATATAATAGGAAATAACTTGCAACTACGGATCTAAATCGGTGTACGTTATGGAAATAAATCATTGTAACTTTCTGTAAATCAAACTGATGAGGTAAGTGAAAGGTTTTCCTAAAAAAAGAAAAATGTACATGACGGTAATTAAAGAAAGATTACAACAGTAAAGGTTGGTTCATATTAAGGAATCTAAATAGAATAATGATGAATGGGGAATATAACCTATTATAATTAATTAAATGAATGATAATGTAATATAATAGGTAGGCTTGTTCTAGGGACAAGTGGAATTATAGCATGCGTTATAATAAATAAAATGGGAACTTATTAATACATCTTAGTTAAGAGAACTAAGTTAATAAGTTAACAACAATAATAGGTTGTGATGACAGTCTAAGACGACGTCTTGATTAAATAAGGAAAAATGAGGTAGACTTATGGAATGAAATAAGTTATATTAAATTATATATATTAAGTAACATGTTAATAGAAAACATGTAGATTGGGATAAGATATACTTAATTATACATTAAGTAGAACATGTTATTGTAACTTGTGAACATAAAATTTGACAATGAATGACATGGTAATAATGTAGGGAATAACATATTATGGTCTTATTAATGAACTTAAAATGGGTTAAGTTATATCACTGGATTAATAAGCGAGAGGGATCCATTCCTTTGAGATATAAAGGGCTAAGAGAAAACCTGGTATTCTCGATCAATCCCTTTGCCCCCCATTCTTTGAATAAAAGATAAATGTAGGTAATCAAGTTAATTGGAAAAATGATAAGTTAAGACAAGCGCGTGATGAAAAAATTAGAGATATGGTCTAATAACACGTTAGCGTGATGCACTTGGACCTGTCCGCATGTATGAAGTTGAAGAACCCATCGGGGTATATCATCATCGTGTCTAGAGGCACGGGAGGAGCACGTCTATCTGATTAGTCTGCTTGATATTCTGCTTGCTGACTCTGCGGGACTAGAAGGAAGCATGCGACTTCTGAGGGACATGGTAGGGTACTCCGCAATGGTTCTCTGTTGCGGTACAACTCTTAGGCTTTACTCACAGAGGTTAGGTCTGTGCGATACCACCTGGTCAGTATACCTTGACTATAACGGTAGTTTAACAGTCAAAAGGAAGTGGCAGATGGCGTTGGGTGATTCGAAGATTTGCCTCAGATAGGCGGGTCAGGACCAATACAAGATCGTAATCGTCAGGTAGCTATCATAAGCAATCAATGGGATGCGGAAAGACTAGAGCTAAACCAAGAGACCATCAATCTTTCACTATCAATACATTCGTTGTGGGACACGCCAAATTGGATGATAGATTGTTTGTTATGGGCACATCACTTAGCTCTTGATGTAGTCCTTCACTAGTTGAGCGAGGGGTCGAGGTGGGACCATAACCACCATGAAAATGCAGACCATAGTTTGGATATCTGTACTTTAGGCCCTTTGAGCAGACCTATACAGATATTGAAAAGCTCCCGACCGAGTTTCGTGCATTGGATGCAACCCTATTACGAGACTCGGGGTACAGTAGACAGTACGTACGTGTGAGGGTCTAGATAAACGCACTGCGTGGTGTATCATAGACGTTAGGGCATTACTCTTTGTTGAGTCTTGATTCGACCGAGTAATTTGGATATGATAGTTCGTATGATTGCGTGGCGTAGTGATTCCATGCAATAATGTGGTGTAGTAATATGAATGCCCATACGTCGTTCGACATAGGACGAGGGTTACATAGACTTTTGTGGCATGACAGAGAAGGCTGTGCGAGGAGGATACTATGGGAAATACCTTGATATATTATGGGTAATTACATATATACTATATTAGGTTAATCTACTGGGATTAGATGGGCGTGACCTGCATATAGAGCCTTGACTGCTGTTAACCCAACCAACTTAATAAATAAGAAAGTTAACTGAACGGTATATGTAGGTTATTTCAGAATTTACAATTTATCCAGTCACTAGAACTTTGTGTTATGACTCCACCCTCATAACAAACTCGCAGGTTAGGTTTATGGCAGAGAAATAATAGCTTTGGATACTGGTTAAACAATATTATCACTTGGGTAAGGCTATATTTAATTATATTATATTTTATTTCATTCCTCTATGAGATGTTTTCTAAGATCTGATATATTTATTATCTCTGTCTTTTCCGCAAGTTACTAGACAAGCGAACTTAAGTATCGATAGATTCAGATTTTTTTTAGAAAAATTTGGTATGTCAAAATTCGGGTTGTTACACAAAGTTTATTTACGACGTCAATTAAATTGTGTTATTCCATATATATGATCGAATAAAATTTTAGAATATGTTATGTTGAGTTCAGAATAGCGGTATAACCTTGAAATGTCGGTCGTTATGACTAGAAAGGGGTTTGGCATTGCGCGTTATGGACCAGGAGATAATTCAGAATATTTTATTAAATAAAATCAATTAAAAATCTAACGTAATCAAATTGAATCTTTTGTAAATCAAATCTAATTAATTTAGGTCGGCATATGCTTTCATTTCACTGACCTAAAAATAAATAATGCCACCCTATAATCTATAAACACGCAGACCTATTTTTTTCTTTGAGCTGTAAAAACTATCACCTCTTAGTCTATGAAACCACACCCACCTCTTTCACTATTTTGAATATCGAACAAAGTTTTAGAAAAAAATGGAGATACAAATCGCGATGGCAGAAGAGGCTCGCGGTGCTTTTTCCTGAAGCTCGCGAATTAGCTTGTCGTTGGCGTGAGATTGGAGGCGCGGTTTTTGGCAAGGGTAGAGGGGAAGTTAGCAAATCGATTTAGGGTAGGGCAACGAGCTACGATGGATGGCGGCGACATGGAGGCGTTGATTTTAATGGTGGGATCGAAAAGGATGGAAAGCAATAGTATACATATACGTTTCAGGTAGTTGGGTTGTATTTTCTTACAAGCGACGGGAGAGATGGGTTGTCGACGTGATAGGGCATCGAGTTGGTGAAGACATGGCTGACGTTGGAAACTCTGGTGGTGGCGCGACATTGATTTACTAAAGTAAATCATGTTCATTTTCAAAACCCTGAAGGGGAGAAGGAAAAAGCTTGGATCACGATTTTTCTAAACGAATGGAAATAATTGGGTAAATTAACTTAATTTATTTAGTTTATTAAAATGTTGATTACTAAAAAAATCTTATAAAGGTTATGAGTTGTTCCTATTAGATTCAAATCAAAAGTTGTTCGACACATTGGATTCCTAGCATAAATATCTACGTTCTGGATTGGATTAGTAGAATTTTGATCCCGTCGAGGTTTATGATAAATTCAAATGCCAGTTGATTTTAATTTAAATCAGATAATTTCAACGATGAAAAATCAAGGTGAGTAAAATCACTATCTCGGTTCATTTATAATTTACTATAAGTCAATTTTTATTTAGTATAATTTTTATATGTTGTTTGGCGCTTGTTTGGATGTATTGATTGTGTATTATCAATTGATTACTATTATATATATTAGTTATATTTAAGGTTAATAATTGGATATTCCCGCACATTTTTCAATGGATGAGAACCTCTATACTGCACTATCCTGCCTCGATGCGGGATTGCTATTATTTATGTTGTCTAACATTTGTGAATGTAGGAAAAATAGGTTGGAGGGATCCAACTGTATTCCTCAAATTTATTATTGTCTGTTTACATATTTATGTGTGTTGTGTTAAATAGATTGGATAGATTGTTGTGTGTTTTGGATACTTGAATTGCATTGGCCCTAAAATAATTGGTATTTAAATATCGTAAAAATATATTTCAATGAAAGCGAAAAGAATTTGGGTATTAGAAAGGAAATCTATTTTTCCAAAAATAGAAATTGAATTTCGAATGGGCTAGGAAATAATAACTTGTTTTTTGAATAATGACAAGTAGTTTAATTTATAAACATGTTCCTTAATGAAGTGAGACAAATTGTCATTGGATAATTTGGGAATGTAAATTCAAGAGTGAATTGAAAAAAGGGAATTGGAAATCGTTTAAAAGGGAAACAATGAAATTTATTTCGATGTTCTGAATGTGAATAGAATTGAAATAAATCTATAGGGATTTATAATTGGAATTCGACAATGTCAAATTTTATTAAAATAATTTATTTTCAGAAAGGATATTTGAATTTTATTTAGTAGAAACTAAAATTTAAGCATTCCAAATATTTGAAAATATGAATTAGATTCTATGTTTATATATATATATATATATATATATATATATATATATATATAAGTTTCATAGTAATAAAAATATTTTCTTAAATGAAAATTATTAACTGAGGAAGTTTTGAAGAAGTAAAATAAATATACAATGAAATAGGAAGAGTGAAATTATATTGGTTTTTACTAATATATTATAAATAGATTGAAGTTAATGTGGAATTATAAACCATATTATAAGCAATGCTGAGCCTTAAATAGGATTTGAACTTATAAAAGGATATTGTAAGTAAAAGAATTTTTATTAATGGAAGTTATTAAAGTAAAAAGGAAATTGGTAACATTTTCAGAAATATTGAAGATGTTTAGCTTTATAGGCAAAGAATGGATGTTTAAGTAAGTAGAATTTGTAAGAAATAAAACTTATGAATTTGGAAGGAAGTTACAACGAAATTGAATAAAGAGAGTTGAGTTGTGAATTTATAATTGAGTTATAGATTCTAAATGAAATAATCAACGATTTTGGATAGTTTGAATTTCTAAATTTGATTTGAAAAAGGGGCTTAATTTATATTAAAATATAAAAGGATGAAATTGAAATTTATCAATAAATGAAGTTAAACGTTTAAATTTGGATTTAATTAAAACGAGCTTGCCTAGGCATGATAATTCGTAGTTTTACGTTTCGATCTTCAACTAAGTATATAGGACTCAATATAGGTCAGATTTCTTTCAAATAAGAATCTCCGAATCTATAGGATCATAATTTTCTAACGAAAGAGAAAAGTATGGATTTTTTCCTATAGATTTTGAGTTACGTCAAAATCAGATTTCAAGAAAAATTATGGTATAATCATTTATAAATCATGGAGATTTATTTAATAAAATAAAGGAATTTTAAGCGAATAGAACTTAAATTTCCATTAGTAAAATCTAGGTTTGAGTTATAAAATAAATATGAACTCAAGTGGAGTAAATGAATTGAGTTTTGAAACAAAAATCATACTTTTAATTATTGAAAAAGTTTAGCCATTTATTTTAAACATTTAAATTTGGTTTAAATATTGTATTTGGAAATATAAAAGGAATTTTATAAGGAATTTAATTATAAAATGACGTTTGAACGTTTAATTTACAATTAAATTATAAATGACTCGAAAAGCGTGGTTATTCGTTGTTTTACCTTTTGAACTTTAATCGGATGTACAGGATCCAATATAAGTCGGAATTCTTTGAAATAAGAATCTTCCGTATCTATTGGATTATATTTTTCTAATGGAAGAGAAAATTTGAGATTTCGTCCTGTAATTTATAATTTATGTCCAAATCAATTTTTCAGAAAGTCACTATGGAATTGTCTATAAACTATAACGATTTATTATATATAAATAAATCGATTTTAAATGATCCGAACGTTATTTGAATTTGACATATCGAGTTTAAAATCCAAACATGTTTATTTTAGAGCTATATGATATTGCATTTGGATATGTTCGATATTAATAATTTATTATTATTAGTTTGAATTGTGCTATCCACAAAATTTACTTGTGTATGGATCGGATGGGATTGCTCAGAAAGAACAGATCGGGTCGACCATCATGGATCGGGTCGGACTGTTGTAGGAGCGTCAGGCCAGTTCATTCAATTGGATCAGGTCGGTCCCTTCAGTTAACAATGGGTCGGGTCGGTCTTCATCTCATAAAGCATGGATAGGGTCAACCAATGTAAATAGCGATCGGGTCGTCCTAGTTGCAAGGGAGCGACTCGAACTGTCAGGCTAAAAGTGGATCGGGTCGGTTAGGTCATCGCGAATCTGATCAGGTCGGACAAGGCCAGGTCGGGTCGTCCCATATCAATAGAGTTAAACACGCGGAGGTTTGGTATACTCATCTCTGAAGCGGGTCGATACGGTTTGGCATAGATCGAGACACTTCTGGCTCGGGTCGGGGTAGTCTGGGTCGGTCTGGTACTTAACGGCTGGCAATTAGCTGGCGACAACTGGCAGTGGCATTATCGTAAATACTGAACAGCCCAAGCCAAAACCTAAAGACCCATATTTCAGACATCCCCCACTCCTATAAATAGAGGATCATCTCCATTTTAATGGAGGAGGCTTCTTGGTGATCCCAAAGGGCTGTTAAACTCTATTCTCAACTTCTTCTAAGTAATTTGATCATCTCAAACACTCCGATTCAAATATTCATTTCCGGATTCATTGCAAAGACATGTAGATTCAGCAAAACTTGTGAGAGAATTTGGATTGATTCTATCAATATCCATACTTGGAGGATCTCATTTATTTCTCATAGGAACTCTACTAAGTCCAAAAGTGAGAAAAGTGTGGTGCATTATGAGTGTATTGAGAGAATATGTTTGCTTTGTAATTCTAAATGCAATAATGGAATCACTTGGCAAAGTGGATGTAGATCACACTTGATCGAACCACTATAAAAACTTTGTGTCTCTCCTTACTTGCATTTTTCTGGTTTTTTGGCACCATTTTTACTATTCTTGAGGATATTTTGAAGTGCATCTTGCATCCTTGGTGTTGATTCAAATTTTGAGATCAACAATTGGCGCTCACCGTGGGGCCGATTCAGTTCTCCGTCTTCTCTCATTCTTCCACAAGTTTGAAGCCTTGCATTAAAAAAGATCCAATCCTATTTCACTACGATCTACTCCAAGCCTTTGCCTAAGCTATGGGTAAACCGGGTAGACCGCTAAAGAGGCTCACGGATCAAAATGCCGAGAATGGTGATAATATCACCGATCATGAAACTACTCCTCCTATCACTCGATTTGAAGTTGGGGAAGGTTCCAGGGCCGGAGCCGCTATAACAAGACGAGAGTTAGATGAAGTCGCCGCAACTTTAACTATCCAAATGAATATTTCAAATGAGGCCATTATGAAGAGACTCGAAACGATGTTTTCCATGCAAGGAGCTATGGAAAAAGTTCCCATGAAGACCGCCCGTGCTAAATCCATACAGACTCCGCATATAAAAAACACTGGTTCTTCTTCTTCAAGCCCAATCCGAAAAAATTCTGTCCAAGAGATGGAAAATCCTAGCCATAAGGAGGAAAAGCTACCTGCTCGCGACCACCCTGATAAAGCGACTTCTCAACAAGTGTTGGGTTCCGCCAAAGGGGCACCTCTCCAAGCGGGAGGTTCAGGGCCCCGAAATCCGAACCGTGACCGTCTGCTTAGGCAGACATCCGGTAAGGAAGACGGCGTCCGCCTCGCGGACCAACACAATGAAGAGGAGCAAATATCAGAAATGATCCATAAAATCATGGAGAGAAATTAGAAGAAGCAGGATGATGAAAAAGAATGGGGATTTGCTCCCACAAAAACTCCGCTCACCAAAAGAATCAAAATGGCACCATATCTGAAAAATTCAAGCCTCCAGTAGTGCAAGATTATAATGGGACGACCGATCCAAATGTGTTTCTGTTCAAGAATGATCAACACATGGATGGGGCTCGTGCCACTGATGAGTTGAAGTTTTTGTACTTTCCGACCTACCTCGAGGGGGTAGCGTCGCTTTGGTTCACCAATTTGCCACCAAGGTCAGTGGACGATTTCGCTACTCTGGCCAAGTTGTTTAGGGAGCAATTCAGACTTCAAGCGACAAACGTGCGAGATGTTATGGAATTGAATGAACTCGAGCAAAGACCAGGAGAATCCGTTAGGACCTTCCTTACTCGCTTTAATACCGGTACGGCAGAAGTGGGAAACTATGAGCCTCGCCTGGCTTTGATGGCCTTAAAGGGGGCTATAAGTAAGAAAACTAAGCTCGGACGGTGGATAAAAAGAAGAAGCCAAGTACTTTAGAGGAGTTGTTTGATAAGGCTGAGGAATACATAGGTGTGGATGAGGATCCTGCCTATGCTATGGATATCCCGAAAAGCAGCATACAATCTGAACAGAAGAATAATGATGCAAAAAAGCAATCAGAAAAACCTTGGAGGTTAGAAACGGGGCAATGATGGGAAAGACAATCGAGTCAACAATAAGTTCCGCTTTTTCAAGAACTCGGAGTTGACTCCATTAAACGAAATGGTGGAAAATATTTTCATAGCCACCAAGGAGACTGAAGAGTACCCGATACCAAACCAGATAAAGGTTAGCGATTCCGCCATAAAATCCGGGAGATTTTGCTAGTTTCACAACCAGCCAGGTCATAGCACGAATGAGTGTAGGCACTTAAAGAGCCTAATCGAGGAACTAATAAGGAAGAATAGACTTCAGCAATACACGAAGAACCCGCAAAGTATTCAGGCTCCCCAATATCAAGGAACCTCCACAGGACAACCAAAGCAAAGTGAAAATGTTGCAAACGTTGTCATGCCAAGGTTGATCATTAACACCATTTCAGGAGGTCCGCACCCTGCCGGGAAAAACTGGGGGGACATTGTGAAATATGCTAATGAGATGAAAAACCTTTCGAGGGGAGAAGAACTCATGATTATGCATGAAGCTTTTCCAGCAAAGATACCAAGGTCACCCTGGGATGACATTGTGTTTAAGGATCGAGGCTCAGAGGGATTGATAACTCCAACTGAAGTTCCAATGGTGATAACCATAGGCCTGGATCCTGCCATTGTTAGAAGAGTTATAGTTGACAGTGGAGCATCCATCAATGTCCTTTTCGTCAGTGCTTTCCGAAGGATGAAGCTCTCCATGGAGGATGTGAAGGCTTGTCAGAGAAAAATTCATGGATTCACTGGACAAGCTGTTCAACCAATCAGAGTCATCAATCTACTTGTTGAGCTCGGGGAAAGGGAAAACAAGGTGGCACAGAAGCAAGATTTTGTCGTAATCGATGAGTGGTCCGCTTATAATGCTTTCCTTGGAAGACCAACTCTCGCAGGTTTCAGAATAATAATGGCACCATGGTTCCCAACGATGAAATTTCCCACTGGAAACGGGGTTGGAGTAGTCAAAGGCGATCAGCAAACAGCAAGGGAGTGCTACCTAATGGAACTTGCCGAGGCAAGGATGAGAGAAGTGAAAAAGAATGCGGAGCTTCCGCCCCGCATTCATGAATCCCCCTTATAGCAATTAAAATGGGGCCCTCATACTGGTGAACATAGTGGGGCTCAGAAGGAAATCGATCCGAGAAAAACCAGTATGGGGGAAGACAGAGCGGTACCGGCTGAAGATACCATTTCTATTTCAATACATGATAAAGATCCTGACCGAGTCTTAAAGATAGGATCTCAGTTGGGCCAAAAGCCACAAAAGGATTTGATATTGTTTCTAAAAGAAAACTTAGTTGCATTTGCTTGGACGCATTCAGACATGTGTGGAATGTCAATAGATGTAATTGTTCATAAATTGAATGTTAATCCCAATTTAACTCCTGTAAAATAGAAACGATGAACTTAGGGACCTGAAAGATCGATGGCATTAAAAGAAGAAGTAGATAGACTTTTTTAAGAATAATTTTATATGAGCATCTACATATCCCGACTGGGTCTCGAATCCAGTTCTCGTCAAGAAGTCTAATGGCAAGTGGAAAGTATGCATAGACTACTCAGATCTTAACAAAGCAAGTCCCAAGGACAGTTTCCCTCTACCTAGAATTGACCAGCTTGTCGATGCAACCGCGGGGCATGCACTATTTTCTTTCATGGATGCGTATTCTGGATACAATCAAATTATGATGCATGAACCGGATCAAGAGAACACAAGTTTTATAACTGACAGAGGCTTGTATTGTTATAAGGTTATGCCATTCGGACTAAAGAATGCAGGAGAAACATACCAGCGTCTTGTGAACTCCATGTTCAAATCCCAAATTGGGAACACTATGGAGGTTTACGTCGATGACATGTTAGTAAAGTCCAAAAAGGCTGAAGATCACCTAGAGGATCTAGCAGAGATGTTCCATATCCTTAGAAAATTCGGCATGAAGTTAAATTCTCTGAAATGCCCATTCGGGGTCTCTTTAGGGAAATTTCTCGGATTCATAGTCAATGCTAGGGGCATTGAGGCAAATCCTTCCCGGATCATGGCATTACGAGAAATGCGAGCACCAAAAACAATAAAAGAGCTTCAGAGCTTGAATTGGAAAATCGCTGCCCTTTACCGCTTCACCTTTAAAGCAACGGATTGATGCATCCCACTTTTTGATGCTTTAAGGAAAGGAAAGAAAGACTTCAAATGGACCCCAGAATGTCAAATGGCTTTCGAACAGTTAATTCAACATTTGGAGTCTCCACCAATGCTTTCGAAACCTAAAAATGGAGAAGAGCTGTTCCTATACTTGGCTATACCACCACATGCCCTGAGCGCCGCGCTCGTCCGGGAGGACGCCAAGATCCAACGGCCGGTTTACTATATTAGTAAGCGACTTACTGGGACAGAATTGAATTACCCAAAGCTAGAAAAACTCGCGTATTGTCTACTCGTTGCCTCAAAGAAATTGAGACCATATTTCCAGTCCCATCCAATAAAAGTCCTCACTGATCAGCCGCTAAGGCAAATTCTCTTCCGTCCGGAAACCTCTGGAAGGTTATTGAAGTGGAATATTGAGCTCAACCAATATGATATCACCTATCACCCTCGAAGAGCTATTAATGGGCAAGCTTTAGCAGATTTCATTGCCGAATTCATGGACAGAGGAGATGGAGTTGAGGAACCAATGAGAACAATCGCTAGTTCGAAGCTATACATTGATGGCTCAAAGACTGATTATTGTTCGGGAGCCGGAATTGTCTTAGAAACACCAGAAGGCCATTCCTTGTGTTATGCATTAAGGTTGGAATTTCCGTCAACCAATAATGAGGCCGAATACGAAGCATTGATAAATGGATTAAAATTAGCAAAAGATATAAATTTAAAAACCATGCAGATCTTCAGTGATTCCCAATTGGTAGTGAGTCAAGTCCTTGGGGAATTCCGGACCAAAGTTGGAAATCTTCCTTCTTATCTTATTAAAGCAATGGAACTTCTCAACAACCTCGATCACTACCCTATATCTCACATTCCAAGAGAATAAAATGCAAAGGCGGACTCTCTCGCTAAATATGCTAGTTCTTCTGATGCACACTTGCTTGGGATAATACCTACTGAAGTCCTTACAACCCCCGCCATTGAAGAGGAAGATGTAGACTAGATCATGGAAACAGTTGAAGAACCTATGTCTTGGACGACACCGATTAAGGAATATATCCTCAACAGAACACTTCTCGAGGAACCAAAAAAGCGTAGGAAAATACGACGCAAGGCTCCATTATATCTTGTTCAGGACGAGTGGTTGTATAGACAGAGATTCTCTATGCCATTACTACAATGTGTATCCAAGGAAGAGTCGAAAGCAATCTTGGCAGAACTGCATGAGGGAGACTGCGGAGGTCACATTGGTGGTCAGACATTAGCCAAGAAAGTTCTGCGATACAGCTATTTTTGGCCTAGTGTAAACTTGGATGCGATGACTTAAACCAAAAGATGTGATAAGTGTCAAAGATTCGCAAAAATCCCGAGAGCACCACCAACCGAGTTGACCTAGATGGTCAGTCCATGGCCATTTGCTGTCTGGGGCATAGATTTGATTGGGGCTACCCACTGCAAAATCAAATATGAAGTACGCAATAGTGGCAGTTGACTATTTTACTAACTGGGCTGAAGCTGAGCCACTAGCCACTATTACTACGAAGAAGGTGATCAACTTTGTTTTGAAAAATATCATTTACTGGTTTGGCATACCACAGAAAATAATCACTGATAATGGGACTCAGTTTGAGAGCGCCGAGTTCCTAGACTTTTGTGCCAAATACAAGATCAAGAAAGGTTTTTCAGCCGTCACCCATCCGCAAGCTAACGGATAAGTTGAAGCAATCAACAAGATCCTGAAATCAACCATCAAAAAACGACTTGAGAAAGCCAAGGGTGGTTGGGTTGATGAGCTTCCGCTTGCACTATGGGCATATCGAACTACCCATAAAACTACAATAGGGCACACTCCGTTTTCCCTTGCATTTGGGTCCGAAGCAATGATCCCGGTTGAGCTAGAAGTTCCGACTCATAGAAGGATCTACTTCAACCAAGCGGAGAATGAAAAACTTCAACTTGAAGCGCCTGACTTACTCGAGGAAAGAAGAAAAGAATCAGAACTCAGAATTATGGCACATCAAATAAGAATAGCTCGTCATTTTAATGCTCGAGTTAGGCAAAGGGCCTTCCAAGTTGGGGATCTCGTTCTTAAGAAAATCATGACAGGAACCGGAGTACTAGGACCTAATTGGGAAGGGCCATATGTGATAAGCCGAAAATTCTCGGATGGTACATTTGAACTGAGGACAATGGACGGAGTCCAACTCCCAAGAGCATGGAATGCTATACATCTCCGACGCTACTTCTTTTAATGTTCCTTTCGTATTGTTTGTAAATAACATGTGTTGTACATACCATGCAACGCTATTACAAGTTTTGTAAATATAAATGAAAGGAATCAGATTGCTTGCTTAAATCATACATTTGCAAGTTACTCACTAAAGTTCGATTTTAATTGCAGAACCTCCAAAAGATACGCTGATATCATTATGACCTAACCAGTCCTTGAGGCTGCTATAACACAACCTGGGTAAAATAGCTCCGATACCCACCGCTTAATGATCAAAAAAACCATTTTCAATTAGCTCGATGATGAAGACATAGCGGTGCAAATACGAGACACTAAGGACTGGTCCGTCTAATGACAGGAAACTTAAATCACGAATGAAACTGTGAGTTTCGCCAAAGGGGCACCTTCTTAATTGTAAGGTTGAAGGCCCTAGCTCTAACAAGTCGTAATAAAAACTGATAAATGAGCTAACGTTTGACCCAATAAACTGCGCAATGATAAACCAAAGACCTCCCTGAGGGGCACCCAATCGATCGCCAACGCCATTAATACATGGCCGGATTGCGATGAACATTGGGTTTTAAAACCAAAGACCTCCTTGAGGGGCACTCGGTTCATCGTCAATGCCATTAATACATGGTTGGATAGCGATATAAAGACTGGGCTTATAAGACCTCTTCGGAGGCATCTGTTCAGATGTTGGGTCCTCCAAACCCAACTATTAATTCTGGGTCTTCCAAATCCAGTTACTGGCGGACTTTAAAATACCCCTACTGGGGCATCCGATCATAAGCCGGGTCTTCCAAATTCGGTTAGTGACGGACCCAAAGACCTTCTCGGAGGCACCTTACAAATTCTACAAGTGGCTGAGTCATTCAGCCACAATGAATAACGAGTTTATAAATATTTCTTCAGGGAAACGGAAATATAAAACCTCTTAAACAAGTGCACAAAGAACAAAGACCTCACTCTCATTTAAAAGGCATGAGCTGGAACAACTAAGCCGGGAACCTTTAGTTATGATTACGCTAAAAGTCAGTAATAGCAAGAACACATGACTCAAAGGTTTTGAAGGAAATCAATCATAGAGTATGGTTTCTAAACTTTATGGCAAATCTTGGTATGGGGGCAATACTACCTCATTAAAGAAATTCAATAATGTTTCTCTTAAACATACCACAAATTTGTCACAACCTGAGACTAAAGGCTCAACCTAAGTTAAACCCCGAAATGGCTATGGAAAACTTGAGAACTTCAGTAACGTGACAAACACAAAGATGATTGTTCGCGGAAAAGAAGTCTCAGAAGCTGCTTCAGCTAAAATCAAGAAGGGGCAGTGGAAAAATACCACGATTAAAAATAACTTACTAAAATACCACAGGAGCATTTATATACCAGGTATTGTGTTAACAAGTAACTTATAGTGTAAAATCTTTGTGTTTCAATCATGAAAAGATGATAAGTGCAGAATGCAAAGCAGCAAAGTAAGACAAAGCTCAAGTGCAATAAGAAGAACACAGTTTCATTTTAGCAGCATAGAGTCAGATCACAGAATTACAAAGTCAAGCGTAGAAGTAGTGAGCGAGGGCCGACACTCGCATATACAACCGGTCTAAATGCAGTACATAAAAGGAAACGAAAAATAAGGGAAGCTGGTCGTAAGCACTACTTCTTCTTTCCATCCTTCGAACTCTCGGGCCTCAAATTTGGTCTCTCGGTATTAGAAGGAGGAGATGGATCAGCTGGCTGGCCTACGCCTTTGGTTACTGGCCCGTTGGGACCCTCTTGAGAAGATATAGCAATGATGCCCTTCC
This sequence comes from Allium sativum, assembly GCA_030737875.1. Taxonomy (NCBI): domain Eukaryota; kingdom Viridiplantae; phylum Streptophyta; class Magnoliopsida; order Asparagales; family Amaryllidaceae; genus Allium; species Allium sativum. The sequence goes on from CM060920.1 coordinate 694,924,415, forward strand.
TTTTCTTCTTGATGACCACCTTCTTACCTTTGCGACTCGACGATGTTTCCCGTTTTCCTTGAGCCTCAATGCCATGTAGCGGAGATTCGTCAGTTTCTTCAGAATCCTCTTCGCTTAGGAGATAGTCATCATCATTTAAATCGGCAATTGCCCCAATTTTAGTATCATGCGATCCTGGGGTCTTAGCGTCAAGAACATTGGCTGGGGTAGGAGGTGTCGATATCAAAATCGAATCAGTAGTTGTGGTCTTAGCCATCATAGCAGTAAATCCTCCAAGAGGAGTCGTAGGTGAAATCAAACCTAAGGAAGACAAACAATGAGCCAAATATGCGGTTGTACCGGGAGAAAGAAACAAATAGTCTAAGTTCGGTATAATGTGAGCAACTTCAGCTTTACCTACAGCTGTAAGACTCGCCTCAATATTCCTTTGAGCTTCGACCTCAAACTCTCCTGCTTTAGGGGTACTATCATCATCATCGTCTTTACCTATGTCTTTCTAAGGGGCGGTGAGATTAGCATGGGTCTGTGAGACAATAGCCTCGACATCAGCAGCGACTTCTTGAACTTCAGTATTTGTATCATGAATGGTTTCTCTCGAAGGCCCGGCTTCGTTATAAAGAAATCCCCTTGTCGTTGCTAGCTCAGCTCTTCCTATAACTAAGGCATCAGGATTCTGGATCTAAGAGGTCTTCAAGGAGGTCGTTTTCATCATGCTCGCCCTCGTTGATCCCTAAGATTCGTTCCCAGAAAAGAGCTAGAGTGATGGCAAATTTGTTTTCTAAGTAGCGTAAACTTCCTTTGTTCATAACACTGAAGACATAGAAGTTGAACAAAGAAGCGTCAGAATTCAAGTGGGCTTTTTCAAGTTCAGCGGCAACTTTAAGTTTTTCATCTTATTGGGCTTGTTGTGCTGAACAAAGGGTTGTTCTTAAAGAAGAAACACTTCCGCGGAGGATAGTATTCTCTTGCCGGTGAGCAGCAGAAGTGTTCTTTTCCATGCTTAGTTGGGATTCGGCAAGATCTTGAGCAGCTTGAGCTTCTTGGAGCTGCATTGTTAATGTGTTTTCCTTCTGCTTCATAGCAACGAGCTCTTCTTTGAGTTTTCTGGTCTCTTCTTCTAATCTCAGCAATTCATTATCTATCGGGGTATAAGAAGCGATGGTCCTTTCTTGTGACTTGATGACCTTAACTAGCTCGGCTTTATCATTTTCTAAGGTGGCGAGGCGTTCAAACGCGACACAATTAACCCTTGAAAGCTCATGAGCAAAAGTATACCACTGACTCAGTAGTTTCTCAGCGTGGCTTTTGATTTTACCCAACTTTACGTCAAACTGACTCTTAGCTACCTCTAAATGGTTCTAGGCTACGTCAAATTGAGAAGACATACTACTTTCCAAATCATCAAAATCTTTAAGCATATCTCGTTTGTCATTTGGATGAATGTCTAAGTTAAAGCGCACTCCTCTCAGGTTCCATTCTGGAAGCTGGTTGGCAAGAGTGAAATCACCTGAACTAGGAAGATATTGAGGCCTATTTATAATCATCTCGAGGTCTGCAGGGGTAGGAGTGAGAGATGTAGTAGCTAAGGATATCTCCTTATGAGAGGTATGAGGGTTTGCCATTGGAAACTTATCCGATTTGTGATGCTTCTCGCGGCCACTGTCATCTTTGCTTCTCCTCCACCTCTTCTTGTGGTCTTTCTTCCCTTGCTTTTCCTGTTTTTCTTCTCTTTAGCTTCTTCCATTGCAAAATGTTCGAGCCTCCACCTCCTCTGTTCTTCAGTCTTAATAAGATCATCGATTTGGTGGGGTTGATAGGAAGACTACGGGTGTTGGGAGTGTTCTGAATGTTGTGAAGGATGAGATTTCTTCAAGAAATGCTTTGGGTCTTGCCAACTTGTTATTTCGTTGAAATCTTTCATGAATGAGGCTTTAGGCATTGTTTTTGTACCTAAAGGAAACAATGCGACAAGAATTTAGTATTCATGTTTACAAGAGATGAAATTAATTTGGAAAGCAAGTACAAATAATTGCAGGCAATGCAAAAAGTAAGCGTCTGACAATGTGTCCCTAGCAATGAACCAGTTTTTTCTAAAGCGGGCAAGTTAACAGGGGATTCGACTGTTTTTCCTATAACTTGAGGCGTAGAAGGCTGAATAACAACTTCACCCTGGATAATGTCTCTGGCTGAGCTCAGGTCACTCAAGTTCTTATAAGTGTCCGTCGAACTCTCGCTAGGACCCTTGTCAAGTTTGTTTGCAACATTCTTAGGAGATTCTGTATTCCCGGAAGGTTTGATCACTGGATCGGAAGAAACTCGTACTTGAATCTTTCCCTTTTTAGCCTATTTACCTTTACCCTCATGTGATTCGGAATCACCTTCCTCAATAGAAATCAGTTTGGGTTTGGGTTGTGCCTTGCTACTGCCTGAAACATCGAAGCACTTTTGTAAAGGAGGTGTTTAGCAAGATATTTGCCAGCAATCTCTTTCTTAGGGAAAAGATCCAATTTGTGAGTATGGGAAGGGTCAAGAAAATGATATTGTTAAAGAAACTCTTCCGTGATCAAGTATCTCCTACTCCTTTCTGTCTCATCTATAGCCTGCAAAGCGTCATGCAATTCATCGCCAGCGGAATCTTTCGAATCAGAAGGAGGAAGTACTGCCAAAATAAAAAATAATTTAGTATTTGGAAACCAGTTGTAAAGGTAAATGTGCGAATTTGCTCTTACCTCCTTCCATCCACCTTCCATAAAAGCTGTCAGGGCAACGTACGAAATAATAATTCTCTAAGTATCCTTTGGCACTATCCATTAGATCAGTGACAATCATAGGGTATTTTCCTTCCAAGGTAACGATCGATGGTGAAGGTTGTCTCTTTTTGAAAGAATACAATGAACAGACTTCTTCGAAGGTAGGAGGACGTTCCCTAATCCTCATAAAAAGTATGAAGACACATGTTAAAATGGCATAACCATTCAGATGTAATTGCATAGAAGCAATAGCTAAACTCTTCAAAAGCATCTCGACGAAGGGATTAAATGGAGGAACGCTGCCCATCGTCAGCATATATCGATGAATAGCGACGAATCTGGAAGGAGAAGTGTCCGCAAACTCATTTTCCTCAGGATACTTAGCTTCAATCTCTGGTATACTGAATTGAGCCAGTAAGGTTTTATACGCACAATCACCCATTTTGTTTGGTTTCCTGTCACCGGGCACTTTAGTTTGGGGTTTAGGAATGGGAAACTCTGGGTTGAGAGCATTAGTAGTAGAAGCTTCGGCTTATGTGGATTTTGATGTCTTTTCAAGTTGTTAGTGTGACTTCTGTCTGGTATCCATTTCTACACAAACAACCGTGTTTGACAACATGCTACAAAAATATACGCTTGAATTACAAAACAAAAACCAGAAGAGGAAAAGTGCAAAATAGCCAAAATCGATCTGACCAGAATCAACTACGACTAACCAGACCGGGTCGGTCATAGTCAACCCCGGTCAGGTTGGCCATGATAGACCCCGTTCGGGTCGGTTGTGATTGACCCCGGTCGGGTCGGTCATAACTGACATCGGTCGGGTCACTCATATTTGAGCTTGACCAGGATAGTTGAAACCAACCCAAGCCGGGTCAGTCAAAAACCACCAGAGCTGGTCGGCATAACCTGCCCGTGAAGGACTTGTGTGGTAAATGGTAACCAGAGCGTGGTATTTTGATGCAATGACGAACGCAACAAAGTATCAAACATTATCACATTAGCTAAAATCAAGAACCCGAGTATTGTGAATAGTTTCATAGCTCAAACATTTCATCGAATACATTATGTGCATCATGGGAAAGCCAGGGTTTAATGGATTTGATTCCATTGTATACAACCACAAAGTTATTCCAACCAGTTCTAATCCTATTCCAAATCATTACAACGTCGACATCCGCAATTTAAAGCCTTAAATCTCGAAAAGCAAAATCAAGTACTCAATCCACGCACTGTTCAGCCTCAACTCCTTCCAATTTGAATTCGAAACTATGAATTGTCATAAAATAATGCAAAATACCTGGGATAAAATGAATTTGAAGGACGGCTTCGGGCTCGAGAAGTTTGGAGGGGCACGGATTTGAAGAACTTGGATCATAGACTCGAGCAAATCCAAGATGAAGCACGGTTTTGAAGTGTGGAATCGTCAGCCAGATTTAATCAAGATAGTGGGGAATGATTTAAGTACAAATCAAAGCGAAGAGGTGAATTAAATTCACAAAGCGAACAAATTTGCTTTAAACAGACGCTGCCACCACTAAAGAACTCGGCTCATAAATTGTGAAGAATGAAGTGGAGTGAAGGGCTAGGATGCGTTTTATAGCAGATGCAAATAATGGGTCGACCCATTTCAGAGTGAGCATCCGACCCGGCCCACAGAAAAATCGTAACCGACCCGGAATTAAAACCAAAAGCGCAATGTGGAAGGCATAGAAAGTTAGAAGCATTTCAGAGCCCACGATTTTTTATAAATAGAAAATCATAAACTCTGGGGGGCAAAATGTTATCCACAAAATTTACTTGTGTATGGATCGGATCGGATTGCTAAGAAGGAATGGATCGGGTCGACCATCATGGATCGGGTCGGACTGTTGTAGGAGCGTCAGGCCAGTTCATTCAATTGGATCGGTCGGTCCCTTCAGTTAACAACGGGTCGGGTCGGTCTTCATCTCATAAAGCATGGAATGGGTCAATCAATGTAAATAGCGATCGGGTCATCCTAGTTGCAAGAGAGCGACTCGGGCTGTTAGGCTAAAAGTGGATCGGGTCGGTTAGTTCATCGCGAATCTGATCAGGTCGGACAAGGCCAGGTCTGGTCGTCCCATAGCAACAGAGTTGAACACGCGGAGGTTTGGTATACTCATCTCTGAAGCGGGTCGATACAGTTTGGCACGGATCGAGACACTTCTGGCTCGGGTCGGGGTAGTCTGGGTCGGTTCTGTACTTAATAGCTGGCAATTAGCTGGCGACAACTGGCAGTGGCATTATCGTAAATACTGAACTGCCCGAGTCAAAACCTGAAGACCCATATTTCAGCCATCCCCCACTCCTATAAATAGAGGATCATCTCCACTTTAGTGGAAGAGGCTTCTTGGTGATCCCGAAAGGCTGTTAAACTCTATTCTCAACTTCTTCTAAGTATTTTGATCATCTCAAACACTTCAATTCAAAGATTCATTTTCGGATTCATTGCAAAGACATGAAGATTCATCAAAACTTGTAAGAGAATTTGGATTGATTCCATCAATATCCATACTTGGAGGATCTCATTTATTTCTCATAGGAACTTTACTAAGTCAAAAAGTGAGAAAAGTGAGGATAATTATGAGTGTATTGAGAGAATATGTTTTCTTTGTAATTCTTAATGCAATAATGGAATCACTTGGCAAAGTGGATGTAGATCACACTTGATCTAACCACTATAAAAACTTTGTGTCTCTCCTTACTTGCATTTTTCTAGTTTTTTGGCTCCATTTTTACTATTCTTGAGGATATTGTGAAGTGCGTCTTGCATCCTTGGTGTTGATTCAAATTTTGAGATCAACAAATTGTTTTGAATTTATTTATATTTTATCGATTTATTTAAGCTTTAAGAATAGCCTTTTTGCAAATAACCTCTGTTTTCAATGAAATCGGTTTCAGTGGATCTGTATTAGTAAGTTATTATAAGATATAGATTTTTATTTCAATCGGACTTACCATTTGATCATGGGAATAGTAACGCATAGATTCCTATTTAATCATTTATTAGATTTAATATAAAATTTAAGAATAGTCAACTTTCAAACGACCTGCGATTTCGATGAAACCAATTTTATAAAATACGTAATGGTTAATTATTGTAAGATTTCCATTTGGGGTCAATTGAAGCTATTTTGGTGATAATGCGCAATATAAACGCGTATTGACTTGCGTTGTGAATTAAAAAGGGAGTTTATCCAAACGATCTCGAAATTCGATAAAACTAGTTCCATCGTGTTCAGAATATTTAATTATTGTGAGGTTTCAGGTTTCAAGCCAATTGGAATTGTTATGTGAGAGTGCGAAAAAAACATGAATCAATTCACGATTTTAATATTGAAATTTTGCTACTTTTCCAAACGAGCTCGTATTTCGATGAAACAAGTTTCGTTAAGACCGCAATGTCAAACTATAGGTAGAGGTCCATTCTTATGTCGTCGTATCTAATCATATGAAATAATAAACGGTGAATAAAATAGCTATAAGCATAAATTGAATAAAATAATTAAATTAAAAATAAATTTTTTTCACTTATATAAACACAGACCGATCTCTCTAAATCCCTATCCCTCAAAATCTGATTTTTGTCCATTTTTCTTCTACTCGAAATCGTGAGTTTAAAAATCAAAGATAAATCCTAAACTCCACCAAAAAAATGATCAACTTCTGATTCGTGATTCCTTGTTTTCTTCTACTTCAAACCCTGTACCCAGTTTTTCGTGATCGACCCATTATTCTCTTCGTTTGTTCTGTAGTATTTCCCTTAACTAAAAAAAAATCGAACTTCTAAATCCAAATAAAACCAAAATCAAAGCAGAGATTCTTAATTCCAAATTCATTCATCCTTTTTTCTTAATGGCTTCAATCTGATATATTTTACATTTGGTTAGATCATTTTTTCTAAGATTCGAAAATAAGGTAGCAGGTTAGGGTTGTAAATTTTGGGGTCTGTGATGTTTGTTTGTCAATTCGGAGATTGAAGTGGTGCTTGTTGTAGGATTTAGCAGCTATGAGATTTTTTTTAATTTCTGTACTCGGGGAGTTCAGTCGATAACTGTAGGAGGCAAAGAAGTGTCGAAAATATTTTTTTAGGGGAGGTGCGAGTGTAGCTTGGTGGTGTTAGTTGGAGAGTTTGTGTGAAGGGGATCACATCAGTGAAATCGTTGAGGCAGTTGGTGACGTGTGGAAGGAGAATGGGGTGGGTGGAAGGTCGATATGGTGAGGAGAAGTTACAACGAGTGGGAGCTAGAAAATGCAGGGATAAGGTTTAGGGATGTGTAATTAAGGTAAACAGAGGATTAATTAAAAATTTAATGAAGTTTAAAAATTATAATAGTATGTTTAAATTTGTAATATTAATAACTGTTTCATTCATGATCATAATTTAATAAAACAAGGAATGTTGGGTTCGTAATCGCGAAGCCTACACGTACGAGCTGAAACGAAATGTTTGGATGCAACTGGAATTTTATGTTGTTTCAAACACATGTTTGAAACTATATAAAACAACCAGAATCGTATATCGAGAAAAACGAGAGTTAACACTCACGCTTTCTGAAATACTATGATGTTTTAAATTCATATTTATTGTTGATAGTATAAATTATGTGATTGGATGTTTTGTGTTTGATTGGTTGATTGTTGTTTGGTTGATAAGTTTCGTTGATTATATTTAAATGATTTATAATATAATTTCTATTTCATATGAAGTTATTAAATGATATTATGATCTATGATGCAGGGAAGAACGGGTTGGAGAGATCTAACCGGATTCCTCAAATATTCGTATGTTACTTGTTTTATATTATATGAATTGTTTATTCCAAGTTATACTAAATTCTGATTGGATGTTATGAAGGTAATTTGGGATCGATTGGCAGTGGAAACAACCAAAATCAGAAACCCCAGTTAACGAAATCGAACAGAATTAAATCAAAATAGGTACCTTTCTTCTTTGAATAGCAAGATCGAACGAAACCCTAACTTTGATCGTTGAATCAGATTCCAGATTGAATCAACACGAGCGCTTGAATTCGAGCGCCTCTATTGGAGATCCACTGACGTTGCTCTCGAAATCGAATCGAAAAAGAATGAGGTAGTACTAGCTATTTGGGATCTAGGGTTTTAAAAGAATATCGGTTGTAATAATAATGAATTAAGAAAAGGTCGGACCCTTCCTTTATAACATTAGAACCGACATTTTCTCTTACCATGTGACCCATTCACCCTTATTTAAATAATAGAATTAGTCAAAAACCCATATATTTAAATAACCTCACCTTTTACAACGTACGTAAGTGTGACTCGATAGGCTATCACAGCGTTGG